>JAWNOB010000075.1:21295560-22591121 GCA_035046265.1 Drosophila bunnanda | reverse complement strand
TTCAAGTTGAATGTTGAAATAAGCAATTTTCGCGTTCAACTATGGCGCTGGTCTATATACGTATAGATATAGATACGGACTAGACAAGATGGGGCTGGAGAGAAAAATAAAAAAAGATTGAAAAGTAATTGCATTCAAGAGCTTGTAGTTAAAAATGTATGGCCATAGTGCACAAGAATCTGGCGGAGTGGGCTATATAAAAAAATGATGCTACTGCTGCTGATGCTGTTGCTTTTGCTGCTGGGAAATATTGAAAATGTAATTCCAACTGTTGTCTGCCCTCTGATGGTAATTGCAAAAACCGGGAGCAGCTCGAACGGCAGTATTACCAGAAGCGAAAGGAGCTCGAAATAAAAGTAAGTTAAATTGAAAATGAAATGCAATCAGCTTGGGCTCTTTGGACCACTTCTTTGGCCATCTCTGTAAAGGTATCTGTACCTGTATTTGTATCTGTTGGATGCATTTCAATTTCGCAGTTGCATTATTAACGCGAGGTGTGAACAATTAAGCCGTGTAATTGACACAGCAACATCAGCTGCAATTTTCACATTAAAATTTTTTCCCGGAAAATCGCTGGGATATAAAACTGGATGAGAATGATATAGAAATATTAGGAGAAGAAAGATTATTTCAATGGGACAGCCACAATTTCTTCAGATCAAAAACTATTAAACACAACGCTCAAAAAATTATGCATTAAATATAAGACTTGATCGAAATATGTAAATATTAAAATAATTATTTTTAATTTGTTTTCTTTTCACTTCAATTTGCTGTAGAAAATTATTTTGAAATGAAATTAAATTAATCATTAATAAGCTAGAAATTATGCTTACTGCTCAATCGATCATAGCTAAGCCAAAAATGTATTATTTTCAATTCGGATAGCTATTCTGTGCTAGTTTTAATAGGGCTAAAAAATCTGCATATTGTCTTTGACAATTTAAAAATAAAATATAAAAATTTAAAAAATGTGTAAAAAATTTTTCGACCTAAATCAATTAGACTGTTGATGCTGATCAAGAGTATGTATGATTTATAGGGTCGGAAACGACTCCTTCACTGGTTTGGAAGCTTTTGGCTGAAATTATAATAACCAGCACAAGTATAAAATAAAAAAATTAAATTAAGCGTCTTTACAAGCATTACAAAATGATTAAGTAGTTAATAATAAAGACTAGGTTAGGTTTGAGAATTAATTTGTATTATCAAAGCAATCAAACAAAATCATTTATTTTAGAAGGAAAGCGTATTTTTAATAAATTTCAGCAATTGAAAGTTATTAAGATAATATTCGAATAACTAAGATTTTCCAAAGTATCTGAGCATTTGAATAAATGTTTACTTAAATACCAAACCGCTTAAGTCGGAAGCAGCTTTTCCTTCTTGACTTCACCGAAGACTCTTTTTTGCACATTTTTTCCGGTGCAATTTTCAGGCAATTTTTGCCAATTTATGATGGGCAAACATTCAATGCCCACTTTTCGGCCTCGTTTAATGGCTTATTTTCCTGGGATATTTGTACAAATTTTCCTCTCCATCTAGCTGCACATCCCGTATGCACAGGTGGAGCCAAGTCAGGAGCTTGAGTGCACAATGAAATTGAAACATATTAAGGAGAGCTCTCTGGACAAGGACGAGGACGAAGGCGGAGATGGAGATGGAGATGGGATCCGAGGCGGAGGCACAGGGATTGCAAATTGAATTGAATTGGAAGCTGATGCATCCTTAAAGCCTGGCCACAGTATCCAAATGCAGTGTCACAACAGTAGACAGACAGTGGGAGAGACACTTATCGCCCAATCAAAATGTCATAAATCAGCTGACGGGGACAAGTCTGATTTGACAGCTCGCGCGGACTTCCCAGCTCAGCGTTAATTTTGCCCTGATACGTACAGTGCCCGACATGATAAGCAGACACTAGAGAACGCTTCCAGTATAAATCAAATCAAGTGACAATTAAAGCGCCATTCAAAGGAAAATGCCACCCATTCCAATGCGGGGCACATGCGAAAAATGCAGCTGGCGAAAATTCGCGGATTAAAAGCGACGACGAAGTGGGTTAGTGGCGGCAATTAATTAAGGCAAAACCTCAGCGACATTGCTCAAAAGTATGCAACACACGAACCGCAAAGGCAATGAAATATTGCAATCACTAAAAGAATGAAAAGCCACCGAAAGGGAAGAGGAGAGTGGGGTGGGGGGACCGGTTACCCAGTGGAAAAGCCAGGGCCGCCTGCAGCTTTGAGGTTTCCTCCCTCCCGTCTGCAGCTCCATTTCCCTCTACAGCTCCATCTTCATCTCCGTCTCAGACTTTTCCTTCTTGGCCGTCGTCTCGGTTGGCTGCCTGACGCCCGCTTGCCAAAATTAGTTTCTGTGTCAAAAGTTTGAAATGAGCAAGCTCCTCTTTGCACTGGAAAAAGTTATTTTATGTTTGTGAATAATCAAAACGATCTTACAGCCCATTTTCATAAATTTATTATGAGAATGGCTGCCTTTAACAGTCTGTACTTTATAAATGTATTAGCCAAGTCTTACGGGATATATAGGACTTATTAATTCTTGAAACAATTGACCCTTTCAAAACTATTTAAAACTTTCTATAATCTTTGCTTGAATTCACTTTGATTATGCAGATATATAACATTTACTACAATTTAATTTTAAATTATAAAAAAATTCATTTAAACAAATTTATTATAATTTTTACTTGTAATTGAAACCAACCAATTTCATAATTTTGAAAGAAAATTAATCAAGATTAAAGTTCACTAAACAAATAACCTATAGTTTAACAAATGGATATCCAAAACCTTTTTGATAAGTATGGATTTTAATAAAAAAAAAAAAAACATACAAAATACAATACATTAGGAGAAGTTAAGCTTTTTAGGTTTTCATATCCATTATTGTGCTATAAAAAATAAAACAAATCCGATATTTCCACACTTCTTTCGGTGTTCTCGGAAAAACTAACCAACGGAAGCCAGAGGAAAAACTACTCGACGATGGGTTACCGGGCGGGTGAGAGGACAAAGTTTGCGCTGCGCTGATGTAGTTAAGAATTGGCAGCAAATGCTGCTTAATTTCAAAAGAAACTTTACGTATTTGTCATGCGGCGCACATTCATTGCGGTGTTCATTTGAGCGCTCATTCAGGCGGCACCAGAGAACGGGAGGAAGCCCAGGCAGAGTCCAGGCTCCGGGACGTTGACAAACGTTGCCTTGGTCACTCGAGGAGGAGAAGGAGCTTGGCTCAAGATGCTGATGATGACCAAGATGCTTCTGCAACGGACACTCGTTTAATAATTCATCAGAATCACAGCCAAAGAAGTGGCGATGTGGAATTCGCGTTAATTTGCGGTCGCCGCGTATTGAGTGCGGTCACTCTTCTCTCTCTCCTCACTCACGCACTCTTCTTTGGCGCTTGTGCGCCTCATTTCCTGTGGCCGACTGCCATTTGACTTGCAGTTTCCGTTTCCGTTTCAATGACGCTTTGATTGGCCTTGCGGTATCCGCTCCCCACCCCCTCTTTCTACGCCAAGGTTTGACTATTAGGCGGTAATTATTTGTGTGTGTGGGCAAAGCGCTTCTCCGCTGACCGCATCGCAAACTTTCGAGGTTTGGCGGCCACTTCAAATGCGTCTTGTGTTTGTCCAAGAGCCGTGGAGTTCTTTTGGCCATTATTAATGACAGATGCCTGAAATCTCCCTGCAGCACTGGGTTTAATTAAAGAAAGTCAAGGCTAACCCAAAAATAGCTGGCATTGCAATAGTTGTTGCTATAATCATGATAACCAAGAGTAAATAAACTTGTTCATATAAAATAAACTGAAAAGGATAGGAAAACATAAATTATACTTGTCAAAGCCTTACAGGGGAAATGTAATCATTGTGACTTCCTAAATGTATAAAATAATAATAAAAGCAATATAGTTTGGAGACTCAAAACATACGTATTAAACCAAACTGTACGCCAAATACAGGATGGATCATTAAAACTCTGGATTTACTCTATAATAATTATTATTATAATCAATTCAAACTTTCAAATGAAACTTTCATCATAATTCTCTGTGAAAATGATAAGCCTTGGGAATTCAAAAACTAATTTGCTAAAACTTTACTAGTTTGGAGATACTTCATAATAAAAAAAACACTCATTCGAAGGCCGCCAAACAAGCTTGGAGAGCAACTATTGATCCAGTTCGGCTCTTCAACGGAAGGAATAAATAAATATTTGATTGCAAATCCAAATCTGTTTGACGGCGGCACACAAGCTGGCCAAAACAACCGTCTTGGGTCTCAAAAGAGCAAATACAATAAAACAGATTAAATTTGACTCGACGAGCCGTGCAAATAAATACGTGCAGAATATTGAGAGATTCAAAACTTCAGCTTTATCTCACCTGCTAAATCTCGGTGTCTTTCGCACTCGCTCGGCTTCGGCTATGCTGTGTCTATGCCTTCTCAGCCTTTATTGCTGCCTTTGACTGCAAGTAAACATAAATAAATTGTTATCTTATTAGTGCTGAGTGCTGAGTGCTTCGCAGTCGGACGGTATTTGAATTTTTGGCATCGCCCGGCACGTTATTTAGTGCGCGCACACAACAACTGCAAATTGCAATCTTTACGTTTAATTTAGCGGCTGAAAGTTGCGCGCAATTAAGCAGCCATGCAATGCACGAATTTATTTTATTTACAGGCCACACCCAGTACAGTGAACTAATCGGAATCTGATATAAAACTATAGAAGAAAGCACCTATTTTCATGTTTTAAAATGCAAGGAAACCTTTCTTTGACTAAAATTACGATTATTTATGTTTAAAATGTATTTAAATAACATGAGCAAGGCATTATCTATCAATTTTATTTAATGTAATTCCAATGAAAATGAGACACAACAATGTAGTCTCTATTTAGTAAATAATTTGTATAACAAATTAGGCTTCGCATATAATGGTAAACAAGTAAAAAAAATTATCAGCAGGTCTCTAAAAAGAAAGAAATAGTTCGTGCCAAGCGTAAAAGCCGGGTACTTCTAATCGGGGCACTCAAAATAATTAACATTAAACGTACAAATTAACAATACAACAATAAACACAAACTGAGCTACAATTTTACTTAATAATAGATTGAAACACCATCCTCGTAATTAATCTCTAACATTTGGAATTTTGTTGAATTTTTGCAAGTTCCCTTGACCCAGGTCTCACTGTACTTTATTTTATTTCTATTTATACCTCCAGTTGAATTTGCATCGGTCGCTTTGCAGATAAACAAACGCTGCGCTGCGTGCCTATCGGATCGATTGGGCGTGGAGGCGGGAAATTCCGCTGGGGAATGCAGAGGGAAATCGGGGCTATATCGGGGGGGAAATCGGAAGCGAGCGGGAGATGATGGGCTGGCTGCGGGGGAAAACTTCATTATCGCTCTGCGGGTGCGTGGGCGTATTGCAGAGCGTTGATTTCTTTGGCCGTAAACATTTCCGGGCCGAGGTGCGATGCAGTCGTGTGTGAAAATGATTTTAAAATTGGCGCTGGATTGCGCAAAGACAATCAAAAGGCAATGGGCGTTGATGATAATGGCGGGAAACAAAGGCAACAGCAAAGGCCGCGGCAAGAGGGGGACATGGGCTACCAAAGTGAAATTTTGACAGCTTTTAATTGTGCAGCGAGGCGAGAGTCGTGCTGCCGCTGCCACAGCACATCTACATGCATATTTAAATGTGTATATATATTGCCAAATGTATATATTTAACAACCCTTTTACCCGGCATGCAATTATCAAAACGCATCACGCGTCAGGGCCAGGCCGAAATGATAAGCGCAGGTAACAGCAGTGGGCGCGACGGCGGCAGGTGAAAGGGGGTGAAAGGTGCCAGGGGTAAGGTGGGATGGGGAGCCAGGTGGCCAACTGTCAGCTTAACGCCTCAACGAGCAAAGTGAAGGCAAAATTGCATTTGCCTTGGAGGCCGCCGCAATTAACGCGGCATCATTTCTATCCAACTTGATGATATTTCAACTTGGCGGGAATTGGTCTCAGCTTAACCCTTGGCTTAAGAGGGGTCTCTTAAAATTATATATTAAATATAACACTAAAAATGCAATATAATACTAAAGAGAGGTTTATATTTAATAAATATAAAGTATTAAACGGGGTTTTGAAGAGTCTAAGTAGGTATTAATGAAAGAACAATGTTATCAAGTTTTTTTAAATCATTTTCTTAGTTTCTGCTTAATGAAATTATTTTAGATATTAACTAGGCTATATTTATAACTATATATCTTTATTCTTTAAAGGATAATTTTTAGTTCAAAAAACATAATAATGGTGCAATTATATCTTGAAGCTTTACATTATTTTAGAGCTTTCATCAAACTTTCTCCTCATATTTCTATTTCATTTGATAAATATATTTAAAAGGCCTGAACTCTGGTAATTTAGCGGGTTAATTGTGGCTTGGCTGGAGGCCCCAGTTTGAGCTTGTGCGGTGCGAATCATCATTAATAGACCAAAGTGAGAGTTTTCTAGCGATGCTGCTGCAGCAGCGGTTGCTCCTTCCCGCCTAATGGCCAAATGAGTGCGCACTTTAAGCCGCCGAGAAGCCGCCGAGGAGGAGCAGAGCAGTCACCATCAGTTGGCTGGGTGGCTGGGGAACCAGGCCCAAGGCCTTTCAGCTATTTATAACGCACACGCATCGGGCTTAATTAAAAACTGAGGGCTCTATGCAAATGTTCCGCACCGTGGCCTGCGCCAGCTCAATAGCACTGCAAGGTTAACGAAGCATAAATCTCTGCTGATAAGCTACAATCAAATGCAATCAAACTAAATTCAATTTTATGGGCAAAGTCTCAGAGCCGAGGAATCAGGAACTAAAGAGTAGACGCCGCCGAGGAATCGGGGAATCTGTCTACAATTCAAGTGAAATCAGCTGGAAGGGAGCGGAGCCAGCGACCAAATACAAATTGCCAGCTCGAGCTCGGGTTCAGGCCAGGTTCAAGGTGGCCAAATATTGATTGGAATTGATTAGATACGCCGACTGAAGTCGTAACTGGAGCCGGATATAAGAGTGGGATGGAGTATCTTGGGAGCTGGAAAATCAAAAAAGAAACTTAGGTTGCCTAGGATGCTTTTCTAAATGGAAACTTTAAATTTAAGCAGACCTCTTTCAGAGCAATATTCTTCATGTTTTAAAATACATTATCAGCAGACTTAAATTTAACAAAAAAGAAACGCGGAAATGCTTACAAAAATTAAGCGAGTCTGAACTTGGCTGGTTCTGATCCCGTCAAGGTTGCCCCATAATCGCGTCCCTTCCGCTGGATTTCATAAATATTTATATTCCCGTCAGAGGCGATGCATGCTGCTGCTTTTCTCGGAGCAGCAGCAAAGTGAGCTTCAGCGAGTGGGAAATGCGTGGAAAGCCATCGCGAATTGCGATGCGGAAAATGCAACGCCAGCGCCAGCGTCGCTTCTGCTGGTTGCAGCTGAAGCTGAGCGTTGCCCTGCCATGTTTTCCCCTTCAATTTCCCAGCAGTTTTCCCCCACGAATAACTCCCCCACTTTGCTGGCAATTCAAGCGTTGCAAAAACGTTTCTGCCCTCTGCTTTTTGCCCTCTGTCTAGTCTATATCCGTCTATTTCTTCACTGCACTCTGCGCCCATTTCCCAGCCCCGATTTTATTGCCATCGAAAGGCTCGTCGATAGACAGCGACCGCAAAGCTAAGCCTCTGACACTGGAAAAAAAAATTAAATGAAAAATTCAGACCATATTTAACATACAAATTAATAAAGGAAAAGGATATTCTGATCGTGTAATTTTATTTTAAAGAAATTAGTGTTGAGTCTCTAAACCAAATCTAATCTTTATATTTAAACGAATTTGTTTAATTCAGATTTCAAATTATAAAAATTGCTCAAATATATTCTAAATAAATATATTGTAAATAAAGTTTTTAAATTTATATTTAAGCTATAGAATTTTTTACTTCCCGTATTTCATAGAAAACTGAATGATTGGCAGCCGAATAAAATAAAATGTATTCAAAGAAACTTATTCAAGCCGAACTTCATTAATTAACAGGAGGCTACTTTCATTTAGAAATTACTTAGAAAAATTTGAAAATCTATGCTTTTACCTTTCGTTTTTCCCTCGGTGTACCTCAAATGTTTTCCCGTCCCGTCTTTTTTTTGAGACTGCCTTTTGCCTTCGCCTTGCACACAACTTGCCGAATTTCTGTTTGGCTGTGTGTTTGAGTGAGTGTTTGCTTAACATTGTTCGATATTTGGTTCAGCGCCTGCTCCCGCTTTTCCTCCGACTTTTCCACCCGCCTGTCCACGGCTTTCCTTCTGGCTTCTGTTCATTTCTTGACTTGGATGTTTATCTTCAATGATTTGCGATTTTCCGGCAATTTACGCAAAAATATGTGACGAAATTTCAGCACTCCCTCCGTACAGATAGAGTGTGTATGTTTACTGAACTGCAACAGTTTCGTGTCTTTTTATTTCATTTTAAAAATATCTATGTATCTTTCCGTCAACCCCCCATCTTTATGCGTTGCGAGCGTGATGTCAGAGCCCCAAAAATTTGCTGAGGAAATTAGCGTGCAAAAATGTTGATGGCAAATATTTGTTGCGGAACACCCGCGACTTTGGGTGAGGGGGACTTGGAAAAAACATCTCCCACGCTTTTCCATTTGCTTAACGAATTTGGTAGATTGTCTCTGGCATTTGGCTGCAGTTAATTGAATTCGAAAGGTGAAAGGAAAACAGACGGCGACGGAATGAAATGGATTGGGATGGAATAAATCGGATCTGAGCGATAGCAACGAAGTACTTTATTGGCTGATTTATCGAAGAGAAGAAATAACGGCTAAAAAGGGACTCGGTTAGCAAGAGTGTTCGAATTTGTAATGCGGAAACGGAAGTCATAGGCATTAGGGTTTGTTCAAAATTGAAAAGTGACTCACCCAAAATTTATGTACCTTCAAATTTATTTTAGCAAATGAAAGTACAGCCTCACTTCCATTTAATGGCCAAACAACAATATTTGCCCCCTCAACAAGTGGTTATGCATAAAAATTGTTCAAATAAAATATTTAATTTAAGGCCTGGGGGAAATGCTTCCAGGCAGCATCGCCCAAGCAGCCACATCATCGTTATAATCATCGTTATCTCGGAGATAATTGTCGCCATTGTCGTCGGAGTAATGATCATGTGCTGATTTGATAATTAAAAGCAAACATTAAGTGAGGGAGATGGAGACGGAGACCGAGACGATACAGCAGCACAAGTAAACCCTCGCAAATACTAAAAGCACCATAAAATACCAGCACAAAAAACAAGGCAAATGCCTGCAGGATTGCTCAGCGGCGGCTGGAAGGAAGTTGGGCCCCTGCTGACCACTAGGGCCAGAGTTTACTACTCCCTTTTCTGCTAGTACACCCAAAAAAATATATTAAGCTGCAATCCAATTTCAAAAATATAGGTCTAGACCTTTTTATCCACAACATTTGAAGTGTTTTATGTGCCTAAATGAGTTTAAATGATTTAAAATAAAGCTATTTTAGGGAATTTTTAATTGTACCTAGAATGTTATAGTTTTATTGTTTAGTTTATATATTAATGAAGAGTATATACTTTTTTTCTGAGTGCCCATCCATGACAATATCTGTCTAGTGGGTAACAGTAGCAGTCGGGGACTGTCTCAGTGTCTAACTGTGGCAGCGATAACAACTTTCGTGCGTGGCCAGTGGCTCCAGTTGGAGGAGGAGATCCAAGAGGAGGTGGCGGAGGAGGATGTGGCGGAGCTGGAGCCGGGGGATGTGTTGTAGGAGAAAAGAGCAGACTTTTCAGGCCCCTTCACCGCGCACCGTGCTTGAGAGTTCCAGGAATGGAACACGTTTCGTTTCGTGGCGACAAGGTTTTTGCTCCGCTGATGAACTCGCAGCGGGTCTCCGGACTCCAATCCCCTCCACAAGCCCCTCGTCCAGCTTTCTGGCCAACGCATTTTTCATTAACACGCCGGCGAAAAGTAGTTGATCCGCTTTTGGCCGTTACACTTACATATGTGTATGTATGCGATATGTCTTATTGTATCTGTATCTGACAGATACGCAACCGCCAGCCCAAAAACCAGACCTTGTGCCACTTTACGATGTGTTTGCCCGAGAATCGGGTATATGTACAGGTATGTAAGCATGGGTATATGTATATGAGGCAACTGGCAAATTGATTAACGCTAATCGACGCCATTTTGCGCGATTTTAATAAACCTGAACCTGAGCCCGGACTTTAATTTGTTATTTTTTATCTCGATTTTTATTTTGACAGCTTTTTCGTTCATTGGCTTACAGAAAAAGCAGGATTACCTTTGGTGGACAAACGGGGGAGATTTCGGGGAGCGGTCGAGCAACTGTAAACTGCAGCCGTGCGACGGCTCACGAAAAATCTCGTTTGCCTAATAGCCGAGTTCAAGTTGAATGGCTCAATTTCTCAATCTATCAATTGACGACGTCGCCATCGTCATCATCGTCAGCATCGTCATTTTTAATTAACAGTCAAATAAGTTGACCAAAAAAAGGAAAAACAAGATAGCCAATTCAACAGTAAACACAAAACTAAAAGAGCAACAATGCAACAGTCGGCCCAAAAATAGCCGGGAATCGCCGTGGGGAACCCTCATAAAGTACTGCAACTTACGGTCCCCTTCAAACTGGTTTCAAATCAATGGCCAACAGAACAGAACATAAATGACTTTTTGAAAAAGTTTAACAATCTACGTAATTAATCAAACGATCATGGCTTTCGCTTTAAATATTCTAAATATATATGTAAATACGTGAAATTTTCGTTGTTAATGGTAGACACAGGAATCTTTCTTTGGAAATATGCATAAAATACATTTTTCCGAAGGGATTTTCCCAGATTGTTTATAAGTAAAATTATATTCGCATTTACACAATGTATATATTTCAAGCGAAACTAAAATATTTCAAAGCTCTGATTGTTAGCCCGTTATATAATAATCTTAATGATATTATTCTGCATTTCTTTAATAAAAATATTTAATATTTAAATAAAAGCTGTTTTACACATTAGCAATAACTGTAACTGCTAAAAGCCACTCGTTGCTTAGTATTCTCTGCATTTAATTTTAAATCTCGATTAGATCTTTGGCGCGTATTCTGGTAGCCCGGAAAAAACTCCCATTAAAACGGAAACCTAAGTCCGAGCATAAAATAAATCCCATTCTTCACTTAAATTCACATAAATGTTTGTTTTTTTTGTTTTTTTTTTTTTTTTTGGGCTACCAAAAAACACTTAAAGTCGCTCGAACCAAAGTGAGAACATTTAAAGGCGAGAACCTTCAAAAAAAGTATAGGGAAGAAATAAAGCAAAGTTCATGAACTTTGAGACGGCGAAGAATTTCTCACACAGCCATGGCAACGGCGTCAATTACATGGCAATGGCTGGCCATTGAGATGGAGATGGAGCTGAAGATGGACCAGCTGGAGGTGGAGCTGCCCGTGGATGACCGGGGCTACTAAGAGGTATTGCAGACCGGGGACCAGCTTAACTTTTAACCGCACAGAAGTCGACATCGATGTGGCCGGGCCACTTGAGTTGGTTACGGCCAAGTAATTAAAACGAGTCGGAACGAGAAAAATCAGCCCAAAGAAAATGGGAAAATTCTGCGCCACGTAGCCGAGGAACTTTGCAGTCAAAGCCGCTGCTGCTGCTCTCTCCGCTCGGACATTGCTCATTTCGTCGTTTCGTAATTAATTAGTCTTAAAAGTTAAATAGCCCAAATGATTTTGGACAGGCTACAAAGGCGCTGGCTAATAGAAAACGTTGCCGGGAATGCGCCAAAAGGGGGAGGGCGGGCCGCCAAGGAGGATTCGCCCGGCCGGGAATTTTCCGTCCAGTTCAGTTTGGGTTCGGTTCAGCAAATGAAGATAAGATACGTCTTTGACAGGCCCGCGACTGGGAGGATGTACCACGGGGGCAGGGGTACAAGAGCAGTGCATATTTGTGTAAATTTACTTTTATACACACACCGACACACTGAGAGAAAAATGTTCTTCTGAGAGTATTTTTTCGTTTTCAGAAAGCTACAAAAGAATGGTTTTTTCCCTTAAAAAATGTTCAACGACTATTATAGATTATTGGTTTGTTAATTACTAAGTTTATAACCCTAATAAAATAAAATGATTTATTTAAATTATAAACATATCAAAAGTAAATACATACTAAGAATATGTAGACATTGATTGATAAATATAAAATAATTGAGAGAACTGATGGACATTTAAGTACTTATCATTTATTTAATTTACAAATTCGTAAATGTAAATCCCTTTAAATATATTTATTTTTATATAAAACAAATAAGATAATGCATGCAAATGTTGATGTTGCCTGATGTTGTTTACGTTTCTTTTCTTTAACGTTTTTCAAGAAAATTTGAATTAATACCATGCGTTTTATAAGTTTTTCTTATAAAACAAACTTTTGTCGTGACTATTTATTATTTTTTACTCGAGCAATTTTTTTGCAGTGTGCACGAAGGGACTTTGCCAATAGCAAAGTCAGTTGGATGCTGTCAGTTTGTGTACGCATTGAATTGCAGGAAGAATTTATCTAACGCCGGCAGCGGCACTGTGCCGAGTGTGTGTGCAGGGTGTGCGTGTGTGTGTGGAGCATTCGAGTATCTGGTGGATACGTGTGAAAGCTGCAGCTCTGCCCATTGCTGCCATATTGATTGAGACAGAATTTATTGGCCAAGTTAGTGCCCTGGCTTCGGACCGTCTGTGTGCTGGCTCTGGCGGCGGTGATGGTGTTTGTGTTGTGACTTTTTGACATTAAAAATTTGTGCGTTGTTGTTGACTCCGGCATGTACATAAAATGCTGGCTTAAAGCAAAATGGCAAAATGCATATTATATACATATATACCTAGTATTTGTACATTCAAGTGCTAGCTGCTCGGCTCGTTAGCAGAATTTCTCCCCATTGCGATGGCGTATTTAAATATTTTGTTGCAACATTCTCGGCTGCCACATAAATTGGCAAAAATCAACTCACAAAATGCCAGCTGCCCGGGCGGGCTACAACCTCAATGGCATATCAATTTCATTTGGCTTTTCATATCCGATATTTCGCATATATTTGCCAATTTATTTTACACTTTTGCTGCCTGCTGCCTGCTGCCAGCTCCTGTGGAAATTGCCATTCGCTTTAAGTGCAAAACGGCTCGCCACCTGCCGCACAGAATTTAAATAAAGCGGCAAAACCGCAAAAACTTCGGCCAGTGCAAAATGAACTGCAAATCGAGCAAAGCTCAAAGTGTGGATACCCGGTAGCCATTAACTTGTGTCCTACAAGCTGCTGGGTCCAGCTAAAAGTGGAAATCAGCACAAAGTTAAAGCATCACAAATTCGTTCAAATTAAATTTCAGGCAACAAATCTAAATAACACTGAACAAAATGGGAGCAAAAGCTTTTTTTTAACGGAAATTTAAATTTTATACTCAAACCATTTTAATTACAAACACTTCTATAACCAAGAATAACCTCTAAGTACTCTGTAAATAATTTCCGTAAAATTTTAAAAATATTACCATTACTTAATAGGTGTTTTTCTGCAGTGTATCTGACCAATGATTATGCATCCAATATGTTCAATAGATGGACAACTCTCTGGCTGCAACTGGGCCAAGTGGCAGCTACTCTTGTGAGAGGGAACCGGTAGAAGCATCATCGTCCTCGGCCTCAGCATCGGCATCTCTTGACCGCCACATGCAAATTGCAACTGATTCCCCATTCAAGTGCCTGGAGAAAGGTCCGGACAAATAGCTGGCCAACAGAGAGAGCATTGCCCGGATCCTCCCAGTCCCAAGCTTCCAATCCTGAGCCCTGGGCTGGCAAGCTGTTGCTGCTGGCCTGCATAATTTATGGCCAAGTCTAGACCAAACTGACAGGCAGGAGGGCACAGTGCTCAGTGCTCAGTGCTCAGTACTCGGTACATGAAGCGCTCTGCCAATCCCTAATTGTTCAGGCAGGCACACATTTTTTGATGATGAGCATTTTTGGCATTTCATATTTGTGCCCGGCTCGGCCACATAAATTTACCCACAGAATAATATTTTCGTTGGGCCGAGCGTGTTCGCAAATATTTGGCCAAGACAAATTGCAGTAAACAATTTGCAACAATTTCATGCGGTTGCGGGCAAAAGTCCTTTCAGAATTTTGCGGAGAGAGTGCCTGAGCCGCCCCAGAGCAACAATTAAAGCTCATAAGTTGGAAATTTCCTTGGCCCCTTGTTGACCCTGGCCGAGGCGAAGTTGATGATAAAATTATCAACTTAATTGCCGGCCAGGGAGATGGCCCAAAGTGCTGCGACTCGGGCTAATTGGGTGCCATATGAGAGAGCTCTATGTACTCTACGCTCTATGCTGCAACATCGGAGAGTGTTAGCAAACTTTTGAACTGGTTTCCTTGGCCATCCAGCGAAAGCAAAAGTTGTCTGCACTTTGTATTTGCATTCGACGTCTCCTGGCCAAATGCCGCCAAATTGGGTTAACGACACTTGGCCAAGGCGATGGCGATGGTGATGGCGAAAAAAGTGCACTTTCCACGGCAAGTGTCGCATAGAAAGTGAAACTGGCTAGTTGCAACTGCAACCAAGTTGTTATACATCCCCAACAATTACATGGCTCGATTCGGTTTCGTTTCGTTTTGGCCAAAGAAAGTGAAGCCAAAGTGGGTCTGCTAATGGCCACCATCGGGAGATCTCTGCAGGTGAATAAAATCTGGGGTCCGGACTCCGAGGAGTGCCAGAGATTCATGTCAATTAGAGCTGGAAACGTTGCCATCATCTTGCATCTTACGTATGAGAGTATAGATCGTTAGACCGATGTGTATCTTTGGGGGATTATGCAAACTATGGTCGAGACACGAATGCTGATGTTGATGGCCAGGTGGAGCGCTTAAGACTCTTGATTATCCCATCAAATAATTACTGTTGCGGTATATTGAACTATGAGTTGTGGCAGCCTATTCAATATGGGAATTTTAAGCCGAAATCCAAGAGGAAAATGTTTTCTGAATTTTATTTAAAATACCCTTAGTGCCTACCTTTACTACTTTAATGCCTCCTTTACAAATTCTTCGAGGGGAAAACTCGTTGACTTGACTCTTTACTTCCTCCACTCAGTTTTAATTCAAGTTTCCTGGTGAAGCCTGCACTTGACTGATATGTCACATGTTTTCCCTAATTTGAGGCATTAGCAATTACCATTTGGCCTTTCAGCCAGAGTTTCATTTGCAGCACTTTGTCTCCATTTCTCCGCCAATTTAGAGAGGCTTTGCCTGACTCATGAGACGCACAAAAGTCGCAAAAATATCGCATAATTAAGCGGCAACTCAGGAACTGAAATGCTAAATGGGAAAAGCACTCCGCAGCACGAATGATTGCATAATTCTGCCTAAGATGCAGCCACTAATGGCAGATCCAGAATGCAACTCCGCCGAGACTCTGCGAGTGAGACACTCGCACACAAATCAGTGGGAAGCGAAATCAAATGAACTAAGCCGCAGCTCGTAAGGTGAGTCGCCTCCAAGAGGAGTCAACGCAAGTCAAGTCAAGTCAAGGAACCCATAAGCGTTGACAATACGCCGGGCCGCAGGGAAATGCTTAGGGAAAGGGAAACGGAGCTCCATTGCCAGCACATGCTAATTATGCTATATTTATGTGGAAAGCACAAAACACCAAGCCCGGAACTGTGTCTCCGTGTGCGATGGCTTTGCACTTGCAGAAATAGGCTCTGATATTTAGAATTTGTTTTACAACTAATTCAGTTCATAAAAAATACTTTAAAGATATGTTTATGATAGTTTGAAAAGAAAATTATATTCTTTTGGAAATGAGCTGACTTGACCATTCGGAGAAATAAGTCCTTAAAAGAAAATGGGTGAAAGTTACTTTCTGAGCTTCTTTTGGTAGAAAATTTAATTCCCAGGTCACATTTTTAAGTTTAAAAAATATATTCCATTATAGAGGTCTCTTTATCGGCTCGCAAATACCGTTTTGAGAGAAAAACCAAAAACTTTTATGCCATATCTTGTGTGTCATTATTAGTTAAACGCCCGACTTTAAAGTGATTTGATTTATGGTAATGTTTTTGCACAAGTGCATGTGTGCCGAAGTGCATTCGAGTGCAAAGGAGGAGCACATTTGGCTCTGAGGCAAACTTTTGCCTGACATTTGCCGTTGCCAACGAGAAGGCTTCATGTTCCCTGCTCCGTGTTCCGTGTTCCACATCCACATCCACATCCACGTTCAGGTTCACGACTTTGACAAGAACGCGGGCCATCAGGGGCCATTATCATGCGCCTCATCAGCGCCGCCGTCTAACGCCAAACGCCAAAGTCATTAAACTCTCGACGCGCACAGCATCATCACCGGCAATGGTCCGTTCTGGAGACTCCAACTCCATCTCCATCTCCGGCTCCATCTCCTGGCCAAAACGCCGGCTAACGACTAATTTGCGCATATGACAGGGCGACATGCGAGTCGCTTCATCCATGGACCAAGCCAGGTCTGGCCCGGTCGTATTTTCAGGCCCTCAGTTAAAGACTGCGTCTGCGATCCGCGATGTCAACGATTGGCAGCTCTCGTTTGGCCGGCAGGCTGGGATAGCTATGTGCGTTGCTTTCCCATCGAGACCGCTTCAGATTTTCTTTACACAAGAAAAAAAAACTACTGATATGCTCCATGATATACTCAGCTTACAAAATTAGACATTATTTAGAAAATTTAAATTGATTTGTTGATCTAAAATATATGCTTTAGATTTCTTTATTTCAAAGGAGCTTAAAATAAAATCATATTTTAATAAAATGTCTTGAGAAAAGGCTGAAAGGTTGTCTCTTTTAATGTGGCTTTCAAGAGAAATGAATAAGAATAAGCTTTATTTATCCAAATATAGATTGTCTGGACAATATTTGATGATTTTCGCAAGTTTCGTTTTTCACAACAAAAATATAAAAAAATCATAAAAGTTTCAGCGGAAAGATAAGCCCTCAGATTTTGAAATCCAATCTTCACATTTTTCCCAAGTGTTGAACTGACTTTAAACGAACATAAACGCCAGTCTAGGCCCATGACACGTTTATGTGCTTTAGATGATAAGAAATGTGCAGGCGCTGCATGGCCATTCAGGCCGAAAAGAAAAACTGGAAAGGAAAACGCAACTCAAAGTTAACAATTGCACTTAAAATCTGGCTAAAATGCTGGCACCCGGGGCGTATGAGCAACAAACGAGGCGTTGGGCTAAACAAATCGTCCAATTTGCTGCCAGTTTCTTATTACTTTTATTTTTTGCTTTTAATATATGCACTCCCCCGTCAGCGGTTATTCACTTCAGCCTAACGAAAAATCATGTATGGCACGCAATGGGGAAAATAATGTTGGAAAATGTTAAATCATCCCGTGCAGCGAAAGGCAGGTGGCGACCTACGCTAATTGCTGAGAAATCACGTGTCAGGTTGCACACGGTAGGCGTGGCCTATGGCATAGGTTAAGGCGACAGGTGAAACTTATGGGTTAAAGGCCTGAAAAGGATGAACAATAAGGCTAACAAAGGGGATTTTATGATGAACTGGAAGATAAAGATAGAGCACAGTGTGGAATAAATTCAAAATAACACTTTTAAAGAGAAATTTGTATAGCAAAGGCTTAATTACCAGTAACACATTCAAGACCCATTTATAACATTATCTATTGATATATTTCCGACCTCCAGAGGTGGCATTTTCCACTTAGCACTAGCACATGTCAACAGACTCCCGGTTAGGACTCGTGACCATCCGATTTTCATGCGTCAATTGAATGCCATTAACACCTTAAGGGTCTCGTGTTTCCCCACATACTGCCACCGATCCCACTTGGCTTCCAATCTCGACCTGGCCAGAACGACAGCGACCTAAGCACCAGGGCTGACAATGGCATTAGGCTGTGGAAAGCGGACAGTGGAAAGCGGGTGGGAAATGGATGTATGCACCTTCGGGGCAGCAGTCTAATTAAACACGACAGTGAAAATGTGCTCGCGTTGCCATTGACACGTGTGCCCAGCAGCAGCAGCGGCAGCACCAGCGGCGAGAGCAACAAAGGCGGGGACCAGCACCAACACCAACAATAGGAATATCAACAATGGTCAATGTCCAGGCGGATGCAGTGCAGCCGATAGGCCGTTAACTCAAACAGGTGCAGAGAGAGAAAGGAAATGCTTAACATATAAGTAAGACTTTAAATTTCAAAGTATAAAGTACAGGTAGATGGTAGAAATTCGTACAAAATGCTACTTTTATTTATATGAAAAGAAAAATCACACTTCTCTCAGTGCAACAACAGCCGGCAAAAGTCTGGTCCTCCTGATTTTCCGTTTGCCAACAGTTGCCGTGTCCCCCTGAAACCCAGGCCCGGCGATTCAGGCACGTGATTTATGTGCGTGGGTGCGCATTTTAACGCGGCGAGAGTGCCAAGGATCCTGCTCCTGATTCTGGTCCTGTTCCCGGTTCTGTTTGGCCCTGGCCAAAAGGCACACACGCACACGACAAACTGATGTCAACTTTATTGAAAATCGCATATTTTATGTGGGCGTGGACGTGGACAAGGACGTGGACGCCGACGTGGACATGGATTCAGCTGGGTGCCAGACTTTCCCGGCCCGGCAATTCAATCAGGATATAATTTTATGCGTAACTTAAACACGCAGGATATGTTAATATTGCGGCCCACGCACACTCACTCATAAACTGTATATATATGTATATATATAAGACACGGAGACCCAGGAAAAATCATTGCACTTTCCGGTCGAAATAACAAAATACTATACGTGTAAATAACTCCGTGAGCGTGTGTTTGTTTGCGTGATTAATTAATTGTGTTTAAAGGATAATTGCCTCTAGCTTTCATTTGATTAAATTTCAATGTGCGAGTGAGTGCGGGTTCGAGGTAAAATGAATTTCAGGTCAACGCTCAGCCGGAGTCACAGGCGGCAGCTGGCTTCCTGGACAGATTACGCACAGATCAGGCCACGCGACCTTTTGCATTAAATTTTAAATGCAGTTCGACGAACCAAAAATATTTAAGGGCATTATGGAAATTCGCAGGAATATCCCTTCGGGAAACCAACAAAAGATTGTGACTGGCATGCTGGCCTGGTAATTAAAATGTAAATATGTTAATTCAATGACTTTAAGAGGAAATCAAAGGAATATGGCTTCCCCAAATTGATCGATAAATCATTTCATTAAAACACAATAGTAAGAAAATAAATAATTTTAAATTTATCTACCACTTGTCCCTATTTTGCTTAGACAGTTAATTCACTTAAATCTAAAACTTCAAAAGTTGACTTTAATTATACTTAAAGCCGCTTTGTGTGTAGGACTCATCCTCCTAAAAAACATTAAAGCTCCGTTGCACAATCAATTAGCTGGCTTTTTGTGATTCGTATTCCGTTTGACTGGCTCTTAACAACATTTTAGTAATTGATTAATTGCATTCGGGGTTCGTCAATTACAGCCACAATTTAAGTAAAACTTTTTCGCCGCTCCTAACGTTTTTTGATCAATATTAATCTGTTGTGGAATTTTATGCGAGAGAGCCGAATCGCAAATTAAATTTGCTATTTCTGCTACGTGACTCGTGACTGCCGTTTGGCAGTAGCATGATGCGTTAATTATGACCATTTTTTATGCCCAGCCAAGATAGATTCGTTCGTTAACACGCCGAGAAGTTGACGTGTCAACTGTCTGTCGCTATATATATATAAATGTGTGGTAGTATACAGCTCCTGCGTGCCACTTCCTGTTCCTGCATAATCGATGGCAGTCGGAAAGTTTTCCATTTTTGTTTTCCTTTTTTTTGGCCAACAATCTCACACGCACAGGGACCAAAACCAGCAGCAGCCCAAAGGCCAGCAACAACAGAAACAGCAGTAATAATCATAATATAACCAAGAGCAGGCGGCAGACGGCACCCGGCCAAAAAGTTTTGTGAAACAAAATACGTAAATCTCTTTAGTTGGCTCATAATTATGACATTAAGCGACGATGCGGCTTGAATTTTAATTGGCATTCCGTGCGTTTTCTATTTATTATGGCTCCGCCGTTTCTTCTCCGCTTGTTATTATGATTATTAATAAATAATTTCCAGCTTGTCGGCGGGGCTATTGCCAATTTGTGGCCATTCATCGAGATACGCATTTATGGACACACAACAAAACATGTGTTTTTGCCCATAACCGTTAACAATTGTGGCTTGTCAGCAGCGGATTGTTGGGAGTAGGGCTTAAGTGTGAGTAAATGGCTAGAATAGTCTGAAGATTTCACCGTTTTTATGGCTACTTCTTAGAGGTATTCCCAATACATAAGATATATTGCATACGAAGCATGCCCAAGACAATTTTAAATCAATAAATACATTCTCAGATATTCTTAGCTTTTACCAAAGAATATATAGTTTTAAATATTTAAATCCCTTTATCCTAAACAACTTCGAAATAGAGTTAATTTCGAGGCTCAGAGGCAGTTTAAGTAATGCTAATATAGTTCAGGCGACTTGGATTAATTGGCTGAGATGTTTAAAAAAACAAATTCGGTTGAAAGACATTTCCCATCTTAACAATTCGTGACCCGAATCGATTCGTTAGTTGCATAAGGCGGACATGTAAATTAAGGTTAACGCTAATTGACATTTCGATTTGCACATAAAAACATCGACTCCAAGTCCCGAAAACAAATTGCGGCCAATTTCCCCGCCCCACTCTGAGTGGCTCTTTTTATGGTCACATGAAAATTAAATTAAATCTGCGTGAAAATACGGTTATTTTGTTTGGTTTGTTTACTTGCTTGTCTCCGCTTCGCCTTGTATTTTTTTTGTTGACCATCTTCCGTCTATGTTTGCCCTTCACACGCTTGAACTTTGGCGCATAAAAGAGCCGGTTGCCAACGAACAATTGAGAGCACTGAAAATTGGTAACAACCGAGTTGGCCATTTCCGTGCGATTGTCTTGCTCTTGCCTCTTCTGCTGCTGATAGCAATCTAAGCCAAAATGTTGCAATGCCAGCCAGCAGTTACGGCAGCAAACTATGCAAACGACAAACACGCTGCTGAAGCACACACACACAACAGCGACAACAGCTGAATAAAGTTATTAGCGCATTTAACTGTGGCAACGGACGTGGCACACTCGTTGTTCGCATTGTTCATTCCCCGTCTGCGAATGCAATTTCCATTTTAATTACCACGAAAAGCCAGCACAAACGGCTGAAATGCAGAGTCAACCAGAGGCAGACGTTCGGCAGACGGTGGCGCATGCGTCGTGATGCATAAGTAACAACAGTGGCAGCGACAACACAAGCAGCAGCAATACATGCAGCAGCAACACAAGCAGTGACAACGGCAACACCAACGACCCAGCAGCAACATCACCATCGACAATGGGCAAAAAACAAAAACTACACAACGGCTGAAATTAGTCACACATTTCGTGCATCGTTTAAAATACAAATGCACTCTGCGAGGTTTATTTAATGAGTTTGAAGTCGAGCTAAAAAATAAGAACTAACAATTGATAATTGATTGAATCAATTGATAATTTCTTAGTCATTATTTTGAACATTAATAGGACTTTAGAAAATGAAAGCAAATTTTTAATGGAAATAGAACATTGATTGATTGTTTTATTATGCTGCGACAAACACAATACATACTAATAGAATGCATTGCACCTGTCCAACACAGAACCTGCGAGGGCCCAACAAAAGTTCAATAACAGAAAACTTAAAGAAAATCCTCCCCTTTCCCCACAAAACCCAATCTCTAATACAAAATCTAACTCTTAAGTTAATAATGCAAAATTCCATAACATTAAAATCCGTCAATACTCAGTCGAGCGGTAGGCAATAGCAACCATTGTCCTAATAATAAGTTAGTTTTTAGTTTGGGACAACCTGTTATCTTTATATAAAAAAACAAATAAATAAAACAAAACTAGCTAAATAATATTAATATGATAGCATATTATATAAAACAATTGGGCAATTGAATAATTTCTTATTTATATTTATGGTTAGTTTTACAGCTATCAGTGAATCAAAAAAGTCATATTTACAAGTCTTTGAATACCTCTGAAATGTAAAGTTATATAAAGAGTTTAGTTTTTGTTGAAGACTCCTAAGAACATATTCTTGCATATCCGAAAATATTTAGAAAATTAACAGTTTGCACATATTCGTGAAATTATTAGACAACTCTTCGATCTGCCTCCTAAAACTCGTTGCTCGTTGTCGGCGCTATTAAAAATGCGAATTAAAATTCGACTTGTTGTTGGTCGGTTATCACTATATCACCGTTGTTGGCTGTTGCTGTTTTTCGCTATCACTGGAGACACTTGTATTGCTCGCTTTTTCTGTGCATTTTCTGCATAAATATTTCAACACTTTCGCTTTTGTTTTGTGCCACAGACACACACAGCCACAGACAGTGCGGGGAAAAGCGTTTTAATTATTCCCAACGTGAGCGGCGACCTCCTCTTTCGCCGCACAAGTTGCCGTGCATTTTAATTGCATTTTTATTTAATTTTACCTTTGCTGCATCTAATTTGTCGTCATCTTGCATTGTGCCCCGGTATTGTGGTTATTTTGTAATAATATTTTTTTGCCACTGAGCTTTTGTTTTTTGGCCCCTCGATTTCGTGCCGAGCACTTCCCACGCACTTTGCAGACATATCTGTGGATTTTTGGTTTATTTTTCTGTATTATTTGGCTGTCGTCGTGCGATCGTTTGCGTAATTGCAAAACCCAAGACCAAAACAAATCATGGAAATAATTTCGTCACAGTTGACACCATTGTCCGCGAAAGTACGTCATGAAAATGAGTTTTTTTGTTTTGACAGAAGGAGAATTAATGCAAATTTATATAATAACTAACTGGTGTGTACATAATAGTTCAAAGCAGTTTGTTTGAGTTCAACGTACGATGAATTATGCAAATTTGTGTGACTTCTTCACACCGGTAATAGGTAAATGAAATATTAGATTGTATTGTTGTAAATGGCGGCTGAAAATATAGGTCATTTATTTATAAAACCAAACAAATTTGACCCGCTTCCAGTCTCTGAAATCCACAAATCTTTTCGTGATTCAACTTCCGTTGCGTCTGCGCAATTCTAGTGACCCAATTTTGAATTGATTTCCAAATTCATCCATTGTTAGCCCCGATTCGCTTGTGTTTCCTAATTTATCACCGCCTCTAGTTTGTTTCTGTGGGCGTTTCGTTTGATTTACATACAAACACATACAGTTTGTATTCGTTGGCCTGGCTTCTGACTTCTTTTGTGTATTTCTTTGAGCTGCCCAAAAATTTAAAATTTTTGGCAATTATGCCATCGCTTAGCTTACCATTTGCGATCATATTGTTTGACCACAGATCGTTGGGGTTAACAATTCCATCAATAATGAACGCCAACAATATTGCCGGCTTACACAATCCATAGATTAGATTGAGGGAAAACATAATATGCAAAAATTTCACACATCAAATGGTAATTAATAAGAGCTCTGGGAAAAACCAGAGCGCTGCCAGGCTATATAATAAATTAATTATAGCCGCGATATCAAAGCGAAAGGAGCCGAAAGCTCAAAATTGAGAATCAGGCATGTGGGCACTGAGAGAAAAGTGATGAATTGCACAAAGGAATTTAGAAAAAGAAATGTATTTCAAATATTTTTAATACATTTACCAACAGTGTTATTACTTTAAAGCGGTTAAAGTAAAAATGTGCGTTTTATACATAACTTAAAACTTAATTTTAAGCTTGCATGGTAAATAACTTTGTTCTTTTCACCAGTCAAATATTATATATAGAAGAAAAATGCATTTAAAATATGCAGTTTTTAAATAATTCTCCAAAATTAAAAGTTCCAAAAGCATTTTAATGTTTCTAAAAATAAAGATGACATAAACAAATATAGCAGATACGTAATCTTTCCTTGGTTAACTTTTCTGAACAAATCCCTTTCCAGTTAACGCGATTACCACGCATTCTTGGGCTATTTTTCAGTGTACAACTCGCGACTGTCCGCCCCCCCTTTTTTTCCCCGATTCCATGGAAGTAACAGTAACAAATAATTAGCTTGTAAACTAAAAGTCATCATTAATAATGATTACCGCCGGGGATCTCTGGCGGGTTCTCTGGGCCGCCTCCGATTCTCCCATGTTGTGTGGGTGGCGGCTGGCAGATGCCGGCATAAACGTCAACATAATTAAGTGAGCGACTTCTTGGGGGCATCGTGGCATCGCCGACGCTCTGGCCATCGACTTTTTCTACTCGGCTGCGATTTATTTCGCATTAACGTTAAATATTGCTTCCTAATTAACCACGGCCCGCTTGCCACATGCAAACAGTTGCTGAGAGTCGCTCCGAGGCGCTATAATGACGCCCGATACACGATACACAATATATATGTACAAACTCTTGTATCGAGTTTTGCCCCCGATGATGAGCGGGATGATGATGCGTCAGTTTTGCGGCAGCTAATTAGTAGCCAGCAAAATACAGAAAAAAGTGAAGAAAAATAAAATAGAAAATACGAGCTTGGCATTTACAGTTACTGTCAAAAGTTCTGGGCCGGAATTTTCGGCACATGGCCAAGGCCCAAAGCTCTAACTACGATTTGGCGTGACGCATTACAGTTAAACTGATTTCTGTTCGTTACAGTTTTGTGCCCTGCGGTCATCAGCCCCTCACTCCCAAGTCCCCATAGTTTTATTCCCCAAACCCTCCTCTGATTAGCGGCTAATGAGTGCCAATGGGATTACGGCTAATTTACTTGTGAAACTAAAGGAAGTCATGCACGGCAAAGGGGGTTATCTGATCCACTGGGTGGTCATAGAAAAGGTAACTGATTTTTGAACTGATTGCAGAACCATATCATTTTAAAATTAACTAAGAAGAACTTGAAAAATCATTAGTAAAATTATCAAACTAATTTTATAATGAAGTTGTAATTGTAAAGAATTTTTAACAAATTCAATTGAACTCTCGAACTGATATTTTATATTATAATAAATCCTCACTAATGTCTTTCCCAATATAAACCTTTTCTTCTTTGGCCTTTAATTATCTTTAACGATATCCCTGTTTAATGTACAATATCTCGTATCTAAAGCCTTGACTTAATTCTAAAGTAATTCTAAGCAAGCTTTATTTCCTCATATTAAAATAAATTTAAAATCAATCGAGCTTGGCCAGTGAAGAGAACTCATGTGAAGTCGTCGTGCGGGGAAGCACTTAATTTAAGGACATGACCATGCCCACTTTAAGCCCGTCCACTCAACTTTTTACGCCCCCGAGTCAGAGCCATAAAATATACCGACAATGCTCTTAGCCCGACTTTGGGTGCGATAAAAATTGATATATAATGGATTATCGTTTATTACACGCACGATTACCCCCCGCATACACACATCCACACGCGGCACGAGGATGTCCTTGCCGGCGTCCTTCGCTGGATATGCATATTGTTTGCTTTGCTTTTCCTTTACATTTCCCTTTTTCTGTTTTTCTCCTGGCATTCGGCATTTCTTCATTCTGTTTGGTGCGGCGGTGGCGTACATTTTAATGAGCCCCACAATTTGCATCTGCAACTGTGCGACGGCCGCTCTCATATGGTTTTTCGACCTGCCGCCGCGCGAACAAACAAAGAAGCGAATAAATAATCGTACAAAGTATTGCCGGCCATAAATATCGGAAGCCCACGGGGGCTGCAGAGAACACGGGTGAAGATGCTGCAACGCGGAGACGATGGATTCACTGGATTCCGAGGACGCGGTGGACTCCGAGGAGGTGGCTGGATTCGCGCAATTTCCATGCACCGTGAGTCGACAATAAAGCGCCATAATAAAGGCAGCAGCAACAGAAAGAGCTACAGCAACACCCACAGCGGCAACATTTTCAGGAGCAGCACCAAGAGCAGCCATCAGAGATGGCGCATTGTAATTGAAAATCTACTCAAATATTGCCAATATATGTAAGTCAGTATTTTATGTTTAAGCGTGGAACTTAAACATATTTTGGTAGTGCAGTTAAATTGGTGATATTATAGAATGACATGAAAACTTTTAATGTAATTAGTAAGGCAAAAATAGTTACCTAAACCTTAAGTCAGACTGGCAATAAATTGTTTCCGAATAGTAATATTATTTTTAAGGAAAATACCCTAAATATTCCTTCTAAAAGTAGCTTGATATCTCGTAAAAACAATATGTGCATCTCTGTAAACGTCAAAGTAGCAACAACAATAAACAAGACGCCCAGCAATTTCACTGACTACTGAGAACTTTACGTACTGTGACGAGGACTCCACTCCCACCTCAGTTAAAACTCCTTACATTTTCACCGACCTGAGGAGGGATGGGGGAGTGCCCCATCTCTCCTCAGCCTCTCACTCCCCCTTTTTGGACCCTCTTGCACCGTGTGCACTGAACGAAAATTGAGTCGCTGAACGCATGTTGCGCGCGCTAATGGGGCGTATGCGTAATGGTCGCGCTTATTAAAACTTAAGGAGGCGTGGCCGGACTCATTACCAGCGGATACAAGGTACTACGCTTACCTTCCAAAGGGGAAAATGCGGCCGAGTGAGTTCCGATTCTCTTCGCTGGGCAACTGAAAAGAAAGGACAGAGGGTTTGTTGTGAGATGGGAAATAGCTTAAGAGTTTTTCTTAAAGCTTAAGATAACGCTACTAAATCTAATAAAATATGAATTGTGAACTTGTATTTTAGGCAAAATAATATTATCCTTAGTATATCAAATTAATCATTTTAGTTTACATAATATTAAATAAATACTCTTTATAAATATCTATTCATTGTTAAAACATATTATTTATTGGAAGATCTTTATTAAATATAACAAATTAATATCTGTTAAAATTTTCTCCAAGTGTACTTTTTGCAATTAAGTCTGCAATTATTGGTTCGCTTCTTCATTTACTTCCAACGGACGACATGACATTTATTTCTTTTCTTTCAGTGCCGCATTTGCACTTGCTCGTGTCTGTTGTTATTATATTATTGCTGCTGCTCTCTGGCTCTGGCTTGCCCCTGGTTGCCTTCATTTATATTACCCTGGCCTCTCTGTCGCCACTTTGGTGGGCTGCATTTCCCGCCGATTTTCCCGCATTTTGCCCGCTTTCCCCACCCGTTTTCCCGCCCGTTTTCATTCATGCGCCTCACGCTGGCGCACTCATTTACCCTTTAAGCGAATCGTTTCCACCCAAACTCCCCCTTTTTTGCATATCATTTGCGCGCATCTTGTTTATCCCCCCAGCCTCCCCCAGCGCCTGGCAAGACCCCCCTTTAAGTGCATTACAATGAACTACGCCGGTGCCCCAAACATCCACCCCCCGTCGTGACTCGTAAATAAGTTTTATTGTGTTTGTGTGTGCCCACGCCCCCGAAAAACAGAGACGAGACCCCAAATCCCCCTCCGCAGGTCCAGCAGCGATGCAAGTTATCGCTTCCTTTGGTTTTTGTTTTCGCTTTTCCATTTTTTGATAATTTAGCCAGCTTGCGCTCCCCAACGAAGTTGTCTAAATTGCTGGCATACATTCTGCTGCCAATGTACAGGGAGAAATCTTAACTAGGTTTTATTTAATACTGTGTGCTGATAGGGAAGGGTATTTAAAAGGGTTTAATATAAAAGAAATTTGGCTTTAAAATAGGAATTAAGATACATCTTCATCATATACAAACACTCTGAAACAATAAACTCTGTCTTGTTTCTATGCAACTATCAAACATCAGAACTATTTACTTCGAAATATTCGAAAAGAAATATTTAAATTGATGAATTTCCAATCTGTTTCTCTCTGTGTGCTGCAGTTGCCGCTGCTCCTGCTGCTCCTGCTGCTCCTGCTGCTCCTACTGCTGCTTGGTGCCTTTTGTCTAGGTCCCAGGCAAATGACTACAAGAGTGGGCTTAGCTGGGACTCGAGGACCGGACCCGAGGACCTGCGTCCCGGCGTCCCGGCCTCCGCTGCTGAATTATAGCATTCCTAATATGGGGGATAGCTGTTGCTGCCCCTGCCACAGCCATGCCCGAGTGCCCCACGACCTTTGCGCCGCTGCTGTTGCATATTTAAGGGCGAATGGGCGCAATTGTTGCGCGTTTTATTGTTTTGGGAATAAGTGCGGATTTATAGAATATATATTTTTTTTTTTGCTGCTAGTCGTAGTCGTTTTTTCGCTAAGCTGGCCCCGCGAGAGATTTTCGGTTTGTTTTTCTTATGCAACAATATTTTTAAGTGCAGTGCTCAGCATTTTTAGGCCAAGTAATATGAAAATGGGTAAAGGAAATGGAGACTGAGACTCACATCGACAGCACATGACGTGAACTCAATTACGGTCTACTATCTGCCACACATATATAGTATAGTATACGGTACTCCCACTGAAGGGGGCGTGGCTGCTGGAGTCCACAAATTACGAATGCCGCTTTGCATGTAAATGTGCACTTTTCTGGCCCAGCATCAAAATTAATATACACCGCAGTGCCCCAAGAAGTGCAACAGAGAGAGCGGAAAAAGAGACAGCTGTAGACCCAGAGAAAGAGACGGCCACAGAGGGCCAGAGATGGCGCAATAATAACAATGAAAATGCACAGAATGCGCCTTATATAAACGACAACAAATTGCCCATTTGGCACAGAAGACGACGATGATGAGGACGGGGTTCGTTAGTGCTCCTCTCCAGTCCTCCGGCTGCGACGGGGAAATGGTTAGCAAACCCGTGACATGGAAGACATTAATTGGCTGCCATGTCATTCTGTTTATGGACAGGACCTGGCCCACTCTCCTCTGTCCACGGTCCACGGTCCACGGTCCACTCTCCACTGTCAACGCCAGGCAATTCAGATCGGAACATTAGCGTTGGACGCGACGACCAGGAAGGGAATATTGATTAATATCCATACAAAGACTGGTAAGGAGCGCTGTGCGAGTGCCATGATGAATGGTAATTCGCAGGAATATATCTCAATTCCCACTGGCAGTTCTTTAAGTTCCTTAAGTAATTCATAGCCATAGCAAAGTCATTGCCAAGGATGTGCTATACATTTAATTGCTTTCCAGCTTAAATCAATTACATTCCAGAAATATTTTTTAAATAAATCATTGAATAAATCATAAATTAGTATTGAAAAAGGACTTCCTTGATTGCTTTAATCTAAGAGCGATCGACTTTGATCCCCTTCATTGATTGTAAGACTTATTTCCTTAATTAAAATGGTTTAAACTCATAAATCTTGCAGATAAAATTATATTCTTGAATGAATTCGTTGTTCATTCTTTTATAATTAATTATAAATTCCCCCCTTTGAGTGTAGGCCATGACAGATGCACAACAAGATAAACAGAACGCACACTAAAAACCAAACCCCGCTCGCTTTAATGACCCACTTTGCGACTCAATGAAAAGATATCCCTATCAATTCGATAATTGTTTCCCCATCAATCAAAATTGATGAATGCTCAGGCCTCGCCCTGCACACTCTCGGCTTCACTCCGATTGATGTCCCTGACCCCAAAAGCCGACTCGGATGCAGTCGCAAGCGGAAGGACAGGGGAGGAGAGCAGCGCCATGTCAGCTGTCCAGGCAACATTACGCATACGCCACATGGGACGGCCGAAAAGGGATGCTATCGAGATCGGAAGGCAGGGACAGGTCGGAGTGTGTATGCGGTGCGTCAGGTATCCAACAGACCCGGGCTCCGGTGGTGTCTCTGGTTCTGTTTCTGGTTTTTGGCCATGGTCCTGTGCCGGTCCTCTGCAGCCAGACAGCCGTATTATTAACGCAGTGGCTGCTGCTGGCATTTGCAATTTTACGCCGCGCATGTGCCACTTACGTGTTTGGCTGCCACAAAACTCCGCTTGGCTTGGCTGACTTGGCTAAGCTCCTATCATGTTCAAGTGCTTGGCCCCAAAAAAAAAGCAGAACAAACAACGAGAAAGGGAAGGTAATTCAGCAAGTCGAAGCTCAGTATACCCTTTGAATAGACATCATTATCATCATTAATTTGGCTTTAATGTATATATAATTTTTTGAAACGGGATCAACATCGCTGAACAAGGGTTTCGACTTACAACTTTATTGAGTTTTTAAAATGTTACTATAAGTGTTCTATGAAACACCTCAATAAATCTTAGAAATACAGCTGACACAAGTCCATTTCTTACCCATTCAGTTATTTGAGATGTCAGCTTACCAATTTCTGATGCAATTTGGAATACCCTGAAAGAGGATAGAATAATAAACTCTAACCAAGAAAGAAACAACGTGGCAAATGCATAGGGCTTCTGATGTTGCTGCTGCTGCACTTCCACTTCAGCTAACCCGCGGTGTCACATTCGTCGTCGCCAGTCAGTCAGTCATAGTCACAGTCACAGAGCTCCAGCTCCAGCTCCGTAGCTCCGGCTGTGTTGCAACTCTTGTGGTATTTGTGGCATAAAATAAAACGTAAATGAGCAGCAGCATTCAGCGACGGTGGCGGTGGCAGCAACATCACGATGCCACAATCTCATTTCGGGCTGTCGTATTGAATTCAATGCATTTTCCAACAGCAACACCTTGAGGTGTTCATTTTCATGCCAGAAGAAAATGCGCTTAATTATGCGGCCGAGCAAAGCGATTCTTTTATTTCGTTGTCGCTCGCCTGCTTTTTTGGAGGCCATTTGTGGCACAAGAGGCAAGATGTCTTGCAACTGGAGCGTACTGCAAGGCCGTCGCATATAGTATTCCGTGCAGCATTGCACTTATTGCAACAGAATCGCAATTGGTTGGAAAAGTTTTACGGCCAAACAGAAATATGAAGAGAGCGATAACTTGAAGAGTTATTGCCAGAGACAGCCGGGGAAAACACGGCCAGACGGCGGCAGCTGGGGAAAAAATCCCAGCAGAAATATGAATGAATACTTTATTGAATATTGTGCGACGTATGCAAAATGATGGCCAGAACTGGCGCTGCCGCTGCTGCTGCTGCTGTTGTTGGCCGTTTCTGGTAAACCGAAGACCGCAACTGACAGGAAACCATTTAAACTGACCTCAAATGACAACGACAGCGACAGCCGGGACCCAGTCTCAGTCCCATTCTGCAGACCCATTCCCTTTTCCGGAAAATACATGCGAAATACAAAATGCAATGCCCGTGGAGGGGCCACAAAAAATAAAGCGACCCCACCCGAACCCAAAACGCAAACCAAAAACCCATGGTAACCCCATAGATGGACAATGGCTGGCTGGGTGCTGCCTGGCTGGGAAAATAAAAACGAGGGAGCGAAGGAAAGAAACGACCAAAATGGTAGCTAGCCACAAACAAATTGGCAGCAATTTGAGGACCCAACAAAAGGCGACAAAAGCCCGCCGAACACCAAACGTTGCTGTAAGCTCCACGGTGCAGGACTTTCGCGGATTGGGTGACTCAGCAGCGGCGCAGAAAAACCAACAGGAGTTGGGCCCCATGTTGATGGAATGAAATGAAATATAGAATACAATTCCACATGCCGATTGATTTATATGCACGTGACCCATCGCTCCCCTTTTTGTGGCATCTCTCGCTCGCTACGCTATGCAAATTGCACGGCTCAGTTATAATGCCATTCCCCCAGACAAGGCCAGCAGGCAGCAGCCAGCAGCCAGCATCTAGATCCGGATCCAGGGTAATCCAATACGCAGGCAGCCACTGGAGAAGCCGATCTAAGGGGCTCAAGATGGATGCTAAAAAGCCGGTACCGTGAAATCTCATCTTAATGGACCAGCCAGGGGACTTGAAGGATCAACAGCTGGCAATCTTGAAAATTGGTATAAATATTATAAAGATATAACAGAACTCCGAAATCAATCTTAGTACCTTAAAATCTTGTTGGTACAAACATCACTTGAATGGAAACTAATTATAATTAAAAATATATAAGCTACCTTTATCTTCTCCAAACAAACAGCATTCCATAGTTTAAATTAATAAAGTAAAGTTTCTACATTTATTCCATATATAACTTAGTAGAATCCTGGCTGAACTGTTTGCACTTAAGGTAAGGAAGTTAACCTAAGACAATCATCTTCCTTGAACGAACAGCTTCCGCTTCTTCCTCTCTGTTTGTAATTTCTGCTAATGTCCCTCCATTTTCTCCATTCTGCTACCTAGATAAGCACCCCGGGCCACCCTTTGGGAGGTTCTACTGTTGGCAGTGAGCATCTTAGAGCTGCCTCCGCCCCCCTGCCCATTTACTGCCACGTAACTGCAGTCACAAAATGCAATTTTAGCTTTCAATTGCCCGTGGAAACGGAGTGGAACCAACGTTTCGTGTTTTTTCAACAACTTTTCTTAGTTTTTTTTTCGGTTCGGTTCGGTTTGGGTCATTTTCGTTTGTTGCACTGCATTCGTTTTGCCTTTGCCGCACACACAATGGCCACGATAACTTTGCATTACATTAGTACGAGAGTATATAGTGGGTTTGTGTGGGAAAGACCCGTCGAAGGCCCCCACTCCCTAAGCCCGAGAGGGAGAGATCTGTGGACAAAGGAAAACTGGTTTCGGTTTCGCTCCTTTTAGCTGTGGCATTTGCAACAATTGCATCAATGGATGTGGCCTGCGTTGCTGCTGCTGCTGCTGCAATTGCTCTTGCTTTTGCTATTTTTATTTATTATTTTTATGGCCAGAAGACAATATCGATACATTGATTTGTGGAAGCGTATGGAGGAGGATTTTTCGGTCACATATGGGCACAGAGTTCATCGAAAGAAAATAATTTAAGGTAACAATTAATCGCAAATAAGGAATACAAGGAATTTAAGTATAACTTAGTTTTGTATTTAATTTATAACATATATTTGCAAATAAAAAACCTACAATACTTGATAATATGTATCTTCTTCAAAGATTTGATAACTTGGTTAAATTTATTAAAATATCCTTATTTAATTAATGCCTTATTTGTCTTGTACAAAATTTCTCGCTGTGCTTTGGACCAAAAAATATCAATATACTTTTAGCTTAGCTGCCATCGGTATGGGAAATTGTGAATGCACTTTGAACTGCATTCCGGGGATGCTGCTGCAATGACAACTGACAGCTTTATTATCAAATTGTCATGAGCCAGCCATTTGGCTCAATTTACGTCATGGATCTTATGCTGCATATCAGCAGTGCGATGGGGGAATACTACTTGGTGGAAGTTGGAGTTGGAGGCCAGTATATAAATCACTTTCGCCGCAAGTATCAATCTCTGACATGTGGCAAAAGTTGAGCTGAAACTGAACCCAGGAAAAATACGCACGAGGAGCGAGAAGGGCGGCGAGGGACGCGACTCCCGACAAACAGGACGAAAGGAAAGGCAAAATGTCGTCGCCGTTGTCGTTGTCGTGTGACACTGAAATGCGGATACAATAAAAGTTTATTTTGTGTGCTGTGTGTGTGAGTGTGTTTTTCCGCCGGTAGCCTCCATCGTTTTATACCCTTGTTCAAGGTATTATAATTTGGACACCAAGGGAAGAGCCTCGATCTGTCCAACAATTTGTTTACCAAGGATTTACTGAGTAAGCGTTGAGAGGTATTTAATTTATTTATTATTTATTATTATTTATTTATTTATTAATGATTATTTATGGGTAGTTAAAATTAAGAAATAAATCTAATTGGTGGACTCATAAGTTGCCAATGGAACTACATTTTTCTCTATGCAGTTAAATGGAAATCTCTCTGGAATTGCATTCACAATTTTCTTTATTTATGACTAGGCAGTAAAAACTTGAAAATAAAATAGATCGAAAGACTAAGCACAAAAATGATTTTTAGTTAGTATAATAAAACTTAAAGTCTGCTTCACTGTGAACCCAAAAAGTATTTATTTATTCAAAAGTTTAAAAATCAAAAATTATTCCTTGAAATTCAATAGTTTTGTCCTCATAACGCATCCCAAAAAATATTTAAAATTTTGTTAAATATTAACCAAGAATTAGAATTTTTGATATATTTGCAGCTGGTTTGAATTTTTTGCCAAATAATGCCAGCCTTGTCCAAAAATTTTCCTTAATATATGCGAGAGAAAATAAAATTTGGCTTGACGAAGCAAGCTGATTTTCCCTATATTTTCTTCTTTTCCTTTCAGTCCTTTCTTTTCTTTTTCGCCCCGAATTTCTTGCTCCTTTTTTCATGGTTGACAAGACGCGAGGAGCTGCCAAAGTGCACCCCATGGAGCAATCACTCGATGCCAGCCAGGCTCCCAACAACAATAACAGCAACAACAACAGCAACAACCGTATTGGTTAGGGCCACAAGGACACACACGCATTAACGGCAGCTGCTCCTTACGCTCCCTCGCCCACACACACACACACACACATATATATATAAAAGTTTATTAAATTTACAAGGAACTTTTATGCAGTTACTTTTTGACATGCTTCCTTGTTCACTTTCTTTTCATTCCTCCTTCCGTTCACTCATAAAATTGACAACGACAATGTAAATATGCGTGCGAGCGAGTGTGTGTGTCTGCATTCTCAGGACTCTCGTCCTCTCGTCCTGTGTGCAAAAGGATTTCAATTTAAATGAACTTGCAGATGAGCATTTTATTTCCTTACACATTCAATAATTCTTCCCCTTTTCGAGCAGGTTGTATGGAAAATTACAATGCCAATGCGGCGACATGCAAATATGTGTGCTAAAAACAACAGAGCCTGAAAAAGGCTCAACGGACAACGGAATGGCATTGAATTACAGCCAACAACTTGTCATCTGTCACATTTTGCGGCCGATTTTGAGAATACTCTTTCGTACATATATAATGTATATATTTTCAATTTTTTTCCAGAGCGTAACGGATGAGCTGGAGTTGGCTAAAATCGAGTCTGAAACTGAAACCGAAACTGAGTCTCTGTCTGCCACTGAGGCCGTTATCTCGTCTCGTGTTCGAACCGCCAACACGTCGTCGTCATCGTCGCGTCGACGGTGAAAGGAAGTTGACCTCTAAAGTTTAATGCATTTAAATAAATCTCGAAAGAAAAAACAACATTAAGCGAGACAGAGCTGAAAGCGAAAACAAAAACGGAGGGGCGACTTGAACGAGGTGTCCAGGGAACCAATGTAAATTTATAAAAAAATTTAAATTTTTTAGTCGGCGGCAATTAAACCGAGAGCGACGCGTGCAGCCTAGCCATAAAAATATTTGCCAAAAAGCCGGTTGTCCGGATGACTCAGAACTGGTTCGCAACGATTTTCAATCGAGTTCAAAATTCACTTAAAAATTGCGGAATTTTTGCTTAAGCGAAACACAAGCTATCTTTAGGGATAAATATTTGATTTATGATTAATTTTTTCTTTATTTTCTAAGAGAAAGGTGAGCTAACAAAGAATGGTTAATTGTTAATAATCTTCCATTATACAAAGCTAAGTAATATTTTGTATATTTTAAATAGACTTTCATTTTTCTGTGAAAACAAGATTCATTTTAGAAACAATCTAACATTTTCTGCTATTACAAAACCTAGCTTATTCTCACAAAAATAAAAAATAACCATTCACATTCATAAAAATAATATATAATTTTAAGCAAGCTTAATTAACCCACCATTGCCCCTGTGCTATTAAATATTTTCCCTTTTTCCCGCCCCCCTAGTGAGTTATCTTACGGTATATATTCATGCAGCTGTAATTATATTAACCCCATTTCCCGCCTTTACAATTCAGATTGATTGAGTTTCCTCCGTCATGCTGACGCATACGCACTGCCCGAGGTCTTGACTATCTATTTCAGAGGAAAAAATTGAAATTGAAAGTGATTTGCATTACAAAACTCAATTAGAGGCGTCCAATAGCCTTGTCCCATAGAAAACAACATCCGCCCACTGAACCCATTGATCGAATTTTGATTGACAAGTCGAGTGGTTTCGGCCGTATCTCTCTCTCGCTTTTTGGGCCACATTTTTCATTCTGGTTTCTTGTGCTCTATTAAGCAAATTCGCTTGGCATTTTATTGATCCCATTGTTGCCAGGCAGCGAGCAATAATTGCATCATTAACGACAATTAGCGAGCGAGGGAGACACAAATCCGAACTGACAGGTCACCGCACAGAGAATGTATATATCTTTACATCGCTGGCCGACATCCTGCGGTCGCTATTGAAAATCGGCGTTAATTGTGCGCAAAAAAGAAATAACAGATATGTTTGGATTTATGGGTTGAGACAACCCAACGGATACGGATACACAGCGATTGCTCGATTATGACATACGAGACTGAGAAGCGTAATGCGAGCTGTCCTGTCAAAGTCTGCAGGTGTTTGACGTCTTCGGACTTAACAGTTCACACATTTTGTTGGGATATTCAAGCTTTTCCCAGTTGTCAGAACAGGAAATCGATATCTTTTCAAATTAAATACAGCTTTCAGGGAATAAATTGCTTTAAATATAGCTGCTGTCTAAGCTGGTGCAATAGCGTTCCATAAAGTTTACTGGGACTACGTTTCATAAAATCCAATCTGAACTTTACACAACACATGTTAACATATTGAACTCTGACTTTTGGGCTAAATTTATGCCGATCTCAAACGGAAGTGAAAACAAAAAGCATTTAAAGCCTCGATGCTCCCACTTGATAAACGCATGATAAACGACGACCGTCGTCGCAGTCGTCTTCCTCTGGTCTTTTTTTATCCGCAAAATGTATCTGAGAATGGAGTCGAGAGCACAAGGTCGCTGCGGCAGCTTGCTGGCAGTCAACTGTTGGCCAAAAGTTTTCCTTTTCACAATTTGACATGTAACAGGAAAGATGCTTCAAATTGAAATTTAACAATTGCCCGTGTGGGTTTTGCGTGTGTTTCCTCTACCGACAATCTGACAGCCTCTTGAGGGGAATAATTCTCAGTTGGAGTGGTTGAAGGCCCTTCACAGATATTCTCGAATCAGAAGCTTCTTACCATTCTATAGCCACGTGTGAAAAGCAAGGAGAGACATGCCTTTTATTTATGGTTTTCAGCGAACAAACGGAGGAAGCTTTAACAGCGAAATAAACCAGACATTTAACTAGATTTTAGAATGCGAAATATGCTAGGAAATATAAATGATTTTGTTATTTTAAAAGAATAATACATTTAATTCATTTATCTATTTAAACTCCCATCATAAATTATTAAACTCTCACGTCTCAACTGCTTTGTTATGGGAAAACTATAAACTTATTAATGTATGCTCTTGAACTCTTACGAGGCTTATCCCTTCACCCACATTTGTCATTAATTTTAAAATGAAATTTCCATTGTTTGACTTTACATACATTTTTTAAGCTTCGCCAAGTCTCGGTTTAACGAGCTAAACGATGCAAGTTTTTAGGATTTGTTTTTACGCTTTTTTAAAGTTTGTTTATACTGCTGGAACTCTGTCATTAGTTTAAGCAAATATGCGAATGTTAAAAAAAAACAACAAACAACGGGCTACTGCTAATTTTTCATATACACATATTTGCATAAATTAAAATGTAATTATAATAGTGCTTTAAAAAAGTGCAGGAAATGATTTATGCATGGAGTAAGCCCAAAAGAATCAGGGGAAAATGTCGCTTTCTACATGAAATGTGCATAAAAATATCCCTTTTTTCATTGTGTTTGCATTAATAATTGCCTACAAATAAAATAACGAGCTATTAAAAAAATGACGTATATGTGTATCGGCGAAACAGCATAAATTTTATGAGCGAGCCACAAAAAGCGTTTGGCATTCGCTTTTTAATTTTCAATATTTAACTTTTAATTGTGGGCAATCAATTTTGAAAGCGCCCAGTTCCAGTCGCACTCAGGCAGTAAAATATATCAAAAAATAGTTATTCATATACATTTGTATATATTTTCATCTGTGTACGTGTAAGTATGATTTTTCATATGCCGCGCCTCGCCATCATTTATCAAACCGAATATTTTCATCTGTCAAGCGCAAAAATTGTTATTGAACTGAACTCATTTTTAGAAAGTGAGTTCGAGTCGAAGCTGGTCCGCACTTTGGGGAGTCATCGATTATGACTTTGAACATGTTGTCCATTTATTTACATACTTATATCCATATAGCCGGCCACGAATATATATTCATGTCCATTGGCTACTGTGCAAAATCGTCTATTCACCGAATTGAAATTTCAAGAACGCTCTCAAACTGCCACACAAAAAAAGCTCTTCAAGTTTTCCTTCCCCCGCCCCCCGTCTCTGAGATTTTTGATTTGTTTATTTATATTTTAAACACATTTGTTTGCTTGACTTTTTTGCCCAATCATGGCCAATCCATGGAGTGGAGTATATTCATTTTTTGTGTCTGGTCATGGCCCCACGCACAGAGTCAACAATTTTACTTTCATTTCTAATTATGATAATGTTTCGCAAGTGATCGGATCGAGATCGAGGGTCCATGGAAAAATGATGTTTATTTGTAGGATATTTACGGGAGAAAGTACAAGTACTTGGCTGAATTATTAGGTGTACAATTATTTAAATTGCTTCAGCCTCAAAAGCCGCTAAGTGATGTCACGCGTTTGTTCTGTGGGGCGACTCTGAGATGTAGAACATTGAAAGCGATTCATTTAGCTGTTAGCCAAGTCACCTCTTTATCTTTATCTTTGTTTTTTTTTTTTGTTCTCTCTCGTTGCAAAGTTCAAACTACTTAAGACAATTATTTCCGGCACTTTTTCTTTGGCCATAAAAAGTGGCACAGCATTGCCGTGTTCCTGTTCTGGCAATTTACTTGTCGCGCAACCTGAACTCAACTGAACCGAACTGAATTTCACAGCAAATCGCTGTATAATTCCAATTATAAGCAATTACCTGGAGTGAACTTGAGACTCCCCGAGTCAAAGTTTGTGGGCCAAGCGATTTAATTTGCTTTATTTTTTCAGTGTCTTATTTGTGTCCTACTAACCTGAAACGAAAGAACAGAGAAATTGTTTAAACATTGAGGCGAAGAGCAAGCTTTTTAGCACTGATATGCGAAAAATTGGTCAAGAAATTTTCATTACGTTTCGTTTTAGTTTCGTTTAGGCTCGCTTTGGGTTGCAAACGCCACCGCGAGGGACTGTGAGTCACACCGGGCGTATGAGCAATTTGGGAGCAAGTATTGCCGCGATCCGGGTGAATGACTTTAAAGTGGGCCAGCCGGAGCGCAGTCTCAGCATTAAATGTTAATATATTAATGATTTGCAATCGCCACCGCGGCCAGACTTTTCTCGGCCCGCATCGTGGACATTGGCCAACTTAGGCGACAATTGGCCGCTTTTAATTGCCAACTCAAGTCGCCACCATTCCCATCCGGCTCGCGGCACCCTAATGTGGCTGCAGATCGTGCTCGGGCTCAGGCTCCATGCACTGAGAAAAAATAGTTGCTACTAAATCTAATATTGATTCTGTTATTTTATTGACTGTTTTTAAATTTCCTCTCTCACCTTTTTAACTCTTGCTTAATGATAAATTTTCTATAAGTTCTAGCATGAGTTATAAAACAGTGCCCTAGAAGTTTATTTTGAACAATAAAATCTTGAAATTTATCTTGAAATCTATATATACAATTTTTCCCAAAGTGTATCTCTCAGCTAAGGCAATTCATTAACGCTCCACATGCGAAAGAAACGCTGCAAGTCCGTCTCGGACTCTGGCTCAGAGAAAAAGTTGCTGTGCCAGTTTCGGATTTGTGCAAGAGCCCCGATGCAGTGGCAGTTGCAACGTGTAACTTGCAACTCTCGCAGCAGCTTGCAGCTTGCAGTCGAGTCGAGTCATGATTATCCGTCCGCCTGGCGTTGGTTTAATTATTTAATTTGGCGCTCATTTGCATGGGTTTCGGATCTCCGGGGCCTTTCGCAAATGATTTGCATCCGAGGCGGTTTCGGTTACGGCTCGGACCTGTGCAGGGGAACGCTCTACGCTCCGCAACACCCACGCCCAGCAGCGATCTATGCCCTGGCCAGGCCAAGCGAAATGGAAACTGCGGTTCCCAGCTGAAACCCAGGCTGTGGCCGCCGGGCTTCGTTTAATTTTGGCAGTGTTGCACGTTTTGTCTGGCCAGGTTTTAGGCATTAAACAATCACCAACAAATAAATAGTCGGTTAAATGATTAGCATTAAAATAATAAACAAATAATTAAGTTTATATAATGAAAAGTTGTGAGGAAAAACACATAAAAAGTATCAAATAAAGCCAAACACATTTTCAATTAACGATCAAATAAAAAATTTCAAACAAATAAATGCATTTTGATAGAAACACTGCAAAACTCAACCATTTACTTAGCTTATTTACTGCGTCTAAAGTACTTTTAATTTTATTTTCCTTTACTAATTACCTTACCTCTGTTGTAACAACACCTAGGCCCAGCTACAGGCCAGCTTTAAAAGCGGAAACGCCTCACACTAAAGGTAACTGTAAAGAAATCTCTGAAATTAGCCTCCATTTAACTAAATTCACTTTAATTCTGTAAGCATTTCCTCTTGACAAAACTCATTGAAAAAAAGAAAAGCTTTGTATCGCCCTGCTCCGGCCAGCCATTGCAATTTTACAGTCACTGCAGCCCTCAGCCCAATATGTAAATTTTCCACAACAACCACAAAAAGAAAAAAAAGCGTAACCAAAACAGAGACAACACAAAAATGTTAGCCCCGAAATAAATTCAAATTTTTTATGAATCAGGGAAAGATATAAGCACGTGGGCGGGGAGTGCGTGACTGAATAACAGACTTGGACCGGGGTTACGGTGAGGCTTGGAAGCAGACCACTACAACGTCAAGAGGGGCACTGAAAGAAATGTGGATGGAAAACTGAATAAAATTTAATATAAATTAGGCACCCTTTTAGCTAAGATTATGCCAAATAAATTTTTCTGTGCATTTCATAGTTAACGTTTTAATAACAAAGCCTTGTATACGATTTTTATTTAATCTTTCAGGAAATTTTTTATCACCATAAGTGGTAAAATGTAAAAACTAGTCAAGCATCTTTAAATTTAATATTATTTAGCTTCTATTTCCTCTTTTTCCCCATTTATTTTTTCTAATTTAATATGTACGTAAACGTGCTAAATTTGAAGACTTTAATAAAACTCTTTCAGACATTAAATATTATTTTTTATTACTTAAAACTCAGTATTATTTAGCTCCTATTTCATTTTTTCAATTTATTTCTTTGAATTTAAAATATATAACACTGAGCTTATTAATGAAACTCTTTCAGATATTAAATCCTATTTTTTATTACTTAAAATTCAATATTATTTAGCTCCTATTTCCTATTTTTCAATTTAATTCCTTTTAATGTATAGTTCATATAACTGTGCTTACATCAAGACTTTAATGAAACTCTTTCATACATTAAATAATATGTTTTATTACCTAAAGGTGCAATAATTTATTTTTCTTAGTGACTCTTGTTGCTTATTTGTCTTTTGTTGGTCATCTTCCTAAGCCTGCAGAATGTCTTTCAATATTTTATGCGTCGGCCGAGTTACAGAAGGTGAGACGACGTCGCGTCGACACACTGACATACACAGAAGATGCTGAAAAATTAATGAAAATGCCGTACCAAATTGAAAACAATCAAGGCGCAGGCGGATGGCCACGGCGCCAGAAAGAGATGGGTCTATGCCGAGCGAAAGAGAGGCAGCGAAGAAAATGCAGTTGACCAAATATGCGCAAATATTGTGGTTTGAAAAGAGCAACAGCAGCAAGGCAAAAGCCGGTAAAGGCAGAAATAAAGCGTAGCAACCAGATGATAAAGATGGTAACACAATGACGATGATGATGAAGACGATGCAGATGATGATGATGATGATGATGATGCTGGGGAAGAAGAAACCTCTGTATAAAAAAAGAAAGAGCCAGAGACAGGGACAGGGACAGAGAGAGGCAAAGGCGGAGGCAAAACGAGAAAAGAAGACGAAACACAAACAAGCAACTTGAAAACTTGATGTAGGTCAAATATTTTTTCCCTCTGCCGCCTGCCAGTCAACGCCTGCTAAAAAGTAGTATATATATATAGTATAGTATGGTATGGTATGGTATGGCCATACGGCAGTGTGGCTCTTTGAGGAAGAGGGAACAAGTCTTAAATGTCTGCCCGAACGTGTTACTTTCGGTTTATGGGCCAATGCAAGATGGCAAGTTTATGAAGCATATATGCGGAAGCTTCGCCCGCAGAAGAAGACGAGGGGGTTGCAGCATCCGGGGCCATGATGAAGTTTCGGACATTGATGATGAGCCTGCGAGAGCCAGAGACAGCTCTTCCTCCTTTGAGTGTTCTTAATTGCCGAGGCAAACACAAAAAACGAAGCAAATAACACAGCATTGGGTCAGGGGAAAAAAAAATCCAGAGACTTCGAAAGGCTTCAAAAACTTGTGTCAATTTTAAAGAAACAAACTTAAAATGCAGAGAAGAGGCTTCTCGTTAGCACTAAACTCATCAGCGATAACTGAATTTGAGCTAAAAGAAGAGGTAATCCCAGTAAAGTTTAAAGAGTTAAGGCAACCTAAGAGGGAGATATTTATGTATAATTTCAAATAATATTTAATACAATTTATATTCCTTTCCCTGCCCCCCACAGTTGCGGCATCTTCATCTGCCATCGTCTGGGGAAAGAGGCTCGAAAACCCAATTTTACCAACACAAAATGCAACCCTGAGATACCGAAGCAAACCCACTGAACTCCCAGCCAAATTGGTCCATGAACGTGATCAATTATTTCTCATTGTTGCGCATTCTTTTTGTGTGTAGCTGGAAATCAATAACACAACAAAAGCCAAGTCAAGCGGCCGCAAGCAAGAGTCAAGGCTAAGACCGAGCCAACTTGAAGCCGAATGGAGTTGCGTTTCGTATTTGTCTTTATCAAAGTCCAGCCCGAACTAAGCTTAAATAATAACTGGCAACAAATACACAATTATTAACCGAACCGAAGCGAACCAAAGCGGACCAAAATGCATACAAAATCACATCAAATATCAATGTCAGTCGTTAATTGTGAGGCGACCCAATCGATTGTGCCAAGAGTTTGTGGCTATAAAAAGATGATGGCGTTGGCTCGTTGACTTGTGGGCATTATCTTGACCCCTCGGGCAATTAGACGAGCGGTGTTATGTGGCCAAAATGCCGAGAGGCCAAATATAGATCGGTTTGCTTTAATTTTTTGTCGACTTGCTTCGCTTCAGTGAGCTGGCACTTTTTGTCAAGATAATGAAATACTTGAAAAATGAGCCGTTTCTTTGGGTTCCCCAATATTTTTGTTTTTATATATTTACCTATTGTTCAGACGGCTGAAAGTGGCTTCCGCTTTTAGAGTTGGCTTGTTCAGTTATTCAATTACTTTGGCAAACTTTTTGCGCAGCCTGTCTTGCTTTTTTCTGTCTTTTGCTGACCTTTACTGGTTTTTTATAGTTTGCCGAGTAAAATATATATCGATCACGTAAGTAGTAGTTAAATATCAAACTGCAGATAGAGTGAGGCACATAAAAAATGGGGTTTTTGCTGAAGTAATGGCGAAATTGTAAGAGAGAGGCAGATATGGGTTTATAGATTAGGAAAAACGCTTACTTAAGCATTGTATAGGGTTGGCTTTGGGGTTTGTTATAAGAGATACAAAGTGGCAGAATTGGGAAATTTTTGAGTATTTCCCCCATTTATATAAGTAAATTCATTGATATATTATGCGATTCCAATTCTTTGATGCCTCAATCTGTTATGTAACCTCAAAGAAGAATGCACATTTTCCCAATTGAAAGAAAATTAGTTAGCTAACTTTAATTTTAGTTAAGTCACGTTGGCTGGCCACTAACCACTCAAAGAACACAATGGAAATAAAATTCGCATTTCCCACCAGAAATAACAGAAAACAAGCTCGAGTAGAAAGTCGGGACCAGCGATTAGTCTATATCAAATTTACCATAATTATATTTTTTTAACCATCTGTAGTTGAGAGCCGCTCGAACTGCGCGCGCCTTGCCTTTCTTTCCGTCGCCGCAATTGAATTAATTCAATGTGAATTTAAGCAAGAAGCAACTAATTTCAGTTTAGAGCTCTCTGAGGAAATGGCAGACATCAAGCAAAAAGCTGGGACAATGGCGTCGAACTGCCGCCAACGATGCTGGCCAAGTGTAGATACCGTTTCGGTTTCGGCTTTTGGGCATTATCGGCTTTTGCCTGACTCGAAGTCTGGGCCTGGTCTTTGTGGATCCATTCCTTCTAATTTCGTTAATGGATTTGCCTTTGTTTCGCTCTTAGCGGTGAAATGTTTTAAGCAAAAAACGAGTAAAAATTAATAATGGAACTATGGTACGAGTGCAGGTACTTATCATTGGGTATTTGAGGTTAATGTGCAGCCAGCACAGTTAAGTTAAATATAATAAAATGAAATTTAATGTGAAGCCCAAGCCTTCAGTGATTGCAGCAACAGCCGGGCTAATTGGTGGCCTGCTTTTTTAGTGGCTTGCTTTATATCATTTTTCCTTTTGACTAATGGTGACCAGGCCCAGCATGTGTGCTGCGCCGTCGCCGATGATATATAATTAGCCAAGGCAAAAAGGCAAATTGGCTGACCAATGTCTGGGCCAGAGTTTAAAGCCGCAGCAAATGCCCAAAGCAAAGTAGCCGCGATGCCCTCTCGCCCTGCTGTAATTTTTCCTACAAATTGCAGACTAATTTGGTAAGGGCCCAGCAAAGGGCCAACACTTGCTTTCGGGGTGGCCCACACCCATAGCTACCACACAGACATATCTATATGTTGCACATTTCCTTTTCAAAAGTTATTAGCGTGTTGAGCACTCTGTTTTCTTTTTTTTTTTTTTGCTTTTCTTTCTGATTTAACATTTTTTATTCGAGCTCTCTGGTATATGTACGTTTTTTCTTTTTTAGCATTTTCATTAAAAGACATAAATTGTGCAGAAAAATGCTCCTCCACTGCTGCCGGCTAAAGAATGTCTGTAGCTGTACATGTTCCTGCATCTATATCCATAGCTGCAGCGGTATCCGAACACTGGAAAAAATAGTACTACAGGTAAAGAATAATTTGTGTATTGTATTGCGCATAAAACTTGCTTATATCTTATGAATCTTGCATATATCATAAAGATAAAATATTTTAACAGCTTCTTTCTAATATTTCCTATACATAATCCTTTTGATAACTATTATCCTCAGTGCCTTTGCATCCGTTTTCTGAGTGTGGGCCTGCCCCTGTCTGAAAACACCCACAATTCCAGCCAAAGGAGTATCTATGTGTGCATGTCGAGTGCTTTATTTTTCAGCCTTTGCGCTTTTTATTTACGATTTTTCTTCTTTTTTTCTCCTTGCGTTTGCTGAATGAATGAAAGTTGCACGAGTGCAACGAATAAATGAATGAATGAGTGACTGAACGAGTGGGTGACTGAGTGAGTGGGTGGCAGCTACAAGAATGTTGCAAATGGCTCAACAAAACGCTGCATATTAAAACATTTGGCCAGGGATCTGGGCTCCCTCCTCCCTTCCTCTCTGGACTCCCAATTGCATTTTGGGGGGCGGGACCACGCTGCGTATACTCAACATTTGCAATTCTTTGCATTGCACAGAAAGGAAATTAGACAAATGCCGGTGACAAATTGAAAAGCAAAAAACAACCCCCACGTAATGGAATACAAATACCTGGCAAAGCCAAGAAGGAGCCGTTTCCTTTTACCTTCGGAAGGTAGATGACGGCACCTGTTGGGAGCGGAAAGGGAAGCCTTTGAAATGCTCCCTAAAAGCTCAGAGAAAAAAAACAGAAACAGAAAGTAAAGGAAAAGTATCTGTGGTTATATATAGTATTAACCACACAGACAAGCTGAGAATTATATAGCCGGCAATATGTTGTTCTTTAAGGGATTAACAACAGATGGTAAGATATATCCGTTAATGAAAAGGGAAACCAAAGAAGTGCCTGTCTAGGGAGTCATAATTTCTTTAACTTAAAAAGGTAAGTAAACGTTTTAAAATTTAAAGCCAAAGCGATAGTTGTTATTACAATTGTAAATAAGTTTTAACTCTTTAGATAGTCATGCTCGTTGAATACCCGAATAAAACACTTAACCCTTTAAAGCTGTTGCAATAAAACTAATGCCCAAGCATTAGCCCCTTGAAACCTCTTTCCAAACTTGAAGAAAGCCACAAATTGACTTGAGTCAAAACCCATTAAGCCCTCAATGATTCTTGCCACTTATATATTCAGTCTTTCTAAATTTCAACGCCGATTAAAGAATTCTTTGCCAGCCCGCGCCCACTTAAGGTTTTCACTTTTTCGCCGGTTTCGCTTTTCTTTTGGCCATTAAGCAGCGACGTTAGTAAGACGAAAAGAAACACAGACAAGAGCCCAACAATTTTTGCCCATTTCGTTGATGCGACGTCGTAAACTTTCATGTGCCGCCTTCGCTGCCAACTTTTCGGTCGTGATCTTTCACTCACTCTTTCACTGGAGAGTGAAAAACTCGCTAAAAAAATTCACGAGAGTCTCACACACATGCCGAGGCATTCAAATTAGTTGTGGGCGCCGCTTTTTCCCTTCTTTTTTTCTAATTGCCGGCAACGCACGTTCGCGAGGTCCAAAAAATCAAAAAACCAAATCCAAGCCCATCCGAAGCCGTCCAAACCCGTCCAAACCAAGCCCACACCTGCCACGCCCGGGACACGCATAAATCCCGCCACTATGTCAATCGGATCAAAGTCACGTAATCTATGTGACATTTTCACTGAATCGTTAAAATTGGAAAAACGCGATTGAGCTCTACTAAGTAAAACACACAGGAAGAAAAGCCAAAAATCAGATAAAACAGAAAAACGTTGTAAAATTATGTTAGAAAGCGTAGCCTTTTTTAAATATTTATATAAACTATTTTTAAGTGTAAGTTAAGTGATTTTAGCTTAATACGTAATTGTTATTATTATTTCGTAAAAAGTTTACTTGAAGACTTGCAGTATATAAAAAACTTAGTTGGTATAAATCTGAGTTAAAAATTATCCTAATATTTCCTCAGTGACTAAGTTAAACTTAAGTTAATGGGTTTTAAATAAGCTTAATAAATGTGATAAAAATGAAACTGTAGATAATAATAATTTTATATATTTTAAAATATTTTTATAGACCTAAAAACTCCACCTATTTACTTCCCAGAATGAAATTCCCAAGTGCATTGACACAGTCCCTGCAGGCTCATTCGTCATGAATAATTCAAGTGGCGTTCGGCAAATGCAGTTAGCTGCACTTTTGCCAGGTAAATAGTTTTTAAATCTGTTTGCTAATGTCCGCCAGTCAACTCATCAGCTTCGGCAACACTTCACGGCCAGTCAACACACTCATGGCACCGATGATTAATGTCAAAGTCAGCGACAGACAGGGCGAGCGATGTAAAGTGAAGTTTTTTTTCGCGAAAATAGTAATTAAATTTTACGTTAAATCTGATCATTATGTAAAAACGAATTGAGTTCTGCAAGCGCGAAGGTTTAATCAAAAATTTTCACACGAAAATGTTTGTCGAAAGCTTTTTTTTGCTTAACCCCGTCCGAAATATAAAAAGTAAGCTCAGCGCGTTCGCAGAGGAAATACAATGCACACAAAAACTGGCTAAAATAATACCGAAAATGGTTAACACACACAGGCTGGCCCTCACACATGCTCGCTTTAAGAGTGGCTGTAGATACATCCATTCGCAACTTTTCCGCCGACAAAGAATGGAAGTGGGATAAGCCCGGGACTTTTGTATACGTTTACAGCGCGAAATTAAATGCATCATAACTGCACGCGATCTCGGCATTATTATCCGGATAATCATCCTTAGCATTATCTTTCAAGGTCGGAAGTCAGGCGTAAAGCTTCTCATTACGGCTTACAACACCCGAGCTCTCACTCAGTCCTTGGCTTGGGTATAAATTATTGATTAAAATCAAAAAGACCACACGCCAAAAGGCAGTTTACACTGATAAAAAATAATAGAACAAGAATATAAGCTTTGTAAGCCTGTGATAATAAATTTATTACATTTATAAATTGTAATCGAAATGAAGAAAAGGTATTAGACCATTCTATAAGAACAGAAAAACATTATCAATCACCAACGAAAAGTGCAAATAATTTTTCTACACAAGAAAAAAAAAAAGAGAAAGGAATGTTTTTCTCTGTGCAGTCTTGACGCTCCCTTTTGGACAGCCTTAAGAATGGGACAAGATGATTTGTGGAAGGCCAAGAGAGCAACACTTTCCATCCACACCCACGCCTTTCCCTTTTCCATTGTGTCAGTATTTCTGTGTGTTTTTTTTTTTTCGTTCTGCAAACAGTTTTCAAGTTGTGCGAAACTGGAAATTAAAAACGCTTAATGTGCACTTCCGGTGAAGAGGAAGATGCCAGCCATCACCCAAAGATCCGAGATTCCGCAGTCCAGATCCCAGACAGCGAGTTGGAGTTGAGAGCAGCAGCAACTTATCGGAGCCATCAACAACAGCAGCAGCAACATGCACGGCAATAGAGATGGGACTAAATTTTAAAACGATATATTTCGATATATTTCTAATTTGTTTCGATATATTGTATAAGACCTTTACGAGAAGAGCTGAAATGGAATAGTTTAAGAATCAATTTTTGCATACAAGAGTATGCAATACAAATGAAATAAAGAACTTAAACTGTTGCTTTGAATTTAGCTTTTTGACACTGTAAACTCTCTTTTGTGTTTAATTTGTTTAATTTTCTATTTTATTTTTTCGATAAATCATCACATTTTTTTCTTCTCGATATACACTCTCCAGCGGTAGCAACATCTTGCCCGGGCCAACAACATTTTACGTTAATATGTTTGTTTGTTTGTCTTTTGTTTTTGGCTCTAACCCTTTTTTGGCACGTTTTGTCTTTTGTTTTGTTTTTCTCTCCACCCCGGTCTTTCGCTAAATGTTGTTTACTCTTTGTCATTGTTAGTGTTGTTGCCATTTTTCTTTTGTTTTCCCAACATTGTTGTTGCTGCTGCTGGTGCTGGTGCCGCCGCTTAACATTCACCTACTTTTCACCTTGTTAGCCAGCGAATTCTGCGCTTGGCCCTGGCAAGAGCATCATCAAAGCCAGCAGCGGAGGCTTCAAATGAAATTAGAAGTTGACGCAGTGCAAGAGCTGCCTGGAAAAAAAGCAAAAAAAGCAGCTGAAACACCAAAAGGCGGCTAGCACAATAAGGTACAACGGGACGAAGAAGGCTAAAACTAAAGGCGAACAATGCAGAAGCTGCAGTCAAAGCCAAGGAATGGAGGCCTACACTAAAAAAGGTGTGAAGAGACCTCTTCAGATTGGGATAAAAGGAGTTTTCGGAGCGTATACTTAATATTTATGCTTTGAAAATATGAATTATAAATTTGCAGATAGCAAGTATTTATTTTAAGCAAACAACGGATTAATATATAATAGTAAATTAAATAAAATACAAACTATAGAAGCCTAAAACTAGGAAAACCTTGCTTTCCACAGTGTAGATCGCCCTGCAGCGGCAGCGAGAAGATGAAAACTGAGCTCTAAGTAGAAAGTTAATTAGGCTTAAATGTGCGAGAAGTCGACGATGACGACGGCATTGAGTAGGAAACACAACAAATACAACAAGAATAATAATAGCAACAAAAGCGGCGAGAAGATGAAGCAGAAAAGCCAATTAAAAATTCTTATGCTTTTGCTTTAATTTTTGCGCGACTCTCTGGCTCCGTCTGCGTCTCTGGCCCGAATGGCTAATAATAATTTCAGCTAAAACTGCTCTCGGTACGGCATCTGCTTGTTAATTAATTTTTATGCATTTCTACAAATGTTCGATCCGAAAAAGTTTTCGACTCGGACTTGGCTTTTTGTTGGCGTGCAGCGAAGCGAGCCAATCAATGGCCGCGAAACTTTCGTTTCAAGTAAATTTCACTCTTGGCCCAAAGGCTTCCAACTCGCCCAGAAGTAAGCAGTAAGCAGCAGTCGAAGCAAAGCCGCTGACGACGAACTTGGTTGACATTAATTGGGCCCATTAAACGGTGTTCGCTAATAAGTTGGCATCGGCCAAGTTTCGGAAGTGCTGCTGCTGCCAACTTGCCACGGGCATTGTTCTCGGCCATGTCCGGTTGACAGCTGCGTTGGAGTCGAGGCGATTAACACTCGGATGGTTAACGTTTACGTTTACGATGGCATATACATACATATGTGATGCGAGGCAGCCGTGTGTGATTGTTAACGACATCCCAATCTGTGGCCAACTCGAGTTAACAGGGATTAACCACATCCGACAAAGGGATACCTTTGCAAACATAAATCAATCGAAGGAATCTGTTACTAAAGTAAGTAAAATAATATAAGAATGGAAACTATAATGAATAACTGCTATATTTTGGCATGAACAATGAACAAACTATAATATAATATAATATTTTAAAATGTTATCAAATTTTCTTTATTTCCCTAGTTTGTCTTATAAAACTTTCCAATATTACTTTTAAAAACGTTTCCCACTCGATGACTTCATCGAGAAGCCCGCACCCTTCTCATTCCCATGGTGAACGTCTAAACTGAGGAAGTATTAACGCGGCCTAAAGGTCGTTCCATCAACGCGGCCAAAGGCAGCAACTAATTTAGGGCTTAACTCTAATCAAAGTTGAACAGCAGCACTGCCAGCTGAAATCTCACGGATGCGTGTACGAGCCTCAATTGAATTGCTAGTGAGCGGTGACAGAGGAGTTTAGAGGGGGTTTTCAGTGGGGATTTTGGACCCCGGGCCGCAGCTGCATCAACAAAGCTGGACGGAGGTCAGTGGTTATTAGAGCTGGCATACAATCGATAATGCCTGATGAAGTATATATACATAGGGGCTATAAGGGGCTTTATCGAAGGTCTTGAAGGCCTCCCTTTTTGAAAGGTTTACTAAAATGTTGTGTCCTTTGAGTAAATTAGAAAGTTTTTACTTGGCTATATTGATATTAAATCGAACTAATTCATTGAAAACGATTAATACTAAAACATTTAATATTATTTTCTAGAAATATAGAATGATATTGAAACTATCGATTTGTGTTATCAACACAAGCTAAAGAAAGTGTCCTCATTGAAGACCATCTCTAGTATACATTTATTTATATTTAATGACAATCCGTGGCACAAATGATATTTCCTATAAATTCAAATGATACCTACTCTAATGTGTCGATATATATCAATCGTTATTATACTATCTACCGGTGCCACCATAGATGTCCTGCCATCTCTAATATCTACTTATCCTTGAAAGGCAGTGGTGCACTCGCAGCCACAAAAGGGACAACTCCCTGGTCTTTCTGTATGTGCGCGCCAATTTGCATTTTGAGGAGCTCGGCGAGAAACAAGGGCAATGGCAACTGTTGCATAATTAAAATTTGAAAATTAATTTCATAATTTTGCGAGCGCTTTCATTATTAACAGTTGTCCCAAAAGAAGAAAACAAAAGGCTCCTCTGCTGACCAACATTATTTACTCCTCCCAGTTCTCAGTTCTCTGCTTATAGTTTTCAGTTTTCAGTTTTCAGTGTCCAGTTTCCAGCTTTCCCAGCTTTTCCAGTTCTCTCGATTTCGGCATCTCGATTCGCTTTTGTTTTTAGGTTCCGAGTTTTGGTGTCCGTCCGGGTTCCTGTTCTGGTCGTTTGGCTGGTTCCCATTTATTATTTATGTGCATTTTGATGTGGAAAACAGTCCTTTTTGTTGCATTGTTTTGCGTTGTTTTATTTGTGATGTACTTTTTAGTTATTTTCTCTCTGTATTATTTATTTTTGTTCTGTGCCACATGTAGTTCTGGCCGGGCAAAACTTTCCGGCGGCAGTAAGGGCTTCATATATTTTGCGTATTGTCATTTGGATAACATTGTAGTGCAGCTGTACTGCTCGGAGCACAATTTCCACTTCACACTCGGTAGCATGTGGGTTAATTAGCAGCCGAAATAAAGGGAAATCACTTGGCAACGTGCTGCTGCCGCTGCTGCTGCTGCCGGCCAAAGGGTCTTGGCCATTTCAGTGCGGAAGCACTGCCTTGGTAACTCCAGTTCCGATTTAACCCCACGACGAGTTCCGATTAAAGCCCAGGCTTAATGAGATCGAGATGCGGAGCGTCGGCCAAAGAAATCGCTTACGTAATGCCACGCACTGCCACAAGGCATTGCCCCCTTTACGCCTTGCAACCTCAGACTAACTGCCCATTGTGTGTAAATTTGTTACCATTTTTTGTATGTTTCTTCTTTTGCTTAGTGTTTTTGTTGTTGTTGCTGTTGTTACTTTGCATTGCACACATAAAGGTAATTTCTAATTTGCTGGTCTTTTATTGTTTTTCTGCCGGTACGGTTTTATGGCGTCGACTTATGCAACACCTCGGCGTTACACACATGGCCAGTGTAGACGCACCGCGTACCGCTCTATATATAGGGCCCGATTCGACCCCCGATCCGACCTGAACCGTAAGAGCCATAAGAGCATAACGGCGTTCATTAATCATGCAGACCGCGGTGGAGTGGAAAATAAAAGAACTGACAAGCATACACTACCACAAAATTGTCGAGAATGTGTTCGAGTTTAAAGAAAACAAATTGTGACCCATGGCATTGGTACAGCGCTGAATAATTAATGAAAATTTGATACGAAAAGCATTGTCAAACACAGCTGCCTCTTTGGCTGAATTTATAAAAGATCCTTAGAGTCTCTACAACTTACTTAAAGTGCATCTCATATAGCATATGGGAAGCATTCTTGGGCTAAGTATTTCCGCCAAGTGCATTGCGACTCTGGAAGCGAAAGAACAGTAGCATCGACAACTGTTGCCAATTAGCGGCAACATGCAAAGCGCATTTGCATTGAACCAGGAGCTCTATTCCGCCGCTTTTCCTGCTTTACCCGCTGGCAAATGACACCGGTGCAGCAGCGCAGCATCGGAAAAGCTGGAAAATCGGAGGCAGAAATCGCAGCTGGGTCGGAAAATGTAATCAGTTCAAGTCGCGGTACGAGATTAGCTTCAGCCTGCAGGTACTGGCATCAGGTACACAGACAGTCATGCAGGCACTCGCTCTCCGCCCCGACCTTCTCCAGGTAAAAGCTAATTGAGCTCTCCAGCTACACGGCGGCAGTGCAACCCAAGATGGCTGGCTCAATAAATTCAGGATTTCTGCAAAACCCTGATCGATCTACCTGACTGGCTTAAAAGGCGCCCGCACACGCACTGATTGCATCATTTGGCCTCCAATCGCCGGGGAGAACGCTTTGATTTGCATAGAACATTCAGCGGCAGCAACAGACGAGGAGGCAGGAGCAGGAAAAATGTCAGACGGCGGAAAATGTGGAAAATCCCCGGGGGCGGAGCATTCGGTGAGCTATGCCCTCTATCTCCACCTCAGGGAGCTGTGTCGCCCCAAGAGGCGTCTGATGCGCATCGCCAGCACCAAGCTGCAGCTGACGAACGAGCTCATCCAGCTCCAGCAACGTCGCCAGTGGGAGACGGCCTTTGACCTGGAGTTCGACGCGGAGGCCAGTTGCCAGCTGAACAGTGCCCTGGATCGGGAGAGGTTATATCGCGACAGGCTGCGCAGCAATATGCAGAAGCAGCTCGCCAAGCAGCAGAAGAGCAAGCGAAAGTATCTACAGGATATAGGAAAAATGTAGGACATCTTATAAATACTTAAAATACACATTTTTTAAGATAATATTTCCCAAGTCAGTTACGTAAATTGTGATTTATTAGCTAACCAAAACATTAATTTACACTTTACAAAAGTAAATAGTTAAAAACATTGAACATTAAGAATAACAATGCTTACTCAGAATGCATATCCTATTATGTATTGTAAAAATATCAAAGATAACCTAAATAAACCGTAACAATATTATAAAAATGTTTGATAAATTTTACACAATTTTTTTGGGTTTACAGTACAACTCTCAGGAATGCATATTTTGAACAATAAAGTTCTTGGCCTCTGGATTTAAATTAAGATTTAAAAAATGCCATTTTTTAGAACTACACACTTTTGCCAAAGACTATAAAGTGGCATAAATCATCAAAGAGCCTTCTCTGTGCCTCGCACAACTCAAAAGATCGGGTCTGCGACAGGCAAAAGTGTTTGACTTTTGACACTTTTCCTAGGCGGTTAAGGTGGGAACAACTGTCAAGCGCAGGAGAAAAAAATTGAATTGAAACCCATAAACGACTTTAAGATACTCACTACAACTAAAAATATGAAATTCAAAATTAAATTGGATTTCTGTCAGAAGCAACAATTGAAAACAAGGCAATAAATGTAACTTATATGGCCATAGCTGCCGGCATGAAATTTAATCACGTGATTAATGTTCTGAATACAGTTATACATTTGTGAGACTTTTTATTAGATGATCAGATTTCTCAGGGTTGTAAAAGTAATGTTAATTAAATTAAAACAGTTCTATGTTAGAAGAAAGGGGTAGTTTTAGTGAATATGCATAAATTCCTATAAAGTATAGTGAAAATTCTATATCCTTCGAGCTCACTTAACTTTTAAAACTTCTTTTAGTCACTATACCAGGATATACCATAATTTTTAGCAAATACCCTGTAACTAGGGAAAAGCTCCAAGAACAGTCAAGGAAATGCAACAGAAGCGACCCAAAGGTGAGCGCGCGGCAAGTTTTTTTCAATTTCCTGCTGCCATTACGCAGAGCGTCGCAGCTTGCAGTGCCACCTCGGTGCCCCCTGAGTACCCCCGTGCCCCCGTCAGAATTTTCCTGGCCATTGACGTTTTCCGCGCACGGAGGCTGCCGTTGTTGTTTCTGTTTTCTTTTCTTTTCTCTCTCTACGGTCGCGGTTGTTGTCTTCGCTCTCGCTTCTCGCTTGATTTGTCACACAGTCCCAACGGGAAAATAAACCTGTCCCCGTGCAACACCACTGTCTCTGGGACAGTGGAAAACCGGTATGAGCGCTTTCTTTTTGCTCCCACTGTGGGCCGAAAAGTACGGGGGGAGGGGAGAGAATCCGGGGCAAGGGGGATGCAATGCGTTTCATCTTAGCACTCGTATTTAGTTGCAATTCCTTTGCACACACTCGTGCCTCGTAAGGACACTGAGAAAAATTCTTAAGGGTTTTCAATTCGAAACATTTTTTCTCACACCTTCTATAAGAAATTAGTTTGATAGTTTGAAAATGTGTCTTTAAAACATTTACAAACGAAATACATTTTCAAAGGAAACCCCTTTCTTGGCTTTTGGTATCTTGGCCCATAAATTTTCAATATTCTAAGTTAAATAATACCTTTTTAAGTATTTGTTTTTCTCAGTGCACCAACCCCAGTCGCCATCGCTTGTTTACTATTCTAAGTGCAGTATCTTGGCGAGTTTCGCTTAGTTTTTTACAGGCTTTTTCTTCGGTTTTTTTTTTTTGTTGGCATGTCGGTTATTTATGCGCCTTGTTGTCCCAATTCTTGAAAAATGCTCCAACAAGCCTCGTGACTACGTCTCTGTCTCTGTCCATGCACTTTAAGTTTCTTTTTTACCAGCAGCAGGCATCTATTTTTAATAAGCAGCGCCACAAAAAACGCTCCCCTTTCTGGCTTTTTGTTTCACTTACCTCACTTTATCCATCGGCCATTAAACGCTGCAGCCCACTGAAAGCGAAAAAAAGAGAAATAAATAAATAGGAAAATAGTGGAAAAGAGTTTTTATTATTTAAAGCAAAATCAATATGAGAAATTCCGCTGACAGCGTCTGCGTATGTGCAAATAAAATTTAACAACAGCACCGCAGGCAGGGACTGACATAAATTTAATACCTTTTCAAATTGTTTTTCATAACCCATTTTCCTGCAAATGTGCTGCACTCTGTTGGTCGGCAGATAAAATGCATTTGTTTACTTTTCCTTTATTTTGTGCTGTAAATAAAAACAAATACGCACAATGTAAACTAACTAAAGGCTCTTCCCCTACCATTTCCGAGCATTTCCTCTCCACAAAACAGGAGCAGTACTAACAAATTAGAGGTATATTCAAGGTATTTTCCAAATATAATTTAATGCATTTTGTGCTAATTGTTTGGCATTAAGCTGCTCAATAATCTGGGGTAAAATAAAACCTCTTGTTTTCAACCTGCCAGAAATTTCCCCCATGTAGGCAGCCTAATTAGCATTGCTGTAATGATTTGGTAAACGCTTAAGCGGCTTAGAATACAGAGCTTATTGAATTTAAGGCACATTCTAATGCAGGCACATACATAATTATGAGGTCACAAGCTGCTCCATTCACTTAAGCCTGTTTAGCAGAGACCTTGAGAGTTATTAATCACCAAAGTTTAGCAGCAAAATAATGCTCAACCATCCGAATTTATTAATGTGTGAACAAAAAGATTGTGAATTGTTTTCTTGTTTGAGGAGATTAATTTAAGAATGAATTATGAATTCAATTCAGAGCACTCCTTGTTAAAAAGCTGATAGTCATTCTTTATTTTGCACAGGCAATCTAACAAGATATGCTTGGAAACATTTTCCTTAATTAGTTCAAAATAAATCAGATTTTTAGAAGGTATTCAGAGTGGGAGAATGTTTGTATACAATCAGCTTCCTTAATTATAAAATTATTAGTAAAATTAGTGAAACCAAAGTCACAGTGTATACTGAAGTGAGAATATTCTTTTTTTTTCGCCAGCGTTTAATGGGAAAATCCTTTTCACACCTTGATAAGTCTTATCATTAACCCTAAGCTCCTTCCCAAAAACTCGGCTGGCCAACTTGTATACCTTCGACTTTATGCCCATTCAGCCATGGGACAAAGGGAAACTTTGGATTTTCCTCGTTTTGAGTTCTCTCGATGATTTTTGCTGCTGATGCTTTTTATTTGGTTTTTGTTCCCTCTGCTTTTTTGCTATTGTTTCGTTTTTTATTTAGTTTTGTTGCTGCTGCTGCTGCTTGTTGCATTGAATTCTGCGTGTCAGCAGCAGCTGTGTTGGCCACTAAACAACAACAACTGTAATAATAACAACAATAATAGCAAACAAAACAAAAAACACACTCTGGCACACACAAACAACATTGTACAAATAACAACACTTTTTATTGCTACCAAAAGGGAGATGGAGTAGTTGCCAAAGCAAAAGAAGCACAGTTTAAAGGGGGGAAAATTCCGGGAAAAGAAAGGGGAAAATTCCGTTCAGGGGGGGGGGGGAGGGGGGGACAGGCGGAAAAGGGGGGTTGGCAGTAAACACAAATAAACAATTGCAATTGTGTGGCGATGGTTGTAATTCTGTGAGCTGCTAAATCGTCTGTAAATACTTTTGTACAAGTTAACAGTTATAAATGGGCTTTTTATGAGTTGTGTGCGACAATATTTGTGAGCACACTACACAACACTGGACACACAGGCTTGAAGGATGTTCCAGGAATATGGGATACGTCTATCAGGGATAAGGAAAACCTTAGGAGAACGACTCAAGGATACCTGGTGTTGACCATTTAGCTTTAAGTATTTATATTCAACTAAAATATCACAAAATCAGTGTTGTAAAACTACTTTACAACATTGATTTTGTGATATTTAAGTTGAATATAAATAATTAAAGCTTAATTTTCAACACCGCCTTCCTTATACATTTAATTGTTCAAAGGAAAACTTTAATTAGGCAGTAAACATGAGCATCAAAGAAGTAAGCATACCAAATTTTGAAACCCGAATACATGTAGATCCCGAGATATACCCCTTTATTCAACCAGAGTACTGGCTACCGAGTATCAAATGGAGATTTGATGCCCCTACTCTCTGATAATGGCATTGAGCTCTTATTACTACTGACTACTGCATCTGCACGGCCTTCGCTCCACATTTTTCATGTTGCCGGCATTCGGGCAACGCTTAGAAAGTCACTTGAGGGATATGGCCATGCCAGCAAAAACGGCAAACACTTTGCTTGTGTCTGTTTGTCAGTCAAGTGAAATCGTATGCCGCCTTCTGCGGCAACTCAATGTCCAAGTCAAACTCAAACTCCAGCTCCAACTCCAGCTCCCGGTCCGAATCCGAATCCGAAACCGAGTCCAGCTCTATGTCTACTCGTTGTCTGGCCAAGTGGCAAGTGGTTATTGTTACGATTTATGGCATACGCACCGCAGATGAACAGGGGAGAGTTGGGAGCCCCATCCGGGGGATTTCTATTGATTTTCCTACCACTGGAGCTGCTGTTGCTGCCACAACTGCTGTGTTTTCTATTTGCCGCTGTTGATTCGCCACACGTCCATAATAATGCTAAGAAATGGAAATCATAAAAGTCAACAATCAGCCACGTTGGCCATGACCAGATTACTGCAGCCAGCGGGGGCAAGTGGGTAAAAATCGGTGGGGTGTACTGAACAGTTAGTTGCAGTCGATTTTCAGCGGCGGCATCATTAGGAAAATTTTTGCGCTTTCGTCAAACGAAATCAACCGGCTCACCATAATGATGTTGACGCTGCGTTTTGTGGCATTGCCATTAGGTAGGTGAAAAGACGCTGAGTTTTTGGGGTCGCACCGGGGGGCATAGGTGCCAGTTTTAGAGCAGGAACCACGACCTTGAAGTCCTTTTTAATTTCTAAAAAGGCTACCAAAGGTGGCATAGGAGAAATCAAAGCAATTTAGAAGGTATATCAGCGCGTTATGTATTCTAAAGAGAATTCGAATATTGTTATAGCATGAAAGTCTCTGTAAAAATGTAATTCAAAAAGAAGATTAAACATCTCAATGCTATAGAATTGGTCTGATGTTTCAATTCAAAGGGAAGATTAAAGATTGCCTTGTTTATTTATGTTCGTAGATCCCTAAGCCTGCGTACCAATCGAAAATGAAATTCAGCCAACAGTTGGCTTTGACAATTTGCATTCGATGGTGAAAGTAAAAACTGCAAACACAAAACTAGATATGCATGAAAATTCAGCGGCAAAACCACGCCCTTTTTGCCCCATTTACATTGACGGCAACAGCAAAAATCAAAGCTGCTACAGAAGTAATGTAGGATTAAATGTAACAGAAAAAAAGGAACACATTTGCAGAGACAACAATTGTTGTACAAAAACAAAAGCCAGACAAAATATTTATTATTACACAGAAATGCGAATTTTCTTGTCATATGTATGGGGAAATACCCTAACTCAAAAAGGCTTTGTTTAGTCATGGGAACATGGGAATTAATTCTCGCTATATTATCTTAATATTAGACCATAAATTCCAAACACGTGACAGGCAGCTGAAAAATAAATTAATGTATCGAGGTCAGCGAAAACATCTAAGAGAATTATTTAAACAAGACATTGTCTTTATGAGCTAATGAATTATATGTGAATTAAGTTTATTTATTTATTTTATTTTATATATAAGAAAATGTATAAAAAGACTCCAGGTAGCAATACACTCGTTATGTAATTATAAGGAATATGCAATCCTATTTTACCGACCCAGATTTTTTAATAGGGTATCGAAAGTATTGTTTTATTTGTATATTGCTCAACAACATTTTGCCCCTTTTTTCCCAGCGAATTGTTGGCTTTTCAATTTGTTTTAAAATACAATAAAAGTACATTTTGCATTTTGTCTGCCACGCATTGATTGAATGCGTCGCATCGCGTCGACTTTTTCGCAAAAACCCCTTGCGAAAGCCCCCCTTAACTCCGATTTCGTTTTGCGTATTGACATGAACAATTTTAATTATATTTTACGTCAATTGTAAAAGGCACATCGAGCCGAGCCCAACAGAAGCAACAAGAATATTTTTGGTTTAATTAAGTGAAAAATGTGTGGAAATTGTCGGCCTGGAAGTGGAAATCGCTGTGGAAATGACTGTGGAAATGACTGGCCACCGAAAGAGGCTGATTTCGTGCATCGTTAAATGCTAAATCGAATGTGAAAGGGTTATCGCAGGTTTTCCCTTTTCCCACTTGCCTTTTTTTTTGTTCATTATTATTTGTGCTCTTTATTTTTCCTTTTTGTTGTATTATTTTTGCAAAGTTCATTAAGCCCATCGCAGTCACATTAATTGTTTTGCGCGCTTTCAACAACGCCCATTTCTTCACACAGGAGGTGGATATATATTGTGAGTTTGCCAAAGTCATTTAGCTGGGATTTCGCAAAGATTGCCATGCAAATGAGCTGAGGCAACTCTGATTGCCGGCTGCCATTGTCTGGCATTGTTGCAATGGAAAATTTATTGAACTTACATCATAACCGGCACTCGGAATGTCTTGTACTGGCAGCAATCCACTGACACTTTGGACACTCTACCGTGACATTCTTGAGTGCATCTCTAGTGACTTGGGAGATAGAACAACACTGCGGATAACTGGACGAACATAGCTATATTGATGTAAAAAATACATTGACAGAAACAATATTTATGAAGAGCTTTTTCCTCTCCCAGCTCAAATGATTTCCATCGCTACTGGATTTTTCTTTCTCTGCACAAATACAAGTTAATAAAACCAACTTGGACATGGTCAGAAGCGAAGGGTTACTGGGACGCTGGACGGGGGCCGGAGGGCTCCTCGGCGGACTCTTCATAAATTTGTACTTGAGCGGCCAAGTGTGACGAACGAGATTACTGAAATCTTCTGGAGCAGATCCATTTTTCATAGCCGACAACTTCAGCGGAGAGCGGCGCATTGAGTTGTCCCTCACAGATACAATTCTATCTGGTTTTTGTGCGAGTGTACGAGTGCCTGTGCCTGAGTCTGAGTGAGTGCAACAAATTGCCTTTGCTGTCATAATAGTTGTTGCTGCTGCTGCTAGTGCTGGCTTTGTACCTTTTTTTCTATTGTTGCTGCTCCAGTTAACGTTGCTCCGGTAATCGGACATCAGAATGCGATCAGAATGCGAATGATACCGAAACCCCTCCCGATTTTCCAGTTTAATACTCATTGTTGACCAATAATGAGCAGCCAGCAAACTGTGGCTGAAGAGGGGACTGAGCTCTATTCAATTGCATTGCAATCCGAGGGCAAAAAAAATCTACTATTAAATAACCTGAACGAATAAAGGCAGTCAGCTATAGAATGACTTTCCCTGAACATTAAAAATTAAAAATGTAATTCTAAGTAAAGTTATATCTGTATTATATTCCCTTTTACAATTAATCATAAGTTTCTTAATGTTTATGGCTTTTATTTTAAAGGTTTACTGGTTCGAGTTCATTAACCTCTTAACAAAATACATTTACTACTACATTTTAAATAAATATTGATCATAAAAGTCCCCTTTATACCATATCAAACCACAAAAAGAGCTAGTTGCTTTTGAGTGCACAATTAATTAACTCCAGCGAGAACTTGAAAGGCTTCCCTTCATCGCCGTGACTCAGTGGAGGTGCAAATAACAAATGGTGGCGCAATTCTTGCACAATCAAAAAACATAAATTACAAGTCCCAAAAAAAAGGAAAAATTATAACAAAACCAAAAACGAAAAATAAAATGGAAAATAAATGAATAAACCATGCATGTGTGTGAGTGTGCCCGTGCAGAAACCGAGCTGTGAAACAAAAAGCAATTGTCACATAAACAAAGTCTCACGTAACTGCTATAAATATGCGAGCAAGAAAGAGCGAGGCTAACGTTGCGTATGAGTTATATCTGCTCTTCTGCACACTCGTCCCCCCTCCCGCCCGCCATTTTCTTTGTAATGCAATGCGCGCGAATAACAACAACAACAGGAGCAGCAGCAACAACAAACAACCGCAACAATAAATAAAGTGTAACATATGCAAATGATGATGAGAAGCGTTTCGATACAGCGGCTCCTCCATCCGCCGATACAGAGGAACAAAAAATAATAAATATTGCATTATTTGCGAAGCATTAACTGGTTTTTATAAGGCCAAAAAAGGATACACTCTTAACTGGATAATGTATTCAGTTCATATTTTCAGAGGTTACATTTTTGATTAAAGTGTATCTTGAAGAGGTAATTAAATCAGCACATAAAAATTATTTACCAAATACTTTTTAAAAGATTCTCGAAGACAAACATTTTTTTAAAATTTAATTAAAGAAATTGGGTTCTTATACTTATAAAGAATTCTGTAGCATTAAATAATAATAAAAACGATTAAAATTTTATGGCAAATAAGTAAAAATATTTTAACATGTGCAAATGACTTTACTTTCTCCACTTCGTAGCCTTAACAATTTATTAATTTGAATTCCTTCTTCTTAACAAATATGTCAAGTGTATTTCTAGGATTCTTCTGTCGCTTACTGGTGATGATGATGACTCCGACTGTGATGTCCTTGGGCTACCAATGAATATGCAATACGAACAGGTTAAAATGCCAAACAACAACTTAAAGGATGGCTTCTGGAACTGCTCCTCCTGCGATAACCCACAAAAGGCGACCATCGACATCTGTTTGAAAATTGCAAGGAGCAGAAAACGAGCTGCAGCATATACACAAACGTAATTGTAACAGTTTCAATCTCGTTTCGAGACGGGAAAACTTCATCGAACTTTGGAAGAGACACCCGCACAAACCATAAAACAAAAGGCGGTTCGCGGCAACAGCAGCAACATTGCACGTCAACAACATGCGGTAGCGATGACAGCAACAGCAACAGCAGCAGCAGCAACTTGTGCCCGTTGTCATTTGTACAATTCCCAGGCAGCAGCACATGCATATGAGAGCAAAGTTTTTTCTTTAATAAAATTAAATTTAATGCTGCCAAACGCTCGACGAATGGCGTCCGTTCGGTTTCATTTTTTGCCATTTTTTCGGCGTTTTTATACCCTGTGAAACGAAATATGCATATCGATTGGGAAAAGGGGTTCGTAACAAAGTGCAGTGAACCCAATGAACGATATTTTATATTTACCATCTGAGGACAATTATAGCATTAAAGTTTGCGCTGTTTGCGAGGACAATGAGCTGTTTTCTATCATAAGAAATATTTTGAATATATTATTAACAAAGCCTTAAGAGCATAGAAACTCCGGTTTATCACAGATAGCTTCTATTTTATTGTTTTTCTTTTTTTTTAGCAAATTGCATTGCAGACACCCAGCACAAGGATGACGACGCCAGCAACCGCAAATGCAAATGAGCTACAAATGCAATGCACATGCATAAAAAATGAAAACGGTTAAATTGCCGAGAGAAAGATGCAGATGCAGATGGAAATGTAGGAGGAGGCCTCACAAAGTATCCATAAGTTGCGCTCGAACGACATTTCTGCCGGTCCCCACGAAATATTGTATGATTAAATATTGTAAATGCCAAAAGTTATGAAAGGCGCACCGAGACCGACCCCAAGAAGTCGCCTTTTGTGAGGCATTCAGACAATTCCGAATCCAGTTTTTGGGGCATTCGCTTACGCCCACCACACAGAGTAGCCATGGAAAAGTGCAACGGCCACACCTTGGTGCCACAGTCCAAGTCACAGGGGCATCAGGTTGCCTATTTTGGCATGACTTGAGCCGAACGAACATAAATCCAGCCAGAAAAGGACAATACAGCCAGAGATTTCATTGTGTCTTGATGTTAAAATAGGTTCAAGTAAAATTGTGGAATATATTTCATACATATTGTTCGAAGAAAATAAATAAATAAACATCCTTCTATCACACAACAAACAAATTGAACAAGTAAATAAATACCAAGACAGGTAAAATTGTATGAAATTGAAAACTAAGAAGAGTATATCTATCCTTTAAACTTTAACTATTAGATATGTATACTATATACCAAGGGACATAAATTATATACTGTAAAGTCATTATTAGATTCGCTTAAATACCCATACATTTCGTGGCTATTTAACCTTTTTTAATTTAATTTTAGCTAATATTTCAAAATATAATATATGAGCGTCACTCATCTCGTTTTATGGCCAAAAGTTACCGACAACAAAAATCTAATAATTTCCATTTAAATACAAACTGAAATCGATTTACCTGCCTCGAAACGTGATCGACTTTCTAAAAATAACTTGACGAATCTCTGGTCATGTCAGCTGTTTTTCTGTGCATGAGGAAAAAACATTTTTGTCGCAACTTAATTGACCGCAACACCTTGAAAATAAAAGCGGTGTGTGGTGCGGGCAGGCGGGAGGGTTTGAAAAGAGTGTGCATATTTTAAATATAACAAGTTTCGCTATGGAAATGCAAAACTGGGAGATATATGGCCAGCGAGTCATGCCAAATATAAGCAACGAAAGACGGCTAAAAAAGTAATTGTAGCTAAATGTCAAATGCGACAATTGTTGCCATGGTTGCACTAGCTTGTTGCATTTGCTGTTGTTGTTGTTGTTGCTTTTCTCAACTCCGGTCAGCGTTGGCGACTCTGGCAAAACGCTGGCAAAGTGAACGGTACACGCTGAGCGGTCATGATGAGAAAGGAGCAGGGGAGGGCGGACAGGAACTTTGTGGGTTGGTCAATTGGTTCGTGGCAATGGTAACAGAGTGCCGCACTATATGAGGCTTAGCTTTAAATGGATACACTGAGAAAAATTCAATTTTTAACTAGAAATATCTTACAAGAATCATATACTACAACAAAACTATTTTAATATATACAAACAGATTTTAATTAGTATATTTTACGACCCAATATAATAATTGTTTTAAAATCCATTACATCTCTTCAATTTCCCAACTATAAATATCTTTTTTTTCTGATAGTGTATCCTGCTTGCTGTGTCACTTGTACCTCTGGCGAAACCAAGGCTTGGATATCGTAGTAATTACTTGAGGGGATGCAATCTGCGAGCCGCACTAAATATGCTAATTATGCGTTAATAAGCGCTCCGGCTAACGGGGCGTATTGGTTATATATACTCGCACACCCAGCACTGCGGCTATGTGTGAGATAATTTCTTGGTTCCTCGACTATTAGATTCGTTTGCTGTTTGCTGTCACCTCGAGTTGAGTATCGAGAATTGGCGGCAACTCCGGTGACGGTGGTGACGCCAAGAATTATTGCGAAATTTCTGTGCTGCCAACAGCCTCGGGGCCGGCGGCTTTAATTATGAACAATCAGGCGCAGCGGCGGTAGTTGTTGGTCTTCGGGTTTTTGCTCCTTTTTGTGCATGTCAATCAAAAGAGCTCAAAGTCGTGATTTGATGATTTTCCTATGCCACAGCAGAATTTTGTGTGCTTGCCATTGTGGCTGTTGCTGTTGTCGTTGTCGGGGGTCAGGCCGGAGAAATCCATTTGTCAAATAGAACAGCAACCTCAACTCGAGTCTCAGGTCTCAAGTCTGGCTGTCTGCGATTCTAAGCCCGCCTGTCCTTCAATAATCGTTGCCAAAAGGCAGTGGCGGCGGCAAAAACAATGAATTATTGAAGCCAACAAATTGTGATTGGCGGAGAAAGAGAATTCTAATCAAAAGTGAGAGGCATGAAAATTTTGATTTGTGCGGAGGGAATCGAGCGAATGATGAATTATTAAGTATTTAAGCCATGCAATGCAATGCAAGGGATTTGATTAATAAATGAGAAAAATATGGAAAATGACAGCAATAATAGGGTTTATAAAAGAAAATAGGGTATGGTGCATAGTTATGATAAAAAGAATCCTTACTTTTCAGTGACTAATCGATACATCAAAGATGATTTATATATAGAATATTAAAATAATATTATTAAGATATGTAGGTTAAAATTTTATATATATTCGGTATATAGCTGTATTTATATTTACATTTTATTTTAACAATTGAACACCAAGACAAGGAGTAAAATAAAAACAAGCATTTAATTTGTCATGCAGTACTTATTAAGTCATTATTTTCTGCCAAGCTATAAAGCCTTGATGAAAATTAGTATGTAGCTTCTTTACTTTTGTAGTTATTTAAAATAAAAAATATTATGATGCCGTTAAGGTTATGCTAAAATTATAATCCGCTAGAGAACTTATATTACCTATGATTTATGAGTCCTAAAAATAAGAATGATCGCTGCAATTATTTCGAGAGCCGGCGCCAGTTGGTCCAAGTGGCTTCAACGACATCTGTGGCGATCTATAAGCCCGGCTTGTTTTATTACAACATCTCAACACATAAATTGAACAATGTCACGAAATAAATTTGTCTGGAGGAAGCCGAAACAAAGGCGAAACAGTTTCAGCTAACGTCTGTTAACGTTGGCTGATTTTTATTTATTTCGCTGACTTTTAGCGAGTTGCTAACTTTATTTATATATATTTTTGGTTTGTTTTTATTTTACTGCTGCTCCCACACGCCCCCGCGCCCTTCTCTCCCCCTAGGAGACGTGGCTTCTTGGCTCTTTGACTTTGTTGCCGCTGCTGCTGCTTTTTGGTTAATTTATGCAACGAACCAGTTTTGTTTGGTTTCCATGGCGTTCGCTCAGTGTCAGCACAATCTTTGTATCGCTCTGCACTCGAAAAAATTTATTTCTACAATTTAGAAAGTACTCCTATATAATTTTGTATAAAATCTAAAGAGGTTTCGAAAATCAAACGATATCTTTATATCTAAAGATTAATCCTAAGATCGTGTCAAAGACAAGCAAAAGACTTAAGATTTTGGAATGTTTCTAATAAATGAATTAGTTTTACAGAGCAGAGTTTTAAATAAATTTCATTCTAAAATATTTTCAAGTTTTTAAAACTGTTTAAGGTTTAATTACATTTATGAAACAATTAAAAAAAAAAAACATAAAAAAGCATGCAAGCAAAAAATAATATAGTTGAGAAAAAATGTGCTTAACTTTTATTTTTGTATCATGATAAAATATTTATTCTTTAAGTTAGACAATATATAAAAAATATAATATATATAAAAGGTATGGAAAATATATGAAATATAATAAAACTAATCATAAGGAAAAAAAGCAAAAAGGGGGACAAATAAGTCTTTTGATTCCTTGGCGAAAATATATTGATTTGTTATAATTATTTCAAATTATGTTAAAATATAATGCCACCTTACATTTCTCCAAGTGTACATATATCGAATTAAATTTTTGTTAAAACATTGGCATTTGAGCGTTTGCCTTTTGTTAATTGCATTTGCAATTTCTAATTAAGTTTGGTTGCCAAAAAAAAAGCAAAACGTAAAATGAATAAAAATCGAGAGAGGGAAAAAAACAAAAGCATCGCAGAAGAAAAAAATGATCATAAAGTTTCCAACTGGTTTGGGTCAACCACTGGGCAGTCAGAGGTCTTTTTTTCGATCGGATCTCTGGTGACTTTGTGACTTTGCCCGGGCTTTTGCCGTTAATTCCTAGCCGCAGTTCAATGCAAACGAGAAGCGCCGCTTAAAGCCATTAAAACGAACCAGTTTTCAATGCAGAAAAGAAGTCTTATCAACGTATATTTATTTACACACGACTATATACAATAAATCAATCAAACGGCCCCTAGTCCTGCCGCTGCTCCGCGGACTGCCTCTTGGCCTCCTTTTTCAGCTTGGAGACGTTGTGGCGCAGCTTCCGCTTGAACAGCAGCTCCCGGTTCACCGCCTTCAGGTCGTCCATGCTGCACGTCTTCAGATTTCGCACAGTCTTCGAGATGAGCTCGTCCGTGATCTCGATTTTGGTCCGAGAAAGTCGCAGCTGCCGGGCATTCCGCCTGGCCAGTTCGGAGCGGTACAGGAACAGGTGGTAGGTGACAGTGGGCTTCACGTTCTCCATGTTCTTCTCGGGGTAATTCTGCTTCGTTGGAGTGATTCTTCCAGAAATTCGATGGCCAGTGAAAGTCTTCCTTTCGCCTTGACTTCTCTCAGTCGAATGACATAACTTCCCCTTTCCCTTGCCCTTCTTATATGTTTACTTGCTCCCTTCTCTGCTACCTGTCTGTGCGGTTACCTGATATGTCACCACGGGTCAGAGCAGGTCAACTGGAGGTCCGTTACTCTGTAAATATTTGTGCCAAAATATTTCATTACCTAATCCGGACTAATCCCCATTTTGGATCTTAAGCCTTGGCTCGGTTGACCAGCCATTATTATGGCTGAAACCCGGAGAAAGGGTAACACAAGTAGGCCTAATTCCAGTGCTTCTGAATTGAGCAAGACAAATCTTGTTCGCAATTGTGACAGAATATTCTCGAAGATATTTCAGGAGCACTTTACCAGCTGACAAATATATTTGCCAAGGCAACAATAAATAACAATAACTTAAAGTTAATAAGTTAAGTTATAAATAATTTTAGCAATTATGTATTTAATGTTATAGAAAAATATGCCAGAACTCTTAATAAAGAATGTGTTATAAAAAGATATTAAATATCAAATGAAATACTTAAGTATGTAAATGTTAACAAAATAAATCAATCATACTGCTTTCAAGTACTTTTTGATGTTTTAACTCTCTAACTTTTTCCTTTAACTTTATTCAATTCTGAGAAAGAAAATTATTTTTGTTACAAACAAAAAATACTTTAAATTTCAAATTAAATTAACAGTTTGATCTCCTGATATTCAAGAATGAAACATAATGAAATCACATTCAAAATTAACAATTATTTGTCTTGTATTACTTTACAAATATTAACCTTAAATTACTCTACAAACAAATAGAAAAGCACTTAACATAGTTATAATGGGGATTGTTAAAGCATTGAAAGAATATACTGAAGTTCATTGAGTTGGACAACCGAGAAGAATGTTTTCCGACCGCTCTTCAGCTTTTCCCAGCACAGCATTTCCCAGGCATTCTTCTAAAGACTTCCCAAGAACTTATATTTGCTCACGACATTTAACCCAAAGAAACCTTTCTCTAAAAACATTTTCTAGAGAATTCTTGGGGACTCTCAATGAACCGCCAGCGGAGAACCTTTAGCGTAAAATTCTATCCATTTCCAAGTAACTCAACGCCCATAGATTTCTGACTCAGCACCTGAGTGACATCAACGTAAAGTACGTCGCTTTACACATGTGTCTTGTACAGTACGGCACAGCACAGAGACTAATACAGCATCATTAGCATAACTGCAGTGGAAAGATAGAAGACTTTTTGCAACTTAACTACTTCCAGGTAATTCATTAAAAATGTGTCATAATGGAAGTAGATGGCCGGCTTCTGGTGGCGTCCCTTGGCCCTCGGGTTCAGGTCAGCGATGGCATAATCCTTTTATAATTGCACTTAGTAGCTGAAATGTAGCGAAAACAAAAGGATTTCCAAACCGGATTAAGAACTTTGGGAAAGACCACGCGCCGGATTAAGCAAATGCGCAGCATCAGCGTTTTACGACCCGCGGGCTTCATCCTCCCATCCTCGTCCACATCCCATGCCCCGGCGGTCAACAGGTAGGTTGCACAGGTAGCCGCCGCGGCTTGGATAAAGGTCAAAACAGTGGCCCAGGGGCTGGCTAAAAAGGCCATGCGGCCCAGTAGCAGCCATTTTGACCAACTGCTTGTGACAGCTCGCCGACAGCTTCCAATTCAACGCGCTCAATGAACCGGGCTTGAACCGACTTGGCAACGAACATCGAAATGGATTTTGAGATGCACGGCAAATAAATCAATAGTAACTAGATCTAAAAGCATTTAATAAATACAATCTTGACAAATAATATATAAGTTTAAGTTTTGGCTTTAAAAAAGCATGCCTTTTCTTTGTCTTTTTGAATATTTATTCTATTAAATATCAGCTAGACATTAGTTTTTAGTAGTTTTAAAGTCTCCTAGCACCACTTTCTTTCCGTGTACAAATGCAACCCGAGTTGGGGCCAAATCTGTGCGTGTCGAGGCATATATTCCAGCGTAAAGTAGCCAGTAACCAGACGAGACAATCATAATGATTGCTGTATCATCGCATCAGTATCATCATCATCAGCATCTGTATCATCTTCTTGTGCCTCGAGGCTCTTGCATTTAGCACCCAAATGGGCATTGAATCATAATTTATTTGGCCCAAGAATTACCATAAGATAAATAAAAGCAACCTCGAGCGCAACTTTCACTGGTCATTGTTATTGTTATTGCCATTACCATTATTATTATTCTCGTGGCTTAATGCAGCTCAATAAATTTTCCCTTAAAAGAATTCGTTGATAAGTCGCAGACAATGCAGGGGGAATTTTCACTTTCCTTCGGCAGTTAAATGTATATGGGCCATAATTAAGCTGAAATTAACTTGATTCGGCGGCGGTGCGTTTTTAGATGCGGCTGGGGAAACCGAGTGTCAATTACGTTAAGTGAAATTACAATTACACGAAAAGCATTTTTAAAATCATCTAACCAACCCACATTAAATGGGTTTCAGTGGGTGTGGGGGCAGAGGCGCAGGCGGAGGCGGGGGTCAAGCCAAGGTCACAGGCCTGAACTTCGCCCAGACATTCGTTCATAAATAAATATTTAACACGCAGTCCTTGGGCCGTGGGCAGGAGCAGAGGAAAGTAGGATGGACGAGTGCCACTTTGGGATTATATTTATCACTTCATGGAAACTCATTAAATAAAAATGTTTTTCATTTGCCGAGAGTTGGGACTGAATTTATTTAGTTGCAGTTTCGGGTTCGGGTTAATGGGGAGAAGTGTACTTGAGAAATGGTTCCAAGTTCGGAATAATTCCTAATGTCTTGAGGTCAGGCGTGTAAAGCCATAAAATTATAAATTCTTTGAATGTTTTAAGGCGATAATTCTGTAAAGAATTATTATTGTACTTGAAACTGTTGACTTAAGTAAATAAAATAAAATAAATGCTTCTATAGCTTATCCCCTTAATATTTGTTTGCTTCAAGAATAAATGCCAGCAAATAGAATTTCGATTCTTTTAAGACTCTTCTCGAATATTTAATTTCATTGACAAAAATTTCCACTGCCTAGTGATGGTGACTAGCTAATCTTTGGCTCAGCAAACCATTGAACACTCGTGCCGAGTAAATCCGCAGGCACTTAGTCACCGTCTAATCTCCGCCTTATGGCCATATTTAACCAGCGGCCAACATCGAGCGAAAGGTCAGGCCATAAACACTTTCCGCTCAAAGGAAACTCGTTGCGAATACACAAAGTAGCCTGGGCAGGAGATGTCAAACGTTTGGCAACTTTGCAAGGGATCTGATTCGAGCAGAAAAAGGGAACGGACAACGGATCTGGATTTACCGAAGAACTCCAGGTAATTACGCGACTCGCACAAGTCAGCAGGTCAGTCGGCGGGTCAACAGGTAGCTTAGCGCCCCAGATATAAATAATCCTGGTAAAGTTCCACAGGACATCATTCACAGCTCAAGCTGCCAAGCAGTCACAGCAAGCACAGCTCGCGGAGTTGAAGATTTTCCGAAAATCGAATAAATCCCCGAACATCCACAAACCGGACGCATTCCTCTCGGCAATGGAAGGCCATCAGCGCAACCACCGACGCGGAGCTCGTCCGAGCGTGGGCTACTTGCTCTTCCAGTACCAGAGCGAGCTGACCCGTCGCCACGCGGAGCCCACGCGCCTTTCCCGCACCAAGATCAACATCATCGACGGCCTGGTGTCCCGCACCATCCGCCACCTGAAGCACTGCAGCGTGGAGGAGCTGCAGGCCTGCAAGCGGGGACTCGTCTACAAGGAGCAGCTCCGCGACCAGCTCAAGGGAATGCGTCGTCGCCGCTCCTCCACTGCCGCCAACACTACCCAAAACGGTTCCAGTAACCCCAAGACTCCCAAAACTGTCCCTGCCAAGGCTCCTGGCACTCCACCCAAACCCAAACCCAAGCCCGCTGAAGGTGATCGCCCAAAGGTGTCCATCTTTGGCCCAGAGATCTTTGTCTGACTCAAAGTTGCCACAAGACTTGTATGCTTTACCTTACTCTAAAATTAGAAGGTAGCTTGACCTTAATTGTTGACGATTAAAAATCAAAGAACAAGATTGTATATTGTACATAAAGAAACTATAAGAAAATAAACCATAAAAGCAAATAATTTGTACACTTTTTATTTATTGAAGGGGAGCATTTGAAAATTGTTTTTATTTCAGATATGTAAGGCAATTTAAATGGGAAGATTCTATTCTATTTTCTGCAGAGAGGGCTTTTAATTATAATAATAATTAATCGAGATAAATATTGGGTCTTATTAAAGTTGGTTATATTTCAATGAACAAGATATTCAAGGAATTCATTTAATAAGTCTAACAAAACACAAACCCTGTGTTAATTTTCCGCTTTATCTTAAGAAATTAAACACATTATTTTAATTTTACATATAAATTAAAAAAGAAGAGCAAATTTTTAAATGATTGCATTTAACTAATTCATATTATTGTTTTCGATATAAAACTCAAACTATTCCTGTTATTATTGATAGCTTTCAATATACCAATAAGGAATGGCTTATTTTTATTAATGGAAATTAAATAAAACTATTTAGGAAAATTTAAGAATAAAAGAAAATCAAAATTTCCTTTAAATTCAGCTTTTCTAAGACAAGACTTTATAAAAATTCTTCCCTAGACCCTAATTACTCCCTCTTAAACACTAAACTTAAATATACAAATAAGACCTCTTTAAAATTCGAAACTAAAAACGAACCGAGCAGAAACAAAAACTCTTGCAATTACACAAAAATGTCAATTGTCGGCGCTTTGTTGTAGGAGTGGAAATTCCTGTTCTGTAAGCCTGTTTTTGGCTCCGTTTCGGTTTTTTTTATTTTTTGCTTGTATTTTGCGGCTAGCCAGGGCTAAAATGTGTGCCGCGAAATGCCAGGCCCGGGGTTCGAGACCCAAGAGTCAAGAGTTCCCACGAAGCGGCTGCGATCCAATGAAAATTGGCCACCGCCACTCACTCACCGATCTCTGATAGATGCGTCCGAGAGCCGAGCGTCTTTGCAGACAGGCCACAAGAATGCGGTTTAAAGTTCAATCGTGCAGCAAGTGCTGCTCGAGAGCTGGAACAAGGAACATCGATCCGAGTCGGGAAATCGTGAGTGGCGATGATCTAACCGTGGCTTTCTTCCACAGAAGTTATGAACCTGCTGCGATCGATATGCAAATCGTCAGCGGGAGAAATGTATACTAATGCATATATTAACCAAATCAAGTTCAGGCCGCGTTCTGACGTTTTCACAATTCGCCTCATTAGCGGAGAGCTCCCCGAATGGGTTAATTCTTAGGGATTTTATGGGGACATCCCCCCTGGCTTGGACTGCTGCACCTTCTGGCTTACCTTTAAGCGTTGAAATATTCCACTTGCTGTACAAATTTGTTGCTTTCTATTTGCATATCGCTGGGTACAATAAATTATGAGCACAATGTTAACTGGCGAACAAATAGGAGAAGAACGCACACCGAGTGACGTTTTCTTTTTTATCGAGCACTCTTTCTACTTATTTTCTTTCTCTCTTGCTTAATTTATATTCCAACACTTTTGAGTGAAATGCAGCTGCAGCTGCTTTAGTTTAGACACAAACACGTTTTCTTGCGGTAATTGCAGCAAAGCTCCCCGAAAATAACGAGGAAAACGTAACGAACGGCGATCGAGGAGTGCAACGCGGCGAAATGGAACGAAAAGCGAGTTAAAAGCTAAAACCCAAAGCCGAAATGCAAATGGTAACACGCACACGAAGGCACAGCAGTAAAACGCGCGCGCACACACACACACAGAGACACACGGCAGGCCGTAGATTTGGGCCCTGGGAAAACGTTCGTTCTTCGGCGAAGAAGAAGACGCTTTGCCCCGAAGACTGTGTCTATGTTTTCCTGAAGACTCGTCTATAAGCCGCAGACGGATCGCGAGTGCGCGTCTCGAGCTCCACGACTTTTCACGGCGATGAACAAAACGTTTGTGCTTGCGGATGGCAGCTTGGAGTTCGAAAAGCCCGTCGCTCTGAGTTCGAAATTCGGTGAGAGCGGGCTTGGGCCAGCTCTGGCAAGCTTAAGCCAGCTCTCGCGCGCTCCATCTCTCTCTCTTTCGATCGCCGCTAAGTTCGTTGCCTAAGTCTTTTGGCTTTCCTCTGTTTTTTTCTCGAGATCTTAGAATTTGTTGTTGTTGCTGCTGCCATTGATTTATTGTCCAGCAATAACTGTTTTTTGCATTGTGCGTTGAACTTGTTTCGGAACAAAATGATAGAGAGGGAGAGAGAGAGAAACACGGCGTATGATCGATATTTATTGTGATGACACACTTCTGCTTAAGATTTTTTGGGTTTTTTTTGGTATTTTCGGTTGTTTATTCGTAGATCTCTTAATCTCTCACTCTCCGCTTAGCTTTAACTTTCGCTGCTGCTCGCTCTCGTTTGCCTAAAGACTTTTACTCTCTAGCTTGGTGTAATTACTTTTGGCGCTCCTCTCACTGCTCTGCTGTTCTCCCTAGCGGATTTCGCTCTCAAGTTTTCGCTCTGAATTCGCTCTGTTTACTCTAGAAATTACCACCTACTGCTGGCCCGCTCGCACGCTCTGTGGCTTAGTGCTGTCTCACGTTTTTATGTTGTTTTTTTTTTGTCTATCCAACTTCGAATGACTTCTTAACGGTTCGCCACTTAATGCCTTGTTTTTCTACACGGAAGGAAATTTATGGGCATTTTATGGGGAGGATATAAGGGTACTAAGTGAATGAACGGAGAGGAAGTTAGTTAACTTGTGAAAATAATGTTCTAAATTAAGAAATATATGAAAAGGCTCATTAACAATTAAGTTTAGTTTACAAAACAGACTTTAATTTGGCATAATTACGATTAACGATCATAAATACATTAAAAATATATGTTCTTAAATCTTATCTTCGATTTAGAGTATCTTAGGTTTTCTGTGAATTAAAGATTTACTTATTTATTAAGATTAAACAATATTTAATCAACAGCAGCTTGCTTATAATCTTTCTTATTTAATCTTATTAATTATTTATTTATTTATTTGCGACATACAATAATACCTCCCACATATTAAGGAGTGGGTTACACAAGGATAGTTCTCTTAGTATACTTGTATATTTTCTTATTCTATTTATTTATTTGGCTAAAAACACACTTTGTAATCATTTAATATCTATGAATTTTAAATTAAAAATAATAATCTTGAGCTTAACGTAAAAACTAGCAATATTTTAAAGTAAAAGTAACATTTATTAGGAAATATAACATAGTTAGGTCCTTATTTATCTATATTTTTAGAGACTAGTTAAATATTATACATTAAAGAAACTTAAATCGAAACGAATTTTTACATTTTTAATATTATATAACATTTATTAGGAAATATAACATAGTTAGGCCCTTATTTATCTATATTTTTAGGGACTAGTTAAATATTATACATTAAAGAAACTTAAATCGAAACTAATTATTATATTTTTAATATTATATATTGAATATTAAAGTTAAGGTTAATTCGAGATATAAGTATTGTATATTAAATTTATCCATTATAAATCTATCATATATAAAATATAAATGAACGTAATGTTGTCATTTCTTCTCATAATAAAACATGATTCCCTTGAAATACTCTGAAACTTAAATATTCTCTCCAATTTTTTCTCACTCTGTAGTACTTGGCTTTTTGTCGTTAAGTTTGGCTCTCACAGAGGGCCATCTCCCCGCGCACCCCCCTCCGTCGGAATTGCAGCTGTTATTGTCATTTTGCTTTTAGCAGCAGCAGCTTCACCTCAACTTGGCTCAGTTCGGTTCAGTTTGGTTCAGCGCGGTCCGCTTGAGCGTGAATTTCTGCGGTTTCCCTGCGATTCTTTTGGATACCCAACCGCTCCTCCTTCTGCTTTATCAGCATTGTCATCGCCGCTCTCCGCTCTCCGCCTTTTGCTTTTTGCGACTTTGCGATTTTCTTTTAGCTAGTTTTCCCTGCCCTCCACGCTTGTAGGGCTGCTCGTCGGCTATATCTGTTATATGGCTATATCGGTCGTTATATATATATGTACATATATATATGCAGCAGCCGCCACTGAAACCGCAGCAGTCGGTCGACGATATGATCTGATTTATTGTAGTTTCCCGACTTCTTGTTGTTGCCGTCGCCTGTTAAAATATTTATTTACAATTTTCACAATTGGCATTTCAGTTCAGCGAGCTTGTCTCTGATTGTTTGATTGCATTGTTGCTGCCGCCATTATTGTTATTGTCGGGACTGTAGCTCCAGACTGCTGCCCCACTTTTACTTATGCACATAAATAATTAGAGTATTTATGTTGTAAACTGTGTCTGATAACAACATTTGCATCCTCGTTAGCCAAGTTGGCACCAAAGTATGCACCAAGTTTTCAGAGGATTTAAGATTATCTTGGCTTATTGACAAAATATGGGAGAGTTTTTTGGTTTGTGTTAAGGAATTGGTAGGAAAAACTAAGGGAGTAATAAGAATAATGATTTTTAGATGTATTTTAAGCATAATTCTCCATTAATTAATTATGCATTTTTTATTCTATGGATTAATATATTTTTTTATTTGCCTTGATAATAAAAACGCTCAAATAATTGTATATCCGTTTTTACTTCCTTAAAAAATTATTTGAGATCTTTTTAATTGCCTTGAAATATTATCAATTCCTAGCAAATTTAAAATGTAAGTATGATAAAGGTAAATTGTTATACTACAATAAATAAATCAATATACAATAAGTTTAATCCTTAATTAAAATAAACATTAAATGAATTTATAATATTTATACGTGATGGGAATTTCCTATATTTTAATAAACAATTTCTAAAGTCATTTTTCAAATGGAATCAAGACATTTCTTATTTCATTTGAATTGCTGTAATAAACGATTTACAGCAATTAAAATAAAATAAGAAATGGTTTGGGTTTAGACTTATTTTTTTTATTTCAAACTCAAAATAATATTCAAACAAATATTATCCATTAATTTTAAAAATAGAATTCTCCAAAAATAATACTTTATCTAACATTTATAATAAATACATATACAAATTTACTAAAGCGTGTGATCACTGTAGCTCACTCCACACCTCACGGTGGCGCCTTAATCGCAGTAGCGGAAATTTCCAAGACCCTCAAAATGTGGGTTTTCCGAAGCATACTTTCAGGCGGGTAAATACGAAGTTTATAATTGCGATCTCGCATGGGAGTTTTCTCTTTTAGGTTTTTCTTTAGGGGGAAAAATCAGTGCCAATCGCTTTTCCGTTTGCCCTTGCCATCTTTCCATTTTGTTGGTTCCCTTCCAAGCGCATGAGCTCTTAATTAGCCCGCAATGAGTTGTCGATACACCATTCGGCGGCCCATGAAACCGAATTTCGGTTTCAGTTACAATTTTTGCCCCACCAAAACCTGACATAACAATTTCAGCCCGTCTAAGTCTAATTAGAAGCCCGTGTGCCTGCCTCCTCCCGCTGTAAAGTGTTCTTTCGGTCTGAGTTTTGCCTCTAATTGCATTTCCTGCGCTGCCAAAACAGTTTTGTGGACTCATCTAATGGCGAAAAATGTGCCGAGTTCTCGCGGCGCAAAGGGTTGAAATATCGAAGCCACCGAGAAATGGGCAGATAATAAGCCGCTTGCCGGGGCTTCGTTAATTTGTGGGTGGCCCAAAACCGTCACAATTATCTGGCATGTGAGGAAAATTATAGGCGCTCGTTAATTGGCCGGAGGTGTTGGCCTGTTAACTGCCACAATTAAAATCAATGCCACAACGACCCAAATCCGCAAGGCAACCGAACTCATTGGGCTTGCTAAGAACCCTTTTTGTTTTTCATTTTACATTTTCATCATCCACCTTTCCTTTAAAAATATCCTTAAAGTATCATATCATATAGCTTAGCATCCTATATATATTTAACATTTATTTAAATAATTCCCGTTACCTTGGCAGAAGTATTTTAACTAAGTTTTCGAGACCTATCAAAGAAAGCCTTGCCAATCAGATCGACAACAAATCAGGGTCACATAGAACTTTGCTCAGTTCAAAACACACATCCATCCGGTTCATCTCAGTCCAGTTTTTCCAACCGAATAGAAGCTATCCGTCTAGTAAAATTGTTCTATTTGTAATGGCGCTCTTTTATGGCATCGAGAAGCAGAAGACGGTGCCCACGTACATGAAGTACATGATGAGCGGCTCATCCGCCATGCTGGCCACATCCCTGACCCAGCCGCTGGACCTGGTCAAGACCCGCATGCAACTGTCCGGCACTCTGGGCGTTCCGGAGTACAAGAACTCCTGGGACGTGCTCTCGCGCGTGTTCAAGGGCGAGGGCATGGTCGCGCTGTACAACGGCCTTGGGGCTGGCTTGTTGCGGCAGGCCACCTACACCACGAGCAAGATGGGGCTCTACCAGATGGAAGTGGACTGGTACCGCAAAAGCTACGACACCGAACCGTCCCTGGTGGGCGGCATGGCCATGGGCATTGTGGCAGGCGGCTTCGGCGCCATGTTCGGCACCCCGGCGGACGTGGCCATGATCCGGATGATGGCCGACAACCGCCTGCCGTCGTCGGAGAGGCGCAACTACAAGAACGTGGCCGATGCCTTCATGCGGATCGTCAAGGACGAGGGCGTGCTCGCCCTCTGGCGCGGATGCCTGCCCACCGTAGGCCGTGCCATGATCGTCAACATGGTCCAGCTGGCCTCGTATTCGCAGCTGAAGAAGCAGTTCCGCAGCCACCTGGACGAGGGCTGGACCCTGCAGTTCGGCGCCGCCCTGGTGGCCGGCCTGCTGTCCACCGCGGCCTCCCTGCCCCTGGACTTGGCCAAGACCCGCCTCCAGCAGATGCGTCTCGTCGAGGGCAAGGCGGAGTACAGAGGCACCATCGACGTGCTGCTGAAGGTGGTGAAGAACGAGGGCTTCCTGGCCATGTGGAAGGGATTCACTCCGCACCTCTGCCGCGTGGCACCGCACACCGTGCTCTCCTTCGTCTTCCTGGAGCAGATGAACAAGGCCTATGTCAAGCACCTGATGGGAGAGTCCTCTTCAAACGACTCTGATTAAGGAAAGCTGGCTATGGCTTACTACAAGCCTTATTAGATTTTTCACACCACAAAAAAAAAAATAACCAGATTCAAATTCTTTCAAAATGTAATAAGTAAATGTTCTATCTACGAAATAATTATTCTTACATTATGTAACAAAAAAGTATGTGTTTTTTCTAGAGCCATAATAATGAAAATATTTTTATTCTTTAGATATTCAAGTATGATAATATTTAGCAAAAGAAAGGAGATATAGGACATAGAAAGTAAAGTCAGATGATTTAAAAAATGATTTTTATATTATTTATACAAAAAACTATCAATTATAACCTTATTATTCTTCGAAAAATATTCAATAAAATAAATTACATAGTTTTGCCCACCACTGCTTTTCTACATGCCATAGAAAATAAGCAGATGCCATCGTACACGTTGTATATAAATGGCGGCTTGGCCGGAATGATGGCGATTTCCATTGTACATCCGATGGACCTGATCAAGACCAGGGTGCAGTTCGCGGCTGGTGAGTACAAGAACTCCTTCGAATGCCTGACACGGGTGCTAGAGACCGAGGGAATAAAGGGCGTGTACAATGGCCTGACAGACCTGACCTACACGATGGCCCGAATGGGTTTCTTCCAAATGGAGGTGGACAAGTACAACAAGGAGTACGCCTAAGCGCCATCCATTTGGGCCAGCATGGGCATGGGCATCCTGGCCGGGGCTTTTGGGGCTGTGTTCTAAAATCCGGCGGAGGTGGCGCTCATCCGAATGATGGCCGACAAACGTCTGCCGCCGGAGGAGAGGCGCAACTACAAGCATGTGATCGATGCCTTCATCCGGATCGTGAAGGACGAGGACCCACAATAGGTCGTGCCATGGTCGTTAACATGGTTCAACTGGCCTCGTATTCCCAGCTGAAGAGCGCCTTTGCTGCGCATGTGCCCAAGGGCTTACCGCTGCACATCTGCGCCTCCATGTGCTCCGGCCTGTTGGCCACCATTGCCTCCATGCCCCTGGATATGGCCAAGACACGGATCCAGCAGCAGAAGACCCTTGAGTACAATGACACCATCGATGCCCTGGTCAAGGTGGCCAAACAGGACGGTGTCCTGTCCTTGTGGAAGGGATTCATACCATATTTGTGCTGCAAAGGTCCTTCATCTTCCTGGAGCAGCTGACCTTGGCCTATAAAAAACATGCAATGGGCGACGACTGCGACTCCTTCATCTGATATTACTCATGGCTTGGAATCCATTTATTCATAAAAGGAGTATAGACTTTAGAAATATATGTATATACCTATCTCTATTAGCATTCGATTTAGCTCTGAATTAACTTGCTTAGTAGCCCCTAAAGTGTAACTAAGATACTTTGCTTGGAATACTAAATGTATTCTCTCGCATGCGATATTGGATGCGCTCCAGCTAACAGCTGATCTGGGTTTTCGTGGGGCTTTCGCGGCGCTTATCAGTCCCCCGATCAGCTGGTTGGGTCCAGTCTATATCATCGGTAATCGCCGCTAGCCAGTCGCGTTTCTACGTTGCGATCGAGCGGTTCGCCAGCGGTTCTGGTTGCGGTTGTAACTCGATCGCCGGTGGTGCAGTGCAGCGGATCGGATCGAGACTAGGGATTCCTTAGCGATTCTTCTGGCAGGGAGCCGAGCGGCGACGGCGGCGTCTCTCAATTGAAGCCACTTTAGGTCCGGCGGTCAAGGAAATCTCTGAATCTCTCACAGCTCACGGATGAATCAACCCAAGAGCCGCCGAGTTTGTGCCGCGGAAGTGTTAATTTAGCGTCCAAATACGACTCGTAGAAGTGCCAAGTGCCGTCTTCCCATCTGAAAGTGGTCTTTGTGCGACAGTATCTCGTATCACATACACAACTCATAAATATATATGTATATAGCTCATAAATCGTGGCTGTCTGTCTGCCGAAAATAATAGAAATATGCAAATGAAATTATGTCCAAGATAGATACATAAATCGGTAATTAAGTGATAATTATTTCTGGTGTGAATTGGACCGAACGAAGGGACACACAGTGGACAAATCTCCGCGGGCCGTTGTAAATTTACTGGAAAACAGGTGAGCTGAACGATAAGATTGTATCTCTTCATTCCCCTCTTATTGCATTTTATGGCCGACACTCCTTAAGATTGTGGTCTATATCGCTGACGCCACCGATGGATCGATCGATCGATCGAGCGATCGTTTGATTGATTGATCGCTCTGACTCTCGAGGAAATTTACGGGCATAAAGTCTGGGCTGCGATTGGGAAACCCTTACTGCTTCTTTACGACTATTTCGAATTATGACCTCATAAATCTGAATATATCTCGCCGTTTATCAGAGGTTCGCAGTAAACTGCAAATATTTCCCCTGCAAAATCAACTGATTTGACACTTCGATTACCACCGAGAGAGCACACATTTAAATGTCCAGGTAATTGCTGGCTGTCAGGTGCGCGAAATCGGGTTCACTGGGTCGCGTGTAAATTATTTGGCATTTATCGTTTGCCATAGATAATCCCCCCGTGGATATCTAGCCCAGATAAGGGAGATAGTGACGCGCAAGGCTTCGCTCTAGTTTTATTTAATTATTCCTTGTTGACTCTTCTTGGGGCAATTAAAAGTTGTATCTTGTTTGCCTAGAGTGGTAATTGCCAAAAGCTTCTTATCTGCCGGCTTGATTAAAGTTCGAGAATTGTCAAAGGCAAATAAGCAGAGTATTATTATTTTTAATATTTACCCAGAGATTTTCATCAGGTCTTCACAGAAGCTACTGAAATATTATATTTTCAGTGAAAAATTTAAATTAAATTAAGTATATAATGGCATTTTCCCACCGTTTGAACTCCACTCGGTTTATATTCACATTTTTTGCCCGCTCCATCCATCGTTTTTGTGGGAAATTCTGGCTAAACTATCGGGTTATTTGAACTAGAAATTCTAATTAGCTGCATGTTGTCTGAATATATTAATTTGTCAACAAAATGAGTAAAAATCAACAAAGGCCCAAACTATAAACTGAACGCTTCGTTTGGCATTTTAGTTTTTTTCTCTTTTACGATTTGTTGAAATTTTAATTGGAAATCAAGCGGCAGAAATCAAATTAAAATGCCATTCGCCCTACCGACCGAAACTCAATAATGTAGTTAATGTTTGGTTAGAGCGATTAATGAGCGGACAATTGGTAGGGTAAACTTGTCAACAGAGAAAAAAACTGACGTTGCGACAATGCAAATATGGCATCATATAGTGCAAAATTAAATATCACAATAATCGAATTAAGTGAAGTGCATTCGTTAGAAGTCGAATAACAAAATACCCTTGGTTTAGCTTTTTCTGAGATATTGTTTTCCGATTATATTTAAAGGGTATATTAATATACTTTATTTACCTATTTCTGTAACAAAACTTCATCACAAAGTTCTTAATACACATAAGTTAATTTAAAAACATAATAAGTAAAGTCAACAGTATCTTCAAAGCTTCGAAATATTAAATGATATTTAAATATTTAAGAAAATGCAATTACATTGTAAAATAAATAATTATATAAAAGGAAGTATTTATCATTAATATCAATCATTTACTCTAACATATATTTAAGGAATTTCAGTTTTAACTACTTAAAGTTATTTTAATACCAGAATCAATATGATCAAGGCCCAAATAATTACCTAACTCTAAACAATTTTTGCCAATTTATTTACTTTATGTTAGAAAGCAAAAACCTGAACTATCTCTAGTACCTTTCTTAATATCAACTAATTTCCACTTCACTGCAGTTGTCACGCGCTTCTGAATTTTAATGCGTTCGAATAAATTGAAACTGATTAAATATAGATAACACAACGTGTGCTCGATTTCAAGCTCAAATTAAGTGGAACTAATTGGTGTTTTCTGGATGTAACTGCGAGTGTCTTGTCAAAGTGATTGTACCCGCTGCTACACTTCTCGTCTGATGCTTAGCAAATTGAAATGACAAAGTTTCAGACGGCCGGCACACTCGCGATGTGTGTGTGGTGTGGGTGTGTGGTGTGTGTCGCCGAGGCAGTGCCAAGTCATTACCATATATACATACATATATGTATCTGTACAGTAACCTATAACGGGCAGACAAAACCGCACGTGATCACAAAAAACACACGCTCACAATTGCAATTTCCATAACTGGTTTAATAAGCTCGCTTGTTGTCGTCTTTTTGATCACATGACAACAGATGAAAGCCTCGGTTTTTTATTTTTATAAACCGATATATGTTTTTGAACATCAAATGCAATTAACTAATAAGCAAATTAACGAACGCTTCAGGCGAATTCACAGCAATAAAAAAGGTCATCTTAAAGTGAGCACGCTAAGGCCGGGGTCAAAGGGCAATCGCCAATTTTTGTATTTGACCGCGCCGCAAATCACACATGTCATCGCTGACAACAAAAGTGAAGCATATCACATATAACACACATTTAACAAAACTTTTTGCAGAGAGAGAAATATTAGATTACATTAAATTGAAACTAACAATATTAATATTATTTATTATATTTGTTCATAAACTTATTTTTCTTTTTCAATCTTTCTGTTTTTTAGTCTGAAATTTATTAAAAATTCAGTTGTATACATTCAAAAGATCAATTTGTAAGTAATATTATTTTATGACTATCTTTTTATGTACTTTATCAATATATTTTCAATGGATTTTAATTTTTTAAATTAACCAAAAACCAATATGTCATATTTGAAAATCTATAAAGCAAGAGACAGCAAAATACCCTATCCCTTTGAAAATAATTGCCTAAAACAATTTTATATTAATAAAAAAATGTATAAAATTATTTGTATATAAGGCTCCCTTTTTTCTCTGTGTTTTCATACACTTCTGAGCACAACTGTGTATAATAATATTTGGATGTTTATTCTTGTTTTAATGTTTATATATTTTAGGTGTTTAAAACTTGATGCTTTTATTTTGTTACATCAAATATATTTTAAAACTTAAGTTAATAAACAAATTCAAATCCTATCGGAAGAGTTTTAAGCGCTTAAAATCTATTTATTGAGTAATAAATAATAATTTAGACTTGTTAGACATTTTTCTCTAACATATTAAGTTAAGCTGATTTATGGCTTGCAATAAGCTTAAAGAAATGCTAGAAATTTTAAGAAAAAAATACAAAATATGTCAAAGAAAATGGGAATCAGAAATTTGACTTGCATACAAAACCCCAAGATACAGGCCGTATGAGACCCTTAAAGAGCATCGAACTCGTGTCAAAATTTATGCTCGTCAGTGTATATATTTGCCCCCCTTGATGGGCAACAGATAAGCCGCAGCCGCAGCATCAACAATACAGAATCGTGGCTGTCATCTGGCCGCATCTTGGGACACAATCATTATCGTTGCCCAGATGCGTACACACTCGTGCATGGCCACAATTTGTCGCAACGGTCGCGAGAGTTGCAATTTTCGAATTAAGACAATTGCCCCGCGAATTACGGAGTCCGAGATGCCCCGGCTAGATCTGTGACCCAAAGCATCCGCCTCGGCTTCTTCATTCCTTTGCCGGGTGCAAAATCAATGCCAAAAGTAATGCAAATTTTTCGCCAGCCGAAAGATACTTTTCTTTTATTATTTTTTTTTTTGTCTTGTGTTGCCTTGTGGGGCAGGCGGCTGCCAAAAATAAATTGAATTTTAAATGAACGCCGCAAACCTCAGCGAAAGTCATCAAATATTTAGGTAACACTGGGGGCACCGAAGGCCCAAGGCTAGACATAAGATACGAGAGAGACATCAGACGACATGATGCTCTAGAACAACAACAAATTGCGTGACTCTAATGCTATGGTAATTTGCCAATAGACAAGACAAGAAAACATGATTCCAAATCAAATTACTTGGAGTAATATTATATTTACTAATATCTCTTATTTCTTCTGGAAATTATTATGTACAATATATTACATCTGACTTATAAATTATATATGCCAAACAAATAATTAATAGAACGCATCTTAAAACCATACCATACCCCTTATTAATACTGTTCAAAGTACTCAATTTTACTGTAGAGTATCGCCTTAAAGGCAAACCCAAAAATAAATTAGGAAAATCTTGTGCTCTGGCCTTTTGTCTTGCACCTCGAGTCAATTGCAAAGCAAACACACTCTTAGGCCAACAGATACATTGTCTACATTGTCTGCCGGCTAACATCGCCTCAGATGTGCGGCAGATCGGCGGTAATTTTCCAATTTACGCCTATTATGGTTAATCGTAGCAGTGACCCAAGTCCGCACCAAACTTAAACTAATAATGTGCCCAGTTTAATGGCTAAGCCGCAACAAATCGCCCGGTCAGTCCCGTAGTCGTCCCCCTTGGAACACACCCCTCTTAAGCTATGGCACCCACTACAAAACCGCCACAAGACCGCACGACATCGTTGTCTCCTATGCCATGACACCACCCCACTGACCCACTCGCCACTCTGCACCCCTGGGTGTCTACACTGGGAGAAGAATAGTAATTAATACCACTACCTTACTGTCAATAGAATTTATAGTAAGGAAATGCATTTTAATATTAAGTTATTAATAAGAAATATTTCAATATTTTGTTTACCATGGAGTAATAAATATCTCAGGATATTTAAAGTAGCTAAAAATGTATTTAATGGGTTGAAAATTATATTCCGGGAGTATTTGTCATGATCTAAATTAAATTTAAATTATAAATTGCTTATAAAATATAAAGAAAGTGGATGTTTAAATCGTCTTTAATGTATCATCTAAGGTAATAAGTAAGGTAATCCCATTAGAACTTCAAAATCCATCCAATTTAGATTTTTGGACCATAAAGTATTTCATAGCATATTTTTTGACAACTTTTTAAAGTATTTGAAGCCCTATCAATTTCTGCATTAAATTTAAATTGATTCCCATTTTCGATAGTATTAAATCCTTAATAATTAATATAAGATAGTTAACACGAAATTCTATGACATTTTCTCTTAGTGCACGGGTGTGTTTTTCCTGCTGCTTAGCACGCTAACTAACTAACTAGTTGCCTTCGTCGCTGCCGGCGTTGACGACGGCAGTTGCTTTAACATTTCGTCGCTGGAATTAGTCGCACCGCGTAGGTCGAGGCAAGTGGATTAAATGGCAACAGGATATATGTATAGAGGAATCGTGCCTCCGATGAAGTATTCATTATCCTGGACAAGCAATTAGCACGTCACCAGTGAAAGGGTCAATGCCGTGGCTCAAAGGCTTCCTGGGCTCTGCTTCTTATTGCGCATTGCTCATACGACGCGTTGGCCGGGGAAAATTTTCGGAACCGTTTTCTCGTTTAATCAGAGACCCTTTTTCGGGGCATCCTTTCTGCGGATGCGGGTCCTTATCCGGATCTCGATGTTGGCGCCTGTGTCGGTGTCCTGTGTCCGGTGTCCGGAGTCCGGTGTCCGGTGTCCCGTTTGGCCGTGTTCAATTGTCTCTGATTTTCACGCAAATGTAATCCTCGATGGCTTGATTTCGGTGCGTATCGTTTCGTTTGGTTTTGGGTTCGTTTGCCTGTTCGGTTTGTGTTTCGTGACTTGAGTAAAAGGCAAAAGTTGATTCATCAGCCGCAGGATACGGGTAAACAAACAAACAAACAAACAAGCCAAGCTGGATGAGTTCACATGCGAGTCCGAGTGCGAGTGCGTCAGCAGAAAGTAAAATAAAGTAGTGAAAATATAAGGCACAATACGTATACGAAAAAGTCCATGTGTACCGCTGCAGCGACACATCCTTGAAGCGAGCGAATCGAGCGCTTTCGGTCACGCAAAACGCCGGCGCACTTTGACCTCATTTTGGGCTACGCTCGAGTGTGTGACCCTGCCACGCCCCCTTCGCCAATGCCACCCACAAGGATTTCAGAGCTCGAGCGTGTTAGTGTGCTAACAAAAAAATAAATAAATAAACAGAAACACACACAGAAAGCAAATTAAATCAATAAGTTGGCATCATCGCTTAAACAGGATAAACTGCAGATTGCATTTTCGGTTTTTGCCCCATCTATCGTTACTCACTTCAATTTGTATAAATTGCAAGTAATTAAGCCATTTTTGGTCAGTTAATAAAAATGGATAAATAAAAGCGCATTTCATTCAATAAGTGCGGATAGCAAAAGTGTCGTTGAGTGGGGATATTTTTTACCAAAAAAGTATACATATATTCCGTGAAAATTAACATATATAAATTAAAATAATATTGGATAGTGCTTCCCCTATTAGCATGCTCATTTTTAGCTAATAAAAATAATAATAAACTCGTCTGCGGAAGCGCATTTAAATAAATATTATTGCCGAGTTCAAATTAAATATGAAAATAAAACACGACCGATAATGGAATAACAAGTGCGAGTCAAATGATGCCAATTAATTGGTGCAAACGGAACGTTTTTGTTTTATAAATCAATAAATGAAATTAAAGATTTAAATGTAAAGAAATTGACAATAATATGCAAATTGTATTTAAAAGTGTTTAAGGGTTGAGTGTAAAATTGTGATAAAAAGAAAAGTGATTTATTCAGCGAGTGAAAAAATAAGCTTTATATTGTATTTGTCTGCAGCAATGTAATGCCATAAATTTACATATTTTTTCGCAATTATTATTTATTTATAATATCAGTTAATATTGAAGGAAAATCCATTTATAAAGTGCTTGGCGGAATAATTGTGTTTCAACGGAAATAAAATGCAAGAAAATTAGTAAACGTACAAAAAGTGTCCAAAATATAGTATAATAAATAATTAAAAGACTCCTTTAAGAGCAACAATTATAAGTCAAAATATCGAAATAAATCAAGCTTCTAAAAAAAACCAGCTCCAAATAAAACACAAAGAAAAGTCAAGACCTAATTTCATAAATAAATGTAAATAATACACAAACTTCAGCAATTTCAAAGCAAAAACTTGCCCACACACAAGCCATTATTTGCCATGGGATATTTATGACATGCCAACGAGGTGAGGTATAATTTATGCTGATGATGTTCACTCGCACTTTTACTCTAAATAGTTAGGTTACACTCAATTTAAATTCCCGGCACGCTCCACGGCCCATTAAATAGCGCTCAGAAATCAGAAATCATTTGCATAATGCTTTGGCGATTCACTCGCTGTCAAACAAAGAAACAAACAAGTAGATTGGCCCACCAAGTACTAGCAAATTAAATAATAATTATTTATACAATGCACAAATAACAGGCAATTATAATGCATATGGACCAGGCCAGACGGAAATTCATTCGAACAATTCAGAAACTCAACTCGACTCTATGCAGCCAGGCGTGTGCATTTTGTTTAATATTCCCAGCCATGTTACTTGAGTTGTCCAACAGCGAGCGAGTGTACTATGTGTGGGTGTGTGTGCGACATAAACTATTGCTAAATGCAAACATTTATAGTTTCATTAAATGGCTTAGTGTTTCGCTTCGGCGACGGACATCGGACGGCAGGCATTAAATCATTTTTAAAGTGCTTGCAAATAATTGAATTTGTTAGTGCGAAAATGCTAGCACATGTCTTGTCTGCTTTTTGTCTTTGTCTGTACAGGGAGCACGGACTAAAAGGAATGGTATTTCTTATGGCTAAGACATAAGATGCCAGAAAGGGGAATATATAAAAAAATATCCTTCAAGATAATTCTTAATAACTAAACATATCTTTAGTTCCTCTTTTGATAAGCAAAAATTTAAGCTTAACTTATTTCCTTTTAACTGTCTTAAGGATGATTAACATATTTAACAAAACAATTTTTATTATTCTTTATGAACCCTTCTCTATTTAAATAGATTTTTGAAAATATGAATATAGTGTCTTTTCATATTTGCATACATTTCCTGTCTTAGCAAGTTACTAATTGACATCGTCTTTTTTATTAATATTAATTGGTAACTGTCTACTATGAAATTAGCATATGCATTATAATGTTTAACAATTTGAGTTATGTTTTTCCTTAAATAAATTAATTAATTTAGTCATTAGAAGTAATAAATGAGTAAACTAATGAATTTATTTAAGGATAATTAAGTTATTTATTTTCAAAGATGCAACGTTAAAAAACGATGAAGATATATTTTCCGACCAAGGTCTTAAACAGTTATTGTTTTATGGAAAATCAAATAGATTTTGTGGAATAATATAGGATATAATAGTATAAAATGTATGGAAACTTGTATACGTTAAAGTCAATTACCAAGGATTTTTATATTAAATATGACTTAATATATATACTATTGGGTGTAAAAAATCTCAAAACTTTCCCTTTTCTTTGTTTTTCTTAACCAATATCCACTGTGAAGTTCAGTCACATAAAGGCGACTAGTGAAGCAAAGCACAACGGCTAAATGCCTGCAGCATTCGCTTCGTTTCTTGTCCTTGTGCGTCCTCCTTACCACCCTCTCTCCATCTCTCCCTTCCAACTAGTATCCTTTCGCATGTCCTTTGTCTTCCCGGCTCCCTCGTTGTTCCTGAAAACGCTCAGACGCCTCCCACGCAGTTAGCAGCGCTCAGTCATGCATCCTGCCTTGTTTTATATCCGCACTCACACACACGCACACAAGGAGCCAAAGGATACTTGGAGGATATATACATCCTCACATGGCCGTGACGCCATCACTGCTAACAGCATCAAAGACTAAAAACAACAATGGCCTTTGCCATTGTCCTCGTCACTTAATATACAAATTTCAGTAAATATTTTTCACACAACATACATACTCTCAAGGAGTGCAATTTCCGCGAGCTGCATTCGCTCCCAACTGAACTGAGCTGAACTGTCATGACACGATTTTCTTACTTCCCCGCATGCCTGTTCTCCAGTTATTTTCCGCCATTTTCCATGCCGAGTTCCTTGGGCAACAATTCGTTCAATTTCATGCAATCAAGTTATTTTAATTCATTACCCTTACGCGACCAACACTTGCGAGGCATGCACACACAACAAACATAACACACACAGGCACACTCGCTGGAACTTTTACACCCTGAATACACTGCACACATGCATATATGCCTCGGCATGCCGTCTTCTCCTTCGACTCGAACACCCTGAAAACCCATTGAACCCCGCCATTGTCCCACAAGTGCATGTGCATTTTGCCTTGCGACACTTGACATTTACATACACCAACAGTTTGATCACTGCAAAAAAAAACTCTACGGAAAAATGCATTAACCAAAAATGTGGATTTAAAATAATAGTCAAATAGTCAAATAGCCAAAGGTAAAGGTAAAGATTAATAGACTTTTAAAAGCAAAATCAAAAATGTTTTTCAATATCATAAGTTTAAAGTCAAAAATATGAAAATACATCTATATTCTTCTGTAACTATATATTTTTTTATGAATTTTGTTCATAATCTTAATATTAATCTTAATCTTAAGATTTAACTTAATATACATAATTTAAGACTCACACACAGACAATATTTCAGACCACAATTAAATAAAGGACTAAATGTATATGCAACAACTCCAAAACAGAAAGTTCTTAAATATATTTCATGCTGGTGCTTAGACGTCGTTATTTTTGAGGTTTTATTTATAAAAAGCTGTTATTAATTTATTTAAAATTAAAGAATAATATATATAGACATTAGCAACTTAAGTCTAAAGTCTAATACATTTTACAATCACCAAAATCTTCTTTGAAATATCCTTACAACATTGATGCAAGTATTTGAAATGTAAATTATTTAAATAAATATGAATTAATTTAAAATTTAAAGAAATATTAATTAATTTATTAAAAACTAATATTTAATTAAGCATACATTACCATTAGTTAACTCTTATAAATAGAACCCCATTGCATTAAATATTTCGTAAACAAATTATGCTTTAAAATATCACAAAGATGTAGCTACTGAGTTTTTCCAATGCTAACTAATACATATATAAAATCCAAGCAAATAAAATTTTAACATTAAATCTTAATGAAAACCTTCAACCTCTCCAAATTTACCCTCAGTGTACTTGGCTATTTGCATGTGTTTATATTACACACACCACGGAATATAGGGACTCACGCACGACTATCAAAATGTCAGACATCTGTCATTTAATTTAATTTGACTTCACTTTGCTTTCATTTGCTCTTCCCACCATTTTTGCGCCTTGCCTTCTTCGTTTTCTTCTTCTTGTTCTTATTCGCGTTTTCTTTTTCCCTTTCCACCCTATTGCGATATTATATATATATATATATATATATAGCAACAGCTATATAGCGCGCGAGGCGTCGACGCTGAGCACAAAACGTGTAATTTAGCGGGTGGCGTTGGGTGGACTTTGTGGAGCTTGTTGGGTGGGGATGGGTGGTTGGTGATTCCCCCAGGCGGCTGTTATTACTTAGTTTTTTTGTTGTTGTTGTACTAGTTGTTGTTCCTCCAGCTGTTGTTGCTTTTGTAGCTATTGTTGCACTTGTTGTTGCTGCAGCGTACGCGAGCTCAATTTAAATCGCTTTGCGTTTGCTGTGAAAGCGGTAAAAAGCGAGGAAATTGAGAGAAAGTTGGCGGAAAGTGCATCGATCAATGAATACCCTTAATGGGCATAGTAAAAAAAATGGAAAGTTTGTTGTTGTTGTTTTTCTTTATAAATGGATATCTATTTGGCAAGGATATATGGCCGCAAGTTCAAGTGAATGATTTCATTAATAAAATTCAACTGAGAGTTTATCGTTTACTTGATAAATCGATTTATATATCAGCGGAAATGTTAAGTAATTACGGATTTAACAATTTACTTTCAAAATGAGATACATTCAGTTAATTTGGAATGAAGTTGGAGGAACTTAAGAAGAAAATTTAAAATTCTACAAAGATAATATGATATGATATTTAATGGATACTTGTAAATACCTAACAGTGGTCCTAACAAATTATTTATAGATTGAAATAAAAGGATACCCAAATTTCTATTTGTGCTTTTTCACACCAAATCCATTTAAATCTTCTCTAAATTTCAAACAAAATCCCCCTGTACATATTCCCAAATCGTTTCACAGAGTATCGCCAAAAGACAACTTGACTAGATTTGCATAGGAAATTTTATTTCTTTGAGCTGAACTAAACAAAGTGAGACTGAGGAAAGACACACATCATTAACGCTAAACTAAAACTAATTAAAGTAGTAACCCTAAGGATAGTTGGGACCCTATAGACCGTCCAAGCACCGCTTTTCCTGTTGTTTGGCAATGGCCTTCAGCTGCTTGCTGCGGTGCTTGAGCTTCTGCTGGAGCTGCCGCTTGAACTGCTGCTCCCGGCTAAGGATCTGCAGATCCTCGGGACTGCTGGAGGACAGGCGCTGCTTCTGCTCGGCGATCAGTTCCCTGGTCAACTGGATCTTGGTCTTGGAGACCTGGGTGTAGAGCATCTGGCGGCGATGCAGCTCCTGGCGGTGTAAAAACAGAGCGTAGGCGACGGATGTTTCCATTTTGCCGGCTTGCTGCTAAGTGAATGCCAGGATCGAGGTGAGCCGGCTTTTTAAAGGACCTCCGCAGGCCAAATGTGTTATGCATGCCCGGTCTTGTTTATCTGTTTTTTGCCTGGCCTTTGGGCTGGTCCTGTGGCGAATGGGATGGTGATTTTTCGCGGCCAATCCTTTGGGGTGCCTTTAGGTTCGTACCTGCGTTCCCACGCAGCAGGTAACAGCAGGTCTTCTTCCTTCACGGATCTGCGTCCGGTACCTTAATGCACTTTAGGCCAAAATCCTTCGCATATGGCCGGCAGGATTTACCCAGCGGCCCTCTGAAAAGTTGGGTAAACTTTTGCGCTTGCCTGCGTCCTATGAAAGGAAATTGTGACCAGAAAATGGGAGAGATTTTTCGAAGGGCCGGCTGGGTGGCCTGGTGGCCTGGTGGCCGGCGGTGACACATCCACAGCAAACTTCTTGGTCATGCAGCCACGATGCCGAAATCCAATGCAATTTTTGGGCCATCCATCTACGGCCACCCCACACACCCCATGGACCCACTCAACGACAGGATGGCACGCACGTCCTGGACAGCCCGGCATATGCATCAATAATTTTCCACAGTCCAGACAGTTCACTCGAAGAAAAGCGGGTAGAAATGAATATTTTATTTTCGGGCTTTAGTTTACAATAAATACATTTTATTCCTTATAATTCTGGTAAACACTTTAGTTATGATATTATAAATATTGTAGAAAATTATCATATTTTATGTTATTTAAAATATATACGAAGCTTAAGATTTTTGTAACGCGGTATTTTTGTAACAGTCTGTGAATTTACGTGTTTTAAATTTAAAAATACATATATTCTAATTTTTACAACTCTTCTGTATACTTTTACAATATTTTTTCTCCATTTTCTGGCTGTTATTTGGACCTCAAACCTATTTTCGCCGTGTTCCCAGAGACCTAAAAGCCCTCACCCCTAGCCCGACATGACCCGTATCCGGGTCTAATGCCGCACCAACACTTTGAGGTTTATTAATTCGCATGAACTCCGTCCGGCTGTTCAACCCGGCGCTCATTTTTCATGCTGCCCGGGCAACGAAAGCCACAATTAAAAATTGCTTATGAACGGAAATGGTAGACAAAAAAAGGGGAGGCAACTACTGCCTCCAGTCAGGAAAGTCTAAGCCATAAGCTGAGCCATGTGAAGCTCTCAAAGTTTTTCCCGGCGGAACAGCATGGGGAAGGGTGCTACGAAAAACTTAATTTCCTATTTCCTCTCAGTTTCCGGCGGAGCTTCCACCTCTACTTCCTCATCCACTTACGCTACCATCTCCTTGCCATTTAGTGTAAACTGTGTGCGCATCATTATTTTGAAATTTTTGACACTTTTTTCGCTTGATGGTGCTAAGCTACTTGTAAATCAACCCAAGCTCTAGCTCCTCGCTAGTCTGTGTGTGTGTCACATTTCCGCCGGAAGTGTAAGCAGAAAAGTTCGTTCGTTCTTGGTTTCATTCTCGCTAAATGGCATCAAGAAATGCAGCATACTCACTCCATTCTCGGCGACGGCGACATTGACTGATGATGATGAGCACGATGATGTAAATGGGATTTTAGTGCCGCACATGACAATAGTAAACTCCTCCGCTGGAGCCCGGGATCATAAGCTGTGATGGCTCTGTTCCGTACGAATCCGTTCTCTGTGTGTTCTCCACTCTTGTGAGACATGCAAGTAAATTGCCTTACTCAATTTATTGTGCAATTATGGGGAAAGCTAATGAACAAAGCGGGGAAAGACATCTGGGAATGTGAGGAAAATCCTGACTCTAGAGATAGATAAAAAGAAAAAATATATATAAAAACAAATATTTCCGTATATTTACTATATAATATATTACTATTACCTTTCCAGCTACCCACCAAAATCAGGCCTGCGCCTGGCCTCCGTCCCTGACATGGCATTGCCAGTGCTCTTGGTGCTCCTCCATCTCAGCGGCAGCATCTCAGCCCTTAGTCTGCCCAACATGACCTCAGCGGATGCCGCTGCCGGCGGTGGCTCCAATTCGCCAGTTCTGCTGGCCGGAAATCCCAACATCCTAGGGCCCAGCAACCTAAGCAATCTAAGCATGGGAGGTGGACTGGGACCTGGCAGCAGTGCCGGCGGTCAGGTCCAGCCGGAATCGGGCGGCGGAGTCTCCCTGGGCGGATCACCAGTAAGTGGAAGCAGCGGCGGCGGCGGAAGTAGTCCTGGCAGCGGCATTGGCATCAGTGGCAGTGGCAACAACTCCACCTTGACGCAGGGCTCCAAGGATAAGCAGTATGACAAATGCTCGGGTCCCGGAGATCCTGGTCCCTGCAAGCAATACATTTACAAGTGGCGCTACGAGCCAACCACCAACGAGTGCACCAACTTCATCTGGGGAGGATGCGATGGTAACCCACAGAACAGGTTTAGCACGGAGGCGGAGTGCCTGTTCCACTGCATTGGAGGACCACGTAAGGATACTATTTTTAGTAGATTATTATTCGAAAAAAAAATGCCCAAATATATTTCCCAGCTGTAAATAATAATTTTCCCTTTAGGTAGAATTTGTTGTGAGCTCCTTAGGTCACCCCTCCATAATAATCCAAATTGTCATCAACTCTCTCTTGCAGATACTCTGCCCCCATTCCTGCAGTCCACCACCCGCGAGCCCAGCACCACGGAGAGTTCCCTGCTCCTTGGATCGCCGTACACCCAGAGTCCGGCACAATCGGCGGACGGAATGGGCGGAGTGGAGGGCGGTGACGGAACAACGCCGGTGCCCATCGAGCAGCGCGGTCCCGAGCTCACCTTCGCGGAAACGGGTCAGGAAAAAACTTTCATTTTCGCGAAGAACAACACGTTCATCCAAATGGACGGCGACATCATACAGACATTTCAATTAAGGTGAGTGCCGGAGAGGGCGAAAAGGGAGTCGGCTTATGACCACCTGGCAGGTGCCAGCCTCAGGTCCTCAGGCCGTCAGGTCATCAGGTCCTCAGGTCCTTTGCATGCCACACTTCAACTGGCCGCTCGCTGCAATGCCGCGTCATTTAGCGGATTGTTGGCCTTTTGGCTCAGCAGCACTTGATTTCCTTAACCCCAGAAAGGACATGGGAAGATTTTAAGAAAACCCTTGAAATTATAAATAATATATAACTCTGAGGCATAAAATATGTGAAAATATATTTATTTACTCTCAACACTTAAAAAAACATTTGGAATGTTATAATATAACTTTAAAGGTATTTCAATTCCGCACAAGAGAGGTTTCTCCTTCAAATTTAAATCCAAAAATAAATCGTGGCCTTTTCAAAGAGTTATAAAATATTTATTGCTCGATTGTCAGTAAAAATCATTCCATGCTCACCTATTGCGTGATTTCCGATTTACCAACCTTCACAAATACCAATTATAAAGTCTCTGGCGAATTTTTGTAATAGAAGCCAATTAAATCTGGCATTTAAATGGAACAGTCAGATGCGAAAAAATCGATCTGAAAACGGAGGTCGTAAAAATGTTACATTTTTTGTTTTGGTTTTTGCTTATGACATAGCACAAGACCCAAGGGGTTAATAGTGAGAGCAATTAGCTTAACTGACATTTGCCTGCCCTGTTTGGAAAATTGATTTTCCCCCAAGAAGTTTCTTAGGGGACCCGCCGTCTTATCGTTAGTTAGTCTACAGAAAAAGAAAGAACTCCGAAGAGAAGTAGGAAATACGGGGCATTCCCGCAAATCCAGGTCAGAGGTTAATTTTCTGCTCAACTGCGAACAAGTTGTGACATTTAAATGGCCCCAAAACCGACTTCTTTTGGGTTTGCCGAAATTTAAAATTCAATTTGGCCAGAAACATTTGACATTTGCATATTAAATTAAGATAAAAAATGTTATTTAAATGTGCACATGCTGGGCAAACATGTAGACAGTCAGGCAAATAAAATTAAACATAACTTTGCCAAATAGATCTTGCACTTGCCATCGTTGCTTTCACCCTTGCTGCCGGCCAGTGGCTAGCTGCTCCTTGGCCAACTTGGCAATTTGTGCTGTAGTTTTAATTGTAACTCATGTGGCTGCCGACAGCAGTGGCAACAGAGCAACGAGAACAACAGCAGCGGCAACAGCAGTCAAGAGCAAAGTACAAATAAATTTAAAACTCTGTCAGCCAGACACATCGTCCTGCCCCTGTTCCTGGCCCTCTGCCTTTGATTCTCACTCGCACATATGCTAATGAGTGCTGAGAGCTTGGCTATATTTTTACTGACAACTTTGGTTAATTGAAATTAAGAAAAAATTATATATTTTCAGAGGGATACTTTTTTGTGTTCTATCAAATATTCTTCTTGTCATACTTGGCAACGAATTGTCAGGTTGTTTTTAAAGTTTCTTAGTAAGCTAGCGTAGAAAAATATCCTTCAAATATATCAAAACTGTAGAAAGTTTAATTAAATTAACAAAAAAGTATCTTATTATGGTTTAAAAAATATATATGTATTTAAATAAAGGGCTCTGAAATAAATATCACATATGTATATATTTCATGCTGATTTGGATTAGAGTGTACTTAAGACCTTATATAAATTATGTTTAGTAGTAAGTTAAATTATTCTTGAACCCTATTTAGCTTTTTACAACAAAGTAGTTAACTTTGAGCAACTCTATTCTTAATGCCTGGGCCCACTCTGCATCCTTGTGTCTTTGCAGACTTTGCCGTGAGATTTCATTTCAATTCCGCACCCGCCTGCCCCATGGCCTGCTCGTCTATCACAACGTTAAGAATCCGGATCGCATTAATTTGGACCCCTATGCACTCTACGTGATTGTGGAGAAGGGCCAGCTGAAGGTGGTCCATGTCTTTGGCAAGCATTCAACGAGTGTCACTGTGGGCGAGAGTCTGAATCGAGACGAATGGCACAGTGTGATGGTAAGTGGGGGAAGTGAGCCCCTAAAAACGGGGTCAAGTCTGCCTCAAAGGAAATCTCATTCAACGGGGGCTATAAGGCTCCTAGGTCAGCCAAGGACCCTAAATTAGTGGTGTATAGCTTGAGCTAAAGCCGATTTTAGTTAGAGTTTAGAGTTCATTAAGCCTTTCTACAAGACTTTAAAGATTCTCCTTTGAGCTATATACAAATTCAGCTTTGTTGTTGAAAAATCACTACAATAAATACCCTTTACAAGGCAGAGGGTACACAAAATTCGGTCAACAGAAGGGTTTTGACCAACATTAGCATGGCCCTGCGTTCAGCAAGCAATTAGCAAGATTGCAATGCGGAATGTGTGCTGCCTGCCGGTGCATGTGTGCAAAACGCTTTATCAAACTTTTATAACAAAGCGAGCAAGTTGATTTATGTGCGCTCAACTTTGTTAACTCACCTCGGACATGGGTCTGGTGGTTGGTTGTTCCTGCTCCTGGGATGTTACCGGAATATTGTCGGTGTATTGCTGGTACAATTGCAACTGCTTTTCCACGCATGCAGCTAACCGCAATCCCTCAAGCATCGTCAGCATCATCATCATCAATAACGGTGGCAGGAACGACCGAAAAGCAGCAGCACCAACAGAACCAGCAGCCGGCAGCCCAGTTTAGTTTGTGTTTTCATATTTAAAACAAGCTGATCCCTTACTAATCACACTCTCATACAAAAACTACCAAAATAGCACATAGAAAAAATTAAGCAGACTCTTCTAGTTAATAGTTGGAGCATATTTTAAATACAAAAGTATAGAGAAAACCGGTTTTAATTCTGTTCTTATTTGAATGATTCTTCCTATCGAATTATATCTTTCGACTTGGCTAAGGTTTACTTCAGTAATCTTTTTAATAATTAAATTTAAAAGTCGCAATATAAATTAAATAACTTAAACAGCTGTCCCTTGAAAACCCGTTCTGCCTTAGCACCGATCAAATTTAAGAAGTAGGAATTAGTATCACATCATACTTTTAGACAGCATTAAAAAAAAATAAAAAATCGTTTTTAAGACTTAAACTGTATTTATATGAAACCTATTAATAATTATTGCATGCACATTTTACTTTCTGTGCACTTTGCACACACTGAAACAGACACATTCAGGCACTCATAAATAACACGCAAATTCCTAATGAATTTCAGCTGATCCCAGCTATATGCGCACAGCAGTTGCAATTCATTTTCGTAGATTTTTACCCATGCAACGGCAGCAATAGCAGTAGCAGTAGCAACAACAACAATTTATCGCTAGCCGCTTTGCAAAAACTTGCAACTTCAACTCGGGGCCAAAACGCATAAATTCATAAATTTTTATCATTTGTCTGTGTGTGCGAATGCCACGCCCCCGCCCCCGTTAGCTTTCCTCTTTATGGCAGCTAGCTGGTTTATTGGTTTTGTGCACCTCACCGATCCCTCGCTGTCTGTTTCGCACAGGTGCGCATCGATGTCCATGGCGCAAGATTAATTGCACGCGTCGACAATAGTCAGGAGGAGGTCTATCTGAAGGGACTGAATCACGAGTACAACTACGGCGTCTCCACGAACCTGCCGTCGGTGGTCCTGGTCGGAGGTGAGTGCCCAAATCAATTGTGTGAGTGTGTCCAAATCCATCCCCCATCCCGTCGTCCCATGCCCCTTCCGATCTGCAATCAATCATATTAAAGGCAGCGAACGCTCGAATGTATGCTATGATTTTCGTACGCGAAATTCACACATAAACCAGCGCATCAGCATAGAGCATAGAAAGTTTAGTACTTGCGTACGTGTATATATATATAAATATATCAAGAGTTGTCTATAGAGCTGGCGGAATATCTGAAAATGTGCAACTGAAAATTGAAAATCGAATTTGCAGTTGTCGGTGACTTCAATCAAACACACAGATTACACGGTAACATATTTTAAAGGCCCTTCTCTCTTAAAATATAAATTTTTCCTACACTTCGTCATGACATATATTTAAAAAAATAATGAATGAATGTTTCAAATGAATGCACAGAAATATTTAAGGTTCGATATTTAATAAATATTTATGTAATATATTTTAAGACAGCTTTTCTAATGATTTTTGAAACACATGCAATCTTTCGGGGCTTTAGAACATCATGTACAAAAAATAACAGTAAATTACAAACCTAAAACGGTTAAATTAAAAAATATTTATGTATATTATTTAATATATTAACCTCTTAATAACTCACTTTTGATATCGTGTATCTGCTCAGGTTGTATATAAAACTGAACTTGCTGATTTCCCATTGAAACGGTGGGACTTTGTAAAGTGTTCGTATATGCGTGACTTTGAAAGCTGCTTTTGTGCGTTATTTTGAAAATTTAATTATTTCACGTTGCGAGCAGCAAAGCCCATGGAAAAAGGGGTTTTGCGAGCTGGCGGCCGACAGAATGGGCCATTGATTGCACTCAGATGATGATGATGATGATGTTGGTCTAGTTTTTCCAAGCCAAACACCACCCGTCGAGAATTTTCGGATTGAATGAAGCTTGGAAAATATAGAATGTGTGTAGGTGCAACGTTTTCTTTTTTTTCGCCTTTTGCAAAATGATTTTGTTGTGGTTTTCCTTTTTAAAAAGGAACCCCCAAGAGACTGGCAACAATTGATGATAAAAGTGAAATTGAAATCAATAAACTTTAAAAATGTTTTATGCTGGAGTTTTATGGAATTGTTTCTATGCGTCGAATTGCGGTAAATAAGTAATTTTCCAAATGATATTTCCATTTGGCAAAATGGCAGAATGAATGGAAAACTAAATAATGCATTTTAATAAAAGTTACCGTGGCTGAAAAAGTTATCATCTATTGATGATTGCCATCGAAAAACTCATAAGTAAATCTATTTATTTTGCATATTAATCAACGAATTGTTTGGTAAACAGTTTTGTTGTGTGTGTCTTTGATGTGTTCAACCGCAAATAAATAATAATGATTAAGAATAATGTTAAGAACATTATTTTAAATTCTCCCAAGCACCAATCTGTATAAAAATAATTCTTAAACAATGCAGCCAACTCTTCTTTATAACCATAAATAATTGGACAAGAGGAGAAGAGCCTCAGCCTCTTTCTCTCAGCTTGTATTTATTTAGACCGCTCTTCTCGCTGATCCCAAAAACTGAGTGGAAACAACTTTTTTAATTAAGCAATATTTAAATCTCTGGCAGCAGCAGCGTCCAAAAAATCCCATCAAAACTTTCAACTGTAAACAACGAAATTATGTTATGGCCTGGCCACTGCACAGCACCGCACCGCACCCATCCACCCACAACCCTGCACAGATATAGCCAAAATCCATTTGCAAATATTCAGCATGTTAATTAATCTGTGGTATCCCGGCCAAAACCAAACAACTGACAATTTGCAATTTCGCAGGCCTTTCCTCGGAGGAGAAGCTGCACGGCGTGAAATACATCACGGAGTCCTTCGTGGGGTGCATCCGGAACGTGGTCCTCAGCTCCGGCAAGGCCGCCTCCGACCTACTACCCATCGCTCCCCTGGTGGCCACCAAGCATGAGAACGTCAACGAGGGCTGCTCCGACATGTGCGAGTCCCGGCACAACCTCTGCTTCGTGGGATCGCGTTGCATCAACCACTATGGTGGCATATCCTGCGACTGCTTTGGCACCCACTACGAGGGAGAGCACTGCGATATATACAGTGAGTTTCAAATAAAAATATCCTTATACTTCGTTTTTTAAATCTCTTTCTTTAATAATTAAAAAGAAATCTAAATTAAAATTTTAAATTACTCTAATTTTGTTAAATTATTATTTTTTTTGTAATATGCTAATATGAGCTCTGGAATGAGAGAAAGTTTGAAGCACACAAGGAGCCCTAAGCGGTTATCACTTCTGTTACACTAAAATCCCCAATGTGTTCTAGCAAAAAACTGAAGATTATTTTGTGTTAGCTTTAAATACAGAGAATGAAGTGAGGGCTGTGTTTATAAACAGGACATGACAAGACTTTGTAGTGTTTCTGAATATTTATAAAATCTTTTTTCCTTTTCCCTTTTTGTTTAGATAAATCCCTTCTTTTCCATATAAACTTTAAACCTTTTCCGAGTGTACCTAAAACATCCATCTAACTCTTCGAAAGCCCCGAATCTATCTATCTCTGTATGTGGACTTGGCCCTAGGGGCGCCATTTTGTTTTAATTATAAACTATGTTTGTTTGCTAGCGGTTAGCCACTGCCACTAGCATGGCTTACCATGCCCCCTTTAACCTCTTACCCCACACCGCCCCCTTGGACGCTACAGTTTTAAACACGCTAATGACCTGACCATAAATTATGCAAAATAGTGTTTGACTTTTTGACTGCCGAACCAGCTAAGGCCGCACACCAGGCAGAATGTGCGCAAAATTAGTTTGTTATGCTCGATATATATATTTATATATATGTATATACCCTGATCCCTCTGCAGCCCCCTCCCTTGGACAACATCCGACATTTAGTTAATGACATAAAGCCAATTCCAGGCCGCCATAATCTCAATTAAGTCACGCGAGGCCATTATATAGGCAAGCCTATTAAAAATTGAGCAGCTCGTTTATGTTTTTTGACATTGCACAGAGAGGTTTCGCGGAGCTTTTGGGGCCTGGGATTTGCAGGTTACATGAACGGGCAGTAAGGTTGCATTTCAAACACGACAATGGGAGTTTTCATTTAAAGGATTAAAGCGAAGGGATTTACTCTAGTCCTGGCATTATGAGGTTATTAATATTTCATTACACAAATTACTGAAATAATATTAGCCTAAAATATTAAATGAAATTGCCTAATGAATGCATGTTTGAAAATTGTAATTAAATGTTTCGTTACTTATCTAAAAATATTATTTAAATTTCATTTCAATGTAATTAATCATTAAATAACATTCTAATAGATGCCGCTTTTTTCCATAGATTTAATCTTCTTAAAATTATATAAAATAATATTTTTATTTTATTTATAAACCTTTGGCTAATTTTACCTACAATTTATTTATAATTTAAATTTTATGGAAAGATATTTCACTAATCTCTTAAATGAAATATGAGTATTTTTTGGCACCTTGAATAATCATAGAACCAAGTAGCTCTCGAAAACCAAACTTCAGTTAGGGCATCTCAACATGCATTCTTCAGATTTTAGCCCACTTTCATTCCCAGTGTTTGCTAAAAATTTGCATACAAATGATGACCAACACCACACACTCAGCCCGGAAAAAGGGAAAATTCCAAAAATAAAAACCTGACTTCGCGGGTGGCACTGGAATTAAGTGGAGTTTGGAGGGGACAGAGGTTTCTGACTATTGATGCAGTGGACAGCTGCAAATTGCAAAATGAACAAAAAAAATACTGCGAAACAAAAAAAAAAAAGGGAAATAACACTAACGGCCAGCCATGACAGCGTTGGCCATTTTGGAAAATTCCTCGTGTCCTGTCCCTCCCCCCGTCTGTCTAAATGGCGTCTGTCAAGGACAAAGAGCGACCGCCATGACGTGCGAGTTTGCCGAGCATTTACACCGCCTGCCGCCGTCGCCGCCACTGCAACTGATCACAATTACGTAACGAGCGACGGCAAGTGCAAGCAAATTACACAGATGTATCCCACCCACGCACCCATCACCTCACCCCTAACCGGGTCACCACCCCTCTCCACCCGCTGGTTTGCCGGTTGCATGCTGAGCTGCTCCTGGAACGGAAACAGTGTCAGGCCATTAAAAGCTCGCACATAGCGAGCAGAAGAGATACAGTGCACTGAGAAAAATATGGGTAAAAATAGAAATCCCTAGAGAAAGAGGGGTTTTGTTTAATATATAGAATTTTAGTTATTTTGTATATACTTAAACCCTTAAATATGTGTAATAATATGCAAAGAAAAAAGTTGCAGAATATGAAATATTTGTATTTAATGCTGCTATGTTAAATATGTGTCAATGGAATTTTAGAGCTAGCTCATTAGCTTTTTAAACTAAAAACACTTCAATAAGAAACTATAAAATAATTCCAATATATTACTATAATTTTTAACAATAAAACTTGTATAAGTAATATGTATACTTAATTTGAAATTAATAATTTTGATTCTACCTTCCTCTGACACTTAAAGATAAAGCAACTATAAACACATTTTTACATAAAGTTATTAAATATTAATCTCCTTTCGTAAAAGTTTCCCTCAGTGCTCGGAAATGGGGTAAAATTCATACAGGGTACGAAGGACACGAGACATAATCAAACGCAGACGCTTTTGTAATGCAATAACTAAAATGACAACTGCCAGTACAAGGACGAGCCTGTTCGTGTGCAGTGCATCCTGAAGCCCAAACCAAAACCCTGCGTCCCTCATTCCCTGAGCCTCCCTTTAACCCTCCTCCAGCAATCCGTGCCGCACTCATTCGGATTTCACAAAATTTCCGTGCTAAAAGTGTCAACGAAATGCGTTCAGTTGGGGAAATCATTAGCCCCCGAAAAACCCGGCATCAACATTTCTGAAAGAGACTACAAGATTTTTCGCCTTCTTCCGGCATAAACGAATTGAAATGCCAACCATGAAAGAGAGACTGGTGGTCCGTCAGCTGGACGAGGGGAAAAGCAGGACAAAGGGCACAGGGTAGTGGCTATGGCATGTCCGATATGATGACTCCCAGGCTTAGGTCATCTCTGGACTCTTTTGGCCGACACTTGTCAGTCCGACTGACATTCATGATGCAGCGAGTCGAGCTGCACATCCTTCTGGCCAGATTTCAGCCAACAATTACAATGGAAGCACATTTCAATTGGGGTTATTAATTGGTGTCATTTACGAATGGGATTTTTAAAATTCGTCATTTAAAATTATACTAAGATTTTGTCAGCTAAATTGAAAAACAATATGTATTGTGCCTTATTCGTTTCTCTTTTTTTAGATATACTTTTTCTGTCCATTGAGAATTTCATTTCAAATATATATATATACATAATGTAGTGTCAAATTTTTAGTTTAATAATATTCAGTTAACTTCATTATTATTAATTAAATAATGACACGCAAAAATAGACAACAGTCGAGAGAATGTCACACCTCTAATTAGACTTGAAGTGGTAATTAATAATTTATTTATAAAACAAACTGCTGCCTAAAGCTTTAGGTAAAGGAATGTGAAATAAATAAACGACTTAAAAAGAGTTAGAGAGATTAGATTTGTTTTGGTTAAAAGGGAATTTCTTTTATAATGCTTAGAATTTGTACAAAGTCACTTGTAATATCTAGAAATATTGAAGATACAGGTAATATTAAGGGTTATATCGTGATTATCCGCATCGAAGAACCTTGTAGAGCGTTTAGCTGGGGATGTTCAGAGATTATCTGTTCTGCTGCCTGTTCTTCCACACAAATTTATCCATCAAAGCTGGCTTTTAGTTAATAAGTCAAACAGTGCTCCGTTTATTTAACTCAAACACAAGCATTCACCAAAACACTCAAACACAAAGCCACAAATTGCTTGAGTCCACAAATTCGCAAGTTAAACTCAAACGAAAATCGTCGATACTGCGGCACAAGACCACAAGATGCGATCTGTTTCCTACTCGGAATTCTTTGCCCAGAATGCGAGCAGCCGGAAAGCGCAGTTGCGGGCCCAAAAGGTGGCCAGCGATCTGCTGACGGATAAGTTGGTGCGGAAAAAGTTGCCCCGTCACAGGGTCCCCACATACCCGGAGTTTCGGAAGATAATGCGGTCCGCCGGTAAGAAAACTATGGCCGACAATAACGTGATCACCTTCCAGAGCATGGTGGAGCTGCGAAAAGCGCAGATCGAACGCGGTCGCCTCAAGAATATTAAGTCCACCGTCGACTCGCGGCCAACTCGAGCGATTCCCTCCTTCAATCGCAACAAGCTGATCCACGAACTGAGCAACAAGCAGAACCTCTTCCGGAAGAATCTCGAGCTCCTTGCCAAGCTGAACGAGATCAATCGGGTGAAGAGCACTGTGGATTGCTTCAACCTCAAGTATCCCGCCCTGCCGCCGAATCGACTTAAGATCCGCTTCCTGACCGAGCGCCTTAACCAGGAGAACCGGCAGCTGGGCTGTCGTCTCTCAGCGGTCAAGTCCAAGGTGGGTGAGGATATACTTTAGTGGGCAAACCATTCAGCTTACAGCACCATGTTCTCCCAAGGTGGACTCCCTGAATCCCTTTGCGGGGCCACTCAAGCCCCTCGAGCAGAAGGTCTCCATAGAGACGGTGTCCGAGTTCATACCCTATATGCCATCGCCTCGCCTGGGCAAGCGCAGCGCTCAAATCCTGCTCCGGCCCACAGTGTACTTTGATCTGGCGGTGCTGGAGAACAACCAGTTTCTGGGTCGCATGCTCCTCCAGCTCTACACGGAGATCAGTCCGGAGGTGGTACTGGAGTTCGTTCGCATGGCCACGCACAATGACGTTCATAGTCACCGCTTCGTCCGGATCTTCTCTGATCTTTGGATGGAGGGAGAATTGCTGCCAGAGGCCAGAGACACCTTAAGCGAACATCATAGTGTGAAGCGCTCGTTCCTCGATCCCGGCAAGCTGACCGGACTGCTCTCTTATCCGTGGGACTATCGCCACAGCTTCCCGCAGGGACTCCTCAGCTACACCATCAGCTTCAAGCCGCTTTCGGTGGATCCGCTGCAGCGAGTCATCTTTGGCCAGGTGCGCAGTGGCCTTCGTGTCCTGCAGTGCTGCCCGCAATTCGGTACCAAAAATGGCAAGACCAAGAAAACGGTGATTGTCTCCCGGTGTGGCCTGCTCTAATGGGACAACATATCGCCGGGCCAGGGCTCATTATGCATCTGAATTAACATAAGTCCACAAAAAATTGTAGCATACTTTTGCGGTCCAATGCAGCAGAAAGTTCACTCTACCCCAGACAGGAAAAAATGCAAATAAAATTATAAAGTAAGCATGGAGCCGCATGTGGTTTCGGCACTGAGACAAAAAGTAACAGAAACAATATTAAATGATAAAAATAATACTTTCTTTTGATGTATGCAAATACCATGTATTAATTTTCATTAGGTTTTTGGGTATTACTTTCAAATATAAAAAAGTCTAGATCTAATCAAAAGGCATACAGGCATATATGGCTTATTTTAATCCTATTTTCTGTCAGCTTTTTTTTTAGAAATACTTTTGATCTAACCCTAATTTAAATTTATTTTAAATTCTCTAAAATAACACGTTTTTTAGCTCAGTGTGTAAACTACTGGCTATGCGTGGGTTGTACTACTTTATCGGCTAGGCGTGGCCCACGTGTGCAGTGTCAGATAAGCGACCAAAACGCGGCTGCTGTCAGCCCATCATAGCGCCATCCTTAACCTCCACCACCCCCCAACAACTGCACCACGGGCAGAGAGGAAAAAATTTTCATGAAAATTGCGCGTTACACGATTTGCACATTTGGTCCGGGAAAAAGGACGTAACGAAACCGGAACGAACATCAGGCGAACGCCTAAAGGCCGCCATAGAACAAACAATATAATCTATTTTTGTGGACCACTGCAGCTTTTTTCTCAGCATTTTCCTTTAGCCTGTTTTGTGAGTGAAAATGTGTGAGTGTGGCTGGCAGGCAGAAAGTGCACAAGGGGCTTTAAAAGAGAGCGAACTATTAAGTACTCTACATAGATTAAGTTTTAATTAATTTAATAGGCTAAATATTACAAAGCATCTTATAAGATCAAAGATATAGTATAATATTAGATTGTTTATTAACACATTTTTTATATAATAATATTTTCCTTTTAGCTTGAGAAAGATTTAAGCACTTAGCAAAGGCAATATGCTTCAGTTTCTAAGAACTAAATATACTAGAGAATTCGGCAATGTACTAATGTTAATATAATGTACAGCAAATAGAACACTCAACTTATTTTTAAGGGTATTCAAAGGGAAGAGAATCCTGTTTAAATTTGCTCCGGCATTTGTCGTAAGCTGTGGCGTAGTGAAAACTGAAAGCAAATATGCTAAAGGTGGTATTAAGCTCGGCTTTCTGAGAGCTCGTGCATATTTGAGGGGATTCAGTGGCTGGCCTGGCTTTACATAATAAATTAATCAATTGACTGTGTCTTTCCCTTGCAGCGGCCACTATAATTACTCTGCGAGGAGCCAGCTATGTGTCCTACAGGATATACGACTGGAAGGATCGTGTGCATTCCTCCACGCGGCGCATTAGCCTCATGTTCCGAACGAACTTCGATGATTCGGCCCTGTTCTATGCCAGCGGAGAGTCCCTGAAGCATCAGTACATAGCCGCTGCCATTAAGAACCAATCGATTCATGTGGAAATGGACTTTGGCGATAATGTGATGAGCACGATACTAACGGATGATTTAACCCGCGGATACTGGCACAACCTCACGATATTGCATGAACAGCGAACGGTGAGCATTATACTGGATCAGCAGCAGAAGGTCCTGGAACTGCCAGCCACGGCCAGTGGGAATCTGCTCTTCGATCCGGAGATATATTTCGGCGGAGGACCCGAGCTGCACAAGAAGAAAGGCCTGGCCTCGCACAACAATTTCGTGGGCAGCCTGAAATATGTCTATTACAACGACATCTCCATTCTGTACGAGCTGCAGAGGGGAAATCCCAAGGTGCACTATCACGGTGAGTGGAGAGCAATTTAATATATCGAGTGTAGCGATTTGTTGGCGACATATTTTTGGCATACTATTACCGAGAGCCCTTCTGTTTCTGCTTCTGTTTCTGGGTCACAGGCGTTCTGGAGGCGGAGTTCGTCGAGAACGAAGTGAATGTCATACCCATCACCTATCCCTTTGCGACATCACACATTTGGTGGCCCATAAATCACGCCGAAGAATTTAATATTAAATTCGATTTCCGCAGCAGTCGGCCGGGCGCGGTGCTGGCCTACAGTGACGTAACGACCAGTGCCGGAAATGGCTTCTGGGAGGTAAGTGGAAGCATTCAAGCATTCCTTCTCATACGTACACTGAGAGAAAAATGTTGGGAAACTCGAAACTGTAAAGGATTCATCTTTGAAATTATTCTTTTATTATATTATATTTAATGTTTCAAACAATTTCATTTTTTGATGGCATTATTGTTACATATTTCGATTATTTCTTTGTTTTCATTATGGTTTAACTTAGAAATCAATTGTGTAAAGAATATTGGTGCTGTGCTTTATTTTAAAATGTTATAAAACCTTCAGTAATCAGACTGAATTTATTAACTTATTAAGGGAAACTGAATTCCGATATAAGGCTGTTATAGATTTTTGTTAAAAAACAACAAAATATTTCTTTGATCAGCAGTAATCTCAGCTGTGGTCATAATATTTGTCCGATTGTTATGAAACTTGGTATGTTAATAGCATAGGATACAAAAACAAAAGGATGATTACATTAAAGTTCTTAAAAAGTATATTTTAGATATTACAGGGCAATCGTAATAGTTGCTCGATCGTGATGAAACTTGGTAGAGGAAAAATTTAATTTTATGTATTGAAGGATTTTGACAATGCATCTCAAGATATTCTACGGTATAGCTAGATTTGATTAAGAGCGTAATATTTTGAAGGTCAAGATGAAACTTCGTATGTGAATAATTAAAATAAAATATAAAATAATCGCCAAAGATTCCCCATATTTTAAACTATGGGGGATATATTAATATTTTGTTCAGATAAGCCTATAAATAAATTTCAAGAAATCATGATAGTTTTTAGCAGTGTACTTAGGCCACAGACTTATGTTCATTGCTTGAGCTTTTGAGCTGCACACACTCCCAAAAACCCCCCACACACACACATCACACACACATACGACAGCTGGACGGATAAGGACAGACATTTCCACCGACGACGTGCTGCTTAAGACGACTTAGCAGAGACTGCGACTGCAACTGAGGCAGTGGCAGAGCCAGAGCCAGGACCAGCGCCAAATGAAATGCAAATCAAATGTGCATGTGCGTGTGTTTCTATCCGGAGTTACGTATGAAACTTGCATTGCAATTGCCAGGCCTCCCAACCTCCCCCAAAAAACCCCCTTTGAAGTCCTCCGCAGAAGCCCAAGCCCACGAAACTCCCACAATTCCGGAATCGGGGGCATGCTCCATGTACATTGCGGAACTCGAAACGAAAATGTACCCCAAAAATACTGGTTGCCATTGGGAATGTGGAAAATGCAATTAAATTTAAGCGCTGCTGAGTGAAACTCGACTCTGGCTAATGCAATGAAAAGTCAAATGAGCTTAGTGTTTCGTAATTGTTTGGCATTATTCATTTCTTCGGTAGCCCCGAACGATTGTGTGTGCTCGTAGTAAGAGTATATTTCTTTCGAAATTTGAAATACTGAGATTTTGTAGGGGATTTTCTTTAGATTAAAAGGGAAGATAAAACCCAACGTAAAGTTTCTTGATCACTTTAAAGTATTTAGACAACTTTGAAAACGATTAACAAATAAATATCACATAAATACATAAAATGTGACAAGAAAAGACCATCTTTACCTTTGATTTCTTTTCATTACATTTAAGTAACAAAAACTATACACACTTTAAGTTTCCCTCATTTAAAATATTTTCATTACATAGAAAGCTTAGATAAATACAAATAAATATTATACTTTTGTATACAAATAATGGCCGACCCATAAGGATATTAACCGGAATGGCCTAAAAATTGCTTCTTTTCTGTGTTCAAACCGCTTTTCCGTACGACTTTTGTTCGATTCTGCTGTCCGCAATTTATTTGAAATAACCATTTTTACAGATTTATGTCATGGCCATCGCATAACAATTGAAAGCAAGTTAAATGTTTCCATGAAATACCAATTTATAACCAGACAAGCCGAGGGGGAGAGTCGGAGGAGTTCCAACAGATTGAGGTCCGGCATATAAAAGTGCGTTGTAATCGATCACAAAAACAATTGGACAGTTTAATGCCAGTTCGAGGAAGAATATTCTCCCGTTTTCCCTGGAAAAGCCAGCTTTATTTTTGCCTCATACCCCGAACTTTGACCTCAGCATGAGAGTTGATGTTTATATGTATGTCAGTAGCGTTTATCGGCATTTAAACAAACCAACCTTGTCTTGGCCTGTCCAAGAACGTTTATTTGGTTACTTGGCATTTCGGCAATGTACTCGAGCCCTTCTGAAGAGTGAATATTCAATGTTGTGTGTGTGTTTGTTTTCATGTGTGGGCCATATTTATTTGCATTTTATTGTTGATTTTATTCCTTTTGATTGCAGGACCAGAGTCCTGTACACTCACTCACACCATCCTCCTAAAATAAACCGAAAATGTCACTGCAGAGTCTCTGACTTATTGGCATTGCAATAAATGTTGTTGTTGTTTGTTGTAATGCCAATGAATATTTATGCCGCAAGGCATTTAATTTTGCATCGACTGTCTCTACGGCTTATTTGCCATTCGCCATTTGACGATTTATGCGCACCTAAATTAATACTAAATTGATTGTGTCAGTCAGGTTTATAATATGACTCTGTTTATATATTTTTATTTCGCCGAATAATTCAAAAACAGCCTGTCATTTTTGGCAATGCATACAGCCGCGGTTAAGATAATAGCCGTGCGAATTTTAAAAGGTTTTTCATGGTATTTACCATATGAAAAACTGTGCAGAGTTACATACTTGTTTATTGATTATAATGATCGAAGCATCAATTTATAAGATCATACAACTTTTTTTTTAAACTGCTCTAGAAAATATGTTTACATAGTAAAATAGTAGATTGTAAACAAGATGCTGCAAAAGCCAATAAAGTTTTTAAAATTATTGAAATAAAGTTAAAAATTATGCTACAATATTTTACATCTTAAAAAACAAATTTACTCTGTACTATTTGGAACCTAAAAAATATCATTGCATTTCACTGGGTTCTACAACAAATTACTACATACATTTGGTCACTTTTTTAAATGAATTTCAATTCCCTAATACGTAAAATTCTTAAACAAAAAGACCAAAAGCTTGTTATACATTTTATCCTGAATATTTATAAAGTTGAAAATGTATTTACCTAAAATTCAACAAATGCTTACAGAGGTTTAATTTTTAAACAATATATATTTATTTACAGCAAAGCCAATAAATTATAAAGTAAAACGTTTAAACATTTTCAGACATTACTCACAGCTTAAACGTTATGAAACTCATTTTTAATGCTAATATTTCAAACACATCTTTATATATGCGCCATATCCCATCTTTATTTGGCAAACTTCAAAAACGCATCAGTTACGAGCTCTTATTTATTTACTATTTTCGCCGCACAGGCCACAAAATTGCCACCTGCGTGTTGCGTATGAAGCTCAACAAACTAATAAATTGCCGGCAGTATTTTCCCTCTGTCACTCATTCGGGAAAACAAAAAAATGAAGGAAAATATACATACAGGAGCAAGGGGGACCGAAAAACAAGTGTCTGTAGTATGCAACATCGAATGTCATGTCACACGATTCAGCTGGGGGGTTTTTCGGATCCGGGGTGTGACATAAAAACTATGCGCCCGCATAAATCGCGAATCACAAATCGAAAATCGAATTTATTGACAGCGCGCAAATGGGCGAAATAGGCAAACAAAACAAAACTGGCGGCAGAGGAATAAAAATCATTTGAAATATTGTCACAGTACGCGGACGAATGGGGGAGAGGGGTGTATTTGCCTTTAAACATAACGCTCTGACAAAAATCTAATGAAATATGCAATAAAATTTGAGTGTTTGCCATTTCACATAAGCGACGCAAAAGCGCAATTCACAATGAGCATAGATAAATGTGAAACAAACACAGAAACTCACTCGTACATTTATTCATACGGACATGTACAAATTGCAAACTGTGCTGAGCTGCTAGTTCATGAAATTTCAATAAATATGAATATTATTTTTTTTTCGATTTCCCAAAATAATAGACTTCTGCAAACAAGCAGGCGAAAAAATATATGCGCATGGCTATCAAATTAGTTGAATTTTGCACATTTATCCACATAGATAAATAGTTTTTAACAAGGTTACCTCTTCGATTTGTATGTTTGTCAATAAATCAGATGGATTTTAGTTTATATTTGCGATCTATGAGTTTCCATTGGCGTTTGATTTATAAACAAACAGATAAGCTTGAAAATTTTATATTTGCCAGGCTAAATTTGGGAACAAATGTATTTTAATAATCTGGACAGGATTCTAGAGGTAGACAGATGAATATTAATAAGGAACATAAAACATACTTAATTAAAATAAACCATAAGGTTAATAGTTGATACGGATTTTGTCTTTTTTAGCAACAAATTAAAGCAAGGAAATAAAAAACAAATAGTCTCACTTCGCAATACCTTCTATTTAATTTCATTTGAAACAGAAAATGATCTTTTTCAAATAAAAAATCCGTCGAACTAGTTCGCCAACTCAGTGCCGCATACGTTTTAGCTTTTCGCCAATAATCATTATTGCTGCATATATGACAACAAGCACCGGAGACCGAATATAGCACATCAATTTGAGTTCAGAGGGACAAACAAATGATAAAGAGTCGTGGATAAATACCACGTACCGACCTCCAACTCCCCCGAGCATGGCTGCAAATTAATGGGCAGCAATTTCAACAGAATACAGCAACACACACAGAGTATCCGAGAGCCCGATTGATTCGGCGAATGCCAAACTCAGTGCCGCCACGTGGCGTATGCGTAATATGATTTAAGCGAAGCTAATGCACAAAGGCATTTAAATTGAAATGTGTGTGCTAGGCGAGGGTGGGTGTTTCCATGCGGTTGTGCCGAGCTGCATTTCAGACATTTTCGCAATTTTGATTTATTTCAGCACACGGACAATCACACTCACGCACACACAGTTTGAATCCTTCTAATGCTAACAGAATTTTGTATTTTTCTTCCCGCTCTCCCTCTTTCCCTCTTTTTATATGTCGCTGCCAAAAACTAATATTTGGAAACACGCTAATGCACGGCTTCGGGTTTTGTTCGGCGCTACGTGCAACATCCGTCGGCGACAACAATGGCCGCCGTCTGGCGATAAAAACTGTAACCGGAAACGCGCGACTAACGGAAATTACAAAATGGCTGCCATCCATTAGATACGTCTCACGTCGGACAAACTGAGTTTCGATCTGGTCCCCGACATCAACAACAATGTAACACACTCGACCACCATCAAAATCAATAGGGCCACCTCCTGGCACAGCGTGGAGCTGGACTATAAGCTGGGCGAGATCCGCTTTACGGTGGATTATCGTCACACCCTCAGCCAGATGTACGGATTGACCTTTAACATTGGCGACAAGCTGATCATTGGCAGCAGCCTAAAGTCGGCTGCCATGGGCTTAGTTGGTTGTATTCGAGACATAGAGATCAACAATCATTTGATTGAACCGAGGCATGTGGTAAAAACGGAGCGAGTGGTGGGAGAGGTAACACTATAGCTTCCTTTGCTTTTCTATATTTCATTTTAAATTTCCCAAAGGTGGCCCTGGACAACTGCAACTATATAGATCCCTGCAAAAGGCCCAACACCTGCGAGCATGGCGGCAAGTGTTTTGTGAAGGACGATCGTGTGACATGCGACTGCAAGCACACGGGCTACATTGGCAAAAACTGTCATTTCACAAAATACAGAAAGACCTGCGAGGAGCTGGCCCTGCTGGGCTTCACCAAATCGGATGTCTACCTCATCGACATCGATGGCAATGGCGTTTTTCCGCCTGCCCATGTGAAGTGCGATTTCCAGAGCCTTGAAAATGCCACCAAGACAATTGTGGAGCACAATCTGCCCAGCCAAGTGGATGTGCGATCTGCCAGGGAGACGGATTTCAGCTTCAACATCCGCTATCGGGAGTTCTCGCCGCACATGCTGCAGGAGCTCATCTCGCACTCACTGTACTGCACGCAGTACATCAAGTACGACTGCTACCGGGCCCAGTTGGAGCTTCACTCGGCCACCTGGTTCACTTCCTCGGCCAAGAATCTTACCGTCGACTTCCTTGGCAATGTCAAGAGGTAAGTCCGGGGCATGGAGTTGTGCCCCATGCGGGTATTTGTGATTTACGTGCTGAGCCACGTCACCGCAAACAACACAAAATTGGATGACAAGAGCAGGGCTTACGGTACAGTGGGTACAAAAAGGGGAACCTTTTTTAAAATTTTATTATTTATTTCATTTGATTAACCTATAACACTTCAGTGGGATTAAGGAAATGATTTTTGTAGAAGATAATATTTTCAGTAACTCTTTAGTCTATTGAAAATCTTTCAGAATTCAGTTTAAAAATTACAACAAACTGTCTACAATATTTGCAACATCTTACGTTACACCTTCTAGTACTTTTTATATAACTTATTTATATATAGAGATTGCTTTTCTTAATTTTTTTTGTATTTCTTGTGGCGAAATCTGTCAGTGATCTTTGTTACACCCATATTTCTTCCCTTCTAATTTATTTTAAATAAGGACTTCTTTATATTTCAATTAGATTTCCTAACAAATTTTACTTGATTAAAATATACTTTAATTTGTATTGCAATTTCCTTGTTTTAAGCCCACTATTCGTGGCTTAGTTCCTGCATATGCTGGCGGATGATTTTGGTCCACCGCCAGCCACACAATTAATGTTGCAGTCTATTTGCTTAACTTGCTGTTGCACCCAGGATTATCACCAGACTCTGATCCCGATCCCCCTTGTTCCGCCGTGTGTGTGTGTGGTGTGTGTTGTGTGCACGTTCTGCCCCAGTGGAGTACAGAGTACGTGCGGTAATCCAACAATATAAATCCGAAATTTCCGAAAGGCCAACGCAGGCTACGACTCTCCCGGTGGTGCTGGCGTTTCAATTGTAAACGAAACTTAAATTAATTGCTCGCACATGCATAATATAAATGCCAGGCAGGAACCTTCGCTTAATGCCATCTGACATGTTTACCCATCACACACAGATGTGCAGTTGCCCTGTTTCTAGAATGCCAGCAAATTCCACATCACTTTCACAAGGCATCGATATTTACCAGTGCAATGAAACTCCGACCAGGTCTTGTCAGGGATGCGGTTGCTCTTGGGAGAGCCATCTGCCCGTTTCTGAACTCGTATACACAAAGAAAAATTCAAAATGAAATGTTTTAAAAACATGTATTTTTATTAAAATGAATAAACAGCTTATATCCCTTGGAATATGTTTTAAAAACTCTTAATATCCCTGTTACTTAGTATGTTTCTTCAAGTTTTTCCAATTAATAATCTCTTTAAATTACTTTTCTCCGTCTTCTGTACAATTTGTCATGAAGGAGTTTGTCCCCCATAGCTGGCTAGAATCTGGTGTTGGTCTAGCTCTTCAAATTGTCCCTTTTTCCTCCTCCAGAACTAACCCTACTACGACTAGTCCCACCAAAGTTATATCTGCGGCATTTGTTGCCATGCATTGGAGCATAAAATTTTATGGTGCCGAAAGGCGAGCAGCAATAGCCGGCTACTGAATGCCTTTTTGTCCAAGGTAAACTAATGGCAAAACCTCTAAAAAAGCCCAGCGAACCCCACTTGATGATGGGAGGGTACCAAAAAAAACAACCATATGAGGCCAAATATGGGTAAAATTGCAAAAGTGCAAAACAAAAGGCCTGAGCTTGGTATTTATGTCAGGCAAATATGTTTCCGCATCAGCGCTAATAAGGTTTATGACTGAGTCCCGCCATATCTCTTGTGGCGCCCATTTTGCCAGTCCAACTTTTGTACTTTTTTTCCAGCCGCCATATTGTCGAACAACTCTTTCGTTATTCTAGCTCTTTTTTTATTTGCCTTTTTCGAAGGGTATTAAAGGAAAGGTATATGTATTTAATTTATTTATGATTTTTTCGAATTAAATATAGAATTTAAAGAAAATCAAATGGTATTTAAGACTGACAGTAGAAGATTTATTTTACTATAAAGAGCCAAAGTAAACTATTAAAAATTAGTATTATTTTTGTATTATAGGTTTAAAGAAGAAAATTAAATATATTTAAGACTGACAGTAAAAGATTTATTTGACCATAAAGTAAACTATAACAAATTTGTATGATTTCCTGATAATAGGATTATAGCAGAAAATCAATTTCTGCCTTTCAAAGCTACAGTTCTTTCATATTTTCGAATAAACAACAAAAGTAAAAACAAATACTAAGCTGCTTTAAATAGACGGACTTAAAAAAGGGTATCTCCTTGTTGTATTATTACTTGTAAGCTTTCTTAGGCTTGTTGTTTTCTTTATATTTTTTGTTTTTAACAAGTTCGCCTTTGTAATTTTTCTTGCTATGGGCAGGCCTTTTTAAAATGAATGACTTTGAGCACACAAATTTAGTCTTTACGCCTAATTTCTTTGAGGCCTGGGTCCTATCGTAGGCTGACTCTCTCCCTCCCTGGATGGCGTGGCAAGGATGTTTCGGCTTGGCTGGCCTGCCTGCAGAACCCTTTGACAATACATCATGCGCAGCAAAGTAGGCAACATCTGGCGGCGGCAATTTCCAGTCGCTTGTTGCTGGCACTCCTCCTTGTTTCTACTTTCTACTTCCTTCTACTCAATGTGTGTGTGTGAGTGTGTGTGCCTGCGTCACTAATTTCCGCTTTCAGTAAATCAATTCGAAAACCTTAACAGCCTGACTTTGGTTTCGCTTTCATTTTTTTGGCACTTGTTTGTTTGCCTCCATGAATGAATGGCGTTCTGGTTGGCTTCGGCCAGCACGAAAAATGCACCCGGTTTGGGGCTTAGAAAAAAGCCGGCCAGCTTTCTGGGGCGCCCCAGACCATTTGGCCATCCATCATTGGCTCGTAGTTTGGTCCTTACTCATTCAAAATTTGACAGGCTCGTTTGTTTGTTTGTGTGTTTGTGCCACTGTAGTGCTATGGCACTGCCACTCCTGCTGCTCCTGCTGCTGTGGTGGCTTGAATGCGGATCTTGCAACACGGAGTCGGATGCGGACGAGGAAACGGAAGCGGCACATGCAAAAACCAAAACCGCAGCAAGCACAAACATGAGCCGAAAAAGGTTCATCACGAATCGCATTTGGTCCAGTGGATACTCGTTAATACGGTTTTTGAAGTGATAATTTTTTAAAATGCCTAGACTTTTCCCTTAAAATAATTAAAATAATGACAGTCTTGTATGAGCCAAAATATTCTGGAGATGTCTTACACATTTAGAAACAAAGAACTTATTTATTTATAAATTTTACCTTAATTTATACGAACCTCAAAGAAAAGACTGATCAATTTCACAAAATATAATATTTACCCCGTCAAGACTCAAAGTCTTTCTCCTTCTCTCCCAAATAATTGAACTTCATTGTCCCTTAATTGCCCTGTCACTGATATATCCTCGATTGTCCTGATACCCAACGAATATTTCTGCATAAATGGCGCAGCGAAAAGCCAAAAAAAGAGGAAAGAAGGGGGGCAGGCGGCGGATGTGGCTCAGTCGGTCACTCAACGGACTCGTCAAACTGCCGGCGGCTCTCCGGCTTAAATGTATGCAAATGTATGCAGACTTTTTCTAATACCTTTCACCTTTTTTGTGACCCACCTCTTGCCACCATACAACCTCAACCCGGAACCCCGTAATCCGGATCGCAACCCATCCACAGAGGCGCCTGCCCGTGCTCCGTTAACAAGACGTGCGTGGACCCGAATCAATCATGCAACTGCGACGTGAAGGAGAACAAATGGAATTCGGATGAGGGCTACTACCAGGATCCGCACAGTTTGGGCATCACCAACATGTACTTCCTGCAGCAGAAGGATCTGGACGACGAGGCCCAGGGACGCATCACTCTGGGGCCATTGGAATGTGTTGAAACAAGTATGTGAAAATTTAGGTTTTCATTTAAAAATAAAGAGTAGCCTTTGGGGATAACTTGGCTAGACTTTTTTAATGCCATGTGTCTCAAGACACTAATCCTGTCTGGTATCCCTTAATAATTCTCTTAACCTGTCCCCGCAGATACGCAAAAGTACGTGGTCACCTTCACCACGTCGCAGTCGTATATCGAGGTGCCTGGATGGCGTAAGGGCGACATCGCCTTCTCGTTCCGCACCACCGGTGAGAAGGCCATCCTGCTGTTCCAGCCACCTATCCGGGCCCACTATCCCTCGTTTATGGTGGCTTTGACCGGCGACGACCAGCTCACGTTCACCTTCACCCTCAGCACGGGCACCACCCGCGAGCTGGTCATTAACTCGCACCGCCGGCTCAATGGCGGCGAGTGGCATAAAATATGGATAGACTACAACCAGTATCATGTGCGCTTCATGATAAACACCGATTACCAGATGCTCGATTTGCTGCCCGAGGAGGAGTTCGGACCGTTCGAGGGGAGCATGTACATCGGCGGTGCCACATTGTGAGTATTTTTTAAAAATATCGAGTTGTTTGTCCATTAGCTCTGGGGCGGCACTGGGACGTAGAGATGATTTTTCATATATTTATAGGTTTACAATTTTAAAGAGCTATTCTTATACATTTTTATATTTTTTATTCTTTACTCAATATAAAACCATTAAGAAAATTTAGCAAACCATTTTCATTAATTTGTTACTGAATTTAAAAACACATAACTATGTGGCACATCCGGCTCGAAGGACCAAAATTAACACTGGCTAAGTGTTTTAAGAAAGAAACGATTTTTTCTTAAATTCTTACTTACAAAGCTTATTAATTACTGACAGAAAGTTCAAGCAGATTAATTTTAATGTATTATATTTTTAAATTAAAGAAAATTGCATTTTCTGCTGTTTGTAAGTGTAATCAGACATACCTTTTTATGGCTGCCTGCATCGGTGGCATCTGTAATGGCAATCGACGGGTATAAGCTCTATTCCCACCACTTGTCCTGATGCAGGTCCTGCATCAGGACTCCTCCTACTGCTCTTGCTACTCGTACTGCTCCTCCTCCAACGATGCTGCTGGGGCGTCCACTGGCAGTTGCGGTTTGTGCAATTTATTGCGGCAATTACGTTTTAATTATAAACGCGCGACTAACTGCCAAGCAGCAGGACTAACAATGACAGTAGCCTCCATCCGCCCGAAGAAATCCCTCCAATGGCATCGATTTCTGCCCTGCGGGGGGCACATGCCACGGCCCGTTGACCGCCACAGTTCGATTGATAATTGGGACGCCTCACTTATGAGTTAATTACGGATTGATGCCAGTAATTTGCAACGCTCAATGGAATAACTGTCGATAACTTGGGGCGGGTATACATTTAAATGAGCCCCGCACTTCTTCCACTAAGCTAAAATAATGCATATGCTTTAAGTTCGAATAGTACTACTTATTAATACTTTAAGGCGAAGTATGAACAACTTGATCTGAGGCTTAGCCGCCTTCGCACACATTCACTTCCTGGAAAACCAATCCTTTGGGGAATATAAAAAGAATTGCCTTGATTAAATTAACTTTTCGCTGGAAAATTCATTCCAAAGTCATTATCAATAATCAAGCCGCAACGAAGAAGGGAGTGTAACCGTAACCTGATGCTGCTTTTTCCTGAATTTTTTAGCCCGTAGCCATTCCAGTTCATCCCCTTCGGAAGTTAGCGCACTTAAAACGCGCTTATTCTTGATTGGCATAATTTATAAAGTTTTTTTTGCCCCTCGTTGCCATGCTGCAGATAAAGCTGGCGGCGGTTGCTCGCGCTCACGAGATAGATGGAGCGTTGGGGAAAAGCATTCGAGGGTTTTTCAAGCACTCACATGTGCGGAAAATGCCACTTGTCTTGCTTTATTCCATTTTTTTTAATTATTGAAAATGTATAAAAATCAAACTGAAATATTTATTTATACATATACCCACACAGGTGCACTTGTGTGTGAGAGTGGCAAGGAGACGTGTGCACACATTGGCACTTAACCCCGAAAAAGTTCTGCCTGCCACTCATAAAATTTCGATGAGCGGTAAACACGCCGAGTAATTAACGTTAAAGTGCAGCGCTCTATAAAGGCCAATCCCAGTCCCAATAAAAATCGACCCCACCACCCCGCTCAGAATCGATTCGGTTCGATCCGAGATCCGCTTTCACTGAGCCAATTTATTCAATTTATTTATCGGCGGAAAAGAAAGCTCTGTAAAACATACAAGTAATATGGAAAATGCAATATTGATGCAGCCATCGAAGGGAGAGAGAGGGCGAAGTGGCGTATAAGGTTGCACGTAAGCCAATAAGCGGAATCAGCGGATGCGGCTCATAAATAAAAGAGTTAATCAACATATTGATAGAGACACGGCGAGACCTTAACGAGACGTTCCAAGGGGCTCGCCCCGGCAGCCAAGTGTTAACCCATTAAGAACTTGCGGTGCGCTTAAAATTCATTCCACGCCACTGCTCGCATTCTGTGTGCCGGCGGAGCTCTTCAATTGGGTTATCAATAAAAAAACAAACACAAAGTTAAGCTTTTGCAAATTGCAATTACTCTTCATGCGCCGGAAGGGGTGAGTTTTCAATAGAGAAGTGTTTGTAAGTGTGCATTTGAATTCGGAAAAAGCCAGCGGTTAATTACTTAGGCATTAGAATAACTTAATTAGATGCATCAAATGTAATTATACAATGGGGTGGTTGCCTTAGGGATGGCTTAAAATGAGGATATAACCATACTATATTGAGATACAAGCAAAAGTCTATATAAAAATAGACATTTTTACATTTCAATATATTTAAAATCTACCTATTAAAAAGAAACATACATAAAGAAAATAAAATAGTACCGATAAACTTCGATTTTAAGAATGCGAATATCGCAAAGAGAAAGTAATATTTTTTAATATTTAAATATAGATATAGACAAATTTACAGTATTTTCAACATGTTAACAAAGGCGATACCTTTGTCAATATTTCATATCTGATTTTTCCTGTGGATATATTTCCATTCGTTATTTGCCTGACTATCTTAAACGGAAAAATGTGAGCAAAGGCTTTTATGTTGTAATTTTATAACAAAAAAAATTTAAGTGACCATATTACCCTTTTCCAAATAGACTTTATTTTAACAAAGATTGTTTTAAAACAAAATATATGCTTAGTGATAATATTCCCCAAAAGAAAAGTGCTTAGCCAAACAGCTTTCTTGCTCTATCAGCATAAGCGACTTTAAAATGTTGTCCCTTTTTTCGCATAAAACTCTAAACTTACCCAAATCAATAGAAAACTTTCGGGAATATGCTGCGAATACTTTGCAACTTCAACGCCGTTCAGTTAATGGGTTAAGCAGTGCTTTTCACACAGCTTAAACGGCGCCAAGGATGCATGGAAATTTATGCAAAAGTCGGGGCAAAAATTACAATGGCCGATGCTGCTAATGATTGTTGTAATCGGTTTTTGCATGTGCTGCAACCGCATTTCCCCCCCACAGTCGATGTCGTGTTGTTTAGGAAGCGACAGCAGCTGGCGGTCCTGCTGATGGTCCTGCCCATGCCGATGCCAATGGTTCTGGCATCCTTTTTGGGGGCCCGGACCCATCCGCGGATGTCCTGCTCATCATTTGCATGGCCATCGATTACCACAGCGCACAGGACACAGCACACGGGGCACCGCATGCCGATGGGAAAAACACTGGCAACTGGCGTGCCAAATATGCGAATTATTTGCCGCGCTGCAGGAAACAGGATGACGTCGATGTACGGCGGATCCATCCCGGGGCAATTCCCCCACGGCCAGATAGCGGCTACAGTGGGCACCGTGCGGGTACAGTGGGCACTCGATGCCGGATAGTAAAATGCACGGCTGTCGCCAGTCGCAACGGCCATGAATGAATGAAAAGTGCTTAATTGCTTGTGACGGCGTTAAATAAATTCTTAATTGCTTCGCACTTTGCGCGTTTGCAACGTTAATAGGATTTCCGTCGCCTGCATGTCGCCAGGATATGCACATCGCCTGCACCGGCTCCAGTGGCGGCTCCTCCTTTGCCCAAAAAACTTCTTTCCTTTGCGTTTTATTGCCGTTAATTTCCGAGGAATTTTCGTCATTTTTTTCTACATTTTTTTGAGCGCGGCCAGCCGCCTTACAAATCCTTTTAGCCAAGTGTCAGCCAGGCCAGAACTGCCAGCCAGGCAGCAGGCCAGCCTGCCGGCGGCACATCATTTGCAAGGCAAAGCGCTAAATTTCATTTTGCATACGCGTGTGTCACGCGTGTCCTCCCACGCGTCCTCGTTACAACGTCCTGTATATACACTTTGGGGAAATATTTTTATGCATATAATATAATATATGGGGTCTATGTAAAGGATAATTAAGTAATTATTATGATGGGGGATATAAAGTAAAACGTTTCATTTTATTAATATTATTTTTGGTTTATATAAGAAAAAATAATAATGAGGATTTTATAAAACCTAAAAGGGGTTTGTATTAGGTAAAAGTAAAATGATTTTATCGATACTTATAGGTTAAAATTAATTAGAGGTTCATCAATCGTTTTGTTATATTTATTAATATTTGGGACGTGTAGGATTTTATTAATATTATATGGAGTTTATATAAGAAATGAATATGAATACTTTCAAGCACAAAAAGTACGATTTTATTTATATTTTAAGAAATAAAATAGGTACAACTTAATCAATATCTTAACCTTTATATTAAAAGATAAATCAGTATGAATATATTAACTTGAATATTGTTAACAACTAAAGCAAGGAACATTAATATATATAATGACAATTGCCTTTTTCATATGGCACCAAAATTATTTTAATTTAATTATGAGTTATTTAATTAAAATTAAACCTTTAGGTTTTATCAATTTTAATCTTTTTAAGACGAAGAGGATGCTGTTTCTGATTTTCAAGCCAGTATCTCTACCCCTTCTTACCGAATACACATTTTTCTTTTGGAAAGAATATAACATGGAGCATATTCATTATTCTTATATCTTTTACAAATTTCTTAGGATTACTTTAATGAGAATACACAACCATTTTTCCTCAGTGCACTATTTTATATGTACGCGTCGCCCCGTGTCTGTTGACGTATAAAAAAAATTAAAAATGCATTTGTGACATGCTAGCAAAAAGAAATGCAGCACACGTTGCAAAAACTAATGACTTAATAGCTCGCTGGCTTCCAGCAAGGACACGCGTGTGTAAGGACTCCCTCGGCGGCTGAAAGTGGGGCTAAATTTGGGTGAAGAGTGCACTTGGTAAATGCAAATCATGAAATTAAGCTGTCGGCTGGCCAATTCGCCTGATTACGGACCGTCGATAAGTTTGGCGCTTAAATAACGATTACGCAACGCTTGGCAAACAATTACAACCGAAAAGAGAAAAGAAATTGTAATAAATTCAAAGAAAGAAGGGACACGGGAAACGCCAAAACCAAGTTGAAAGACTTTTCCCTCCTTTAAAACAAGAATTTTAATTTCACTCGAAGCTCTCGCTCAGACAACACTCGAAGGAGGAATTGGGATCCTGGGGATCCTTGTGGGTGGAATGTCTCGTAATGAAATTTACATAATTTAGAAAGACATTTGAGCAACTTTCTTTTGCCGCTGTACGCGTATAAACAAGACATTTCCGCCACTTTAATTTTCAAAAGCTTACACTTGAGATTTTATTGGCCAATTCATTGTTGGCCATGGCGAAGGGGGAGTGAAAAGTGAAAGAAAACGCAAGCCAAAAGTGCACAAGGAAAACTTGCAAAATGCTAAAAGAAAAAGGGAATCGCTTGCAAAACAAGAAAAAAGGATAGTATGAGCCACTAAGACACTCTGATACTCTTCAGTAATTTTGATTACTTTAATTTTTTTCTTGTTTATTTATGTGACCCAAAAAGGCTCGGCTCTTATGTGTTTTATATTATTTTGTTAAGATTTTATAATATTTTGATTATATTTTATAAGAGGTTTGAAAACTTATATGCCCCATGAAAATCAGAGCATCGTAAATTAAAAGTGTAGCAACGAAAAACTTAAGGAACTGCAGGGAAAACTCAGTTGGGTAATTTAAGAATATACTCAAGAATTTCTTTTTAAGTGTTGCTCCAAAGAAATTCGAATAAGAAATATTTAAAAATAAATAATAATAAATAATTAAATGGTATATAATTCAAAACAGAATGCCTAAAAATTATAAACATAGCTTTCAATTACTTAAAATTATATTTAATATTTAAAAAGATAAGAGGGTGCTTATTATCATGATCAATCCATAATTTTGGGTGATATACTTATACAGACTGGACATAAAAATGAGAAAAAACTTGGCAACAAAAACGCATCTAGAAAAGTTTTCCCAACTGTCCTTTAGGAAAATCCGTCCGCATTTTCCACCTACCATCAAGGGGCGTCGCTTCGATTTTCAGCTTGGCAAGTTTAACATTCAAACACGTCGCATCCGATTGAGAGGGTCACAATTTATTTGCATAAACCCAGTGACAGAATGGGCAAATACGCGGGAATCCAGGATCTAGAATCGAGAATCCACCACGTGGTGATGTGTTCTGTTTGTCCAAGAGGGGGGAAATCGATGATGCAGCTGGTGCAGCTTAAGCCAAAGTGGCCAAGTTATTGAATAGTTACGACAAGTCATAATATAAAATAATCCCCAGCTGACTTTCCCCGCTTTTCCTTCAACTCTGTCTCTCTCCAGCGACCTGCTGAAGAAGCTGTCAGTGAAGGCCGGGCTCATTGGCTGCTTCCGGGGCCTGGTGGTCAACGGGGAGATCCTGGACATTTACAGCTACATGTCGGTGCATCTGTCTGAGATTATCAAGGACTGCAAGCCGTCCTGTGTCCCATCGCCCTGTCGCAACGGAGCCCAGTGCAAGGAGCTCTGGAGCAGCTTCAAGTGCGTCTGCAACAATCCCTGGGCGCACATTGGAGAGTTCTGCGAGACAAGTGAGTGCACAAGGAGAAATTTTACACAACATTTGTTAAAAACTATTATATAAATATATTAGAATTACTAGCTAAAATATAAAATACTTCTGAATCTTTAAACCCTTGGAAACTTATGCCAAACTAAGCAATTTTGCTATTTAGGGACTAACATGTTTCCTAACTATATCTAACTTACACAATATTTAAAATATTTATATATATTTTTGTAATATATTTTGCCTCAGTGTAATTTCCTTTCAATTAAGCCCCTTTCGTTTTAATAACTTAACATCTCTCGCAGATATAAACGAAAAGGCTCTGACCTTCATCAACCGCGAGTCCTTCCTGATGCGAAACTATCTGAGCGTGACCGCAACTCCGGCCATCTTAATGCATGGCATCGAAGCCGAACGGGATGTCCTGAAGGGCATCCTGCACCAGGATCTACTGATTAATTTGCGAACCTACGACACGAACGTATTGGTCCTGTATGCCAATGATCATTACAACAACTTTGTGCACCTGTACATCAGTCTGAATCGGGAGATAGTATTCCTGTACAATTATGGAGATGAAATTGTGAATCTTACTCTGCTGGACGACACCCTGGTGGCCTCTCTGAAGAGCATCCAGGTGGCCATAGTACGTGGGGAACAGGAAACCAGGATGCATGTAAATCAGCGGAGTGTGAGCATAGACAGGGGAACACTGCTCCTGGACGAATATGCCAATAAACCGTGGAGTAATCCCGAAAAGGGTGAGTTTACCATGCATTTAATTTTAAATTAAAAATAAGTAAATATAAATAATAAATTTAATAGAAATGAAAACCCTTCAGAAATAATATTAATTGATATTTTTTTGCAACAGTATTTGGGTTTTAGTGTATTTCCCTTTAAAAATCCCAAGATGATGCACTAACCACAAGTACTTTTAGAATCCATAAACAAAAATCACTTCAGTAGAACAAAAGATGTATTTTTTTGACAGCTTTTACACAACTCAAACTTCTTAACCATTTTGTATTAACAATGGAGAAATACATATAGAAATAGGATCAATTTATATACTTCAATTATTTTTTAACATTTTATTTTGTTTGATATTTTTTTAATATTTTTGGATTTGGATTAGTTTTGAGACCCCGGCATTCCCTTCCCCCGAAACTATTTTCGTCACTTCCAGCGGCTGCCCATCTTTGAGGTCTTGCTATGGGCATTATTGCTGTTATTCTGATGCTGCTCATCCTGGGCGGCCAACTCCTCGTCGATGAGTAATTCAAAATTACCCAAGGCATCGGCACTGGGTACCTTATTCCAACGCACATCCGGCACTCCATCCGGAGGCAGGACCACCGATAATATATTATCTATGAGCTTATACTTCAGGATGCGATCGTTGACTGTAGTTGAAGTTAGGGAGGGCGAAGCATTGACTTCTACCAACCAGGGCTTCAGGGCATTATCTATGATGATATCGTAGCCATAGCACTCGAAGCAATGCCTATCGCTGGCCATTACCGGAGCCACAGCTCTCAGGGAGTGGACTATAAGCCAGGATATAGCACCAAACAGGCGATCCGTGACCTCCTTTCCCCGAGTTCCCTCCAGATATAGAGCCAGATTCTGAACAGACCACTTTCCTCCATGCAGCGTATTATATTCGCCGCCGTGTTTCTGCACACTCACATTGGTCAGATGGACATACATATTATCCAGTTCCGTGACACTCGTATCATATTTCACCGTACAAAAACGGCAGAATCCTTGCTTGAAGAGATAGGCCTTCAAGGGCCTAAAGGATGCCACCAACACGTACAGACGTAGATCAAACTTTTTGCCACCAATCAGCAGGGGATTATCTATATATCTGGAGATCACATACGACTCTTTGGCGATCTGCGGATGGAAAGGACCCTTGGCCTCCCTGGACCACTTCTTGAGTTTGGAGAGTTTGTTTATAAGGAATATACCAGCTCCCTGGGACTTTCCACAGGGTTTCATTATCCACGTGCTCAGCGGAAACTTTCTGTATTCCTCGACAAACATATTGTAATCGGCTGGCAGAACAAATGTGGTGGGAACGAAATCCAAATAGAGATATCTAGTGCCACTCGAGTTATTCGACTCGGTTTTTTCAGCCAGGGGATTGCCATCCCTTTCGAGGTCCTTGCGATACCGCTTGATATTCTTCACCAGCAGGTCCTTTCGCGACAATTCGTAATGATTCGGAAAGTGATTGATCATCTGGTTGTCGTGCATTCGATAGCCACTGTCCACGCTGAAGATATTCCTGCAGGTCTGGACTCCCGCCCAGTAAAAGTGCCAGTCGTCGTCGCCATTCACCTGATGCCAGCCCCGCTTCTCGAAGTTATTGACCAGCACGGACTTATCCAGATCCGTGCAGAAGCCAATTTTCATCTTGTCATGTCCCTGGCCACCTCCGGCACCGCTGTTCCCGCCGCTGTTGGTGGTGCTATTGGATACACCCGCCTGGTTGGAGCCGCCCGCCTGGCGACCGTACATGGTGTGGGCCGTACCGCTCGAGCGCCGCGTCGGCTGGAGACTGTCTATACGCCACGCCGGCGTCCAGTTGGCCATGTCCCAAACAACGCTCATGTTGCCAGGAGTTATTGAACCAACAATGCCGAAATATGTATATATATGTGTTATGTTATATATATCCACAACCCTTTTCTGTTGCCTGGCTGCGCGGCTTCCTTTTTGGGGGTTGTCCCCTCACCCACCCTTGTTTTTGCTCCGAAAATTTGCAAATAGTTTAGCAAGTTAAGCTGCAAAAATGCCAAAAATTTCGCCAAAAACAAAATCTCTGCACTGCGTGTGTGTGTGTGTCACTGGTTGAGTGTGCTGGCAAAATTATGTGCACTTGAATTTTTTTCCCTTGCAGTTACCATCCACGTGAGTGTGTGTGAGTGGCAGAAAACTGTTGGAAAATAAACGCCAAGCGAATGGATAAAGTTTTCCTCTGTGGCATAAAAACAACGAGTTGCTTTGTAGTTTGTAGATATTTGAAAAGCTCTTATTTTTTATCTTGCTTTGTTCACTCAATATGTAAATTAAACGGTATTTCAATGGCAGATAGAATCCGGAAATTGTTGTTAAACGGAAAAATGCATGCATATCGAGTTGATTATGATCTGAACGGATTTTTGCTTTTTAAGTTCAAGGAATTTGCAGAGCAAATTTTAGGCAAATAGTTTAGTAGTTTGCATTTGAATAAAACCAATTGTAAAGGATATTCGTTAAATGACTTTATGAGGCTATTTTTCGTTTGGTTGAATTATTTGAATACTCATACCTATTTTTACGCTATTTTAAAGAACTTTTTGGGTGGTCTTTTTAACAACTATCAATAAACTTGCTAAACCGATTTTGTGAACATTTTAAATTAGATTTTATAAACTTATTATTATTACAATTCAGTGTAGTGTTTTAGGTTATTTTTAGGGATGTTTTTAGACCGTTTTCGAGGAAGGTGTTGTAGGTATTTGAGATGGTGTATAACGTGGGGTTTAAGGAGGGCTTTAATGAATTTTGTGAGAAGGATATTGAAGAGTGTTTTCAGGACGTTTTTAAGAAAATTTTTAAAAAGTTAAAAAGGGTTCGATGATGGTTTTTAGGAGGTTTTGAAAAGATTAAAGAGAAAGTTAATGAGAAGATTTCTGAATAGTTTCTGGGCAAATATTACTCTTCTCCTGGGTTGTTTTTTACAAAGGTTCTTGGTATTATTATGTTTTAGAAACGTTTTATTATTTAATTTACTGTCAAAATATTTAGACATATAATTTAGCTAGAAAGGGAAAATCAGAGGAGCACTTACACACTATATTCAAAAGGATTTCAATCGCCCATCAATTAAACCTGAATCACATGCTTTTGGGCAATAATATTTCGGAATGATTGCACCTCAAAACAGCACTCATTGCTTGTACCTTACCTTGCAATTGAATTTTATGGAAAAGTTCCAAACCTAAAAGCCATAGAGCCACTGGCAATTGGCAAAAGAGACAGAAGAGCAGAGGAGAGGAGAATCAATCAAATTGCCCGTAACTCAATGCGAAAGCGATTTGCCAGCAAAATCAATCATAATTACTCCACGTTGCTGGGCACTGCGATTCGATTCGATTCGACTCGATTTGAATTCGAATTTGGTCAATACTTTGCACAGAATAACACATAAGCACTTTTGTAATTAAATGCGTTAACCAGGGATGGACCCTGGACCCTGGACCCGCTGGACTCTGTGTCCTGCCACTGCCTCATGGAGCCGTCGGCCGATTCAGTTTAGATTGCCGCGCTCTGTCGGCTGGCAAACATTTCAATTAGACAAACTTAAACTCGAAATTGATGGGCCTAAACCTCAAACGGCCGGACTGGGCTTGGGCCAGAGTGCTGGAAAGGGTGTGGATAAGGGTACGTGTCCGGGTCGCCGGCAGCCTGGCTAAAACCCAAAATGCCACGGCAATGAAGGCTCATTTCCGCAGACGCACACATAGAAACGCGAGCTTACATAAAGCAACCGGAGCCAAAATTGTGCACTGTAACAAATATTGGGTCTTTGGACTTTTATTTGTAATTAAAAAAATGTTATACAATTTTAAAATAAATACAAAAAACATTGATAATAATGTAAGAATAATTTTTCCCTTTTTAAGGTATTAAAAGTAGCATTGCATTCATACATTATGAATGTTCTTAATAATTTATTATTCGTCATTCTTATACAGTTCTTTATATTAATCTTATATTCTCCTACTTAGCTAAATATTAAATTATACTCATTTTATTATTATAAATTAAAATCTTATCAAATAATCAATTCATATTCCTTAATTGTTTTGAAAATGTTCAAAATAAAACTAACAACAAAGGAACTAACTTCGGATGCTATCTTCGGAAAACCAAAATTTATGTTTACTAAATTTAAAATATATTTCTTGCTGCTTTTCTTAGATTTTTATTAACTTATAGCAACTATTAATTAATATAATGCATTATAATTAAAAGTATAGTTAAGTTCAAACAATATTCTTAACGTGTTTATAAATCATCTATAACAAACAAATTAAAATCGAATTTCGGAAAGTTAAAAACTGACAATTTCTTATGTTTGAAAATTGATAGTTTATATTTGAATATATTTTTATTAATTTCTCTTATTCTCGATATTTTGTTTTTAAATTTTAAATGAAATTATTAATAATTTTGTAGGTATATCCTTTTTCTGAGTGCACCGTACACTCAAAACCCATACACATTTTGCCACCCGACCATTTCTCATTTGATTTTGTTTATTTGCAGAGGTTCTGTCGCCGCACCGTCCGCCCGCACCGCCCACGGAGTACTTCCAGCTCCACGTGGGCGGCTATGATCCGGCGAATTTGCTGCGACCGAATGTGGATGCACCCGCTCTCGATGGCTACATCGGCTGTGTGCGGGGCCTGAAAATCGGAGCGCAGTTGATCGACTTGGCGGAAATCAATGAAAGGAATATAGCGCCCAGTAAGTAGGCAGTATAAATCAATTTTCACTGAGTGCAGTTTCGGGTCGCTACCAATGCCATTTGGTATTTGGCGGGCGGTGGGGCGACTCCTTCGACTCTAATTCATGGGCCCGCCCGCTGCCACTCCACTCCAGTGTCTGCGGTTGCGACTGCGGCTGGTTATGTGGTTGCATCTGTGGTTGTGTTGCAACAGAGCCTCGTCTAACTTAATATGCATGCAATTTCCGTTAAGTGCTGGCGACTCCTGCGCAAGTGGCGATAGTGCAGGACCTGGAGCTGGAGCAGGAGATGATGTCCTGGGCCAGGACGAGGACGAGGACGATGAGCCGGGCTTGGCCACTTTGGGGCCGTGCCAAGATTAATGCCAATGCGATAAGCAGCGGGCCCACATGGCGTATGATTTATGCGGCCACGCATCGCGGAAATTGCAACCTGACTTTGATGCGATTAAAAGCAACCCGCCGTCAAAGTAAATACTTTGACTGGAAATTGAGGAGTTTGGAGGAGTATAGGCCATGAAATAGGGTCTTGGTTTTAAATATAATAGAAGCCCAACTGATTGAAACATAGAGAGTTGTAGGGAGTGGATCTTCTTGACTTTGTAATGATATTTTACAGTTTCTAATTAAATAAATATTATTAATAACTAACCCTATATATTATTTATTATTTTCCCAAGCTCTTTAATATATATTTTCTCAATTCCAGTCCAGGATGGCGTTTTGCCCAACTGCCAGATTAAATGCGATGCGGAACCCTGCAAGAATGGCGGCACCTGCCAGGAGCATTTCGCCGAACAAGTCTCGACCTGCGACTGTGAGCACACCAGCTTCCTGGGCGAGTTCTGCTCGGAGGAGAAGGGAGCCGACTTCAGCGGCGAGTCCACGTTGCAGCGCAAATTCGAACTGCTGCCGGGCACGGGTCGCGTGGACTATGTCCGCCTGCAGCTGGCCTTCTCGTCCTTCGACCTGCGACGCGCCAACCGCATTATGCTCCTGATGCAGACGGCGGCCGAGCGCAGCTATTACCTTCTGCTGGCCATCACCTCCGATGGCTACCTGCAGCTGGAGGAGGACCGGGACAATGGCCGCACTGTGGGCGCACGGATCGATAGGAATTTCCTGAACAGCGCCAGGCACTCGATCTATTATGTAAGGAACGGCACCCAAGCGCAGCTCTACATAGATCGCGAGCAGGTGCCGCTGACGGAGTTCGCCGCCCGAGTCCTGACCACCGGCGGTGAGGCGGGCTCGAATCGTGTCCAGATCGGTGGCATTAACAGCACGGACTCGCGGTTTGCCGTCTTCAAGAGCTACAGCGGCTGCCTGTCGAGTGAGTGTCGTAAATTTAAGCCCCGTCCGCCATTAATATCTTTTCGGTCTCATCAAGTGACGTCCCCATGCATTCCATTCACTGAGATAAAATAATGATGGGAAAATAGTACAAAATAATATAAATAATATTAGAAAATATAGAGAAATTATTGATTAGGCCCTGCCATTAAATCTTGTCTTATAGAATCATTAGGGAAATTTTCAAAGGGAAAACCGAATTGGTAATCTTTAAAGTTACATAATGATTATAAAGTTAATCCTTCTGTACTTCCTATTTAATTTCCTTAAACCAGTCACCAAAATGTTATGTATTACATAGTTTATCTTATCCTGCTAAATAGCTTATTTAGTTTAGTTTAGTTATTTTCTTCTAGTGTCCTTTGCTCGTTACTCCAGCAATTTTATGAACTTACTGAGCTGAGCTCTGAGCTCTCAAAATGTTTCGGCTAGGCGGGTGGGGGGATAGTGCTGCTGCTTCACATTGTTGACCAAAAAATTAAATTTATTCGCTGCCATAAAAAGTCATTTCCGTGGCCGCTGGCGTCGCTTGCCATAAATTCTGTCAGTTTTTTCTCTCAAGATTTACAGTGGCTCATATTTAAATTGCTGCTTTGCTGCCACTCCAAACCGCAGCACAGTGGCCAACACTTTGATTAAAAATTCACCCATGGTCCCGCACTTTACCCCTCTGGCCGCCACTTGATATAACATCTGTTTATACTGCCACGCCCACTCACACACACCACATGTGGGGGCGAGCCGTAAACCGTTGTCGTACTCGATCATCATTCCATTAAAGAGCCATCGAAAAGGCGTTAGTTGTGAGCCATAAAACAAGGCGTATTTACCAAGTTGGCACAGTGGGAAATATTTTAAATAAATTCTAGATGATTAGAGTATATATCATATTTGTTTAAAAATTAAGATAAATATTTCAATTATTTTAAATTGGTTGAAAAAGAGAGTAATTGGTGTATCATAGTAAATTTGGTCAGGAGAGCATAATATGTCTTTGAGCTATTTGTTGTTAAAATGTATTTATTGATTTAAATTTATTTTAACTATACACATTTATAAAATTTTTGAATTGAATCAACAGTCTTAAATTCAATGTAAAATATTTCTAATATGGCTTAAAGAATTAAAATTCAATTATCATTTGTACAAAAAGAAAGAGTTCTTTTCTTAACAATTGCTAAAAGAAGTTAATCCAATTTCTGAATACTCTTAAACTAATATGGTACCCTAATTTTTTCATTTTCCCAGCTAAGTTGTAAATTATTATTTTACTCATATGTTAACTCTTATTTGGATCCCTGCTAAATAGCTTTTCTATGAATTTATTTAGCTTATAAAAAAGACTATCTAATAATATTTAATCGGGTCGAATATAACCAAGCCAGCATTAGATAACTACAAAATCTAAAAATTAATTTGAATATTTCCCTCTTAACATTTAAAGCTCAATGAAATCGAAAAATAATTAAATAGCTCGCTTTGACCTTAATTATAACCTTGCACATACTTGGAACATTCCATTAATTTGCCAAATGAGAATTTCGCTGGCAACAGACCCCTCGAAAAAAAAGCACACACACAAAATCAAAGAGAGGTCCTCGTGGGAATTTACCGATAGGCATTAAAATTTTTATTGCTAATTTCGGGACGCGCATAAAACACGCACGAACGACTTGCCACGGGTGCCACGGGGTGCCTTGTAGCTGCTGGAAACTCGGAAGCTCGGAAACCGAGCCGAAATTTCAGCCAAGTCAAGCCAAAGCAATTCCAATTTCCACTCGCCGTCGTCCGCACACATTTGCATTTCAATTTGAATTAATGACCAATACTAATGAAAATTTCACCCCCCAACCGCAAATTGGGTAAACCAACTGGACGCCACATTCCTCCTCTGCTTCCTCCTCCTCCTCGGCAGACATCTATATACAGGTGAATGGGCAGGTTATGAAGCCACTCGAGGAGTACATGCTATTCACAAAGTCCGGCGCCGACAACATAACTGTCATCAATCCGCAGGGCGTGAGGAGTGCCCAATGCAACGCCAAATTCGATGTGAGCGAGCAGCCCACGCAGGAGCCCATGGTCAACGTCAGCATGGTGAGTATATGCACTGCGAGAAATCTTATTAATAATGGGAAAATCAGTTTCCAGTATTCAGTATTTATAGAACAATTAAAGCCTTGAAGTATTCATTAACCATTGTCTCGCGTAAAAATACGTATGTTGCATCTAAAAATATTTGTATGTTCGTTAGCAACTTTTAAAAATGATAGAAAACTGATTTATTTACAGACACTATTTTGACATATTGAAATTAAATTTTTATTATGGAAAGGAATAGATAAACGTGGCTAGATTTGAGATTTAACTTTATAAAAGTTTGTGTAATATTGCTAAATAATCTCCTTGGACAAAACTTTATTTATATAATTCTAAGCAATGCTGAATTTAGTCACAAAAATATAATTGAAAAACATATTTATTTAAGTTCTTTGCAAATTCTCTTCTGAATTATATTCTTATATAGAATATACAATAATTTATTTATATTAATTCGCTTAATTTTCTTTGCAATTTATTTGTATTTATTACCATCAACATTTTGAATCACAATTTGTTTCCAAGTGCATTAAGCTGTGCCCATTGGGTGTAAGACAATCGGATTATACGAAGCAACCAGGCGACAAATTGTGCTAATGAATGCCCAATCCCAATTCCAATGCTCTCCTCTCTCACCCCGCCTACCTGTCTTCCAGATCCCGGAGCCATGGGTGGAGGAGCCGCCCGCCCGGGTCCCTTACATTCCCAGATTCGTGTACGATGAGAACAAGCAGGAGGACTCCACGCAGGTCGTCTTCCTCACGCTGACCAGCGTCTTTGTCATCATCGTGATTTGCTGCCTGCTGGAGGTGTATCGCAGCCACTTGGCCTACAAGAAGCGCATCGAGCGCGAGACAGACGAGGACATCATCTGGTCCAAGGAGCAGGCAACCAAGATGCACGAGTCGCCAGGTGTTAAGGCGGGCCTGTTGGGCGGGGTGACGGCAGGATCGGGCAACGGCCTGCCGCCATATACCTATAAGGCGGTAAGTAATGGACTCAACGAGCATTAACTTTGAATTACCTTTACTCTGGTGCACTGGAACATTGAGAGAAATAATGTGATATTTTAAATTTGATTTAATTCTATGAATTTGTTATGGTTTTACAATTTGTTGAAATTTTTACAAATTTGTTTTGATTAAGTTATGCAAAATAAATTATATCTTAATTATCCACAATCATGATATATATTTTATAATATTTTCAAAACTAAATTTTGCCTTTCTTGTGGGTGTTTTTAATGTTTTCATGTGTCTCTCAGCTGCCGCAGGAGGATAAAAAGCCTGGCAATGGCGCCCCCTTGGTGGGCATCTTAAAGAACGGCAGTGCCACGCCCTCGCAGCCTGGCACGCCCACTGCCCTGTCCAAAAACGGAGACATTGCCTCTCGCATCGAGGAAGAGGAAGAGGAGGAGGAGCATATAGCCACCTTGGAGACAGCAGTGGATAAGGAGAGCGACAAGAAGGAGCCACCAAAGGATACTCCGGCGAGCGAAGTGAAAGATGCACAGTCTCAGTCGCATGAACAGGTGCCAAAGGACACTAAGGATGGCTCTACTGCCACAGCAAATGGTACGTCCACATAAATCAGTGAAAATCCATTAAAATATGACCTGGCCAATCACACTGAAAAAAGGATGCAGGCAAAATTATGGCTTCATCATTTAATTATAAAATGGTTAATCTCTTATTAATTTTTTTAGTGTATAAATCTTATCAAGCTTTTAATTTATTAATATTACATATAGTACTTGTTTCCCTCATTGCAGCTTCAAAGGATCCCGATCCGGCGGCAGAGCCTGCCACACCGCTGTCCACCGCACAAAAAGCACCGTTCCCCCCAGCCACCGATGGACTGGGTCAGGGAGGAGGGGATGTGCTAGTGGAGGTGCCGAGTCTACCGGTAAGCAGAGGACCCACTGTACCCACTCTATCCAATGTTTCTACCGAAAACCTTATCCGAATGGCGCCGCTCGTCACCATCAGCGAGACCAATTTGCTTGAGTTGGGCTGAGGGACACGCGGCCTTGGCATTGGCATGTAAATAACACCTACACCTCACACAACACCCACCTAAACACACACACTCCACTACCCCCCAAAGTAAGCCCAAGTCAGTCAAGTGGAAGAGCATGTCATTACATAATGTAAGCGAGTAAATGGCCTGCAAATACATAGGCGCACACAGCTCTGAGGCATGAAAATGCATCATTTGTAATTGCAATCACAAGGACATCCCCGAAGACAAACACACACACACACACACACACACACTGGGGCACCAATATTTGGACAGTCCACGGGGGACATTAGTAGTCAGGACATTGGATAAACAAAACGTTATAATGTCAAGTGCAATCAGGGTTACACACTACGACAACGACGAAGACCAGGAAGCAACTGTAATTACTACTCCTGGGGATTAGTTGAAAACAGAGTATTAATATTCAACAAGACAATTTATCTTGTGTCCCATTCGTATTACTTAATTAGAAATTAGTTAACGTTTATATTTTATATGTTTTAAATATTTTCTATGAGTTTCACTAGTTATTTACATGAATAGATAAAGAATATTCAAGGATCTTCGCTTAAAGAATTAAAATATAGAGCCTGTACTTAGTGGTTATTTCCTTAATAAATAACTCAAAGGGTTTGCTTATAAATTTTCTAAATACAAAAAATAAATATTGATAATACAAAATATACAAATAAATAATAAGATTTATTATATTGCGTTCATTTACTTCTAAGACGAAGAACTAATTATTGTTTATAATATTATGTTGGTTTTACATACATAAATTTAAAGACTTAAGTCTACAAGATTTTTATTCAAAATAGTTAACATAAATTTTTAGAAAATTATAGAAAAACTTCCCTATTTCTGCTGCTTTTTCAACTTTAAGATTTAAAACAACTTAAAAATTAACAATTTAACTTTTAGGCTTTTAATATGAAACGATTTATTTATTTGTTACCAGAGTTTTAAATAATTTGATTAATAAATAATTACTTTATACCCGTTCGTGAAGAAGTAATAAATATATACCCAACACCTACATATTTTCCAAATATTAAGCTATTTGCATGACCCTACTAACTATCATAAATATTACCTTAGTGAAGCGTTTTAACTTGTTTGCTCTGCCTGGCTTGCCTGTGTATCTGCCTGACGGCCATCATGCACTCCGGAGAATGTTAAGTTTAATTAAATTGCATTTAATTAATTTTAACTAAATAAACAAAACATGTGAAAATATTTTCTTCACTTTCTGTTTGCATTATTGAATGACGACAAATATTCTGCGTGATGTTTTTATGAAATATTTAATCGATAATTGCAGTATAATGGTTACGCTGTGTGTTATTTGTGCGTGCAGTTATAATTGTCTGCATTGAATGTTGTGTGACTGTTTAATTAAATTTAGCACAAACCAACCATAGGCATACAAAAAATGAGGCGAATAAGTCAGAAAAACTGGGAGTGAGTACCTTTTGACAATTGACAATTGGCTTAAAGCAACACGAACCGTACGAAATTGGCCCGGTCAATAGACTTTGGCCAGAACAAAGCTTTCGCCAATCGAGTCAATTCAATTATTTCTCAATTATTGTGTAAGCCGATTATTGGCACTATCGAGTTAAATGAATTAATTGCAGCGAAGGCGATTGAAAGAGTTGCGCCCATAAAATATGATATGGTTATTTGTTTAACAAACTTTAAAAAACCCCTAGAATTAAATTATGCTTGGGGTTAAGATGAATATCTTGTGAATAATTCATTTTAATTCAATTTGCTACAACACCTCGAGCGTTGGTGGCTTATCTCTCTATTTTATCCCCTAAATAATTAATTTTAATTCCATTTAAGGGTCATGCTCGAACCAACTCTTCAAGCTACAGCATAATACTTACACTTTGAAGCATTTAATGTGTGTTAAGGGAACTCTTAAACGCCGGCCACTTGATAGTTTTTACATGCCCTGCGAAAGTTTTCGATTTTTGTGTGGTGTGTGGTTTCTCCTTGGCTTGGTCCCCGCTCCACGTTTCCTTTTTTTGTCCTCTGTATATTGGCCAATTCTTTTTCCTTTGTTAGTTGGGGTAAAAAAAGAAAAATGAATCCTTTCGGTTGGCTGTTGTGGCCAGGACAATTTCTTAAGCGGCACCAATGCAATTCCTTGCCAGCAGCAGACTCTCCCCCTTTTCGGCTTCGGTTTTTTTTCGAAGTGAAGCCAATTGTCTAAAATGTTATTTAATAGAAAAAGTGCTCTGCACAGCACAAAAGTTAAAATACCTCCGCACAAAAATAAATTGAACTGCATTCGGAGGGGTGGCTTATTGCAACTGCTTTCTTTTGTTAACAGGAGGGGGCCAAAAGGACATTTGCGAAATGAATATGCGTTAAGGCAAAGCAGGGAGAAAGGATAGAAAAAACGGTAGAGAGAGGGGAAAATCTCAGCAGGGCAAAACTTCATCTTGAGATGAACTTTGGGCTAAGAATAACAATTGTTGCTGGCCACAATTTATGGGCTTATTATGGGTCAGTAGCACTTAGAGTAAATATAAAAAGTGTTGACTGCATTTTTGGGATAATTCAAAATAGCTAATTTAATTTTAAAAATAAAGTATTCGTTTTTATTCTAACACGACCAAAAGTATTATAAAATAATAAGATGTTTCACGCCATACAATATATAACCTTAGATTGTGTATATCACATATGGTTTCCAATTATTTTTAGCAAAAGTGCTACAAGGGTAGTGCGTTGCGCATCTTATTCTTATGACTCCCACCTGAAAGAATTTCGTTTCCTTTAATTTTGTTAAACTGTTATTTCTTTGTGCAGTATTAGTATTAAACCTATTGCCCTAAAAAGAATATATATATTCCCGGATCTCTAAGAAATTAAATTCCCCAAAGAATTCAGATATTTCCCCCAGTGAAAAAGTTATATCTCCGTCTTCTTGCTTATCAAGTGCCGTGTCCATGATTTATATAGATTGTATATGCATGCGGGGTGACCAGAAACTCTTCGGCCAGAAACTTAAGACAAAACCTTCAACTAAGCAACAAACGCGGCAAGAACTTTCAACTTTTGCATCGACTTTTCGGCACGCCCAAAAACAAACTTCCACCGAAGCTTCAAGCTCGAACTACGAACTCCCTTTTTCCATCGCACAGTTTTCTGTAGGAAATTGGAAAAGCAAAATATTGAACTTATTGGCTTTTATGTAGTTTTAGCTGGAAAAGTGTCTATCGAAGCAGAGGAGGGGAGGGTGGGGAATGGGTCGCATGTTACTTTTGAGCTTACTTAGCATGTACTTTGTCTGAGCTTAAGCTGCAACCAAATTGAATTTTCCCCGACGCCAATCGCTGCACATTCAAATCTGGCGATGAATTTTCCTAGTTTTTCCCACGGCAACAGCGACACCCGAAAAATGGGGAAAGTTTCCGGGGAAAGCGGAAAGTGCGTGTGGCATTGTCTGGGCCACGTCCCCCCGCCACATCGCGCTACAAACAGCGCCTTCCCGGAATTTTCCACATTTCCACTTGACTTGCGGCGTCTACGCGAGCCTGATTGCAAAGCAACCGAAATTGAAGCGCACTCAAAAACTTTTTTCCTGCCTCAAAATCAAAAAGTTTCGCTTACCCAAAAAGGACGAGGAGGAGGACGGGCTGGGAGCTCACTCAAAAGGGGTTAATACAGTGCTTGATGTTCTGAGAAATATCTGGGAAACAGTTAATGGGTTAAGGATACCTTCACTGACTTTTAAATATCAATTTTGATTGATTACTTTTCTTTTAATTGGAATTATTAATATTGTATTTTTTGAGTTGTTGAAATCAGGAAATATTAAAAAGAAATATGTACAGCAACTAAATATTATATTATTATTATTAAATATTCAACAAGACTCTTTTTATAAATATGGAAATAAGAAAAGTACCCTTTTAATAATCTACATTATTTCCCATTAAATTCTCTTATTAACAATGGCTTAGGAAGCATTCCATAAGATATTGTTTCGGTAAATTTTTTATAATGAAAATTATACAAAATATATTATCGATCATAGCCATTATTTACTGTAGTGAAAGCTGCAGCTTTTGTTTGAACATCAACCAAAAAGTGCAAGTGCCTCAGCTGGTGGCTGTTGCTGCTTTTGCTCCTGTCATGCATGCCAAGTTTCTTCTTTTTTTATGCAGAAATGTTTGTGGGCGTCTTTGCACTTTTCTTTCATCTTCTGCTGCTCCGTTTCTTCGTCGCTTTTCCAGCTTTTTTCCCCCCTCTCTCACCACGAACTACTGCTGTTCATTTGGGCCTGCCGCAAACGCAGCACGCACTTAACTTTGCCAGCTACCACAATGCTGCGGTGAAACTCATTACGAGCTTAGAATGCAAAAACGAAACCCCAACCCACACACAGCTGCAGTTGCAGCAACAACTAAGTCTGCACAACCAAAAAGCATCCAGAAGACGCCCCAAAGAACACCCAGAAAATACACCCAACAGAACACCCCAAAACACACACAAAAACAGAAAAACCAGCTAGCAACACCCACATTCAGGAACTATCCAACAGATTTTTCCCTCAAGTCTTCTATAAATCTTAATGAAGGCAAAGAAATCGAAGCGGGCTAATGATGTGTATATAAAATTTCAGTATAAATTTAAATAAATAAAGAGGAAGAGGTTGGGATATTTGCATAGATAGACAAACAGTTTTAATTTCACTTTTAATCAAGAAAAACACTTGGTTTATCGTTATTTATTTACTAGCAGGGAAACATACTTTTTATTTAGTAATTAATTGATTAAAATATTACATAACAAATAACATAAAAATAAAGCTAAGCATTGGAATTAAATTTTTCCTAGCCATTTTAAGCAGAATGAAATTTAACAAAGCCTTTATTATGTAGTTTCTTTATTATATTTTTTCATTTTTCCATTTTAATTAGCCCAGGCATATATGCTTGTTAAATTTGCATCCCACTTGGGTTTTGTTAGGAGGTAAAATACAAAGAGTAACAAAATAATTGCCGTACAAGTGAACAATGGGACGGCCGTACAATACTCTCCAGAGCTTCATGGCTTCATCTGGAATTCCTCACTTCAATGGGTGTCCTTAATTCTGGGAAAGCGGACAATAAGTTCTCGTTCTCCGAAAACCAGACAGAGGATAACGAATTTACGAAATATGCAAATCGAATTACTAACAAGTGAGCAATATGTGAAAAGAATGTCGTCGTTTCGCGCATGTTAATTAAAAAAGAACCGACTAAACTATGCATGAAGGTATGTCAATGCATGCCACGAATCAAAAACTAATCAAAGAAAAAATGTTTTCCAAAGGAATGTCTTTACTGCACCCAAAAAAAAATATATATATATTTATATATATTAAATATTTAAACTGGAAGGGAAAAGTTTTTAATAAAAAGCAATTCGAAACATTTCTGCACTTTGACAGCAGCAACATGAAATTCAAAAGCAGCAGCAGCCCTTGCAGCAACAGCGACAACTGCCGCAGAGAGGAGCGAGCTCCAAGCGACGCAAGCCAGGATCCGGGGGAAATGGAGGTCCTGCCGGAGGAGCAGCAGCAGCAGCAGCAACAGCAGGTTCTGGTCCTGTGGCGGGACCGGCAACAGTGCGGCGACAAGTTTCTTGGGGCCCGCCAATCGTGGCCGAAACGGATGTGGACTTGGCCAGCAATTCAAACTCAAACTCGAGCTCCAGCAATGGTAATCGCAAGGCGGGCACCAAGCAGAATGGCTACCATGGCGTCAATAGACGGGCCACAACGACCAGGAACTGATGGAAAGCGAAAGGAATGCAGAAATTTTTTGCCACAAACAAAAAATATGTATAAAAGCATAAATATTTAGGCGAATTGATGGCGAGGCACCAACAGCAACAAACCCGAGCTGAATAAACAAGGCACCAGGCAGCTGAGAGCCGAAAACAAAAGCAATTTGTATAAATAAAAGACAAAGTCAAAGTGCGACAGAGACAAAGGCAAAACAAATAATATAAATTGAAAAGAGGAAAGTCCTTGGATTGTTGTATAAAGAAAACCGTCTGCCCATCGACATGAATATTCCTCAAAAAATGCGACAGAACGAACTTTCTTTACTTGCACATAAATTCAGAAATGCAAGCAATTTGGATAAATATGTCATGCTCCTGGCTTCAATTTTAAGACTTTGGTTTAAATAGAATTTGAACGAAAAACCAAAAAGGATACATTCCTTACTATGCTTAGAATTAGCTAGATAAACTATCTTTATTTTTCGATTCCATTCAAAAGTTAAGGTTAAGCAAAGTAGAGAGGTTTATGTATTAAGAAAAATCTTAGGATAGCTGTGAGTGAAATCATCGTAGTTTAAGAATTAAATTGAGAGAATTTGTGGATAAGACCAGAGACAATAAATAAAAATACAGGACTGGAATACAATTTCCTAGCAAAAATCCTTTCTCAACTCATAAAGTTATATTTAAATTGATACCTTTTAAACTTAAGTTGCAAATTGCTTTTGTACATTTTTTGTTGAGCGAAAACTTGCCTCCATTAAGTTTTAAGAATTGCACAACTTTCATTCCTTTTCCCTTTCTGCACTTTTCCTTGATATTTTTTGTTCGCTTTTTTGTAAATTTTCATTCTTTTGCTGTGTGATATACGAAGGTAATAAAAGTTCTTTGGGCAATGAAGCCCACTGAGGGCGAAATGAGAACACAACCTTAACTTGTTTCATATTAAACGATGAGAAATTACCCAGAATAACTCGCCCATACATCAATTCATTTAAATGCGTTTATTAAAAAACTTTACCCCCTGGAAAAACTGCTGACGACACACCAGAGGAGCGGCACCATCATCGAGATTGACGCCGCAACAAGGAGAAGGCGATGAAGTTGGAGAAGATGGAAAAAGTAAAACGCACATAATGGCACTCCAATATAGTATGTGAGTGGGGGAAACAGGGGAAAATGTGGGGGAAAATGTGAGGGAAAATGGGTATATATAGTGTGTTTGTGTGTCTGTTATGGGGCCAGCGCAGAGAGGGGCATTTATCGGGGGAGTTGCCGGCCAACAGCTTGTTAGTGGCTTTGTTGGTCAGTACTTTTAACTAATGTGCTTTGTGCGACCATAGAAAGTCTCAAGTACTCATACGCGCACACATGCACTGGATCTCTCACATATTTGATGTACTTAACGTGGGCACTGAGAGAAAATCATTCAAATAAAAAGACACAATATTGACGACCTCTTTTCGCATTTTTAAACGTATATTTTACTATAAATCCTATCGGTAAAACATTAATGAAAACAAAGCAGCTATATAAACAGCCAGCTGCATTTGTTTTCTTACAAAACTATCTGACACATTATATATTTCCGATTTATGTGAATTAAATCCAGTTGAATTAACTAAATTCTCATATAAATAAATAGGGTTTGTTTCTATATTCAAATTTGAAAGAATATTGAGAATTTTAATAAAAAGTACAGTTTAAATATAATAATTATTAATTATATATTATGATTAGAAATTAATTTGTAATAGGGGAAGTTACTTCAACTTGAATTGCAAAAAGCTAATCCAAAAATACTATAAACAAAATATATTTTAAATCCACTCAGGTCAGAAAGAAAATGTTGAAATCCATTTCAACTCCAGACATGTTTTTCATTCTTAATATTATTTCTCCCAGTGCAAACTCCCCTCAGCTTGAAGGGTGCCAGCGTAACCGCAAAGTGTTTGTACGAGGAGCAAAGGGAGCTCTCACATATAGCCACAGCTAGTCTGGCGCTGGGATTCCCTTGAGCTCCTTCAGTTTCGGCTGCTGCCTGCATAAAATAACCGCATAAAATGTCGTTAAGTATAACGAAATTGAGTCGGCACATAAATTCAGATTATGAGATTAAAATGTTGTGATTTTCGCACATAGGAGCCAGAGCCAGAGCCACAGCCAGAGCCGGAGCCGGAGCTGGAGCCGGAGAATAACACAACCCTTTTCATAATGAAACCCCAAAAGCGAACACCAAATATGCCGGATGGAAAATGCCCGGAATATAAGCATTGGTAGCCCCCTCCGGTAGCCCCATCAAAAGTGGCAACAACATCAACAGCATTCAAGCCAATGTAATGAGTTTATATCGCCCTTTTGCCCTTAAGCATAAATTTATGAAAAAACAACAAAGGGCGTGGCACAGTGGAATGAATCCCGAAATGGGATTATTTAAATTGGGAGAGATAAATATTGTTACTGCCAGGCTCTATAATGATTTATACAAGATTATTAGAAGTACTTAGCTTATTTTTTTTATGGATATCTTGTAAAAATTCGTAAAGGGAAGATGTCGTGAATATTATTTTGCATGTTAATTAAATCCTTATTTATCTTACTATGAGCATATGTTTTAAAACAACTGGTTTTATTAAAAAACAATTTAATTTAGATATAAGATATCAAGGTTTAATTTTTTACAAAAATCATTACTAAAAACCCCTGAAAAATATATTTGTAGTGCAATGAATTATAAAATATCATAGGAAATATATTTTAAATTAGGTTTTCAAAGACACAATTTAATTGAGATTTAGATGTTTTCATTTTAAAATTGCATTTTTATAAGGAAAGACTTTAATTGATATATAATCATATATTTCAAGGTCTTTTTTATTTTATTTGTATAGAATTCTTAATTCAAAACAAACTAAATTTTGGAAGTGTTCAAAAGTATTGTTTATTAGTATTTAATTAAATAGGGTTTTTATAAGTAAATTATTTAATTAAGATATAGACAAGAATAGAATATAGAATTTTATATTTAGAATCATGAAAAAAATGTTGAAAGGGAATAAATCCATTACAACCCACTGTGCTTCATCCGAATAATAAAGAAGTTGCGGCTGTGGCCGGCGATCAAAGTCAAATATTTGGCTTGGCTGTTTACAAATTGGGTCAGCTGGTCATTTGTGCTGGCCGTGGGCCATACGGAGACCCCTCTTGACCGCCCCTGGCTGGCTGCTGTTTTTCAACCCCTTCTTAAAATGTAAAATTTCCCAAAATAGAGTGAATCTCGGGAAAGGCTATCAGCTGTCGTGGCTTCATTATAACGCTAATTGCTGGCATCGTTGGTAAAAGGATTAACATCATGCGAAGTGAGAAGAGAATCGATGAGACAGCACAGAAGAACCGGAATGAGGCAGGACGAACGAGAACATGCGAGAACAGGACCATCGTAGGCCTCTTGACCCATAAACAGTTTAGTTCGGACCTAATCCCTGGCTGTATATCCGGATTAGCGATTATTTTTACAACTTTGCCGCACTTTTTAGGTAATGAATGGGATTACATTTTTTTAATCCACTGCCAGCCGCGAGTTGTAAAAAATCTAACCGAGAAAAAAACAAAATTCAGGTCAGATCCGCCGATTGACCTGCGACAATGGGTCTCATGAATGGGCAGGTCAGAAAAAAAGTTGGGTATAAAATAGAGCTGAAATTCTGATGCAACCAGCAAACGCAGTTTAGCAATCCAACAGCCAAGATGTGCCAAGTTCAGCAGAAAAATCCTTCCCAGCCAGCCAAGGATTCAGCTCAAAATTCAGGAGATTCACCGCCACGCTCTCCCACCGCCGCCTATGCCATGTTCCTGCACCGCGAAGAGTTGAGACGCCGAAAAGTCCATGTTTCTCGTGTTTCCGTGACTAAAATTCACCTGACCAGCGAATTGATAGCAAAAACCAAACAAAATATAAGGCAGTGCAGCTTCGAGGATCTGGAGATCCTGGCCCGGGAGACGCTCTTCAAGAAGAGTCTGCAGCGACATTTGCATTATCGGAAAATGCAATATAAGCAATGGATGATGGACAAAAAGAAGATGGCCAAGCAAACCAAATGAGAGAAGGGAAAATATAAAGTTATATAAATATAAGAACAGCAAAAGTGATAAAATAAGACTAACTTTAGAAATTTACAAATTTTACATATGAAAATAAATTAAATAATTGTACACAAAGAACAGTTAAGTTGAGAGGGTTATTGGGTAAAATTTAAAAACTATTTACCGCCAAATATAAATATAATTGAGAATCATATTCGGATTATCTTAAAGCTTTTATCTCTTAACAATTTCTAATTTAATCTAAAGGATATAATATAAATATGAATATTTCTATTTAAATATTTGAAAATGTAAAAGAAAATGAACTAAACTGAAATGAAAAATAGAGCTGTAACTCGTTTACTTATCCGCAATCCTTCTGAATAATATATCTAGGAGCCACCGAAAGATTTGAATCAAAACTGAAACTTAAATTAAACTTCAGTCATTTGTTATGACAAAGCAACAAGGAAAACGTAAATTTCCACTCACTTTCCCCATGCAAAAGTGCAATTTTCCATTTAAATATTTGATTATGTGTCCGTTGTCCTTAGAAAACAGGACCCCGGTAGCGGGGCGACCTGCACTTGTAATGGGTGTAAAAACAAATTTACACATGATTACCAGAAAACCCGGTCGCCGAAACTGCGAACATTTAATACAACTCAAACAAAATGGTGCGTTGCATAAATTTGAACAGGCAGCCGAGGCAGCAGCAGCAGCAACGCTCTCCTCGTTGGTTGTAGAAAAATTTTTGCCTTTTTAGACTACATAAATTTTAATTAAATGTCACTCATACGCCATGTACGCCGAGCGCAGAGACTGCCTGGGTGAGTGTGTGTCTGTGAGTGCATTTGAGTGCTGAAGCTGAAGCTGAGTCTGTGTGTGAGTGTGAGTGTGAGTGAGTGTCTGAGGGGAGAGCCTGGCGACAAATGAATGCACATGGAAGTGGCGCACGAATTACAGTTTATTGAACAGCAAGAGCAGCAGCAGGAGCAGGAGCAAGGATAACGGCCAAGGGACAAGGGATTGGAGTGCAGCTCGTCGAGAGCGAAGCTCGAAAACAAAACGGGACACCAAGGAGCAGCTGGGAATTTTTAAAATTTAAGTAGCACTTAGCAAAGAATACTTTTGCGTGGATATTCTAAACAAATTTAGAACGGGAAGGTGTCATTTTTTTCAACAAAAGATATAATTAAATGGAAAATATAGATGATGAGAATTTGAAGTTCAAGTTACAAAAGACCTTTAGCTTAGATAGAAGGATACATAGATTGATTATTAGGAAATTATCAAAAGAATTAGTAAACTTAAAGGTGCTTGTTACCATTTATTTAAATTCAAAATAAATATATTCTCAGATATCATTTTAAAATTCTTACACATATGCATATGTATCAATCCCATAGTCTGTAATTTAAAATATTTTATTTTTACTGCTTAATTAAAATATAAAATTAATAAAGAAAACATTTTGATACTTGAATTTATACTGCTTAAATAAAATATAAATATCTCCTTGAACAAGTTATACCAATTAAATGAACTATAGATGTATTAGAGATGATATTTAAATGAATATTTTACTAAAAGAATTTTAATTCCTTGAATAGAATATTAATATATTTGAATAGTCACTTTGCTGATTGAAATTTCTCCTTTTAAATTAAATATAAATATATTAGACAATATATATTATAGTTCTAATTTGCACTGCTTAAATGAACTGTAGATTTATTAGAAAGAATATTTTAATGATTGAATATTCAAGTCACAAATAAACTCTAATAATAACTTTTACCAATTAAATTTTTATTCCTTAATTAACATTTTATTAAATTAGAGAGCATAATTTTTATTATACACCGAACATCGACTCCAATTCAATTACAAAAAATTCAAAGTCAGCAGCCAATTGCCGTGGTTGGTTTACCAGCTTGCTCTAATTATTTTTCCGCAGATTTTTGTTCGACTTTTTTTTGCGTTTCTAGTTCCGTTTTGTTGGTTTCCAGTGGTGGTGGCATTTCCCCATTTTCGTGCATTTCCTTCATACAACTTTTAAAGCATGCATTATTCATGTTCTACAACAATTGGCTTGGCCCGGCAGTGGACGATGCTTCCTTCCCTTAAATTGGCCTGGCCATTCCCTGGGCTTAATGAAAAACCATCATGACATCAACATCATCTTTCGCTTCTGCTGCCATTTGGCACTTGAAACTTTTTCAATAATTTTAACATATGTATGCGTTCTCTCTCGGCATTCTTGATAAATTAACTCAAGTGCACAATGAAGTGTTTATTGTGCTGGAAAAAGTTTTTTTCGGCCGCCATGCTTAACTTGAGGCGTTGCCAGGAAATTAAAAGAAGCGAACGGAAGGAGATGTGTGTTTATATATGTATACTTTCGATTTGGCTATCATCAGAGAGTCAGAGTTGGCAAAAATGTAGATAATATTAAATATAATATAAATATGCATATTTATTATTATCATATTTATTGAAGTCTTTTAAATAGCCTTATTTTATTTATAAAGAAATCATTTTCATTAAATTACACATAATACTTTAGTTTCTGTAATGTGACAAGTTTAACTCTGTGATATTTATTGTGGTTTATTATTATTTATTTTTATGTTAAGCCAGTATACAGTATTATTAATATTTATGTTAAATTATTAAAAAAAAAAACATTTAAACTTTCCATTGAAATAGCCAAATTCCTTAAAATAGCCAAAATGTCGGTACTATAAGGTATAGGCAGAGCAGACCGTAATCGTCATGGTGGCTTAAAGCAATTTGTTATTAATTTCCGCGTTGAAAAGTTGAAAAAAAAAAAAACGCAGCAAACTTTTTCCCTCTTTTGTTTCGGCTCTTTTTCGCATTTTCCCCCTCTCGCGTTCCGCAGCTTTTTCTTTACCTCGCTGTCTCAATGCCACTTGGCATTCATTTAATGTGAAAAGTTATTGTCGTTTTTTTCTCTGGCATTTTTCTCCATGTCGCTGTTGTTGTTGTTGTTTGTCGCTTTGTGTGTGTGTTGCCACATTAAAACATGGCCCATAATGGTTAACAAGGCATTTGCTTGTTGACCATCGGCCAAATGAGCAGCAAAACTTGTGCTTACATTGTTCAACATGTGTAATAAATATATTTCCACCGCGTGCCGCCGCCACGGCCTCGGCCGCCACCCTTCCAAAGTGCGTTTCTGTATGTTTACGTGTGACATTGTGTCTGTAGTTGTTGCACGGCAAATAAATTTCAGTGTGTTTAAGAAGATATTCAATTTACGATTTTTAAGGAAAACATATACCTAAGGATTAATGATAATCAAGTGAATATATTTACTAATTTAAATAAACTTCTATCATGCGCTTCAGCCATAGGAGAAGAGATAAGTCTAATATCCAATGTCTGTTTGTCCGTCAATCTCTATCCGTCCATATATCTTATAAGGCACAAGTTTTAATTGAATATAAGAGCTAGAGTTTCCAAATATTCCTAAAGACCTTCAGACTTAAATGAAGTTAATTTTAAACACTTTCCCCGGTCACACAACTCTGAAAATCATTATTTTTTTAACTGTTACCTTAGACTTTATCCAGCAAATTTTGAAAATATTTAATGAAAGCGTACTGATGTTTTTATAAACAACAAGCTGATAACAACAATAAAGATTTCGGTTGTAAAATCGTGACATTTGGCTTACTTCTATTTTGGTCAAACTTTAAGATTTTGTATTCCATTTTTAAGATGTTTCGCATTTAAATACAACCTGAAAAATATTATTTCTAGAATATTTGGTCATTTATGGCAATCTTAATATTAAGATCCTATATTAAGATTTTAAATTAATAATGCACAAAATCTTAAATTTAGAATTTTTGTTTATCAATATAGTTTTAAAAGAGTATTTAATCCGAAACTTTATTTCCATTTCACTTACACTAGCCTTAAATAGTAAAAAAAAACCCCTCAAAAAAATAAATATTCAAAAATATTTTTAAAAATACAATTTACAAAAGAAAAAGTATAATAACACAATTATTTTACTACCATGACTCTGAAAAGAATATATTTTAATAAAAAAAAATCTTCTCAATTACACAATATAAGAAATACCCCATTTATTAATATCTAACCCTAGAAGTCTCTTAAATTATTTTTCATATTTTTCCCCGTGTGCCGCACCAGGTAATAAATTGTAATATTCCTGCCTAGGTATGATGATGACTTGGCAAAAGTATGAAATACAAACATATTTGAAATGCAAGCGCCGCGGCGTATGCAATGAAAAATGTCAGAGCAACAATGTTAATATGGCTGCCAAAGGATTCAAGGGAGAGCTGCTCGGTGGGCGTACTTAAACAGGGGCGTGGCTCATAAAGGGGCAGGGGGGTCCACCGAGAAGTGTGTCAGTGTGTGCGCTGCATGAAAGTGCAAGTTTTGCTTATTGTTTCTGCCCGCTGTCGCTGCTACTGCCGCTGGTGCTGCTGCTCCGCCAGTAACCTTCAGCCAAGAACAATAAAATTGCGCAAAAAAAAGAAATATAGGAAAATGAAACTGAAATGGGTCCCTTGCAAATGGGAAACTATGAAAAGCGAAGGCAGCAGTGGATGCCAGGGAAAAATAACATTTTAAATGCGTTCTCCATATCCAAATGGAATAAAGTTTGACAGCTTTATGATAAGCTTGGATCAGGGTTTTCTTTAAAGTTCGATGTTTCTTTTTTTGGGAAAGATAAATTATAAAATGTGTATTTTTTAATGTATAAATAAATAAAATTAATGGCTTATTATATTTTTGTTTGCAAAGTATTAAAACAACAGTAAATTTAAAGACTTCAAAGTAGCTACATATTAGTGTTTTTGAAGAAATATATCAATTTTATAGCCTTCAAAATTAAATCTCTTTAAAAAGAACTTAAAACTTAAATAATTATTTAAGAATTTATAATTTTGATTCTACATTTTCCTTAGTTATAAGAGTATTCCCCATTCGGTGGACCACAAATTCCTCTCTTATATATTCTCCAGGAGGGAGTATGTAAATGCATTGCAGCCGCTTGGCCAACACACATTTGCACTTGACTGAAACGCGTTAGCTGCTTTCCTTGCAGTTGATTTTTGGGCCAGTGCCACGCCTCCTCATCTCAGGGGAATAGAGAGGCGGCGGTATTTGGGGATCGGGGGACTGAGGATTTTAGATTTTCGGTAGATGTGGCACAAGGTACGAGAGCCATGCGGCTGCCACACAAAATGCTGGAAAGTGACTGGCGGGTTTCTTGTTACCAAGACACCATCCGTGGGACCGCCGGTGCGTCATTGTTGGCCAAGAGACCTTGGGGCCAAGCTTAACGGGCAGCAAAATGGATTTTGGACCAGGTCCAGGCATGCTCCAGAATCCAGAATGCAACACAAAGGCACTTCCACACAAGATACACTTTCAAAGTTAGCAGCACTTGGGTTAAAAATGGAGAAATATCTGTTAAATTTATGGTTAATTTTCCTAAAATTTAATTAAAAATGGATTTAATTAAAAGTGGATTTTATTTGTCTGAAATTCGGTTTATTTTATGAAATAATAATGAAGATAATATGGAATGAATATGAACATCTTTACAGTACAACTTTTATTTAAGGCAGAAGGCTCAGTTTAATTTATTTTGAGTTGACTTTATTGGATTTCGGGAGCCCCAACTTTAATTGTTTAACTTTTTGTGGGCTGTGAAATTATAGCAAATGAGTTTCATGTACAAGATAATAGTAAATATTTTACATATATTTTTAAAAGCGAACATTTATTATTCTCTTGATATAATTAAATATAAAAAGCGAAATTATTTGTTGAATAATGGTTCATCTGACGTTCATAACGAACTACGAAATGTCATTTTCACTTCAGCTAATAAACATTTATAAGTATAATAAACTAAACACTAAACCATCCACTTGCTACGGCTTTTAGGAAGTGCATTTAATGCCGAAATTTTATAGGTGTATGTACACTTTCATGTCAGGTCCTGTGCATTTATATTAACAACATAAACTGCCAAGTCACCACAGGTGCCAAAATCCAAAAGAAAAAACAATGCGAACTAAAAAACACTTCACCCCAGACCAAAAGCAGCTTGAATAACCCAAAGAACCCTCCTTCCGTCTCTCTGTCTCTCAAAGCCTTTAAATAATTATAAAACTTTATCTCTTCTCTGGACACGAACTCAACCCAAACCACCACACACAACCTCTCACTGTCCATTGAACGTCACTTTGACTAAAGCCAAATAGAATTAAACCCTGAAAAATATTTGATCTAAATTCCCGGACCTTTCCACGCTCCACCAAACCCCATGTCCCGGTGCCATTTTCATGCCCAATCTCCCCCAGAAAGCGCAGCAGCAGCCGCCGCAGCAACGACACAAATCCCGCCACAAAGCGCCCGATGACACAGAGGATCCCAAGCAGCCAGAGCGTCAGTCCTTTGATGCAGCCGCAAATGCCGATGCGCGAACAGGGTCCACCCTGCCTCGAACACCCCCAAGCTCGCCGCGGATGGTGGAAAGGCTACCGCCCCCTGTGGTGCCTCGGCGACAACGGCCATGCCCTCCAATGCCGCCACCGATTTTCCTGGAAAACTCACTGCAGCAGCGCCAGTTCGCGAATCCAATTAGTTACTTGGGAGGACCGCGACTGCAGCCGCGCAGTAATCGCACCAGCATCGACTCGATATTATCGCTGGATTAGCGGCCCAGCCAGTTTTCCACCGCCCCATCCTCTCGCAGGCAAGTCACAAACCGTTAACTGGCGGGCGGAAAATGGAGGAAAGTGGGTAGCCACCCCTCCGAGTGGGTTCCTGTTTCCTGTTTGCCACAACCTCAAGCTATGAAGTCTAGTTGGAGTTAGAAAGTTTTAAACCAATGTTAGGATAGAAAAAAGTTGAAAAACAATAAATCAATTTGTTAAGCGTGATGTTTGTGTTGTTATTGAAAATTGAAATGTTTCACATTTAATGGTAAGTATTAAATTAGGTGTTATAGATGTATCTAAATTGTAAATAAGAAACAAATCAATAAGGAAAATTTTCTGAATATAACTTAAAAGAACGATTGTGAAATGAATGGAAAATTAGTATATAAACTGATAGAACTTGATTATTTTTTAATAAAGGCATATACCCTTAATACAAATTATACCGATTTCTCGAAAGAGTATCATGTAGAATACTATTGCAATTTTCATTGTTTACTACTATTTTATAAAATTCGACAGAAACTTTATGCATATTGTGATTTAATTAAGGTGAGCCATACGTAATACCGTTCTTAATCAAATTATAACCTAGACCTATATAAGCTTCCGTGCAAATTAACTGCGTCACCAGCATCGAAATGAAGTACTTGAGTAAGTGAAATATTGCACAGGCTCTTATTTCAGGAAGATAATCCCAAGTACACCTTCCGCAGTTCTTATTTTTCTCGCCACTTCAGTGACGGGACTCCAAGATAAGTTCTATCGTTATTTAGACCGATCTTATAGACATGAAAACCTAATTGGATCCATCTACTCGGCGGAGATGGCCCTTGGAATGCTTTTCGTTGGGGCCGGGGGAGAGACTGCCGAAGAACTGTGGTCTGCTCTGGATTTAAAAAATAGAGAGGACGTGTTGGGAAAGTTCGAGGACCTTCTAAACTTGCATCCTTACACCCTCGAAGTGTACAACTACTTGCTTGTTAATAATGAATATAAGGTGAAAGTCACATTTAAAGAGCAGGCGGCCCGGTACTTTGAGGGCACAACCGACTCTGTGGACATGAAGGACTCAAAAAAAGTGACTCTTAAAATTAACAAATGGATGAATGACCGAACTCATGGCAGGGTCCAGACACTAGCGACAAACGTAGGACCTGATGTCAAGGCAATACTGATGAATGCGATTTATTTTAAAGGACAGTGGGCGAAGAAGTTCAATCCGTCCTTAACCGAACAGGAGAATTTCCATGTGTCGGCAACAAAAAGTGTCCCCGTCCAGATGATGGCTATGCAAGGCAGGTTCCGGGCAGAACGGATGCCCAGTTTGGGTGCCAAAGTTATTGAGTTGCCGTTCGTAAAGGATGGTCTTGTGATGCTCATCTATCTGCCCGACAAAAATGACGGTCTCGACGAGCTGGAGGAAAAAATTGATGAATCTGCGAGGCCCCAAGAACGTCATGTGGTAAATCTGAGGCTTCCCAAGTTCAAAATCTCAACGCAAAACAAACTAAAGCCGCTTTTCAATAAGGTGTGTGTGACCTGTGTGAAATATATCACAACCCTTATTAATATCCTTGCGTTCTTTCTGTCCAGTTTGGCATCAAAAAAACATTTAAGCCGTCAGCGAATCTAAGTGGCATCGTCGATAATTTAAATTTCTATGTCGATGATGTAATACAGGAGGCATTCATTGAGATCAATGAGGATGGCGTTGAGGCAGCAACTGTTTCAGGTAATATAAAATATATTAGTTGTCCTTAAGTTTATATATATAGTATACTTATCTTTAAGAGCCGCAAGATCCTATTTTTAAACCATCATTCATTTTCTTTTCGATTAATCTGTAGTTGTCCGGTCTCCAACGATGGAATTTACAGCCAATCTTCCGTTTGCCTACGTCATTCGGGATACTCACGAAGTTTACTTTCAGGGTCACGTCATCGAGCCTGAGTGGTATTAATGAGCAGTTATAAAGTTTAAAACTAAATAAACAATCCTGCTGTTACTTATTAAATTAATGTCTAGCTATATGTATCTTTTGCAAAAGGTAATACATTATTACATACAAGTTAAAAGTCAGAATTTATAAAAATGCCACCTAAAAAGGAGAAAAGTCCTGATTTATAGTATAAATATTTATTGGATTAGATTACTTTCTGCATGAATCGCCACATGGGATCGCCTAGACGTAGGTAGATCCATCTTTTTCTTTTACTTTTTTCTTAACTTACAATAAATTGTATTTTAGCTTACGAAGAGTTCAAGTCCCGCCCACTGATTACTGATTTTCCCCCGGGAAAATCGATGGAATACGGCTCTCTCTGATCGCGAGGGGATGCGTGGATGGTGGTGTTAGATTCACATGCTAACTGCGATGATGAAGGGATAGACGGGACATGGCTCAGGGGACGTGGTCGGGAGACAGGGTTGTAGGTGGGGGAGAGTTCAAGGGTCGCTAGGTAAAATCCGGCGGCTTGTACTTCGGCGGTCGCTTAATTGGCTTCTATAACCAATTGCGGCCGCCACGTCATATGTTGTTCTCCTTGGCACCCTTGGCCCCGGATCCGGAATTCGATCCGGTGCCGGATCCTGCGTTAGTTGTCGCTCCCGCATCGTTGTCGCTCTTGTTGTTGCTGTTATTGTTGCTGTTGCTGTTTGTATTAGAGGCAGTGGATTCCTCACCATCGGCTCCGTCTCCTGAAAAAAAACAACATAGTACTTTAAGAGCCTGCACTACTGTATATCAATGTGTTTTCCCTTACCCTTTTCCTTCTCCTCCTTTATTTCGCTGGACGTCTCCGAGGAAGCCTTGTTGCTGTTAGTATCCTTGTCCAGACGCGGTCTCTTTCTCTGGCCCTTGTACGTTCTGTTGTCCCGGCGTCCGCCCTCGCCCTCATCCTCAGAGTCTGAATATTCATTCTCCGGTACAATGCGCTTGTCCTTGTCGCTCTGTGGCAGTCGTTCGTCCTTGTCGACCTTATCCTCATCCTCGGACTCATCGTTAATGGCGTCCTCGGGGATCGCTTGAATCTGAACGCCCGGGGCGTGGGGCAGCATACGCAGGTTCTCGAACAGACGGTTCTTGATCTTCTCCAGGTACTCGGACGTGTTCTGATTCGTCATGTTACTGGGACTGATGTGCAGCTTAAAGTCGGGCCCAAAGTACTCGAAATAATCGTTGTAGGGCAGTTCGTTGGCGATTTCCACGGCCAAGGCCACCGATGTTTCGTACGTCCAGCAGCGGGAGACGTTGCGGATGGTATAGCCGCCACCGCCGACCATCAAGAACGGCAGGTTATACTTCTTCACGAACTCCACACACTTGCCATGACCCTTGACGGTGAGATTGAAGCAGCCCAACCGATCACCGGTAAGGGAATCGGCGCCACACTGCAACACAACAGCCGCTGGCTGGAATGTCTCCATCACCTTGCTGATAATGGGCACGAAGATACTCTCATACGCATCATCATCCATGCCGTCGCGCAGCGGTATATTAACGGCATAATACTTTCCCTTGCCGGCGCCAATGTCCCGAAGGTCGCCGGTGCCCGGGAAATACTCTCCGTACTTGTGGAAGCTCACAGTCATCACACGATCGGTGGTGTAGAATGCCTCCTCAACGCCATCGCCATGATGGACATCAATGTCGATGTAGAGAACACGCTGGTGGTATTTCAACAGCTCCAAAATACCCAAAACGATGTCGTTTACGTAGCAAAAACCGGAGGCCTCCGATTTCTTGGCATGATGCAGTCCGCCGCCCCAATTGATGCAAATCTCCGAGGCCTGTTTGTTCAACTTGACAGCGGCTGCCACGGATCCGCCGGCGGAGAGCTGACAGAACTCGTAGAGTCCATCAAAGACGGGACAGTCCTCGCCCACATTAAAGCGCTGCATCTGCTTGTTGTACTCCGAAATGTTGTCCGGACGGATGGAGCGCAAGAACCGGACGTACTCGTCCGAATGGAACTTGGTCATCTCATCGGCGGTTGCTTTATGGGGTCGCTGGAATATAAAGTTTTTGTTGTAAATAATATTTAAATGGCTAAGAAAAAATTAATTACTTACGTAAATCTCCATTTTCCGGTAAAGCCCATAGTTGAGCAGCAGGTTGTGGGTCATGCGTATGCGGTGTGGCTTCATGGGATGGCCCTGGCCATAGTAGTAATTGCCAATGTCACCTGCGGATCAAAAATCACAATTATTGGTTGCTTGAAAAAAAAAAATAACAATTATATGCCACGCTATGCAAAATATATATTTTACGGCCACTGTCGGCGCGGCGTCTCTGCGAGTAGTTCACTTTGCCCGAACGACCGCAGCGGTCGCACTTTCGCCCTGAACGAAAGCAACAAAAACAACAGGGTGGCGGAAAGAGAGACCTACAGGTACATACACGCACACGCACACAGCGGCACTGCGGCCGTTCACGAAAAGTGCGCTGTGGTAACAACGCGCGCGTACAGTCGGCGTAAAACTTGAAATCTGCGAAAATGCTATTATCTGATGCCGAGCGGATGCGGAAAAAAAGAAAACTAGGCTTAAAAACTATTCATGTTGGTTTGAAAGTATTATTTTCCATATCGCGGTGTTCTTGCACATTATATTTGATTAAAACTTACTGTCATAGTAGTAGCAGACGCGTTTTTTGCTATGAGACTGCATTTTGTGGTGCCTCGCTAGATCGTAAGTACTTCTTTAAATCGATCCTGCGGGTTCTAGGAACCTTGAATGTGGCTTGGGGCAGTTGGAGCACTCGGGAGATCCCTTGCTTTGGCGCGGTTCCACCTTTTGGCAATTTACAGCCAAGAGCAGGAAAAAATCGCGCACAAGATAAATGTTGGTACTTTTAGAGATGGGAGTTTGCGCTAGGGATGTGAGCGGGATTCAATATATCGATGTTTTTATATGAAGATAAATACTAATATCGTTAAAAATAAACATCTATATATAGACCGTTTTTATTATATTATTTGACCATTTTTTCGTTTGTTTCCATTAATATATTTTTAAATAAAGGCCAGTAAGGTTGACATTATTGGTATAAAGATTTGATTTCATAAAGTATTTTAGTATATTTTTCTTATAGATTTATTATTGCTATATTTTAATAAAATTAAATTTTTAATTAATTTATTTTAAACTGTATAAAAATGATTATAATCATATTAAACTATACATAAATTCATGTACCTAGTTATGTATAATGTATAACCCAAAAATATTTCGAAGCCCCTTTAAAATATATATACACCAAGTAGCCATGAATGAAACGATACAATTTGGTTCTATTTTAAATTATCCACTTTAGTTAACCAAAGTTTGTGTTTGATATATATTTAACTAGTACATTTGATATTTAAATGACAAGTGTCAAAATCTACATAAAAAAATTATCTAGAAAAATCTGAAGATTTTTATGTTTTTACAATTAGATAAATATATCAGCAAAATACGAAACTAGGCATTCGGTCGTAGCAAATATACCAACAATTTTCAAGTATTTAAGTTTTTGGGTTGTTAACATTAATTTCACTTTTATGTTTATTTTTCTTGTTTGATGATATATAAAATTTTACACATTCTGCAACTGACATTTTTCGGTCGTTTCCTACACGGCTATATATATCGGCCTAGCGAAAATAATAATCATTAAATACTGCGATATTTTATTTCAATATATTCAGAAATTTACATAATTTGTACTATAGAGAATACCCAAATTTTCATTGTTGAGTACGCAATATATCAAAAATATTAAAATTTGAATATTTTACAACTGATACATATTTAGAACATTTTATTTCAGTTAGTATTTTATCCTATATATATGATGAAAACCAGATCGAGCTATACAGACGAAAACTAAACGAATATTGCAAGAACGAGCACTTATTCATCTATAAATATTTTTTATATTGCTTTTAATGAAAACTTTTTATTCAAAACACTATTAAATTTATTAAATATTTAAATACCCTCTCTTACTCTTTATATCTGTTTTTTATAGAAGAACTTTTCTTACAGTGTCATATGGCCAATAAGACAAGACACAAACCGAGTGTGAGTCTCCGAAAATATATCGATTAATCGATTAGGGAAATCATTTACACAGCCTCGGCTTATATCTATGAGAGGAAGCCTTTTGCGCGTTATTTTAAAAATAATATGTCTTGTTATTGATTTTGCAGTAACAGAACCAAGTTAAAGAATATTTGCCAAGTTATATTTTCCGTCCTTTTGGAATAGAAGGGAAACCGTGTGTTGTAAAGCAAAAAATCCGGAACAGTGTAACCGTATTCTGGGCTATAAAAAACCTCATCGAATGACGAGAAGAAAGAGGAAGACGGAGGAATAGTGAACACAAAAACAATCGGCGCTGCGCGATTCGGACGCATATTCGGAGTTTTTCAGCGTGGGTGTTTTTCCTCGGTCGGCGTTTTTCGGCGGCTTCTTAGTGAAAAGCAAAAAAAAAAAAACAATTGTGCACGAAGGCAGAAAAGTTCAAGTGCGAAAAGCTGAATTAAAAAGAATACAAATTCAAAACGACGACGCGTAAGTTCAACTCCAACTGTTACTGTGTGGGTTCGTGTGTGTGAGTGCTGCCGACTGCTGGTGTGTGTGTGTTCGAAAAAAAGAGAAAGAAGTTGCCAAGCAAATGGAGTTGCAGTAGGAAACACAAACAGAGTCGTCGCCCCTCTCTCTCTCGCTCGCTCACACACACTCGCACGCGAATGAAGAAGTGGAAAAATTAAAATCGAAATTAAGTGACAAAGCGGAGTAACCAATAATAAAGAAAATGGCATATTAAATGAACCCGCACGCTGTGGAAATTAAATTAAAGTTAAATGGACAAATCAAATAATATCCTGCGCAGCTCTCTGTGTGATTTTTCTCTCTTTAACTTCCCCTCGCAGAACCAACGCCTCTCTGCAACTTTCTGTTACTTTTTGTTAAACTTCTTTCCCTTCATCTTTTTTTTTTTCTGGCTGTTGTTGTACCCGCAGGATATGGAAAACTTTCTGCTGGTGTTAAATTGTAGTATTTTTTTTTTAATTCTCTTTCCTCTTCTTATTTGTTCATCTTTTTTCCAATTAACGACGAACTTCAGCGAAAGCATACGCAAAAAATATATATTTTATTTGTTGTTTGCAGACCGTGAATTAAAAACAACACCAACTACGGTGGTAGCCGCAACTGTAAATTTCGCGCTTTTATTAGCAATAAAAACCTACGAAAAAGCTGAAGTTGAGAAGTTTTGATTTATTCTAATTAAATCTAAGGTAAGTGCATAAATAAAAGAAACCGGATTAGCTCCTTTTCATTCGCACCTCCTTGGCCAAGTACCGTTAAGAAGAGAAGCCAATGAACGCAAATAAGTAAACACAAAAACTAAAAAAAGGAAGAAAAAACGGGAGAGCGAGCGAGAGCAAGCGATTTGCTCTCCCGCTGCATTTCTATTTATGCTTTAGCTGCTGATAACCTTACAGTGAATCTTCGATACATAACACGGCATTTTAAATGAATTTATTATATGCTATAAGTAATTTTTTATAAATTGTTAAGCGTTGTGAGTAGTCTTATATTATGACTCCTTATTAAAAAGAAAAACATTTAACATTATTAATCAACATAAATCTTAAAGAATATTTATATATTGCAGCTTTTCATAGCTCATGAAAGTTGTACACTTTAATTAGAGTTTACTGCAGTTTTTATTGCTCGTCGCGGCTGCTGTAAAAAGTCAAAGAGCATTTCTGGTTGTTGTTGCTAGTGCAATTGTCTTTAATTTGTTGTGAAGAAGAGGAGTGCTAGCAGGAGAGAGCGAGAGGAGGTAGAAAAAGAACGATGTGAGGAAAACGACGAAGAAGAAGAGCGCAGAGCAGCAGGCGTCGGCGCAGCAGCTGCGGCTCTCGCCCTCTCTCTTTTGCTCCCGTTTCGGAGCTGTGCGCTATTTTCGGCACTTTTGTGCTTATTTATTTACCTTTTGGTGGCTTGTTTATTAATCTTCCTTCCCCCACTATATCCTTCTGCCACTCTCAATCGGTCCATGTGCTTTGAAGTTCAAGCCACAGAATTTGTTTCTGTATTTTTGTTGATTTTCTGCTATTTTTGTAGCTTATCTGCTCCAACGGAGTTTTCCTCACTAACCACCACTCCCCTTCCCTTAGTCGTCCCCCGCTGTCCCGGCAAAAACCCTTCAATTAACATTGCCGCCGTCTGTTTTCAGTTTCTTTTTATTTTTCGGTGGCTCGTTCCCTTTTTTCAGTTTTCTCCTTTTTCACTTTGCGGCCAGCCGATAAAGATAAAAACCACAAATAGTTTGCCTCACATTTTGTTTTTACAGTGGAGCTTAGTATATAGTTTTTCAAATATTGCTCACTTAGGATATTTTTTTCCTGCTCAAAGTTAATGAAACTTTTTAATAATAATAAAATAGAAAATTGTAAATTATGGATTATAAATGATGCATTTAATGAAACAAAAACCTAAAGTTTTCTTAAGTTTGCACAATAAGAATTATGAAAAATATAGCAATCTTGCTATAACATTTTTATTTGAGTGTATAAACGCACGAAACCAATTCACTGTGAGCACTATATCTTTAACCCTTCGTATTCCATTGCTTCTTCTTCGCTGCCGCCGCCTTGCTCTCTTTAACCCTTGTTGGGTGCAACTGAGCAATTATGCTTTTTGGCCTATCGACCCCTCTTTTGTGCTCCTCCCTCGTACCGCTCCCCACCCTCCTCCTCCTTTCCTATTAAATCATTGCAAAATGGCAATCGCAAAATGCTCAAACAAGTAAATCTGCTTAACTCGACTAACGGCAAACTTGTTGAGATCTTTTCATTTTCTCTATTTTGCTCGCCGCTTCTCTGGTTTTTGTTGTTGTTGTTGTTATTCGCATTTTCTATTTTGCACACAAAGCGCTTACAAAGGCAAAAGGCAATCAAAGCGAGAAAGGGAAAAGGAGCGAGGGAGAGGGCGAACATTAAGCGTGGGAGGTGCAATCAGGAGAATCCAACAACACAAAACCACTACAACAGCAGAAAACCGAATAAAAAAAAATAGTCAAAGCGAAAGAAGTGGCGGAAGAAGAAGAAGAAGCAGCAGCAGCACAAGTAGAAAATTCAATTGTTCGGCACTCTCTTTTGGGCTCTTCCTTTGTGCTCTCTGCATGTGCCTATGTGCAAGTGTGTGTGTGCTTGTCCACTTAGCCAGCAAACAATGAACAATTGATAAGGAACAACGGAAAGGAGAAGCGACAAAAGGAGGAAAAGTGGAAAGTGCGTGGCAAGTGCGTTGAAAATAAGAAAAAAGAGAAATATCTGTAGCAATGAGTGGGGGAAAGATTAAAGGTTTACCTTTTATACAACCCATCTATTTTAAATACAATAAAAAAGACCGATCATTTATAACATGAAATAAATTAATACACATTTTAATACACAATTAAAAAGAAAAACAAAAATATTAAAAGATGTCTTGAAACACATTTAGATTTTCCATTCTGCGATTCAGGTTTTCCCATAGTGTTTGTTCAGTCACAATGAAATCCAAATGTGGCCCGAATGTCTTTAACATTCTGAACAAACAGCGATTGGTGGCCAACATCAGTAGCTTGTGGCTGGGGCAGAGTTTTCCATTTCCGCGCTCCGTCTGAACTGGAACCTCAGCGGCGGCCATTAGTTTTCCCTCCACATTGATCAGGACCTCAAATACCCAAGGTAGATCTCTTTGGACAATGCCAAATCTATCTTCCTTCAAGGATCTCGCACAAATGCAAACGAGTCCTTGAAGGATCCACACCAAAGGCTCACCGCATTGCAATACGTGATTGAGTTTTGCCAGTTCATCGATTTCGAAAAGAGAGTCGTACAGATTGGAAAAGCTTTTAAAGAAATTTCCCGTAAAAAAATGAAAGCGTTCACTAAAATAGTCTTTTAAACTACAAATGAGGGAAGAAGTTCGAGGTGTTTGACGTTTCAGTTGACAGTAGCATAATCCTTGTGGCTTGATCAGTGATCTAATCCCCTTTGGACGTTTCAGCAAGTCACAGATCTGTGCTCGAGGACCAGTATCCAGACAGGAGTCCATTTTGACGAGAAAGTCATTTATTATTTTATGTAAAACTTCACGCAATTCTTCCCAATAAGCACTGGTATTCCTCATATCCTCGAGATCGAACAATTTGATCCACAAACTCCCTGACATTTCGGCATAAAACTCCCGGGCTGCCAGCATCCTAAAGCCATATAAGTGTGTACTATCCAGTGCGATTGAAATGGGTAGGAAAAGCCTATAACTTGGCTTCATCTCGTCCACTGGCTGCTTTTTAATTTTGCAGAGCAAATGTTTGATATATTCCTCAATCATACTCTGTAGACATATATCCTTCCCAGTGTCCTGACACCGCAATTCAATGGTTAGTGGCAATTGGCGCTGCATAACCAGGCCAAAAAGCTCCTGGGACATGTTTAATTTAGCCAGGATCAGGCTATTTACCAGCCAACCTCTAAGGAATATTCTGGGTTCCAGTACAACCCGCTTAAGTCCGTTAAATATATTCTCCATACATGGCCAGAAAATCATGGTTAATATTAGAGTTGGCTTAAGGGCGTCTATTTGAGAGCTATTGAGTAAGGGCCACATATGCAGGATGGATTCGAACAGGCCCAAACGCACTATGGGCAAAGGGAATCGTTGAAGGGTCAAGCCATGTTGTGTACTGAAGTAGATAATCCCAGATGCGCAGCCCAAAAGCTGGTAATAGTGTCCTTCGGCCGGGTCCACAAAGTATGCATACAGCCAGCTGCTGGCTATTGCTACTGACAGTATCGTGCAGAGCAGTGAAAAATGTATGGGAAACTCATAGACAATCCTCTTCATTTTCGAGCCATAACACCTGGGATAGGTATAATGCATGTGACACAGAATTAAACCATATCCTGCCATGCCAACGCGTATAATAACCATCATTGCAGTTGCATACAGCGAAAACATGGTCGACTGAAGGACCTTAGCTGGGGAGTTCCATGGTCTTCTCACCTCAATTAATTCAAACCCGATGAAAATGCCAAGCATCAAATAATCCAGCACGAAGCCAAGTATTAAAGCGAGTACGAAACGGTATTGCAATAGCTTCTGTATCTTGTGCGGCACATTGCTGGGTCCGAACAGAGTCCCCAGGATATCCGAATACATAATTACAAACTATACAATAGTTTTTGAGTATTTTTATAAATTAAGGTAAATGACAGTACGAATTTATGTACTATTGTTTGGCTGTCAAGCTGGGTAAGGGGAGACTGGTAGCCTCCTTTGAGTCAGTTTACTGTCTCAATTGACATAGTTCCCAAGTCAGTTGGCCAGGACATCAATCTATTTAATGGCCTGCCGTTGACCCAACGCACGCCCCTTTGCAACTTTCGCACACTTTTTGCAAAAAAGTTCAAAAGTTTTGATGCCAATTTAAAGTTTTTCTTTTGAATACCCTAACCTGGATGCCAGGTGCTTTGGTAAATGATTTTGTGCTTGGAAAATGTTGCATATTTTAAACAGTTCTGGGTTTCCTGAAAGAATTTAATACATTGGAATTTATCAATTTTAAATTGATTTTATAATAGTGCCATAGTAGGCCTGTAATATTTTATTTCTATACTATAAAGTTCCCTAAAATATGGTAGAGCATTCAAAGCCTGGTTTCCCTCTGAAAAGAGTTACAATTTTAGCCGTTTTTTGTTACCGTTTTTTATGGCATTACAGGTGACAAGTCAGCCAGGACTAAGTGCAGCTAAAAACAAAGTTGTTGCCGCTGCAGGCACAACATTGCATTTGCAATTGTTTTTTTTTTTTTGTGTTCTAGTCACCTGAGAGGGGATAACTATAGGTGGAGCCCGGTTTTTCCCCGATGCTCTTCTGCTCCCAGCTAAAGTTCTAATTTATGTCGTTAAGTTTGCGCCTGCGAAAGAAAAGTTTGCAGTCGCATTTAATGGTCAAGCTGCAGGCGCAATTTCCAGAGGGGAGGCCAGTGTGTGTGGAAACTCAAACGGGAACTGGACATGGACATGGAAATGGACATGGCCATGGCATAGGAGGATGTTGGATGTTGGGTGTTGTTATTCCCCTCCATTTCGCTATTTGCCATTTTAGCCTGTGTGTGACCGCCTAACCCAAAAGCTGGCCGGGAGTGGAGCGAGGCCCGGGGCCAATTAGATTTATGGGATTAGCACAGGTCGTTGGCTATAAAACACTCGCAGGATTCCAGGGGGGCGGAGAGAGAGAGGGATGTCCTGGACATGAGGATCCCCACCTAGAAAAACACATACGTATTCGCAAAACGAAACTGTTTCTGTTTGAAATACGGGAAAAAATCTATATTTAAAAAGTAGGAAAATATAAATTATTATGATGATATTTAAACTTAATCATGGTGTATTAAGTTCTTTTTATTTAAATATCTACAACTATAAGGATTTATCTTCGTTTATAGGGTACATAGATACATTTTTTATGATTTTATCAGTATATATTTAATACATTTTAATTGAAATATTTAAAGTGATCTAAAAACTATCTATTTATATATATTGATATGATTTTTAATGTAAAGTGATACATTTTATTAAAAATTTTAAAGAAAACTAATTCATTATTGGATTCCCTGTCTTGAATGATCATGTTTCTCGTTGTGTAACTCTGCAAACATTTGCATTTGTTTGTCCTGGCTCAGCTTCTCTCCATCTGGTGTCCTCTCTTTCACACTATGTAGAGCTCTCTGTCTTTCCACTCTGCTCCTGTAAATCCCCCTCCCTCTCTCTCGCTTTCCGCACTCCGACGCGCTTACCTTCCAGTGCACATCCGGTGGGCAACAAAACATTGTTTCATTCCATAAACCGCCGCCAACTTTTGCATCGTTCGCCGGTGGTTGTTTCGCTCTCGCACTCGGCGAGCTTTGTTCCGGTTTTCCCCATTCATTCTTCTGTTACAGGACTGGAGTCCTTGCGCCCACCTTCCGCCAGCCACGCCCCGTCGTCGTCCTGGCCGCCCCTTGTCCTGATTCCCTTGCCATTGAGAGGCCGCGACGATGACGCGTGCTTCTGGCCCATTCCAAAAACCACGTACCGTCGCACACATTTCCGGACTCTGCCGGACGCTTTTCATACTCTTCACATAGAGAAGGTATTTTGAATTTTCATTAGAGGCGGTTATGGATATAATATTTGGTATAAAACAATTATTAACTATATTTGAAAATGGTAAACGATTTCTATGAAGTTTCCAACTTTTCCTTGAGCACTTGGTACATAAATAAATAAAAATAATAAATATAATCTTTGATATAAAACAATTATTAACTATATTTTAAAAAGACAAACGATTTCTATGGAATTTCCAACCTTTTTTTAAGCAATTGACACATAAATAAATAAAAATAATAAGTAAAATCTCCGAAATAAAGCAATTTAACAATATTTGAAACTAATAAAAGATTTCTACGGAAAGATGTAAATTTTATCTTAAGAAAAAACTGTGTGAAAAATGTTATAATATTAATAATTGATTAATATTTGAACTAATTTCAAATAACTTGGTATACAAATAGTTTTAGATACTCGAAATATTTGTTTCTTTCAACCATATTTAACAATTGTTTGACAATTCATAATGGCATAGAGTTAACAGGGTATTTAAGACTTCGCTCCCAAATTACCCTTCCTTATTTTTTCCTCCTATCATGGTGGTTGCTGTTGCGTTTGCTGTTTCTGTTTTCTGTTGGCCTGTTGTTGTTGTTTTTGGCTAGTTTTCGATTTTATCGATTTTCATAAAGCTGCTTTTATGGGCGGCATTCGGTGGCAGAAAGTTTTGTGCCTGCGTTACTCCAATTAGAGGCACAAAAACACATCCATAAAGCAGAAACGCACACACAGAGAGCGGCTTGCGGAGATGAACAATTTGGCCGTTGACCAGGTGAAGCGAACATTTCTGGCATTCCAATCGCATTTTCATTGACTTTGCTCCAGCTGCAACTGAGGGGAAATTATTTTTCGGTATTCGCTTCATAAATTGAGTTTTTACTCTCGGACCGCATGTATATGTTCCTTTGTCGATGCGTTCAACCGAAAAATAAATATTGCCGTACATATATTCCTTTTATAATCGCGATTGGACCACATAACGAACTAATTCGTGAATAATTCTGGCTGAAAAACTATTGAATTGCTCGTAACAAGAACTGTATGTGCTCTTAACACTTGAATAATGTACGGGTTTATAAGTTTTCATAATAGAATATAATTAATTTGAAATATTTATATTTAAATAAATAATTTACTGCAACTATTTAAAGATCTGGTCATGTATTTTTCCTAGAATTCAATGATATCCTATGAATTTTCATAGAAAAAACACCAAAGAAATGATTCATTTGGAAAATATTATGTTTTTAAGCACGTTTATAGTTACTTTGCGTCAATTAAGCCGCTCACTTGGTCAGTAGAGCAACTTTTTAATGACTGTCACACACGTATAAGAAACTGCAGTTGCAACTTAAGCTCGACCCAATTTGAGGGCTTAAGTTACTCATCCAAAACTTATAGGATGACACTAAAATAAGAGCTCTGCTTTGCCGACTTAATGAAAACTTTTTAATTACAAGGATCAGGACAATAAAAGTTTATGAGGCGAAAAGCCTCGCCGCCCTTGCGCTCACTCCCTCTGTAATTTCTAGCAAATAAATACCAAAGCGTGGCAAAAACTAATAAAACTGAACTTAACTCTCAGCTGGCTTCCAACTATTGCCATAGGACAGAGAGGAGAAAAATCAAACAAACAAGAAAATCTAGTTGAAGTTGAACTATTTAATGTGTGCGGCAAAAACTTGGCTAATCCCTTCAAAACGAACAAATAGAAGAGGCTCCAATAAATAGGGAAAGATGAGACTGTTGCGCTAATATTGGATCTTTTGGCACAAAGTTTTGTAAATATTTTCAGAGCAACCAAAGGGGGCATTGGGAACTTTGGTTATTCCCGGTGACAGGCTACTGAAATGGCAAATCGATTTCCAAATGCAACCCCAGTGCCTCCTGCCTGCAGGGGCTAATATTCAAATGAAATTCCCGTGCATTGAACCCGAATCAGGAGTACAAGGTGTGAATTTGCCTGCCATCCAAGGACCAGGAGCGGGAGCAAGGACAGGAGCTGTGGAGCAGCGGCAGGATGTGAATTGGTTGGCAGGAAGCAGCTTCGAGCCAGCAGCCAGATAAATATAAACACGAAAGTGGAGCAGGCAAAGCTGTAGCCGCAATAACTGTCTTGGGAGATACAATTCCCCTAAAGCAAACCAAGTCCACACTGATACCTAAGACTTTTACTTTATTTCATGGAATCCTTCTATTAAATTTGATTAAAAAATAATACAAACCAAAGAGAACAATGAAAATACCTGCATAAAACAGTTTACACTAATACCTAGGATAAGGAATCTTCTTTTTTTTAAATTATTATGGAATACAATGAACAAATTTTGAAATTATATTCATAAACAATTTATGTGGCATTTAATAATTTAAGGAGAATATTTCTAATTATTGTAAAGGGTTTTAGCTAAGTCAAGGTGTGGTCAACTTTATTTATATTCCAATTATCTACACATATTTCTGATAGGGATCAAGGTCCTTACTTTAGAGTCCAACTAAACGACAGAAACCCTGAATCCAGACTTAAGAATTTTTGGGCACCTCATCGCAAATCACAGCCTTTAGATTTATATTTACAGATTTTATTTTGAGAAATTTGTATGGTTTATTCTGTAATAATTTTTAATTATTTCAAATTTAGGTTAAAATATGTTAATTACAAATATTCAAGTTATAATTGTGAAGTTTACCTTTATTAGAAAACATTTTCTGATTGAATTTCTTGTATTCCAGTGTAGTTTGTAAAGGGGTCGTTGAGGCAAAGTGTGGCTCCCGAGGAGATTCGATGCAAAGGCATTTCCAGGATGGCTGCAAATAAAGCAAATGCTCGGGATGCTTGCAACCCTTCGCCGAACCCGTGTACTCCTCCCACTCTCCCTGCCTGGTAATTCCCCAAACGCTCGGAAAACTTGACAACTTCACATTTCTGGGAGGTCTTAGACCAACTCGCACAGCAAACACACACATGCTTTCACTCAGATTCCGCACTGAAAACCTTCAAATGAAATTAAAAAGTTTAACTTCTAACTTTTGAGGAGAGGAGCAGAGCGCAAAAATACCTTCTGTGCGTTAGACAACCCCTAACTTACATCTCAGTTTTTCCGTGCTCACCCACCCACCCGACCGACCGACTCTTCATTTTCTTTATGAAGTTCTAGAGATTTTTCCTTCAGTGACGTTGGGACATTAGCCGGCTACTTTTGGCGAGGGGAAAAGTTCCTTTGAGTCCTGCAATTTTCGAGTGTGTGTGTGGAATAGTTGGTGAGATGCCCCTTTGGATGGCATAATGTTTGTAATTAGTCACAACTGCCAGGAATCTCTAGATAAATGTGCAAAACAGGGTCATATAAGCAGCTTAAGAGATACGTATCAAGAGCTCTTGAACAAGTATTTCCCTAGATAGTACTAGTAGCTGCATTATTAATCCCTGGGATTAACACAAGGCTGAGGCAATTATCATAGATACTGGGTATTGAATTCTAGTTTTTCTAACATTTTTTATACGCAGTCTTTTAATCATTCTAAAAGGCTTCCACAAATATTTTTCTCTTTAGTCAAATGTTTATCTGTGAAATTTTCTTTAGCTGCGCAACCATTCATAAAGTTTTCTGCTTATTTAAGCACTATTTCCATTTGCTTGACTATTTATTTCGACACGTGAATTCTTCGTGACAAATACGTGATATATATTGTTGTACCTCATCAGGCAAACATGCGCGACATGAAGGTATATATAACTATATATTTTAGTTGTGAAAATGCGCTTTGTGGGGTTGGGATTTTTAGGTAGGGAAACGCCAGACGAGGGGATACTCCAAGGGAGTAGTAGGAGTTGTTCCTCAGGGGGACAAGTACAAATGCTCATAGCATATTTCATGGTGAAAAAAAACACACACACAAGGGGCAGGGAAAAAATACAGAGAAAAACACCAAACAATGGAAAACAGATTTGTTTTGCTTTGATAGTTTCTATGGCAAAGTTTTTGATGGAATTTTTTGATTTTCACAGCTTAGTAAGTTTCGCTGATTTAATCTTTGCTTTTTTACGACAGTTGCTATTGTTTGGAGTAAATACAGCTTAAGATACTGTATCTTAACTTTAGTTTTGTGGAAGGTAAATGTAACTATTTTATTTTTTTATTTCGATTGCAATTATTACATCCAAAATCTAGACCAGTTTTTTGTGCAGCACTTCCGCCGATGAAGTACCAATTTGTCTTTATTTTTTAGCTCAACTCGAGTTATATCTTTACAACAAGCCACCTCAATTGAATGACTTCTGTTCGTCAAAAATAAAAAAGCCTGACAAAATGTCACGCTGCGATTGTGCCGATAGCAAAGTCTCGTTCTCATTTTCAATTGGGCAGGCAGGCAGCAGAATATTCTATGGAAAATCCCTCGATCCCTTCCCCTGGATTTCCCCCATTTGCCGCTGCATTGCGCCGGAGCTTTCTTTGTCTCAAGTGCATTGCAGTTGGAATTGTGTCTAGAGTGGGCTGTGCACTCGACGCAAAAGGCACCAAATCACCCCAGAAGCCGAAACTGAACTGAAATGCAATGAAATGAGTGGAAAAGAGTTGAATTGAAGCCAGAGCTGGCTGCTCCCCAAGCGATTCTTCCAAGCAATGCACTTTGCTGATTATTATTGCAGTTTTTTAGTGCATATTTTTGTTGCTTGTTTTTTGTTCCGACGTGACGCAGCTGTAATCAATTTGACATAGATTTTTTTAAATCAATAACATGGGGTTGTCACGAGCTTAACTAAGGGCCACTCAATATTCCCCCTCAATTAACAAACGGACATACACACGGAGGGATTCATCTCAAATTTTCTTTAAATCTTCTCTGTTTGGTCAGCAAACAAACAATCGAACAAGCAAACATTTCCTCTGCAAAAAAGGAAATTGTTTGTTGTTTTCTCTTTTCATTTCCCCCGAAGTTTTATTTTTTATCATTGAATTTGGGTCTTGCCTTGCATTTCTGGAATATTTCTCCTAAATTGCATTCTATTTTTTTTTTCGCTGCTAAGATAATTTTCAAATACTTCAGTCTTTCGTGTGGTCTATCAGAAAATGTTTTCCCACATTTGGATTGATTGTACGAGGCAGCAGCTGTGCAGCCGGCAAAATGTTCACATGTCCATATTGCATGTTTGAAGCGAGCTGCTGCTTTTTGCCGCCATGCCACATAAATTGCATTTTTAGCCAGGCCAAAACATGTTGCTTTCGTTGTTTATGGGGAGGAATTGGATGCGGTGTTGTTTTGTTGTATGTATTTTTTTTGTGTGTTTGGATTTGATCGATGGGTTAGAGCGTTGGATAAAACGAAGAACTATTTGGCTTTGAAAATACTTTAAACCATATTTTATGTTAAAAATATATGCTTTTTATTATTTTATTTTATTAAAATTCACTTAACCAAATTCGAAAATATTTTATATATTTTTTAAATACATATTTTAGTTGCGGGGCCTTAAATTTCTCTACACAGACTTTGCCTGCACTCTCACAGTATGTTGTAAACAACACACCATTGTAGTCAAATTTTCATTTTGTGGGTACACCTAGTCTCTTTTAGAGTTATTTGACTAGTTTTATTATTTATTGGTTTTACGATTTTATTGTTATATTTATTATTAAAAAATCGGATATTTTAATCTTGAGATATCGTTATTTGTTACGATTTTAAAATGTTTTGTATTTGTTCAAAATCGAGGTTTTATATAAAATATATACAAATGTTTTTATATTTCTGTTACCAAAAGGGATTGATTGTGCATAATAAAATTTCAAACTACCAGAGTATTAAAACATCGGTATGCTAAAGTAAGCTTTCTTTCTTGTTCTTCTTGTATCTAGTATCTTTAATCTATTTTTTACTGACACAAATGCACTTCTAAAATGCTAATGCCTTTCTCTTACTTTCATTATTTCTTTAATAATTATTTTTAAATATTGTAAAATATTGTTTAATTTTCCTTTAGATCTAATTATTTCGCTCAGTGCAGAAACTACGCTTTTAAATTTAATTCTTTTTTTCTCGCCGCCATATAACAGCTCTCTTGAGACTCTCTTATCTGGTCAACACTCGAGTTTTGCTTTGATTCATTTGCGGTTTTTTGTTTGGAGTGATGAAAACGCAAATGTTTGTTTTGCAACTGATAAATCTCGTTGATGGGCAAGTTCTATCACAGTTACGAGAGGATTTTGATTATAGTTTCTATCTAAAGGCACGTGATATTTGTGTTTTAAGTATAGTACAAACTAAAACCATTTAAAATTTATAAATCGGTTTCGTGTTTGCGATGCAATGATTAAAAAACTGCAAAAGAAAGTGATATGAAAATGTTTGTATAAGTTAAATAAACATCAAGGGAATTTTTGAATCATATATGAATTTATTCCATATTTTTAGTTTACTTTTGATAACAAGAAAGGAAGCTCTTTTTGGCACTCCGAAGTTTATATACCCTTGCAGATTGCAATTAGATCATTAATAATTAATACAATATAATTAATATATACTTGTTAAAAAAAAAAATTCTAGAATAATTTGGCTATTTATTTTATTCATTTTATATATATATATTATGAAAATATGTTGAAAACTGGAAGTCTTACTTATATACGAGTGAGAGTATATAGAAAACTAACTGAAAAGTTGCATTAAGCTTAAAAACTGAGAGACTAGTTTGCTTAGAAACGGATAGACGGACTTGGCTAGATCGACCCGGCTGTTAATGCTGATCAAAATACTTAAAAGTTCGGAAATGTCTCTTTGACAGCGTTGTAAACTTCTGACTTATATTTGAATACCCTAGAAGGGTATACAAATCTAGGAATAAAGCTAAACGAATTTGGTATACTTCATGCCGTATTTAAGTTCTTGAATTCCAGAATTAATCATTATTTCGTTTAATTTCATTTTATGCTATCTCCAAGTACTCGATCTAAAATAAACACGAGAAGTGTGTACATGACCCTCGTCGCTTGAATGCTTCTATTTTATTCTTATTTCTATTTTTATTTTTATTTGGGGCGTACACTCTTCAAAACGGAGCCGGAGAGGTGTAGAGAAAACGCGAGGGGTAGCTGGTGGAAAATTATGGAAGAAGAAAAGACTTAGGCCCAGCTGACTGGTTGGATGGAAACCGAAAGTGATACATCTGCTGCTGGTCTAACGAGCCGAGAGCCGCCTGTTAGGGTCACAGGCCCCTCGCGCTAAAAGTAACCACCTTTTGCAGGGTGCCAAGGAAAATAAGAAAATGCCTCCGAGGCTCGAGGTGAAATCCACACTCACATACACACAACATCCTGCGACCGAGACGCTTCTCGCTTTGACTTTTGTAAGCAGGTCACGTGAGCAGGAAAAAAAAAGAAAATAGAAAAGGATAAAACGAGGGGAGCGCTGACAAAGGGAAATCTTGGCAATTCGTCGTAGGGGTGGTCGTCCTGCAAATGTGATTGCCCCAAGAAAAGGGGGCGGCGTCGTTGTCCCTACTCCACCACCGCCCACTGCGTAAAATAAAATACAGAACAAATTCGCATATACTTTTATTTCTGTATATTTTTGTTGTTGTTCTCTCTCGTTCCTCATTCGTTTTTGTTTTTGTTCCCTTTTGCCATGCTTTAGCATATTTCCTTGGCCGTTTGTCGCTTCTGGCCGACAATTGTTTCAACGTGTTTGAAATATCTAAAGCACGGCCTAGCCAAGAAGCTCAGGGTCTGGGTCTGGTTTATGCCCCTCGGTTTGTTTAGTTTTGCTTCTAGTGACTTTTGTTTTAACGCATATAAGTAGATATGTATATTTCTGTCTGATTTTGTGCATATCAAAAGGAAGCTTCTGCCGGGGTATTATATATACTAGAAATTCTCATATACATACAAACATAAAATCAATATTTGCTCCGCGTCGCCGTCGTCATCGCCCATTCATTGCCGGTGTTGCGTCTCTTTGATACCAATTAATTTTTGGGGAAGCTACTTTATAAATAATATTTATTACTTTAAAAAATAATGTTCAAATGCTTATATATATTTTAATATTATTTTAAATACATTTTACTTAATTTATACTAGTTTTAAGTATTCTTTCTACAAATATAAATATGATATTTTAATGTAAGACTCGCATATTAATGACTATTAGGAATTAAATTTATTCTTACTTGTTTCTATTAATATATATATGAAAAATTAATGGTTACAACTTCCTTTATGAATGACTATAACAAATAAAACCTCTTCTTGCTTAATTTAAAGGGAATATGAATTAGAAACAGAGGCAAAAAATAAATAAAAAATATAAAAAATTAAAATATAAAAATTAAAGAACAAATGATTTAGAAACATGGGAAAAATTATGTCAGTGTCTAAACTATATAAATTAAAGGGAATTTGACTTGGAAACATAGGTATAATTATGTGTATGTATAAAATATGCTCAATATTGACTATGCTTATCTTATTTTTCCCTTTTTAAATACTGGGTATTCCCCTGTTGATTATAAAAGCAGACAGACAGAATCAAAATTAGAAAATAAAACAGACACACAGTCAGAGTCAGAGTCAGTCAGCAGCTGATAAGCCTCGATGCGGATGTGAAAATGTTCCTGGGAAAAAGAGGCCCAGCAATGAACACATTTTTCCCCATATAAATATATATTTTCATATACCGATATTCGAACAAATGTGCTGAAATATATAAACGATATATAATTGACCCCTATATCTTTTATCTTTCATTTCAGGTTGCGATAACCAACGTTGACCGAATCAAAGGTGAGCAGAAACACGAAAACGTAATGGAAATGGTGTTCATTTTCCCCTCCATTTTTCCATTACTCGATGTTTGTTTTTCTTTTTTTCTTGCGGGTTTTTCTTTTTTTTTCAAGAGTGCCAAGTTTTTGTCACTTGGCCCCTGGCGATTTTGAACTTGTTCCACTTTGGCAGCGGGAATTCTGTGTGGGGGCAGCTTTATCTTTGCATTCATCTAGTCTGCCAATGACTGCGGTTCTATTCTTCTCTCTAGGCGGAGATAAAACGCCAAAATTGTTCCTTTTGCGTTTGCCTTTTTGCTTGCCAGCTGTGCTCAATTCTGTTGGAAAAAATAAAAATGAAAAAACGAAAAACCTGATGCTGGAACATAGCAGATACGCGAACGAACGGCTTGCTCCAGTTCTTGAAGTGAAGTCCAAAACGAGTTTTTCGGCACTTGCCCGACCGCCTGCCACCGCAAATCCCCGCCTCGCAAATGCCTATAAAGTATACGTAAATCATTAGAGTTGAGTTAGGTCTGGTTTTCTGATAGTTGTTGGCCAGGCTAAGTTTAAGCCAAGAAAGAAACGCATAAAACAAGAAAGCCATAGGCCTCTAATACCCCAAGGTTTTTTTTGTTTTTTTTTCAGCTAGCAGTTGTTGACTTTTTAAGTATTTCGCATGTGTGTGTATTTTCTTTATGACCGCATAAAATCCGTTATTATATCTCTTGACATGTTCCCCAAACTGGTAATAAATTTACTGTGCATATCCACAACATCTAACAGCTAATTGACCGATCTAAACGATTCCGTTTGGAGGCTAAAATGGAAACATAAAACTAAATCACTAGAAGAGGAGCTATATTTTCAAAGTTAATGGCTTAAAGTTCGTTTGTATATTCAGAACACTAACTAATAAAGTTTTGCTAAAGGCCAACTAGCAATTGAAATGCTTTTTGCCGATAACATTTAGTTTTATAACCTCTTTAAAATATCTGAGCCTAAATACTACAATTACATGAACTTTTATCCTAAATTGTAGAATAACTTTATGAGCTGGCATTTTGTTTAATTCCAGTTTGAAACTCTGTAGTTTAATTTTTTGTGGTATATACAACTATTGCAATGTAATTGATAGGACTTATTTTATAATAGTTCGCTTTTTTGTGTTAAACAAAAAGGCTTTTAGAGTGTTTGTTTCATCTGTTTTTTCGGATTTTGTTGGATAAATTGAATTAACATGTTGCCTGCCAGCGCCACACGCAATGCAGCTGTCAAGTCCGGTCTGGCTTTAGCTGTTTGTGATATTGCCTAGTTTCACCCGGGAAGGGAAAACTCATTGATGCATCGCCACTGGCCACGTTTTACCCCTTCAATCCCTTTTGGCTTTCCTTGGATCTTTTGTTGTTTAATGTGGAAACGTGTTCCAATCACCTGGGCCACATGCTGGCTACAAAGATGGGAATAGCTGCAGATAATTGCAGTCAAAGTAATAGGAATTTGTGTTTAGTTTAAGGAAGTCTTGGGGTCTTTTTTGTGTTTACTGTAAAATGTTGAGAATTTGTGGTACCTACAAATTGAACTTATTAACAAAGATATAATAATATATATATAGATATAAATAAATATAGGTTTTAGTAAAAAATTCACAAATCGACATTAATTTGTATATAGTTATAATGAATGAAGTTATTAACATAATAAAATATAACAAATGTCACTCAAAGTTTTTTTTATACCCTTACAGGGTATTATAATTTTAGTCAGAAGCTTGTAACGCTGTGATGGAATGTTCGATACTATAAATCATTGATATTCTTGATCAGCATCAACAGCCGGTCGATTTAGCCTTATCCGCCAGTTAAAAAAATGTACCAATATATTTAAAAATATTTTAAGGGGTTAAGCTACTTAAATGGTCCAAATATTTTATTTATTTACCTATTTTTATTTTTATTATTTATTTATTTTATTTAGTTTGCTTATTACTAGTAAAAACTAACAATGGAAAGCATTCCGAGTTGAAATTAATGTTTATTTGGCTTAGTCAAACTTTAAAAATATTGTCATATAAAATATCGATAATATCGATTTAAAAAATCGATTGTTTTGTAATGATAGTTTCCGATTTGTATTATGCAATATCAAAATGCAAGGGTGTACAAACTTCGGCTTCCCGAAGTCAATTTTTCTTTCTTTTCTGAAATGCATTTAATGATATTATTTATGATTGTATTATTTTGGCCTTTGGTGTACAAAAAGGTAGATGGATGAATGACACACGCGACAAGTAGCCAAGCGCATCTGGTGGGGTTTTGCCACTGCCTTCGTCAGGGGGCCAAGGGGACTGGGGGGGACTGGGGCAGCCCTTCAATGCCGCCTAGACAAGCCCTCGGCACGTATGGCGTATCCGATTTCATGACTAATTATACGGGAACCGAGTGTGCCGGCAGCAGAGCGGGTAAGGCGAGAAGGTTAAGCGCCTTCCCACTCTGTTGCCGCCGCCGCTCAATGGAATTATGCGGATTATATTTTTGTTCTTGGCTGCCACTGGGCGAGGCCAATTTCTGTTGCCTTTTCGCCTTTTTGGTCATTAATGAAGTAATGGAGCTGGTCGCCCCACCAGCCAGCCAGTCAGCCAGCCAGCCAGCTGTCTTTGGGGATCCGAAAGGGTGAAGCCCCGGATTCGTTATTTGGTTTCATGCATAAAATAGCTGCACATAAGTGCAAGCTGCCGGCAAGTGCAGCATGAAATGCTGATGAAAATTTAATGAAATTGCATTGGAGCAGCGGCGTATCCTCATCCTATTTTATTTTCTTTGCCCTCTCTGCCCCAGTTGTGGGATGAAATGCAATTTTGCACGGCTAGTTTTTGGAGTGGCAAAAAAAAAAAAAAAAAAAGAGAAATATAAACACACCGCAACACTCTTTCATTTTAATAGGTGTAAAAGCCTTAAGTTTATAAAATTATGATGCTGGCACTGGAAAAATATTGTGATTATTTAATTGTAATAAAAAAATGCAAATTAAAGAAGGTTTAGGTGGCATACATTTAATTTAAACTTAATTTTGTGACTAAGAAAGGAGTTAACAAGAAATTAAGGAAAGTTTAAAGCAAGTTTCTTGAAAAATACTTACTTCGAAAAATAACTTCTATCTCTTTATTCAAATTCACGTTACAAAATGGAATATTAAGCAACTTATAAAATAATATATAAAGTAAATATTCCTTGGATTTTGATAGTGTAACTTTATATTCAAAGTTATATTCTTACCTTATATATCCGTGGTGTAAAATCAGTTGCCTTGGCAAGCTGTTGCATAAATCAACTTCACCTGTGAACGAACGCTCTCTCGGTGTGTGCAGGTATTTGTTTTTCTTTTTTTTTTACCTGGTGGGTGCGTGTGTTTGTGTTTTAGATAACTCAGCGTTAAGCGCCCGCTGGAAACTATGTCAAGCCTTCCCGGACACAGGCATATACATATATACTAGTATATATCCACAGCACTAATGCCGGCATTAACCCCCACAGCTGCTGCTGCTGGTGGTGTTGCACCCGAAGTGGCAGCTTCTGATGCCCCAGCTCCGCCTCGTGTGTGCTCCATAAAATATTTGTTTAAACTTGCACTGCTCGCACCCACCTCTGGCCAAACACACACAGATATTTTCTGGTGTTGATAAGCACACTTTGCTCACCCGCCTCTTGGGGCAACGCAATGGGTAATCACAACTTAAATGAGTAGTTTAATTCTGTTCAAGTGTGGAGTGCCGAGAGATGCGTCGCCTCTTGAGAAGGGAGCTCTAGAGGCATTAGCAGTCGAGGCAATCATTTTCCCTTCACTTGGAAAAATAAACTTCAAAGGCAATTATTTGTTTACTTAAGAAAAATAGTTTTGAGATTGAAAACAATTCTGGGGAATACTGAAATAAAAGCAAAGACAAATCTGCAGAGTGGCAGAAATGGTTTAAAGTTATCAATACGGCTTAGAATTAGATTTAACCTTGGTCTGCTAAAAAGTTTTCTTACCTCAGTTGCCGGAATTCATTAAATATTCACATTTTTATTATAGTGTAATGAATATTTAAGACATTTAACTACAGTTCTGGGAAGTTTCAAAGTTGTTTTCTATGTGCTTGATGTAATTCTGCCCTCTAGTATACACACTCAGAGGTATTGTTAATGGATTTTTCCTGCCAGTGTTTTTGAGAAGACCGAGAGTCGGAGACTCGCTTTATGACCAGCCCGAGTGGCAGGTTAAAACTGCTGTTTATTGTATTCGTCTAAATTGTTGTTTATGTCTGCATTCAGGCAGCTCAGCAACAACTCCAGCTGCAACTGCAATGGCAACTGCAACTGCAAATGCAACTGCAGCAGCATTAGCAGAGGTAGCAAACATCAGTCGGAGACTCGTCAAGAACCTGACAATTTGCGCTTGTCTCGCCCGTGATTGTGTCGGGCGAAAGAAGTTTGCTGTAGTGGCACTGCCACTGCCACCAGCAGCAGCAGCAGCAATAAAAGTGCTAAAAAGTTTCATGCCCCCAGACTGCATCCTGTTGTCAAGTCCTGCCTGCTGTGCTGCGCCCACAGACAAATTTTTAATCTTTTAAAACTGAGCTGCATTGTTGCCGAGTCTCCTCTGGGTGCTGCATTTGAAGAGTTGCCCGGAAAAGAGCGGAAGAAAATGCTGCAGCAGTCCACCGGCGAGAATCAGCACCGCCAGCTCCTTCGAGCCTGTGTCCTTGCATATTCCTCGGGCCTAATGAGAGCATTATAACTTTGTGACAAACTTTGTTGTGGATGCGGGCGATGCTAATGAGAAAAGGAGTTTTCACCAGCTAAAAAACAGAAAGAGGGAATTGTATTCATTAAATTTGAAATTCGGTTAAAACTCTCTTGAAGGGATATATCCAGAGGTTCCAGGATTTTAGGCAGAATTAGAGTTAATACAGATATTAATTTAACCAATTAAAGATACAAAATGGTGGTGGCAAGCTTGAATTTACTTAGCGTAATTTACGTTTAAAATCACAAAGAACTTAATAAAATAATATTTAATGATAAGAACCTAAAAAGTTCAAGGAATGCATTTTAAATTCGCTTTTAATGTTATACTATATAATGTAAAATACAATATTTATAAAGAATGAGAACTTAATTTTTTATAATAAAAAGAAATAAGTAATTTCCTTAGAAACCATTCTCAAGATATTCAGAATTCTCTTGAACTGACTATCAGTTTTTTATGCGACGATTAAGAGTGCAATCTTTGAACCTAAAAGCTAAATATAACTTTTATGAGACCATTTTTATTCAGACTTAGGGGTTGGTTTTTTGTGAATATCAAACAATGACCATGACTTGTATTTCCATAGCGCATTTCCAGTTCATTTAAGGGAATTTGGTTGTACTTAGTTAAAGAATTTTGTTTTGGTTTCCTTTTTGTGCCTCCCCGTTTTTGTTTTCCCAGCTTTCTTTCATTTCCTTCGTTTCATTCATAATTTCTGCCGCATATGTAACTGCGGGGGTTGCTTGGAGTGTTTGTAGGATGTATCTGATATGTCCCTGGGGGGTGTTATGCGGTGCATGGGGTGGGCTTTCTCCACCGGCAACTTTGTCGCGTTGTCAAGCCTTTGTGGCTGTTTTCTATTTATGTTATGTTATGCCACCGCTACCTGACTGGGACACCCCCGACTTGGCCACCATCGTCTGATGTCTGCTGTCTGGTGCAGGGTATAAACCTCCATTTCCCCCCCTAAAAACCCAAAACCAAACCCAATCCCCCCCATTTGCCACCACCTAGAATGTCTGTGCATGCGGAGCCAGAAATGACATCAGTGGCATCCCGGAGCTTTAGACTGCATCGTGTTGAGTAGGAAATTAAATACTCGAGTCGGATGTTTGGGGAAATTTCCGTTTTCAGCTGAAAGTCTGTTAAAATTTGTCCGTCTGACAAAGTGCTTGAAATATTCTGAGGTATAGTTACCTCTTCTCCTACCTTGAAATTGCTGCTGGGGCTATTCAAATTGCATATTTGGCTTAATTCTCATTTATTTATGGACGACCAGGGACTTTCGCTATCAACTTGGCCAACTGGATGGCTTTTCTCTTCAACTCTCACCCCTATATCCCTTTTTTTTTTTATTACGGCCCATTCAATTAGTCTGGCTCTAATGACATTTAGCCCGGCTCCCATGGTAATCCCCCCATGGTCGGCATCGGTTGCTGCTGCACTTTTGCCCCAATTTCCTTGGACTGCCCTCCCCGGCATGTGCCTCATTCCCCGTGCCTTAATTTGCGTTGTTGCACTGCGCCAAAAATGCAATGGAAGCGATATAAAAGGCAACAAGGCTTTGCAGCCTCATTTCTTTTATAATTTGTTGTTGTTGTTGTGCTCTTTGGATTTTTTCAGGGTATTTTAAGGGAGTATGAGTATGTGTTTAATTTGAAATTATGTAATAAAAATATAAATGAAATTAATCTCTATACTTATCCCTGGAAACACATAGATCTCGGGATCTTTTAGAGCTATTGAAATACATTTTGGTATGCTGCGTATATTATAAATTATAAAAACATTTGTACATCTTGTTCTAACAATATTAAAATTATACGTATACCAGTATGTATAAACTGAAGGATCTCTGGATCTATGAGAGCTATTGAAGGATAATTTGGGATGGCAGATGGTATGATTCTTAAGAATATTGTAAGAGAAAATCGTACTCTTTGAGTTAACAACATTCAAGTTTTCAGTCTTCTAGTATTATTGTAGAAACCCACAGATCTCGGGATCTATGCAAGCTATTAAAATTATGGGTTACAAGCTGGTATGGTACTCAGGTATATTTAGAAAAACTTACTCCAATTTAAGAATATTAAAGTTCATTAGCCTTTTTCTAGAAACTCATTGATCTCGGGATACATTTAAGCTATTGCAATTAATTTTGGGATGTAAACTTTTGTGATGTGTGGTATTTCATAGTCGGGAAAATCTCTTTCCATGTTTTTGTTGTGAGTTTTTGGACAGTCTCTTGTTGCCTGCTCTGTTGCTGCTGTTGCGTGTAACACTTTTGCAGCTCCCCTCGCATCACCCCCGTTACGAATGTCACAAATGTGGAGCACGTCATGTGTTTTTTATGCATGCAAATGCAGCCAACACGTTCAGAGTGAGAACGAGAAAAAATGAGGAGACTCTTTCTCCCCAATTCTCGATCGCGATTGTTGCCCACATGCCGAGCCGTGTTATTTTCCTGTTAAGTTTTACTTTATTTTTTGGGCAAACGAGGGGGGCGTGGCATTACATTTTTGGTAATTTGTCTTGTTGATTTCAATGTGCGATAAGTTCCTTCCAGCAGAGCAAGCAAGCTGTTGACTAGCGATGGGGGAAAAGTGTCTGCACATGTCGGGAAAACAAGTGAAAAATTGTATGCTTTAAAAATAGGAACCTAAGGAGGCCTTTACATTTTTAAACTATGACACGATAGCTTTGTAATTCTATAGATTTTGGGATCGTATTATAAAGCAGAATTGAAATATTTTATAAAATAGCATAGGCAAAGTATAGGACAACAAATAAAGTAATCAAAAAATAAAGAAAGGTGTTAAACTTTTAAAAGGAAAATTATATTAAAATCAAAGTAATTAAACACTCAAGTGTGAAAATTAGCTAAGTTTTTTCCATTACCATATGTCTCGATATATTTACTTTTTTTTATGAGATTTTCATCAATTTTTTAAAAGCCTTTCTAAATAAGGAAAATGGGGGTTTCCTCTTCCAACCATCGTTTTATCGTTTTGTGGGTCACTTTTACAATGAAATCGATAGGGAGCTGCCAGAGTAAAGACCTGGAAACAGAAGTGCGATAAGCGGAGCCAACTCCTCCACAGACCATTAACTGCACTCTATCGATATTCATTTGTACATTTCACTTTTTCATTTTTATTTTTTGGGTTTTGGGGTCAACTAACGACTCTCGAGCGTTTAAATTGTGTGTCTGCCCGATAAGAGGTCGCATCTGCTGCCGCTTCTGTTCCAGCTTTTATGGCGATAACACGCGGGCCCAGTTTGAGGCTTTAATGGCTTATCAGGCACTGGGCCCTGCTCTGCCCGGGTGGTTCCTACACCTCCGGTGTCGAAATCCCGCGCTTGACCCAATTGGTGGTGCGACGGGGAGAGAGAGACCCACACATGAGAAATGGCCTGCCAATGGCTACAAGATTTCGAATTTGGGGAAAAACTTTGAGTAATTGCTGCACTCCAGTCCCGAGTTCCACCTCCAGAAAGAGAGAAAAGCCAAACCGGCAGACGAGATCCAAAAATAGTTTCCATTTAATGACTTGAAATGCCACCTCAGAGCGGCTTTTGTCGATATTTAAATTTCTGTTTATATATATTTATACTGCATTAATAAAACATAGACTATGCTTATTACAATTAGATATTTATATTCAACTATTTTTCATCAATTTATTTTGTTTAAATAAGTTCTAACTGAATTTAATTAGCCTATTAAAGCCCAATTTCATATCACAAATACAACGAAAAGGTCACAACAATTAGGGGTATCAACAGGAACAGGATATCCCCATTGCTTATGGATTATTTCCACAAACATTGCTCTGCTAATTTATGGATTATTTATTTAATTTTTTTTCATTCACTTTGGCCGGCACTTAACCCATACTGCCGATGGAAAGTTGCGTGTGGCATTGAGTTGATGGCATCAGGATACGAGCGTTAATGCCCCATTCTGTTGCTGTTGCTGTTGCTATCGGTGTCGTCATGGCCATCGACGTTGGTAACAGCAGCGACTTGACTGGGCTTTCGGTTCCACTTAACTGGTCACTGTCGGCCTTTTTAGCCTTTTTTAGCCAGGCGGTGACGGGCCAACAAAAAGCGTGTAAATATTGCCACCTCGCCGCGTCGTTCTGGCGCCGTATCGCCATTTCCCGGAGCGCTGTAATTTGCCACGTCCTTCGTTCGTCATCCTTTATCCTTCATCCTGGGCGCTCAGGGGTGTTATGGCTGCCTTCTAATCGCGTACAAATATTGTTTTAATATTGCAGTCCGCCACATTGAAGCTTTCTTTAGTCGCTGGCCCGGTCACTCCCACACTTCCACTGCCAGTTTAACCTGCAATTAAGTTTCTTCGTGGCTATGAAAAGGCAGCTGCTCCTGCTGCTCGCGTTATTGTTGACTAAAATTACTGTTGTTTGTAGTGCCAACAATTGCAACTATTACATGTTCCGACGGTTTGTTGAGGAAGGACGGAAGCCAGGACCATAACAATTGGAGGTTCTGTTGCTGGCACAAGTTTGTGGGAGTTGATAAAAAGTGACTGCAGCTCTTTTTTTATTATTTAGGGAAATGCTTGTACAAAGAGCTGTACATTTTTATAAAAGACCCTTTTTCCTTCTTTATTTTAATGGTGATTAAAGAGTAAGATGGAAACTCTTTCTATAATATTCTTTAATATTCTTATAAAGTTTACTCTACGAATTCATTTAAGATGACTTTACAAGAGTACTTTAGTTCCACAAATTTGTATTTAAACCTGAATCAGACTAGGCTCATTTCTTAGTTTACAGAACGATTTTTTATTTAATGATGTACAATAATCCGGCTCGAAGGACCAAAGCCTGAGTTTTTTTTTTTGGTACGAAACTTAACTTAGAAACTGATTTTAAATAGCTTACAAAACAAATTTAATAAATTAAAACGAATTTGTTACTAATCGAATTACTATTGAATTTACTAAACACTTGCTTTTGCCCTTAAAAATCATTGAAATTGCAATTAAAAAGAAAACCCCTTAGAGTTTAATGTACTCTAATTATACCTCAGGTGCAATGCAGTCCCTGCAAGGATTTATTTATTTTTTTAATTACCCCATAAAATCGTAGTTAAATAATTCGCAACCAATTAGTTTCCTTGGGGAGAGAGAGAGAAAGGCCGAGTCCTAGAAACGTCATCTATGGCATGTCTGACCTGACCGACCGGTCAGAATTTTATTACTGGCCGCCATCGGCGTGTCGAGTTCACATTTTTCTTCAGCGGCTCGATTTCGTCATCGTTCAGCACATTCAACGCCCCCCTTTTTTTCGCTAACTCGTTTTCCGCATTTTCCACCCATTTTTCCATCATGATTTTCCTTCCCGTTTTTGCTCTCCTGGCACGCAACGGGCAGAGGCTCCTGAACCGAACTTTGCCCCGCCTCAATCCTGCCTTCTTTTCCCCGCCTATATTTCTTGTTGCTTTTCTTTTTTAGTTTTTCTTTCCTGCTGCTGTTTCTCACACGGTAATTAGATTTCTGGGTTATACTTTTCGCTGCTGGAAAATTCGTCCAATTCCTTTGACAGCGCTTGTTTATTTAGCGGGCTAATTACGAGTCTGTTGGTAATTCCGAAATCCGGTTTTCCCCTTTCGCAGCTCGCTCTTAATAAATATCATAACTTTTAACTTCTTGTCACATACAAATATTTCATTAAAATAAACGCGAATAAGCCGCAGGATGTCTGTCTGTCTGTCTGACTGTCTGTGTGGCATCCAGCGGCCTCTGGCATCGGGAGGAGGTGGGAACCCATTAAAGTAATGAGCTCATCTCGTGATGTTGTAACACTCCCATTCCTGGGTCCTGCCTTTTCGCTGTTTGCCTTGGGTTATGTTTTGAACGGGGGGCTTGTTCGTTCCACCGCCCCCGCGGAGGTTGACAAACCCAACCGCAGACCACCACCACACTTTCCAGCATCATAATCATCATCGTCATCAGCATCATCATCATTCATCATCATTCATCATCATCATCATCATCATCATCAGCATCATTGGAGGCAAGTGTTATGCTCTCTGATCACGCATCACTTCCGGTTTGCTCGAATTCTTCCTTCAGACAGCCTCCTTTTACAAATTATAGCTATCTATCAGAATGTAGATACTCTTAATAAACCCTTTCAAAGGTACATTAAATTTACTTTTAAATTTCTGTCATAGTTTAAAAATAAATATGAAAACTCCCCTCATATTGATACAGTTTTAAGAAAATCTATTATTTTTAGCCGTATTAAGAATTTATATAACAACTTAAAACTATAGTTTTAAATTGAATAAATTTCTACTTCAACTTCTTAAAGTTTGCTTTACCATAACTTATGAATACTAATACTTATTCCTTACATTTTTTAAAGTAGAGTACCCACAGTTTCGTTCTTAAAAGAAATGTGTTTTCATTTTTCCCTTTTTATTAATGTTTTTTCTTTCTTTCATAACCCACGCGTCGACAGACAGCAACAAAACTGCGTGAAATTGTGCGTTACAAGCAGGTCACGCCCCTCGATCCGCCCCTAGACAAAACACATTTTCTGGGCTCCTCCTTCAATTTTTCTTTTTCCCACCCCAACGAGAACTCCTTAACCCTTCGCCCCCAGCTGGGAATCAGTGGAGAACTACTTTGCAGGCGCCAGCAAATAAATCTGCAAATCTGAACCAACCGAAACCCAATGGGGAATACCCTACAGAAAGCTTGGGCCGCAACGAGCCCTGGGGATACCCTACTTTGGGTCTTGGTTTAATGCGTGGCCTGGCCTAGATTATGACGGACTTAAAAGGATTTATTTTGGGTGGCACACTGAAAATGAGATTTCATTGGGTGGATTTCTCAGACAATCGAAGTTATATATGTCTATATATATATAGATGTTTTTCCAGGGAGCACAGACCCATAAAGGTTGCTTTTTATTGGCATTGCAAACTTTTGCATTTCCTTGCGATTTTATCTCTTTCCCTCTGTTTTTAGTCGTTGGTTTTTTGTTTTTTGTTATTACTGCTGGGGGAAATACGTGACTATTTTATAATTACACAGACCAGAAACACTCCCTTCTATGTTAGTGCTTCTCTCCCCCTATAATTCTATATATAACTTTAATCTCCATATGGCTGCGGCTGCTCACGCCATCTGATTGATTTTTGTCACATGAACTTGTCAGACTGGTCCTGAAGTCGGTCAATATATACAAAACCATATTAATACATCTACACCGGGGAAAAAGGAAATTATATATGTTGTAGAGGATATGCAGATATTGTTGAGTATTTCACAGATCATAAAAATTACAACGGATAATTAAATATATTAATATTAGGTGTGATAATACTTATTAATAAAGATTAAAGTTTATAAATAGTACTCTTTAAAAACTCAAAGAGGAGTATATAAGTCGTATATTTATAGTTGGAAACAAAAACCATTATACTATGTAAAACAGGTCTTATGTAGGCATTTCTTTTAGTTTATACTTTTCGTATTTATTTTTGTTTGAATATTCAATAAATTCTCTTAGTGCATTGTAGGGGAGACCTTCCATTACTCTGGCTTATTATGATTATTGCTTTCAGTTCATTTGTTTAATGGTCTCGGAGGCAGGGAACTAGAATCGTAGCAGTGCCAGTGTCCAGACCCTCGTAAATAGAATCTGTCGAAGAGATCTGTTCCGCGTCAAGTGTTCCAGGGAGTTGGTAATAGATACTTGCATAAATAAATTGATTGGTCTTGGTCCCTTATATCTGGGCTGTCAACTTCCCTTTTTGCTGGTGGAATAAATTAGCTTAATTTATTTGCTCGTTCATTAACTTGTACTTAATTTGGGTATCAGCGGACAGAGTTAAATGAATTCTGACTTCCAAGAAGTCATTTCCTGTAAATTGATACAACGAAATATTTAAATGGCATTAAGTGATGTTATTTTTCGATATTAATGATAAGCTTTTGCTTTAAATTCCATTCAATTCGTAATTGGTTACAAAAAATTCCACTTGTCTGATTAACAATTTCATTTTCGTTGTATTTAATGAATGTATGTATTTTCATTTGATTGGGAAACTTCATTTTTTTAATATTACAAATTGCTTTTATTTTTTTTCGTGAACTTTTCCCTTGATGCATTATTTATGACTTTATAGATATGCGGCTATATATATAAAAATTGATATTTATATTTATTTTTCTGCCGAGAAAAAGTTTACAGAACGTGTGAATAACCGAGTTTGATATATATTTATGCCTTCATTTATTTATTGCACTCGCTCTAACGTAAAGCTTCATTTAATATTAAAGCGTCAAAGGACGGGTAAAATGCAATGTTTTATGCAACAAATTCAATTTCGATGTCACGTCACCGTCAGCTGGGGAATGTTTTATTTAATCTTTATGGATGGACCACCAAGAAGGAGCTGCCGCCATCAAGGGATGAATAAATCGACAATTTATTGTGTTCTTCATTACTTAGCTGAAGGAAATTTCATTGGCACAATATTTCCACACCAACAGATGTCAGTGTGCTTATTTTAACCCAGTAATTGGGGAGAATGGGGTGTATTCATTGTATAGAAATTTGAATAGGGGTTTTAAAAGATTGGTCTTGACTTCCAACTCTTTCCTCGTATTTATTAGAAATAATAGTTTTAAATGTAGATTTAAAATATCTAGGAAACGAGTCTAAAAATATAATATATAAAATTAAATACGACATTGTAAAACTCATATTTTACTATTATAAGCCCGAAATATTTTGAATCTCTCTTTAAATAATATATTTTTGGATATGCAAAACATTACCGGGTATCTCATAGTCGGGACACATGATTAGGACTCACTTTTTGGTTTATTTGTGTAATTCTTTTTGTGGGACTAATCGATAGCACGTGACGTTTAAAGGTGAACGACTGTGACACTGTGGGTTGAACGCACAGATAAGACAAAAGAGGAAAATTGGTGGAGGAAAACTGGGGCTATTTTGGGGCGGTAAGAAAAGCCTGGCATCCACACGGCAACAGGATGGATACGAGGACGTCACACAAATTGACTTTTTAAGTAGGCAACAATGTGGCTACAGCTGACGAAGGACGCAGGACGCAGGCAGCAGGACGAAGGCAGTCAGGCTGCGGCAAACCCAGTGTAATAATAATGGAGCGCAATAAAAAAAATGTGGGCGAAACAGAACCATTGCCATTTCCATTTTCCAACCCAGAAAACCACCCGAAGACGTTCTACATTTTCATATCAAGTCCTCCATTTCGGTGTGTGTCTGTGCGTTTGCGGGGCCTGTCATCGGGAAATGACGGCATTACGGCATTTACAGTTAATGCCTTTATGTCCTCGAGGATTTGGCCTGACATGCGGTCGGTTCCTGCCGCCAACCCCCCCGGGGGAATCAAATTCTTTTGCATAATATTTGATTTTATTAGACAGAGGAAGCCATTGCCGCAACTATATATTTGACTTTTCTTTTTTTTCGTTGGGTACATTGTTAATTTGACAAAAATGTAGTTCGAATGCTTTGTGGGGATGTGCTTGGGGAGGAATCAGGAAGATGGAAGGAAAAAAGACTTTAGAACGATTGAATTTATAACTTTTCTGTGCGCTATTTTATATTATTTTACAAAATGAAATATGATTTGACCTAGAATTATAGAGGAGGTTTCACATTTAAAATTACGAATATTTTGGGGAATATCTATTATAAGAAAACTTTCGTAAAGTATTTATAAAGGGTTTTATTTGTTTAACATTCAAACTAAATCATTTAATAAATTCTTTCCATTTTAACAAGCATAAAATAGACCCATTTTCAACTTGAATTCATTTTAAAACTATTCAGAAGTTAAGTTAGATAGTTAGCTAAATTTATAATAATATTCCAACATCTGGATTTATGGACATTTTATGTCCAATTCCCATCTTGACACACTTATACACTCGGAATCATAAATGCCATATTTTCACATTCGTGTTGCCGTCTTTCGGGCGCACTCAAAGCCGCAATTTCCAATTAAGTATTCATTTAGTTTTGTCAACTCCAACAATGGAAATTCATTGCTCGTGTGCAACAACACAGCACAACCCATGACCCCTTTTTCCCCCAAAAAGTAAACTAGAAAATTACATTTTCATGTCACACAGACACAATATACTCACTCGCACACCGTATCACTTGTCAGGGATGGAAAACCGAGAATTTCCCTGCTTCTCGTTTACTGGCCATCAACCCATCAACTATGATATATCGTATACATTCGTATATATGTACGAATAGTACCTATTTTTTATATTCCAACTTTTGCACCCCCACCCTTCGGGCAGCAACCCCCAATCCCCAATCACCCATTTGCATTGAGCTTTTGATGTGGATGTGTGTGTTGGGGCTATAAATCGCTCATGTCTGCGGCAAGGTCTCCATAGGCAGACAATGCGCCACCTGTCATCCTGGGAATAAAATGTATCGAAATGGGAATAATATTCAAAAAGAGTGTATGCGATTTTATATCATGTCTATAAAACCTTAGCCAAAAATAAAGAATATAAATGGGTACATTTTTAACACAGAAAAAGAGTGTTAATTTTATTATGAGAAATATATTTAGGATGTATTTGTACGCATTCTTACACGTTTTTGAATAATAATAATAATAATAATTACAAATAATAAAATAATCCTTAGCGATTTAAAATGAGTAAAGGTAAAAAGAAGTGGTTAAAATGTATAATATTTTCCAAGAAAACTTGGATAGCGGATGGTGTTCTCTTTGTTGTATAGTAAGAGACTACTTACCTTATATACTTATAAATTACCAGAAAATGGACAGAGATTTAAATCCCACAAAAGGTTTAGATTAGAGGTTTCATATCACTGAAGATTTTAGCTTACTAGATATTTCACATCATTAAGAACTTGAAATATTAGATGGAGAATTACAATTTGTAGAGATATTAAATCACCAGAGATTTGACATCACTAAACATTTCAGATAAATCGAGATTTTAAATCACTATAAAACTTAATCATGAGATATTTAAGGCCAATAGAAAAGCATTCGTGGTTGTCTCACAAGAAATTACTAGAGATTTTCGATCATTTTAAATAAACATAAATTAAATCACATTAGCAGAATCAACTTGGTTTTTCATTATTAAGAATAAATAAATTAAATTAAATCTTATTATTATTATAAAGAAATTAATTGCAATTACAAAGGGTGGGTAATTTTGATATTTGTGGCCATCTGCTTAAGAATTTAGTATACTAATTAACAATAATTAATAAGTGAATGAATTCTATAATTACATTAAGTTTGATGCGAAGTGATTACTTGGGATAACTAATTTGTAGTTATTGAAACTAAGATTTGGTTATATATTATTATATAATTGAGTGTATTAATAATAAATACTAAAAAATTAAATTAATTAAATTAAATTAAATTCTCTGTATATGAAAACAAAGATTTATCAAGCAAGCAAATAAGCAAGGTTTTCTCTCTATTTATAATTATTTTCGTGGCTAATTAAGCTAATCTAGTTACCTAAATTTACTCTTTAAAATAAACAAAAGGCACCATGTTTAAGATACAATGAGTCACTTTGAAAGACATTCTATTATATTGTATATATTTTATATTATCTATCCACCTTATCACTTTATCCTATCGCCAGAGCTCCTCAACTGTTGCTCTCTTTGTGCTGTGCGCATAATGTAAACATATAAACCTAATCCAGTCAGTCAGTGACTTTTAAAGTACATCTCATAAAGCTGCGAATATAATTGTATAGAATTTCCCAACATTATTGCAGCCTCTCTCGTTCATCGTAGCTGCGACCCCAAAAATAAAGGTTGCTTGACCCCCGTGGAACTTTTTCACTGACTCTCTGTTGTTGTTGTTGTTGTTGTTGCTATTTTTGCTGGGCGAATGGGTTCATGAACTCACCGAAAAACAAACTTTGACTTTTTATGGGCAAACGAACGCAAATCCATTCAAACTTTTTATGGTTGTTGCTGTTGTTGGGCGGACTTTAAAGTGCTGTGTGTGTGTTTATCAAGCTGTGGGGACAATAAATGCAGACGTCGCGCCGACGAAACTCAGACAGTTCAAATGTCCTGGCACAATTTCCACACGGCGGCAGCAGGCATCGTGTTGGCACTGTCCTCCTTTGCTGTCCAATCAGCAACACTTTCCTCCACCGTTGTTATTTCGGATTGCATTTTATTGCTACTGCTGGATGCACTCACTTGAAGAAACCCTTAAGGATTATTTTACAGGATCAAAATAATTAAGAACGGGTCTTTCAGCTAACTCCTAAAATGCTCTACAAATATTCAAGTGTGCTGCTCTTGTTTGCTGAATATTTAAGGCGCCTAATCTCACTTGAGACTCGGACTAGGCATGGCTTTAATAATTGACGGCATGCTACATACCAGAGACGGACCAGGACAATGGCAGGATATTAGCTAATGCCACAAATGCATCCTGGCATTCTGACATCCTGGCATCCTGGCATCCGGGGGCAACTGCCAGCGGAGCGACAATTTCATGCCAGCTGCGCACACACTCACACAGCGAGACACAACAAAATGCGCAACAATAACAATTAAAATTGGAAACTGCAGCAGCAATCCATGGAGTAGTAGTGTGTCAGGGGAGAGCTGGAGAGGCAGGGCAGGCCATGTTGCAGAGTGGTTCAACCTTGGCCTCGCAACACGCCCCTGCAGCAACTGCAGCCGCCCCTGCAGCAACCCCTGTTGCCACTCCAACTCCGTACCCTCCTCGGTGTCCTCAACTCCGCTCTGGAGACCATAATTATCCAATTGAACAATAAACAGATGCCTGCCGGGCTTGAGTCAATAGACAATGGCTATGGCCGAGAGACAGGCACTGAGCCTGCCCAGCTGGCAACCTTTCAAACGGTCGCCTCCGCTGCAGTTGTGGCAGCAACTGATGTTGCATTTGCTGTTTTGTGGTTTCTGTGGCAATCGTCGAAAGGTTGTGTGCCACTTCTGTCCGCCGGCCACAGAGAGTGATGAGTTTCAGAAACAGTGATAGCTTTTGCGACTTTTAATTGAGTTTAATATGTAAGGAAGTTTTTTCATTTTAAAGAAAAGGAGTTCCCTAAAGTTAAATCGAAAGAAAGGATTATAATGCTTATAATTTTTAAATAAATCCAAACCTATTTGTTATTATTTTATAATCCTCTATCACCAGCTTATGTCAACCATATTGATTTTGAGTAATTAAAACAGATTACAGTCCACATTCGCATAGATATTACAATTGCTCATTTAATATTTAATTTCATGGGCATTTTGAAATGTAATCAATGTACTTATTACTCATAAAACCCAAACCATTGAAAAATAAACGATTTAATTCAAATTTAATTAAACTAAGCAACGTGGACTAATTAAAACGAACTTGTTATGCAATATTTAATATGATATTCAAATCGGTGGGCATCTCTAATCCTAAAGGGCTGATGAACCCTCCTGAGCTGTGGTTATGGAAGTCGAGAAGCTTCCTCCGGGCAACCCAAGTGTAATAATGTGCCAAAAACGTTTACAGAGTCCCACAGAGGATGCCGGGAGCCGGACAATTGGCAAGAGGCAACTTGTGCGGTCGCTCCGGCTGAAAGGACACCGGGGGTCAGTGACTGACAGGGTCCTTTGTCTGGCCAAATGCTTATTTAATGAATATTTATTAACACGGTAACTAATTTCGGTTTTTCTGTTCTGTTTACTTTTTGCTCCGGCTCACAGGTGACTGACGACGACGACGAGGATTGCCCAGCAATGTGCAGACGGTCGCTGGCTGGAATTGCTGGCAGGACACAGACCGCAAGGATCAATCCAATCAAGGAGCAGCAGCAGCAGCAGCAGCAGCAGCAGTTGCAGCTGTGAATGCAGCATTGGCCACTTTTTATACTTACCCACACGAAATGCGTTTTTGCAGCTCGGCCAACGGAGAGATAGCAGTTGATAGATGAACTAATGCAAATGCCCTCCAATTGCAGCTTTTGATGCAAACTCAAGGCAGGGCCCACAAATAGAACAAACCATAAGCCAACTCGACTGATAGTTTAAACAGAAACGATACAACACACACCCTACAAACTCTTGGCTACAGCAACTTTTTAATTATTGTTAAGAACACACTTTTGCAAGACGACACAACCGTAATATGCCAAATATGTGTTGCCCCAACTGAAGCTAAAAAACAACAAAGGCAAATAAATACCCATTGGAAGCTCAACACAGTACCCAGAAACCCAAGCGAAACCCACAAGGCTCAAGCGCGCGCTCATCAACAGGAGGACATCGCATAAGCCATGGGCAACAAATGCTGCAGCAAGCGACAGGATCAGGAATTGGCACTGGCCTATCCCACGGGAGGCTACAAGAAATCCGACTACACCTTTGGCCAGACGCACATCAACAGCAGCGGCGCCGGCGGCAACATGGGCGGCGTTCTTGGCCAGAAGCACAACAACGGCGGCTCCCTGGACTCCCGCTACACGCCCGATCCTAATCATCGGGGTCCGCTGAAAATTGGCGGAAAGGGTGGCGTGGATATCATCAGGCCACGCACCACACCAAGTGAGTTTCCTTGTATATGATATATATAAATATATATTTTTATTTTGGGCAAACAACCCATTCGAAAAACCCTATCTAATATGCGCATGATAATGCATTAGTAATTACAGGTGTGCTTTGGTAAAAAGAAAGCAATTTGTTAACTGAAATATTGAATGGGAGTTTAGCTCTAAATTCTGACTTTGTTTTTGTTTGGATTCTATTTTATTCGATTTTATTTGATGTTCTTTATTTGGATTTGATTTGATTTACTTTATTCAATTAAATATCATTTGATATTCTGTATATATGATTTGATGAGAGTTCGTGTTATTCGATTTTATTTAACTTCCCTCGAAGCTATTTATTTATATTTTTTCGTTTTAATTTATGTATAAATTATTTGGTATACAATAGGGTTTTTCGTTTTGACTTGATTCGATTTAAATTCCTTTTATTTTTGATTCGAGCTTAATATTTTTATTTAATTCCATTTATAGTTAGTATTTATTCCCTTTAAGATTTTTAATTATTTTTCTTTCGAATAAAATAGCATTCCAAGTAAATCTCATTCCTTAGTCCTTTACATTACTGATAGCCTCGCGAACCAAGTGCATTTATTTAATTAAAGAGTTTAATCTACTCGATAAAAGTTGAACCCGTCAATTATATTTATGCGAGACAACATTTTAATTAAGGAAGTTCAAGTGGGCGAGGTTTGCCTGTATGTATGTGTATTACCATGCATTAGTAATTAGCTGTTGGCTGTTATCCTCCTGGGCCTTCGCGGGAGGAGTGATAATTTCAGCTTTTAATTAGTAATTTGACTTTTTGCCTGCCACAGAGATTGGCTTTTACCCGCTGGTTGGCCCTCGGTGTTTGCATAATGTGAGCCAGCGCCAGGCAACCCGCCAAAACTAACTAACCAAGCAACTACCTGTACTGTACACCTACTGCCATAATTAGAGTTCGTCTCCCAGGAGGTTCAGAGGTGGAGTCAAGTCATTTGCCACGCTGGTGGCAAACGCAATTCTCATATTTGCACTGGTAATACAACTACACTCGTTAACCTTGACCAGTTCTCGTGGCCCGGAAAAGGGTATCAGGGTGGAAAGGTGGTGTTGGATTAATGCCACCTTAGCGGGGATATTGCATACGATATGGCACGACATTGTGTTGCCATATACGAGACCCCAAGGAGTTGTGTAAGGAGCTGTTGCAGCTGCGTAACAGTTTAATAAGTTGGCAAAAGGGGTGCTATATTTGCCACGAGCAAATTGCAGTGTTCTAAGGGATACCCTACCCTACCATTTGCTTTGTATTTAAAGGGAAATATAAGCTCAGGTCACAAGAGGTTTTACTTAAAGCATGTAGAAATAGTTAAATTGAAGTAGAATGCACTATAACATCCTCAAGTAGACAAATCTTTCAATGTAAGTCTGTTCGCTTTACTTCTTTAAGCAATAATTTAATTAAATTCCAACCTTCCCGTATTTAAATTTGCAAGATCTATTTAATTTTTTTAAATTACTTTTCACGGCAACCTTTAGCAGTCATAACTTTGAAACCACAAAGGCGGGAACCGATCCCCATGTTTTCCCATGGCATAAATGCCACCATTCGTTTCATTCCAACTAGCATTGGAGTGGACTGTGGACGGCTGGTGAATTATTTTGATGTGACCTGTCACCGCCAGCTGGGAATGCAAAACCTCGCAGCCGGCAGCCGATTAACTGCTGCCGCTGCCATTTCTATCCATGACATGACGGCTACACAGTACTATGGGCTTATATAGGCCCCTAAAGCCGCTTAGGTCGTGTAAACCCATCAAGAGGTTGAGTGCTTGGCCAGTGATTTGTGCCGCCTTTGTCAGCACGAATGCCTGGTGAAAATGCCTGGTGGGCGTGGCCAAGCCAAGTTAAAGCTAGTGGAGGACAGAGCCGGCCAAGGCAACTGGCATGCCAGAGTGGACAGCAGTTTATTTATGCGTTGCCTCGCCTCGCTGCTTGTGGGCTAAATCAATTAGCCAAATGCAAGTCAGTGCCAAAAATCGCGGCTTGGCAACGGGACACACTTACCATGCACGAAATGAAATTGTTTTGTTTATGGCGGCGACCTTCCCGAAAATGTATGCTATGCTATCCAATTTGCATTTGGCAAGCATCTTCTTGAACTCATTAAACTCTAATTAAGTTTTAAGGCAATTTGGTTAGGCAAATAGGAAAAAATATATATGTACCATATATGCATGAAAAAATTGTGTATTTCCCAATTTGTCGCCATAAATTGCAATTTAAGGACGCAAATCAAATTTGCCCAGCCAGACGAAAATTTTTGCCACTAACTAGACACCTCTTCTCCCTGCCTTTGCCACAGCCGGCGTACCCGGAGTGATGCCCAAGCGCGTCGTCGTGGCCCTCTACGACTACAAGTCCCGCGATGAGTCCGATCTGAGCTTCATGAAGGGCGACCGCATGGAGGTCATCGACGACACCGAGTCCGATTGGTGGCGCGTCGTGAATCTAAGCACTCGCCAGGAGGGCCTCATCCCGCTCAACTTTGTGGCCGAGGAGCGCAGCGTCAACAGCGAGGAGTAAGTGCTTGATTTTAACAGGGCCAGCAGCAGAGCTTGTGATAATTTATGTGGCTTTTAAATATGAAAAATTTCATCTATAAAAGTGGCTTTTAACTAGAAAGTCTTCTATATATATTAAATAATTCATATTTCCACCAATAAATACATTACAAACACAATCCTCTGCTGTGCTTTACTATCTAATATTTACCAAATTTATTTACCAGCTGGTTCTTTGAGAACGTGCTGCGCAAGGAGGCGGATAAACTTCTGCTGGCCGAGGAAAATCCTCGTGGCACCTTCCTTGTTCGTCCCTCGGAGCACAATCCCGATGGCTACTCGCTGTCGGTGAAGGATTGGGAAGATGGACGTGGATATCACGTGAAGCACTATCGCATTAAGCCGCTGGATAATGGTGGCTACTATATAGCCACCAATCAGACTTTCCCCTCGCTTCAGGCCCTGGTCATGGCATACAGCAGTGAGTATATACCCACACGCAAGCGACAACAATAATAAGTTGTAGGCAATGAAGTGGAAAAATCCATTTATTAATTCTCTTATCGCCGCAGAAAACGCTCTTGGCCTGTGTCACATACTATCGCGTCCCTGCCCCAAGCCCCAGCCCCAGATGTGGGACCTGGGCCCGGAGCTGCGGGACAAGTATGAGATTCCACGCTCCGAAATTCAGCTGCTGCGCAAGCTGGGACGCGGCAACTTTGGTGAGGTCTTCTACGGCAAGTGGCGCAACAGTATCGATGTGGCGGTGAAGACCCTACGCGAGGGCACCATGTCGACGGCTGCCTTCCTGCAGGAGGCGGCCATCATGAAGAAGTTCCGCCACAATCGCCTGGTGGCCCTCTATGCGGTTTGCTCGCAGGTAAGTGAAGCAACATATTTTCCTTAGCCTTTATTAATTTCGGATATCTTGTTTTGCAGGAGGAGCCCATATACATTGTGCAGGAGTACATGTCAAAGGGCAGTCTGCTGGACTTTTTACGCGAGGGCGACGGCCGCTACTTGCACTTTGAGGATCTCATCTATATTGCCACCCAGGTGGCCAGCGGCATGGAGTATCTGGAGTCCAAGCTGCTCATCCATCGCGATCTGGCGGCACGCAATGTACTCATTGCCGACAACAATGTGGCGAAGATTTGTGATTTCGGATTGGCGCGCGTTATTGCCGATGACGAGTACTGTCCCAAGCAGGGCTCACGGTTTCCGGTCAAGTGGACGGCGCCCGAGGCAATCATCTACGGCAAGTTCTCGATCAAGTCGGACGTCTGGTCGTACGGCATCCTGTTGATGGAGCTGTTTACGTACGGACAAGTGCCCTATCCAGGCATGCATAGTCGGGAAGTGATTGAGAATATTGAACGGGGCTTCCGTATGCCGAAACCGACGAATCACTACTTCCCGGACAACATCTACCAGCTGCTTCTCCAGTGCTGGGATGCCGTGCCCGACAAGAGGCCGACGTTCGAGTTCTTGAATCACTACTTCGAGTCGTTCTCGGTCACGTCCGAGGTGCCGTACCGAGAGGTGCAAGACTAAGAAGCAGCCGAGTCCAGAGCCTAATCACACACATCACCTACACACACTCACACGCATACACACACGTACGACATATATATATAGTATATAAAGTTATACATATATATTATACATTTATATGCATATTTACTATAATTCTTAAGACTTTTTAATGGCATACCAACCATGCAACACACACACACCCATGAACTCTATATGTATGGTATATATGTATGTGTTTAAGCGTATCTTAACAATTCTCTGAATCCAGCTACAAAAACAAGAAAAAAAAAGTAAGAAAAGAAAGGAAAACAAAACACAAAAATCGGAAAGAACTAAATTTTATATTTTACACGCAAAACTATTTTATAATTTATATATATATATATATATACCTAACTGTATGTACTATGGAAATAGAAAGTATTTAACTAGTTTTGTAAGCTTACGGGGTCGAGATAACGATGATACCGATGATACCGATGATACCAAGAAGTCAAGTAGGAAGGAAATTGATGGCAACTCTATTGAATTTCAAGTCGAATACAGCTATACAATTTAAACGCTACTTTAATCGGTGCTTAGGTTTTTTGTATAAACAATCCAATCCAATCTACAAACTAGATATCTCTTTGATCTAAGCCTCCTCCTCTGCTGAATAGTTTCTTCTTCTTCTGATACTTTCCACACACACAAAACAAACAAACACGAGACGACTATCTTACAACTAAGCCAAGTATTATTTAAATCAATCCGAATCCGAATCAAACATTAATGTATTTCAAATTGTTGCTAATGAGAAACTCTCCAATGATGGCATTTACTTATAAGGTGGCAGTGTGCCCACGCCTCGTCTTCTACGTTCATGTCCAGAAATCTAGATGGAAATAAGAAAATTCATTTGCGAAAAATTGCATTTTGTACAAATCATTGAAAAACACAAGGAGATAAAGAGAGAGAGAAAGCATTTCACGTTTCGTTGTTAGCAATTGAACCAATGAATGTTTATAGTACACTTAAGTTTATGCCAAAATTATTGTTTATACCTTATACTTTGTTCGTATACTTAAGCACAACAAGCACACACAATTGGGCACTGTCCATGTAGTCTAGATATATCTCTATTGATGTACAACCTGCAGCGTTGGCCCGCATTTAGTTCCTCTCCACACCTGCTGTTCCTTGCGTGTGCAGCCCAAATCAATAGCCCGACTCAAGCCATATGGATAAACTGCTATCTCCAGGGTTTCAAATGCTAAATATCATACGATAATGATTCGAGCCGTATCAATCAATCAACCAGAGACCACACTCAAATCAACTCTCATACACATGCACACATACCAATCTTAGCTTCACATCAGACATCGATTGAGAGGAGACTTTATTTAATTTATTTGATTTTTGTTATAGTTTTTAGTTTGTCGTTCATCGATATAGTACATATAGCATACATATATATATATTGTGTTGGCCATTGTGTGCACATTCTGTAGCATAAAACCAAAGTTTAGCATTTCGTATTGAGATCTATGTATTTGTAAAGAACATTTATACAGCGGCATACAAACACACTACACACACATAAACAGAGAGAGATCAGTTTATATAGGATAACCAGGCTTAAACTAAAACGAGGACAACAAACCCAATCATTGTATGAAATTGCATTCAACGTATAGGAATCACAACGGAATCATTGCAAATAATTAATTAAAAAGGATATTGTTATAATTCACAGGCAAAACTGAAATTGTTTAGCGTAGTTGATGAATTTTTTGTATATAAACTTGACATATAACGTGTAGAAATAAACGACAAATTAAATTGAATAATAATACCATAATAATACCAAGCGAATTCTGCAAAATCAGCAATGGGCCACTGGCGGCGCAGGCGGCATGCGAGGCATTTAACCACAAAACAAGAAGAACGTACATTTTTATACAAACTGCGGCAATCAAATTGAAAGATTTACAAAATTTTTCAGCCTTTGCCTGGGTAGGCGTGTTGCATGCGCCGCCAAAGATTCTATATTGTTGCTTGATATAACATTGAATAACAAATATGAGGATGTCAGATGAATAATTATAGTAATTAACAAACGAATGGGAGATTGTCATGTAATACGGATAATGGTAATAATTCACAGATTCACGAAAGCAAATATGAATGGAAACTGAATTTAGCTGATGTAAAATGATAGAAACGTGTCCGTTAAGTCGGTTAGGTGTGTAATGCATAATACAAATAATAATGATAATAACTAATAAAATTGAAAAATATGTAATAACTAAATACTGGTTGTTTTCATTTGGATTTTAAAGGGTTTTTTAATAATTTAGGAAATAATTAAAAGTTCTTTGGGTAGGTCAAATTACGATAGTTAATAACCTCATGAAAATGTTCGCAAATGCACTAAGAAACGATATAATAGGGCGAGCGTTCAGAATAAAGCGTTTAATAAGTAAAAAATCTAAAAATATCCCAGTTAAAGTACAGAAATTACAACTTCTTCATATTTATGCGTTGCCTTTATCATTAGATTATTTTCATGGCCAACTGTAAAATCATGTCTGAATACAATTAAATCCAAAAACTTACCCAATACTCTTATAAATTCAAAAAATAATTAAACGCCATAACATGTTTGTTTTTCGCTTTTTTGGATACCAAAAAAGTTGAATGAAATTTTGTATTTTATTGTTCCTTTCCGGGTTTAATACATGTATGTATATAGAATAATGAAATCGTTTTCGTTTAAAAATTGTTCAAAGGCAAAATTGTACATAATATGTAATTCGTTATGTTTTGTCTTGTATATGTATATATAATTAATTCAATAACTCGATTTTAATCCATGAAGTGCGCTAAAAAGTAAACGTTTCAGTGTCTTGCAAATGCACTTTGAAAGGACCGATTCTAATTCGATTTAGGTTAATTTTGCTTTATCTTTTTGTTTGTTTGTTTTTTTTGGGGCTGGTGACTACTGACAAATGTATTAATGTATTCATTTTGGCTCGCTACTCCGACAGAGAAGATCCTGCGCGATGTATATATATCTTATTGGGGGCGAATATATGTATATGTAGGGGATATGTACATATCCGCCTTGCATTTGGGGTAAAACAGTTCTGTATAGTTTGGGCATATTTGCTATTTTGTTTATTGTATGTACAATAAATTCGTATTACTCTTATTTATTGTTTGGCATTCGTATTTGGACCTACGAACGTTGCTCACTAACGGATTTGATCGTAAGGCTCCATATGGCAACCACTGGTCTCGGCCACAGTCGTCCGAGGTGCAAGTGAATCGAACAAATCGGCTAGTATCCTGGGCAAACTCTAGTTGAAACAGAATAACAATTGAAGTAACTAGGAATCCGGGGTGTACTCTGCAACTTGTATCATCACATTTTATACACATGGTAATATTTCAAGTTATCAATATCAATATCCAATATCAATACCAAGACTTTCAAGTATTTACTTATGTAAGTGCGGACAACATTTTCTCTAATATACATCGAGGCATAGCCGATCACGTTTTTATACATTCATATGCAAGAGCTAAGTATACAGCAATATATATTTAGAGTCATCCATAATTAACAGGGCAAACATCTTAAGGCTAAACATTTACAAAACGCTTTCATCAACTGTTCAAGTATGTCTATTATCTGCCCAAAGTAGGCCCGAATCTTAACCAGGTTATTCCATTTTAAAATGCATTTATCAACTGTTTGATATAATATTTATAAATTATATGCGCCGGGCCCGTTTTCTTAATGCAGTTAATGTCATTCGTTGTGATTAAAGTATTTTTCGAATAATAAGTGAATTTTGCAGGGGTAAAGTTGGGATGGTGAGCCAAAAATACTAAATGCTACGCCTATGCAAAGGATAATATTTAGAAAAATGTTCAAAAAATTCTTAGAAGTGATAGTATCGAATTGGAATTTCCCGGAGGACTACCAGAAGTTTTTAGAAAATAATGTATTTTCTCACCGCTGAACTTAATACTTTTGATTAAAATATTTTACCTTTACCCTATTTCGTTCAGACATTCTATGGAATGAAGCGAAATTCATCTTGGCGTTGATGTTATTTGACGATTTTCCGCTACATTTTCATACAATGCCTTAACAAAATTCTTTAAAGTATATAACAGAAGTATTTTCCAGGTTCTTGAATTTAAATAAATATATAGTATGATAGATAGATAGATTTTTTAACTGACATTTAAGAAAACGGACATTTTGAGGATAAGAAAAAAGGACAACAAAAACCTATGGTCATCTCAGTTTTTAGGTGTGAAAATACAAAACCAAACCAACCATTTTTGACTATATTGAATTTTCGAATTCAAGATTCTCAAAACTGGTTGGTTTTAGAATTTTCACCTGAGCGGCCATTGATTTAACTATGATATTTGAATTATTAACTTGCTGATTATTTACGATATTCGGTAACTGTGTTAATGTTGTGTGCGAAGTTTTTTAGAGAGTTTATTTTTGTTATTTATTTTGGGATTTTTCAATTGACAGGCTTACCTGTAACTTATATATATGTATATGCATTTTTTTTTATAAATTTATATATAGTGTGGTAAATTGCACCTTGCTAAGTCCTACGTATTATCTTTAGAATTGCATCCTCTGGTCGTAAAGCTACAAATATTAAACTCTATTTCTCGCCTCGTATGAAACTAGTCTAGGTTTGTATTTTCGTACCTATATGACCTCAGAATCCCAATATAATATATATCTATATAATATTGGGGCCTCCTTCCGGCGAACACATTCGAATCGCACTTATCGGTGTTATGAACTACATTTTTTGATTCTCCTGAATCGTTGTTTCCGTTAATTTGTATTTGTTTTTAATAAATGTTCTGCACAAACATACAATTTCGGTGGCTTTTAAGGGGTATCAAGGCGATTAGTTGAAAATAAGTAGAGAAAAAATTCACAAGAGAAGATGAATTTGTTTCTAAAACTTTAAATTCAGTTAACCAGCTTTGATACCCATTAATTTATTAAAAATGACACGGGATCGAAGAGTATACTTGGCACGAGAAAATGTGTAAGAAACAAAAAAAAGAGACTGAATTGATTTTGTTTCTAGTGGTTTTCTTCGTGCTAAATTTTAACTTTGATACCCTGTAATTTCAAATGGCCTTAGTTTACAGAACTCCAAGAAAATACCGAGTGCTTAGGCTTGCAGGTTGCAGATTAAAACAAGTCAGAAACATAATTAAGCGATCTTTTGCTTGGTTTCTTCTGTTCTTTTTTTAAGTGCAACTTGTAAGCTTTGATACCCCGCATTTTCCTTCAGCCTTGTGCAGAGCATTTTCGATTCGACATTGCCGAACCAATATGATGACCTGAAGCGGATTTACATGGCGGATGAGATCTGCTGTCCCTGCTGATGCAGTTGTTGTTGCATCTGCTGAGGCGCTTGCTGCTGCTGCTGCGGCGGCTGCTGTTGCTGCTGCTGCTGCTGCGTTGGTTGCTGCTGCTGCTGTGGCTGCTGATATTGCTGCTGGTACGGCTGCTGCTGATATTGCTGCTGCTGCGGAGCCAGCTGCAACGGTGGCGGCGTATTGCCAATCGCTGCCGCAGCCGCCGCCGCATTCTGCTGCGTTGTGGCCTCGTTGGTCTTCAGGAAATACGTTATCAAATCGATGGGCAGCGGGAAAACAATCGTCGAGTTCTTCTCCGCGGATATGGTGTTGAGTGTCTGTGGAAAATGTGAATATTTAATATGGGAAGTTCATGATAAAGTCATAAGGTTTAATGGGAGCAGTTTCAATAAAACAGAAAGCCTTTTTACGTAACTTATAAATATTACTTTGGTTGTATTATATACATATTTAAGTAAATAAGCGTCATTTACTGTATACGGACATGTGCAATATATTCTTCTAATTCATGGAAATACATCCTTATCGTCTGTAACAATAAAATTAATGGCTATGTCAGTGACCCACCTGCAGGTAACGCAGCTGGAGGGCGGCCGGCGAATCGCCAATCACCTCCGACGCCTCGCGTAATGCTCGAGATGCCTTCTGCTCTCCTTCGGCGGCGATGACTTTGGCGCGGGCTTCCCGGGCGGCCTCCGCCTCGGCGGCCATCGCGCGCTGCAGTTGCACGGGCAGGCGCACGTCCTTGCTGTTCGGTCGATGGAGAAAATGAGATTAGCCAGGAGGAGGTTGGAATGGATAGGACAGATAGCGGAAATACCCGCAATTCGAAGCTAACACCGTTTCTAATCTCAAAAAGTTTTCAAACACTCAGAGAAAACCACTAAACTTAAGTGAGAGGTAAAGTTTTTTAGACAAAATTACAAAAAATCGACTTGGATTGCTTTCTGTTTGAAATATATATTTAAATAATTCTGTTTAAAAACTATTTGCATATAGAAGTAAACACCAGTTGGGAAATTTAGTCTAAAACTGGCGTACATGCTTTCTAAGCAATTGGTTACTGTTAAGGAAACTAACATGGCAAAGAAACATATGTATTACCAAGCCAGCTTCTTGCCTTTAACTAGAGTTTTGGTTTTTTTTAAAGTATTTTTGCTTGAATTCTTTTAACCAATCCATTTTTTTCAAGTGTATTTTCCAATTTCCATATTAAATTGTCTGCCATCAGACCAACAAAATGTGCCAAGCGCCTGCTAATGTGCCTCGCAGCTCGGCGTAATGGCGCATCTTTAATTCGAGCAACTCGCGGTCTCAGCCAGTATTTTTCACAGCCAACGTAGCGTGGGGCTTAATTTATCAACAAAAATATATATTTATCTCGCCCTATTTGTCTAAAATTTTAAGCGGAATAATATATGGCGCACAATTTCTCACATCATTTTATTGGCCATTTAGGAATGTTGTTAAGCTGCAGATCAATTTTCATAACACATCCCAGAGAAACACATGCCAGCGAAATGAAGAAAGGCAGATGCAGTAATGAAAAATTCAACAACTGCCATAAAATGAAACCGGCCAAGTTTGTGAGGGTTGTTGTGGGGAGATGGGAGTTGGTAAAAAGGTAGTAACAGCAGCCGCAGCAACAGCATAACCACAACAACAACCGTCAACGCGTCAAGTTGTTGCAGCTGTTTTAACATGGCCAACACCAGCCGCTGTTACCAGCCGCCATATTTGTTGGCCACACAGGAAAAAGAAAGGCTCTTCATGTATATTGAAGTTATTAAATACGGAAATAAAGCTATTCCCTTAAAGGAACTATTTAAAAGAAGAAATAAAGTTTGATTTAGGTATGTATTAGTATTAAAAATTCCAAATAAATTATAGAAGTTACAGAAAAATCCCTAAAATGCACCTACATAAAGCTCTCCCTAATTGTTTCCGGTGCATATGTAAGCATTTGACGTGCCAACGTCACACTTGGCGCTGCGAAACTGAAGCTGACAAAGTAGTAGCCACTTGCCCCCTGTGAGCGGCATATAATAAATTACAACAACGGGGCCCCGCTCGGTGACAGGACAGACAAAGAACAGCAGCCCACACCCGCACACACTCACACACACACTTCTGGCCATCATCCAGCGTTATTGTTATTGTTGTGTGATAAATGCCCAGGAAAAATGGTAGAACAAATAGGCGACAACCAACTCTACTGATGTGGCCTTCCTTGTCGCGGCTATGACAATGTTTGCGGGGCAACATTATGGCAGCAGCCAATTTAGATGTTATATAAGCTGGCAAAAACTCAAGTCCCTGGTGTGTTTAGTCAGCAGAAAGCACCTGGTGGTTTTGTTATAACACAATTAGAAACTTTTGGCAACTGGCGATGAATACTTGATTTTTTCACCTGTACACCTCAGCGGTAAATGGAATTTGAAAGGATTTTACAGAGCCAAAAGTTAAATAAATAAATTGGCAACAAATTTGGTCCCAGGAGACAAGTGTTAGCATGAAACGGAAATAGGGTCCGGAATAGGGTATCCTGGTTTTCAGAACATAATGTTAAGTCATACGTTTTAGGATATTATATATTAATTGTATCTTTAAAAAAAAATCTAAAAGAGAAGCTTTAGAAACGCAATTTATCATCACCTAAATCTTATATCCTTAAAACCGCTTTACACTCTTGTAAAACCAGGTTTAAAATACCAACTCCTTGAACCTAATCCAAGCCCTTAAAGAAATCACATCGTAAGCAGCCATAAAGCCAGAGCTCTCGGCATCCTTTAGAGCATATCATCAACTTCGACTGTAGTCGAGGCAAACCGTTTATAAAATTACTTTTATAGCTTGACATAGAAAGTTTTCCAGGTTGCCACTGCAACTGAGTGTGCTGCAAAGGGGGTTAGCAAAGCTGTGCTACTTACATTTCAACACGTTCAACTTTGATGCCCCAGGCATCGGTGGCTTCGTCGAGTTGAACCTGTTTATGATTGGGCGCCAGGTGGTTGTGGTGGCGGTGGTGGTTGGATGTGGATTCGTTGGTTGGTAGTTCGGTCGGTGGGTCGGTGGGACGGTGGGTCGGTGGATGAGCCGTGTGAGAAATAGCAGTAAAAATACATTAGTTTTTGTTTACACGCGTTTTTCAGGTCGTTAACAGTTTTGTTTTTCAGTTTTTTTCTTCTAGTTTTTTGTTTTTATTTCCCATCCTTGCTCCCCCTAGCTCCACGTGGCCACATTGTGTTTGTGGGTCGTGCAGCATCCTTGAAATGAGAAACTAAAAATGCAGCAGCACTCGACGGAGGGAGCCCCGGCAACTTGGCATTTTTCACATGTGCGCTTCGACGTGCCACCACCGTCGCCGCCTGATGCTGCTTGAGATTTTCGCCTGATTTTGAACTATTTTTCATACGGCATGAAGAATAAATAAATAAAACGACGACCGCCGCCGATGTTGCCAGGCATGCCTTTAGAATTTGGGTTAAGTTGGCAGCTGCTAAGATATGCGGCTCGCAGCTCCACTCCACCCCGGCTGCCTATTTTCAATTTTGTGCAATGAAAAAGCACTTTGGCTCCCAGATTATTCTCATGCCAGGCACGGACGGACCCTGTCTTTGGCAGCTGCTAAATTTCGCAATTAATATTTTCCTGTCTCCGTTGGCGGAGCTGCACCGCAAAACTTTAAGGTTTATGCTGCATAATTAGGAGCAGCGACTCGAATGTCATCTGTCAGCAGAAGGAACTGGCAAAGTAGCTGCCTGGCTGCATTCATTTTACAGGGAGCTGCTCCACTGCTAAAAGGGTTTTTTAAAAACCTTAAAAAGGAGTTTGAAATGTATCTTAAGGTGGGAACTTAATACCTTCTGAAGAAGTCTATAATATCCTTTTACTTTGACTGAGTTATACGAGTCATTTGTGAGCTTAACAACATTATATTAAAAACCCCGTTTAAGTATTTATCCAGCTAAAGGAAAATTTCTAAATAATGTTGTATATTTTCAGCTATATATTTAATTTCTGCTATTTCTGCTATATATTTAAGTTAAAGTTTAAAGAAATTTGAAATGTATTTTAAGGTACTGTCTAAAGGAGTTTAAAATATCCTTTTAATTTCTTCGGGAGATGTAAGCCTTTCTTACATTTAAAAACATTTTACTCAAAAGGATTTGAAATTGGTATTTAAAAAACCTTTAGAATATTGGCTTTTGAAGGTGGAAAAATCCAATGGAAAATGCATATTCACCTCAAATTCTCATCTTAATTCCCCAATCTAATTCCTTTTAACAAATTAATTTCCCTGTGTACACTTCTATTGTGTGTCTGTCTGTGTGTGTGTGGCAAAAGGCAACTAAGTAAATTAGAGGAAGAGCAGCTCGATGGAGTCACTGGAGCCGGAGCTCCTTGTCCCAGGCCGGGGCCAACTGGCAACTGGCAACTACTGTCAACCGGTTTGAACTCACCTGCATTGTGCCGGAAATCGTCATACGCTCGCTGAGTATCTCATGCAAATGCCGAGTTCCCATTGTGTTTCGTAGAGTAGTCTGTGCCAGTAGTCTGGTCGAATGGTGGGCATTCTCCACGTTCGCTATAGAGACCGTTGCATTTGATACGCGATAGTAAACCACTGCATCCACCGAAACCGTAACGCTATCCTTTGTGAGAACCTACAAGATGCAGTGGGGTTTTTTTTGGTTTTGGGGACACTTTGCTTGCTTTCTCTATTGTTCCTGCTATTGTTGTAGTTGGTCTGTAGTTATTTTTATATATGTTTTATAAATTCGCTTGTTATTGTTGCCGACAAAACGAATACAGACGTAAACAGAGAGAGAGAGGCAGAGATGTGCGTATATACAGATAGACGCGCATTGAGAAATTTGCAATTCGTACACGAGTATATATACACATGTGGGTGGCACTATGGCACTATGGTGATAAGCTAAACATTTGTATCTGTATCTGTATCTGTATCTGTATCGGTGGCCGTGCTGTGCTGTGCTGTGCACTTCATAGCCAAGAGATATGGAGAGACAGGGAGAGAGAGGGTATAATGCGAATGCACTTGACTTGAACGGCTTTCGCTGGCTGCTCGCTGGCCTCTTGGCCGGGTCGGGTCGCTTTTCTCTAATAGAACTAAGTGCAGGGAGTGCAAAAACTTTTGCCTCAGACCTCGGGACAGACTCTCACACACACTCACACACCGAGGCAGGGTTTCTTCCATTTTGATTATTGCATCTGTGACTGTGACTGTGCGTTTTTGCATTTGCATTTGAATTTTTAGCTTTGGCATCCGCGAGTGTGTGTGTGTGTGTGTTGTGCACATCCCAAAGTCCCAAAGTCTTTTCGCATTGTTTTGCATTCAGCGAACTTTATCCGGGGGGGGGGGGGGGGGGGGGGAGACAGCGAGAGTTATATCCCAACCAGCAATTTGGGCTCGAGAGGGATCCGATCATCTGCGCTAAAGCGATTCGTGGAGCAAAACCCAAGAGCTTGGAGGTTACAGTGTATAAGTTATAGTACAGATAGGGGTACAGAGAGATATATATAGAGACAGAGCGAGGGCACACATTATAAAAGTACAATTGTAAGAGACTCAAATTATAAGCCGAAAAAGTAGGAAACTCAAGAGCGATCCAAACCAAACAACGAAAAGGCATTAAATCGTTTGTAGGAGATGTCTTAGATATATATATATATATATATATTTTAGCAAGTTGTGGGTGGGCGGGTTAGGTCGGGTTGAGAGAGAGAGAGAGACAGATGTGACGGGGTCGTGGGCGGCTTATGTACACGTTCGGTCTCGGGATTTTTCCCATCCACACCGCAAGTTTACTGGGCCTGCCCCAATGGTGTCAGCAGCCTCGGTCCATGATGTTGCCCAAATCGAATTCTCAAATTTTTATTTTATTTTCCACTGCCTCTGCCTTGGCCACAGGCCCCGCTCGCATAAGTTGGCCTAACTTATGCCAAACTATCCCGCACAAGTGCATGTGGATATACATCGAGCCGAAAGTTGCTCCCTCGCTTGGCGCTTTATGACCTGCCCAAACATTGTTCGGCGCAGTCTAGACCGCTTTTTACGGGCCCAACAAAAGCCGCCGGAGCTCTGTGGTGTCAATGTTGTTTAGTGTCATCGTTTCCACTCGGCCAGTTTTGAGGGTTTCGCCATCATCTCTGGATCTGTGTGGGCGAACTTTTCGGGTGCCTTGCAAATCTCTAGCATTTTAGCATGAGAATCAACTGAAATGTGAGCAGCAACTGGAGGAGCTGGCACAGAAGTGTTTCCGCAAATCCAGTTATTTAAATTTATAGAGTAAAATCTTGTTCCGGGGTTTTTCTGTTTATTTATAATAATTGTAAGCAGAGGTACTTGATAAGATCGCTTAGTTTTTAGGAGGTATTTATGTAAATACACTTCCGATTTTGTTGTTCATAAGCTGAATTTAGCAAAGCACTATTTTTGCCAGGATTTGTAGCTCAAAGTTAATATTTAATAAGTGCAAAGACAGAGCAAAAAGAGTTCTGTCAGCTTAGCTACTTATATTTTCATTATTTTTTCTGATTATTTAATAAATAATAGAATAGAGAAGTTTTCTTCAAGTTTTTAAATAATTTCACATATTATATTGAAGATAAAACTGAATTATTTTGCTTATGCAGAAGAAGATTCATAATTTTACTGATATTTTATTTTTAATCCTGATTTAAATTTCTGTAACCACACCACAGTGCGTATACGTGATATTTTTTAGTCACAAGACCAAAAGTTAGCTCAATTTAAAATTCTACTTTGTGCTATGCTACTTTTCCTAGTTTTTCTTATTTGACTAATAAAATATTAACCTCTTTTGTTGTGCCTGAGCTGGCCCTAAAGCAAAAAGCTGATGTTTATATTCCAGGGCAACAGTGCGTATGATTACTTTTTGAAAGAATCCTTTGAGCCGTTGCGATTTATGCCCTCAATTACGACTGAATGATGGCTGCCTTGTTCAATTTAGCTAAAACAAATAATCGACAAATTCAATTGCATTGCATTGTGTGTGCTCTGCTCTATTGGAATGCATCATCAAGGACCTTCGCTCTGCATACCTTGGCATAATCATGCACGACTCGACGACTCACTTCATTATGAAAGCCGGGGCGAACATGGACAGAGCCCTAAATCAATTTGGCTAGAACAATGGCTTATTATTTCCCAACAATAGTTGCTAGGGCGGGGGTTTGTGGGTTGTTCTGAGTGTGAGTGTGTGTGTGTAGTGTTATGTAGTGGAGTGGAGCGAGTTGGGTCCTGGATAAGTCTTGCTTGTTCATTGCATTTTACAGTCTGAATCGAGGAAATATAGCATTGAATGAGCATGGCAACGGGTCAATAGAAACGTTCAGGAATCAATGATGAAATCATAGAAGTGGAGGGTGGAAGGTGGAAGGTGGCAGCGGGGATGGTGGTGTTTGTGTTTGTTGTTGTGGTGGTGGTGAATGAAATGAAAATTCCAAACGATAGTAGTTCATACACACTGCATATTTATACACTGTAACGCCTAAACTAATGAGTTTTCAATTATATATAATTAGGTTACTTATTACAATTTGCACAGTTGATGCTGGGAATGTGTCAGCACTTGGATCAACGATATTGGTTTCAACTGAAAATATCTTCGATATTTGGTATTTGATATTTGGTAATTAGTATTTATAGTGACAGAGAGAGAGACAGAGATAGAGAGAGGCAGAGAGACAGAGATAGAGTCAGAGTTTAGAGATAGACAGAGTCTGTTGGGTCCTCACTCATCTGGTCTGGTTTTGTCATGGTTTCTTCACACCTCCGAAGCTATGGACTATATATATCGTATCTATGGGGCAACTACTGATGCTGTGATGCTGGGACTAGCTATGGCTCTAGCACTTGCTACTATACATCATTACAGTTATACGTTAGTTACAATTACAGAGTTACGATTCTAGCGCGTTCGCCTTGGGCTTTAGTCGTGTTAGTCTAATGCTCTCGCTTTTAACTTGGCTTTATGCGGCCTGCATGCGTGCAGGAGTCGACTTGGGTTGAATTTTGTTACCACGTTTAACAGCCTAAACCACGCAAAACACACATAGATGAACTCGACATGGGTTGCTTTTGCTCATTTCGTTTGCTCAGATCGGCACAGCGATATATGTGCATACATATGCGCCGTGGTGCGGATATATATATCGCATATATGCAATGTGCTTTCTTGATTGCTTTCTTTTTAGGGGAGTGCGTCCTTTTTGTCGCTCGTGCTCAAACAAATCAAATTGTAACGTTTAATTAGTTTAGTTAGTTGTACACAATACAATACAATAATTGTTGTTGTTCTTCGTTATTATTTATATTTTTTTTTTCTTTTGAGGGGGGGTGGTGGTTTTGGCGATATGTTTTTGTTGAACAAAAACTAAAAGCGTGTGAACTAAACGACAATGTTTGACGATGTTGTGTGTATGCCTGTGTGTGCTTTGAGTGAGTGTGTGTTGCGGTGTGTGAGTGGCGGTGGTGTTATTGATTCTCTGAATTTTTATGCATTAGTTTTGGCTTTTGTTTCCGCTTTCCAGTACTTAAGTTAGACCAACATTGGGTAAACATTAACTGTTTGCTTGTGTTTGTTTTCGTTTTTTGGTTTTGTTCTGTATATTCTTTGGTTTTCATTTGGTTTTTCGTTAAAGACAGTTAGAAAGCTTTTTAGAATAGACATTTATGGAAATATATATTTAGCATGCTCTCAAAAATTATTTGAACGCTTAACCGAGGGGGGAGAGTGGGGGTTTTTTATATCAAATAAGTGCATTTCGGTATATTTTCTATAATTTTTTTTATATATTATTGTTGGTGTGAGGGTTTTGCTTTGGTTTTGTTGGTTTTTCTGGTTTTTGGTTCCGGTTTCTTTTGTTTTATATATGGAAAAACAAACTGTTTTGCTAAACAAAACTTACATAGCTCAAAAACAAAATCAATATATATGTTGGTATATATATATATAGAGAGAGAGAGATAGAGACAGAGAGAGGTAGTACATATATATAAATAGAGTTATATATAGAGCGTGGGTTAGATAGACAGTCAGATAGAGACATAGAGATAGTTAGAGAGAGAGATAGACGGTGGGAGAGATCGGTTTTTGGTGGCTGCTTAGCAGGAGAGTGAGCAAGACAGTCATAGACAGCGAGAGAGAGAGATAGATAGTCTGATTATATGTTAATTTTCGGTTTTTTGGTAGCTTGTGTGGGATTTTTGGGGAGTGCATTGAATGGATTTTTCACTGGGGGTTCCACTTGCATTTCTGTTGCATACTTTTAAGCTACGCAAGACCTTGGGTTTTATTTTTTAAAATTTTGATTTGTTGATTCAGTGTGCGTGTGTATCTGTGTGAAGTTCTTGGTGGTGTAAGTGCTGCACCCTGTGTTCAGTGAACAAACATTTGACATTCATTTCTTCATCACAGATAGAGACAGACATGGAGTGACATACAGAGAAGGATAGAGATAGAGATTGAGATTGAGAGAGAGACAGCGATAGAGGGGGTGAAGAAAAGGGAGGGCTGTGTGCGTGTGTGTCTGAGTGAGAGAGGGAGAGAGAGAGAGCCAATGCGTAATGCGTACAGTTCTTTAGTGGTTTTGCCCCGCCCCCGCCCACCAATTGTAATATATTTTTTATATTTTTTATTTTCTATTTTTTATGTGATGCTCGGCTGAACACAGAGAGCGAGACAGATAGATAGATAGACAGAGAGAGAGATAGAATTTTCAGTTGATATGCATTCTTTCACTTTTGCTTTGATATTTGACTGATTTTTCTATATTTTTTTTTTGGGTTTGTTTCATTTCTAATTGCAAGAGAGACAATCAGAGCTTTAACTATGCAAATTGTAATAACTGGAAGTTAATGTTCAAAAGACATCAAGAACTAAATACGATTACGATAACGATTACGATACGATACGATATTCAAAATGAAATGCTCGAACAGAACTCAACTCGATTCAACTCAAAAATCGAATAAAAAAGGAAACCAAAGATGAAAGTGAAACGAAATGATGCGCCAAAAAATCGCATTTCGTATGCACTTAAAGGGAGATTTTGTTCGGGCGATAAATGTGTGTGTGTAGAGTCTGAGATTGTGTGTTGTTGCTGTGTGTGTGTGTGTGTGTGAATAATAACAACGTCAACGAGAAGATGACTGAGCGGGCTTTGCTTTTTTTTTTTTTGTGTTCATCCGAGGGCATTGCCGCAGTGGCCTTCATGCGATTTACACAAAAAACCGAACAAACTCAAATGGAACACGAAAATGCTGGCGGAATTCGCAGATATACAAAAAAGTTGGAAAAACAGAAGAGAAAAATATATATGAAGGGGGGTTTTATACAGAAACTGAATAAAACTGTTTTTCGGCTTTTCGCTTTGCTGTATGTGTGTGTGTGTTATGTCCTGTGGGTATGAGTTTGCTCCACGTGACGTCAGCAAGATGGTGGTAAAAAATGGCGGCAAAGGCCAGCGGATTGAAATCGAACCATCGTTACACCATTACTTCTATCTTAAATTCACTTTTGCCATCGCTTTTCATTCCATATTTCATTTAAGTCTGCCAAGCGAACAATGAAATATGTACAGGTAAAAATGTACAGGTACAGGTAAAAATGAGAAATATGAGGGGGTTCTTTGGGGGGTGGGTTGATTGCGATAAAAGATCAAGTAAGCGAACTAAAGGCTTTTCCGGAGAAAATTCCCAAAAATTAATGGAGCGCGTATCTTGATGAGACTTCTGTATGGGTGTAAGTGTATGTGTGTAAAGGTGAGACAGGTGTGTGTATGTATGTGTGTAGGCTGCATCTGTGAGTAGTGGTTGAGTGCACACCAATGGCAATAATAATAAAAATCTGCAACATTGTTCAACTTTCAATACGACAACAAGTACCATACAAAGTATTTAAAATATATATAGAGGTTGTATATATATATGTATGCTTGATATATAGGATACAACAAAGTCTACCAACAACAACAACAACAACAACAACGAGAGGAGGAGTATAGAGAGAGCAATTCAGTGTGTGTGTGTGTGTGTGTGTTATGATGTGTTTAATGCGTAAGAGAGTGTGTGAGTGCGGTTGAGTCGTAGGAACCGCCATTAAATAAACTAAAAATTAAGGCTCTCAGGAATAATATAGTATTTAAAAATTGAATAGACTTCCGAGAGAATTAATTTTGATTAATTTGATATTCTAAAATTTTTATTTTGCTGCTTTTTTTTTCCTGATTAAAAATTAAATCATATTCCTAAGGATTTTAAGTTATATTGTTCTCATTTAGCAAAAGTTGTCTTTTTTATTTTATTGTTAAGTTTTAAAAACATTAAAAATCCAATTAGTCTTTAAAATTGAATGTTGTACATTTTACTAAATAAATTAATTTTAAGTTTTTAAAATTGTGTTACAAACTAAAGAACCTAATACATTTAATGAAATAATATTTATTTGCTTTCTTGTTTTGTGAATCACACAAAGTAGAAAATGTAGGTTAAAAAGATGAACATTTTTAATAGTTTATGAAGAGAATTAACTTTAAAGGAGCATATTTGTTTATTTATCGCTTTTAAATTTGTTGTTGATGATGCTGTTTTCTTTTGTTGGTGGTTTTAGAAAGCAGGTTTCTTATCTGGATTTATTTTTTTATGGGGGGAAAGGAGATAGTTAAGTTAAGAGATACAGATAGTCATAGACATAGATAAACGAGTACATAGAGAGAGAGAGCAGGAGAACACACAGATAGAGATAGATTGCTAGACAGACAGAGAAAGAGACAGCAGGAGAGGCTGCAGCAGGAAGAAACACGGTTACGCAGAAAGAAAAGAAAACCGAAACCGTAAGGAAAAGAAAAGACAAGAAACAACGAAGGGGAACCAGAAAATAGAAACCAAAAGTAAACACCGTGACATGCGATGACAACAACAACAACAACAGGAACAACCAGAGTGGGGAGAAAGAGCTTAAGAGAAACAAAAACAAAAAGAAAGAAAGAAAGAGGGGGCGGGGCACAAGTCAAAGAAAGAGAAACGAAGAAACAGAAAGACAACGTTGCGTATGCGTAATTCACGCTCCAGTTGCGTGTCCTGTGGCCGTGTGTCTGTGTGAGTGTGGTCCTGTTCATGTCATGGTTTTGTATACACAGAGAAAAAAATTAATACCATTCAGGATACAAAACTGCCAATTAAAGAATGTTTAACGTGGCTTTGTTTGTTTTTGATAATATTAATATTGCGATTATTTTAAAGTTTACAAAGAACAGAACGTTATAAAACCTTGATTATATAATAAATAAAACGAAAAATAAGGCGACAAAAAACGGACTTTTTATATATAAAATACCTCTGCTTTTTTGTTGAGGTAAAGGACCTTTTCCCAAAAAAAAACCTAGCTAGGACTCGCAAAGTCCATTTGAATGCAAACACAAAATTTAGCTACCTGCGGCCGAGATGTTCAACGTTATTTAAAGATTTATGCCATGAATAAATCATTCTTAAATCACGAATTTTTGCTCCTTGAATTTTTAATTTTTTTCTCCGTGCATGTGTGTGCGGCTGGTGTGCATGTGGGGGTGTCCTGTCAGCAGAATCAACACACAACAACTCGGATTTTCCGGCAATGTTCAGCGAAGCTTCTCTGGCAGATTCCGCCGACAGGACCAAAAAAATCTGTGCCTGTCTGCGTGTGTGTGTGTATCTGTGTGTGATTCTGTATCTTTTTTTTTTTTGACTAACTCGAAACAGAAAATGCAACTGAAAATACACATATACATATATATATCCATAGATATAGATATATGTACATCTGGTTAACAAACGTGTTGGCTGGAATAACTTGTGGCAAAAGCTAAAAGTTTAATTGGTTTCTGCTTTACTTGGCATCGTTTTTTGGTTTTCTTTTTTTTCATATTTAAAGTTTTGTCATATGTGTGAGGGGGACTTTTTGAAGTACATAAACTAAACGAATTTTGCATTCTTACTGCTCCGTTGGGCAGCAAAAACACACTGATAGTAACAACAACAACAATATCGAAGAAAAGGCAGCAGCAATGGCGGCAGCTGAGACTGCAGCCGCTCTGCTTGGCCCTGCTCTCCACCCGGAACTGGGCACCGGAAGTGGCACCGGAACCGGAGCCGGAACTTACCTCCTGCGGTGGCACATCGTAGGTTCGGGTACGCAAGTCCACGCGGGCATACGAGTCGATGCAGGGCAGGATGAAGAAGATACCTGTAATTACGGCCAAGATGCATTACACACTCGTTATGGTAAACAGCGATAAAACACTAGTCAGCAAGGGTTAACTTTTTTTTTAAATTTCTTTTGAAATTCATCATAATTACAAATGAGAGATAAAAAATCGGTTACTGTGTCGATATTTGGCGCAACACATAAATAAATCGATATTTGTAATATGTGTAACAAATAAATGTTTCTTTTAATATATCGGATATACCCTACGACTTATTTAAACTTGTCTTGATAGAAACAAATAGAAGTCGGCTATTAGCAATTTAGTTTTAAGTAAAATCGACTATAAATAAATGAAATCGATTTTTCAACTTTAAATACAATATTTTTATATTTCGTGTTTTGACAAATTAAATGTTACCATTTTTTTTATATAAAATACATTTTCCGATATATTCTACAGAATTTTTAATTCAGATATACTATGTTAGTTCTGTTCTCGATTTGTCTGCTCAAAAAAAATTACACAATTTCATAAAATAACATATAAAATATATTTATCGATATTTTCCGATACTTTGCATTTTTGTATAATATTTTCGGATATACAGAGAGATATTTTTTCGATAACTAATTTGGGTTTTTCTCTTAATATAGTACTGCCATCGATAGTTCTATTTATTCACAATTATAAATAACACTATAACTTCAGCTCGATGTTCTTAATTGTTTAAAAAGAATGCACTATGTCTTGTGTCTTGTAGACTAGTGTTCTCTGACTGTGTCAGAACTTCGCCTCGATTTGCCTAATCTCTTCCTCTCTGGGAATGGGAGCGCAAAAGCAGAGCACACGGACACCGAGGCACTGGGCCGCCCTTAGAGTCGCTAATTTGGAGCAAGTGCAGCAATTAACACAAATTCTTGTCGCCAGCAAGCGGCACTAAAATTTGCATAGAATCGTTACCCTGCCGCTCACCTGCACCTGCACTTGCACCGGCACCTGCACCTGCACCTGTCGCTTAGGCAGTGAGTACTCACCTGGGCCCTTGGCACCGCCCTGCATGAGTCGACCCAAACGGAAGATAACCGCGCGCTCGTACTCCTGCACCACCTGGAAAATGTGGCACGTGAGTGAAATGTTCGTGAGATGAAATTGAAACTCGAAGGATAACAGGAAGTTGGAGGAGCTTATAAAATTAAAAAACTCCCTGGAAAGGATTACAGGGTTTGTCATGGGTCAGTTAGGCATTAGAAACCCATCTTATACAATTACTTCTTAAATTATAAATTAAATAGTAAAGAAAATGAACTTATTCCTAAATAAAAATAATTACTCTTGTTCTTTTATTATAAAAATATTATAAAAATTTTAAATATTTTATAATATACAAATTAAAATTATACATAAAATTTGGATAAGTATATGATCTATAAATAACTATATCTATAAATAGTAAACAAATCAGAAAATTATTTACTTTTCCAGTATTTCATTTTTTTATATTATATGTGTTATATTAAAAATGAATCAAAATATAACTAAAACAGAAAAAAAGAGCTAAAACAGAAACAAAGATCATTTATTAACACAAGCTTCAACTTAGCTCAATAAATATTAATATAGAAATAATTTCTGAGAAATGGAATATGAATTGTAATTAATAATCAATTAGTTTCCATTGCCTTACCTTGAAGCAAACGAAGAGACTGAATGGTAACGTCATTATCACAAGTGCCACGGATAGAAATATTAGCAATTTGCCGCATGTTGATGCCTTATCGCTGATTTCCTCGTCCGCTGCGAGAGAACGTGGCGAGAAAACGGAAAATGACTTATAGATACATATAGAGTGGCTGGATGGAATCAAGTGCTCAAAGCAAATGCTGCAAATTAAGGCTTAAGCTATAAATTCGTTCGTATTTTACTCGCTTTTCTCTTGCACAGCTTGTAACATGAATAATGCGCGGAGCGTTGGCTTTGGCACCAAGGGAAAAAAATGCAGAAAAAAATATCTTAAACGAAAGACCTCCGTTTGGCGCATACAAAAATCGCAGACAGAATGTCGGAGCAAAAAAAAATATACAAGAAAATACTGCTGAGCCGGAAAAATGCGACAAAAACGAAATGGGCATTCTTCATTACGAAACTCGAATTTCTCCTTAAAGTTTAGCCAAAAATTGAAGTTACTGCCAGAGAGAATGAAAGAGAGATGATGTGGGCAACAAGTCGCCCATTTTTGCTTATTGATACTTGAGACGCGCCATCATTTCGATGGCCTCGTAAAAGTCAAAACGTTGGTCCTTTGGGGGCCTGGAAAAATCTGTAGCATACTTAGGTGCGCTCACCGAACAACGAAAAAATTTTTGGAAAAATACGGTTACATTTATAGAGAGATACAAGCAAACAAGGAGTGTGCAAATTTAAATGAAACATCTTAGCAAATACTCGTAGATAGATATAGTTGATAGATAGTCGAAGAAATATAGGCACAGTTAAAGTTTATAGTTTAATCATGTAACGAGTAAAAAAGTAGCTTTGTGTTGTATCTGTTTCTGTTTCTGTTTCGTTTTTGATTTTGGCTGTGGGATGTGGGGATTGGTTTTTTTCTGGTTTTGTCAAAGGGGTTCTGTTCCAAATTGGTGCGACTTACAATAGAGAAATCCATGTGAATGTTTTGCTTGTGTATCTGCAAGAATACGATAAATCGAATAACAAAGAGAAATTAATCGGGAATGCATATCGGCTCAATCATGTGGTTGTCTGGAAGCTGGTTCTTGTGTTTATTTTAATCCTGCGATCCTTGCCATGCAGTTCATTTTGGGGTTCACATTTTTTGGGTTAATAGCATGCTCGAACAAACTACGAAACTGAAAACGGAAAACTGTTAACTGAAACTAACTATAACTACACAACCGAAGGCGAAATCATAAATTATTCATGCCAAACATTTAAATGCTGTTTACGCGTTCGTTGTTTGTCTGCCTTCTGGCATTCGGTGTTCGGTTTTTGGATTTTCCGACCGCTGCTGGCTTTTTCCGCTTTTCGGTTCGTTGCCAGCTGCAACGGCAACTGCTGGCAATTAGCGGCACAGTTTGCATTTCAGTTTCAATTACAGTTCATTGAAAAGTTGCCACAATGCCAACACCCAGCAACGGCGACGTCAGCAAAGTGTTTTTAACGAGCTCTCACCCGCACACTCCGAACACTCTACACACACACACCCCGCACTTTCGCACACACTCTCACAGACACAACATGAAAGGCGACACTGGAAAAAGGAAAACTTTGATGGGCGAATCCTGGCTGGATCCTGGCTAAGCCAACAAGCTGCCAAACATTCAAGGAGCCTCCAGGCTCCCGCCATCTACCTCCTGCCACCTGCTGCCCTGCCACCTTCCCCTGCCTTCCCTCCTCCTTGGCCGCAACAAACTTTTATTGAAATTGATTTCGAAATAATTGCGATTTGAATGTGCCGGGACGAAGTCCTAGAGCGGAGCAGGACGCCATCGAGATGAAAGGCTTTCTGGATTTGCCAGCAAACGCTTCGGGGCTGGTGACCGCAGATCTAATAGATTTATAGCTAAATTGCTCCCATAAAAATGATAAAAGATAGCAAAATGGGACACAGCTCAAAATGTAATTAGGTGTGTGTACTTTTTTTAGCCTTAATTGCCTCGGCTTAAGTCTAAGCTTTTTTTTTGTAAGAATTTAAATCAAATCGAATGTAAAACAGTTCAAAAGTCTTTAAAGATAACGAGGGGTTTTGGGTATTGAAAGATTCCTCAGATATCCTTAGCAATTTTACATCTTTTAAAAAGTTATTTCCAAAGTATTCTAGGTAAGACTTGGCTACATTAAGGTCCTTTTTAAAGCGACTTAAAATCATCAGAGACGTTAGTGTTGGTTAAAATTAAATAAGCAGTGAATAAAACCCTTTAAATAAAATTATATTTCAATTTTATACTCTGCTATGATTGAATTTAATCTCTGAAAATTAACATACAAAGTCTAATTGTTTTATTTAAACTATAAACTTGTTTTGTTTCCTCCAGATAACGTCACAAACATAAACTTTAAAATACAATTTTCATCACAACAGAAATTTTCATGACAACTTTAATAGCTTTGCCCAAAGCTTTTCCAATGGAAATTATCCATAACTGTGCACGGGGCATAATAAAAAGCTGAAAACAACCTGATAATTGCTGTTTTTAATAGCTTTCACAGCGAAAGGTGGCCATTTCAATAAACAAAGTCTAAAACACGGCCAACTTTCAGGCTATGGTTATCTGTAACCCAATTGATCGCTAATAAATATTTGAACAGTGCCACTGCAAACAGCACTTGGCTGCGGGTTATTTAATTTTTGTTATTCCAATTGTGTATGGGTGTGTGTGTGTGTGTTGGCCAGAGGAAAAGCCAGCTAAAAGTGCTGAATTTACCTTAATGTACAATCTGGGAGAACAATGTGTGGTCATAATTTTTTAATGACCAGCCAACGGCTGTCCGGCAGTGCTCCATCCCTTGGTCTCGCTCGGGCGCGAGCTCCAGCAACACCCACTCGCTCAAGGCAACCCGCTCAAACACCACCCACACTCTGGGAAAAAGTACCACCCACCCAACCCACACTCGGCCCCCGCACCACATCAACGCATACGTCAGAGGCAGCCCCTGGCAAAAAGCTTTGCTCTGGAAAATGGGTCAGCTCGTTGTTGCTTTTGGTCCTGCTTTCAACTCCCAGCTCCCAGCTCCCAGCTCCTGCTGCTGCTGGTGTTGCTGTGTGTGCTGTTGCTGTTGCTGCTGCTGTTGTGTTATGCCCGTGCTCGTATATAAGTTAAAGCAATTCCTGATTGAATTCTGCATGGGAAATGCGAAAGGAAAGACTCAGACTCTCTCTCTGTCTGACCTGACACCTCGCCTGCTGCCGCTGTCCTTAGCTGCCACTGAAAATCCTTTTGTCGGTCCTAATGAAGCGATTAGCATGCATGTGAAATGGCCCACAGATATATCAACATTTATGTACACCTAACCCGATTAAGTAGAGATACACACACAGCCAGTTGGCATCAGAAGATCGAAAGAAGTAAGGGATTTTCAAAAAACAATATGTTAAAGCTGGGAAAACTATGTTTCTAGGACATTTAGAAAGCATTTTCTATTTTCTATAGCTTTGCTGGATTTGCTATCTAAAGAATTTGGATTTTATTTACAACGAATTAGGTATAACTAATTCAAAAACTTCAATTTTTTTTAAGATTCTATTGTTATTAGGCTAATTTCTTTAATATGTACAGGACTTTCTCAACCTTTCGATCTTCTGATTAGCTGTGTGCGGAAAATGTGCGAGTAAAAATAAAGTTCGATCAAAAAACATATATACAAAATCCAAATTGCGTCGAATCAATCTCGCTAGTCGATGCAAAGCGTTTGTTTGGTTTCTTTTTTTTTGGTTCTTGGTGGTGTTTGGGTCCTGGGAGACCGCGCAACAAGTACAGCCAGCCTACAGTGCACACTCTCCATGGGCCACCAGGACGTCTAGGATGAGCTCACCTCGTCGCGCCTCGGCTCGGTGGATGGCCTGCTGCTGCTGCGACTGCTGCATCAGCGCATGATGGCTGTGTGGCAGCTGCTGCTGTGGTGGTGCCATTTGCTGCAGTTGCTGCTGCTGCGGCTGCTGCTGCTGCTGCTGCTGCTGCTGGTGATGGTCGCGCTGCTGCAATTGCGGCAACTGCTGCTGCTGCATCTGTAGCGGCTGCTGCGTTTGCTGCTGCTGGTGGTGCAGCTGCATGGTGGCATTAACGGGCAGCGGTGACGAGGCAGCAGCATTGCTCTGCTGGTGGTGATGCAGATGAAGGTCACGATCCCGCTCGCGTTCACGCTCCCGCTCCCGCTCCCGCTCCCTATCCCGGTCCCGCTCTCGATGATCGGCCGATGGACTGGCCGTGGTGGCCGCCGGAGCTGGCGGTGCAAAGGTGCTGGTACTGGTGCTGGCCACCTGGCGGGCGGACTGGTGGTGGTGCTGCTGCTGGCGGTGCAGCTGGTGGTCCCGGTGCTCCATGTCCATCATCGAGTCGGGCATTAAGCCGCGCTCGCAAAACGACGCCAGTGCGATGGTTGTGGCTGGCTGCTTCAGCTGGTCAATCAGAGTGGATTCCGGCCTTATCCCGGCCTTATCTCTGGCGCTCAGTCTCAGTCCTGGTTGAGCATCTCACTAGCTCTGTTCTTTTCGCACGCACACGCCACTAACACTGTCGCGAACACGGTTATGGGTACACAGTCAAGACACGCACACTCTCGCACACTCACTACGGTGAGCTAGTTTTCCTAGCTGTGTCCATTTCCCACTCGGCTCGGTGTTACACTCAGCTCGGCTCGACTCCTCTCGGTTCCTTCCAGCTCCTGCTGTCCTGCTGTCAGCTCGCTCAGAATCCAACTGAAAGTGCGCCATTAGCGAGCATCCTTTTATATACTTGCTTGTCCCGAGGAGGAGCTGTTAACCAAAGAGCTTTGGCTCTCAACTTTGTTATCACCAGGCTGGCCGGATCAAAGAGCTTTCCTCTCCCTCGACAGCAGCATCAGCAGCAGCAGCAGCAGCAGCAGTAGCATTGCAGGCTGCAGGTGCAACACGAGAGCAATCCGCAGGAGATGCAGTCCGCTCCCGGCAGCTTTCACCTTTGGCATATTCCCTGCCAGCTTGCACTGACCTTGCGCACTCCCCGACACATTGGTCCTGGCTGGAACTTCAGGAACGAAGCTTTGCCCCCTCGAAGCTTTTCGTCCTGGCAGGGGAAGGGCTCTCGCTCTCTCACTCTCTCCCTTCCCGAGCTGGGGACTTTTAGTTCAGCGCGAAGAGGGACGGTTTTAGCACAGACTTCCCCTGCTACTGCCACTGCGTGTGCAGTGTGTGTACAGGTGTACGGGTGTACGGTGTACAGGTGACAAACCTAATTTATGACACCTTTAAGGCTGTTGATGCCACACTCCATATAGCAGCACCTGCTCCGCCTGCTCCTCCTGCCAGGGAGAGTGCCCTCTGTGTGTTTGCCAACTGGCATGGAATGATACGAGTATGAGTCTGGGTACGAGCATGGTTACGGGTTGAAGGATGAGCGCCCAGCACATCCTGGCTGCCGCGCCACGCTCCACTGCGAATTTCTAATGAACCCACCTCCAGAGCCTGTCGAACTGTCGCTGTCGAATATTTTAGGTCACATGCAGCTCCTGAGCTTTGCTTTTGAGCTGTCAATTACCGTTTACGCTTCATTAGGCGCCACAAGATGGCAGGCGCGAAGGGACACACGGCAAGAAAATCACACGAAAATGTGATTCCAAATTCAGAAGTATTTTTAGATTAGCATAGCTTGAATATCTGGGATGCTTCAGAAAACTCTAGGCTTTATAAATCCTTAAAAATTTAATGTGTTTAAATGTAATGAGTTTTTTTTTTGGTAAGATATTAAGTATTTTAAACTGTGTATAGTATTCAAAACCCTTTAAAAGGTGTAATTTTTCAATTGATTTTGAAAACTAATTTAATTTTTTTAGCACTCTCTCATATGACCTTCCTAATTTTTTTTATATTCAATAAAGAAAGAGTACCTTGTATTTTGAATTGTCCTCCAAAGTACGCAATACTTTAAAGAAAGTTTCAAATATTAATATTAATTTTTTTTATAAGATGTTAAGTATGTTAAACTGTGTATAGTATTCAAAACCCTTTAAAAGGTGTCATTTTTCAATTGATTTTGAAAACTAATTTAATTTTTTTAGCACTCTCTCATATGACCTTCCTAATTTTTTTTATATTCAATAAAGAAAGAGTACCTTGTATTTTGAATTGTCCTCCAAAGTACGCAAAACTTTAAAGAAAGTTTCAAATATTTCCTCAGGAATTCAGTTTGACTTCTATTTTGTCCCTTCATTCTATTGTTACTTCCCACAGTGTACATGAAAAATATAAAACTGGGCTGGCTGGCACTCCCCAAAGCACAGGACGCGCTGAAGTGTCGGGCATCCGATATGCCGATATAGCGTGTCAACTGTCGCACCACGGTGCGTATGAGTGCCATTATGTTTGACATTCATTCACAACACTCCACACATACACACACACACTCCCTTGGCAGGGCAGTTAATTAATCTCGGGCTGCTGATTAATGTGCGGATTGATTTGGGTATTGCCATAAATTCCCCTTTGCAGACAAATGGAGCACTCGAGTCCTTAGGACCTAGGAAGAGGCATTATTATTGAGCAATCAGAGTGGTCTGGGTATGACTGTGACTACGGACTCTCCGCCGTATGCCGCACGTGAACACACACTAGATTCTAATCATGGACAGGCCGGGGAATTCCCTCTGTGTTGTGCCGTCCATTAAAGGTTAAACTCTCTCGACAAATAATCGATTTTGTGGAGTATTTTGTTAGGGAGAAAGATTTTTCGTAGGTATACTTTAAGAAACATATATCAAAATCAAAAATTAGCGTTAAACATATTTCATTTACATGTTTTCAATACTAGAAAAGGCTTGTTCAGTTCTTATTTGAAGCATAGTTCGAAGAACATAGCTTACCCCTCATAAAATCCCCTAAATGTTTTTTAGGAATATGTTATCCTTTTCGAGCTATAAAATGTTTACATTCCATGTCCATGGGACATAGTTTCCATCTTTTCGCTCGATTTGCATTTGGCATTCAATTAAATTGCTTCATTTGACAGGCAGAAGTAAAAAGCAACTGCATGGAAAATTGAGTGGAAATACAGTTGAGGTTTCAAAGGGAATTTTTGCTTGGAGAAAAGATTGCTAAAACCACTTCCAATCCAACCCGGAAACAGGACATTCTGCATCTGCAAACGGAATTTCAAAGCAGGAGCCGACGACAAGATAGGACTTCTTAACCACAACCGGATGGCAGTTAAGTGAGGTCCGCCCCCCCGGCTTTTATTCTGCCATACGCAGTTTTTATAGACCAAAACATAAAAGCGGAGCCTAGGCCAGCCCATATCAGCCTATATCGAAAGACAAAGCCGCAAAAGCCATAAACACGATTTGCCAATGCAGAGGGACAAGGGGAGAGAGGCTGCGAGAGGGGAGCTAAAGGATTGCCGGATCGGGCGGGAGTCCTGACGAAGGCGAGCGAATATGATGTCACACACAACACATGGGCGAGCGAAATTTCGGCCAAGCACTGTGAACCGTAGGTCCTGCGGCGCTCTGTGTGCGAAATTAGCCAGGCAAATATGTCGCACTTAACAGCCAGCGGAAGAGTGCGGCAGAGAGGGCGAGAGCGGGGAGCGGTGCCTTTCGGTGGGAGGTGCTTATAGGATGTGCCAGGATGTGGCCCGAACAATGGCCTGTGCAATTGTCGAGGCCCACGGCGAGGGGTCAGGCGGAGGTAAACGATGCCAACACTCAGAGAACAGGGTGTGCAGTTACAGGAAAGAGCCAAAATTATTTAAATACTATTTTGTTATATTTAACTATTTATATTTAAAAAAAAATATTGGTAATTTTCCTTGAGATTTAAAATCTCTTTAAAAGGCATCTAAGAGTTTATTTGAGGCATCAAATACTATTTTGTAGCATCATTTTGGACACCTTTTCAGGAGATTTCAACCTCTCTGATATCTGAAGCATCCCTGAGTTATTCAAATCTGATTAAAAATATAGCAAAAACTCACTTTACCATAAACTTTGATGTATGGGCTTAAGCAGTCTTTTAATAAAAGTGAGATAAATCTGGGAAAACACATATTTTTACCCAAGGAATTTCTATTCCGTTTCTTGTTGATTTTTTTCTCTGTCCAGAGATAACTGTCCCTATCTTTTCACTCCCCCTTGGCCACCCCTCGGCTGCCTTTCAATTGTCAACGTTTGCGCTTTTCCGTCGGGAAAATAGGGGGAAATGGAGGATGGCTGGGCAACGGTTGGGTGGCAAGTATGTGACACAAATGCGTCGAATTATTGTCAGATATGAGGTCACTGTCCCTGTCGCGCAGTGAAAGTTTCCCGAGACACTCGAGCAAACAAACACATTCAATTCTGGCCCTGTTTGTTTGCCCCGCTGCTCTGCAGCCCCGTTGGCCATTGTGCGGGCCAGAAGTTAAGCAAAGTTTGCCCGAACACGGCCACAAGTACAACTGGTGGTGCGATGTAACTACCATGTATCTGTGGCTTGTTGCAAAATTCTAAAGGAGCTCCTTGAAAGCGAAGAGGATGTGCGTTTTTGTTCCAGCAAAAAAGGCAGCTATGGCTAAAGCAACAGCTCCGAATCAATTTGCGTGGAGCATTACCAGGATGCCAGGAGACCCGTATTTTCGTTAGTATTACGGTAGCATTATCCTTTGCTCCTTTCGCTCCTGCCTGCTGCCTCATCAAATATGAATAGGTGGGCGGGAGGCGGTGGCGGAATTTATTCGACACGGCTCCTGGCCGACCAGAGTCAGTGGCGACCGAATGAAATATGCCAGTTCGGTTTATGAACCTGATTGGGCCCCAAAGTCTCGACTCGTTAAAGTTGCATGCGGCTATGAAAAGGCAACTTTTGCAAAGAGATGTCACGCCAAAACTGACTCAAACTTTCGTGTCTATAGATGCAGGGTAAACGGAGCCTGCCTCAAATAGATGTTCATTAAATATTAAAATGTATAATAAATATTAATTTGGTAGTAAACGAAAACGAAACGAGACGAAAAGGACACAACCAATAATTAATTTGCATTGACAAACTGGTAATTTGATTTGAAAGCAATTAAAAAGCTATCAGAAAGTATGCAATACATCAATTATTTATTTTTTCCTTGCAAATATAATATTTTGTTGTATACTTTTGATATCAGTTAATTGATTTGTTAATTTAATATTAAAAGAGTTCAATAAAATAACCAAGAAATGCGGACGTTAATTTAAAGCCAATAATGTGTTTCTTAAAGTATTCTATATAAATTAAAATATCTTCCTCGTATAAGAAATAGTATATACAATGAAAAATATTTGCTTAGATAATTAAAAATATTGCACATTTTACTAAAGATATGCATCGTTTCATTTAATCAATTAGAAAGATGTTAAAAAGAAAGCTTTACCCTTTTCTTATTAAAGGAAATCATTTGTAACAATTTTTTTTACTTGATTTCTAACTAAAATTTTCATTTAAATTCAGGTATTTAATATATTTTTTGAGACAAAGTTTTGTTAAAAGAGTCTTTCAAAATATTTTACATTTTTTCTTTATCTTTGAATTTTGTATTTATATTTAGGATCGATATCAATTACAGCTTTTAAACAAAATTACCCTTGCTTTACCGAAGCTTATTAACTTGTCGACATTCATCAAACTTAGAGGGTTTATTTGATGAGGAAAATACCTATCCGCTATATTTGCATTTAAGCCAACTAGCTACCAATGGCCTTCATTAGGCTGGATATTCATCGCTTTGGCAGGCGACTTGCTAAGTAGACCGACTGTCAGGCCGGACTATCGCCCAATCAATAATTCATAACCACCGCACATTGACGACGCATTCCCCGGCACTCGGCAATAAAATGAAAAGCGAAATGAAAAACTGTCCTGGCCAAATGCTTGCCAATAATTCAAAGCTAGCTCGCTTCGATTCAGGGTCCTGTGCTGCTGCTCCTGACTTTATCAATGGTGAATCGGACCGTAGATACATATATACACAATGTATATATATATAATCACACAATGAATGAATGCGAGGCGGCGCCGAGGCTCGATGTCGTTGTCGATTTCGGTGTCGCCGACATTCCGTCCTTTGCCATTTTTCTCTTTTTCCTTTTTAGCTGGAAAAGCGTTGCTTTGCTCATTTTTCCTCTGGCCTTTCCCGACTATCATTTGGGCGGTTTTCCGCGCCCTTTCTCTCTTTCGCTCTTGTGATAATGTCGCTGTTGCGGTATGAAATATTGATGTCGCACAGCGTTGTGCCGGGCATATTAAGCGCTCACATAAAGTTTATTATAGGGACATATGCTCGGTGTGGAGCACTTTATTTTAATTGATTTTTTTGTAGAGTCCTCTTAACTTTTCACATGGAATTTAATCATCGAAAAGTAGCCCCGCATTTTCCTTCATATCCTTGACCGCAAAGCCCCTGTTTGCCACTCGCTGCCATCCTTTTTTTGCCTCAGCGTTCAGTCATTACTTGCTGTTTACACACAGATTTCGATAAGCAGGAACCCCCTGTGGAGCTATAATTAATAATTTTTGCGGTTCCTTTAATGGACTTTTACGAGAAAAAAAAAATCAGAATAATATGCTAGGGAAACCTTTAAAAATTCAGTTGTAAATTAAATTATTTTAAGTACTTCCTGAAATTTGATAATTAAAATAATTACAAAATGCTAAAGTAAACGAATTTTTGAAAAGTATCTATTAGTAAGTATTACATTTAAATTTATTTAAAAAATGTTAACTTCAAGGATTTCTTTGTAGGTATATCTTTAATAACCTAAACAATAACAATCCATCCTTTTCCTTTTTTTTTATATATTTACCACTCAATCTATTATTCATTTGTCATATTTTTTATCCCAGTGTCAAGAACGGTCCCTGCTGATGTCAGCGACTGCTGAGCTAACCGCTCCGAGAATTAATTAAAGCTCCACATTGTTTGGCCAGAGCGAGCGAGCGATCAAAAGTCCGCGAAGGAATAAACAATGCACTGTCAGGGGGGCGTACGCAAAAAGGATAGGGCAGAGGATACAAAAGGTGGTAGCATTCTGGGGGCCAGGACAACTGCAAATGGCCAACAAGCTGATAACGTGACCAACTTGGAAATCAATTAAAGTGCAGCTGAGGGGACAGCGGGGCGAGCTCTGAGCTCTGCGGTCGAGTGTCGGGTGTAGCAGAGAACGGGTTAAGGATGCTCCCTGGTAAAACTTAATTATGGCGGACGGATGTGGTGCTCCGGGGGTCGGAAGTGAACCATGGCGCGCATGCCACGCCCACCCACTTCCCTGTCCAATGCACACTCCACACACTCTGCCACTTGTCGCCGGCAAAGAACACGCCTCGCCAATTTTTCGAACATATTTCTGGAGTGCACACACACCACACACCACACACCCCTTTTCGTTGCACATTCGATTTCCTGGGGAAATGTCGTGCCAGCAGTTGGAAGATTTAATTAAAAGCTTGAATTAAAGATGCCTCAAACGAGGATTAAAAATTATAGTTGGAATTATGCAAGGGATTTAGATAGTCGTGGAAAAGCATTAGGCTCAATTTGTATTCAAAGTACTTAAACTTTAAATAGTTAAGAAGATAATTTTATATATATAATATGAACAGAAGATCTGGAATAAATGCACTTTTATACATAATACCCAACATAATGCTGCACAATTGATTGTATTTATTAAGCTATAAAATGAATATCGAACAGCACTCACTATACTCCTGAGTAAGAATTTTTAAACAAGTCATAAATATCATGAGTGAACGAACCATTATCCGATAAAGGATCAGCAACATAAATTCCTATTTTATATCCAATTTGGTCCCAATATGAGTCTTGCCTGAGTGGTTATAAAATTGCTCTCATGTGCAAAAACACATGTCCATGGATAAAGTTATAAATTGCATTGCCTGGTGGCTCTGAATGTGAAAGTTGAATAAAATAGAAATTGCTGGAAGAAGGCACACTTTCGTGTTTATTCATTCTATTTTAGAGCTCAGAGAAAGAGTAAATTAAATGTGAAATATGGATGCAAGACTAGTTTTGTATATATTTAAAGTTTAATTATAAAGCTAGTGCAGTTTGAAAATATATGTAAGGTTTAATTTAATAAAAACAGAGAATATATATACATAAAAGACAGATAAATGAATTATTCCAAATATTATGTATTGCTTTTGACAAACTTAAACCTGCTACAACTTTTGATTCAGTAACTCTAAAGTATTCATTTAAATTCAGAGTTTAAATCAATTCATATACATTTCAATCGTCTGTTTGGAATTCTATTTAAATTTTGATTCATACATTATTTTCAGTGCATAAACTTTGAAACTCTTAGAGAACCTTAGCTTGATCCTGAAAAGGCACAAATTGACAGCTTTCAATTCCGAAATGCCATTACACCCAAGTTTCCAAACTTTTGGTGATAGATCTCGGGATTTTGCATAAAATGCTCGAGGGCAAGGGAACTTTTCTCAAGTTTTAGCCACCGCCATGATTGCTTTTCAATCCTGGTGCTGGTGCTTACCTCGACTGAACCCAAAGCCACCGCTGGTGGATCCCGAGGCGGTGGTGTCTAGAGCCACACGGCGGGGCGATACACTCGCCTCGCGCTGACTGCTGTGGTTGCTGCCGAGCATCGCGTGGCGTCCGGCGGTGCGTGGTGTCTGGTGGGGATTCTGGTGGCCCTGGTGGTGCAGTGGCAGCTGGTGGTGCTGGCCCTGGTACTGGTGCTGGTTGTGCTGGTGGTGGTGCTGCTGCTGTGCTGCGGGTCTGGCATGCCGCTGTGGTGGCTGTTGCATGCTGCTGGCAGTCGTCTGCCACAGGCTGTCGGTGCGGTCCGATATCTTGGGGCCTTTGCAGTTCACCGTTCGCAGGGAGGAAATTCGGTTAAAATGCAGCCAGCCACTTGCTAATTGCCACAAGTTGCCTGCACACACACAAAACTTTCCACCGAAACGTTTATTTAATTTGCGCTTTAAGCACAGCTCTCTCTCGGCCGACCAAGAACTCTATTAAAAAGTTTCCCGGGCACAAAGTTTTCCGGTTTGGTGGGTTCTCTTTCCCCCTGAGTTTTCCCCACCACCACCACTTAAATTAGGACAGCCACAAAGGAAAAGCCAAAGCCACAACATCAACAATGAGCGGTGCAGCGACGATTGTCAAGTGAACCGTACGTAAGATGGCGTTCCTGCTGCCAACGCTCATGGCGAGATCCAGAGTCCTTAATCCGTAGTCGGAGTCCGCAAGCCGGAAAAATAGCCAGGGGTATGGTATATATGTATACCCCGTACGGGAAACACGGAAAACTAATTTAATAACAACACGCCCGGGGGGCAAGCAACGTGCCTCTGCTGGTGCCTAGTGCTGTTGCTGTTGTCCGCTAGCCTCTGGCCACAAGTCCTCCGTAGTTTATAGACCAAACCGAACTGAACTATGGCCCACCGAATGAATGGATATAAATTTATTTACTTGTTCATCGAGTGCACGGTTGTACATTCTCTCGTATACATGTACGTATAATCTACCCCTATTTGCGCTTAGTAAACAATTGGATCGAAACGGAGGCCCCCGCGCGTGCTCTCTCGGTGGCAATTTATGCTAATTGCCATTGACAGTGGACAAGTTAATAGTTCGAAAATTACTGTCCGCCTTCCGCTAACGTATTCAGCTCAAGGATGCAGGATGTGGACTGCCGGATGCGATGATGCCCGATGATGTTACGGCCAAGCATTCGCAGATGTCTTTTAAGGCAGCGTTTTCCTTTTGTTGGTGACAACCTCGAACTAGTTTAGGATAAATGTGCAGCCCCGAAATGTATATGATTAAACACTGGCGGAAAAGGTTTAAGAATTTTTGGGAAATTCGGAAGGAAAAGCAGATGTAATTACACAAATTTTTGGATGCAATTTAGTATAAATTATAACTCTTTTTTCTTGGTCATAGTTTTTAATTAAAGTATCTGTCCATTATGAGAACCTGACATTTATTTTCTAATCCATTATATTTATGTAAATACTTTTTAGAATGCAGAAAATATTGCAAGTTTTTTAAAGGATTTAAAAGAAGTTCTTTACTCCTTAAAGGCCAGTTTTTGTTTATTTATAAGAGTTCCTAGAATCTTCTGGCAATTTACTATAATTTTCTTGATAGCCACCGATTTCTTAGTAATTTTTTAGTCAAGTGCAAAAGCCTTATATCCATCCCCCGTCGTCATTGTTGCAACTCACCCCCTCGGCCGTCTTCATTATGCCAGTGTTCATTTGACTGCCGCTGAGGCTTTTGCATCAGTCAAGTCAAGACGAGTCAAGTCGACTCGAGCCAACTCGACCGCGTTGTCAACTGTCGCATCAGTGTCCTTTCGGCCCTTCGTCCTTTCTCCACTGCTTTGGGCCGGCAAGTAGGCCATTCTGGCCGTGTTTCTAACAACGAACTGCAGGCTCGAGCCGGCTTCGCCTCCCGGCAGGACTTTCGCCGGGCGAAAGTCACGCAAGGACCCTCTCTCGGCCAAATCCTCGGCTGGCATTTACATGCTTGCATAAACCTGAATATTTAATGCTGCCCCCGTCGATGGGACATCAGCAACAACTCGGTGTTGGCTCGTTATCTTTGTGTTTGTCAAATTGAATTGTAAATATTTGAAAGGCGGCGGTAGTTTTCATTCGGTTATGGAAATGGGGAAAAAACTAATACAGCCGATGAGTTCAAGGCGAAATTGTGTAAATACGACAAGGATACGGGTATTGTGTATACAATTAATTACACAGAGAAAGGATTGCAACGAAAGAGTTATTTATACTGAACAATGATACCTTGTTTGTGGTAAATTATTTATTATCAATATGATATAATAATGGTTATAGACTATATTTTGTATTTATTGTTTGTAGATTACAAAATTAAATGGAAATTAGTATTTAAATGGAATTTATTATTATTGGACTCTATTAAAGTAAGATAAATATCCCTAAATCTATTATTTTATTGAATCCTTTCATTAGGAAAATATTGAATATACTGTCTTGAAGTATTCTTATTAAAATATTTAAATTATGAAGAGTTTAAGTACTGTTGTACCTGTTGTAATCTTTAAATTGTTTCTCTGTCTTTATTCCTTTGCATCTTTTACTTATTAGGGAAACTACATTTGTTGCTGACTCAAACACGTAATTGCATTTTCCATTTCCAGGCTTGGCCGGCTAATGAGCAAAAACTAGTCTTTGAATTGATATAAATTAGACTAATTGGTTTTTCCCGTGTTTGTTTTTGGCCGAGGGGTTTTAGCTTTGGCGCACCTGCAACATACACTCGTTGCATGTTGCTCGTAAACTGAAATAAGGGAGAGAAACTAAACCTGGCAACAAGTTAAGACTGCTAAGAGATGGCTGTAATGGCCTGGGGCAGACTAGTAATTACCAGAATACGTATACGTCCTGTTGCACCAGCACCAGCACCAGCACCAGCAGCAGCGGCAGGACATGGTCGTGTCTCGTGCTAACGGCACTTGTGCCAGTTCTATCGCCATTTGGCTTTTGTGCGTCAAATTAACAACTTCCGCATGAGGCCACACGAGGCACTTGCACCCAAATGCGTCATTTTCTGGGCCGCCTTCGTTGCCTTTTGTCTGGCCGGCGCAGCTATATTGTCAGGGCTTGGCCAGATGCCAGGATGCAGGATACGGGACACTACAGAGCTACAGGATCTCCCAGCTAAAACCAGACTGACAGCCCAGACGACGAGACCGAACAAGGAGCGGACAGAGCCTATTATTGTGCTTTAATGGCAGCTAAACTGGCAAGCTATTTAGCCAAAGGGATCCGCCTCGCATACCGACCTGATTAATGGCATTTTTAAAGTCTCACCCCACCGCTTAACCCGATTAAAGGACGAGTAATTGCTAGAAGTTTTCCATCTAGCCATTTGGCAATTGTTTGCCAACTATTCAATACTCAATTTCCAGCGTTTAAATGCCTTGCTTCCGCTTCACCCAAACCGCCTTGGGGTATACGCCTGCACAGTCACACTCACTCAACCGATCGATATGCAATATCTCTGCCATCCAGTCGGGACTTGGCCAAAACGGCGGGCATCCGCCGTAGAAGTTGTGAAAAATCTCTGCGCATCAAGCATGCTTCAAACGTATCATTTGAATCTGTTCGATGGGGAAAAATGCTCAGACATTTATTTTATTATTTTTCCTTCAACGATTTTGCTTTTTTTGGTTCTCTTTTGAGCGGAAAAACTCATAACCGAACCGAAAGGCAAAGGAAAACTTTGCGCTCAATGCACAGGAAAAAGTTATGTATGTGTGGCTCTCGGAAAACTAGGGAAATAGGAAGGAAAATAGACTTGGAGGCTTTAATTGCAAGTTCAGAAATTTAAGTTTTAGGTATATAACTAGATTTTATTTGGAAGGACCTTAGATGTTAAAGAGAAAAAGTACACTTTACTTGTTTCTTAAGAAAAGTATAAGAAAAGCATATCAGTATTTTTTTTTTTTTTGTTCTTTTTTTTTGATACCTTTAAAATATCTTTTATAATATGTTTAATACATCAAGGAAAAGCGAATTTTAGGTTCTAATTCAATTTAAGCTAACACATACATAATCGAAATTACTTTTACGTATGAACACTATTTAGTATTTTCCAATGTTCAGAATTTAAATTGTACTTATTAATATACCCACAATCTATACAAATTTAATTTGCTTTGTAGATATGATACAAGAAATTTCCCACATTTTTAGAACTAAAAGTAGGTTTTCTCTTAAGGAAACGTGAACAGAAAAGAAAACACCAAAAGTATTCCTTAATTTTTTAGGAAATATAGAAAGAGTAAAAGGGCTACGCTCTCCTACAAATTAAATATGATAAATTGCTTTTTAACTCCAGACTCTTTTTAAATTAGGTTTTTCCTATCCATCTGATCCGATAAGATGGCCATAAGTCATGTTGAATTTTTCACCGTTTTTTTCCTGTGCACCTAAGTGAAAAAGCCTGCGCAAAGTTCTTCAATGAGAAACATAAAATATTTGCCATTTCTGGCTGTTTGTGCTTGTGTTTGTTTGTCTGTCTTTTTGGGGTTCTAAGGCGATTTCCTTAAGTTTTGCTGCAGCAGGGCCAGGGCCACATAGCCGGAGCATTGAACTCCTAGGGCTCCTCCATGTTGTTGGCACAAGACAATTCCCGGGAGCCAGGACCAAAACTGGGCTCATTTTTAATTTCTTTTATTCGGCGACCGCTTTTGTCATTGAGAGCTGGTTGAGCTGGCCTGCAAATGATTTGTTTCTTACTTTTGTTTTCGTTGCCACTGGTAAATGCCAAGTTTATGCAAAATTTTTGGGGGTCGAACATTGCCTGGGAGACCTTTGAGAGAGCGGATGGACGGACAACTGGGGACCCAAATTAACTAATGATGAAAAGTGCCGTCCCTTTTTGCGGGGCCTTTGTGACCTGGTCCAGTAATTTGCAGCGACGGAGGTCAGCATAATGGTTTATGAGCAGCCCAGTTTGGCCCGAATGAAGTTGTCTGACCGCCAACAGTATTTGGCTGAAGCTGCCACAGTGGCCACAAGAGCAGCAGTGGCAAGCATATAAACAGATATTAAGTATACGCCCCCCGAGACCGTTTTCTTTGGTCGCTCCCTTGTATGCTTATGGTAATATGGTTGTAAACGCAACTGTAAATGTAAATGTAAATGTAAATGTAATGCTAATGCGTTTCACCCAGGCAGGCAAACATACACTCCGCACACCGCACACACGCACTGCTGCACACACAAGCCCCGCACCCCATAAAGTGCATTGCTCATACGCCCTGTTGCACACTGGAGAGCAATCAGGCCCTTGTAAATATTTCATTAATGCACTCGCAACAGGAACTTAATTTTCGGCTAAACTATCTCAATTGGAAATGAAATTATACTTACGCCGGTCCGGCCCCAGGACCATTTTTATCTATATGCGGTAATATATATATTTATAAGAGCATACAAACCGAAGGCAAAGAGTGGTTATTAAAGTATTTATCATTTTGGACTCACCAAGTCTACGTACTACAGATGGAGAGATGTGAGAGAGAAGCGTTTGGTTGATTATTTGGTTGGTTGGTTAGTTAGTTGGATTTTGATGATGCGTTTTGGTTTTTGGTTTGCGTTTTTGCAAATTATTTGATATGCAAATTTGTACAGAGATTGAGAGCGTTCCAAATTCGTCGAATTTGTTGGGCAAGCATCATGAAATGAGTTTACGTTTAATATATAATTTAAAGGAGAGAAACTGGTTAGTTGACGAATTTACAAATTACACAAGTGTGCGTGTCGACGGGATCGGAGTGTGTGTGCGGGTGTGTAGTGTGGAAATGACGATTGCATCTACGCTTGGCTTAAATCTAGGCTAAGAGTAAGGCACAGCCGTGCCGCAGCGTGTGTGTACGTTATGGGTGTGTGGCATGCAAAGACGGGGGTGGCGTTGAATGTTTTCTGAGGGATCCAGCGGAGGCAGGGGCAGTGTGGATGTTGTTGTGGCGGCCAAGGGGATGCAAAGCGGTTAAGCGAAATGTGAAACGCTATTTATTTGCCCCTCCCGGCGGCGGGGGGTTTCGGTCTTGGGGTAGGCTTCTAGGAGGCATGTTTGCTGGGATTAAACTAAGTATGTCAACTGCAAAGCCAGTAGGTCAGGGATATATGGAGTCCTCCTGCCAGTTGTTACCTCTCTGTGTGATTGCGGGGGAGGTGGTTTCGGGATGGGGTTCTGTTTTCGGTTGCTTCGGCAGCCTTCTGCCTGACACACTTACTTTTCATGATCCGATTCCTGTACTCATCATCGCGCTGCATGGTTACACTACCACCGCCGTTGGAGACCATCGAGCTCACTTGTTCCATGGGCACAATATCCTGCAAGGAGACACAAGATACAATAACAGCAGGAGATGAAAGGCATGCTATCTAAAATACGAATCTTAAACCTAAGCTCGAACCTCAAATCAATTAAAAAGACTCTAAAAAACTATGCAGGGAAGAATTTTGGCAGCCAAGAAATAACAGCGATTCCCCTTTCCCATTACATATGCCCATATATCTTACCAACTATAATAAACCCTTGTAAACCAGGACTACTGTGTGAAAACACAAAGACGAATGCAAAACTGTCATCAATCATACGCCCCGGCGGCAGGTCGGCAATATGTTTGCCGCCTGCTTATCGGAACGAGTTATGGGTTTTTCCACAAACAGAAAAATGGAAAAATGCTGGAAATGTATGGGAAGAGCAGAGAGAGAAACGGAAAACGGAAACACCAAATGCAGCATGAGTATATGTTGGGCAACCTAATTAGGGAAGCCAGAAAAATTGCATTTATTTCTGTATGGCCATGTCCTGCGGGCAGATATAAATTCCATAAATTCCTTTTGCATTTTTAATTGTCCGTAGCGACTTTACCCCAAAAATGAACTAAAATAAATTGGGTTCATTTCTTTTTTCTTTTTTTTTTTTTTTGATTTTTTGTTCAACGCTTTTGTTGAAGTGCCAACAAAGGCATTTTCTCCATGCCATGCCATGCCATGCGGTTTTCCCAGCTTCACTTCACTTTTTGTGATAGCCCGCTTGCCAGTTTTGACTGGTTCCAGCTGCACGGACCGGATGGCCAGGACCAGGAGCAGGACGAGCAGCTGCTCTTGCCCAGCCAGCCGTGATATATTCGCCCAGATATATGTATCTGTATTGTGTGCAGCCAGCGGAGTGTGCCCTCGGGGAATGGGGCGCCGGGACGTCGGATTGGGTAAAATGGATTATGCTCGGCTCACTCGTCGACATTTATTAATGAATTTAACAGGATTAGCTGGGTAATAAACGCATTTGATCCGTTGGTTAGCTGCTGCTCCGCGGATTAGCTGATGGAATGTTTTCTGTGAGTGCTTCTCAATGCACTCGTCCAGATGGCACAAGACAGGATATAAAAACGTATAATATTTCACAATGATTGTCATGAAGGAAATGAGAATTTCCAGGGTTACAGATAAATATATGAAAAAGAGGAGCTGGCATGGCAAAACTGAATGAAATTAACACTGTGAAAACATATATTCAAAAGGAATAAGAGTTTACTTAGGACACTACTTATTTTATAAATATCCAGCCGCTATGGTTATATTTATCCTGTAGCTACATTTATAATTAAGTATATAAATAAATTTAATAAAAATTAAGGTAAAGAAACTAATATAGTACTGAAAATCTTAAGAATATTTTTTAAATATTCCTAACAGTTAATGTTTCTAATGAAAATAATGAACTTCTTGATTCTTTTCCACTTTAAATAGTTTCGTCCTCTTTAAAAATTGTGAGATCTATTAAAAAAGTTTATATTCCATTTTGTATCTTTATAAATTATAAACCTTATTAAAACATTTTCCTTTATGTAGCCATACAAATATTTTTTTTCATTTTCACAATTCTCCTTTGTGTTTGACTGCATAAATATTCATTTTCATTTATCTCAATGAACTGCAATCTGTATTCCTCGCTGTCTGCTGATGATTTGTGCTCGGTGAGGAATGAAGTTTATAATTTATTTCACCAAATAATAGTTTGATTGATGGCCTCAGCAAAAATAAAACACCAAAGAGATTTTAATCCAAAATCTCCGTAAGCAAACAATTTCCCCCTCTGGGTGGGGAGAGAGCTATTTGAGCTATGTGGGTAAATCGGAAAAATCTGCGCCGTCACTCACACTCACAAACGTCATTTGGACAATGCAGAGGAAATGTGAGCTGCCTTGCTGGAGGTCAAAGGGCACGTGCGGTACTGTTGAGCGGCTGAGCACGTCACGTATTCGACATGTAAAATGCGCAATTCAATTTTGATCTAAACACGCATTATGCAGCATATTACGCATACGCCATGTGACCCGCCATGTGCCCCGCCACCCGGATACCATAAAACAGAAGCAATCTAAATGCATGGGTCCTATGCGGAGTTTTTCCCGGCTTTGCCCCATCGCCATTTCCCCCCGCCACATTTCAGCTTGGGCTGTCATATTAACGGCTCCTGCATATTGAAAATGTTTTGCCTGCAAAATGTGACAAACTTTCAACGATGTCGTTGTGAGTTTTCGGCTGCTCTGTGTTTGCTGGCTCCCTGCCAGAAATCTGCCATGTGCGGATGTGGACTGGATCCACGAGTGTCTGTCCCGGATAAGAGACACTAAGCCACCTGGAGAGCGGAAAGCGGAGTGGGTCTGAACAGGTGTGCTTTCTGGCTGGCTGGCAGGAAAAGGCTATGGACCAGCGACTGGTTTGGGCTTCAATTAAAATGTTGCCGAAATTGCTTTTTGTTTACAAATAAACAAAACCTGCATAGAATATAAACGAAGATACATGATACATGAATGCGAATAAAAACGAATAAATTAGACAAGTACAATTTATACAAATGCTTTCGCAGTAAAGTGCAGAAAGCTGAATAGAATTATATGGGAAACATTCACATAAACAGGGAAATGAAACGTACATTTATAAATTGTGGGCACTTTTGTATATACAAAAGCCAAAGCATTAGGGAAAATGGAACTGGTTTAAATAATAAACGATACAAGAGCCAAACGCAATATGTATGGTAATATAATAGAGTATAATAATTATATTTATGCATATAATAAATATTCATTAACAAAGAATTTAATTGAAAAGTATACCTAAGGCTAAAGTTCGTTTGTTTTAGAGCGAAATGCAAAAAGGTTTTATCATGATGTTTAATTAACAAAAGTCAATTTTAATAAATGAAAAAATAAATGAATCCAAAGGGTCAGTTACTGAATATATAATAATGTAATATTTACATTTAAATTCTGCAAATGCAGTTTAGTTAGAAATAAACCAAACCAGTGGCATAGAACTTCATCTATACTACACTAAAATTCAAAAGTAAATTTTAAAATCTAAATCTAAAATTATATGGAAGGTAACACATAAAAATACTGTTATTGTACACAATCTAGAAATCGTTTAGAACAAGAACCGTTTAAAAATTAGAATGCCTCTGAACATTTTAATTTATATAAAATAAAAATGCTTGTATTTTATATTTACAACTAGTAAGTTATTACTAGATCTAAGATCATTTTTAAATATTTATTGATTAAATTTTAACATTAAATAAAATCAGCAATGATGGTAAATATATATTCATTTGAAAAAATACAGTAAACACCTAATCTTTAAATGCTCCTTCATATGTGATAGGTTTTAAACTGAAAGTAAGCTAAATATTTGCATAAATATTGCATAAAGCAGAAACCGTATCAAATGAAAAGGTTATGGAAATATCAATATTGCACCAGAGAAAAACTAAATAAATGAAAATCCCACAAATATGAATGCATGAAGGCCCCAGAGAAATCCATAAAATAAAGTAAAATAAAATAAAATAAATATATATACAGAGGCATCAGCAAATTGGAATGGGGAATGAGGAAAATTGCCGGCTCGAAAACTTGACACCAAATTACGTTTAACTTAACCCCAATGTTGCCGCTGGGGGCTTGTGTGTGCAATTTGCATAAATCTCGTGGTAAATCCTTGCAAGCCAAATGAGCTTTGAAAGTTTCGAGAAGACGATGCCGTCAGCACATCCTTCTACCTTTTTTGCATGCGGCGGGGAAAACTTTGGCATTTGCTGTCGCATCGATTTCAATTTCACCAAATTGTCGGTTTCCCAGCTCGGATTTAATTAAATGCAATTGAAATTGCAATTGCAGTTTCCCCGGCAAGGACACTGGCGGATGAAATTCGATGTCCAGCATTTTTTCATTCCCCACTCTCTTGCCTCGGTTTTTTTTTATTTAAGCTGGCCGTGTAAATTTAAACATTTTCATTTACTTGTCTGTCGCCCGTTCGTTTCGGTTTTCCCCCATTTTCCCTGCTGGGCTTTCCACTTTTCCGTGCTGTGCCCTCCGTGGGGTCTCAGCGGCCTGCTACTTTGTCATGCAAATTAACGGGTATATTGTAGCGACATCGCGACCGTAACCGCAGCTGTAAGTCACACATACAAAAAGAGGTCCTGGGTCCTCGCAGGACGATACGCACACGCGGCCATAAATAAGCCATTGGCGGGATTAGTGCGAGCGAGAGTTGATGGCCTGTACTTTGCCACATATACTGAATAATTAATTTTTATTGATCGCGGTCGGCTGTTGTTTATTAGTTTTTCTGGCGTGGGTGGGGGGGGCTTTGTCTGGCCCTCTTCGCGGGTCATAAAGGACTCACAAGGACCTCTCGCGGCCGCCATTGTTACCCATGTGTGCCGCATAATTATCCAACACACACACTGTTTGCCCAATTGTATCGCGCTAATAAAGTTAATGTTCTCGCTAAACTGTTGGCCATGACTCGCCTTTGCCCCGGATGACCCTAACCCGTCCCAGGCACACTTACGCTTCTTTATCCCCGTCCCAAGCTAGCCCAGTTACCCACAAAAGTCCGTGCGAGAAGTGCGCTAATTGCCTTTCAAGTTGTTGACTGAACCATCACATTCTGGGCTTGGCTTTCCCAGGAAAACCGAGTGGTGTAACGGGAAACTTTCAAGTGGGCGGCGGGTAGTTTGGGTGCTGGGAAATAATTTCGAGAAAATAGTTGTGGCATGAAGAGACAGCTGAAGACCCAATCGATAGTTTAAAGAGCAGAGATCATCTGAGTATGTGACTGACTTGCCTGAGAGCCATTATTATTAACTGTTGGCTAGAAACATCTCAGGAGAACGTGTCTAAATCCTAATTACTCTCGAGAGGCCTCAAAAACATTTATCATACATTGTTATTGTTCAAAATCTAATTGGAAAATGTGCGATAATAGTTCTTGGATCGCGTGTTTTGAATTTGTATAACTAACGCTTTACTTAAAACGTTCTTTAGTTCTTTAAAGGTAATAAATATACCATTTCAAAGTATACTTAACAAAGTAAATATATTTAGTTTGAATATGTATTTTAGGTAATTTTCAAGATAATTTCATAACTTTAAATTTAAATTTAAAGCCAAGTTTTAAGCTTTCATTTCGAATAAAAAAGGTATTCCAACCTCTAAAATAGTTATATCCTTTTAACGTTTAAAGATGAAACCAAAATCATTACTCAATTTACTTAAATTTCATTATAGTGGAAATGGAAAAATGTCTGTTATTTATCCAAAGAATTGCAATTCGTAAATTCCAATAGCTAAATATTTGCTTTCCTCTATTTGTGTTTGTGCTTATCCTTTGGCCTTCGCTTTAGCCTATGTTACATATTCAAATTCCGCTAAACAAATAGATAGCAGTATTTGTTTGCAAATATGTAATTATCCGCTGTTTACAACCTATTTAAATTCCAAATCCGAAATCCCCCAACTGATCTGACTTCTGTGACCCCAAAGGCAACGTCAAGTCAACGGCAAACCAAATATTTGGAGAAAGCTCAGGCAAGACAAAGGATCTCAATCTGGATCTGAATCTGGGCTAATGCCTGGCTGAGCCTCAGGTGCTACTACTACTACTACTACTGCTTCCTCTCAGCCTCTTCGGGGGAAGCCTTTGGCCAAATATTCGACGTAAAACAAATGCTGAAGGCGAAAGAGCCTCGCCTAAGTGCAGTGTGTAACTGCAGGACTCAACAGACAGCAGCGTTGGCGGCGAACTGATTAAATATCCGGGCCGCAGTTGGCGGAACGGAATCGCAGGAATCCCTGGTATCCCCGCTCAGTTGTACACTCAGCATAATGCGAATCCATGTAGGGAAATGTAATTTGAGCGGCAAAACAAACAGCGTGGCAAAAAAGCATTTGAAAGCCAGCCAGGAAGTTGGGCTCTGGGCAGGTGCTTGTGCTGGCTGGAAAAACAAAGGCCGCCGCTGGATATTTGCCTTGCCGGTGCAGCACGAGCAGGAGCAGGAGCAGGAGCAGCTGCTGTTCTGCTGTTGGGGGACGCAAAACAAAGCCTCGGTAAACAGCCGAGCAATGTGATTAAAAAATAAAGGAACACAGCACAACAATGGGAAATGGAGCAGACGTACACGGCGGGAAAATATCAACCAAATTGGCCTTTAGTTTCATTGTTCTGCCCTTTGGCATTTGGTGGGGGAAAAACCATTGGTGATTTCACAAAAGTATGCTATAAAATATTTCATTCCGAATGCGGTAATAAAAAGAGGAAACTGCAGACTTTCAGACATCTCTAAAAACATTTTTTAAGGCCACTAGAAATTTGGGAATAACCAAAATGAGTATTTTATTGTGTTGTAACTCTCATGAGTGTTGTTTAAATTTTTTGCTGAATTTAATTGTCAAAAAATAAACATTTTGATACAGCTGAGAGAAAGTGTGTTCATAAACTTGTTAATTGCTATTTTTTGCTACCATAAGCAGATGTGCTTAAAATTTTAATAACTTAGAATGTAATCGTTAACAAAATCAGAAATATTTCAGATGGAACATTTCTAAAATTACCATTAATTTTAAGGATAAATAAATTTTATGTTAAATAAATTTGAGTGATTAAAATTGCTAAAAAAAATATTGTTATTTGGCCACTATAACTTTTACTGAGAAACTTTAAATAGTGTTATAAGATCTCCTTAGTTCTTAATGAAGAACTTAATTTAGTTAAAAAAATTATTATAAAAGGCTATTAAAACCTCTTAGGTAAAAAAAACTAAATCCTAGTATACGTAGATTTAAACATATTTCACAGCCTGCCTGTAGGCCCTCGAAAATGTTTTCATAAATAATCACTTGGCTTTAAGCACTTTAAATAATGTTTAAAAAATATTATAGGGATGCTTTGAACACTTATTTTTTTTTTTTAAATCTTAACTATGCCTAAGTTTTTTTCTCACTGCTTTTGATGACTGCATAGTTTAAAAAGGACAGGCTGGTACTGCGACAGGACTCACCTCGTAGCGTGTGTCGATTTCTGGCAACTTCTCCAGGAACTCCTCGACCATCTTTCGTTGCACGTGCGCCGAGCCGAGCAGTCACACACACTCACACACACACACTCCCGCACACTCGCACCACGCACACTCTGCGCCAGGCACACACACTCACACACGCGCAGAGAAACACAGATACAAATAGTAATAAGAATCCAAATCAGTTGACACGCACCAAAGCGAAAGTTTCACCTCATCAATTATGAACAGTTGCTAATTGCTGCTGGCAGGTTTTGTGGCTCTGTGCTGCCTTATAGATAGATTTTGGTTTGTTCTACGAAACAATATCGAGTTAAAGCTGAAACACCTGTTGTGGTTTTTGTAGTTGTTGTTGCTGGATGTCACGCACTGAGAAATTCGTAGGTTGCTGTCCCTCAAAGGTTGTATCTGTGTGTTTTCACTGTGTGTTTACTGCTAAATTTGTTGAGTTTTTTTTGCACTTTCCGTTGTTGATGTCCTTTCTGTGATTGTCCTGGGGAGGGGAGGGGTGTACTGTCCTGTGTTGTGTGTGTACTTCCTGGTCACTTGGCACTTGACTTTGGGCGGTACTTAACGATGGATGCTTGGAAGGCAAAGATGCGAAGATGCAGCGGGCGCGAAAAAAGGAAGCTGAAGCTGAACCAAAACATGTGCCAAAAACTCCCTCTCTGCGTGGCCAACTCCTTTGGGCTCCTCGGTGTGTGCGAGAGACCAACAACCAACAAACGCTGCCCGTTCACTGCCGTTCAGCACTAACAACAAACTGCAGAAAAACAAAACATTTATAGCCAGGCCAGAGGCAGCAGCACCAGCGCCAGGACCCGAGTCCGCGTATCCTTTCGTATCTCGGCGGCCCGAGCGGGATGTTGTACTAAAAACTGGCCAATCGACAGCTGCCGAGCATCGTCACTCCATCAAATCGCTGCCGATGCGATGCTGGCCGATGATGCTGCCGCTTGGCTTCGAAAAAAAGAGTGCGGTCCTTGCCGGCGCCGGCGCAGGGACGACGCTTTAATGAGGGGCAGACAAGTGGCAGAGCAGCAACTCCTCCTCGCTCCTGTATGTATAGCGCGTTCTGGGGATTCCCCCTCTCGACTTGACACACATCGGGGGCAGCCGGCCCTCCGAGAGCTTGCGATCCAAAAACAGCAGCCTCCAGTGGATCGCATTGGAGTGCCGAGTGCCGGAGTGCCGGAGTGCCGGATTACCGGAGTGGCAAGTGTGCGGAGTGTTGCATGTTGCATGTTGCCTTTGTTTTGCCAGCACTTGTAAATAATTTGCAGCTAACGAAGGCGGCGCCACTCAAAGAAGTCCGCATCTGAAGAACCCTCCTCTTGCTCTATCTGCTGCTCCTTCCACTTCCCCAGGATCGCTAGATCTAAGCCGGCTAACAGTTATCATTAATCTCAAGCACACCGCACACACAACCAACGCACAATGGCACACACATCGCCATTGATTGCTGTCAGCGGGTGTCTGGTGTGTGTGTTTGCCTAGCAATTACCACCGGTGAAAACTAATGTCAGCAAAGAAAGCCCAAAAATATGCCCAGGGGAGGTACGCTTTAAGGACACTTAAGAGCTCACGGGTCTTGGCCAGATTGAAATCTGGCTCTTGGATACTTAGTCAATGTTGTAGGGCATATATGGGTTTAATTAATAATAAATTGGGAGAGATTTCTAGATTGAATATCATATTACATTTATTTTTCCCATTAACCTAGCATTTTAATGAATTTGGTTTTAGTTAATGGAATACATATTTATATTCTATTTTTTCCCTTGAGTTTGACTATAATATTTTTAAATCCCTTACAGTGAAAGCTTTTAAAATATAAAAGTTTATTTTCAAGATTCTTTTATTGTTTTATTTTAAAATAATTGATCATATTTCGGAAAGTTCTTAATAAAAATAAGAAATATTTGTATACCTTTGCAGGGTATTCTCATTTTGGCCCGAAAAAATAAATTCATCTTAATAATTTGTAAACTTGGTATGTACTTTTTTTAACGTAGTAGAAACTAACACAGACCAGCTGTAAATTATTGAATAGCTGTGACTGCCAAAGGTCCTATATATCCGAATTCGCAATTCAAATCATAATTAATAAATAACAAAATATTAAAATTAATTATTTTTTGTAATTTTACCCAACTTTTAACAATTTTATAAGGGGTTACGTCGTCAAAATAATAAAAAATAAATTTTTTATTTGTAAAATAAAACATATCAAAATATGCTTCCTTTCTTGTTTAATTTTTTAAACAGTAGAAGAACCTAATGACTTTAAATCTTAGTCTAAGGTCAAGGGCATGACTATACAACTATAAAAGAAACCTTTCCCTAATAAAACGATTAATTTCAGAGATTTTTAGACAAAAGCCGGCTATTAGCCAGGTTGTACAACACAAAAGAGCACGTGTAGACTTTCAGAAGTCCTAACAAGCACCCATTATCTCGATTCCCACTATATAAACACACGAGTTCCTGTGTTAAGTCAATCAGAGATAAATAATTCCTTAGACAGTAGTTACAGTTCAAGCACTTACCGAGCCCATTGCTGCCATGAGTGTGATGTTCTATCCGCCGCTGTACTCAAAGTACTCAATACTTAATGGCCACCAGAGTTGAACCTGTGACCGCACCAACCGACCAACCAAGAAGTACTGAGCTGCCGGGGAACAAGAATAATCTAAGCGGCAAAATGTGGCGCTATAATGCAACAATTGGTCGACACACACGTCATCGCGCAGGAGGATCCGCGTAGGGTCCTTTCGTGGGAATAAAAACAATTACTTGTCAAAGGGCAGTTCCACACCCTTCATGATTATCCCCACCGCAGGACCTCTTAGTCCCGGATAAGTGGCCCTCGAATGTGAATTCAACGCAATTCGCCTCTGTCGTGTCCAACGTGGCGCTTTCGAATTAAATTCAAGTGCTTTGCTATTTGTGGTGGCGATTTTGAAGTCCTTGAAAACAGCTGCTGCAGTGGGTTTCCGTTCCGGGCGCCCATTGAATTATTTACATGGCAAACAGGTGAATTAGCCGAGGTGCGGGCGTGTCCTGGTCAAGTGCAAATATGTCACAGGCACGTACTATACCTACGTACGTAATGAAAAGCTTTAAATTATTCACAAAAGTTCGTTTTCAATGACACTTTTTAAATGAACCGCCAAGGTTTGAACGATAATTACAGTTACAAGCTGAATGCTATGAAACTTCATGTGTAACAATGCTTGTCCCTTTCTGTCATTTGTGGAATGAGAACAGTGTGGAACCTGTTGTGTGAGAACAGTGTAGAGTTCGTGTGGGAACAGTGTGGAACTTGTGTGATAAATTTTTAAACGACATTTAATTATTAATGAAAAACCTCTTAATTAAAAATAATAACTTTTAATATATAAAATTAATAACATTTATAAAATTGCAATTATATTATTTTATGCTTGAAGTAGTTTATAATAAAAATAACCCAACAAATTACAGCCTCTCAGAGCTTAAACGTGTTTGAAAAAGGTATAATTTTATTATATCATTTATAAACAGTTCCTTAAAGTCCCCAAGAAACCCATTAATATACAATATATTCACTTTCGTTTGCAATTTGTATTTGGAAATAATTTTCAATATAATTTCTGACAAACTTGAACATTTAATTAATTTCATTAGACATTTATAAATTTCATTTGTTACAATTTTCGTTCTTGTTCATCGTTTTTATCGTATTCTCGGACTCGTTCCCCACTTTCCACTTGATATTTCATGTTAACGTTCCTGCCTTTACTGTTCCCACTTATGTTATTCATTAATTTCATTAAATTTATCCGTATAAATGTGGTTTGCCGTCTCTGCAGATCTTTTGGCGTTACTGCAGTTACTAGACTCAAAAGGATACAGAGAGCTGGATAACTACAAAATACACTGTGCGCAGTAAATACGATACAAAATAAAGAATAATAGGTAAATATCATATAAGCGCGAACGGCTCATGCCGCATGTTTGTTCCTACGTATATTTTAATAAATTACTCGCTTCGATTTTGGGCTAAACACTTGTCCGAATTCAGTATTTTTGGTTTGGTTAAATTGCCGGCCTATATATTCACCGATTCCACACTACTACGATCAAAAAAGACTTGAGTCCTCAGTTTTCAGCGCGCGCTCTATTTAGCCTGGCCGTGTCCCTACGTCGTTTCCTCAATTAAGTACTATGGTAGTTGTCTTATAGGGTAAGAGTTGTGCTTAAGGTTAAACCATGTTGCGGTTGCTCTGCTCGATCCCATCAGTGTTATTAATGCTGCTGTTGTTGGAGTTTGGTGTTGTTGGTGTTTCTGTTGGTTGTTGGTGTTCTGGTTCTCTGTTGGTTTTATTGGTGAGCGATTCGCATTGGATGTACATACATGACTATCAGAATAATGCTTATATTAGTTACGGTTCCGTATGATACAAATGATTGTAGGCAGGTGGTTGGTGGTTCACTTGACTTGCAATGTTCCGTTGTGTTCGTCCCTACAAAAAATGCTACCTATCAATAATCAGTTAACATTACGAATAACTACAAATAAAAACCTAAGCTTAACGAAACCCTAAAACTGAACAGCCAAAGAAACTAAACGTAAACCATTGAGTTGCCAGTCAAACTAGCTGTGGCCGGAGCTCGTCTGCGCCTCGGAAATATTCGCATTGATCACCGCTGGCGCGATGGTATTGGAATTGGAAGAGGATGCTGATGCTGATGCGATGGAGGCGGGTGCTTTTGAAGATTTGCTTTGCTTTAAACTGCGCTCGCGTTCCATCACCATCTGCCAAATGCCGAAGATCTCCTCCGGCGTGACAGCATGGTTGGTGAAAAGGAAGGGCGGGTCATCTAGGTCGGTCGAGCCCTCGAGCAACTGCCAAACGTCTTTGCTCTCCAAATAGTGAGTCATCGAGGTAAGCTTTGTGCCCGTCTCCTCGGCCAGGATGCCCGTGACGAGCACATCGTCAACCCAGAAGTATTTTGCCTTCTGCGCCGCCTTGTACAGTCGACGGACAACATCGGAGGCGTATATGATGGCCATGCCTGGACAGTAATGAGGGTAGAAGCGGTACGGATACTCCTTGTAGGTCACCCGCCACTTGGACTGCGAAAAAAGGAATTTTAATTAGTAAGGCGGCATTAATTGAAAGGTATTTTCAAGGGGTTTCGCTTTCACATATATTCGCTATCGATTTAATGTGAACCATTCCAGGTGGCCCATATGACAAACCGACTTTTGTACAAATAATTAAAAGCAATTATTTAAACTGCGTTTTAATATATAATCCATGAAAGCGTAACCCCGTTAGTATAGCAATAGGATTTACCCGATAGCTTCGCTTGACCCTCGACTCCCTGACTACTCGGCAGAGCAACAGGTCCGGTTGTGCCAGGAGCTCATGCTCCGGGAACGTGGGATCCTCCATGTACTTGACCAGTTGCGGCGTATTCACGAAAACGTCGTCGTCCACCTTGACCAGCAGCTGTGCTTGCGCACAGTTCTCGGTGAACCACTTGAGAGCCATCACATGCTTGTAGGTCATGTTGCGGTAGGCGTCCACGAAGTTGCCCTGGATCATATCCCCGTAATAATTGTTCTCCCAATCAAGATATTTCTGCCATGAGGGGGTATAATTACTGGAAGCGGCACCGACCAGGAAGATCACACGGAGCGGCGTTTGACTTATGTACGAGCGATTCGCCCACGTACTCCGGATGAGTCTGCGCTTTTCAGCATTCTTAATGGCCGAGTGGATCAGGACCAGCGCCTTAACGTCCTTATCACAGGCTGGCTGATTGATCTTGTATTCGAAATTGGGCAAGTCCATCAGGTGGGTGGTGCCCTGGCCCAGGGAAGCGGCCGTTCTGGTAGTCGTCGGCCAGGGCGTGGCCGGTCGCTCGAATAAATTGCTAACTAGGCTATCGTTAAGACTATGTGTGCGACTAGGCTGGTATGGTATTTGGTTTGGGTTGCTCCGGCTACCCCGGTTCCGTACGTATCCTCCAGCTGCTCCGACTACTGCCGCCGCTTCCGCTCCCGCACCTCCTGTTGCTGCTGCTACTCCTCCTCTGTTGGCACTCGTGGGCGGATGAGGGGTGCTGCTCATACCGGCAGAGTCGACCATCACCTCCGACTCCAGCAGCGTCACCTGCTGCACACTGACCAGCCAGATGACCAGGCAGACATTCAGGCAGATGATCAGCAGGCACAGCGATCGCTTGTCCATCCTAGCGGCTTCTTCTAATTGGGTCTAACTCTATATCCGGACAGCTCAGACGGAAGCGTTTTCTGCGTGCCTTGGCCATTTAACTCCAGATCCAAGTGGCTGCAACGGTAAAGTGGCAATAATAAGTTAGTAAGTGGGACAAGAAATTAAATTAGCTTATCACTATCACAGTGATAATGGCTGGGCCATTACGGTAATTGTTTGGCACGACATGTGGACAATTTCCTAAGTGACCAGCCGGTTTAAACGGGTTAAGCGGAAGGCAGCCGTAGTGGCTCCTCCCTCGCATTGCTCTGGGCCAAGTTCACTGAACTGACGTCATGGCATCGCAACGCACTTGCCATAATTCATTCAGCGCACACCTGATGGATTCCGAGTGATTCCGACACCGCACTGAAAATGTCCCCAAGTTCATACGCGTATCCTCTCCCAGCCGCGCCAATTGAGACTGAACCAGCCCCAAGATAGGCTGACTTTATTGATTTATTGGTCGCGAAACAACTGATTTATGGCGCTATAGGTATGTTTGGCAGATTTGGTGATAACAAGATTCCTAGAAACTTACAAAAAATGTACTGACAAGATCATCTCCATATAACTAAGCGTGGCCAACTGATTACGGACTTATCAATATAATAGTTATAATTCGAGTGGATTCACTAGCACTATTAGATGTTTAAGTATTTAATTATATGTCACAGGCGTAATAAAGATAAGAACAAATTGACAGACAGCGGAAAGTAAGGCCTAACCACATAGCGAATAAGTTCAAATGGGTTTGGTGCGAATGAAAGCAAGGTAAATTAACCCATTATGTGATTTGCGGAACAGTAATCATTCATGAAATAAGATTTGAATTAAATTTTAATGAGTTATGGAATGGTTTGGAGTTTCTAATTAAGATTGTCAATCTTTGTGAGCTTTAATGAACCTTTGCAAACCTCAATTGGTAAAGAAACATACTGATAAGTTATCAGCAAAAGCAAAGCACTCATAAAACTATAGTATGTCATAAAGATGAATTGAGTAATAAGCTCTGTTTGGCAGTCTTTGATTCAATTTATGGTATATTTATCAAAGGTAACCGGATGAGGCACTAGCACCGTCAATAATGCGACAGACAACAGTGGAAAACAAAGGCAGACTGAAAATCACTGTCACGTAGAGGCTCTACAGAAATAAGGTCCTGCATAAAGTATATAAAATAAATATATGGTTACCTTTTTATTATGCAAATGCATATCTGAAAGTAATTAGTTTTAAAGCAAAATTCAAGCATTGTTTAAAAGATTCAGAAGGTATTTCACTGCCACACACTGCCTTTAAATTGAATAATATGCACCGAAGCTACCGCCAGTATAATGCAACTTATAAAAGATTATCGTTCTATTAGGTCCAAGGGGCCTTTAAAAATATATGTCTCGATTAGATAAGACACCGGAGTTGGATAAGTTTCCGATAAGATATATTGGTTTATTAATGACAGATGGTCTGGTTTCTGTCTTGTTCCGCCCCATATTATTTGTATTTAAATATTCCATGATTGCCGACAAGAGAGCGCCACAAATAAAATTCGAGACCGAAACGGGACGGCCATCACGAAGCACTATTAACTTTTTATTTTCATGTAAATTCCCCGCCAGAGTCAATAGCATTCTATGGGCATGGTTAATGTAAAAGGACTGTACTCCGGCCTGGTTGTTAATGGTTCATGGTAACACGCAAAGCTCGTCCTGTTCTAGCCAACTATAGAGGTGGCGGCTTAAAGTAAAATTTCCCAGGGGTGAATAGAAACGAATTTTCCGGATGCGACGGCCTCAAGATATGCAAAAACTAATTACAAGCGAAGCTCTGACCTTTCCTAACTGCAGAACCTGCAGAACCTGCAGACTTGGCCAAAAACGAACGAACTGTCGACAACTTCTGCTTAAGGCTTTGGGCCAGACCAAGGCCAATGTGCAATGCAAAATGAAGTTTGCCTGCAGGCCCGATTCCGAGGGTTGATTCACGAGTAATTGACTGCCAACGGTCACGACATTTGGTGGCTTTAAGTATGTGTAGGAATATTTAAAATATGTAAAACATTTTGCTTGTTTTCCCCTCTATTTAATTATTGACATGTTAGATATTTTTCAGAAACTGCTTTTTCATGTTACAGGTTTGTTATCAAAAGTGCATGTGCCCTTGGTGAAAGTAACTATTACAATTTAGTTTATTGAATATATTTCAAATTGTAATGAAAAATACATAACTCGTTGAATTCGTAGACTGACGAATACATTCTACTTAATAACTATTAATGAACTTCAAGAAACTTCATGAATATAGGTCACCTTGACCTTTGATAAATAATTGTGATAATTATCTGTGGGTTACCCATCTTTGTCGGACCTATAAATAACCTGACCTGCATTTCGTGACACTTGTGAGCATGATAAGAATTCAATTACTCGGCGGCTTCATCAATTAATTGATTGCCCTTTGCCCTGAAGTATTGTACTTCATATTCCCGTAAGATATATAATAATTGTTTACCAAAAGGGGGGCGGGTTCTGGTAAAATAAATTAAATACCCCGCAGAAAAGAACAATTTTCAAACAACAAACTATGTGGAAAATGAAAAATAAATGAAACATATTCTTTATACAAAAATAATATCGTTTTTGCTAGCAGAAGATATTGCACTAATATTGCATAATCATTGTTATTATTGATTGATTTGCAAAAATTACAGGCATGACCTCAAAAATGCTAACATATTGGGCTAGTAATACCTTCCGATTGGCTGGAAAATATTTGCCTAAGATATGAAATTACAGTAAATAAACACTCCCAGAGGCAGAGCCGTTGATGATGGCTACCCATTGTGCCTGTCTATGGAAACATTCCACAGATGCCTCACCTTTGCGGCGATTACTGTGTGTTCACACCTCTCGTGAACTCTACGGAAATAAGCCTAGACTCCGCCTATAATATATATAGAATAAGGGGCTAGGGTGTTGGGTTGGGATGGTTGCCAACGATGGCATTTTGCAGTCGATAAAATGCCAACAGCAATGCCGAACAACTTTTTCAAGTCGAAGGTTAAATTTTATCGTGGTCTGAATGGGCAACAAAAACATCGACAGCTCTGGGCTGGCTATTCTTCTATTGTTTATCGGGTATCTGGGCTTTGATTAGTTGCAGGCCGCCGCCAGAGGAGGAATTGCTTTCGTTTCATTCAGAATGGCAGCCGGTTGGCACGGCGAAAACTTGGCTGCTGCCCAAAAACACTTTCTGAATGCCTGTCATGTTGTCTCTCACTCGGCCAGCAGCAGACAATGCACCGAGAAAGGCAACTTTCACGTGCACTCCTGATATCCGAGAGGGCCTTGTGGTAATTGCCATCAATTCGGGCTGGAATCAGGGGGCAATATTTATACACAGTACTGCGGTGGAAATACCGGGAAAAATGTAAATTTAGGTTTCATTTTTACATTTCGATGTTGTGGAAGGTAATAGTCGCAAACCAATGATTTGTAGTGTGCTTTAAGACAGGTTCTTACATGGGTTTAAATCACTTTCTGGCAGTCCAACTATTATTTATAGTAAATAACTTTTTTAAGTTTGGAATTGTATGTGTTACTGTAGTGTAGCAACTTAAACAATAGTGTGGGGAGAAGTTCATTGGAAATTTACAAAAGTGCAAGGGTTCAAGTGGGGTAATTGGGTGTAGGAAGTGACAGGTAGTTTAAACAATGTTTAATAAATCTTAATGCTTTAAAGATCCGAGGGATCTATCCTTTTGACTCCTGGCAAGGATATTTGGCTGTGACATGAGCTTATTCCTATAGTATTTGGCTTGTTCATTGATAATATCCCCAATCAAGGGAAAGCCAGTACAGCCTTCTGCCTTTTTCTCCAACTAACGCCTTACTATCCTCGTATGCTTGGCAAAGGTTAAACGAATGTCCAAGTTACTTATAGTGAATAATCATTTTAAATTTAATTTAATTTTAAGTGACACTTTACACTAAGATAATTCTTGACTACTTAAGAACTGAGCAAACAAATAAATACTATTGTAAGGCCTAAAACAATTCAAACTTATTTCAAGGCAGCACTTAAATACTGTTCGCAATTAGTGAATCGCTACACTCATTAACAAGCAACTTGAAAACAAACAACAAGCAATGCACACGAGTGCAGAAAATGGAAATTCCCGTTTGCAGTCAATGAAGCAGTTGGTTTAGGAATTACATGTAAGTACCTCATCTAAGAGGTGTTTAATCCAAAGTGTGGAAATAGGTTTTTTTTGAGCCAGAGCAACTTTCAGGATGATTATCTGTAATCGCTAGAAAAACACAGTTTTAGTTGGTGACTAACAAACTGGTTTGTGAAGTTAAGTAAGTGCACCTAAAAATATCATATAATTTGTTTCGCAAGAAAGTGTTTCCAGCAGCTAAATGGGCGACTTATAAATAATTTATCTAGTATTTGTGTTTCCCCATTTAAATTAATCATTAATCTTAAGTAAATGTTAAATGCTTTTCAAGTGGAATTTAAAGGTTTCAATTGTGGCTTTAAGGAACTTTGTTCTAACTATTTTATTTGTGTTGTACTTTTTCTACCACATTTTAATTGGTTTTGTGAGTAATAGTCACCACTTGTGACAGTTAAATACGAAAAAACAAAATGCTATGAAAGCCATAAACAATATTATGTTCTTTCGTTGGGAAAGAGATTAACTAGAGTTTTACTTTGTGGTCCCATGTGAGGCTTTATGCCACTCGACTTTATGTCACTAGATAACCATAAGTTCAGTTGTAAAGTTAAACCTACAATAAAAGTTATAGTATCCTACCATATTCTTGAGCGACTTTAAACTGTAGTCTTGAACAGATTTTAATACAAATTTATAGAAACAGCAAACAAAGTCAATTTGCAAATGGGAAAACGTTGTCTAATTGCTTGGAATTTTCTCAGTTTGATAATCTGACAATAGCCCCGCATTGTTTATGCTCCGGAGTTGAACAGTTTCCATGGGAAACTGAAGCCTGGCATGTCCGCAGCTTGAGATCATCGTATACATATTTATGTCACTGTAATCCGACGGCATCTCAAGAGCCCGGAGAGCGTTGCATTCGCCACTTGGCATCCTGTCGCCGCCGTCAGAAGGGAGTCAAGTCAAGAGCTCAAGCATTCAGCATTAGGCCCCCGCCGTCGGCGTAGACAAATGTCCCTCACATGTTGATAGCTGGCAAATGTAGCCATCCCTATATGTTTACTCACATATATTTACATAAGTATGTAGGCCTGCTCACACATGCCACAGGCAGACACACACTGCAAACAAATCACACTCATGTCAGGGTCACAACAAAGAGATTTTTATATTTAAACCAAGAGCAAAGGTTCTGTATTTTAGAAATTATTAGTGAAATGCAGATCCCTATTTCATAAATTCAATTATAAAACCTTTCTTAAACCCATAACTTTCGATTGTCGGAGTGCATTCCAGCTGAGCGCCTCGGAAAAACTCGCCCTGTCCCAGATGTCGAAAAATGTGAGTCAGCGGAGCTGGCAGCGGCTTGAAGGAGTTCCGCAGACTAGAAAAAAAAGGGAAAATTTGGGAGGAATGGGGTAAAACCCAGACGAGTTTTATGCTGCCAACATGCCGCAATTACAACATGCTGGGCCAACAGACAGAGGGAGTTTCCCTTGCCGGCGCTGTTCCTGTGGGTAAAAAACGGCAAAGTTTTCCCATTTTCATTCCCATTTCCACTGCAACTGCACGCACTCCCTCTCACGTGGCCAACAAATTGCGGGGCAATGCTAAATAACGATGCCAGACAGATATTTAAGCGAATGTGGGTGCAACGTGCATGCAACTGCAATTCAAGTTGCAATTTAAGTTGCAAACATGTTGGACATCCCAGGCACCGGATGCGGAAGCAATCTGCCTGAGCCTCTGACGGCTTATCCGCCTCCTCGGCACAGGATTTACGAGCACTATCATGCGTCCTACGGCCTTAGCCTGGGCGTTGGCCCATTCACTTAAAGAAAATTTGAATAATTGAAATTAGTTTCTTTACAGAATATAGATTGGCAAATGTATTATTCATTTATTTTTATACCGAGAGTAATAGAAATTTTTAAGCGAATCCCAGCTGGTTTTATAATAACAATTTCGAATTCATTTAATTCAAAAGTAAACAAATATATATTATATATGCTTATAAGTGATATATAACTCATTCATTATGACTTAAATGTTTGTAAAGCTTTCTTACGATTTCATTATCAACATGGCCTTGCTCCGATTTCCATTTCCTACAGATATATAGAGGATATCCATAAGAAAGAAGGATTATAATATATATGTTCATATATATATGATAATATAATATAATACAATGTATGTGAAAGTTATTTTCTTTCTTGAAGTTAATTACCAACTTAATTTAGAGCAATTACTTTGATTTTTTAACGTGTACAATGAGATGCTGGCTTCTGGAGATTTCCCCCAGTGTACACCCCACCACAAAGGCATAATTAACTCTTGCTTGGAAAAGCCTGCGGCTGTGGACATCGGATACACACAACTATGTGTGCTTTTGCAAGGAAGTTTCCCGAAGTCATAAAGTGTATTATTACTCAAGGCAACCGACGAGGGATCATACATAGTGTGGTGTGTGGGGGTGTGGGGGTGTCCAGGATGACAGAGCGGAGACAAATGCATTCGACTTGATTGAAGGACAAACTGACTGAGTGACAAACCAGCGGGCGCCGCCGATTGCCAATTAAAAAAGCCGGCGGGGATAGAGAAACTGTGAAAGAGGGAAGTAAAAATGCAAAAAAGGGGAGCGAGGACACACCCAGGTCCTGGCCACTTTATGACCGGCCTTTGGGGTTGGTCACTCTCTCGCACGCTAAATAATTTATGAATACCTTTTCCTTAGCCGCGTATGAAAATTTAATTACGCGCGCCTTTTGTTTACATTTTCACAGGCCAAAGTCCGGCGTCGAACCCTGGAAAATAATGGCGAAAACGAGTTCTCAGCACGCACTCCCATCGCTTTTTTTGGGACAAGGAACGAGCTCAACCAGAAAATACAAAACATTTGTATTTTAATAAAGGAATATCCCACTTGTATACAAAAATATTCTTATTGGTATAAAAAGAATAAAGAACATGAATTAAGTGAGACAAAACAAATGTTGGATTTGCAGAGATTTCGGAATGCTAAATAAAATACAATAAATATCGTCGTGACTCACTCTTCTCGGGGTTTTAGAGTTCAATTGGAAATAAAGTGTCAAGTGAATTTATGTATATTTAATGGTGAATAAAATACATGCATACAATATATCTCACATTTCTTGTGTCGTTTATTAATGCAAATTTTGTGCTGATAAAAAAATTAGCAAGAATTCGTTGCAAATTGATATATGAACTCTGCTGGTCTTGAAAAGTTGATGATGAGACAGTTTCCTATACAAAGTAAGAAACTCTGGCAAGTGCACTGCCTTCAAACTGAACAAAGTTCTTCTCGAGAATTCTTCAGAAATATACGACCTAATTTAGTAGTAGTAGAGTCTGAAATAAATGCACAATTTAGCCACATTGCCTGGTTTTTATAATTTACAAGGGCAATAGATAAATTTCAAAGTTTGCTAACATCAACATAAGCTTCGCCCCTAAACAGATATTTATATATATAATATATACATTTTGTCTGTTTTGTGAGGCGGCGAGCGCTTCTCATTATCGTTAAATTAAGAAACGCATTTTTCTTTGTTTATTTTCCAGCGGTCGAACGCTTAAGTTGGAATTTCAAGTACACATGTGCAAAATCGAAATCTATAAAAATTGGCAGAATATTTACAATTCAATGAAACAATCATGTACTCTCTATATATTTACATTCTCCTCTAAATAAGTTAATACTTTTTAAAGCTTGAAACAATCAATTAACTGACGACAATGTCACATGACAAATAATCTCATAAGAACAATCAATTTTTGTCTATTATTTTTAGGTGCTAAAAGATTAGATTTCACGGGGGAACTTTATTAAAGCATATATTTAAATTTTTCGTTATCTGGGATGAAACATTTTAGGTTTAAAGTAATCTTCATTTCAGTAAAAGAAAGCTTTCTTTGTTGTTAAATGATTCTTTAGCTATTATTTAGGCTTCTTTTACTAGATTATTTTAAAATTGGAAACTTGTTTCCACAGAAAGAGAAACTGAATGAAATTAAATAGAATATTCATAGACTGCAGTCTTAATATGGAAATTAAAACTAGTCACATGATAATCCAAATTGTACTTTGTTGGCGATTTTTATGTGCTTTTAAGAAAACACAATTCGCAAACACATATAAATTTCACTGAGATCGGAAATTCGAGCGGGAGTAAAAGAGAAAGCTAAGAAAAAAATAACGTAAGCCGCTGACGTTGACGTGACGTCGACGGTGAGTCTCCGGCTCGCCGGGGTCGATGTACGGACCAATAAAAGCAACGCCGCGCACCGTGAACGGCCTACCGTCCAACGCTCCGCGAACTGCCAGTTATCAGTGGGCCATAAGGCCCAAAAGGTGGCGAATAGAAGCACGAAATGCGAATATGCAAACAAATAAACAAAGAAAACAAGAAAATGTAGCACAGAAACAAACTAATTAATTAATTATCAATTCAGAATTGTTATTACAGAAAAAAACATTTTTTGAATTTGTACTTTGTATTTCGTTCTGTATTAGCCAATATCAAATCTTTATTATACCATTGCAGATTGTTATAATGTTAGTCAGAAGCTTGCAAAATTCTTAATCAGCATCAACAGCCGAGCCCATCTAGCCATCTCAGGCAAAAATTAAATATGATCTTATTTTTTCAAAGTTTTATTCTCAAAAATGTATAAAATAATTAAAACTAGCATAGGAACGCTAAATTACTGTGTTTTTTTGCACAGTTGATTTATTAAAAGAATTGTCATAAAAATATATTGATATGATCGATTTCCAATACGATCCTATACTTCAATTTCTTCGTTATATAAACGTTGGCTTACCGAAGTTAGTTTCCTTACTTGTTTTATTTTTAAACCCATTAAAATAAATTTAAATACAATTGATTTAATAAACTATTAATTTGTTTTAGTGCTTTGAAAAGCTTGTTAATATATCGTCAGCCACACATATTTATTTAGAGAATGTTAAAAAGCGAGCTTCGCGCGGAAGCTGCTCTCAACAATTAAAAAGTAGAGCTTTAAATTCCGCGAGGCATGTGATTCGACAATTTTAGGGCGTCACAACAAATTGATAAAGTGAAAGTTATAGACTGATAGTGTCTGTGTATGGTGTCACGAAAAATAAATCATAACTGTACCGACAAATGACAAATTATATTTTTTTAAATTCAGAGGTTCAAAAAGGTTATTTGATTGTTATTTTCGTTGAATATAATACGTATATGTATTATAACCACAAATTATGTGAATGACTTTTTAGTTTAAGTTTCCTTTTTTTAACTTAATTCGTAAGTTATTATTAAATATTCAAATAAATGTCAAAAACAGAAAATATTGCGTTTTCATTGTATGCATGTACTGTATTTATTTATTTATTTTTTCCATTTCCTAGCTTAATATTGTTTTTGTTTGATCTATATTTTAATACTTACATAATAAGATGACTTTTCTTTTTGCTTAATGCATTTGTTAATTATTTGCAAATATTAAAATAAATGACAAAAACATTTGTTGTGTGCATGCACTGCAATTATTTTTCCCATTTCCTCTACAGTGTAATGTTGTTTTTTTTTTGTATCTTAATAATTATGGTACATCCTATGCCCATATATCGGAAATATAATTGCTCTATCGTTTTTTTTTTTACTTTGCAAGGGAACAAAAGCTCCACTGTAAGAACGAATATGCAAACACTTTCCTAATCTTTTGGCAGGCTTTCGCGCGTGCTAGAGGGAGATGCAGCGTGGCGGTGGCGCGGGCGGTACAGTGGAGCCGGCCAAGGCCATGGCGCTGCAAAAAAAGGCGCAGGAGCCGGAAAGGGAACCAGGAGAAGTGGCGAACTGGCGAGCAGGCATGCGTGCCACTGTGCCTGAACTTGTTCAAGGTCAGCCCCCAGCCACGGCGACAGAGACATGCAAAAAAAGCAACAAAAAGAGCAGAAGAGCACACAACAACGCCACCTACAGTAAATACGTAAAGGAACAACAACACAAGACGGCTGGCCAAGTTAAAGGCGATGAAGAAAAGAGCGCATAAGAAAAAATTCCACAAGCAAATACTTGGATACCGGGAGAGGGAGAGGGAGAGCGAGAGTGAAGAGGCGCGCGAGAGAGACAGAGAGAGAGAGAGAGCGGGGGCGGACACCGTGGCAACAACAATGTGATGCTGATAAGAAGCAACAAAAAAGGCGTCAAGTGCCAATTGGAAAAAGAGAGATAAAATCCAAGTGCTGCAACGGCTGCTGGCTCAATTAGTTTCTTAAGTTTATTGATAAATATGTATATGACTTTACCTCCTTGGCGGTTGCTGTACTGCTTCCTCCTTGGTTGGCACATCAAATTGGTTTATCCTTGCAGAGAGACAGAAAAATGTTGCACGTTGAATTTGTATTTATTTATACATCAATTGCTAAATAAAAGGTAAGAGCACACGCGCACATCTTTAGGTAACAGTTATTAAAGCGGAGTTGGAGCGAGACAGTCGGAGAGAGAGAGAAAGAGGGAGAGTGCTAATTCAACAGACACGCTCACAGTTCAAATGTGTTGCTTTTTTGGCATCAATGTTTGTTATTGGCAGCTCGAATAAATTTATTTAACACAATTTTCTAAGAGAGACTGCGTCGCACGCACATACACACACGCACACATCGATGTACACGGGGGCAGGCGAAGAGAAAGGCAAAGGACGATGAAGAAGAAGAAGCAGACTGAAGGATGCTGGGCCTGGACTTTTCACTTTGCAGCACTTTTCTCGCCTCAGCGACGCCTCTTTGCACTTTAAATTTGTTGAAACATATGGCTTACTATTTCTTTAGCTAAATTGTGTACTCGAGCGCAAGGTATTTAATTTAATTTTCCACCAAAAACAAATAAAAAACAGCCGCCACACACACCGAAAAAACCCGGCTCGCTGGTCAATTACATTTTTAATGGGGATTTTGTCTTTACACTTTTCTATTCAAATGGCACCTTTTGGTTTTTTCCGGTTATTTTTTTAATTGATAATGCCTTTTATGTCCTATTTTTTAAACATTTTTTAACGGAGCAACACGGCAGCGCGTCCGCCTTTTTTTTTTGTTCGTACAGAGTGACCGTCTACGATTAAGAAACGCAAACCCGTCAAGACACAGAGCGCGTTTATTGCTCCGTGATAGCTGGTCATACTTGAGTACAGCATGGAAAATTTAACAATATAAATTGTTTACCACTTTTGCTATCTTTACGGATCTGTTGTTTAAAAACATATATTTCAATATTTGTCTTAATTTTTAATAATGTTTCAATGCGCGGTGTTGCCAGACCGCTGGAAAAAGGTGGTAAACTTTGCTTTGCATTAGATATTTCAATGATATTGATGTTTCCATCCATAGTTTCGCAATATCGATCATTTATTAGGATTTTCTGTTATCAGCTAGTTTTCTAGTTTAAATTTAAAATTTTTTTTTTTTTTTTTTTACATTTTTCGTATATTAAACCAATTATTTGCCCCTGTGGCTTTAGTAGGAAAATATTCGACCCCTAAAATGAGAATTCGACCCCAAATATCTGTAAATATGTAGAACCGTTCCGTAACCGTGTCAAATGCAAACTGCAATCAGTAAAGAGTAAAATGTAAGCCTAGCCTGGGAACCGTACTAAATAGCAATTATATAAAATTGATTAAAAATTATGAAAATTACATGCAAATTAACAGTTATAAATAAATAAGTTTCTCAAAAGTGTAGAATTTTTTATTATTATTATTTTTTTTTTAATGTTGAATACAACAATCAAACAGTAGATTTCTTAAAGCATTTTTAAATAGTAACGTATTTTTGTAACGTCAGTTTCGATGGACCTGGTCTGTCGGTAGAGTTTATTAATCAATAACACTCTGAACGAGGTGAGAGACAAATGACTATGGCACCTTTAATTCAAAAAATTTCTGATTTCAAATTTGATCGTAACGAACCAATAATTAAAATTATTTAGGTTTTTTCTGATTTGGCCCGCTGTTAGTTTCAAGGCTATTTACTTTGCAGCTTAGTGCTGAAAGCGAATAGTTAAATTAGTAAAAATAGTAATAAATAATAATAATAAAATGAATTAAATAATATCGATTCGGAGGTGTCTCTGTACTAAGATTTTAAATTTTTTTCCTCACTACGTAGTTTGATTACGTTCTGATTAATTCAAGTGTTACCAACTGCAGTCAGTGCTGCCAATTTGGATCTTTTCCCGTCAAAACTGCCTTTTTTAAAGCTAACTGCGGGAAAAATATGTTAATTGAATTAAAAATGTATTAGGCACTAATACATAAGCATATGAGGAAGATCAATAATATATTGATAAAATGATGGAAATCTTTTAAACAAAAATTAAATTAATAAATTGTTGACATTTTTTTGTTTTTTTATACATTTGTATTTAGCTAATTATTCGATTTTTTAAATATTTGTTTTAGCTATTTTCTTCATTCTTCCCGTCAAAAGTTGGCAGCAGTGGTAAAAACGAACAAAGAACAAAGATGAGTGCACCGGGTGAAACTGAAAGCTTAATCCCGACAGTCAGAGAAGTGCAGCAATTGTTTGCCGAACTCTTAGGTCATGGCGATGACATTACTTGGGATTTGTAAGTACCTACATACATACATATATGTATTTTGGAAATTGTATTCAATTCAACAAGTTGTTTTATGTTCAGATTGACCCAGAACCAGGCGGAAATTCTACGTAAAAAGGTCAAAGACTTTGAAGATCCTGAAGCAACAAAAAGCGACTTATATTATTGGCTTTCTAATCCGAAATTTTTTGATTCGATATGGAAGCAGCGTAAGATAACATCTTTAAGTCTTTTAGTATTATTATTAAGTATTAATTATAAAAACATTTTCAACTAACAGGAAGCTTCAGCAATGGCCAATCCCTTTCAGCCTTATTTTTTGTGATGGTTGTGGATAACGTCTCGGACCCCAAACTGGCCGAGCAAAGCAGGTCTTGGTCCCTTCATCCGGTTTTTCGTTGCCGGCGTTGCGTGGGTAAAATAAGTCCAATTTGTGTTACATTTATTTTCTATATTCCTTAAAACCTTCTTCAGATGACAACACTGGTAGAAACTGTAGCAGCCGGGACTGCTGCATGGTGTATATAAGCCAGTACGAGGCCTTTGATGACTGGAATAAGTTTGTTAAATTTACGCGTTTGCCCAAGGGATATATGGTGACTCCGTTTCGGGGGATCTACAAGCTCGTCGATGGCCAGGTGGAACTTAAAACATATTATATCTGCGAACGTTACAAGACCGTATATCCCACCGGCAAAGATCGCTGCATAACGCCTGAGACCTTGGTAACAGCTACCAAATGTCCTAGTCGCAGTCCTCAACAAAAGGAACTCAATCTATTTTCAACAATAAGAGCTGTAATGGTTAAGGAATGGAAGTTCTGCTCGTGCGACAGAATACTATATCTTCTATTGGTGAGCGCTGTTAGTGAAACTATAAGTTATTTTAAATAAATATTTAAATTCTTATTTATTCAGAGTCAGCGTGATGGTGAGAAATCCTCGGATGCAAACGAACTTTCTGATTCCCTACTTTTATTTACTCACACTATTAACAACCGCCGGCTGGCATTAAAAATGATAGAAGAACAAAAATATCACAACATCCTGGGCCACGCACTTGGGTACTAATACTTATACCTGTTAATACGGTAATATTTAAATGTTTACAATTAATTACAGAATGGTTTATAACCAAATCTCTGAGGAAGCTAAACGCATTGAGGGTAAAGTGGATTTGATACGCAGCGCCGATGAAGTGCCTTCTAAAAAGGACCTAGACATTATGTTTAAAACTAAAAAAAAGCTCAAAGGTCCTCCCATAGGGAGACTACGTAAAGAAGATATTAACCTGAAGGACTTTGGTTCTGCTTTAGAGGAACATATTTTGAATAACGAGAGTTTTGACAACCTGATGTATAGCATGTGTGAGAACCTGGAACAGGAAATGCTGAAGCTGATTCTAAAGCTCACCCAAACATTTGTCGAAAATACCCGAGAAGAGTTGTGGCAGTTGTTGAAATATCATTTCCCCACGGAAACAATTCTCTATCGGATTATTTTGTGCATTTTGAAACGTCATTCCGACTTAAACATTAAAGAGATCGAAGAGCAGTCTTCGGATATTTTGAGGCGGGTTCGGTATTATTTTGCCCAAGCCTGTCCCAATTCTCCACCAGATCTACTGACCAAATGCACAAAGTGTGTGGGTTACTACTATATTTCTAAAAATTAAACTTAAAATATTACTTCATTCCCGCATTTAATTAATCTTATATTTTAAATTTTAATTCATGTTTGCTTATAATATATTTAATAAATCAACAGCTTAGAAAGCTATGAGGGATTTCCCGAAATATCTGGATTCGTAAGTAAATTTGATGACATCAACGCCTACAACTATAGCCCTAGTGATTCATAGGGATTCATAATTCCAAATATTAATAATATTAATATAAATTGGGGGCAACGTAAGACAATATACAAACATTTATGAATTTTCCAACTTTCCTTATTTTCTATAATAATATACAATCTCTCTCTCTCTCTTTTTCTCTATTCTTTCTGATGATTGTGGATGATGTCCTGACACTTACATATATGCTGTCGTCCATATTTGATATAACGCCACCCATTCTTTGCCGATGAGCTTGGATTATATTGGAATCCCCAAAGGAGAGCCTCGACAAAGCTCTGTAAACTACACAATATCTTTAATATCGACTTTATAACTATATATAATTTTGATCGACTTAACATATAATTTGTAATGGTTTCATTTAATTATTTAGCTTTCTTTAAATGGACAGTTGCAAGTAAAGGGCAGTTACAAGTACAATTGTATTCAAAGTAAAGTTCTTAGGAAATGTTTTTATGTTTTAATTATACAATTCTCATTGTGGCATAATAATCAGTAATTGATAAGCAATCGGAAAGATTCCCACAGATATCAGTTAACAGTAGAAATATAAATAAACAAAGTAAAACCGAGTAACTCATGAACAAACAATGAATTTGAGTGCAAGTTATTGACTTTCTGCAAACTTTTTATTTAACTGAAGGAATGGAAATTAATACTCAAACGGTTTGGGAAGTGCAGCAAATGTTTGCTGAGCTATTGAGCTGTATTGGGAAAGATACGACCCAGGATCTGAAAGTGATTTTAATATTTAATTTTTACAATTCTTTATATATATTATAAATCTTTTAAAAATTGTTATCTTATAATAATAATATAAAATAATCTAAAAGAAGATAAGATATAAAACCCACAGTAGAGAGTTGGGACCTGTTCCTAAGAGGCTTATATTACCCCTAGGGTTATAGGGTTACTCCATTTCGTGGTTTCTACAAATTGGCTAATGGCCAAATGGTACTAAGGGCATACCATGTAATAGGCAATCGCAGTTCCTACAAATCGTTGCATAAAACCGGCACCAATAAACCAATCATCCTGTGCGGTTCACCGTAATCAAGAGTCTTCAGAAATGATGTTATTATTATGGTATATATTTTTTAATTTACTGCTAGGTATACTACAAGGTTTTATCCATAATAACCTATTTATCATATTTAGGAAGAATGTATTGGTCCGAAATTAAAGGACTTAAGTGTGACTGATCTTTTACCATCTCTAGTTTTACTTACACTGTTAACAACTTCCGACTGGCCTCGAAATGGTATATTAGAGAATAATTGTCACGATGTCCTAAGAATTGAACTCAGGTGTAGTTGGAAAACATTAGGAAAGAATAATTAAGAATTAAGAATTAAGAATTATGAATTAAATTAGAGAGTGTAAACTATATTCCCTGAAAACCATATATACTCATACTAATAACAAATAATAAACATTTCCGTTTTAATTTTCAACAAGGCTATATTCTATGTTGGTTAATGATATCGGGCTATATAGTACATATTTATAGAATGAGATATACGTATATCAGAGTGCATCTACTGCTAGAGAGATTACCTAATTGAGTACGGTGGCCACCGATGAACAAGGTATATAACATATTGACTATGACAAGACTAAGCCTAGTGATACGGTTATGATGAATAGTTGTACATGAAGCGATCACAATTGTCAGATGGAGGCGTGTGCGTTGACCCAAAGGTCCTAACTTAGGGCTAGCATCTTTTAGGCACTTTTCTGTTTACTGCGCCGATTTAGCAAACTTGATAGGTTACTGAAGGGAAGCTCAAAGGCCAGGGAGAAGAGGATCGAGGCCAGGTAAACGATGACAGCGAATCCGCAGGTGACTACGCACTGGAGGAAATTAAATGTAGATTTATTATATTATAGTGTATTACATATGTATATCTTTTTGTATTACTCACCAGCATGAAGGGATCCGCGTGCGTGCTGGCATTCGTCAGGCTGTAGAAGAGGGCGATGACCAGCGGGTTGAGCAGGTAGATGGCGTAGGACAGCCGACTGACATGCTGGAAGCCCTTGGCCTCCAGCAGACGTGACCACCAGACACCGCGTCCCTGGCAACTGCCCGCCACCATCCAGCAGACACTCAGGGAGAAGAACAGGCGTCCCATCACGAACAGCGTGATGGCCATCAGGGGTCCCAGGTCCCGCTTTACCGTGGAGTAAATGCAGGTGAAGAATACCAGCAGGGCCAGGTGCCAGCACTGGCGCTCCCTTAGCTCGCTCAGCTCCAACTGCAGACTTTTCTCGAGGAGAAGCCAGGCAGTGACAGCGCCCAGGATATACGGCAGGACCCTTACAAAAGGCGACGTGTAGATCTCCGTGCCGGTGGCAAAGGCAGAGTCAAAGGACAACTGGAACTTGATGCTCAGCCCGATGCTATAAGACCAGGCAATGGTGGCCACAAAGGCCGAAGCCACCATGGCTTTGACTATCTTGGGATATCTGAAAAATTCAATTGTATACTATAGTGTGAGTTTCTTTGTGAGTTTATGATCTGATCTCACCTCACGTAGAGAAACAGAAAGGCATTGGCCAGGATGAAGAACTGCATTTCGCAGGCCAGCGACCAGCTCCAGTTGGCACACATGTCCCGGTGATCGAAGAGGTTCTGAATGAACAGCAGATTCCGCCACCAGTGGCGGGAGCACATCTCGTCGAAGCGCTCGTTGATGTGGTAAACCGAGACATCCCCAATGTAGGCGTACACCAGATCCACGGTGGCCATAACCACTAGGTACAGCGGACCCAGGCGAAGATAGCGGTGGAAGAGCAGCTTGCCAAAGAGCTTAAGGTTCTGACCAAAGCCATTTTGACGCACTGCCTCCAGTTGCTGGGAGTTGCGCAGAAAGTTATATGTTTGCAGGAAGCCACTGCAAGGGATTACATTTTAATTCAAAATTTGTTATTATACTTTTAAATGCTCTAAAACCCACCTGATGGTGAAGAAGACATCCACGAGCAGAGGAGCCGAGGAGACGTACTGGAAGAAGGCCTGTTCCGCATACGAAATCAGCACCGTTTTATTGTGAACAGTGAAGTACATGAACCACACCACATGGAACACCATGATCCAAATAGCACACACACTTCGCAGGCCATTCATCAGGGGTATCTCATTGGGACTGTTCTCCCGCACGGCAAAGATCTTGGCCCAGTTACCGGGCACATCCCAGCAGGGAATGTATTTCTGCAGCTTCTCCAGCTGGAGTAGCGAGTGGAGTCCTCTCCATAGCTCTGATTCAGCGGGAGCCAGGCCAGGATCGGGCTCATCCGAAGAAGGAGTGAGTTTCTTGGCGGCCGTTAGTTGCTGAGCACACAGCATCAAAGCTCCGGTGGCCAGGACACAGGCCACTAGCAGCCGGAAACTGGCCCTCTCGAAGAATACATCCTTCAGCTGCAGATCCTTCATATAGACCACCTCCGGTCGGATGTCGTAGATTTCGTTTTCGGTGAACATGCCGGCAGCCACGTAGTCCTGGGCCAGGCCCTTGACCTCCTCCGAACTGCAGGCACTCGGCAGGCATAGTCCTATGTGAATGATCTGCTCCGACATGAGCTTAATTTCCACCTGCCATGGGGAGCTGTGCCTCAGGTAGATCACTCGGTAGTCCATGTCGAAGGGCGCCTGCTGCGTGATAATCCCATAGTGCATCACCCGATCGAAGTTCTTCGAGAGCGTTATTTCCACGGGTCTTTGGACTCCGCGACAAGCTTCCCGGCTTCCCAGCCAGTAGTTCTGGCCATAAACAAATCCCGAGGGTTTTGTTCCAGAGGCGTCCAGCACTGTGGGAAAGTACAATGGAGTTTAGGAAATTACATGAGTCCGGGGGCCAAACTAGCAAAATATTAAAAAGTTCTCTAACTTTTGTTTATAATTTAAATTAATTGTGAATTTTTTAAGGCTCAGGCTTCAGTAGAAATATATGTTTTTGTTATGATATCTGGCTGATTCTTTAAGCCACGTGCATAAAGGGTCTATTGACTTATCATTCATTACAGCTCATTTGTTCTGTGTTTATGTAGCACAAAATTAATTTGTTTATTATTCAAATTCGTGTGGATTTTCGTTAGAAAACCTATGATTCATAGCATTATTTCTAAGGGCTATCTACTTTGTAAAGCTGAACTTTACAAATAGCTTCATGAATTTTTTTAAATATATACATTTATTAAATGGGTTATTCAAGTGATCTCACTATGTTTGTTTTATATTGCTCATTTGCTGCTTCGAGTTGTTATGTAAATATTATTGAAATAAGCAGATAATTGTAGACAAATAAAGACTACACAGCTGATTGAAAAAGAGAATGTTCTTGGTGCATTTCTATGTTTGTAAATTCTATTTATATAGTAACTTTTGATAGTAATTTCTGGTCTTAATATTAATTTTTAATTTACCATAGTTGCATGATACTTCTTCGTAGAGTTTTTGTGTCTATTTGACTTTTATTTAATATGCTGATTTTAAAGCTCACCCCTTCCAATTTTTTTTAACTATAAGTTCCCCCCAATGAAACCTCTTAATTTTTAATTATTTTAGGGGATTTGCCCACACTTACCCTTCATGGCCCACGGCTGCTTGGCGAGTATGCCGCGCTGCACCTGTCTGAGCTGCGCGTGGCACTTGTGGTTTACACGGCTCACATTGGCCACTTTGGTTAGCCCGAAGATCACCGAGGTGCGCGTTAAATGGGTTTCATGGGGAGAGCTCACCATCGGCGGGGCTACATCCATGGGTGCCGGTTCCTCCGGCAGCAATTGCGACTCATTGGACTGACTTTGATAGTGCTGCTGCGGCTGCTGCTGCTGCTGGTGCTGCTGCCAGGTCTGATTGGTGGCGCCCTTGGCCAAAACCGAGCCCAGCCAAAGGCCGAGCAGCATCAGCAGCGTTACGGCCCAGAGATATGGCCGAGATCGAGAGGTGCGCCTGATCTCCATGCCGCTGCCGTACTTAGTCACCTTGGCTTATTTATATTTGGTGTTTAACTCTATTTGCTGGTAGTACGAACGATGGTATTGTGCGCGGTATTTGGACCGCGTTTGTTTGGATATCTCAAATGGCTTGTTTGATTGCCGCTTTGCCGCCGTCCGCCGAAGGTCACCGCACCACGATTCACCTCACCTGGCCACGCCTCGCCTCGCCTCGTCTCGCGTCGTCTTACCTGCGTTATTGATATTGGTTAATGTTTGTGCCAATTGATTGGGAGAAACTTTCGTTGGCCAATAAGCACGTTTTCAAACGCATTCGATAGTGATTTCCCACTGACACATATTGCCTTTGTCACTTTATTAACTAACTAACGCACTCTGGCCCCTCTCACAGTAAAGCATTGCGATTGCATTAGAATATTACGCATACGCCGTGTGGCTTTGTTACGGGTCATAATCTTTAGCTGATTAATGAGTTTACGTTGGAGTAAGTTGCGAATTTTGTATGAAATTATTATCATTTAACGTCTTCAGTTCATTATGAGGTACATTGTATCTCCTGCTTGCCTTTTTAATAAAAAGAAAAATGCGATTTTGCAATATGTACAGAAAATATATATATGAGAAATGGGTCATTACTTTACAGGTTTTTAAAGGAACAAGAAAACTATAGCTTTTTTACTTGAAATTTTAAATACATTATATGTATTTTTATTAAATTAGTATTTTTAATAAATTACATCAATATGTTGTTTTTTCAAGAAGAATAACCAATAAAACGTGATAAATTTAACCTTTTCTAATATATTCAAGGGTTTTCAGTGATTATTTAAAAGAAATAATACTTAAATTACATCCATAATGAGCCATATTTATTTAAAACCCAATAAAGAGAGTGAAATCACTTCACACCATTAATCACATTTCTTTGCATTAAACTTGTACATATTTCTTTTCCTTTACAAATCCTTTTCACTTAATACTCATTTTCCCCCTGTGTAGGAAAGTAAACAACCTAAAATGAGCAAAGCCACGCACTACGTTCCCCCTTTCTCCCCTCGTCAGCGATGCCATCATTAGAATATTACGCATACGACATGTAAGCCCATTACCGGTTAAACAATCGGCGAAAGAAAGGAGAGAAAAGGCAACGCGAAGAGAGGACTTATGCAACAATTAACATTTTTAACACAGGCGTTAATAATTTTGCATATAATTTTGATTTGACGGCGCCAAGCGGGGTAAAAGTTTTTCGTTGAAAACGCAGCGAAATAAAAACAAGATAAACAAAGCCGAAACGATACGATACGAGACTCAACCCAATTCCGCTGGGAGTGCGACTCAAACGGCGACTAAGGTTCAATTGATTGCCTGCGTTGCCCGGCGACGCATCGCTCTCGAGTGTGAGTTCGAGTTTCGGTTCGAGTTTCAGTTTGAGTTACTTTGCCTTTGGGTGCCTTCGAGTGACAGGGAGCAGGCAGCTCTGCGCAGGTGTAAAGGCAGCGCGCTGACCACACACAATCGGTGGCTTGTTGTTGCTACCTTTCGTTTTCGCTTTGACACACAGACAAACTCACTCATACGTAATAATTCGCGGCTTATTGTTTATTATGACTAAAGGTGCGCGTAATCAAAATTAATAGATAAAGAGACGGCCCCAGAATCATGAGAGGCTGCCTTTTGTGGCACAATCAATTTTGGGTGCACAGAGAGAAATTTAAGAAGTCTGGGACTTAACAAAAGAGAGATTTGATTGAAAAACTATATAGGTCAGTTAGGTAATGCTTTGTATAAATTGAGGTCTAAGTTTTGATACAGTTTAAGAACCATTATTAGTTAAATATAATATGAAATATAAGCCAAATATCTTAAATTCAAATGCGGCTCAAGAAATTTAGAAATTTGCAACTGATAAATCTTTATAAATCTACATTAATGGGAGAAATTAAAAAAAAATAAATATGGGTCATAAATATTTATTCAGAGCACCTTTTATAACTTCGGGAACATATGATCAGTTAAAATCTTGAAAAATCTAAAATAATATATAAACATGTATTATAAAAATGTAGTAGTAGAATAAATAATCTATTGCAGCTTCTCTTAAATAACTTCTTCCTAATTAAAGGTTAATTCAAAAACTCTTTAGCCTCGTTATAGCTTTTTATTTCAAGTTTGATTCGTGTACTTTTCGTCTGCAAAAACTGGCCATCAAGAACTTTTGATTTATAAGCATTAAAAACTCAGTTTTTTGTCTCTGTGCATGGTTAGCGCTTTTTGCTCGTTTTCTCGCTTTCCTAAGCGATCTTTTTGTTGGTTTTGCATAATTTAGACGCCGCTTCTTTTGTGGCAAGCGCAACGCGCGACGCGACGCGACGCCCCTCGGAAAAAATATGTATGAATATACATACATATGGACCCGTCTATTGTGGAATTTCGAAATATATTTGATCTGCATTTACATAACACCAGTGCGGAATCTGTGTGCGGGAAGAGTGCGGATCCACACTGAAAGACCTGGTTATTGGACACTGTTTGGCCGGACGCTCCTCTGATCAGAACCCAATTAACATGTCTTATTTGCCCAGAGAGAGCACAGAACTGGCTGGTTATTCCCACTCAACTTACTGGCACTTAAATGCTCCTCCTGTTTGACTTAAAACTTATTTTTTATGGTCGAATCTTGGCGAGTGCTTTTATTTTCACTTTTTCCTACATTCCGGCTGTAGTTTAGGATCGCTTTTATTGAGACATTACCGAGATGAGATCCGCGTGCCTCTGATTTTTTCTCCACCGATTTTATTTGACGTTTTTGTTTTCTTTCCCCGAAGAGACTTTTTCCGCCGAGAGCTCGGCTTGGACTTGGACTTGGACCGACTTTCGTTTTCGTTTCTTTCGCTGGCTGATAAACGCACTGCACAACAGATTAGCTGACTGTGGCCCTGCAACTTGTTTTGTGCTTTTTTGGCTCTTTTTGGCTCTGTGGATTTTTGTCCGTTTTCTGTTGACGTTAACCGAATTTCGTTTTCATTTTTGCCCAAATTGCGACGATGATGAGGGCCACGGCGCGTGCAACGCTTTGGTAACAACTGTGCGCCGCTGCATTTTGGCTCAAAGCTTTATAAACTTGGTCGCTGGTCAACCGAGCAGCGAAGGCGACCGCGCAGCAGCCGAGAGATAAATCAACAATTGGAATTTCAGTCTCAAGATCAACAAAAGGCGAGAGACCCGAAACCCGAGAAACGACACACTCTCGACTTGACTTGACTCGACTTGACTTGGCTCCCTTACGCGCCCGAGTCCGAGTCCGAGTTTTCAGTCCGGATTTGTCGCTGGCCGGTGGTCAATAATCGGGTCTTTTATTTTTTTATGTACGTATTTTTTAGCTCAGCTTCGGCTCTTCGCCTCTCCGCCTCGGTTATTGCACGCACCTCGAAGACACGCTCTCTCTTTGGCTCCAGCGCCGAGTCCCATTCTCGGACCATCCAGGCCCTTCAATCAATCAAAAGACTCAATCACGTGTTCATAAAAAACAACGAGCGATGTACGTTGAGTTAAGTGAACGTAAAATGTACAAGTGGCGTTGATTTATTAGTACAAATTAATATTATTAATGCAGTTGTCATTTAGATTTAGATTTACTGGTAAATATATTCCTAAAGTTTTAAATTTAAAACTTAGTCACAACAAGTTTTTATATCTTTCTTAAAACTACTTAAGCTTGTAATGCAAGCTTTTCCTAATCTAACAATTTTCATATTATTATTTCAACATTTAATATTTAATTTCTCTTAGGTCTAGTTTAAATAAAATGATTCCTGAATTTCGATGTCCTACTTATTGTTTTTATATTTTGCTGTAGTTAATTGTAGTTAATTAATAAAAAAGTGACGGTCAGATGATGAAAAATTATGTCGAAAATTAAAACCAACGTATTGGGTCTTCTTAAGTTCAAAATTGTAATATTTCAAATTGTTTTTTTATACCTTATGCAAAATACCAATAAAACTTAAAACATCACACATTATGTTTTGGATTCCTAAGTTACGAGTATATCAAAATAATATTTTAAATATGCAATAATATTTTATAGACATTTAAATAATACCTTAAAACTATTGTTATTTTTAACCTACTTAAATAAAAATTGAAACACTCAATTTAACTTCATCAATAGCTTTAATGAATGTCATTAATTTAATGACCATTTTTCCCACCTGAAAAAATGTATGTAAAGCCTTGTTAAATATACAACAATCTCTTTCCGACGAGCATCTGCAAGTGCATTGATAAAAGCTTTAATTAATTATATAAATACAGGATCCGTAGGTTAACATGCCGCTTTAAAATGATATTTTAATTGGGCTTATGTTACTTATTTTAAGGCCTGAGGTCAGCAGGTTTTTTGTGTGTAAAAAAATAAAGGCTATTTTCTTAGCCATAAAAGACATCTGACGAGGAAGTTATTACGCCTTACTTTCAGATATTTAATTACACTTGAGACAAAAAACAATTTAGAGTTAAATAATAAAGACTCTTTGGCTAAGAAAATATTGTAAAAAATATAAAATAACTGGAAAATAATAATTAATCTAGTTTGACAACAGAGAGACTTTAAACAATACGACAAATTTGGATAATTTTTGGACTATAAACCTGAATAAAATATAATTAATTAATAATAAAAACTATACGCGTTATTGATCAGCAACGCAGAGACTACAGTTATATAAAGTAACTTTCTTATATTTTGTTAATACATTTTATTTAAAAAATAAGTCGTACTAAAAAACAAATATAAATTATAATAAAATTTATATAAAATATTTATTTTATTTGTATATAATTTCATCACATTCTGGACCTACTTCTATAGGCATTTTAAAACAAGAAAAGTTACATAAAATCTATCATTATTAAAATTCAAATTTTAGCGCTTAAAAAATTCCAAAATAGCTACGCTCAAATTCCGGCAGGGGTCGCCGCAGAGCCTAGCTCCAACACACCTGACTCTCTCACCTGTGAAAAGCTCAAAGCTTTCAAGCTACGCTCAGGCGATCGCCATTAAGATCCCCACTCAGTCGTTGTGCGCCGCTTGAGAAAAACAGTTCGAAGACCGCGAGAGGCGCGCATGCGTATATCCGCCCAACCGCCCACCGCCCGCCACCCCCGCGAGAGCGAGACAGAGAGGCAGCTAGAGACAGACAGGGATAGAGGCAACCACTGCGATCGCTGCTAGCCAAAACTAACCGAGAAAATATTCGTGGGTGCTGAAATGAAACCGAAAAACGCACGAAATTCATGAAAATATATTTCACCCGAAAGCTGTGCTTACTTAATGTGCGTGTGTGTGTGCTGGTGTGAGTGCGCGTGTGTTTGTGTGCGTTAACAAGTGCAGAATGAAAAATCATAAACAAAACAACAAAACGGCCAACAAGTTTTTTTGCGTAGAACCGCAAAATTCCAGGTAAACAACAACAGCAGCAGCAGCGGCAGCCGTGTGTTTTTGTTACCAATATTGCTGTATTGTTGCAACTCGTTTCGGTTGTTGTCAAAGCCACACACAAAGCGGGTCAAATGCATAAATAAATGAATGAAACGAAACGAAACGAGGCGCGGTGAGAAGCGAAAAGTTGTTATTATCGTTTGGCCTGAAGCGAAATTAATTACATCGCGCATTGTCACTGCAGAAAGTAAATATACAAAGGCCAGCAAGCCAGAAAGTATCTTGTATCGCAATCAGTGAAGTTTCTACAAAGTCTCGCGAGTATCTTCTGCTCTTTATTCGGAATACAGCCATCCCGCTCGCTCGCGCTCGTAGAGCAGCTCGAAAAGCTCGAACCATAAACAAATGAGTGTATCTGCTGGATGCGTTTGCCTCCCGAGCACCTGTCGCTTCAAGTAAGCACCTACGGATCGTCACCACCAATGGCTGCTAAAGTGAGTTATTAATGGGGGCAGGAACAGGGGATATATAATATATAATATCTAATATAAGTTAAGCTTTAAATTGACAATTCCTAAAAATGCTAAGACATTTTCTAAGAGAGTTTCAGAGTTATTAAGGGAAGATTAGGGAAAAATCCATTTCATTACCTTAATGAAACTTTAGCTTACCAATCATATAACTATAGTTTTCGATGTTTTCCTTTTGCATACTTAATGTATTGTTATATACATACATACAAATTCACAATTAAGTTATTAATTGTTAAGTTAAATAACTTATTTCAATATATATTCTATCAGATCTAGTCTAGATTTATTCTGACTTAATAAAACTATGGTCTTAAGAAGTATCTTATATTTTTTATATATACTTATTTATTTTATATTTTTTCATAAATTTCATACAGAACAATTCACAATTAACCAATTTGAATTAAATTTAAAATTTACAATTAAAATTGGATATCTAGAAAATGAATGATATAATTATAAATAAATTAAGACAGTTTAATTCAATAGTAACTATATCATTCCTGGTCTAAATTTACATTGGATATGTCTAGAAAATGAATGATATAATTACAATTAAATTAGGTTGGTTCAATTCAGTTAAGATTTTAAATGGTTTTTGTAAAGAAATCAACATAATTAACTGTTTTTTGTATTTATTATTTACATGTTTACTAATTATTATTTTTTTTAACAAATATTAATTGTGGAAGTTCTGCTCTCATCAATAAGTATTAATTTTCAATGTATTTAATGTACTTTTAAATGTACAAACATTATGAATGTATTTTAAGTACTTTTAAGAGTGCTTCTCTAAAATGCTTATATACATATGTATTCATTTAATTCACAAATATTTCTCACGCCTTCATTGCCTTACCATAATATTACTTTTACATTTGTTTATTTGCTTAATCAAAAAATAAACGCATTTTTGCAACATGCTTGTTGTGTGCCCCTTCCCCAAATCAATACCCCGAAAGTAGTGACCATCTGCATGGTGCAAGGTATCAAAGTATCTTACCAATTCGGTTCTCACGACACACAATCTGTGGGGAAACAGCAACAAAGTACAAACACTGTGTTCAGACACCTTTGAACTTTAAAACGGGAGAGTGCAAAATCAGCCAGGCAGCGTGTAACGGTGCCACAGCCGAAACTAAAGCCAAAAGCAAACAGACATCAATGAGCAATTGGTAAAAAAATATAGCAAAACTACAAAAACTAAAAAAAAGTAAAAACAAAACATTCAGACAGCAACAAAAACAGACCGAGACCGGGCCCACAAAAAAGGTTCCAGGCAAAAAACAACTGTTACAGCACTCGAGACAGTGGGGTTAAAATGATACATAATGGTTGCAAAACCTAAAAGAATTTTAAATGTAAATATATATATATCTATATAAAATTTTAAATATATATAAAAATGTATAAAATATTTCTGGTTTCTTTAACCAATTTTAAGGAATACTTGACTGTTAAGCTAGTAAGTTCGACTTAGTTTTTGGGATCTAATAGTTTCTTTCACAGTTCATGTTGGCCTTTAATCGATCTTGGTTTTTTCTTATGATCATTTCTGCCATCAGTATGAATTCCATCCACTGTGCTGACTTCGACTGTAACTGCATTTAGTGGCCATGTCTCTAACTGTAATGGACATGGACAATACTGTCGCTTACCACGGCGCACTTGTCGCAAAACAGGTTTAATCTCGCAGTTGCGGTTCCCCCAGATATATAAATGTATATATATTTTTTGTTCGATATCCAATATATGTGTTTATTAATGGCCCATGCATTTTTCCATATTTTCCTGCTGACCTCCGACGAGTCGGTCTGCAGGGGCAAAATGGAATCACCTTGCCGTTCTAATTTGCCAACTGCCACCGCGCGTTGCAATAATTGGAGCGTGGCTAATGTGCGGAGGAAAAGGCCAGGGGTCGGGCTCATTAGCTGGAAGCTGGCCTAAAGAGTCACGCCTCCTAAAAGTCTCCCGAGTCGATCGAAAGGAAATCGGCCTACTTTTCCAGAACAGAATATAAGAACTTGAAGCTTATAGTTTGGGTCTTTGTTGTACTCATTTCCAGTGATAGTGGATTTATTTTTAATTATTAAATTCGATTCAGTTACCAGTTTTTCTCCCTGTGAGCCCAGTTAGAACTTTGCCCGCTTGCATTGTTGGCAGCTTGTTTAACATTTAAAAATAAACTTATCATAAATCGTGTAAACACAACACAAACAGCGAATGCGAACTGAAAACTGTGTGAACATTTTTTTATTTTCCTCTAAGCCCGGGTGGAAATTGAAAAGTTGTTTGGCCAGCCGCGGAGTTGACCATAACCATAACCATAATACGGTGGCAATTGGTAAGCGGATGGTCAACGGAGAGACGCCACTGATCTGTCCGCCAACGGATCGGCGATCGACGATCGGCGATCGGTAAGCGGATCGAACCCAGCTGGTAACCGGACACTGGCCAGCGATACTGCCACAACGGAGCATCGCCGGCTAATTGCATTGGAAATGGATGCTAACGGGGCCGTTAATGCGCCGTCAATGGAGCATTAAGTCGCTAGTTAGCCGCCACTTGTGGGTCTTCGTTATGCAACTGCGTTGCGGAGATTGTGGCCGCTATTTCTGGCTGTATTTGCCGGTGTTTTGCCTCTTGGTGACTCACCCAGGTAGAGGCATCGGGGAATGGTTTACTTTGGGTAGGTTTGTGTACAGTGAGGACTCCTTTCTGGCCAATAAAACATATTTACATCAATGGTATAAACATTTATGATATATTAAGACAGCTTTAGTAGCATTTTCAGTATTATGGTATTTCTTTTAGTTACTAATTCTTATTTGACAAGGTACTTAATTATTTTCTCACAAAGAAAATCCAATTGAAAATAAAAGAATTTAATGAACTCATAATCAGCATGAAATTGTGGAAAATATGTGAATTTTGAGCCTCACCTTAGCTTTTAATGTGAGACTAGAAACTTGATAATTAAAAGTAAAGTTAAAATAATAATATGTCTTGAAGCTAAATTAATGATGTTTTGGTGGAAGATTTTCTTGTATAATGATTAAAAATAGAATCTTTGGAATTCTCAACAAATTAAAAAATACAAATTATCTTAACTTAAACTATATTATCATTGATTAAATTTATTGTATGGCGAGTGTGAACTAAAATAGGTTTTCACTTTATATTTCTCATATATTTTGTTATATATATTTCCTTTTGTTTCGCAACAATTCTTCAAGTGTTTATTCTGAGGAGTGTCAAGTGTACTTTGCACTAATTAGACTAAGTAAATGGCAGGGCCAGCTGTTAACTGTGTTTATTACAAATTTAGCATGAAGTACTTGAACTTTTTTCTCTGTAAAAAATAAAGACCATAAAAACTCCTACTCTGTGACTCATGGGCGCGTCTAGAAATTCCTAATAAAATCGGTCACTGTGGCAAATCTCTGTTAACTTCAGGCCACCTACGCGACTTCGAAGGCGGCACCTTAAAAGTGCACAATATAAAGTAAAACAGAGTCGAATCGGAGCCTTGAGCTTGACAAAAGAATAAGCAAATTGCATTAATCGCGAACGAGGGTGAGACTCTGTGGGAAGTGCAGCGAAACACTCCCTCAACACACTTGATCCCACTTGAAATGGTTAAATAAAATTAAAATAGAAAAAATAAGATAGGTTTCAGGGGAATATAAAAATTTGCCATTTACTTATGGTTGAATATCTTTACATGTTACATGAAGAAAATTATGTTTGACATAAAAGATATTAGATTAAAGCTGTCTAAATATGATATTCTCTCAAAGTATGAAAATATATTTTCATTTCCTTTAATTATAAGTTTATAAATACAATTTTCGTTAAGTTTCATTTTGGCTTTACTTATAATGTTTCAATTATACGTATAAGCATCTGAATGAAATTTTATCCACTTTTCCGCTTTCAAAATTCAACTATGGATTACAACTCCCATTTTGAATAAATGCCACCAAAATTGTAGTGGCGGTTAGTGGGCCACAAGGCAGGTTATCTAATCCCGGCTCCAATTGTCTCAATGACAGTGAATCCACACACTCAATATACCCGCGGCTGTCACTTGCACTTTTCTTCAGCCTTTGCATAACCGCCACACACGCAAATCCCGCATCGTAATCCCCACATCCAAGTCCGAAGTCCCCCGGGTGCTCCCCCCGATATATTCAGATACATATTGCCTGACCGCAAACTGCAAATTTGCCTTAATGACTGCGCCGGCACGTTAACTGTCATTTTCAATCAAATCCCGCTCCCGTAGAGGCTTTTCACCCCACCTAACGTGGCCTTAAGTGCAGGCCATTAGTTTTCAGCGCTTTTTAAACTCTTGCACAAACGGAGATGCGGACTGAATATTACCAATGGGAGCCCCGCGGGCAATTGAAAACTATTCGATCAAGCGATCCAAGTGGGAGGTCGCTTTCTTGAAGTTTGCCGAAGGTATTAGCTAATACCACGAGATCACAAAAAAATAAAAACCCGAAAAAAGCTGACAAATATTTGCCCACTTTACACATAGCAGGAATTCAGCGATTCCGAGAATCAAACGTGTAAAAATCCGTCGCGACGGGTAAAATGATTATAGAGTACAACCACAATGGGGCATTCTTATGTACGTGTTCACAAGTACTATATATAAATAATTATTTACTTATATATATATGTTTGTCTGACGGGGTTCAGGGTTAATTATTTCATTGCACGCCTCGGCTCAGACTCCAAGCCAGGCTGGGATTGAGACTCGGAACTAGCTGGGGTATATGGCTAAATTATGCATTATTTGTATTATTAAATTTGTTGTCTGTCGCTTGCGTTAGTTACTTAATATTTATTCTACATAATTGTTTTATTATCCGAAAAGGAAGTTGACGACATCTGCTGTTGATTTTGTCATGCGTGGCTTGGAATATATATAAAAAAAACGACTCGAAGAAGCCACTTCACCTTCATGGTTGACAAAATACTCGAAATATTCATAAGGTCTAAGCAAATTTGCATCTAATTTTTAATGAGCTCTCCTAAGCTTAATATCTATATTATTTTGTTGGAATTATTCATTGTATATTCAGTACTTTCCAGTGTTAATAAGTTAATCTGCCAACGGGCTAGGCCGGCCTTTGTTTTTGAACTTTGTGATTGAACGAGTATCGGGGGCTTTCTAATTATTCATCCATCAATTATGGATGCAATGCATTCCTGACATTCTTAATGCGACTTCCTCGGCGCCTCTTTATAAACAGACTAAACACAGAGTGCATATAATAAAGCTGCATTAAAAAAAATGTATATAATCAATAAGGAAAGCAATTTAAAAGAAATTGATTATATTTTATTTGAAGTATTGAATGTGTGAATATTATTTTCTATATTCCAAATAATAGAAAATTTTTTATATTAATCAAGCTTACATTAATCAATATCGTGACATTAATTCATATATTTCATTTATATTATGAAATATATACAATAAATTTGTTCTGTGTCTGGGCAAATCCCAGAAGCAATCTATCTTACGGATTGCTGGGGTTCCTCTGCGGTTGCATTTGATGTGCTGAAGCTGAGCTGGAGCTGAGTGATTGCAACAGAAACTGGCATTAAAAATTTGCATTTGCTTAGCCCGAGATGTTTTGTTTTACGAGAGTGTTTATGCGATCCGCCGATCGCTCCCGGCTGATAAAATCGCCCGGATTGATAAACACATTTTTAGCTGGCCGTGTCGTGTCTTTGCTCGTCCACGATTTCCCAACGCCAATTTGCATGTTTAATCAGCTGTGGCCAAGTTTAACCCATTGTTTGCCACAATGGCAATAACGAGAAATGGCAAAACAAAGCGAACGAGCGACGCTGTGTGGGCGGCTCTGAGGCTGGGATTGGGGAATTCTGTTTGCCTCGAAAATTCTTTCGCACGCCGGATTTGTAAACTTGATTTTCGGTGCTCAGCGCACTTTATCAATCATCGAAGAATCGAGCAAACAACTGCGAGAACCACTTCAGAACCCATCCAATTGTAAGCCACTTGAAAGTATTTCTGTTCATCGCGGAGACGTTGATTGAGTTGGAGAGCCAACATGACAAAAAATGATTCTAAGCCGTATATTTTTTGCCAGTCAAAATTAAGGGTATATATGTACATATACCTGAGGTTGTACAAGAGGTAAGCGGAAGTAGTTCCGACTACGCGTTAGTGTAGTTTAATTAGTGAACATAAAAAACCTAATAAACTAAACTGATAGGTAAATAGGTTCTGAAAAGATTTTTTAAACTAGGAAACATTTTATGTACAAAAACCAGTTTCTTTTAAATATAAAAAACAAAAGAACAAAAAGAAAAGCATTTACATAAGTATACGTAATTTAAATTCTACCATTTGGTACATAACAAAAATAAATGTCATTATTACTGCTTTCAAAAAAAATAGAATAAAAACTGAACTAATGAGTATCTTCAGCTCGCAACACCGATATACATCCGTCTTACTTGTTTTGTAATCTCATTGCGCGCTTTTGATTGTTAAGTTTAGAACGCTGATGTTATAACAAATTAACAAAAAATATAATCATATAAAAACGAGCGCGAACGAGCGAGTCAATGGCATTTCTTATAATTAAACTGGGAGCGAACCTTAATGAGCTAAGCTCGGCGGCAAAAAAGTTCTCTTCGAATTATAGCCAAATTACGAGAAACATATAATTTAAAAAATGGTTATCATGTGGCTTTGCTGTTCTTTGATCATCAGTTTAGCATTAGCACCACAGCCACAGCCACCGCCACCATCATCATGCAAATTTCTTTCTTTTCGGCTTTTCTTACACGGCATCCTGCTTGGAACAATTAATCATGGGAACTGCCGATGGCCAAAAAAGAAGTTCTCTGGCTTAGGCTTTTGGCCAACCAACGAGCGTTGAACTTTCGCTCCTCCGCTTTTGGCCATCCGCGAGAAAGGTTCTTACGGTTGTAAAAATAGAAATGCCATGCGAGCACAATAATTCATCAGCATAACAAAGAACGCAAATTTCATAATTTTCGGTATTCAAAACCCTCTGACTAAATGAGCGAGGGTCAAATGTTGGACTCATGGGCCTATGGCTTATTTCTTGAACGATTATTACGCAAAAAACTGATGCCGCACCCAGGCATGAAGGCTTCTTGTCTTGGCTCGAGTTGAGTGGCGGCCGCCTATACACCATCGCATACCAAATCGAGTGAAATTGTCAACGTAATTTTGCGCAAACCCAGCGGCCAAAACACTTTATATTTCTCCTTTACGCCGCTTTAATTGATTCCTCGCCAGGCAATGACACACATTGCCATAAAAATTCATAGTTGCTTATGTTTTTAATGGCTAACGAAACTGTTGGGGCCCGCGGACACCAGGGCGTATGCGTGATGTGGCTGTGGCAGCGGGTTCGGCTTTGGCTTTGGGCTTTGGGATTTTATTGAACCGCAAGTGACGCTGATCGGTTGGCTCGACGACCTCAGTTATCACTCTTACTTACCGCGAATTATAATTGATGTTTGCCCAGGCGATGGCCAAGTCAGTACATATGTCTATATATTTTTTCGTTTTCGAGCCGCTTACGGAGGGTTATCTGCTCTGAAAAAAATGGCCCCAAGTGGCAATAATAATGTTTATTGCCGAGCCGCTTCTAAGCTGTAGAAGCTATGTCTCAGTTGACAATGAAAATATATTAACTACTTTATTAGGCAGGGCAAAGTGAGATATCAAGCAGGCAGTTCAGGTATCTTATTTATGTTTTTATAGACTGTGTTGAGTTTCCTAATAAGTAACGATAAAAACTTAATCGATGCATAAATGAGCATATACCTTTTTGAAATAATCCAAACCATATTTCAGCAACTTTGCATAAATGGCTGTTTTTTTTTATGTTAACCTATTTTTGTCCATCTTCTTTTTCATTCATCTTGCATTTTATAAAGCTTAGCTTATGGCTCAACATTTTAAAGCTTAAGCAATTAAATATTTTTTAATTATCTATATTTGATGAAGGATATAGAGACATTTTAATTGGGGGAGAGTTTTAATATTATTTTATCTATTTCCTTTTAAGTTGAAGACCCCCAATCAAGTGTCATTTATGAGCGAAACGCACTGTAAGCCAAGCCGAAAACCGGCTTATTTCCTCCATGTTAAACATTTTCCTTCTGAATGATTTTCGCAGTGATTTCCTTTGACTATTTTATGTACCAATCAGCAACATTTCACTAATGCACTCCGATCTCTCTTCCGACATTTTGCAGCAACGGGCCGGCGTACGATTTCCCAAAGCAGCAGCACAGATAAGTCGACAGCACGACTTGAATTATTGCACGCAACAGCGACAGCAGTCCCATCTACAGCAGCCACAGCCATAGCTGCGGCAGGGGCGGAAAAGCGAGGAAAAGCGGCTGGAAAAGCAACCAAAGACGCAGCAGCTTCATTCTACAAAACAATTGTGGAAAAGTGCAAGCCAACGTGTGCGCGTGTGTGTGTGTGCCTGTGCAAAAGGCAAACAATAGAAAACCAGATAGAAAATCAGCAGAGAAAACAATCAGCAACAAAGCAGCAGCAGCAATATTTTTGAGTACTTTTGTTTATTTAGTTTGTTGTTGTTTTTTTTCGGTATATGCTTCGGTTACGATGTCGCTGATGAAAATTCATCGAAGCAATGAATCATTTTGCAGTTGCTGGTTGCTCTTGTTGGTGGCATTGTTGGTAGTCGAGGCGGCTTCGGCCACGTTGAGTGAAACACAGACCAATGCAACGCAACCTAATGGTGCAATTAGAGAGCCGGAGCAGCAAACGAGGCATGTGCAACATCAGCAGCAGCAGCAGCAGCAACTGCAGCTGAATGCGACCGCCGGCGATGGCGACGGCGACGGCGAAAGCCGAAATTCAGCGGAAATTTTCAGTCCCGGCGATGTGGGTAAGTCTTCCAGCACTCTACACACTCCACACTCCCAACACACGGACGGAAAAAATTGCCAACCAGCCAAAATAAATCTATGCCAATTATTGACCAACTGCCAGCAGACGAGGCAACAATCGCCGCTGCAACATTCGAGTGGCTGACTCAAAAAAACAATTGCTGTTTAGGCCAGGCCAAGCCAGGCCAGGCCAGGCCGGCCGACGAATGTGGCCGAAGAAGCCGCCGCGGCATTGGCCAATCTTTTTGCATTTGAAAGCTTGAAGTAGTTGTCAACGATGTTGGCGATGTTATGAGACAGAAAGGAATTGTTCAGTTGCGAGGCAGTCTCCTTGCATTCAATTTAAAGTTTTTGCTTTTAACTTTATTAGCTGGGGAGTATAAAAACGGCTTTAAAATTTTTTCTTAGCCATGAGTTGCCTCTAAAGACGTAGGTGAGTGCCAAAAGCCTTTGCGGCTTAGAGGTTTTAGAAGTTAATATAGTAAATATGTAAGTAACGAAGGTGCAGATATTCATTTTAACTCCCAAACCATTCTTCAGAGTAAGTCCGTTCCCTTATATTTGTCAATAAATATTTTTGTGAGCCCTTAAATTATTTTAGAAAGGTACCGACCACAAGTGCGTCCCATTTTCGGTCAAGTTCCCCTGCTCAAGTTTATTAAAACAAGATCCAACTGCAGAGATAAACCCACAAACTGTGAAACCCTACCGAGTTGCAAGTATCCGAAAAAATACGAAACGGTTCTGCAAGGGCAAATGTCGAGGTGAAGATAGCCAGCCTTTCATAAATGCTTTTTAAAAGCTGGCTGCAAGTGCCGAGATTGATTAGACCGGCGGCTGGCTCTTTTGTCCCTGGCTGCCTCTCGCACTCATAAATGTAAACAGTAATTGTTATTTCAATTAAGTATTTTCATAAACAATTAAGTTTGGACTCGGTGATTCCTCAAATGCTCCATGGCGTGGGTGTCGATTGTCGTTTGCATTTTGTATCGAAATCGAAATGGAAATTGTATTTCGAATTTGAATGTGAATTCAATGGTCGTCTTAAGTGTCTTTTTTATTGGAACAAAGTGTTGGGCCTAGAGTTTTTCGAGATCTTTTCGGTTCAGCCACTCATCTTTATTCATGAACTTAAGGCTTTTAGGCTCGAGACTAAGTTTTTAGTAACTTTTTATGGTTGAGTACAAAGGGTTTATGTGCGGTTGGCCCAGAGCTAACTAAACAAATGTTAATGCATTTTGATTATGCTTAATTTATGCGCCTTTAAGTATTTTGTATGTGCCCGATGAATGGGCATAATTTGGCTGTATTTTGTCTGTGTTTTCCTTTTGGCCAGCCTCCTCTTACGAAATGCAATTTTCGGAGCTGCCCTGGCCAGTTGTAGGTGTCGTTTGCTGGCCACTTGAACACCCGAGATATTCGTCTGAAAATATCAATATTGGTGTGTCTCGGGTCTCGGCTTGAGGCTGGTTGTGTGCTCATTACGTTTACCTGTTTCTTTACTTTTTGTTTCGCTTCTTTTTTTGGGAACGAGAGACCTCATGTGCGTCCATTGCGTAATCCCACTCGTTTAGCAGGCGTAGTGAAGCGTTGGCAAGCTCCGAAGAGAAGAAGAGCCAAAGAGCCGAAAGCAAATCTGAAAAGTCAACAAAAAGCCAGCCAGCAACCAGTCAGCCAAGTGCATTTTGGGGCCAGGTCTGCAGCTGCCGGAGACTTCGACTCAAGCTCTGACTCGGTATCCACCAGGGCGTATACGCAATATGGGGGCGTGCATCAATGTGGGAAATATACAGAGAAAGAGGCAAAGTAGTAAACTCATTGTTAGTTGTGCATAGAGAGAAATTCATTACTAATTTGCAGATTTATTGACCAGTTACAAATTTGAACAAAATATGTTCGAAAATGACTAAAACTGGAAGAATATCCCTGCATAGCGATCTATTCTTCATGTTTATTATAAATCTTGAGCTACAAATTCTTCAAAAATAGTATATTTCTTTTAGTGTACTCCCGTGGTAAAAGCAACTGCAACTGTTCAAATATTTAACCCTTTTGCCTACCGTATTACGTACTCTGATTCGGATTTTGTTTCGGCCTCTTCTGGCTTTTGCTCCATTCGCTCAATATGTAATAACAAATATTCAATCAAAATATTTGCTCTGTTCATTATTTGATAGGTCCGAGGCGCACATGTGTAAACAGGCCAGCGAACATACAGATATCGGTTGATTTATAATAGATCTTCGTCACGGAACTAATCGATGGCGTCGAGTTCAGGCGCACCGTGATCGGTTGGCAAGGCCAAGAATTATTTACATATAATTATGTAAAGTTTAGAGCTGGGAAGGTTTCGAAAAGAGATAAATGAAAAAGAGAACTGAAACAACAAACAAACAATAGCGAACATTGAATGTAAATAAATATGGTTCTCTCAGTAATTTGATGTCAGTATGACGATAAGACAATACTGGATATATTTTCATTATACACAAAAATGATTGTTTTCCTCAATTTGATCTTTATAATTTGATCTTTCGAAAACAGGTTAATATTTAATTAATATTTTATTTATTATATACAAGTTATTTTCTAACTTTGCTTGAATGTGAATTCCCGAAACTTAATTCTAATCATATTATTCCCAACTAATTGGCAGTACAAATTAAAGGCTTAAACCAAAATTAAATCCACATATATGCATACATTATATAATAAGTGTAAAATGGTTCAAGTTATCATCAAACTTTTTCCTTATTTCCTGGATATTTACATTAATTTCGCATGGTTTTTGCCTTTGAATTGAATTTAATTTGAAGACCTCATTCCCATTCCCAGTTGGTAACTTTTGTGGTTAGTTATTTTTTTTTTGCGAGGAAAAGGAAATAAAACGTGCAATTTGTGTGTCGGCGGTGAATTTCAATTTAGTGAGTTTTTATCTTCGCCTTATTTTTTATATAAACAGTTTATAATTTCTTTTTCATTAGCTTTCGTTGCGGCCTCGGTTTATTGAACCCTTTTGGCAGGTCCATAATTTGGTTAATTTCCTCCGCCGCGTCGCCAGTTGTCTTTCTCGGCGGCTTTATGTTATGTATTTCTCGGCTGCGTGATTAATAATAAAACCGCTGGTGACCCACAACTCCGGGTTATGCAATAGCTATGATTTAGTGGCGACTTAATTAAAATCCGTGGGACAAAAGAAAGCGGCCGAAAGCTAATTATGGGGGTGGTGCACAGGTTTCATCTGCTGCGTTGCGTAAAAGCGGCTCACAAGCCGATGATGAGCATGTGCCACGCCCCTTCTGGCCATTCGCAACGCCTCAATGCACAGGTATTGAAAAGTACTTTTATTTTCCGCCGAGCTCGCTAAGCCAAACAAAAAAACGGAAGCCCCCGAACGTCGCACAATGGCATCCATGTATAAATAGAAAAGCTGAATAATACAAGTACTAACAAAACTCGGCAATTATCCAACATATGCGCCTTTGAAATGGAAAACAAAGTGGAAATCGCTCTCTGGGCCGTAATTGCGCAATTAAAAGGTCAGTCCCATAAACCTTATATTGCCAACATTTGGGTGTCAGCGGTCTGTCAAGGCGGCCGGCAAGGGTTAAAGCCGCACCAGGAAGCCCACAAGCCAACGCCAAAACGATTCATTTAGCGGCATTTCACGACAACTTCAGCTTCAATTTCAGTTTTGCAGTTTTGCAGTTTGCAGCTTTCAGCTTTCAGCTTTCAGCTTTTCAGCCCCATTTCCGCATTGACATCCGTGATGCGATGCTTTTGGCTTGCATTTCTTCGTCGCGAGTGCGAGTACCTTTGCCATTTCTCTTGGCTTTCTCACGTCCCAACGTCTCTGGCAGCTGCACTTCCTGCATTTGACTGCACTTTCTGCACCCACAAAAGCTGGCTCGCAGCAATGGCTCCTTCTTTGGCCAAATGTCGAATTGAACAACATTTGCACGGCTCCTGCGAAGAGTTGGACTCGATCAGGCTTTATGGTCTGAATGCAGTGAAATAAATGTGGATATATTTTGATTATGGATTTCATTGTGGGTTTTCTTTATAAAAAATAACTGGAAAATATAAAAATACAATACAATACAAAAATATAAAAATACAATATAGCTTGTTAAAGTCATATTAAAATTATGTTTTTGAGAATGAATTTGAATGAATTTTGAATTAAAAATAAAAGTTTGTGCTTGGTTTAAATTTGGTAAATCTACAGATTTTAATATAATTTATGCCGAACGATAATATTGTATTTAATATTAAAATTTGACACAAAATATAAATTTGATTTAAATATTTAAATAATTGAAGCAAAGCCCAATAAATGATCAATCAAATAAATGTACAATAAATGGATTTCTTTATAATATAAGTATTGAATCAATTTTCGTCCATTGTTGCAAAAAAATTTACAAAAATAAAGAAATTGTATAAAATTTATCACATATTTCTTAATATTTTAAAATATAACTTTTTAGATAAGATAGAGATAATATAAATACTTTAATGCGACTTTTAATGGGACTTTTATTTAATTTACAATTTTGATATATCAAAATATATGGCATTATCGATAGGATATATAGCGCTAATAGTCGATTAATCAAACTAACAGTTTTCCATCGATATTTATACCTAATTTTAACTTGTTAAACAAATATTTCCCAGTGGCTTTCCTATAGAGAAAAAAACCCATTCCACGTCAGACTTTAGAGTCCAGTTTGTGGGGACTACACCCCCTATAAAACGGAATTGGTCGTTATGCTCAAGGAGCTGTGCGGCATTTGGTGGATTTTGGCATTTCATTTCGCGTTGCATGCTTCGATTTCACATTAGAAATGCTTTCGATTGGCGATTCCAGCTAAAAACATGTCTTGCATGTCCGCAGCTCAGTGAGTCAAAAAACAAAAAAACAAAATCTCCAAAATCGAAAAACGAACAACGAAAAGAGCCGAAATAACCAAACACGTTTCAGCCATGATCGTGGGATGGGATATACTCATAGTATATATACGTATATGGAGGATAGGGTGCAGCCAGTTGCAGGCTGCAAACGAAAGTGAGAAATGCAAGAAAGAGAGAAAAATAAAGTGGGAAAATAAGAAAAATTGCAACGAAAGCCGGAGAAAGTTTTTGTTTCTGCCAAGGCGGCATTTAAAATGTGAATTTATGAACTGCCCGCTGTTATGAGTGCCTCTGTGTTTGTCTTTCTCTCGACACTCAGTTGGGCAAATGCCGTGGAAAATACTGAAAACCAGAAAGCAAAAGTGAGGCTGAATTAGTGCCAGGGAATTAATGAAAGTTTTCAGCGTTTATGATGATTGGATTTGCATTTGCATTCGCTCTGCTTGAATGGCTTTCTTTTGCTGCCCAGGAAGCAGAAAAATAAGTGAATTTAAATGATTCAGAAAGCGATGAGTCAAGGTCGCTCAAAACGTAAGTCTCAGCGGAGTATTTCTTCTGAGAAATTTGTCTGGAACGAATTAATATATATATTATTTTAATTTGATTAAATATTTGAGTCATTCAATATAGAAATTTATTGGAATATACATAATTGGGACTTTAAATATTACATTTATAAACAGTAAAATATAAATCTTAATAATCAATAATAGCTACTTCCTTCAAGTTTGATTAAGAATTAATTTGCTAACCATCTTCAAGGATCTTCATTGTTTTAATTCAATTTAATTCAATGCAATTGTTATAACCTCTAACTGTTATTATTCAATTAGCCTTCAGAAAACTACAAAAACCTTTTAATTTGTTACCAAATTAAATAAAGTAACAAAAAATATTAATGAGACCAGTTCGCTCCCTTCTAAAGCAATTTCCGCTGAAATCTGCACTTTTAAATTATATTAAAAATTAAATAAAAAGTATATTTGTTGTGTAACTTTTCGCGGATTTTCTGATGCCTAATTATAAAATTATAAATTCGGTCTATGTGTCATGGTTGTTTTGGGGCGGAAATTTCCAAATTTTCTGTCAATTTGGCTCTTGGCGGCCTGTGCAACGTTGCGTATGATTGACATTTGTGTCACAGCCACAGTCGCTCGCTCTATACCTATGTGATTATGAATTTTCCGCTCATTGAATGATATTTCATAACTTCAAATGTGACACCATTAAATGAATATAGACAATCGAATCAAACACAGCTGTCAGCACGACCGAATGCATTGCGTGTACGAGTGTTTTACTTGCCGAGTGTGTACTTTCAGAGTGTTTCTCGGCTTGTTCGTTTGTCAATTAGCAATGAACAAACTGCAAAGTCAGCTGTGACTGACTGCTAGCTGCGACTGTTTGTCAGGTCCCTCTGCCCACTCGTGGCGGTAATTTATTTTTAATTAAAAGTTCTAAACAAAAGCCAAGACATGCGATTCATTCAAGCGCTAATATTCAGGCAACCAACCCCCGCTCAACTATCTATAGTTTGGTTTGTGTTTTTCTAACTCAATTGTGTGTTGTACACTGAGGAAAGTGATAATTTTAAATTAATATTCTTACGCGTTTCGATTAGCTTTAATTAGTAGAATAATTCAATTATTTAAATTAGGTTTACTGACACAATATTATAGTTTTTAAGGGAACTCAATTTTGTAAAAATATATCAAAGCTCAAAGTATTTTTATAAATTTAATATAATTTAGAGCTTCTGCGTTTTCTCTCTGTTTCAGCCAACATTGAGTGTGGCTTCGGTTCGGGTGGCATCTGTGCAATTATTGGGCGACGTGAGGTGGCGGAGGAGGGGTCAACCTTGATGGGCTTTGTGCGGCAGCAAAGTCTCATTAGCTTCCAAATAAAACTTGGCTTTTTTCGGCCAGAATCGCCAGCCGAACCGGGCGGGGTCTTCTCCATTGTTCGCCTCTGCGAGAGGGGCCAGAGTTCGATGCGAGTTTCGCAAAAATGTAGAAGCTAATGCTGGCATTAGTCACGCCGCCGCATCCGTTTGACGGCTGCTTTGTCTTCGTATTTAACCGGAGATTAATCACCTGCCAAACGCTGCACAATTTTCGGGCATTATGTAAGCTTTTTAGAATTCCCCAAACCTATTTCGCAGTTCTGCAATTTGCCAGTTGCCAGAGCTCTACAGCAAAAATATGAAGCAAAGTAAACACAAATAGCTGTTGACACCAAGGAGAGCCGTTTCTGATGCCCCGTCTTGGCTCGGTTTTTGGACACCGATTCGGTTTTGGTTTTGTTTGGCCCAACTTGGCTCTGGCACAGCCGAAAAAATCGTGTATATGACCAAAATGACCAAAATCAAATTAAAATTCCACAACGCATGCCGAGCGGCAGCGGCGGTGGCCAACAGCAGCGGCATTTTCAGCATGGCTAATGCCAAGAAGTCGCCCGGGCCAACTCGAAGTGGCCAGCCGCAGTTCCCAATTCCAAAAGGGAGGAAGTTAAAGCGCCTGGGAAGTACTCTTTTCTGTCGTGCAATGATTATACTTTAGACTTATTATTATTGAACGAATTTTGTATAATAAATTCATTAATAAATTAATTAAAGAATCAATAGAGAAACGAGTTGTTAGATTACACAAAGCCATTTATATAAAACCTTTTACAATAGCGTTCCCCGGGGAAATAAAGTATGCTAGAGTTTGCCACGACTTTTCTAGAGTTTCCCTCATCTACCCTGATAGTTAAGCCACCTTTTGGCAGTATATATAGATAGAGATCCATAGCCGATCCGCTGTCTGTGACTGTGACTATGACTGCGGCCAAAATGGCAACCGACGGCTGCTTGTCCGTTGTCGTTCGTTGTTTCATTGAAGGCGACGTGACGAGACGCCCAAATGGGGCGCTCAGTGTTGAAAAATCCGGCAGAAAACGCCGCGGACGAAGAGACCGAGAAACGGCCGGGCCAAAACAAAAGTCCAAGTGGCCAAAATGCGGCAGCCTGCGGCGCGGCAGTGGCACAGCGGCATCTGCAACTTGTTCTAGCCGCGTTGCCAGCGCAACCTTGGCCTAAACTGCCAGCCAATGAACTAAATGTTTGTGAAAAGCAGCAACAGTGTTTGTTGGCGGGCATTGTTTCTCCTCCGAGTTTCTGTTTTGGCTCTTTTGGCAATGCGAAAATTAAACAATTGTGCAAGCCGCCTTGTAATTGTTGTGCCCGGATCGCGGGTCAAACAGCTCGGAGTTTAGGCCCATTGCCCAATAATGGCCATAATGACCAGCTGCCTGGCCGGAGGCTCCTAACCGTAGAACATAGAAGCTGCCAGAGGCCTTAGCTAATTAGCAACTGCAACAATACGAAAATAAATACAAATCAAATGAACCAGTTGGCCGGGTCGAAACGGTTTTGGTCTAAGAAGCCAGCGTTTAAGCCAGCTGATTAATGGCCCAAAAGAGCAGCCTCGTTTCTCAAGACCCATGCTCATGTTGTTGATGGCAAGAGATGCTATTTTTCCGTTTGTTAATACCGCAGATGATGCTGGCGATGGTGATGGCGATGGCGATGATGATTATTGTTGGACGAGGCCTTACCCTAGGCAAAGTTCGCATTCCAAACGGGTTCCGTGCTCGCCGCCTTAGTCGCATTTAATTTCCATTTTCAGATTTGTTTTTCCAATATTTGTCACGATCACGGCGTCAAGAATGCCAGCGACAGTCAACCTACACTGAGCAAGAAAATTGATAAGGAAATTGGTTTGATATGGCGACACGAAAACCATAACAATTTATATAACATATAAACAAATGACTCTCTATTTACTGTTTCCCAGAAGTTACAGCATTCAAAAAGTGTCATTGCATATTTATTTCTACCTTTATTAGATAATTTGGATATTAATTATTTCCGTGGAATTTAGAATAATTAAACCCTTCTTATGGCATAGTAAGAAGTACAAAGCTATTCATACAATGATTATAGACTTAAAATAATTATAAAACATCTCAAACAATGCACCATTGTTAGCTTATTCTTTGTGAGTCAGAAAGCAGAAAGAGCGACCTTTTTCAGTGTAGAATTTACAATTCCAATCAATTATTTTGTGCCGTGCACTTGGGCAAAGCCCCTGTACAAATATTCCATTGAATACCTGATCTAATGGGTAAATACTTTTACGTTGCAGATGCCGTCGGCGATAAGCCCACCACTTATAGGCCCTCGGGCGCCAATAGGCCATCGATTGCGCCGCTCAACTCGGCGCAGGATCGGGAGCGCAAGCTGATGAATGTGCTCGCTGCCCGAAGGTCAGCCCTTCATCGCGGTGGCTTTCGTACCCGGATCGGAACCACCGGACGCAGTGCCATCTCACCAGCGGCGGCGGCGGTGGAGAGCACCTCGAAGGCGCCCAGTGATCCTCGGTCCGTGTGCATTCGGAACTGCACCAAGAACTTCACGCGGCGCACCACCGCCAGTTGTATGCGACAGTGTGCCAACTTCACCCGCATGGCCATGGCCTCCAATGGCAACAGTTCGGTGGTGCTGAAGGGTCTGGCAGCCAAGGGATCCGGCTCAGTGGGAGATCGGGACACCAACGAGATCCTCTTCAGCGACGAGTCCTCTCACGGACTGTTTGTGGTGGCCAAGGATCAGAATGACACGGTCAACCACATAGCCGATGGCGTGAAGCTACCAGTGGTGGGCGGCAAGGGCATCCGGGGCAAGGCCACCTCCATGGAACGCAGCGAAGAGGATGCCGAGGAGGAGGAGGATGAACTGAAGCCATATGTCTACTTTGGAGCCAAACTGCCGCCGATTCGACCCGGTGGTTTGACCATAAAGCCCGCCGAGGGTGATGATGAGCATCCGCGAGTACTGGAGGTTTCGGTGGCTCAGAACAGCACCACCACGACGCTGACCACCACCACCAGCACCACACCAGAGCCACCAAGCACCACCAGACCCACAGCCTCTACGCGGAGACCCTTGACGCCGGTGGAGCGAAGTCGCAGTAGGTACAAGTACCACATGCGGGACCGGGGACTTGCTCCAGCTCCTGCACCTGCGGCAGCTCCACCTGTCCAGCCAGTGAGTCGTACGAGATATGTGGGTTCAGGTAGACCCACTGCAGGGCTAACTGATACCGTCCAGGAGATGAAGCAGCCAGAGGCGGAGCAAGCAAAGCCAGTGATGGTGCGGAGAGTGGTCCAAAAGGCAACGCCCTCCTCCTCCACGCCACTGATTATCACTGTACTAAGTGCCGAGGAGGAAACCACAATGGGCCAGGCGGAAACCACCACCACGACAACGACAACAACTACGACAGTGAAGCCCACCACAACAACCAGTACAAGTACCCAGGCACCAAGCACCACCAGAAGAACAACCACGACTACAACGACAACGACCCCAGTGCCCACAACAACACTCAAAGCCACAACTCCTACCTCCACAACTACTACTACGACGAGCAGCACCACACCCAGCACCACCACTAGCACCACCACCAGTACCTCCACTACTGCCATCCCAAAAGCACCGAAAACCATCAGTGAGAAGGACACAGAGCTCATCAGAGCCTTGGGACCCACGTTGACCCAAGAGATCAATATCGAGGATCAAAACAACCTGATCATCTTCTGCAACAACACCGCCGACTGTGGGGCGACTCCTCGCACCCACACCCAGCCCTCGCACACCACCGACTCCAGCCAAAAAATTCTGCGCACCACTGTTCTGACCTCGGTGAGGTCCACTGTCAATCCGAGACCCACAAGTACCACCAGTACGACAACCACGGTGGCACCGCCACCTGTTGTGCCAGCCGCATCCGGGAATGTTTACATAGGAATTGTGGAGTCTTCATCCTCCGTTGCACCGCAGGACATCAGCTCCACGGTGATAGCCAACGAAAGGGACCTTAATCTGGAGATGCGTCGCATGAATCTCGTGACTCTGGTGCTGGTGGCAGTGGGAGTAATTCCACTGGCCGCTATTATCCTTTACCTGGCGAGGAACTACGTGGTGCGCCGTCGGGCTAAACAAGGCGAGGTCTTTGATGTTTGCATCACGGACCAGCAGCCTATCAGCCCTGTGAAGAAGGTAGACTCCAAATACCAGGTGGACGATGACGAGGATGAAGTGGATCATCCGCATCATCACCAGCACCAGCACCATCAGCAGCACCAGCAACAGCAGCAGCACCACCATCAGGCCATGCCCATGTCCCAAGCAGCCCAGAGGGATGTGAATCACAATAGGTATGGAATCAATAACGATGACAAGACATCGCTGGCCAGCGAGTTCCAGGAGTTCGAGCGGAGCAACATCCGGCTGAAGAGTCTCCTCGGGGAGGGGAACTTTGGCCAGGTGTGGAAGGCGGAGGCGGACGATCTGAGTGGGCACTTTGGGGCCACCAGGATTGTGGCCGTGAAGACCATTAGAGCCTGCAGTGCCCAGGTGAGCCTCAAGGACGAGGCCAACATCATGCGCAAACTGGGATCCCACCAGAATGTGGTCACGCTGCTTGGTGCCTGTGTGGAGAGCGGTGAGTGTTCATTAATTAATGAAGAATTTAAATTTAAATTTAAATTTCTTGCCCTCAGAGCCACACATGCTGATCATGGAGTACGCCATGAGAGGTCGTCTGCTGTCCCTTCTACGGGCAGCGCGAAGTGCCACCAATATATTGCCAGCATCAGTGCCAGGCGGCAGGAGTTTGGCGCCTCTGTCGCCCCGCACCCTGGCAGGCTTTGCCTTGGACATAGCCTGCGGTATGGAGTACATAGCGGGCCGAAGGGTAAAATAATCAGAAATATAATCAAATAATATTTCATATGTTTGAACTTTATTAATTGATGGTTTATTCATAGATCGTTCATCGAGATCTCGCCGCTCGCAATGTGCTCCTCGACCACAATGGCATGTGCAAGATCTGTGACTTTGGCATGTCCATCGATCTGGACGCGGAGCGGCTGCGCAAGGAGCAGGAGAAGAATGCGGCCAACGATTTGCTGCGTCACAATGCCCACAAGTTCAAGTTCGACTTCGGCAGTCGGTACATTCTGCAGCACTGGCAGCACACCTTTGGCCAGGGTCACGGTCCTGGGCAAGGACACTGCTCTAAGGAGCACGGTCACGGGGAGAAGAAGTCTCACCACGGCCACGACACCATCGGCAAGCGGCATGCTTTGCCCATTCGCTGGATGGCGCCGGAGAGCCTGCAGTATCACATGTTCACCACCGAGACGGATATTTGGGCCTTCGGCATTGTCCTCTGGGAAATTGCCACTCTGGGTAGGTTATGGGATTCTATTTAGAATGCTTGTGTTGGTTAGAGCTTCTACATATTCAGATCGATTTAAAATTTGAAAAGTTAAATCTTTGAAGACATTAAAGTTAGTTTAAAGTCTGGATAATCTGGATTCGAAAAGTCATTTCATTAAAAGATATTAATTAACAATGATCCATTAAACTCTATAGTCCGGAAATAAAACCATTAATTTTATTTAAAAAGGCAGGGCTAAAACGATTTAACTGTCAAAAAATGTATGCCATTCATAAAGAAAATAAGAGAAGTAAATTAAGCTGTCGTTTCATGATTCTATAATGAGGATATTCTTTTTGGAGTTGAGTTTGCGGTTTTCCTTTTATTTATGTCGTCCACAATGACACATCCCAATCATGCTATTGTTTTATATATTTATCTTTTAAATAATCAAAAATCGAACAGAGGACAGTTTAACTGATATAAAGAGCTGCTGATTATTTCACATCCGGCTGGAATTAATGTATACATATAAATAAATAACACCTCGTATTTATTTCAACTTCCAGGCTCCACACCTTACTCCCAGCTGACTGGCCGAGAAGTCATCCGGCGGGTGCCCCAAGGACTCCGTCCGGAGCTGCCCAAGGAGAGCCGGCACGAGTTCTACAACCTAATGTCCCGCTGCTGGCACAAGGATCCGCACATGCGACCCTCCTTCGCCCAGTCCCGACTGGAGATCACAAGGTCGCTCCACAAGTGGGTGGACGACGACTCGGCGGCCTCGGACTACATGGACGTGAGCGGGTTCAGCGAGGATCTCGAGCACGGAGTGGTCTACTTTAACCACCGGATCTCGGAGTTCGAGTGCGAAATATGACGCTGACTGAACCCAGCCCCTCCAAGCATCTCAACCACCTCAGTCCCATCCCGAACTCATTCAAAAAACACCTTTCTTTCGCAATTCTCTTCCCCTCCCCCAGACGTGCTGGTCGAGCAGTATTATTTGTATTTTATCGTTAAATTCCACTTCGATCCAGAGAGTTTCTTTCATTGTAAATATTTATACGTTTAATGAATGGCGCTACCTATGCCTAGCTTAATATTCGTCACTTAGTTCTTCTAGTCTGTATCTCTGAATCCCCATCTTCGAGTTGAGCTATATACCCCAACGTAGCCAGAATTTGACTGCACTATCCAAACTAGAGTTCGAACCACATCTGTTGTGTAAAATTATTCGTTGATATAGATAGGCGTGCAGCGCATAGGATCTATGTAATTGTATTTGATATCTAGCTATAGAATTGTACAAATAAATTAATTAAACACGAAATATAATTATGATTATTACACCAGTTGAAGTTGAAATTATTATTTAGAGTTTTCTACTCTTTAAGTAATTTTTGTGATTTTATTTATTTTTTTTTTGCTACTTTAGAAGGTTGATTCCAATGCACATATTAAGATTTTATATTTGGGGTTTATTCCAGCCTTGTGCTGCCTTGTTCTGTTAACTGATCGCTTTGGGCCAACTGTTAGTTAACATACTGCTATCCCAAAAATAAAGCTCTTTTAGCTTATGTTACCAATCAGGTAACGTTTAAGGTAAGATAAGTCAGGTTAAAGCTTTCATATTTTTGTTCAGATCTGGCATCTTGACTAAGCTAGTTCCAGCAACTGGTTCCAATGAGAAAGCGGGCTTATTTAAGTTTTTTAAATTAGACATTTGAGAAGCCAAACCATTAAAGAAAAGTACACAAATAATTTAATACATAGGTTACATGTAAATATAAACAATAAATAGAACAATATAAAAAATAATTCATAAATAGTTTTAAAATCGTTTTAAATACAATAAAGTGTACATTTGTTAGTAAGAATATTTTTATATCGTCTTGAAAAAGTTACCCAATGAGTTTTTGTGATTTAAAAACGCTATATATTTCGTTTTCAAAATAGTCTAAAACTTTCCTTCATGGTTAAAAATATCTCGCAGGTTTGTATAAAATTAAACCTTGAAAATATATAAATAAATATTGTGAACCATATTTTATGTAAATCAGTAGTACTTCACATTTATAAAACTGTATTGCAAAAGCCAAAGAAGCCCTAAAGGCCTAAACTTAAAACCGGAATTCGGTTTAATTATACATGTCCACTGGCTAAAAATATATGCATAATTAGGTCTTCGGCTGTATGCGTTTTGAATATCAACCCGAAATGCAAAACCATAAAGTAAACCTGATTATTTTCAATGTCAAAATTCTTATGCATTCAATATTCCATCCCAAAAAGGCAGGGTCAGTAATCCCAAAGCTAATCCAACCAGACTGCAGTGCTACTTTTGTGGTCCGTCACTCCCCAACCGGAACACACAAGTCGGAAAATAAAGAAATAAATATAAAAATAAAACTGTAATGTGCAAATTAGCCAAGTGCATCGCGGTTTTACAATTTTACTTTATGGCCACTGAGATGAACGCCGGTAGCGGAAAAATCTACCTATATGCGGCGTGAAAAGCCAAAGCGATGTTGTTTTGGCTTCAACGGATGACAGTTTTGGCCATGGTTGCCTGATTGATGACGCTGCAATTAAACACACGTCCAACGATGCGGTAATCTCGACAAATGGACATTAAGATAAGTGCGTGGAGGCTGGAAAAATCGTTGCGTGCAAATGAAAACGAAATGAAAATCCAGCTGGTGCCGTTTTGCCGCTGCTGTGGTTACCAAGGAAAGTGTGAAGAAAATGCTCCTTAAGTGGTCATTGGAGGCACTTGCCCTGGAGCACTTGACGCTATAGTTTATGGTTTTAACCAATGATGAAGAAATAACAATAAAGCGCAAAAAAGCGAAACGACAAAGGCACGAACAATCATTAATAGAAGTGGACTCAAGACAGTGCACAGTGGGGAGCACGACGATTTAAACTCATTAACTTGAGATATTTATAGATGGCTTAAGGTGTTTAAGGAAAATTTCCATTCATGAGAGTATATTTTTGGTTGTAAAAATTCATTTTCGTTAAACTGAGAGAAAATGTATTTAAATACCTTTTAAATAAACATAACAGATATATTTTTAACTAAGGAAGAATGAAGTTTGAAGTGAATTGAAGGCCTCAGCGGGACATGTTATTTACTAAGAAAGTAGTTTCCTTCTATGTTTCTATTTTCCGCGATAAAAACCCAATTATAATATATATTAATTATATAAATGAATCTAAATTCTTAATCTAACTGATGTAAGTCCACAACAATATATTTAATCGGCATTTGATCCACTGTACTTTTGAGTGACGGATAGGCGGAGGCGCTAACAACCTGCCCAAAGTTGCCACCGAGGGCTGTCTTAAAAAACGAAAGTGCCGCCGCGGCTGGCTGTGAAATTAATTTTCTTTCCTCAACTCCTGAAGTGACCCCCCCTTCGATGGAGTGGTCAGAGTGTTTTTCATTGCTAATGATGCCGATAGAAAGCAGTTTAAATATACGGCTTAGCATGCTTCCGTTTTTGGCGATTTGCTTCCTGACCCAGTCCCAAAACAAATGACTTCAGACACGAACTTGGCAAGCGACGAGCGCCGGGCGACTCTGGGCTAGAGCCAAATTATTTATATAAATAATGAAAAGCTTCCGCATTTAACGCTAATATATTTATATATGCAAATGGGAGCCATCTAGGCAACGGTTCATTGACCTGCGCACTGCAGAGCTGCACAAGAAAAGCAATTTGCTGAGGCACAAACACGTTGCGGAGAGTTGAAATTGCAGCAAGAGGTCCAGAACGCCAACCGAACCGCAGTCACAGCAACAGCAGCAGCAAAAACAGCAGCAGAAAAAGCAGCAACAGCAGCAGCAGCAACATAAGCAAAAGCCGCAGCAGTTAAAGAAGCAGTGAGCAGCAGCTGAGGCAGCAAATCAGTCGGCGGCGAGTGTTGAAAGCGTTAAGACGTAGCAGGCGGACAAGAAACAAGGCCAGGTCCACAGCGGCGCAGTGAAGGTGAATGCCAAGAAGTGTGGCAAAGTAGAAAATCTGTTAATTAAGGCGCGTGTGAAAAGTGTGAAAAATCTGCATTCAAAATCCGTAGATCCGTACTCGAAAATCAGCCAGACGGCACTGGCCAAAGCCATAAAAAGTGAAAATTATCGCCTTTAAGTAGAGTGTGGAAGTGGAATGGAAACTCGGTTCTTGCGCCGCAACAGGAAATAATCATTTAAAAAAAAGCTCACAGCCCAGGCCGATCGGAGAAGGGAGCGGAGCCACGGGGTGACGAAGAACCCAAGACTGAAGCTGATCTGAGGTGATTTCTTGAGCTCAGCCTCGTTTTATAAATTAATCATAAAAAAGAGCGGAAAGCTGAAAACCAAAAACAAAGAAACAAAATCGAAATTGGAATTGGAATTTCAAAATACGATTTTATTTGTTGTGGTTGTTGGTGCGGCTTGTGTGTGTATTTTAGCCAAATATGTGAAATGGAAAAAACTTTCTAAATGAGCAGAGGAGAAAAAAGAGCGCTTACAGCGACGCACAAAAATTTGAATTCTTTTTATTCTTTACGCCCGAGGAAATTGTGTCAGTCCGAGCTGTTTAAGGCGTGCGTGTGGGTCTGTTTATTTGTGTATATGAGTTGCAGCTTTTCGGTATTTATGCTCGTGTCGAGTTCGTGCCCTGAGTCTTTCGTTTAGGGCCCGGCAAATTGCTTGAGACTTTTATGACGCGCTGGGTCTCGTCGGTGATATTGATTCTCCGATTCCTATTCCGATTCCGATTCCGATTCCGATTCCGATGGGGACAGCTGTCGTCGCCAGTGGTGGCTAGTGGTTCAGCGGGTTCGCTTACTAGGTTAGTCGGTTAGCACCTAGTTGCGTCTTGGTCTTAGTCTGCTTAGTGGGATTCTGCGGAGATTGTCAGCGCGAGCGCAGGCGCAGGCGCGACTTTCTTGCTTTCCGATGCTGCTTTAATTTGTTTTCTTCAATTCGTTGTGTTTTATATTTTCTTCAGCTTCTGCTGCCTTTTTTGTGAGTGGCCCCGTTTCGTTGTCTGCGCAACGCACGCAAATTACAAGTTAATTAAAGTGGCCAAAGAATTCGCTGGGGGATTGCATGCTCAGCCAGGTGCAGCATCTCCATCTGTATCTGTATCTGTGTCTCACTCCCCTTTCCGTTTGTAATTTGTTTTTTATTTGTACTCTCCTGCTGTGGCACCCACGCCAAATTGCTGGGATGCCTGGGAACCGAAATAATGGCTGCAACATATGGGAAACGGCCGCGACTTATTGGCTTAATTTGATTAATCGTGGTACACCGCTTTCCCAGCCGGTTGCGGGTTACCAGTGTGCACATATATAAATATATGCACAGGCCACACAATATAAACGAAAAAAAAAAGGAAAAAATAACAAAACCAGAAGCACCAGCATTTTCCTTCAGCCTTTGCGGCCATTAGCGAAGATGGTCTCCTGCGCAGGTGTGCGAGATAAATTAAAGACTGCGGGCCTCGCCGAGGCGCAACATGACAACGGCGGCATCCTCACATTCGTGCAGATAACATTGCGCATCATTTCATTCAATTATTTGCCTTGGGTGCCTGCGATGCCTGAAAGAAACGAATCTCGCCAATCTCCGGCCCACGTCTGCCATAAGTCTTCAGGCCCGGCCTTGGAAGCTGCCTTTTCTAAACTGTCAACTGCGGTTGGCGCTCGGCAGATGCCGCCAAATTTTCACTTTTCATCTGCACAAAAGGTCACAGCATCTTTGGCAAACATCGATGCTGCAGCTGGGCTGTGAGTGCCATTGCCTCCGAGGAGTTTGCCGCTGCCTTTTGGCGTTTTGGGTGTAGTTAGCATTCAGATTTGTCAGCTCCTTGGTCTATTCACTGGAATAACGAAAGAAACACAAAAAGATAGACGGAAAGAAAGACTTTCCTTTGCAAATAATAGATTTGCATGGCTAAGAAGAGAAACTCCAGGGCAGTTCACAAAAAGACAGGGCTCACTGGGGGATAGAGATGACAAGTTGTCTGCTTTTTGAACAGAAATGTCCTTTTTAGGCTTAAAATTAAAAGATGTTGTTTACAATATGAACTTTAAGAATTTTAATTAATATTTCTTACGCAGAAACAATGTCCTGCTTTTCGTAATACATGTATTTCATTTATTAAGTACATTTATTCTGAATCCTTTATTTATTTACTTAAAAGTTATTAATATGTTTAGGGAATTTTATAAAAAAAAATATTAAACACCGTATTCCTGTATAAAATTTCGTAATATTAATTTATTCCTAAAGGAATATTTTCTAAATATTAATTATGATATTTACATGAGTTTCTTTCGATTTTAATTAGAGTCACGTATTTGAAATAGAAGTAAATCGAATATCACAGAAGATGAATATCTTAGAAAATATTTCCATTAATCGGTATATGCAAAATTCAAGCTATTAATTGATACGTCTTAAGTACAGTAATAAAGTTTTTCATTATTGTCTTCTTCCGCCCATTTCGATTGATTTGTCTTGTATTTGTTGGCTGCCAACACTGCCTGGGGGAGTCTCTCCAAGCCTTTAGCGCTTGACAAATGTCTTCATCATGACGATAGGAAGTTAGGGCCACAGCCAAATCAATCACACGACCTTTTGGCGTGTCTTATTGCCGCAAAAGTGCCGCAAAACTGCAGGCCAGAGTCTTAACCTCGTGTGGCAATAAAAATGGCAAAAGTAACAACAACCGGAGCGGCTTTGCTGCTTCACGCCTTGTTGGGCAGTGAACAGATATGACAGTCGACTCTGACTCCGGCTTAGATGATGATCATGATCATGACGACGCCGATGGCTGAGTGCGATTACCAAAAGCTGGCGACGCGAGATGACGCGCAGACGCGACTCTCGTAATAGTAATAGTTATAGTCTTGAGAGGCTTGTGTCTTGGCCTGGCCAAGACGACGACGGCGATGGTTATGAGCCGGGTGCTCCGCAGTCGTAATAGTTAACGCTCATGCTAATGACTCTTACTTTCGATGGAAAGCCGAAAATAAGCGGTTATGAATTTCTGAGCAAATTGCACAAGTCCAAGAATAGAGCAAAGGTGCTTTTTGTTTTTTGAAAGCGTGTGAGTGGGGCCATAAATAAACAATTAAGCAGCTGTCATTGTTCGGTTCGGGGAATTAAGCCAAGCTCAGTAACAGCCACTGACCGCCCCCTGAATTAACTTTCCTTTGCAGACGAAATAACTGAGCCACGAAAATAAAGCCAGAAAAACAGAAGAGCTGAAAATGAAAGTGGGCCGCGCCTTCGCCTGCCTCTTCTGGGCCCTGCTCTATTGTGTGCTCTATCTGGATCTTGTCAGCGGCAATTCCGCCGACGATGAGCTCCTAGACTTTGACTTTGCTGACTCCAAGGATGTCGTTTCCGGGGACAACTGGCAGCTGGACGATTTGGAGGATCGGCAGGGCAAGCAAACTGAGAAGAAGCTGGAGTCCAATATGCTCGATTTCAGCGTGGATCTAGATGAGCCGGAGCCAGAGCGTCAGGTGCCGCCCTTTGACTGGCGGGAACGAGCTCTAAGGAATGCCTTGGCCAAGGCTCTGGCGGATGAGGGACTGCGCCAAAAGTTCACTGAGGTGATGCCCATCCTGAGGGTGCTCTCCTCGCAGCAGCGCCTGGCCCTGTCCGCTCTGATCTCCGCCCAGATGAACGCCAAGAAGGGACACGACCTGAAGTTAGAGCAGGTGAGTTTGAGGCGCCTTAAAGTAACAAATATTTACTATTTAAATTGTAAAAATGTTCTTTAATTGATTATTTAATTAATAAAAAATTCCCCAAGGTTCGCATGATGTTTGGCAATGACAAGAAACTGTTGCTGCCCATTGTCTTTGATCTGGCCAATCTGGTAAAGAGTTCCACCCGAAAATATATCAATCTTGGATCCGACTTGGCCTCCGCCGCGCTGTTCCACAAACCCATCGATCGCAGAGAAGATGTCCTTATAGCAGAAGAGTCCCAGCTTGATGACCAAGTGGGTACCATTGCCGTGACCGTCAAGCCAGACGAGGAGGAACCCGAAGATGAGGAGCAATCCGACTCCCTGGAAGACTTTTTCGATGAAATGCAGGCAGACGTATTGGATCCACAGATGATTAATGAGGCACTGCAGGCTGATATTCGAAATAATAAAACCAAGCCTTTAGAGGAGGGAAAGCATGGCCAAAGAGTGCGCCGTTCGGCCAATGAATTTGTCCACAAACTTACGCGATCTGTGCCCATGTCGGTGACGGAACAGCAACTCCTGGGTGGAATTGCTGGACGCACTGTCAAACTGAATACCACAGCATTCCAACAGCCCACTGCCTCTAATGAAGAAGAGGAAGAGGATGCTGTGACTTCCAGCCACTCATATTCAGAAGTTGAAGACCTAGCCTTTGCTGGCCTCAATGGCACAGAACTCCCTCTAAATGCGAATGAAAGACTGGATCTCCAGCGGACTAGCGGCGAGGATCTAGAGAATCGGGAAGAGCCACTGCCCAGTCCCGAGGAGCTCATAGCCGGCCCGCGTTATCGCCTGGGAAAGCGACCGCTTCCCGGCCAGAAATCGGCGTCGCCCATCAAGCGGAAGAGGGTGCAGACGGTGGCCAGCGGGCGGCCAGGACGGCCAAAGACCGCCGCCAGTTCCCACAAGCCGGTGGTGTCGCCTCCGCACAAGAAGTGCGAGCGATTCACCAGCAACATGTGCATCCGCACGGAAGACTATCCGCTGTAAGATCCCCTCCCGTAGCTAGTTGGTGAGCGGTGCTCCCGGGACCTGGTTCCTGGTTCCCGTCTCGGTCACGGTCCTTAGTCCTTAGTCGAATTTAGTCCGATTTTTAGTTATTAATAAAAACTCTAATTTATTTGACTCACCTGCCCAATGATCCCTTGCACTTATGCTTAGTCACTGGTTTTCGGTAGGACTTAATCTACAAGCACTGGTTTCGGTAGGAGTTCCTTCATAAATCCGTTGGATAGTATATGTATTATCTTGAAAATCTAAACCCTCTACAGCGAACAGATCATGGGCAGCATTCGACGGCACAAGAATGCCATGTCAGCCCTCTTGGCGGAGTTCTATGACAAGCCTAACAATAATCTGGAGTTTGGCGACGAATTCGATGACTTTAACTTGAGCAAAAAGAGGTAAGTGAGGGAAAATTATTAAAAATATAAATTTAAATTAGTAATAATTAATGTTTCTGGATAAACATTATATACAGATATACAGAAAATAGCTCTGCCTCTCCAACCACCGTTATTATTTTTTGAAAGGTTTCAGGGCAAAAATATATAAGCATAAAACCTTTCAAAAGTGAAAATCATTTATACCTTAAAAGAAAGCAAAACCCATTTTATAATACTTTTACAAGGGGAAGTAATAAAAAAAGTATTATATTTATGATACATTTATAAGGATTATAAAATATATAAGGTTAATAAAAGTGTTTTGAAAAACTTGCTAATGTTTATTTTGGGGTGTTGTTAATTTTTTAAAAGCAGCACTTAAAATGATTAAACTACTTAACACCATAAATGTTGTGTCGAAAAGCAAATAAAACAAACAATTCTTTAAAATTGATTTTGCTTATTGAAATAAGCTTAGAGAAGTGTAACTCTGTAATATTTAACTTTCTCATTGAATTATTTTATGTTCTGAACTTATTCATTAATTATAACTCTCCTTCCCAGGCGTGAGGACGAAGGCAGCGCCGGTGGCATGTGCCAGAGTGTGGTCCGCTATGCCCGACCCCAGAAGGCCAAGTCCGCTTCGGGAGAGTGGAAGTACATAGTGAATACTGGCCAGCACACGCAAACCTTGCGGCTTGAAAAGTGCAGGTGGGTGTTAGTCTTTACCCCCGTGAAAATAAAATTATCCCTATCTCTTCATCTCCGATGATCCACAGCAATCCCGGCGAAAGCTGCTCTTACCTGGCGCAGACCTATCGCTCGCACTGCTCGCAGGTGTACAACTACCATCGCCTGCTCAGCTGGGACAAGGTCCGCGGTCTCCACGTGGACATCTTCAAGGTGCCCACCTGCTGCTCCTGCCAGGTGGATGGGTACCGTCAGCAGTTTCCACCGCTCTCCTCCATCCAAGCCAAGGACTACTCGCCTCTGGCCAACATTAATGCAAACAACAATGGATATAGCACCATTAACGAAGAGGATCTAGACTATGCTGATGAGAGTGAGGAGGATGAGCTGGGCCTGCGCTATCCCTCATTCAATAACCGGGAGACCAATGAGCTCTACGCCAGCAGCAAGAAGGTGAGGGTCAAGCTACCTGGTGTCAGCACCAGCGTGGGTCCTTACCTCAGTCCTCCGGACGACGACGAGGATCGCTATGGAAGCGGCTTCAAGGGCTCCAGCTCCAGTTCCAGCTCCAGCTTCGGATCGAAGAAGTATTACACCCAGGCGAGCCGCCGGCGGCCGCAGCAGTCGGAGGCGCGGCTGGACTTGGATCTGGCGCCGAGCGAGACGCATTCGGACCAAGAGGTAAACCCATTTGGTGGTGCTGCCGAGAAGCCGCGAGTCCCGCTCAATCGCAAGCGTATTTTTGCCTCCACCCACACAGCCCCACCCGCAATATCATCCGCATCACCAGGAGGAGCTGCCTTTGGCCTACGATTTCCACAGACCACAAGTCTACCAGCCCGCACGGGAACCGCTGCCATCGGTCCGGGAGGCGGCTATAGCCTCGCCATCGGTGCCGGCGGTGGCCCTGCCGCCCATGCCCATCAAGCAGGTGCCATCGCAGCACCCGGTGCATCCACAGCTGCGCCACCTCAGCCCGGCCGGAGCAAGTCGCGACCCCGCTTCTATGCCCCACCAGCCACGACGACAGCCGGCTCAGCATCATCATCAGCAGCATCGCCGCCACTTCCGACCCAGCACACCGCACATTGGGAGCCGGATCGGGAGCGGGATCAGTCGACGGCACCACCAGCAGCAGTACAGCCGCCGGCCGTCTATCCGGTGAGCTCAATCCTCACCAGCGGCGGAACGAGTGCGGAGTCGGCGGCGGGCAAGAGGATCAACTACAACTACCATCCCATCATTGACTTCTTCGACAAGAACCGGCGGGCTGAGGCGGCGGCGACCACAGTGCATCCGACGGCACTGGCGGAGGAGTCCCGGATCGTGGAGCAGCGGGTGTTCCAGCATCCTATACCGGTGCCCACGACCCACGAGCGTCGCATGGGATTTGGGGCCGGTGGCGGTGGTGGTGGCGGCGGCATTGCTGTGGGTGGTGGTGGGCAACGTCCGGGTGCAGGTGCTCCTGGTCGCCTGGGCTTTGGCAGTGACAACGCCTGGACACCAATGGTTGTGGAGTAGACTAAGTCGCATGATTCCGCTCAGCCTGAAACCCACGCAAATCTAACGCATTAATCATAATCTCTGCCGTTCTCGCCAGGAGCCTAATATCGTAGTGGTCCAGCTGGTCCAGCTCCTAATCTCAATTCCCTCCCGCCCGCAAAAACCCCTCTAATGTTTAACCAACTATGTTTACTTATTTATTTATTTGTAGTGTGTAGTACATATACGGAGGACCTCGTTGTTGGGGAGGTTCACTTGGTCAAAGCTAGAGCTAGCAATAAACATAATTTATTACAAGTTAGTGATGTTTTATTTGCATTTTTGACGTTAACAGGTTGTACGAAAAGCTAAAAGAGCGAGTTGCGTATGTATACTGCTAGTGGTCACTGTGCTGCTGTTAATTTGCAGGGAAAAAAGTTTTCAAAAATTTAAAGCATCTCTTAGGCGCTTTGAAAATGTTAACATTAGGCGCATGGGCAGCTGTTAAAAATTAACTTCGATGTAAAGGTTGGTTTCATAAAATGAATATTTCTTTTAATTAATAGTTATATGTATATGTGTAATTATAGTATTTATTTTATATTATATAATATTGTCTATATCAGGCCGGAAACGCAAAGAGAAAATTTAAAAACTCACTGAACCTTAAAACAAATTCTATTCATACTTTGTCAGTCGTCAGAAATATTATGACCAATGTGTCCTAAATCTTTATATAAGCCTATTTTTTCTAATGACAATATTAAATAAGTATATGGGAAGAGATAATATATTCTAAACTTACTTACCAATAGGTTTTAAGAACTCATAAAAATGGAAAGCTTATCATATTTCATGATATTTCGCACATAAGCGCTGTTAAGCTCTCCATTGTGTTAACTTAATTGTTATTAATTTCTGAATCCCTGCCAGTTTTACTGTCCATAAAAAACAACGGCAAAAATGATGCCCATTACGAGAGTCGGCAAATGAACCATATTATTTTTAAATCGAAGATCAGAAATTCCTGCATGTTTTAAGACCCTAATGTATTCCCAATTCGTTCATAAATCAAGCCCATGAAGCGATCCCCATTATTCCCGTCCATACGAAATATTTTAAACAACCAAATTAATAGACCAGTGCATAAATTATTTCGCCTTTCGCCCGGATGACACAAATACATACTATTCGTATAAATATTTGCGGGTCTCCGCCGAAGTTCAAGTTGAGGGTCAAGCGGCGCGCTCGCTAATGAGATTCGAGACCGCGAAAATAAAAACACTTACACACACGATCGACGAAAATTGAAACTAGTTTTTAAGCAGAAAGTCAGAGAGGCAAAGAGCCAGATAGCCAGAAAGTTGCATGCACTGAGACAGAAACCGTGGCTGAAATGTGCCAAGCCGCAGACTTTTGCATATATGCAAAGTGGGTTTCTAAAGCGAAACGGAGTCCGAGTCGGAGGCTTCGGCTTAGCTTCGATTTAACACCGACTTTGACCAGTTATAACATTGGACATTGAACGCAGCAACCTGCAACTAGCAAGCAGCAACTTGCAACGTCACTCGGCCAGTTTCGCTTTCATTTGCTGCCGATGACGACGACGATGACGACTCCAGAGTCACATCCATCTCGTTGCGAGCGAAAGAAACAAAAAGAAAGGCTCGTGTCGGGCCAATCAAACTGGAAAATTGGAAAAACGGCGAGGAAATTTTATAAAGGCCCAATGATAGCACACTTAGTGCACAGTTGTCGCTCGGCCGCCGAACGCGAAAGTGAAAAGCTGCATTTCCCCGAACGAGAGTAAAAGTGCAATGGCATTCAGGATTTATCCGGTGCTCCTTCTGCTTCTACACCTAAGCCAGGCCATCAAAGTGCAGGATGGAGCTCCTTCGAGCAGTACTGTGAGTCCCACGGTGTATAGGGTTTCCAAGCCGGAGCCCAAGCACCCGGAGAATCGAGTTCCAGCGCATCTGCAGGACATTCGTCCTGGCTATGTGGACGATGATGCGGGCGATGTGATAAGGATCATTGAGCCACCGCAGCACTTTCAGCAGCTGAAAAGGCTGCGCCACCGCCAGCCAGGCGCTTCGCCAGTGATTTGGGAGCAGCCTCGCAAGCTGGTGACCAACAGGGCCAAGGTAGTGCCCCCCGGCGATCTGCTGACCCAGGAGACGCAGCTTCAGAACCATCTTAACTCCCCGAATCAGCTGCAAATACCCGTGGAAATCCTCGCTTCGGTGAGAAAAACCGAGCGCTTGCTGCAACGCCAGAGGCAGAAGGGTCCGTTGGTGAGACAACGCCACATCCAAAGGCAGAGTCACACTCTGATTTCCCAGAAAAGTCTTGAGCAGCAGCTGTACCATCGCGGTCAACAGCACAAACTTCGGGCGATGCTGAGTCGTAATCAGGAGCACAAGAGGAACAAGCGGGTCAAGAGGGCAACAGGGTTACCAGAGAGGGAAACCCCCGGGGTAGTAGATAGAAAGAGGCAGGGAAAAGCGGCGTACGATGTGGCACAGGGCCTCAAGCTGGTGGCTCACATAGGAGACCTCCTGAGCAATGCCAGCCTATACTTGCCCGATGAGGGTGCCACCAACGAGGTTACCCCCTTCCCCAAGAGGTCACCATTGCAGCAGCAATGCAGCAACGCCACCAACTGCGACAGCCGGCGACGTCGCCAGAGATTATTTAAGCACCAGCCCAAGCCAACGGAGCGGGAAAAATTTAAGGAGAGGCGGCGCCACTTCCGCAATGAGGCAACAACCACGACAACCGAGGCAACGACAACCACGACCACTGGCAAATCACCACCGGTAATAGTTCCGAGTGCTTCCGCAACTCCGCTCGCCAGTCGCCTGGTCAATTCACGCAAATCCAAAACCAAATCGCCAAATAACCACCTTGCTCGCAGCGATGATTCCATACTCTATGCGGATGTGATGACTAATATACGCAATTTGTGGCAGGAGCACGATCTCCTGGCGGCGCCCAGGTCCATTGCCTCCGGCGAGGTGGCCAACAACACGGACTACCGTTCCCTGGACGTCTACCTCAAGGAGCTGGATCATTTGGCCAAGAAGCTGCCCACGGTGGCGCCCATAACCGGGCTCAATCAGGAGGAACTGGAGCGGGCCACACCCACGCCCAGTTGGTATTTGATCAACGAGGAGGGCAAGATCTACGAGACCCGACTTGACAGTCAAACGAAGCCTTCTTCGGCGCTGTTTCATCGATTCCCCGATATGCCAGAGAACAAACAGAATGCGTCCACGTTGGTCTGGGAATAGGTCCTACTTCTTGTCTTGTTTAATTAGTTTTTATTAATTTATTTAGATGGAATAAAGTATTACTAATAGAAGTGTGGATTTAATTTCATTCAGTAGAACAGAGAAGAAAACTGGAAGTGACATCTATTTAAGGTTTTGAACAAACCGAAGTTAGGGGATTTTTATATAGATTTAAAATTCAAATAGGTTTTAGTAACTTAATTTATTAGGAACGTGTTTCATTTACGTCCAACATCCCTTGGATTAAAATAGTTTAAGATACTTACAAAAATTCAAACTTGAAGGGGATCATTATGCTGATTTCCTCGATGTATTTATTATTTACTTAGAAGTCAACGCATAATAGCCGTGGAATTCTTCACCTTACTCCGAGGTTCCCCCAAAGCTCTGTCAATGCTACATCTCCGGGGGGTATGGGGATTCTTGCTGGGCAGCCAAGCATTTAATTCTGCTAATTACGACTCTGGCTCTAGTCCCAGCCCAAGTCACAAGTTCTTGGCTAATGCGGCAATTTAGATAAGCCAAGCCGAAAAGTGGCAATTAGCCCCGAGCTTGGACGGTAGACGCGACGTGCGAAACGCATTGTATGGAGCCCTGACCCCGCCTAACATGCAAACTTGTGAGAAGATTTTCGGGGCTATTAAAATAGTTGGGGGGAAACAGTACAGGAAAATCAAATGGCTCAGATGAAGCGGAAGAAAACACCTGACCTCTCTTTCCACGCGGGAAGTAGAACTCGCCCTCAGCCCAATTTCAGGTAATGCGCATACGGTTTCGTGGCTAATTTTATGAGGATGCCAGCTTTTAGATGTTTGACGTTAGACGATTTTGTGAGCGACCAGATTTTCATTTCCACATTCGTTTTTGGCTACCCGCAAAAAACCAACAGACAGGCACTTTTTGGGCTGCTCTTTTTTATGGGATTAGAATGTTGTCCAGCCACTTTGACAAAGAATTATTTAATTTATAGAGCGTGTGTTAGTTTTTTATGATTATTATTTAGTGTGTTGGCGGGAACTGACGATAAATTAGAGTGGAACGCGCACAGGGAAGAGAAATCGCTCCATATTATGTAACCAAATGAGGGGATGGCCTAAGAAATGTGTTTATTTTCGAGGCACACTGCGAATTTCGTTTGGCTTTGACTTCTCTGAGGAAATTAAATAACTCTTTTTATTCTATTTATTATTTTCATTTTCTACTTACTCTATGTTACGTTAATATATATATATTAAGTTAATATAAATTAAACTAGTTAATGTATGCGGAGAAAGGGAAACTCATTGACCTCCCTCAACCATTGCGCCACTCGTGGGCATCTCTGGCTGCTCGCTGAGTTGTGTGACTTTTCAGCGAAAAGAACTCAAGAAAAGCGAAGAGAAGACAAGAAAGCCACTGCCCATTGCGACATTGACCCCGCTGATCACAGACGACAGACAACAGGCAACAGAAGGTAGGCGGTGGGTGGCTGGCGTACAGAGGTAAAGGCAAGAGGGCAAGATGTGGGCAAGAAAACAAGCAAACGCAAGTTGGCCCAAAGCATTGTAATTAGCAGTCGGTCATGCAAGAAATTCATTGATACTGGGGGTATTTTCGACGGAGCGGGGGCTGCTGCATTGTTAGAAGCACACGCAGTTTAGGTGGAATCGCCCAAATTGGAGGGGAAAAGCGTTTTCGCTTAGACAATTGTTTTGTCGCTGGGCATTGATGGCGACGGCGTTGCAAGAATCGTTTTTTGGCCATTATAAAAGCCCGCTGCACGCTCCCAGCGTCAGTCAGTCAGTTGTTGTAAGCCCCGAGTGGCATTTCCACCGCCAACGTTTTTATTGCTTAAAGGAAATCCGCCGTAAAGCCATCCTCTGCACGATGTTCCAATCGAGATTCCTGTGCCTGCTGCTTGTTCTCGGCCTTTTGGCTTTGTTCTTGGGCGGATCCGAGGCCCTGCCACGTCCCCAGGAGGGCCGGGAGGAGGGCGGTGACCAGGAGGCAGCCGTGGAGGCGGAGGAGAAGGATCTGGATGGAGCCGCCTCTTTCGGATATGGATACTACTCATCACCGTACCTGGGTGGATACTACGGCGGCGGATACTGGCCGCACTATAGTGGCAGTTACTATGGAATTGGTAAGGCTGATATATAAAATATTCCAGAAACAATCTGGCTATAACTAATCAAGCATTTAGTTGATAAACTCGAAGCTTCGAGAATATTTTCATTAAGTTCTGATCTCGCTATTTTCACTTACACATGAATGGAAGCAATATAAACGTATTTAACTAAAACATTTTCTAGCATAGATTAAATTTATCATGGTCTGCTCTGCGATTCTCCATTTAATATTAATTCTCTGTGAACCCAATCCACAGGCTATCCCTACTACGGTGGCTACTATGGATTGCATCACCATCATGGCCACTATGGACACTACTTCTAAGGCGGGATTATCTGACGCCACAAAGAACCAAACACAAATAGAAAGAGGAATCTTTTCCAGCCTCAGTAGAACTTTAGCGGCACCGAACTTCATCCAGCACTAGCTCGAGTAGAGAGACCTAAGTAGAGAAATAGAATCAGATTGAAGATAGCGTTAATAGCCGGCACTAGCCTCAATAGCCAGACGATGCGTTCTTGACCGGATGGCCAACAGATTAATTGCACTGCCCTGCCCCCTTGCGCAAGGATAATTGCTTCAATTAAGCAGCTAAAAAACATACACAAAAAAAGTACAACAAACCGAAACAGACAAACTGAATATTACATAAATAAATGTTATGATTTGTACAAATTAATGCCTGCGCTTCTGATGGCTACCGTTGATTGTATTTATTTCCAGACCAGTGTCTGTGCGCTGGCTATTTTATGTCATCGTAAAAGCCGCTCTGAGAAGTCAATCACACGGGGGCACCCAGCTAATTAGCAATTCAAATGGGGCCAGCAAACATTTGTTTTATATCGTTGGCCTAATCTAATTAATAGGAATTTATTTCAGAAGCAAATTAATTCTACAAATTGCCAAAAACTGAGTCGTGGAAAGGGGCATCACGGCACAGCACAGAGAAACAAGTAAGTGTTCAACACGGCGTATGCGTTATTTATGAGTGGCTTACCATAAATCGCTTAAGACGAGCGGATCTCGCGGTTGTTGTGTAAGCCAAGTGTCTCAAATTCTGAAAATAAAACCCGCTGAATGCTGGCGGTGCCCGAAACAATTTGTCTTGATCGGATTTTGACAGGCAACAATCGGATATTGGAAGTCAGACAGACGTCAAGTCGGAAAGGTCACGGAAGTGATGGACAATGGACAATGGACGATGGACACTCTGAAGATTAACGGCCGGCGGACGGCGAGAATGGTGCGACAATAATCGTTTGATTTCACGGAGAAACCTTTGCGTGAATAAGCCGGATCAAAGGTCATTCGGTAGCCGAGAACCGTGTCTCGGTTGACACTTTTCTTCTGTCGAAAACGAGAACGTTTTTTTTTTCGGACGCGTATTCATATTCCGATGGCCAGCCTTAATAATAGCGTTAAATTGGCCATTAAAAGATCGTTTAGCATTTCATTGTTGATCCGAAGCGTGACCAAGCAGATAAATATTGCTTAAATATGATTATTATTTATTCATCAATTTTTCTGATTTAGCCATCTCGGCAATATGACTCACTCGAGCTCCAAATTTCATTAAAATCGCGTCCGAATAGACGCAAAACTTGTTTTAATTAGAATGGGGAGACTTAAGTTTATTTTTATTTTTATTTTTGCCTTTTGCTATTGTGGCTAAAATAAATTAAGTCAGCTGACGCTAACGCCGACATTCATTGCACTTTCTCACAGTCGGCGAGTAGTTCTGGCTTCTCTAGATCATTCAGCAATATATCAAAAACTACCAGCCAGATAATAGGGCTAATTGATTATTTGTTTAGGCCAATTTTACCTTTGACTCTTAGCATTTTGTGGCCGCTTCTAGGCCAAAGAAAGAGATATTGAAATTCATTCAAATCATTACTACATTGTTAAGTGGAAAAACCACTGGAATTCTCTTGCCATGGTCTTCATTGTTGTTCGCTGAGTTATTGTATCTTGTGTGGTATTTAATTTGGGCAACGGCCACTTGAGTTCAAGTGCACGAAATGAGAGAAGTAGAGCACAGTGGAATCAAAATAAAATATCTGGAAACAATGAACTGAATGTAGTATATAAGGACGTCAAGTTTATTGTAATCTTAATGATTTTGACTTTGTTTCTACCTTATTCCTCTTTATAGCTACATATTGGCTATCTATATTATTATTATTTTATATCCCCCCCTGACCACTGTGCACTTACCATATTTATTTTTTCTCTTTGAGATTACACATAAAACTGAACTAGTAATTTGATTCGTATCCGAGTATTTGTCTGCTCAGCCATGCGTGGGCAGCTTTATAACTCAATTAGATGCTAAGGCGATCATCATTAGCGGACCATGGGGCAATTGCATTCAAAATGCACTCAGCACTTGATTCGTTAATAATTTCAGTATTGTAAATTATCAATCTATATGCCAAAGGCATTAAGACCCCGTCAACGAGACGGCTTAAAGGTGTCGCAATCTCCGGGCTTCAGCTCTCGTGCTGAGAAGTTCCTGCTGCGACAGGTTCGTGTCTTAAGTCTTTCGTCTGGCGGGGAATTATCATGTCAGGCACGTCGCATTTGCGGTCGAGCAACTATCCCCATCCGCAATCTTGTGGCAGTCCCGATTCGATTGTTCCTTGCCACCAAGGTCGCTGTGAGTTGGACGCACTTGAACCCTGCGGAATTGTACAGAGAGAAAATTTTTTGTTAATCTGTGAAAATTAAACTAAATTTTTAAAAATAAAAGAATAATATACATCCTAATGGGTTGACACTATATAAGACCTATTTACATCTACAGATTAAATAATGTGTAAAGAAATTTGAATATTAAATAAAAGACATTTCATTTATAATATTATATTATCTTTTTGTGGCAATATTACCTAAATTGAAACAACATTTTGAGATCAGTTAGTCCCTTTATGTTCACTATACTTAAATATTTATAGATGGAAGTCTTATTTTACTTATTTTCAAGACAAGTTTATGTAGTTATTCTGCATACTTTAAATAACTGCCAGTAAAGTAATCATTTCCCTTTCAAAAATGAATGCAAATTTTCTCTGACAAAATTTCTCTCATTTTCTGTACATTCATCCTGTTATTGGCCCTCGAAATTGTCCATTGAACCTGCATCGAAACTTGTTTTCCCTCTGCTTCTGATAGTGTTTTGTGGCAGCTGCTGGCTTGGCATTTGTGGTTAAGAGCCGAGGCGACTTGAAAGCCAACAGGGGGGGACTTGGCCGGATTGTAATGGTAAACATTTTGCATACCAAAGGCATTAAAATCTTTTGGCTTTGACCTTGCCCAGCCCGATGCTCGCGTAGGTGAATAGAGCACCGCAGGGAGCTGGGACTGTTTCTGTTTCTGTTTCGGATACAGTCTCAGTCAGCGCTTCAGTTTCTTTGTATTAACGTGTGTGGCATGCTCGACTTGGCAGGCGGCAAGGGCAATCAATTGTGGCAGACACGGCGGAGAGTCCGCTCCAAATGCAACCGACCAGAAACGCGCCCGAATGAAGAGAATAAGCGCGTATCTGTGTCTGCTCGTTATTTAATTTCCAGTCAAGCTCTTTAATTAGCTGTTAACTTCCGCAACATTTGCGCCAAAGAATGCTTGTCTCGCCAAAATAAGTCGAATATACTGAGAGATATACCCCAGTATCTAGATATCCATTTATTCGCTGTGGGTGCGTTCACCGGCTGAAAGTGATTTATGAACACCAAGTTCCATAAATATTTACGGCAATTGTTTCGACTTCGATTTGGCGGGCCAGTTTAGGCTTTAATTAAGCGCTGTTCAGTTCTGCCTGAAATCTAAATCAAAAGTTTCCATTAGCTGCAGCCAAGTGCTGACAGGAAGTTCTCATCTCGGTTCTAGCCATGAATTATGACCAAGTTTGTACGTCGGCCACAGCGAGCGAAGCGAAGCGATTTAGAAAGGCGAAATCCTGTGCCCCTAAGGTCACCTTCTGCTCGAGAATCGACCCGAGAACCCGTTCCCAGTCACTTCCTCCTTTGTAACAGGATCGCACTCGGACCCTGGCTCGGATTCCCCTCCATGTGCTGGCCATTAAGCGCGCCGATTCTGGTTCTCAACCCCAGCGACCTTGGGACGAGAGTGCAAAAAATCCGTTCAGATGCTCCGATGCCTCGCATCGCGATCTCCATCTCGATCTCTGTGTAGGCTGCAATTAAGCTGAACTTGTTATGGTCGCCGGTTTCACTTCGGTTTACTCACCAGTCGCCGGGCTTTACGACCGACAAAAATGTGTTTAACGAAAACGAACCGACTTCGCCCCAACCTGGCATCCAACCAACCATCCATCTCCCCTCGCTTTCAGCTAATCGCCCCGAAAGTTGTTATAAATTTGTCAGTTAAATTCATTACATCAATTGCGGATCCATTGTCACAAGCGTAATTAGATCTTGATGAATGGACCTTTGTGGGTGGTTCCCTTCAACGGGTGGGGAATGTGAACTTTTTAGGGAAGTTGGTAACAGTAGCAAATAAAGTTACAGGTATTTAAAGATTTATAGTTTTTTTTTTTTTTCTAAATATTACCCAATATATTAGAGACCAATTTCTCATTGTGTGTTTTATTTTCAAGTTAATTACAAAAATTCCAACGCCACCCACACATTTAATTGTTGAAATTATGTGGGAAGAAATTCGGAAATACACTAGGAAATATTAAGTATTTGAAGTGCTTTTAAGAATGTATTCATTGATTTTATATATAAGGCGTGTTCTTTTACATAAATCTCTTAAAAGTAAGAATCAAGAATCAAACTTTTATCACCAAATTTTTAATTAATACCTGAACTTTTATTTCAAATTTTGAATAAATACCTGAACTTTTATTGAGGTATAAATTTGGAGATAAAAGTTCTTGATTCTTGATTCTTACTTTCAAAAGATTTATGTAGCTTATTTAGCAGCTTATTACACACGTGCTGAACCCTCAATATATTTTTTCCCTAAATGAAATTAGTTCAATTCTGTGATATATATCTTTTGATAATCACTTTCTGGCTTATCTCATCGCCGGCATCAAAGACACTTCTCATTTTAGAGTATGACAAACGGCGCCCTCTCAAATTTTACTTTCATTTGTCATCTTTGATTGTTTATTTATTTGTGAGTATATTGTATCAGTTCGATTTATACAAGTGCTAAAGCGCCCGGAGGTTTAATGAACTGTTGGCGGATTTGTTTTGGGTGAAAACCATTGAGGCTGAATCACCTGCTGATTATTATTATTTATTTTATTTTTGCTGCCTCCGTTGGTTGTTGGTTTTATGAGCGTTTACCTTGCGGTCGTCACTCGAATCATTTGTATGCCATGGGCGAAATTATCACAGCGAAATGCACAAAGACTTCGGATGGTTTTATATTATTTATGGCACGAGTCCAGGGAATTTTAACCAGGTTCTAGTCGCATCCTAGTGGCTAGTGCTGTAATAAAGCATGCATAAATAAGCATATACTTTTTGCTGATTTATTGTTTTATTTTGCTTAGCCAAATGTGTGCAATCAAAGGCTTAACATTCTTTAGTGTTTTTTCGCCTTTACGAGGAGATGCTAAAAAGCTGTTATGGGGCTTTAGTTTTTGCTCAGATTTTAGTGCTAAGCGGATTAGGTGAATAGAATTTCTAGTTGGAAACGACAGAAACCCGGCTCATCTCTGCTCCAGCTCCGCAGTTTTTAATTATCGGCCGGCAATAAACGATCTCAGCTTCAGTTCAAGTCGTTAATGGCATTTCATTATGAGCGCTGTGCGTCTGAAAAACATAGTTTTGAAAGTTGAAATACTTGAGTCGAATCAAATGGCTGTTGTACACACCGCATCTTGTACGGGCAATCTTCCGGTTTTCGTTCGATTTATGATTATTATTAATAATTGAATTTCTATTTGTTCGACGAGCAGCGAACACAGACCAGCATCTTTCCGCGGCTTTGTTTCGCTTGCAGGGTTTAAGGTTTTTTCTGAGGTTTTTGTATTTAGAGCTTAATTTAATGGAATCAACAATGGAGACCGTTGGCTTGATCGATTGTCTAATTTGTCAGCCAAAGGATTAGTACGAAGATCAACATTAATAAGCCATTAGAAGCGGCACGAACAAGGTTTCCCTCCTTTGCCTGATCGATCACAAAGGGTGCAGTTCCGTTTGATTGATGAAACCGAAGCTATCGGATCGCTTTTCACACTTTTGGCCAGCTCCACTTCTAGTTTTGCCTCATTTCCCCTGATAGTTTTTGGACTGCCATTTAAGGTCATTCAACAGCCCAAATAAAAGCAAAAACCGCTTCGAGCTTCGGTTTTCGGTTTTTGGGGGGTTCTTTTTGCACTCCGATCGATATTTCGATTCGATTTTCGGAAATTCAAGGCCATCCTATCTCAGTTCACTTCAAACAGTAGCAAAACTGCAAGGCGAAGATAACAACGTATTTTGGCACGCTCGCAATAAAAAGAGGAGGTTTTTCAGACGTTCGTTGGATAATGGAAGAGTTTAGTTTGGAATGACGTGGCGTTTTAAAAATAGTGTTCAATGGTAACAATAATCCATTTTAATAGATGGTAAATAACTTGGTTAATTTAATCGTATTAGGACAGCACGTACCTTAGTTTTTAGCATATTTGAAGTTCAAAATTCGTCATCATTTGTTATTTCATAATTTCGTCATTCTGGGAAATGCTTAAATTTAATTAACTTGAACTTGTAAATCATGAGCTCAAAGTATATTGCCTGAGATCTTGAAAGTTTAACTGGGAGTCGTTAGAAAGTTTAATTATGCTGACTTAATTTTGGCGAAGCTGTCTGAAAATAAACGTAAGATTTAAGGTAAATAAAAAAGCTAATTTTAAAGTCATAATAATTTAAAATATACCCGTAAGTAAGGCATTTTTCAGGTCCTCATTGATTACAAATCGTAAGGTGGCCCATGTTACCTTTCCCTTAATATATTTTCCCAACTAAGATACCCATTCATCTCTTCGGTTTCTTTATCTTTTTGTGTACATTTTCTTTTTTTTTCCTTATTTTCCTGCCCTGAGCTCTCTGTAACTGTCCAAGGTCATGCCATTGCTATTTTTGGCGCATAATGATGGCAATTTGTAAGCCAATTTGGCTGCTTCTTCTGCAGTTGGCCAGGCGCAAACTTCCACTTTGTCTAAGACTGTCTAAAGTTAGACTGGGCGGAGCTTCGGAATCGATTAGCACCCTGATGTCTGGCTAATTGTGGGCACGCACGAATCCCAGCTCTAGTTCCGAATTCCAATACTACAGGTGGTCTGCAAGCTCAGCTTAGATGTACAGAGAGAAAATTATTTCAGTATTTTATTTTAAATACTTGTGTATCATATTTTCAATCAAATAATGATAATATATATAATATTATATAATATATTTATATACCCTTTGAATATAAACTTATCGTTTTCACACGAAAGTAGCAGTTATCAATTATTAGTTGTTTAATGAATAATTTCAAATTAATTTACGAAATATCCTTAAATATATCAATGCTACTTTGCTAACTGACTATACGAAATATAAACTTATCGTCTTAAAAATTAAGTTATTTACCATTCGCCTAAAGCTAAAATCACATAGTAAAAACACATTATAAATTAAATATAACTATTCCCTGAGATCTAAATAACTTCTTGGTAATATTCGTAAAAGTTTAAGATCTAAACTAAGCCGACTAAATTTAAAGATTCTTACTATCAACTTTTAAGATACATTTTTTTATCTGTGGGATCGCTCACCTGGCTGCACTGCGCATGCGTGGCGTAGCGTCAGCGGCAGAGGCAGAGTCTGAGGTGCCGAGCGTCGCCTTCGTCGGCGGTCTTCGGCTGCGGCAGCGGTCGCTCTTATAAATACGCCGGGCGTCGGCGCAGTTTTTGTTATTTGAACTTCAAATCTGCTCGAGTTCGCATCGTCGCTGGCGACACGCGCGCGTTTTCCTAGCGATTTTGGCCGCCTGAACGCGGCTCTACCGATTTAGTGTGTGTGGTCGCTTACAAGTGGGTAGCTGTTGCCATAAACAGAGTGACTTCTATATGGAACACTCGCTCGGATGTAAACCAATGATCGAAAATGTATATTTTAGGTGCTGACGCAAGTGCTGAAAGTTGTATTTGATCCGTGGAATACCGGGGTTGCATCACGAATCGAGAATGAAGATGGTGAGTGGCAGTGCGAACCGGGTGGCGAGGAATAGCCCCTAGAAATAGCCGAACAATCAGGCCATAATCGTAACTAGAATCCCAGAGAATTCACACTTTTTTCGGGGTGCAGTTGCCAGTGGCAGCGGCAGGCTGCAGGTTGCAGGTTGCCGTTGCACTTACAGCTGGCCCACTGGCAAAGGCAAAGGCATCCCATGAGTTGTCTGTCAAACAAAATTGCCCAACGCCAAGAGTTTCTAAAAAGCGACAGCGTCGAAAAACAAACAAACTAACAGAAACTCTGGCGACGCGACGCTGAACAGCCAGCGGAGGAGTAGGAGTCGCATGGTAAATTTGCATAAATGGCGCTACAATTGAGGAAAATCGGTACAAGTACAAATAAAATAACAGAAAACAGCTGGCAGCAGTCATCAGTCAGAGACGAAGACCGACACATACACGCAAAGAAAATAGAACAATTTTTAACTCATTGTGATAAGATTAATTGAAAATAAATTAATTAACAGTTTCTACAAAATTAGCAAAGATTCTTATCCCAGGAAGAACGTAAATATTTTAAAGTGGTCAAATGATATCAAAAATGGGTTAATACTGTTGCTTTCTTTCTTTTTTTTGTAAACTTTAGAATAAAAAAACAAAATGAATATACAATTTTTTTAAATCTATAATACATACAAATTTAATAATTAACGCCTAAACTATATATATATATAACTGATTCAAAAAAATTATCCTTAAGAGCGAGCGACGAAGTCCAAATTAAACGGTGCCAAAATCTTATCTAAATTATATAAATTAACTGTGTATTTGATAACAGAATATTATTCCATATATTTTAAATTAATGTTGATTTTTTTAGAATATTTGATCAGTAGCGTCGAAGTTCTGTGGGATTTGTATTATTTTTTGTTAGATTTATACTACATTTCAAAGAAGACTTATAATACAGGAAGATGTAGAATTTATTTTTTCACAGCTTTGTTAATTTTTTTTTTATTTTATTTATTAACCCGAAAATTAATATTACACATTTCTCCCCGTGCAGACCTGCCGCAACGGCAACTGCATTGGGTGACTCCGCCGACTCTGAAGTCGACCGCGTCCCCTCCGAATCCCCGCCAATGACTGACTCACTCGAGGGCGACTCCAAGCGAATCCGCGCTGCGACCGGAAGCGCTCATAACACAGTGATCTTCACGCATGCGCGTGTTCTTGGCCATTTCAAGAGCGGTGGCCCAAAGGCCCAGAAGAGGGCCAGCAGATTTGGCAACCTGCCTGTGGCCTCAAGACTTGGGTAGCTCGAGGTTCGGCGCTGACGCTTGAATGAGTCAATGGGCAGCAGAACTCAGTCAGTCAGCCAGTGTTGAGCAACCGCAATTAACGCCGAGCATAGAAACTGATTTTCCCCCAAGGTCGTCACACCACACACACAAATAGATGTGCTGGGGCTGCTGCTGGCTTTATGGCACTTCACACGCCTCAATTGTGACAATTAACGCCGCCCAGTTGGCGGCATTTGTCGCCCGAATTGCCTAAGGTTGTGTCTCCGCTTCTGCTCGTTGACTCAGGAGAATGACTCGACATGATTGGGGCAGATTCTTGCCTGGGCACACCTCGAGCTGCACAACCTCACCCACTTTACACACACATTATGTTTCGAGAATTATGTATGCCCCGCTCGAGATGACGCCGCACATTCGGTCTGCTCGGCATTTTGTAATGGGTGCTTTAATTGCGGGCTTGTAAGCCCGGCTTGGAGAAGCATTCAATTAAGGTCAACAGGAAAACGGATATGTATCTCTTAATTCGCTCGGACCATGTTTATTCGGATTACCAAAAAGTCCGTCGGATTACCTACTTTGGATGGGTTAAATATTCATTAAAGCGGAGAATCCGACTACGCCCGAGAATTATTCATGTTATGCGACACCTGAGTCAGTGCCATAAAAACATTTCAACACAAAAACTTAATTGGGTTCTGACTTTAATGGACATACACATCGCAGCGCGAGTTGTCAACTAATAACGAAATGAAAACAAAAACGCACAGAAAGATACATTATTTTCGGCTCGAGTCAGAACTAGTTTCGATTCTTGCCACAAACTGAGGAGAGATTGGCAAATCCGCCGTAGCTTAAGGCCCGACAGCTGACAAGCCGCTTGAGTGAGACGAGTGGCATTTTTCCATAACCATCTATCAGCAGCGAAGAGTCTGGGACAGGGAAAAAACAACACCTGAAGAATCATAAATCCATAAGAACTTTGCGTGGGAGGCTCTAGACTATTTCCATTTGATTGAGATGATCTGTGGCGGCTTTGTCTCGTTTTTGTTTCTTTATTGTATGACTTTTGGCCATTGTCTCGATTCAATTAAGGTTTCATTTTAATGGCCAGTCTTTAACGACTCTCCATCTCGAAGCGCACTCGTAGAAGCCGTTTAAGTTTAAGTTTATTTTTAGTTTTATTTTTTTCTGCCAAATTTATGTGTTTCAATTTGGGAAATGGAATTCCGGGTTCCAAAGATTGCATAAAGCTGGCAGCTGGTGCTCCGAAAGTCTCTTATCGGCGGCTCAATTAGGGCGACGCCGATTTGATAGTTGTCTTATTTACATAAACCCCAAGTGGAGCCTAAAACTAATTAGATTTTAGCATCTTCGCGGGTTTATCGAACCGGTCGGCGTGACTCTGGTGTTTTGATCGCCACGAGGCCATTCACACTTGCCAACTATTTAGAACATTTCTAGGCGGTTCGATAAACCCGTCAATGGCCAATGTCGTGTGGCAGATGCGTCGACCTTGACTCTGCTGTTAGCTTTTAAATCATATTTTTGTATAAACGGCGTTTAAAATGCAACCACATGCGGGCTGGGTCTCCGCCTGTGGAAATAATCAATCAAGCGCAGGCAATTAGCGCAAAAAATGCGTTTAATTTGACTCTCGGCCGGCCAATCAATAATGTGCGTGGAGAGCCTTCGCCGAAGGTGGCCTAATTGGGCCGCCAGCCTCGTGGCGGTGGTGCGAATTCCTTTTGGCCAAAAGCCGCTGGTGTCAATAGCTGACACAGCCATTTGCCAAATTGTCGAGCCTTAATTATATGCGGAAATTTTTGACGCCGTTGCCGCGGCACTGAAAATCGCCATAAACGGCCGAGGCCCACGTAAATATCGTCCCTCACTCGCTAAATACACAGAAATATAGATATAGAAAGATATATATATACAGATATAAAAATAAATGTCCGAGACTCTGATTTAAGACCATTAGGGTTTTCGCCAGCCAATCACTAACTGATGTCTTTTTCTGTTTCTTCGCAGCCACTCGGTGTGCTTAGTCTGGCTTTGATCGCCCTAAGCCAGAGCTACTTAGTCGGGGCCCAGGTAAGTGGAACCGCTCGAAGTGACAACAGTCTGGACGAGTTTAGCTAATTGACTTTTCCGCAGGGCTACGACTATCCCCAGCCCAAGGTGCCCTTCACCGATGGCTACTCCTACCCCAAGCCAGCGATCCCCTTCCCGCCGCCGCCATCTCCCAAGGTGGTAGTGTCAAGTGGATACTCCTACCCTCAGCCATCGATTCCCTTCCCGCCGGAGCAGCCAAAGTACCAGCCACCGGTTCAGCAGATCATTCCGCAGGAGCCCAAGCTGGTCAGCAATGGATACTCCTACCCCAAGCCGGCGGTACCCTTCCCGCCGCCGCCTCAGCCGAAGCAGCAGGGGTACGACTACCCCAAGCCGGCCGTCCCGTTCCCACCGCCGACAAACCCACCGCAGAAGTACCTGCCACCCACGAATCCACCACCACAGCCCAAGTCGGGGTACGACTACCCGAAGCCAGCCATTCCGTTCCCACCACCGACGGCTCCGCCACAAAAGTACCTGCCTCCTGTGACCACCACCACTGCTCCTCCACCACCGCCACCACCGAAGTACCTGCCACCTCCACAGGTGAAGTCGGGCTATGACTACCCCAAGCCGGCCATTCCATTCCCTCCTCCAGCTCCCACAAAGTACCTGCCGCCCGTGGTCCCCACAACCCCACCAGCACCCAAGTACATTCCCCCACCAACTCCCGCCTACATTCCCCCTCCGCAGCCCAAGTCGGGCTACGACTACCCTAAGCCCGCCATCCCGTTCCCACCACCCACGAATCCCCCACAGAAGTATCTACCGCCTACAAACCCTCCACCACAGCCTAAGTCAGGCTATGATTATCCCAAGCCTGCCATTCCGTTCCCACCACCAACGGCTCCACCACAGAAGTACTTGCCGCCAGTGACCACCACACCTGCGCCTCCTCCACCACCACTGCCGCCGAAATACCTGCCTCCTCCTCAGGTGAAGCAGGGCTACGATTACCCTAAGCCCGCCATTCCATTCCCACCACCCACGAATCCCCCGCAGAAGTACCTTCCACCTGTTGTTGTCACACTGCCACCGCAGCCTAAATACTTGCCACCTGTGAAGCCCACAAGCCCACCCCAGCCGAAGTACTTGCCGCCTCCCCAACCCAAGTCGGGTTACGATTACCCCAAGCCCGCCATTCCGTTCCCACCGCCCACGAACCCACCGCAGAAGTATCTGCCACCTGTTGTGGTCACCTCGCCGCCTCAGCCCAAGTACTTGCCACCTGTGAAGCCCACAAATCCACCACAGCCCAAGTATCTGCCACCTCCGGCGCCTAAGTCGGGCTATGATTACCCTAAGCCCGCCATTCCATTCCCACCACCAACAGCACCTCCCCAGAAGTACTTGCCACCAGTGACCACCACTTCGGCTCCGGTTGTGAAGTACCTGCCGCCAGCAACGAATCCACCCACGCCCAAGTACCTGCCACCTCCTCAGGTGAAACAGGGTTATGATTACCCCAAGCCAGCTATTCCCTTCCCACCACCAACGGCTCCTCCTCAGAAGTATCTGCCTCCAGTGACCACTACTCCCGCTCCACCACCACCACCACCTCCCACCTACCTGCCCCCTCCCCAGGTGAAGCAGGGCTACGATTACCCTAAGCCCGCCATTCCGTTCCCCCCACCCACGAATCCCCCGCAGAAGTATTTGCCACCTGTTGTGCCCACCAGTCCCCCCACACCCAAGTACCTTCCTCCTCCCCAGGTGAAGCAGGGATACGACTATCCCAAGCCAGTCATCCCATTCCCACCGCCTGCACCCAAGGTCGATGGCTACTCCTACCCCAAGCCGGCGATCGCCTTCAACTTCTGAGTCCCTAAATCCTGAACCCGATCCCAGAATCCCAGAATCCCAGAAACCCGAATCCGTTCATCCTCCGCTCGGCCACTCATCACTGATTAAATGACACAATTGCCTCTGTGTGCGCATAGTGATCCTTAGGAACGTACGAAATTGAATAATTGTAATTAACTGTAATAATTTAATTTAATATCTATCTTTAATGATGTACCAGGGATCTTGCCTGCGAACCCTCCAATCGAACTTAGTCATTAAAATATGTTTATTAAATTTATGTTTTAACGATTACGCAATGCTGACGAATTAAAACGATAAAGTGAATATTTTTATTGCATTTTTTATTTTCTTCACAAGGAAGGTTGAACGATAATTATTGTAAATCTATATTTAGGTATTGTATACCTAACAATGTAATTAATAGTTTATATAGCAGTTTAAATAGTATTCTAATTCACAATAAATCAGAAGATAGTGCACAGTCACTACGGCGGAATAATAAGTATCGGAAACACAAAGAAAGACGAATAAGGATACCAAAGAATACTATAATTATACGATTTCTTAAGAAACAGAAGAACCTGTCTATAGAATCTTTTCAATAAAAAAACGAAGGAAGTTTGTGAAATGATCTCAGTGCCTTAAAGACATCTCAAGGACTTCCAGATAATTGTTCAAGGCCTTAAGTCATGAGGCAGACTGAACAGGATATATAAAAATATGAAAGAGGCTTGCAAGGCAAAACAAAGAAATTAACAAATATACATCGTTCAATCGAAACCTGTATAAATTTACCCAGAAAAAAAGAGACAATTTTCAAAAACCAGTTCAGGAAAACATCCTGTTTCTGTCACGTTTTAAATATTAATGACTCAGCTGGTTATCGGCAGCTATAAACACAAAACGTTGAGAATTACAAATAATATCACGCTTTAAAACACAAATAAGCTGGGCAATATCCGGAGTGGCTTAAGTGAAATATAGCTTGTTAAGACAGTACTTAATTATTAAACGATTAACAAAAAACCAAAATCAAACAAATAAGAGACACCATTTTACTCACATACTACTGGGATCAATTGATTAAGCTAAGCTTATAAGCCGGCGAGTATGCCACCATCTCAGAGCCCAAAAAGTATGCTGCAGATACATTTTCCTCAACGACTTTGAACTTGAAGCTCGAGACGACAATGCACTTGCCGAAATAAAATTAATTTCGAGTCATTAAACGGGTTTCCGCATCTCGACCTGAACTAGTTTTCTCAACTGCCGGCTTGCCTCCGCTTGACGACAGCTCACTTAATAATCACCGAACTTAATAGTCTGACTTTTTACTTTATTATACGGTTTCATTATTGAACAAATAAGTGTGCTACCATTGGAACATCCGTGTTTCCTGCTGCTTGAATATTAATTATTAATAAGCCAGCGGAATATTTCTTAATATTCTTTTTATAGGTAATTCTAATTCGATAATGGGTAGCAAAAGTGGACTAAGCTGCTATTATTATTAGATTTAAAAGTGTGCTACCATTGGGAACGTCCGTATTTCCGGTTTTTTGAATATTAATAGAGTGGATTTTTATGGAGGGATGGATCACTTTTATTTTTATTTACATATATCTTAATTAAAAACCAACTTTTTCGGTTCAGATGAACCCGTTTATTGTCAGCATTAATGGAGTAAACATTTTACTTTATGGTTATCCGTGTTTCCTGTTTCTAGAATATTCATGAAAACTCTGGAGGTTTGTTTATTTTTCAATAATTTTATTCATGACTTTCTCAATTTTCGTTCCCAAACAATTTCGATCGGAATGATCGATAATCCCGATGGCCAAAAGACAGGATTTGGCTCGGTTTGTCGGGGGTGCAGCCTCAACGGCGGGGCCGTCTAGTAACGGTGGCGGCGGATGACGCGACGACGCTGGGTCTTGTAGCGGTATCCATCGTTGGAGGAGAAGGTGTGGGCGGGCTCGGAAGCGGCGGTCTCGTAGCTCTCAGCAGGGGCGGAGTAGCTCTCGGCAGGGGCAGAGTAGGACACAGCTGGGGCAGAAGCAGCAGCGGTGTAAGTTTGGGCGGGGGCAGAGTAGCTCTGAGCGGGAGCAGCGTAGGACACAGCTGGGGCGGAGGCAGCAGCGGTGTAGGTCTGGGCAGGAGCAGAGTAGCTCTGGGCAGGAGCGGCGTAGGACACAGCTGGAGCAGAGGCAGCAGCGGTGTAGGTCGGGGCAGGAGCAGAGTAGACTGGAGCAGGGGCAGAGGCTGCTGGGGGCAGGTACTCGTTGGAGGGCAGGTGGCTCACATCACGACGGTGACGACGGAGGACCACGCGACGCTGGGTCTTGTAGCGGTATCCATCGTTGGCGGAGAAGGAGTGGGCGGGGGCCGAAGCAGCGGTCTCGTAGCTCTCAGCTGGGGCGGAGTAGGACACAGCTGGGGCGGAGGCAGCAGCGGTGTAGGTCTGGGCAGGAGCGGAGTAGGAAGCAGCGGGGGCGGAAGCGGCAGCGTGGTAGGTGGAAGGAGCGCTGTATGCGGCAGCAGGAGCGGCATAAGACACAGCTGGGGCAGAGGCAGCCGGAGCGGGAGCAGAGTAGACTGGAGCTGGGGCAGAGGCTGCTGGGGGCAGGTACTCACTGCTGGGGGCGGAGGCGGCTCCCTGGACTGGGGGCAGGTACTCGCTGGACAGGTGGCTCACATCACGACGGTGACGACGCAGCACAACGCGCTTCTGGGTCTTGTAGCGGTATCCATCGCTGGAGGAGAAGGTGTGGGCGGGCTCGGAGGCAGCGGTCTCGTAGCTCTCAGCCGGGGCGGAGTAGGACACAGCTGGGGCAGAAGCGGCAGCGGAGTAGGTCTGGGCGGGGGCGGAGTAGGACACAGCAGGAGCCGAGGCAGCAGCGGTGTAGGTCTGGGCAGGAGCGGAGTAGCTCTGAGCGGGAGCAGCGTAGGACACAGCTGGGGCGGAGGCAGCAGCAGTGTAGGTAGCAGCAGGAGCAGAGTAGCTCTGAGCGGGAGCGGCGTAGGACACAGCTGGAGCAGAAGCAGCAGCGGTGTAGGTAGCAGCAGGAGCAGAGTAAGAGGCAGCGGGAGCAGCGTACGACACAGCTGGAGCAGAAGCAGCAGCGGTGTAGGTGGCAGCAGGAGCAGAGTAAGACACAGCTGGAGCCGAGGCAGCAGCGGTGTAGGTCTGGGCAGGAGCGGAGTAGCTCACAGCAGGAGCAGAGGCTGCCACCGAGTAGCTGGACTCAGCAGGAGCCGAGTAGGAGGCCACAGGAGCCGAGGCGGCGTGGTTGGGCGGCAGGTACTGGTTGGAGGGCAGGTGGCTCACGTCGGCGGCCACGGCGGCTACGAGGGCGCAGATCAGCAGGAGTTTCTGCAGATACAGAGGGAAAGAGGGTGTTAGTAGGTATCCTGGCGGACAGGTGGGGGAGCCCGGGAAGTACCATGGTGCTGGGTGCTCGGCTGTCCAGTTGATCGGAGAATGCAAATGGAAGTGATGCTCTGGCCAAAGTTCTGCCGCTTATTTATATGATTCTAATCACCGGCCTGCGGCAGGAAATTTGCATTTGGCTCTTTAATTTATGAATTTGTATTTAGTGACACCGCCAAAACATATCCATTATAGTTTTTGCAATCAGGTTTGCAACGGGTTTTCGGTCTTTTCAGCCTCAGCCACAGCATGGTAGCCGGCGCGGGGAAGCCCCCCTGCCACTGGCCGGCAGTTAATACCTCTAAGATCCACTCTGGTAATACCTATTGGCCGGGCCAAGATCAGGTTCCATTGTCCCCGCACCCCAGCCGCACTCACTCAATTTCTCCCAGGGCAGCGCGTGCCGACTCTGATCCATTCCAGCTCAATTTGCTTAATTACCGATAATTATACTGTATACTTTGGCTTAATCAACCGGGAGTTAATCGAGAGCCATCGTCCGGACAATAAAAGCAGATGGGCTGGCCCGGCGTGCTGACGATCGGAGAAATCCTATTCAGTTCGGAATAAAAGCGAAATGACTGCCGAAAAAGACAATGAAGTTGCGGAAATAAATCACAAACTCAATGCCGAAACAATAGCTCTGACTGTCTAAGCCGATAGTATGTCAAAGCTGAATGAAAACTGGAAACAAAAGCACTGAATACACTTTTGAAAGAGATAGCACTTGGACAGATCAAGTCCAAAGAAGTCATAACATATTAAAATAAAACAAAAGTGGATGTTAAGCTTGAACATTCACATATAGTTCAAGTTCTTATTGTTTCTAAACAGTCAATCCTTGGAAATTATTAAGAACTTTATCACTATTTTTGTACTTAATGGATCTTATGTCTTATATCTGAATATATGAAAGGTATTATATATTTAGTAACTATTTGATATTTCGTTTTATTTTGAAGATTAAACGCATGATCACAAAAATCTCAAAATTGCATTTGTTATACAATTTTTTAATATATATACATTTTAATATAATATAATTTCAGTTAGAAGTATGCAACGCAGTGAAGGAGTAATTTACTATATATGGTAGTATATATATATTCTTGATCAGCATCAAACTAGTCTCAGTTTTGAAGCTATCTAAATAAAACATAGTATTTACTCTTCTGTATATAACGGGCTAGATCGAACGACTATATTATATGGCTACAATAGAAACGATTGAAAAATTTTTAGAAAACAAATTATAACTTTTAAAATTTTCATCAATTTGTTCTTATATTATTTTTTTATTTCGGCTTTAATGTTATTAAAAACGTACGACTATATCATATACCTAACAGCCCTAAAAACGATCGTTAAATGTATTTATATCTTTTTCCATTTTCCTCTATCTTGCTTTTTTCTCTGACTCCATATCTCTGGTTTTCTCTCTCTCTCTCTCTTTCTTTCTCTCTTACTCTCTTTCGGTATGTCTATCTCTCTCTGTGTATCTGTCGAGATGTCTCTTTGTCTCTATCTCTCTCTGTCTATCTCTAGAGATATCTGTTTCCCTATCGTTCTCGCTATCGCTCTCACTTTCTCTGTTCTCTTTACACGGAGACATATCTCTACACTGGAAGGAATTAAGCAACGACGAAAAAGGATAACCGTGTGTTCTCTACTGGGGTAAGTCTTATAGATAGTCATATATATGCTATATGAGTGATCAGTCCTAGGTCTAAAATAAGCTGTTTTATGTTCCAATTAATTCCCATATTGCCAGACACCCAAATACTTTATTTTAATTTGAAGTGATACTGCAATTTGTATTAGGGATATCTACAATGTTAACTTCATTTTAAATTGTTTTTCAAGTACTGATTTTTTACTCTTACGATTACAAAACTGGTATTACGCAGTGAAGGAGTCGTTTCCAAGCCTATAAATCATATATATTCTTGATCAGCATGAACAGCCGAATCGATTCAGTCACGCCCGGCAGAAATTTAAATTTTACATTTTTTTTTTCAAAATTTCAAAGTTTTATAAGGGGTTACATCGTTAAAAGTGTCAAAATTTGGCAAAAAATAAAATTTTTTAAATTTAAAAACTTAATATACAAATTTTTTGGCCCTTCAAGAAATTGCACGGAAATGGAATCCGATTTTAAATTAATTCATTTTTGGTTTAGATACGATATTTGAAAAAGTTTAGTTCATCCAAAAAATTTGCATATGAAAATATCGATTTAGTATATATATTAATATATAGGATACACATATTTTATGATTTCTTGTAGGTGTAAGGGGTAACTTAATTAAAATTGTCAAAAATTTATAAAATGTAGTTTTTTTTAAATATTAAAGCCCATTATGCTAGTAAAAGTCATAAATACCCGTTGTGAGGGTGGTAATCGATCTTAGAGCATCGAGCATGCGATCTTAGAGCATTCCGATGCGGAAGCATTGACAGAAATAGATTTGAAATTAATTCGATTATAGATGAGCCTCACATTATTTGCCATCTGTGATGGCTAAGCCCATGTTTCCATAATTATAATTAGATTTAACTTGATCCGTTTAGAAGGAATATATTTATAGACATACTTCAATCACTTGTGATGTCTTCATATTTGGACTGGCACTTATAACGCCTCCGACAAGCTTCTTTATAGCTTAGGTGGATTTTTTCAACGAGTTTTGCCATTTCATATAAGTGATCCATTAAGTTAATGATCTTACCCCATTTCCTTATGGGAGTTATATATACCGCATTATTCTAACTTGACCTTGTTTCACTCAGATTTCCCCACCAAATTAAGACACCTTGCGTTTATGGATTCGTTATCGTATTATTGTATTTGTTGAATGAAAAGGAGGTATTCTAATAGTATTGTCTGCACTCCAAAATGAGCACAAATCGATCACCGAGTGAAGCCGACATCGCTTGATTTAGTGGCGGCGGATCACAACGCGCTTCTGGGTCTTGTAGCGGTAGCCATCATCGGCCAGCTGGTGGGCGGGAGCCACCTCGACGGTGTTCTCCACGGGGGCCAGGTACTCGGCAGAGGGAGCGGCCTGCACGGGGGGCAGGTACTCGTTGGGCAGCTCGTTGACATCACGACGGTGACGGCGGATCACCACGCGCTTGTGGGTCTTGTAACGGTAGCCATCATCAGCAAGGACAGTCTCGGGAGCAGCCTCAACGGGAGCGAGGTACTCGTTGGAGGGAGCAACGGCCTCCTGGACGGGGGGCAGGTACTCGTTGGACAGCTCGTTGACATCACGACGGTGACGGCGGATCACCACGCGCTTGTGGGTCTTGTAACGGTAGCCATCATCAGCCAGGACAGTCTCGGGAGCAGCCTCAACGGGAGCGAGGTACTCGTTGGAGGGAGCAACGGCCTCCTGGACGGGGGGCAGGTACTCGTTGGACAGCTCGTTGACGTCACGACGGTGGCGACGGTAGACAACGCGACGGTGGGTCTTGTAACGGTAGCCATCATCGGCGAGTTCATGAGCGGGCTCAGCCTCAACCTCGACGGGAGCGGCAATCTGGACGGGGGCAGCAACCTGGACGGGAGCAGCAACTGGGGGCAGGTACTCGTTGGAGGGAGCGGCGGCCTGGACAGGGGGAAGGTACTCGTTGGAGGGCAGGTGGCTCACATCACGACGGTGACGGCGGACAACCACGCGCTTGTGGGTCTTGTAACGGTAGCCATCATCAGCGAGAACGGTCTCGGGAGCAGCCTCAACGGGAGCGAGGTACTCGTTGGAGGGAGCAACGGCCTCCTGGACGGGGGGCAGGTACTCGTTGGACAGCTCGTTGACATCACGACGGTGACGGCGGATCACCACGCGCTTGTGGGTCTTGTAACGGTAGCCATCATCAGCCAGGACAGTCTCGGGAGCAGCCTCAACGGGAGCGAGGTACTCGTTGGAGGGAGCAACGGCCTCCTGGACGGGGGGCAGGTACTCGTTGGACAGCTCGTTGACATCACGACGATGACGACGGAGCACAACGCGACGATGGGTCTTGTAGCGGTAGCCATCATCGGCCAGCTCGTGGGCGGGGGCAGCCTCGGCCTCCACGGGGGGCAGGTACTCGTTGCTGGGGCTAGCGATGATCTGCTGCTCCTGGACGGGAGGCAGGTACTCGTTGGAGGGCAGGTGGCTGACATCGGCAGCCACGGCTGCGATCACGGCGAAGGCGACCAGGAAGAGTTTCTGGAAGAAACAGAGCGGGTGAGTGGGGTTAGTCCTTGAGTGGTATGACTCCAAGCGAAAGCCATGTGGGTCGGATCTATGTAGTAGGAACCGAGGATCGTACCATCTTGTCCGTTGAGTTGCTTGTTCACAGCAGTAAAACCGAAACTCTAATGAGGAATACGCAGAACCTTTTGGTATTTATACAGATTCTCCGCTCTTCGCCGGCCATTACAGAGCCACAGAGCTGGCGTCTTTCGGCGACGCCGCTGCCAACGCTGGCGTCTGTAAATTCGCACGACTTGGCTCGCATTTTGGCCCAGAGCCGCGCGTTCTAAGCCTCTCTTTTGGCGGCTCCAGCCGAGCACGGCCAAAAGACGCTCGGCCAAAAGCTGAAAGCCAAAATTGAGGCTGCGCGGCGGCGGCGACGCTTACATTCGCACAAGCCGAGCTCGAGAGCAGTTGATGGCTGAAAAAAAAGTTTAATGGCCAAAATCGTTCGCACGGATTCTCTTAATTGTTTTATTTAATCATATGCAAAAGATTTGATGGACATCAACGTTTTGGACAAGTCGAGCGCTCGCACACACACTCGTACACACACTTCTGGGTATCTTTCGGCTGGGCTCTCTCGTGTTGTTTACACCTCTTTGTGTTTTTGCGCTCGATTTAAATTCAAATGATGAGTTATATGTTTCAATCAAACTCGCTCACTTCAATGGAAACCAAGCCCCGGCCGACAGTCGATTATTTCGATCGCAGCAGCCTCTTCTCATTGTGGCGATGTCGTCGCCGTTCATTAATCAAGAAATAGGAACTGAACGAGCGGCCATTCAGTTTATTTTTTGTTTGGAAAATATGATATAATTGTGCTGCTGCCAAAGAATTGGTCAAGTTTGTAAACAGAATGCCGGATATTAAGCTGTGAGCTCTTCAGATAGTCTCTTGTGGCTTCCTAGAATCTTCGAAGAGTGTGATTCTGTGAGCCAGGCCAGTAAGGAGGTTCCTTTTGCGTGAATTTAAATTAAAGATCAGTTCCTTATGATTAAATAATATTAAAAGCGTTTTTTTTAATAAAATAAAAATATTTATTTATAATCGAATTAACCTTGTGAAAAATGTAACAAAGTTTATATAACGAGCTTACTTCTATAAAAATATTGAACATATTCAAAAGAAGTCCTTTTATGGTTTTTTAAACATAATACAAAATAATATATAAAATATATATGATTTATTAAATGTAATATAATATAATATAAACGTATACATAAAAACATATATATAATAATTTTACAATTACTAGACATATTAAATCATAGTCAGTTCCGTATAAAACCTCTCACTTGAGTTCAACATATCATTTAATGCGAATATCCATGTTGTTCAAATAAATTAATCCGAGTTGATTGCCGCACATCAAGAGAAACAACATATAGTGTTAAATTAAGATTATTTATTTGCAGTAATTTATGAGCGTTATTTTTGAAAACAAACTGTGTGGCCGATGAAAGGGGATTAAACGCTTGAGGAAGGAAACCCATCAATCCGACCTAATCAATTTGTTAAAAGCCAAAGTAAACCGTATATTGCAGTAGCGATGATTAATGATAGACTCAAAGAGACTCCCCCTCTCCGGGTGTATGTTTAAGACATATAGCATTCACATATGCAACATTGGTTCGGTTCGAGAAACTCAGCCATGAAGCCAGGCTCGTTAGAGGCGCTAAGAACTAATCGGTTCCGTGAAACTGAAGGATAAACGATGACTAACCTATCGATTCTGCGGAATACGGCATAGAAACATAAGTACTACTATCATTACTATTGCGAAAGTCAAGGCTATAGTTTATGGCTTGAACCAGAGGTATTGGTGGGGCCTCAAGATGGGATGGTGCTGGTGATGGATGGTTGTCACGCGCCACCAATCGGCGCCTCACTTTCGAAGACCAAGAGCTCTCTCAACTTTTTATAGCACCAGTTTATGAGTTTGTTTTTTGGCTAATTAACTCGGAGCTATTAAGAAGCTGCCTAGAATCAAATAACAACTATATTATTTTCCCTATTCCCCCAAAATGCATTAAGCCCGCGTTCAGGTTAGAGCCTTACAATTCTAGTTTTGTTTTCCATTTCCATTGTTCTCGCGTGAGACAAAGATAAATCATTTCATTTCCTGCGTGTGTGCAGCACTAAAAAATAGTCGCAAAACTACAAGCTAGAAAACTAAAAACTACAATATTAACGAGCTGAATTTATGGCCTTTGCCAATCTACATTTTAATCTCTGGCCGCATCTAGGGGCGGCTCGCAGTTCTACAGTCCACTTGCCCATAAATGTTCTACACGCATGCTGTCAGTCAATAGATCACAATAAGCCGGCCAGCGCATCATCATCGACGTAGTCGTCGGATGCTATTATTATTACCCATCAGCAGCCGGTCCGAACACTTAAGAGTTCCATTTCGGAATCGCAAAATATGCAAATTAGTGAATGGCGAGTTCGGGATCCCAATAGAATGGGACAAAAAAACTATCACAATGGCCACAGACAATATTAAAATTGTCAGCTGGACTTATTAAGCGTGGGCCCGAAATTAGCGTAACCCACAAACAGAGACCAAGCCAGGAGATCGGTTTGGCGAAAGGAACCCCAGTCCGATTGTGCTATCGGATAATGGATGGGACCCCAAATGGAGACCCTGCCGATATACTCCAGACTCGTCCGTCTTCGGTCTGCCCTCGGTTTGCATAATCCCACAGGCCGCGTCGCTCTGTCTAACAAAAACCATTTCGCGTTGGCTTAATTTATGCAAATTCTATTCTAATTAATATTATAGCGATTCGATTTTTTGCTATATCTGTGAGCTTAACAGGCGGCAACTTCTTTCTCGCAGCGGCCGCCTTTCCTTTGTCCCAGCCTTTGTCTCTTGTGCCCGACGCACTCACACGCGCTGGTTAATTTAGTTTTCATGATACCCTAACTTAAACGATTTTTTCTGGGCCAGTGGAAAGTTCAGACATCTTGGCAGCATGTGCTGGATTACACATTTCGGTGCTTCCTGCTTAGAGATTTGGTTTACTGTTAAAAGACGTATGGTAAATGTTTAATATTTATAATAACTAAGGAATTGTGCAAAATATAAATTATTTAAATACTTACAAATATTTTATGTAGAAAAGAATAACAAGTAGATCTTATATTATCTGGATATGATTAAAAGCGATTCAGAACAATTCAGCTAGCTACAAAGTATCTTAGATCTTAATACCAATTTTAAATATTGTTTGTTTTGGTAATTAAACACTTAGTAACTTCTTCAAAGTATATGTTTATGATAGTCAAAGATAAGATTAAATTTGTAGCCGGTTCTTTATATACACCCCCTTCGCTATATCATAATATTGGATATTCTTTTCGATTCAATATTTGTAACATTTAATAATATGGATAAATTTAAAAATAATTTAAACTTATATTTTTATGTATTCTCATTAAGATTTAAGTGTAATTATTCAGTACTATTCAGTTTTTCTTTCCAAAACCATTTTAAAGCGCACTAAATAGTCGCTCTTCGAGCGCCTCCTCATCTACTACTTGCCAAGTACACGTTTTAGTCTTTTATGATAAATTTAACTTTTGTTTCTGGCTCTGATGCTCTTTTTTCGTTTAACTAAAACGTATGATAAATCATTCTGGAAACCAGTTTCAAAATCGCCCCACTCTTCTAAGCCGGCGACTAGAAAGTGCCACCACCGCCGCCGCCACCGCCGTGGAGCGCATCTCCAGCGCTCAGAAAACAAAACAAAACTAAAAAAAGCTAAAACCAAAATCGAAAAAATAAGAAAATCGTAGCCAGGCAACAGGCCAGCAGGCAGCAATGAAAAAAAGAACTCCGCACACTTTTAACACACGGCTCGGGGCCAATAAATAATGGATACGCGTGGCAGCCGAAATTTGGCAAGTTCCTTTCATGTAATTCTCATTCTAATTCTGAATCTAATTCTGATTCTTTAAGGCTGCCCGCGGCTCCCCGAGTGGTTTATGTCGGTCTTCTGATGGCTGATGGAATCATGAGGCCTGAAGTGCGATCGCGGTTTCAAATTGGATTTTCGGCTCTGGCCCGTCCGTAATAAATTATGTTGCTGCCAAGTGCTGAAAATTAATCATCTTTGCTATGTTTAACGAATGACGCAAGGCGGCATTACACGGGATCGGATCGGATCGGATCAGATGGTATCCCGAAACTCTGTACGCGCCATTATCCAGGTGTAAGTTGGTGAAGCCTAAGCTAATGGCCACACAGAGAAAAATATCTCAACAAAAAACGTCTTATTTAAAAAAGGGCTTGAAATATAATAAATGTTTAAGAGTGCATTTCTTTATAATAATATCAGATAATAATGTTATATTTTAGAAAATGTTCTGTATGAATCTTATCTGCCCATTTTTGTTCGTATAAAACGAATACAAAATTTCCACTGATTTTGTAGAATATTTTGTATATATAATATTCTATTTTTCTAGAATTTGGGATTCCTTACAGAGTATAATAATAAGTATAACATACTGGACTTAACTGCTTTAATTACAAAATTAGCTTTAAGATTATTATACTAGATATATTTATACATAATAGTGTATCTTTTAAAAGTATTGAAATATTATTTGGTTTCGCAATGCTATGTTTTCTTTTCTTTCTGTGTAAAAATCATACCTTCAATTTCTTGTTATTAAAATCAGACAATATACAAATCAGTGTATTTTAAAAATCATGTATATGGTATTAGGTAATCTCTTAATAATAGAAAGATTACATTTGCTTTGCAAGCAAACAAATTTAAATACATAATAAAAAGATTCTTAATTGTGATCCATTATAGATAAGTTAGGAATATTTTGTAAAGTTTTTCGTAGTGCAGGAAAAACCGAAAATTTTGATGGCAATAATTGCCCAAGAAGCGGGTGGCTGGAAGATCGGATCATTGAACTCGGCCTGTTCCGCGCCAAGCTGAACCCACTCACTCGCTTTGCATATGAGCCACAAGCCACAATAAAGCCGGCGAAATTCGCACAGACCCCGTTGAAAATTTATTTGTGTAATCAGCGGGTCGTTTTTGAATGCCCTAGCGGTCTCCGTTAATTTTATGCCGGGCTCCTCCGTAGAGTTTGATCCGAAAGTTTGCCATAAATTATTTTAATTTAATGCTACTTGCAGCTTTATTCGAGCGGGCATTGGGCTCACTTAAGCGAGCTAATTTCGCCAGGAGAAGTGCACTGATTTATGGGGCTTTCTATTGGCCGCGAAGGGGATAAGATTGGGTCAAGAGCCGAGAGCTTGTGAGGTCCACATAAGTCCAAAAGTGACCTACAGTTACCAAAAATAGATACACACACCGAACAATGGACTGCCTACATTTGATTTAGGAGTCCGCTGGCAAATATTGACATTGATTGGCGAATTTGAGCATTACCTCGAGCGGGGAGCCGCCTTATAATCATAACAAAACCACACGGATCGATGTCTTACACACTTGAAGATTGTTTGCCAGCCAGGTCACATTGGTCGTTGTATGTTCGTGATTTGGCCAAAACGGATGGGCTCACCTCTATATGCAGGCGACGGGCCAAGTGAAACAATAGATTTTGTTTTATTTCTATTTTGATTTCAGCTGATTGGATTTGCATGAGAATCGAATCTAAATGATTGCATAAATTTATGTCGACAATTCATTTTGCCCATGTGTGTATTTTGGTGCCTCTCTCGCTCCGAATAGGTGTATCTTTATGGGTGTCTATTTCTATTGAGCTCTGAACTAGTTTTCTTTCCGCGTCCCCTGGTGCTGTATATACATAAAAACAAACTTTTCCATCAAATCGGACGATTAAGACTTAAATTTATTTGCACGTGGTGTTATGTTAATATATATTTTACAGAAGTTCTTTTATTTACGAGGCCAACAAACCTTTAAAGTTCATAAATGCTATAAGTGGAACTCACTCCCATGTAGATCAGTGTAAACTTTGACAAGAGCTTATTTCTAAAAGCTTGGCCTGACCTGAAGTATAAAATATTCAACAAACTTGAAAGCAACTCAAGGCAAACTCAAGGCGGAAACGGAAGCGAACTCCATTTTGGACTGCCTGAAAGTATACACCATAAATAAGACACATTTTCTTTGACTGCTCTTGTAGCAAATGCTGCTAAGTATAATTTAGTTAAGAGTATTTCTGTGTTGTTTTCAAAAACCTCAAAACTCAAACGAATGCTTTGGCTTCTGGTAGTGATAGCCATCCTCCCTGTAATCGGTGTCGTGTTCCGAAGCTGAGGTTCCCTGGTCCAGGTTGCTCCTCTTCGAACTGCGCCTGTGGGATCGGTGTTTCTTGGGAGCCACCACGTACGTGGATCGCTGGTTAGTGGCCGCGAAGCCTAGGAAACCGGGCTCTACCTCATCATCCGCATCGTCGTCAACGGGCACCAAGACGGAACGCTGGTTGGGATTGACCGACACCAAGGCTCCATGATGACCATGATGCGGATGACTGTAGAAGTTGCCGTCGATGATGTTGGTGTCCTGCTGGTTGCCCAGGGCATTTGTGGGTCCCTGCAAATGGGGCTGTCCAAATACGTTGCCGTTGAGCACATTCAATCCCTGGTAGTTGGATCGACTCGGCGGACGACGATTGTTTAGGCGCGGCACCTGTCCCGCAGCCAGTTGGGCACCCACCGAGGGGTCAAAGAGACCCTGATTAGGATCCACATTTGCCTGAGCTCCCAGCTGAGCTCCCAGAGGAGGATTAACTGGATTGGGTCGCTGGTTGGGAACGCCCTGAGCTGCTCCCCGTTGGGCCCCCAAAGCGGGATCAAATGGAGCTCCAAATTGCGAGTTTGGATCGAATTGGTTTTGCAGGGGAGCCACTGGAGCAGGAGCAGGACCTTGAACTGGAGCCACTGGTCTCTGGGCCACTGGTGCTTGACCAGCCCCAAAATTGTTGTTGATAGGGGCACCGGCAGCAGCTGGAAGCTGGGCTCCAAAGGACGGATCAAATCCTTGGCCCGCGCCAAATTGAGCTCCTCCTGCAACATTTCCCACCGTTCCCAGCTGGGCGCCTAAAGAGGGATCGAAGAAGAAGTTGTTCCGCTTACCACCATATCCTCCGTAGCCGCCTGGCCGGAATGGAGGCCGCTGACCATTGCCCTGGACAGCCAGTTGCCCAGCGGGAATGGGAGCGGGCTGGTTGGCCGGGAAGTTACCGGCACCGGGAGCCAAAGCACTAGCTGGAAGCTGAGCTCCCAGAGGATCAGATGGTCCGCAGCCGGGCGGAACATTGCCAGCCAGCGCCTGGCAGTTGGGCGGGAAACCAACTCCCGTGGGCAACTGAGCCCCAGTGGGAGCCTGAGCCCCGGTGGGAGCCTGAGCTCCTGCTGGCAGGTCGGGGCGGGAGAGCGAGTTCAACTCAGAGTCCTGGGACTGCACGTTGATCTGGGTGTGGGTGTGGAACACCGAATTGGGAGCACTGGCGTACAGGATGCGACTGGGCCGGCGGCGGCGGTAGACCACCTGTGTGGCAGCGGGAGTGAACAGATCCCTGTTGTAATCCGTGCGAACCTGCGGCTGACTGTGCTTGTAGTGGATATGCTGGGTCTTCACCTCCGGCTTCTTGTCGTAGTGGTGATAGTGGTCCACACGCTGCTTTTTCGGCTCCTCGTGGTGGTGTTCTACATAATGGTGCTCCTTGTGCTGCGGCTCCTCGTGCTCCTCCTCCTTGTGGTAGACCACTCGCTCGCTGGTGTGTTTCTCCTTCTTGTAGAAGGGTTCATGTTCCTCCTCTGGCGGCAGGTAATGCGACTCCTCATCCTCGTGGTCCTTGGAACGGTGATGGTCATGGTGCTTGTGGTGTTTCACATGCGAAACATCGGCCAGGCAGTTAACCGCCCAAAGGCTCAACAACAGGATCAAGAAGAGTTTCTAAAGGAGATTAAAAACAATGAAATGAATCCTGATAAGAATTCCAATTCTGATTTAGAATTTAGGTTGATTGCTCACCATTGCTCAAGTGTCAGTGACGGGTTTCTTCTGCAAATGCATCTTATATACTCTCTTTAGGATCTTGCAATGCAATCGATTATCCCCACTTAACGAGCCCCCAAAAATTGAACCGAAATCGAAAGCGAAACCAGTTGTCGAGCGTGAGAAATTGACTCGGCTCTTTATGTGACCCATTTGTTCTTATTGAATAGCCGCAAATTGGATTCTAATGAATATACTAAAGCACAACGAAAGTGTCCGTAAATTTGTCAGATCAAAGCGCTTGAATTTATCGGCCTAATTGTTCTGCACACGCCGTCGAAAACAAATGGGGTCTTTGATCTTACCTGGAGCCTAGCTTGACAACAAGTACAAGTTAAGTTACTTTTAATATTTTATCGGTTTTATACCCAATCTGTAGACATCATATATATATAAAACTCGACATTAAAAGTCAACAAACAATTCTAGATTATTTGCAGTGCGAGAGTTTTATCCTTATTCGTAATACTATTCTATATCAAGTTATTCTTTCTTTCTTATTTCCTAAAATTCAAAAATTCTATTAAAAGACATATTAATTTATTTGAATGCAAACAATTTCCGTCTTTAGCTCAACATATGTTTTCCTGAATTTATAATTATTTTATGCTCGATAAGCCGTGGCTAAACTTGACGGTGAAATCATCTTATTTTTGGGTCAATCACTCGTGAACTGCATTCCAGTCATAAACATACTAATAATATTCATTAATTATGATTAGAGGTTGAGGTTTTCTTTGTGCTTGGAAGCGTTTTGTCTTCGGTGTTTCATTTTGTGTGTCTTCTAACTATATACCTATATTATTATATTCTGTTTTCGTGCATCTTTACCTATAATTCTTAATTATCATATTATCATTTTAATGCGCTTCTGGCGCAGCCTTTATGGTTGTCGCATAATCACATTGTTGAATAAAACTACATCATTTAATACATTTTGTGCGATTTTATTGCTTTCGGTGGGTCATTATCATTAGTTTCTTAAGCGCGGTGCCTGTAGACACGGCGACGGACGGTCTTGTACTTGTATCCCTGCTGGCTGGCGTCGGGCTGGTGGTAGTCGTAGCCAGAGGTGGCTGGAGCTGGGGCGGAAGCGGCGGCCTCGAATGCGGGACCGGAAGCCTCGAAGGCGGGCGCTGGGGCAGGAGCGAAGGACTGAACGGGAGCGAGTGCTGGAGCGGGAGCGAAGGACTGGGCGGGAGCAGAGGCGGCCACATGGTGATGCACGGGAGCGGGTGCAGGGGCGTGGTGGTGCACCTGAGGTGCTGGTGGCACATAGGTCCTGGCAGGGGCGGGAGCGGACTCAGCGGCGTGGAAGACTGGAGCTGGGGCAGCAACTGGTGCGGGGGCGGGAGCAAAGGACTGGACGGGAGCAGGAGCAGAGGCGGCGGCATGGTGGACTGGAGCTGGGGGCACATAGGTCCTCACGGGGGCAGGAGCAGAGGCAGCCTGGTGGAAGACGGGAGCGGGAGCGGGGGCAGCCACTGGAGCGGGAGCAGGAGCAAAGGACTGGACGGGAGCTGGAGCAGAGGCAGCGGCATGGTGGACGGGAGCTGGGGGCACGTAGGTCCTCGCGGGAGCTGGTGCAGACTCAGCAGCATGGAAGACTGGAGCTGGTGCTGGGGCTGGAGCTGGAGCAAAGGACTGAACCGGAGCAGGAGCAGAGGCAGCGGCGTGATGGACCGGAGCTGGGGGTACATAAGTCCTCACAGGTGCTGGTGCCGAGGCAGCATGGTGGTAGACCGGAGCCGGAGCCGGAGCAGGGGCGTTGTAGTTGTAGCCAGAGTCGGCGGCCACGCAGCCAGCCAGAGCCAGAGCCAAGATGAAGAATTTCTGCCGGAGGGAAGCAGAAGAAATAATGAAGCCAATGAACAGCCAAGATAGTCCACAGATCCTTACCATTTTCGAAGATCTGCTTGCTTTAGGTTGAGCGAATCGAATAATATCTTCTGGCCGCAGCTCCTGTACTTTTATACGAGTCGCCGGATTCGCGGCTCCAAACGGAAGTGCGGCGTATCATAAATCAACGAAACGTTTTTCGCGTCGAAAATTTGTTTAATTAGGCAAACAGATACCTCGGCCAGCAGCAGATGTGGCTTGTTTTTATCAGCTAGGTACGCCTCGGACTGTGGATTAAAAACTCTCATTTTTTTAGCTGTCTACCGGGCATAAATATTCATAAGAATGGCCATATCACAGCTGAATTTTATTTTTTGGCCAAGCAAAAATTATCGCAAACCTGATAGTTTAGTTTCGTCTCAAAGCTGTTTGTGGTCCCAGCGGAGATTTTCTCATCTTTCAAGAGAGTAAATGCTTATTGCCTTAATGGAAACAGTAGCTTCGGTGGCTGTTGGGACAAATTAATAAGATAATCCAGGCCAAAATGTGTATGACACTTAGCCAGCCATAAACTATCTCAGTCAGCCGTAACCCAGACCATAACCCAGACCGAAGACCAGCTTGAGCTAATGACTTAATGTTCCGCTAAATGGATTGATTGACTGGTTGATTAATTACCTGCGAAGCATCAAGATCGTTGGAGTCTGCTCGAATATCTTAGTGTTTCGAATGTTTCCTCTTGGGGTTAATGGCTTCTGCGGCCCTTCTTAACATTATAAACAGTATACATAATAATACGATTTAAGTTGACGCCCGCAAAATACACAAAGACCTTTGTTTATCTTTCTGTGCTTTCTTTATTGTAGTCTCGCGACTAATTCGGGAATATGCAAATGTCATTTAGTCACACATTTAAATAGACGAATAAAATGTATTTTTGCATTTCTTTGAATTAGCATCAGAATATAGTTGGCGGCGTGGGTTAAACCAAACCAGAAACCAGTTGAGCTTAGAAATGTCGCTTGGCCTGGGACTGGATGAGGATGATGCAGCATTCACTGCGGCGGAAGGTAGGTATTCCTGGGTGCCACCACTTGGGGCGGCAGGTAAGTGTTGTGTGGGGCAGCCACTGGCGGCGGCAGGTAGGTGTTGCGGGGAGCAGCTACCTGAATCACCTGGGGAGATGGCCGCGACACCAACCGGGCGACGGGGCGAGAGATGGACACTACGTGTGGCACAACCCGCGGAGCTGGCGGCAGATAGGTGCGCTGTGGCACCACCACAGGCTGGACAACCGGGCGATGGACGATCTGAGGCTGAACATGAACCGTCGGAACGGACACCACTCTGGGCGCTGGTGGCAAGTAGGTGCGCTGTGGCTGCACCACCTGCGGCGGCAAGTAGGTCCTTGACAGGGTGGTGGCACCCACCACTCCCATCAGAGCGACCACAAAAGCCAGAAAGATAACGCGCTGTCAGGAGAAAAACTTTCCATTAATCCTTGATGCTTGGTGATAAATTATGAATTCAAATTGGAGCGAAACCCACCGCCATGTTGATCACTCAAAGTCGAACAATTAAACTGTTTTTTGCCAGCAGAACATTTGGTATTTATACGACATTTCTGGAAGAACCCCGAAAGATACATATAGTCGAAGTATATAAAATAATAACCAAGTCTCTGGATCATTTGCATATGTTTGGCATTGTCTTGCGAGATTGCAGGCGTCTGACGAGATGCCATTACGACTGAGGCTCATAAATAAGACCAGGTAACTCAGTCGCTGGCTTCTTGTCTGCAATAAAGCAATCAGACACATCAATATGAGTTAGAATTATTCCCAATTTCAACTGAAAGTAGCGCATCCAGTCCATTAAATTCACCTGACCAGATGCTTTCACTTTTTTATGTGATAATGAGATAACCAATAAGTAGCAGTGAAAACCGTGCTTCGATGGCAATGTGAAATTTTAAATACCTTATAAAAATAAAATCATTATAATTATTAAATTTTTTGCAGGGAAATGTCTTATATTAAGTGGTTGTAAAAGTATTTTCAAAAAAGCAATATAATAAAATATTAACCAAGAAATGCTAATTTTATTTGCTTTTTTTCAAAGCTTCAGTAAAATTAACTTAGCCAAAAACGAAATAAATTTTAATTTATGAAGCTGTCTGCATATGTTAGTTTTTATAAGATTAATAAATCAGCATACTAAAGTTAATTAATTATTTGAATTATAGTTTTTGTAAAGTTTTGAAATATTGATAATGTTGAAAATGAAACTCTACGCCAATAATATGATGATAATTATTAAAATAGTAGTAATAGTAGTTTATTTACAATAATATATAATTTTATATAAGTGTAAAATAATATAATAAATATAAATATAGGGTTACCTATATTAATTACTCTTTATTAATGTTACTTTATGAATCTATTTTCAAATATTCTCTTTCTCAGGGTATCAACTGATGAAATTAATTACTTTACTCTTAACTGGATTAAATCTCAGCTTTGTTTGCTTTGTTTAAATAACTTAAGAACTAGTTTTTAATGTGGCTAGCATTGGCTTACAAAACGATGTAACACGTTCGGGTCCCTAATTCTGAAGAACTTGTAAACTAAATGTTACAAATAAATTATGAAGGGTTTTCTAAGACTTAGCAGGAATTTTGCGCAAAAACGAAATATGTTGGTAATAAGCCTGAAACTTATGACTAGTTAGGTTTAGGTTATTTATGGCTAATATCTGAGTCACTAAAGCGCATATCATCAACTTTGAATGGAATATATAAATAAATAAATGTGTACCAAGTCAATATCTGCTATAATCTGAGTCATCAGAATGCCAATTATAGATTTATTATTTATAACATTTTCTAAGATTTATTTTGATTTATATATAATTAATAGTAAGACTTAAGTTTACGACATGTTATAGTTTTATTTTTTATGATGTGTCATAAGAAAACTTCTATAATTTAGTCAATATATTTTTCCACATTTAAATGTACAAGCTCGCTATATAGCAATACTAACCAATGTCATTGATATGTTTTTTATAAAATGAATTTGGCATGTTAGAAAATTTGTTTATACATATCTGAATTGATATTTTTGGATCCACCAATGGTGTTATCGACTGCTCATTAATACCGTGATTTGTTGCTACTTTATTTCGTGAACTGCGATCAGTCGCGTATTGGCCTTAACAGTCATGGCACAGCCGAGTCACGAACCCGCACTGTTAGCCACAATGGCTACGTCAAAGCTACTGTTAAATTATACTTCGAATTTATGTGCTCTTAATGCAGATTTATTCAGGCAGAAAGAAATTTTGTTGTATTTTTAATGAACTTAGCTTTTTGTTTTTGTGTCTTCGGATTTATTATTATTATTTTTGTTTCGTTTTTTCGTTAGAATAGAATTTGTTTAAAAAATTACCAAAGTGGCCAAACATGCGGTAAATATTCGCGTGTAGTTAGCGGGCTGTGTTAACGCGGCTTCCGTTGTCTGAAAGCTAATTGATGCCCACATTTATGGTATCTCTCTCCCCATTCGAAGATTAATGTTTGGCATTATGCTTGGATTGATAAACAGTTTTTGAAATTATTATTTTATTTGCATGCATCGGCGGCTGGAATTCGAACTTGACTTTCGGTTTGGGGCTTAAATTTGTGTTTTGTCTGGGGGGGGAGCTCTCAGTAAGAATAGAACAAACTTGTTCTTAATTATGCCTAATGTGAAATTTATAAACACTAAATTCTAAGGCATTCACTAAACTAATTGAACCGGTTTCGGGTCGGTTCGGGATCGAATCGGATAGGTTCTGCAATTTCCGATCCCCGTCATCCGAATCCGAATCCGAATCCGACGCACGCGTGTTTAGCGGTGCACATATTTGGCTATTTCAACAAAACGACGAACAAATACGTTCGGCGATGATATATATTATTCTATATATATATATATATATACAAAAACAAATATATATACAGTTGCGGTGAGGACAGATCACAAACTCGTTTACCGTTGTGTGGCATTTACCCAAGATCCATCTAATTAAACCGCAAGCCATAATTTCGGATGAAGTAATCAGAGCTAATCTTTAATATTAGCTGATGGATCGACGACAATGGCCTGAGAACCCATTTGAATGCCGGAAACTGATCTTTGATCTGACTCAGGTCAAAACACACATCAAATTCCGACAAATTGGCCCGCAAAATGAGTCGCTAAAACACATTTGCAAATGAGCCATCTCAAATTTCCAGTGACTATGGCGTAACATTTAACGACCGCTTGATTGACGACTTAGTTCGAACAATGACGTATCGAGTCACTGTCCTACAGGGGTTATGCTTATAAAATGACACTTTATCTCTTTATAAGGGGATATATCAAGCTGAACAATAGTCCAACACAAAGTGGGTTTGGAGAATATTTCACAGAAACTTAATTACCTTTGTGGTTCTGATATTAGCCAAATTTATAGCCCTTTAACAAAGCCTTTCATTATTAAAGTGACACTTAATTCCCGTCCGAAAACCTCTTACTTGCTGACCAGTGTATTACGCCTTAATTCGAGTTTTAAAACACGATTTTAGCGATAAAAGATATGCCCTATCGGTTGCGTAACAAATTGAAGAAATGGAAATTAAGCGAAAAATCCCCTTAAATTCTAAAAAAAGAACAGCATAATTTTATTAATTGCGCCAACGGTCAACGATCGACCTAGCCATATTTGGTGTTTGGGAATTCTTGGTATTCAGTCATCTCGAACGTCATAAGCGAACTCGAAACTTTCGGAAGAGGATAATAATGGATGGATTTGCGCCGAGAAGCAATTAACACAGCAATCTCAAGAGAAAGATTATGGTTGCAAATTTTTAATTGATTAAATTAGAATTTGAATTTGAATCTCGATTGTATAACAATCGGGTTTTCAACGGGGCAAAGGAATTCAAATGGTGGCCATTAAAAATCAGTTTAAGAGTGCAAGTTTCGATTGCGTAAATCGAGTCACCAACGGGAGCATCGAGTGGAACAGTGGGTCAAGATTAAGGGAATTGTGGTTGTCCTTGCTGCAAGCCAAGGCAAAGGTCATCGCCGACTCGGGGGAAACTGCATGGGAAACCAGTTGCGGGTTGATTCATCCAGCTGGATCGCTGCCCAGCGCTGGATGATGCTGCGTGAAGGTTGCCGGTGCCCTTGAGTGAGTAATTGCCATAACTTCAGGGGAGGAGTTAATTCGCTGCCACACGCCGCACCGTTCAGGCGGAACTTTGGAGAATATATGCAAATCCCCGAATGCCCTCATAAATAAAACATTCCGAAGTAGTTTTATTATAGAACCCCATAGAGATGCGAAATTAATTTATGTCTCTCGTCGCGCTAACCAGCCCGAGTACCAATACCCGCGGCTCTAAACTAGATTTATGCGCGGGATCAGCTAAAGAGTGCCATTGTCTATGTCGTTAAGTGCGAAGTGGCTCCATCATCGCGATAGGCCGACAAATTGGCATCGCAGCGCAGCGTTATCGATCACCGCAAAATATTTTAGAATTTTTATCGAGACCATGCGGGACCTCCATGCCGCGGTTCTTCCCCTGTTCTCCCTTATGATCTCCAGACCCTAAGCCCATCTTTCTTGGCATATGATTATCACACGTTTACCTGTTCTCCCCAAAAGATACCTCCCATATGATCCCCATATTTCACCGGTTTTTCTTGAATTCAAATTAAACCCTGCTGCTTTTTATATTAGCTTTGGCTCTGCGCCTCAGACAGTTGTCTCTGCTCTTAAGTTATCATATAATTTAAAGTTGGCGATTTGCTTTCTTTGGTCCGTGGCTTATGATTTTTATTAGATTCGAGCTCATTTACGTCGCTTGTTCCAGAGCTGGCCAAAATCGGAATTTGTTGTGGCCGAAAAGGTATATCGCCTGGAATCTGGACAATAAGGTTATGGGTGTCGTTCTGGTGGCGAGAAGCGCGACCAGCAACCAGCCATCGCCGGCGACGTCAGCGCCGGCAGCCGGTTAACCAACCCAAGCAGGTTCTGTTTAGTTTTCGGGGCTCCGGCGAGAAGCTTCTGCCGCTCAGCACCACCGCACCGCCATCCTGAGGCGCTGAACTATAAATAATGTAGACCCGAGCAGAAGCGGCACAGTCACAACTCTGCATCCGTGGTGTGGATTTGGTTCTGAGCAAAATGGTAAGCTGATACAGAGGATCGAGGATTTGCCCTAGCCCAGTCGGTGGTGGATACGAAATCCGACCTGGGACCCTGAGCACTTCGGAATATGCTTAGGCAACGACTACAGTTCAGTGTTCTGCGTTTTCTGTTCCCAGAAACTACTCATCGCCTTCGCCCTGGTGGCCGTGGCCAGTGCCGACGTCTCGCACCTGTTCTCGCACAGCAACAACCTCCACGAGGATGGCTACCACTATGGAGCTCCCTCGGAGCCCTTCCCTGTGATCGATCTGCCGGTTCCCCATGAGACTGCCCACGTACCGGTGGTTGTCTACAAGCCCCAGCCCACTACTCCTCGTCCCGTCTACACCGCCCCCCCGGTGGTGTACAAGCCCCAGCCTACGCCGCCACGTCCAGTCTACACCGCTCCTCCCGCAGGTGTGTTGAAGGATGATGGCTACCACTACGGTGAGCCTTCCATTCCTTTCCCCGTCACCGTGCCCCCACCAGTGTACGTGAGGCCCACTCCCCCCAAGGTCGAGTACCTGCCTCCTCCGACCACCAAGCGCGTGTATGTTGCTCCTCCCACCACCAAGAGGGTGTATGTGCCACCCCCACCACCACCACCGTCGCCACCCAAGCAGGAGTACCTGCCACCTCCACCGACCAAGAAGTACGTGCCTCCCCCACCACCACCACCACCGACCAAGAAGTACGTGCCTCCCCCACCACCACCACCACCACCAACCAAGAAGATCATCTACACCCCACCCCCAGTGGGCGTCCTTAAGGACGATGGCTACCACTACGGCGAGCCCTCCATTCCCTTCCCCGTGACCGTGCCCCCACCAGTGTACGTGAGGCCCACTCCCCCCAAGGTCGAGTACCTGCCTCCCCCACCCACCAAGAAGGTTGTGTATGTCCCACCCCCACCACCACCAACCAAGAAGGTCGTCTACGTCCCACCCCCACCACCACCAACCAAGAAGGTCGTCTACGTGCCTCCCCCACCACCACCGACCAAGAAGGTCGTCTACGTGCCACCTCCACCACCACCGACCAAGAAGGTCGTCTACGTGCCACCTCCACCACCACCAACCAAGAGGGTCGTCTACACGCCGCCCCCAGCACCCAAGGTCGAGTACCTGCCACCCGCGGAGAAGGGCTACAGCTACCCCAACAACCCCCAGCCCTCGTTCCACTTCTAGGCCGATCGAGACCCTTGTAAATACACAGATTAAGTATTAGCCATATTTGTGAACGAATTGTGAATTAGTGGTTTGGCCTTTCGAAGGAAAGCCGAATCCACTTGGTATAACTGTCAAAATAAAAATCAAGCGATTTTAAGGAATATGTCTTTTAAATTCTTATACGTCAATAATTCAAGAAATATTTACTAATCTCATAACTTCTGAAAACAAAAGAAGAAATTCTTTAGTATTGGTAACAGTTGCTTTAGCCTCTACCATTGGATTTGAGATTATGTGAATATCATGCCAGTGAAAGTATAAAATTATAATTCAAATTAGCAAGTTGCGTCATTTCAACACCAACAAAGAATTGCTAATTTGGAAATTTTTAAAATTTCAAGGCTACAGTATTATTTAAGCGTATAAGCATTAACTAAAGAGTTTTTAGACTATTTTATTAAGAGCGCATTTCATTAAATCTGGTTTGAATTTCTATATACTCATTATCACCTTGGAGAATTTATTCAAATTTACTTGTTTGCCAGCACTAAGTTTTTGCAATGATTTAAGCTTAGAAATATTACTAAAACTTTAAACTTAAGCTTATCAGAGTTAAAACCGGGTCTGGTTAATACAGCAACTTAATCAAATATGTAATGTTCTTAGAATATGAAAGTAGAAGACAAAATTAGTCAGAATTACAAGTGGACTTAATTTATTTTTTAATTGAAGAATTTAATTATCTTTAACTACTCCTTAATACGACTATGTATTTCGAATTATAAAGAATGCCTGTTGCTATGCTACAAATTATATTATTTTAAAGAGACTCCCAAAAGTAAGCAAATTTAAAAAAAAACCCAAAACTTGAGTCTTGAATAATAACATAACTTCCTTAAACATCAATTAATCATCGTTTGCCAAATCTGAAACGGGATGACTGAACAATTAACAGAGTTCATAAGCCGACAATAATTGTATATAAAAATAATGTTGAGAGGATGTTGTGCCTATTCATATTTGTTAATTAAATAATTATGAACTCTGGCAAGATATCAATTGTCTAAAAAGGCGGAAAAAATCGATTAAAATGTTTGACATGAGCCGGATCGTATTTCAGTCATTAAAAGCTACAGTAAATTCCCACAATTAATTACATATTCTGTAAGGCTTGAATGATTATTCCAGATATTAAAGTTCAATGGTTCGTCTTAAGCCTGTTCTCCTTTTGTTTCGGCTTTCTTCAGGTGATTGATATAAGAGGGTGTGTCTCCGAAATCCCGTTGCAAGTTCACAGCAGGTGGAATTTTAGTCAGACAAAACAACCTGAAGCTAATGCCATCAATCTTTCGATGTCCCCTCAAAGGCGATACGTAGTATAATCAAAATGTCGAGATTGGCATAGATAAATTGTGCGATCGTCGCCGGATCTGCAGCCGTAAAACGCTAATGAAACGGAAACGTGTTGAGGCGTCGCTTTTATGCGCTTCAAATGCTCGATGGATGGGGATCAAATCGGATCTCATTGGATCGGACAGGGCTGCATAATTGAATATGCTTGAAGAGCTACTCGGATCACGTGGATCTCACTAGTAGTGAACTAGAGATGGTAAAAAATATAAACAAATATCGGTATTAAGTCAATGTTGAATATAAAAATCGATTGATATATCGAAAGTTAGCATGGAATTTAATTTGATATCTATATTTCTATATATACTTCTATATTATAATACTAATACAGCATTAACTTAGATCCACATTTTTATCCTTTACGTTCTTTCAATATTTTAAATTTAGGATTTCATTTTCTCCTACTTTAATAAACCGATTTTTAAAATATTTCATCGTGATAACATATCGAAGTTAGATATTCATCCCTAAGGCAAACACAGAGATCAGTCAGAATCATTAATTCGAATGCAAATCGCCGCGGAGCTGAGACAAAGGCAAACGCACTGACACTTGACCCCACAAAACAAGTCTTAGCCTTGGCAATGGCTATGTGGCTGTCGATGGAGATGTTGTAGCATTTTATGTGGTGGCAGTAGCACTGCTTCCACCATTTGGCCCAAGACATCGACCCATTGGAGCTTTGTCTCTCCGCGTTTTTGTTTGTTTGTTTATCTAGGGCCGCTCACTGTGTTTGGCTCCGCGTCTTGGCTTCAGCACCGTCATCACGATCGATCCGCTTTGGCGCAATTAATAAAGTGAGGCAAATGAGCCGAGCATATAGAAGTATGAATAGTATAAATAGTTTGGGCTCCAGCGCCGGCGCTTGCATTCGCTTGAGCAACACTCCGGTGGAAGGCGACAACCATTACAGAGGCATTCTCAGCAGATCAGCGGTTCCCTTTCGACGTCAAATTCCACCTACAGGTCATCATGGTAAGCTAAAAACATAAACAATTACTCAAGTTTTCTTAAGCGCAAAAATCAGCTGCATACTTGCATATTATGCAAAGATTTTTCCATAAAACTCTCATAATTATAAATCCTGCTTTATATCACGCTTTAAACTAGCACTTGTTAAATTATTCATATTTTATGAAAAGAATAATTTAGTATAGGTAAGCATGCCTTCACGGCAATAATTGATATGAATATATATAGCTCTATATTTTGCATTTTTGCAATTTGTAGATTATTGAACTTAAGTATAGTTTAGAAAGGATTGAACACATATGGTATCATACAATATTTATCAGAATATTAATCAAGAAACTCAAGTCTTAATCTTATTAAAAAATGATTAAAATAGACAGATTTATTTAGAAACAAATCGCTTGTCAGGAAGCAAAATCTTTCATTTATTATAAGTATTTGTTCTGCAAAATCAATCAGATCTATATAACTAATTTATTATAATTTCAACCTGCAGCGCCTTACTATAATCGGTATCCTCCTCCTGGCAACCTGTCTTTTCGCCCAAGCTGATGTATCCCAGCTGGTGAGATCTGGCAATGGCTTTGTTTACGATGTGCCCAAGGTCACAGAGCTGGAACTGGAGGTTAGCAACGAGTTCCCCACCGGAGAGGAGTTCCCTCAGGATGCCATTCCCGTTGCGCCCTCAGATGCAGAACTAGGCCATATACTATCGCGGCAAGAGACGCTAATCCAACTAAGTAGTTGATTAAACGCTGCCGTTAAAGTGATGGGATTTTTTTAAGAGTAAGGGACATCACTCTAAATATATTCATAGTTCTGTAAACACATTCTTTTAGCTTGACACTTATTTGGGTAAATATTTGTTTTTATAAATATTTATATTGTCAAGTCCGAGACGGGTGGCAGTTTTAGTTTTTCTTAACTATAAAAAGGGAATATTAACAAATATACCATTTTATAAATGTTTTGATAATTGAATTATATAATTTTTAAAATGAACAAATTTAAATGTGGGACTAACGAATTTGTGGATAAAATATAATATAAATAATAATATATAATTAATAAATGATTGTTTTTGTCTTAGTTATGGTTTGTTAAAATTTGATTTGGCTAAAAAATATAACTTATTAAGAAAGAAACAAATCAATATGTGAATCAATATTTATTGAGATTTTTTTTGACAATTCTTTTGACAAATTAAAGTTAAAAAACCCCATAACTAACGCAAAAGACCATCAATTTTAATTCGGCAACCTTTCCTATGTTATTTTTATTAAATTAACAAATCTGCATACTCAATTTTAAATTTATAAAAATAAAAAATTGTACCAATTTTTGATAATTTTAACGATGTAACCCCCTTATAAAATGTTGAAAATATTGGAAATTTTTATTTTCCTGCCGGAGATGGCTAGATCGTCTCGGCTGTTGATGCTGGTCAAGATTATATATGATTTGTAGGGTCGGAATGTACTCCTTTACAGAGTAACAAGCTTATTACTAAAATTGTAATACCCTTCTGGGGTATACAAATATCGATAAATGTCTTTTAAAAAATTACGAATTATGCAGGACTTCTTGAGGCTTCTGATAGACAATCAGTGAATGAATGCCAAAAGTTATAAATATTCAGATGAGCTTTTTAATTATTTAAAACTTATATATTTGACATAATAAATAATAATAATTTTAATTGGATCGAATGATTGATTGTTTGCAAGGGTATATAAAAGTCAGCTAGCTGGCTTTCTTGTTTAATTTGAGCTTAGAGCTGATTTGAAATAGAGATCGATTTCAGACAACTTAGGCAAAGCATTAAAATTACAAAAATGTATATTATTGTTTAAACTATTTGGATATTGTATTGTTGAAAATGATCTTGTTCTTCCCCCGCTGTCTGTAATGTGTTAATAGTTCTCCATCTTGTCCGCCTCTACTGGAGATCCCCATTGATCTGTAACCGAATTGCTTCCGCAAGATCATGTCCCAGTAGACCGTAGACAGCTTCATTGTCCATCGCTGTCCATGAAACGCTGACCACTCAAACTGAAGCTCGGACTGAAACTTCTTGAGCTGCAAATGGCAGCGCGCGCCATAATTATTATAAATGAAGTCTAAATGATTTATGACAGCCAGCAGAGCACGCTTACAACGCTCCCAGCGGCGGAACTAAGTCTTCGGCTGCACGGCAAAAAAATAGTACGTATTTATAGGACTTAAAAACTAGAGGCTTTAACTCTAAAAAATTAATCAAAATGTGTCTGTGTGTTTAAAAACTATAGTTAGTGTCCTAAAATATTCAAAACTAATGAATGAAATCAATTTTCGATGAAGCTAAGATATAATTAACACATTAAATGTGTGTTTTTTTAATTCAATTAAATCTCTATAAGGGGCCTAACCAAACTTTATTAATTTGTTGAAGTAAGCATGGAAGTTTTATATAAATTTTTAAACCACAAATTATTATTTCAGAGATAAACTATTCATATGAAAAGAAAATCACCATGATTGTTAGGTGCATGGCTATTAAAAATACCATTCATTTATATTTAAGAACTATTACTACCTTTAAAATATATGCATTATTTTAAAATAGTTAAATAGAAATAATGATTTAAGTAAGGAATTAAAGGATTAATGTAACAATTTAGTGGTAGTTTAAGGAATATTATTATAAATGATGCATTGAACTTTAGTAATACCTGAACTCAATCATTTTCGTAATAATTAACACCTTTTAATTTGATTTCTTGTTTGAGAGCGAAATTTGGGGAAGTTGAGCGACGTATTTTACATATCTTAAGCAATAAATAAATATCTTAAGCAATAAGTTAGTCCAAGCAATAAATTAATTGGGTAAAAATGTAGTAGGCCCTTAGAGTTATAATCTAAGTTTAAGACAAATATATTATTTGTGCACAGTAATTTGCACCTTATAATTGTTAAAATATTTAATTTTTTTTGTAAAATTTTTAATGACAAAAAATGCTCTATTTTTCTCAAAGTGCCTTGACTTAGGGCCATTCTTCCGTCGGAAGCAGAGGCTTAGTTTTCGGCTGAGTTTGCCACCTTAAACAATAATCTCTGTGGTAACAAGAGGCCGTGGCCCGAGTGACGATGCCGATGAAAATGCTTACAGTGGAGACCCATAAAATCATAATGCCGAAACAATGACGCTCACTGCTCCTCTGTCTTCTGTCCTCTGTCAACGCAGCAGAGCAGCATTGTGGCGCTAATCATTCATATAAACAACGCAGATACAACTGCAGATACAGATACAGATACAGCCACAGATACGCTTTAGGTTTACCGATACAAAGAATGCCGTGAGGCTAGCGGAGCGATATCGATTTAAATGATAATAATTGGCCTTTGAAGCCATGGACAGTGTGGAACTGTTTTAGAATTTTGACTATAAATAAACAGCCATCGGAGCGAACGGTCAATCATTTGCGGTTTAAGAGCTCAAGGTGTCAGACCTAGACGAGATCATAACGGACATGGTGAGTGTGGTCAGTTAGGGCTCGGAAATCACCTGGAATTAACGATTTTCGGATTGATTTTGTATATCTGCTCCGTATTTGCAGAAGTTCTTTATTTTGGCCACTTGCCTGCTGGCTTACGCCGCCGGAGATGTGTCACATTTGCCGTTGGAGCTCCTGGAGGAGCACCATGAGCATGGCTACGGCTATGACTACCCCAAGCCGGAGGTGCCCTTTGTGATTACCAGCACCACGGAGCCGCCACCACCGCCGCCGCCGCCAACTTACCTGCCGCCCAAGCCAGTGCCTACCTATCTGCCTCCACCACCACCCACAACTACTACTACTACGACCACAACTACGACTACCACTACACCTGCTCCGACCCCCGCTCCCACTTACCTGCCTCCTCCTCCTCCCACAACCACCACCACACCTGCTCCTACTCCCGCCCCCACCTACCTACCTCCCCCACCACCTCCGCCAAGAACCACTACTACCACCACGACAACTACCCCCGCTCCCACGCCGGTGCCAACATACTTGCCGCCTCCTCCTCCACCTCAGCCGGAGCCTGAGCCAGAGCCCGATCATGGCTATCACTATGAAGCCCCAGCCGAGCCATTCATCTTCTAATCAAAAATAAGAGAAAAACCTATAAAAAAAGACAAAAAAAGAAGCACCGCCCCACTGGACTGAACCCGCTGAAAATTTCCCCGGATGACTTTGTTTTGATCGTTCCACACTAGTCTAAGGTTTACATAAGTTAAAGCTAAACGTATCTCAAATAAATGCTGTTTTGTTAACCCCATTTGCATTGATATCGCCTCCATTTCGGGACTGGATCGGGGCAAAGTGGTCCAGATGGCCGAGTCAATCACCGTCAATTGTCTGTGGGATTTCGTCGCTGGCCACTGCATATTCATGAGCCGCTTTGTTGAGGCAGCTAATTTGGCCGAAATGTCATTAATTGTTTGGTAGAGAGGAGATACCACACGCCGATAATTGGCCACCGTCAAGTTCAGGTCGAGAAAACCGAGAAAAGTGTGAAGAAAACCAAGCTCGAGGAAGCTGCGCTTTTGATGGTATAAAAGCGGTAGCCATCTGCGATATTGACATTACTACCTGTTGTCGGCAAACGGCAGAAACATCAACCGGATAATCTCGACGAGACCATGGTAAATAGCAGGAGAACTAGCTCCTAGTTTGGTCTATCTAATTGAGTGTCTTATCATCTTGCAGAAACCCCTGATGATCCTGCTGGCTTTGGCCGGATTGGCCGTTTGCGCTCAGGCGGATGTCTCGCACCTGTTTGGCGGAGGTCACCAGCACGACCATCATGACCACCATCATCACCACGAGCATGATCACCATGAGCACTACGATGCCCACTCCTCGCACTCCTCACACTCCTCTTTGGGCCATGATCACCACGACCTGCACATCGATCTGCACTTCCAGCCAGAGCCGCACCATCACCACCATCATGTCCACGAGGCCAAGTTCGATATTCCCAGTGGCTACAACTATGGGGCACCGGAGAAGCCGCGCCAGAAGTACCTGCCACCCAAGGTCTCCCTGCCACCGCCACCTCCTCCACCGCCAGTGGTGCCAAAGGCAAGCTATCTTCCTCCCTCAAAGCCGGAGGTGAAGTACCTGCCCCCTGAGCCGGTGGCCCCCAAGTATCTGCCGCCCAAGGTTGCTCCCAGCCTGCCTCCGCCACCACCTCCCCCAGTTCTGGCTCCCAAGCCAACCTATCTTCCTCCCAAGAGACCAGAGACAAAGTATCTGCCTCCCTCCACGCCAGAGGTGAAGTACCTGCCCCCAGCTCCTGCGGCCCGGTATCTGCCACCTAAGGTGGCGCCCAGTCTGCCGCCACCACCTCCTCCACCACCAGTGGCGCCCAAGGGACTGTACCTGCCACCTGCCAAGCCGGTGGAGAAGTATCTGCCTCCCTCAAAGTCCGTCGAGAAATACCTGCCGCCTCCCAGGCCCGTGGAGAAGTACCTGCCCCCCAAACCGGAGTCACAGTATTTGCCGCCAGCACAGCCCGAGGTAGATTTCCACATTCCTATTCCCTCCTACGCCCTGCCCCTGGGTCCAGCACCAAGCTCCCTGCCCGTGGAGAGCCACGACGCCGAGCCAGGATACCATTACAAGCCACCACTGCGTCGCTTCCGGCACTAGGATCGCCCCAGCACCACTCACAAGCTCCCCACCCCCTCATAAGCCAAGCACCTGCATCTAGCTTTAAGCTGTACAAATTAAAAGCATTTTAAACTACAAAAATTAATGGTTATTAGAGTGGTTGATTCCCTGATTCCCCCGAGAGAGATATTGCACCACTTCAGCTCTTTCACCATCCTCAAGGTCAGAGCTATCGCCTCCAAATCGCTGTCACCCTGCCCCGAGGGATCCGTGTGGATTTCGATCTGACCCCCAAATCTAATTGCGGCCAATCAACCGAGCTTGCCAAGCTGCTTTAGCTTCAGCTTCGATTTTAGTTTTAGTTCGGCTTGATCATCACCTGCAGTGTCTATAATTACTGTCTTTGAATATGAAAAATGATGTTCGGCTTTGGCTGTGGATATGGATATAGAAATTGATTGGTTGGATGCGGTGTCTGTTACAGAAACCAAAATCGCTAATCGTCAAGTGCAGCCGGCAGCTATGGGGCGACAGTTGACCTCTTTCAATGTTGCCCAGAGATCACAGAGATGGGGCAAGTCACGTAAGAGGAGAGCGGACTAATTTAATTAATTTAGCTAAAAACGAATGGGAAATACTCTCACTAAGAGGAAGGCAGAGAAGTCTACGAGTTGGCTCTATCAACTCCTTATTGATCACAAAAGTAGACTCACTACAACATAGTGTTTGTTACTAAGAGATTTTGGTTTGTTGACTCAGAATATCTGGTCATTATAATGTACCTGGTCATTACCATAAAGTAAGACAAAAAAGGATTGGAGATCGTGTATTTGGAAGAAAATAAATAAAAATCACTGAGTGTGGTCACTAAATTTAGTTAACTAACAAGAAAACTGAATAATTATACTCTTAAACGCGCTTCGGAAGAGACTATATTTTTTAAACTATCGAGAAGAGCCTTGCTGCCAGAAATTTAATCGATTTAAAAGTTATCGAAAGGGCTGACATTTAACATGATTAAATACACAAAATCTTAAAAAACTTTACATATTAATAGACATAAAACAATAAGGTAGTGAATGGAATAAATACTTAAGGAATAACTAATTCGACTACAAAATAATTAAAGGGATTTAGATGTTAAAAATAGAGGATTCGAAGCTCTCTTTCCCAAGGCTTTACTCTCGAAATACCGCTGGAGTGGCCCCAAAAGTGCGATCAACTTTAAATTCCGATCGTTGACTAACCAAAAACTATTTTAAATACTTGGCAAACGCAACGGAGATCGTAAACCCCAACACGTTTATGGCTCCCAGCCATAAGAAGCTCTCCGACCGGGCCAAAAAACAAAAGCCAACGCAACGAGATGACTTCGAATTAAGAGATTTAATAAAAAATTGAATGCCAATTCCCAATACCAATACCAATGCGCGAATACCAATACCCATGCCAATGCCGGCTGTCAAAGGGGCGAGACCCCTAAACGCCGCTTAGCTGACAGGCTTGAAGACATATAGCATTATATAGCCAGATCGCAGACAGATCGTCTGTCTCGACGACAGCGTCGTTGGCGTTTTGGAAGTAATGGTGGTGGCGCGGCGAGACGGCTTTATAGCGGCCACTGGGTTCAGGTTCGGGTTCTCTAACTGTATAAATAAAGAAGCACTTGCCGGAAACTGTATCACTTGGGCAGAAGCAGTCGTCGCAGCAAGAACGTTCCCGCCACAAAATGGTATTTCAACGCTCTCAAGGATAATCACCTTATGGATCTGAGAATTAGAATTGTCTATTTATATATATTTCAGAAACTCCTCATCCTGGCAGTTTGCAGTTTGGCCTTGGCCGCAGCCGATGTGTCGCATCTCTTGGGACACGACCACCACCACGATCACCACGATCACCATGATCACCACGACCATCCTGGCTACAACTACGACCCGCCAAGCATCCCCTTCGACCTGCCCACTCCTGCTCCGGCCTATCTGCCTCCGGAACCAGTGACCGTGCGCGTGGTTGCCCCAGTTCCCAGCTATCTGCCGCCCAAGCCCGTGACCCAGCCTCCGCCAGTGTATCTGCCGCCCGCGACCGTTAAGCCCGAGATTCCGGTGGTGAGGACCCCCAAGCCATCTTATCTGCCTCCTCCCCCACCGGTGGTGAAGGTCAACCCACCCAAGCCCGCCTATCTGCCCCCTCCTCCACCAGTTGTGAAGGTCAACCCACCCAAGCCCGCATATCTGCCTCCTCCTCCACCGGTCGTCCGAGTGGACCCACCTAAGCCTGCATATCTGCCACCTGTTCCTGCTCCCGCTCCCGTGGTGGAGCAGCCCCGTTATGTGGCTCCATCGGTGCCCAGCTTCAAGATCCCGATCCCCTCGTACGCCGCTCCCCTGGAGGAGCCCGTGAACAGCTACCTGCCGCCCCAGGAGATCGTGGAACCTAAGAGCGAGGATGGCTATCACTATGACGCCCCTGCCCAGCCGTTCCTCTTCTAAACGCCGATCATTACTAGCCATTTGTTTGTTTTCTTCCAATGTCACGTGTATTTACCTGTAGTTATTTATTGTTTACCGAGCCTGCACTAAAAAACGAATAAAGCTTCGCACTGCCAAACGTAAAATTATTCTTTTATCAAAAACCTCTTGGGCTAACAGCAAATTCCCAAGGGGATCTGGGGAAAATCCTATCTTCCAAGAGACGGCAAGAACAAGTCCGTGAACTTGGCTCAAGTGCCACATACATAATTGCCGGCTAAAAATATCTGTGAACTCGGCAGAACAGTTTCACTCAGAGGCTACTTTTTGATCTCTTCTTTTTTGGGACTGAGTAATGCTCTGTATCCGATTCCGGCTTGATTTATTGACTCGCCAGAGAAACCCAAACAAATCCAACGTTGAGTAATTGAAGTGAGCAGCCATAACGGCCATAAGCTCTAATTTTATGGCCCGAGCTGTGGCTGAGCTCCAATAAACGACGGTTTTATAATTTATAACAATGCCTTAATTGCTCCAAGACAATCGCTGGCATTGTTGTAGGTGTGAATACAGATACACCCGCAGATCCCCCGCAGATTCTTAAATCCGCCCACAGTGCTGTGAAAGTGAAACTAATGCGATCAGGAAGTTGTGTCTATATTTTTGTTGGTTTTTGGTACTGAAGAAGAACGTTTGTTGACAAAATGAATTGCTTTATGGAAATCGATTGCATGATCTAATGGCCGGCAACCCGTTCCTTCATCTCTGTCAGCAAATGCAAATTAATTAGATTATTACGTTTATCTTTCGCTGGACGCCCAAGAATGATTTACCTAAGAGCTTTATCTACGGTTGTTGCTCTTAGTAGCGCCGTTTAAATAAATAAACACGGCCCATAAATTATCTCTCTCATCAACGGTTTTAGATTTTCGATTTTCGGCTTGAGACTTTAGTTTTAGAAAGCAAAACTGATGACCCCAGTCGACCAGGCAGTCGTCTAGCCTGTTTCTTATTCGTTTCGCATTCGCCACTAATGAAACCAACTATTTGTTTCCTCATTTTCGGCACGACATTTTTGTTGATGCATTATATACCAAATGCTAATTGGTTGTAGCTATTTTATCGGCATGTTCTAGGCAGATCAGTGCCATTTTTGTTTTTCATATTCATTTTCCTTTGCTTGAATGTGTATACTGTGCGTATACGTAATGTGCACTTTCCAACATCACTCATACGCGCAGAACGCACATTTTTAAAAATATTAGTTGAGATAATAAATAATACAAATCTTTTTGAATATTTTATAAAGCTATTAAATATATGAAGAACAATAGGGATTTTATACTGTAAAAATGTATTTTTGTACTATTTCAAATAAATTATTAAATTAAATTTATTATAATTAATATGGCCAATTCTTTTTTATTGGTTTATTATTTATTATTCTTTTATTAGTTTGCTCTAAGCAAATATTTTGGAAACTATTTTTGTTTGGGTCTGCATGGACATACTGTGCGTATGAGTAATTTATCCATCCGTATATTACTCATACGCCTGGTATGCCCATTTGAATCATAATAAAAACATAAATTCGTTCTTTCAATTGGGATATTATTGGGATTATTGTAAAACATTTATGAGTCTCTGACTCTGATTATACATTATGATTATACATTAAATCACATAAGAATTATTATTGCATTTTATTATGTTAGTCAAATCAACTTACAAGCAAGTTAACATTTTGAAGAAACGTTCTATATTTTCTCAGAATAAAATCTATACAACAAAATTAATTTCAAATCCACCACGTTTTATTTACCATAATATAATAATACTTTTATCTTCATACTTAAAAAGCCTAATTTCAGGCGAAATATTTCAGAAAGACCCTAATTATATAAAGCCCGAAATATATGCTATAAATATTGAGTATAACAGTTTGCTTAATATGTATACATCTTTGATTAACATAGCCAAGACCATCCTTTAGAAAATAGAAAATAAAAATCAAGAAATTTTTACCAAATTTAAAATAATGAACACTTTTTATTTCAAGTATACTGTTTCAATTATTAGTCTAAGCTTAACAAATATGAATGTATGTAATTAATTAGTAATATTCCCAAGGAAATACTCCTTCATGGTTTAACATTTCTTCCGCATAATACATTAATTAATCAAACAGAACCACGCTTATTATCTAGTAATTGACACCACAGATTGTATCGAGGTGCGCTCTCGGTCAATGTAAATCTGTGTAATTAATTACCGAGCAGCGAGGTCAAGGCATATAATTTCCACTTGACCCAGGGAATCCAAGAGAAATCCCAGCCGGAGACGGAAGCATCGCTGTCATCGCTGGCGCACACAAAGGAATGGAGTGGATTGGATCGATCGAGACCCAGTTTGTCATAGTTCATAGACAAAAGTGGCTGTTAATGCCCCTGAATAGAAGCGGAGGCAAGGCAATCAAATTGACAATCAATCCATCAATCAATAGCATATTGTCTCACCCGGACAGACACACTCTGTATGGCTTTTAAAACGGATTGTTTACACTTCTGGCATTTCCATCGATTTAGTGTCTGTTCTGAGATGTGTTTTGGGACAACTTAGCAGGTTTAGCAGAAGCTTAAACCGGTTAAGTTTAATGTATTTTGAAAGTATTCCACTAGATTTATGTATTCCTATTTGTTTACGAGCCGCCAAGAGTCATGCAAGAACCTGCATATCTAATTATATCTAATTGGCCCGAAGAAGTCGCGCCACTTAATGAGCGCCGACGCCACGCAACCCCGAAATTAAACCACATACATATATTTATATTATACTGTATATACTAGGTAATAAGACGGTGCGCAAATACTTTGTCCACAAGTACTTCTGCGCAGCTTCCGTATGCAAATGCCGGAGATATCAGAGATCCCATGCAGACACACAGACAGATTTTCCTCATGGCATTCCGTGATTAATGAGTAGCCCACGCCGACGGGGGGCACTCATCAAATCGAGAACGAATCTTCCACAATTTCGACACACTTTATTGCGCCTTGATGAGCTGTGAATAATACAATTAAGGCCCGTTGCGATGCGATACCCCGGGTGAGACTGATTGGCCTTGGCAGGTGAATGAAATAACTCGGAATCGAAATTTGTTTATCATTTTTTTACAAATAATTTACGTTTATTTATTCGTACTTTACTTGGCAATTCAACAATAACTGAATACTTCGTTTTTCGATCTTTGTCTTTAGAACATCATTTGTCTCTTTGTACTTCGCTCTTTATGCTTTTGATCTTGGCTTGTTCTTGTTCTTGTTCGTCGTTTCTTTGATGGTTTCGTTCTAGGATTAGGGTTGTATTAGGTAACGATAGTTGGATAGTTTTGATAGTTGGATAGTTGGAGTGGGTTTTCAGTGCGTGGTAATGGGTGCGTGGTTTTAGGTATTGGTTAATGCTTGATTCGGTTCGAATTGGATTGGGTGTTGGGTTGGAGAGTTGGTGCGGATAGTTCGGAGTTCGGAGTGGGAGAAGGAAGAGAAACGACAAAATATAGGAGGGATTACTAGGATTGTCGAGCATGTATTAAATATAGTTAAGAGCTAGCCGCCCATCTTAATAGCGGCGCAGGCGGTAGAAGCGTCTTACATAGACTGGACGACGGTACTGGTAGCCGGCCCTGCTGCTGTACGTGTGCCCCGCCAGCTGCTGCACGGGAGCCACCTGGATCTGCTGGGCCACTGGCGCCAGGTACTGGGCGCGCTGCAGGATCTGCTGCTGGTGCACGGGCTGCTGGACGAAGGACTGGACCACGGGACGAGCCACGGGACGGGCAATGGGTGCTGGAGCAGCGATCACAGGACGGGGAGCGGGGGCAGCCACGGGACGGGGGGCAGGAGCGGAGGCCACCGGGGCAGGATCCTCAATGTCAATGTACTCGGGCTCAGGAGTAGCGATATCCTGAGGATTGGGTCCCTGGGTGGCGGAGTCGGGCAGCTGGGCGCCACAAGCAACACCCACGAGGGCCAAGGCCAACAGCATGAAGAATTTCTGCAAGGAAATCAGGAAAAGACATATATTTTATTTATTTCTATTTAAATTATTTGCTAAGCTGGTATAGTTGAGTTCATGACCCCAGTGTGAACTCATAAAAGTTAGTTTATTTACAATTTAAGCCAAAAAATATATATTTTGGCGCAGCTGAATAAAGCTATATCTTCTTTATTGCCTCAATAAATTTGCTAGCGCACTTTAGTTTTAGCTAAAAAAAAAATGTTAATGAGCTTGCAACTAGTTGAAAATAAATATACACTTTTTATTAGTTCAAAGGCACTAATAATATTTTGATAAATTAATATCAAGACTGCAATTTGTCATATCGTGATTTCCAGGACATTCGTCCAAGAAAGTTAGTTCGGATGGAATCTATATATACTGTATATTCTATTAAAAAGAAATTGAAGTAATAAAAAGATAATATTAAGTTCCTAAATCCAAGCACAATAAATCCTTTCTGTTTTTAATGTATCCAATTCCCTTGCGCATATGTGCAAACATAACACCTTAACGTTTATACTCGTATCTAGAGGGTAACAATTAAGGAAGGCAAAAAATAAAATCTAGTGAGAGGTGCTGCTATTTTTGGAGCTATTTCTGGAGCATAATTATGTGCGTGTCTCCGGCACGGGTGTGAAGTGAATCGAATCCCGAGGGCCACTCGAGTCGGGACAGAGCGTTGATGAAGTCGTTTTCGGGCACTTGAGCTTGGGTTGGGGAGCACTTAACAGTAATAGTTATTTCGGGTTCGCTTTCAAATTCATGTTTAATTCACGATTCACTTTGGTTTTGTCTATAATTCATATCCTGCTTGGTCAGCAGAGCGGATCACCAGGACACCGGGTCCTTGTCAATGGCAGGATCACGTACCATTTTCAGTTTTGTTTCTGATTTTTTTAGGATGGTCACGAAATTTTCTCGAGCAGATGCGGACGAGCAATTTACACTTAAGAAGTTCAAAGCACAAATGATGATGAGCTGGTCAGTGGGTAGGAAATTTATACTATATCGCCGGCTCGGTCCGATCCGTCCGGTTCGGATCAGTTCGGTACGTGGGTCTAAGAGAGTCTGGTCTGACCGCCAAAATCCGAGACCGAAACCGAAACCCGATGAGACACAAACCGCACACGGCGTTATAAATAAGGTAACAACAAAATACTAACAGCAGAAGCAGAAGCGGCACCGCTCAGCACCACAAACAACAGCAACAACGACAACTAACCAAAATACAGCATCGGCAATTCAAATCAAAATTTAAATTAAATGAAACGAAATGAGAAGAAACGGGCGGCTAGAAGAGGCTGCTGATGGGTCTTCAGGTGCTGGTTGGTCCCTTTCGGACAATCACTTCGGTGTCGTCATGAGCCATGACGCACGGATAGGTCACAAGACAAGCAAAAGATCGTAAATATGCACTGTGCGAAATAGAATACAATATATTAAAAAATTAAGAGCATTAAAATGATATACTTAACAGAGAACAATAAGTTAAAAACCTAAAGTATCTTAAAATGCATTTTTTGTTTGTTTTTTTTTTTTTTTTTGTATCCTGCAATTGTAGGATATATTTTGAATATAATATTTCAACAAGTAATCAAAATTAAATAATAAATTCTGTTCCTTACTTTTCACAACTTTTACTAGTGCATTATGACTTGCTCACCCTGAATCCTTCAAGAACATGAATTGATTACCAATAAAGTTCGTTGCCTAAGTCATTCGTTTGGGTTCTTAGAAAAAATCACAAATATTTTAATTTGTCAGATTTTGCTTTAAACAATCTCAAAAAACATATACTTTGATGACTTAGCAATGCAAATTCGTTAAAAAAAATTTATCTCAGTGCAGATACTCTGATTCTATCGCCTGCTGTCGCACAGCACAGCGCGTGCCTCAATTGAGGTTCGTCGCCTGAGTCTTTTGTTTTGGCTCCTGCTTGAAAAAATTTGAATAACATTTTGCTAGAATAATATTATTTCAGCCCAAGTGGCTCCATGCAAGTATGCTAAACTCCCCCAGAACCTAACCAACAGGGGATGATTCGTCATGGGTATGGGATAAGCAAAAAGCATCACTGCTGCTGATTATACTCAACACTTAAACCATTCAATAAACATATTTTGACTTTATCATGTCAATTTGGAGATTGGATACCCATCTGGCCGGCGCGGCGACCTGGTAGCCCTCTCTTTCGGCCATTTGATCGTCGGCTAGCATGATTGTTTGTATCTTCTCTTGACCTTAGTGGCAACAATAAGCGAATTTAACGGCTTTTGGGCAAACATCATTTCCGTTTCTCGTGCGTGTGTGTGGGGAAATACATTCACCTGCCACCGTCAAGTGAATGAAGCCACTTGAGCCAAAGATGCAGTGCCAATAAAAATGATTTGTTCGATATCAAGGTCTCCCCCAAAAAGATTAAGTGGCACAAACACAGGAAATGGTTAATATGTTTTCGACATTGTAAAGACGTTACCATGAATATGCACAACACTAAAGACCACTGTATTAGAGCCCACTTTAAAATAGTTCTGGCCCGGTCATGTGACATCATTTCGGGTGCCTTTCACCTGCATTGATTGATGGTACATTTGTCAACGGCACCCAAGACGAGGAACATGGGAAATATATATGCAGCATTCATAATCCCACCATAAAATCTAGTAATGAACAAAAAAATAAACAATTTATTGTGTGTTTTTACGGTTATTAGAAAATTTAAAATGTAATTAATAATGCTTTGGTCCGCTGGTGTCTTGGGTTTCACATTCATAAATTTGATCTCCCGCGAAACATTCATTATTGGCTGCTTATGCCATTTGCGGCCATTGTCTATTGAGTCAGCGACATTTGACTTGCAAAATGTGTCATTTGTATGAGAAAAGCTGTGTTCTTCCCTCGGATCGGATCGATCGGTAATCAAGGAGTGCCATAAATCAATGGCAAGGGCGGGGCAGACATATATTTTATTTGGTTCGATGCAGTTCCACAGTCAGTGATAACATTTATATCATCGAACTCTTATTTATGTTAATACCCACCCATATATAATATTAATATGTTTCTGATCTTTCCATCATCGTGTCTCTTGGGGCCGGAACCGAAGCGACAACGACAACGACAATTTCGATTAATTTGCATATAGGAACCAGAAATCGAAAGATCGCACCGAGTGAATCAAAAGCCATGAGCCGCCATAGGAGCTTCGGCTAAATGCCGGTAATCGAAAATTCTCTTAATTTATGGCTCTATGCCTGCCGATAGCCAGAATCCAGTCGCCTTCACGTGCCCCCGAGAATCGTTTTGTTTTGCTCCAAGCGTTCAGACACATTAAGCATGCGACCTGTTGTCCAGCCGGGGTTAAGCGGGGCCATAAAAACGAATTTCCAAGCTAGTTGTTGTCTGACTGGGCGTGTGTTTACAAGCGATCCGCATCACCTGATAAGGACCACAAAAGATGCCCACCTGGGCCCCGGTGAATATGAATGCTTGGTTACCAAGAGAGCACTCTGTTTGGGCAAGACACGCCTCGTTGTCTCACCGCCAGTTTAGCATTTGAATATGCGCGTGTGAATGGGATAAATATAAAACATTTTCTGCGCTCCGTGTCACTTCTTGACATCTGTCTTCATAAATAGAACTAAAGAGGAAGCTCTGAGCGATTTTTGGTTAGAGAATTTAGCTAGTTCTTGGCTGTAATCATTATATGATTATTGACCTTGTCGAAAAGCGAAGATTCTCGTTCTCAGGCTAGTCGCGCTTTCCCGTCTATTTTTATCACGAGCCTCGACACAATGCTTCGTAAATATTTTATGGAATTTTTATATTTGTACAAGCTTCCGCACATTCACATTCACGAAACAGACCGGAGAGGCATTATGAATATTCAATATTTTTACGCAAAAAATTATAACAAACAACAAGCGAGGCACGGCAAATATATCATCTTGAAGAGACAATTGGAAACTCTGGCATACTCTTGTCGAAATAAGTATTTCGAAAGGCGCGCCAAACTGGTTGGCCCAGTCGGGCGACCCCTTCGACTTGGCATCGGTGGTGATCTAGGCCCAGAAATATTTATTGCAACACCTCCAAAAGTCGAGGTACTTGACAGATTTATAACCGCCTTAATAAATTGTCTTAAAATAGACCACAAACGCTGATGCTTAGTCTCGTTTCCGCCTCTGCATTTGACGAAATAAATGGCTCAACAATTATCGTACATCAGCCACTTGACCTACAGTCTGGCGGCGAACTCTCTGGATAGGAGCCAGAGGGTTTATAATTCAACAATTTATTTATTTTTTATTTCGTCGTCGCCAAGGCAAGGCAGATTCTCCAAAGATTATTCTGGTTCCAATCGATCGCCAGTCCCAGACAAACCGGCGGGCACCGGGACACGCGCACAGTGAAAGCGTCCGCAGAAGAACGTTAACATTTAATGGGAAGCATAAATTAGTTATTGAAATTAGCCAGAATCGAGATAAAATAATAGCCGAGCGGGAATGGGAATGGGAATTGAAAGGCGACCGAGAATGGGAATGAGAATGGCCACAAAGAGCCTCATCTAATCATTGTTTAACTTAATAATTAGTTTTTTATTATCTCCCCCTATAATTTGTTTCGCAACAACAGCAAACAATGAAATCGATGCCGCCTGAGGGGCCAAAATCATCGGCCAAAGACAAAAAAAGAGACGTCGCGACGTCGGTGGCTGTGAACCTGAGCAATTTAACCACTTTTGGCACCTTTTTGGCCGGCTCGTGCCGCCAAAAATCGTTGAAGCCAGCCAAGTGAGCTGGCATTTTGAACTTTGACTCTGAATATAATCAATAATAAATATCCACACGAGCAAAACTTAAAGTGAGAATCGAATTTAAGTGAGTAGATAAAGTGGAGATTGTCATATGAAACGAGTGATTTATAATGCTTGATATATAATTTTATTATCTATCTTTTCTAACATTTAAAATTGATTATAATATAATTACTAATAGTATACTTATTCATATAAATTATGTTAATTGTTCTATTTAGGTTTATGTTTATTTTACGTCCTGAAAAATACAGAAATTTCCATTTAACGTGAATAATAAAATTACTAATTAATAGTTTATCTCTTCTAACATAACTTAGTTCCCTTACCCTCCATAATAACATTTTATTATCTTTATTGTAAGCTTCTGTATACACATTAAATTATCTAAAAGTCATAAAGCTTGATAAAAACAACCTTAATGTATTTCCTAAAAGCCGCAAAAGGTTATATTTTTCAAGTAGAATCATAAAAACAAATTGATTATCGAATTTGGACCAATATGACTAATTTTATGGTAATAAAATAAGAATTTGGCCTGCATTGGGAACTTGAAACTAAACTGGTTAGTTATAATTCACAAATAGAGGTCACATTCTCCACTTCATTAGGCAGAGCCAAAGCATTAAGACCGCGATAAGCATTTCGAGAGAAGGTACAAATACAAATATGGCGAATACGGAGACGGAAACACTTCCCTCGAAGAGTATACCCGAGAATACTCTGCCAGTTAAAGATTCACAGATGCTGTAATCGAGGGGACTCAGTTCTGAAAAATTGCCCCAATAAAAACGGCATTAAGCTCTTACGGCTAATGGAGTGATTCGAAAGGGGCAGCCACGAGTCAGGCAAACAGGCGATCGATCACATTTCATTCATGCCGATCTAGTTCGGTGACAAACAGCCGTCGGACAACCCGTTCTCGCTTGGGAAGAACACTAAGAGGGGTTGGTATTTAACTTTATATACATATGTATATTTATATCTCTATATTTATAAGTATAAGCCATTCTAGTCAATTTGCACAAATGCAAATGCTGACTATTATGGTCGCATTTAAGGCTTGGTGGACGCTTAATGGCCATTAGCAGAACCCGTTTCTCTGATTCTTTTGCTTCGGACAGAAATTATGACGATGATTAGCCCCACGGGGCTAAAAGCGATGATGAAGGTTCGTTCTTCTTCTGGGGCTCCAGTCGCCGCTCTGTCTGCGGATCTCTGTAAAGTTCTTCTCGGACTCGCACCTGCGGTGAGTCAGAGGAGAGGATCATCTGGCGAAGCCATTGAAATGAGGATTCTCCGGTGATTTGACTAACTGCTATGACATTGTTTCCACTCGGATGCCGTTTGCTGCGCTTTGTCTCTGTAAGGCCAAGGTCGAAATTTGTAAAGAGATTGTAAACATTGGATTAACTGCTATGCGTGTTGCCTTTTCAATCGGATTCGTCGTCTTGGCCATTGTTGACTCTGCATTTGCATAGATTCGGGCCAGCTTTTTGGAGCTGGTGCCTATGATCCATTGTGACGGCAGCTGTCGAAGCTGCTGTTTTTTAGTCTGTTTTGACATCCATTATGGATTGGTGTGACAAGTGCTGTCAGTGCTCAAGACAACGACCCACATGGATCGGTGGCCCAGACTATATGCCGTTAATTGCTTCACGCTGGCCAGCATCTTTTAAGGCAACACTAACTAACACTTGACAAAAAATGTGGCTATAACTAAGCACTAAACAATAATTCTGTAGCTAGTTTTGATTTTAAGTTGTGGAATTGAGAACTTTAAGAAATTATTGTTTATATTATTAATGCGTTAACACATATAAAAATACATTTGTAAACATTTAAAACAATATATATTGCAAGAAGATATTTAATAGAAACTACAATCTTTCAAATGTTTCATTAACCAAATCTAGGTATATGTACAATATTTTTTATATTTATGTATATCAATTAAGGCTGCATTTTTTCCAGTGCATGTTTAAAGCCAGTCAGAAGCAGCATTCAATAAATTTGCGTGACAAAGCCTCTGGGGCTTACCGAATGAATGAATTTTGGATCGATCTAGACTAATCCACTTGTCTTCATATTTGACGCTTTTTCTGCATTTATTCGCTGTCGCCGTGCTTGATTAATGTTGGCGTTTTGTTCGTTTTATAATTAAAATTTAATAGAGCGGGCAAAATGTATGGCCAATGCCTTGGTATTATGCTAATCACTGGCGCCCACAGCGCTCTGCATTGAAAATCTTGAGAAGTCTCCGAAATCGCTTACACGGGCAATCATCCTGAACAAAGGCTAAGCCAATTTTCTGGCTATTCACTTTAGGCCACGAGCTGACTGGGCCGGGAGAGCCCATTGGCCAGGCCAAGCTAAAGCGAGTAATTGCCAATTTTTGGCTGCTAAACGATTTTGTTCACGCTCAGCAGAATCGCAGCGTTTAATCATAAATCGCCGCTGTCTGCGGCTTGATTTATTCGCAAGCCACTTGAATGAATGCTCGCCGGGAAGGTTAACAGTTGTTAAACATCTATTAGCAATTGATTAATTTGCTGTTAATGCGATACAGCCATGCGACTTGAGGGGTGGCGAGGGGATTTATTATTCGGCGGGGCGGCAATATCGGTCAATTGGACAAGGAAGTTGTAGCATAAAATGTATTATGCGGAATTTCGCGTGCAGAAGTATAAATTGAGACATCAGTTGGCTTAAATCGAGGTGTATGCTGATTGCCGACCGAATATTTAAATGAATCATTTCGCAAATAGCAATAAATGTCTAAAAATAGTGAAGACATTATAGTAAACTTTGCATAAATCGAGGTTTTTGGTTCATATCAATTTATATGAATGCCTATGGAAATTATTAAAATATATTAATCATTTTAAAAATAGCAAAAGCGTTTAAAAATAGTAACGGCATCAGGCCGAAATGTTTATGATTCGAGGCTGTAGATAATTTGGATTAATGATTGCCTATACAACTATGCTGAATATAAAATATTAATAATTAAATAAAATGAATTCAATAAATTGAAATATACAATAACTTTTAGCCTGTTACAAGACTATCTCTACAGAAAAATTATTGATGAATACTTAAAGAGTCATCTTTTATTACCATTAGTTATCATAATAAACATATTAAAGACTTTATCGATTTAAGCTCCAATAAAAAGCGAAAAACTTAGTTAAAGCTGCAAGTAAAATAAACAAATTAACCATAAAACTTATAGCGAGCTTAAGCTTAGCTTATAGTTTAAACAAAAATCAGCAAAATAGTAGGCAACTTATAAAGCATTAGCTTTAAAGAATTCGTTAACCATTTTCTCAGCATACATTTGGGCGAAACCTTTATTAAGCGCACAATCATGCTTGAACCAAAAATAGATATTAGTGGCACTTACTAAGTAAACATCAAATTTATTATAAATTCATTAAAATTAAGCAAAGCTATAAGAGTTATTTGACCAATTAAAATTAAGAATTTATTTTTTAAGAAAACTGTTCAAACATTATAAGGAAATATATTGAAATGATGTATAACTTACTTTATAAATTATTACTTAAAAACTTTTGAGGAAAGTCATTAGTTTTATTTATACATTTGTTCGCTACCTTAAATTCACCAGTAAGTCTCTTTAATTTTTAAAAACTAAAAATGATTAAAATAAACCCTTTCAAAAAGATTCTAGTCACTTTTCTGCATTTTTCCCTGTGCATGTACATGCGTGAGTGATTTTCATCGGCATTCCTCCGCCTTGTTTGCTTTTTCCCCTCGCGGATCCACTCGAACACCGCTGACGGGTTGATTCATATTTCGCTCGGCGGTGCCGTCGACACAAATCATCGTACGCAATGCCTCGAAGTCGAAAACGTTTGAGTGCGTTGCCAGTTTTACAATTGAACAGTTATGAGCCGAGACAACAGAAAAAAAACACCCAAAGATGAGGGAAATAGAAAAAAAACATGTACTTAAAACTATGCCAAGGGCAATTTCGCCAGTGATTGATTTACAAGGCGGCGAACGTAACGCCACGTAATGCAGCGAACGCATCGTAACTCGCAAGAATATCGCCGGCGCACGTTGCGTATGCGCAATATTTCTTGAGACTTCTAGCGAGGCGGGAACAGGTGCTATTTTTAAGTTTACGACTTTTGGCATCGGCATAAATCATTGTGTGACTTTATTCTCTGTCTATTAAGTCATAATTATAATATGTCCATTAATATTTTCGATTAGCCCCTGTCGGAATAAGTTTTGAAGAATTAATTGGAAATTTGAGATTAACGATGAAGAAGACGAGATGAGAATTTCGCCCTCGGGTAAAATGATGATGATTTTTTGTTTTTGCTGCTTTCATTTTATTTAGAATGACTTAATATTTATATACTCGCATTTACATTTGCGTGTTCGTTAGATTGCTGCGGCGGGGGAATATTAATAGCTTGTTTGGGAAATTTACACCCGGATGGAATGAGAATCGGAATCGTAAGCGGAATCACCAGCTACAGCACCATCCCATCTGGTTAGTATGGGCGAAATTAGTTAAGGTCAGCGGGCGAGCGAGTAGCTCTGCTTTTCGGGCCTATGCCGTCCACTTTGCCTCTATTTGGATTCCAGTAATTGCCATCGCATAATTATCGAGGCAAGGCAAACAATGCGTGGCGAATCCCTTGTCATGCCGAATCTTTTCAAGTGCCGTGCTGCAATCATAAATCACGCAAAAAGCCAAGACTAAGTGCAGCTGCAGATCCGATGGCTGACAACATAAATCACACCCAAGCCAGGCCGGCCGCTCGTTAAGACGTTAATCAAATGGCTCAGATCGGGCCGGGCTTAGGGCGCCTTCTGTCCAGCGAAATTGAAGGCCGCCGTGCAAGTGCTTATGTAATTAGTGGCAGTACCCCCTTAATGCCGCCAGTAACATAGCCACCCCCTCTGAGCCCTATTGGAAAATCGTTGCACAACCCACAACAACGACGACGACGACGACGACAAAGACGACGACGACGACAAAGACGACGACGACGACGAAGCCACTGCAGTTTTTCTTGTTTATCTTTATTTTTGGGCAACCTAATGAAGTTGCCACGGCTAACTCAATTTATTGACTAGGCCCGCCGACATATTGACTAAATGACTGATGAACCTGGCAGCGGGCTGAGAGTCGGTGGGAATTGAGCCGTCGTCGATCGTGGAGCTGATCATCGATCGGCTCGCAGTTGCTCATATTTATTTTGGCTCAGCCGGCACCTTGAGTGGCCCATGTATGGATGCGGCGAAGCAGTTGCAGTCGTTATGGGCTCTCGCAAAAATATATACCTATATATATGGTCGTTATGGGTTTATAGTTAGATATTGCAAACAACGCCGGCCTGAGAACGTTCACGGCTGCTTGACGCTCTCGGAATTTCCGCCTCTGATTTATGGCGCCCCCAGGTTTGATTGATTTGACCTACCAACTGGACACCAGCCGCCGGCTCCGTGCTCCACTGGGTGGTGCAGTCTGGGGACTGCTCTTGAACTGCTGGTATTTCGGCTAGGCTATCTGCCTACTTGAAAAAATAATGGGCAATGCTCAGATAAATCGTAGCGTAAATGCATATTACTTGAAATTAAAAGAAATAAGAAGGATCTGTGCTCCATTTAAAATGCAAAAATACAACAAAATAACTGTTAAAAATTTAAATGTTTATGTACAGAAATTTACATGAATTCCAGATAATCTATGAAATATGCTTTCATCATTTGAACTTATCTTTTTCTTCATACCAAAATCAAAATGATATATTTTAAGGAAATCTGTGAAACATTATTATATAGAATTTAATTAAATCTATTTAGAAATACAAAAAATAATAAATTCTTAATATTTCGTTCTTGGTATTGATAGAGCACATTTTCTTTCATGAATTTTTCTTCCAATGCACTTGCTGCTGTCAAAAACTGATTACCCAGAAGGTCACCATGCTAGCTGGGACATTGACCTGCCAGCGAATCCCCCGAGTGAGTGACGTATCCAGCTTTGGCTTTCGAGATTTGTTTTTATTTGGAAAAGATTTGAGTTGCGGGCTGTGGGTCCAATGGTGGATCACCGGACAGTGGCGGACACAAGAGCCGCGATTCTAGAAGGTAAAGGGTCTGGCAGGCTTATTGTAGTTGTAGCCATCGGGTCCCAGGGATCCAGCCTCCTCTCCGCCGCTAGTGGGTGGTGGTCCGTATTCCGGAGTGGGTGGTGCCGGTGGTGCTGGTGGACGAGGCTGATAAGTGGGTGCAGGTGGTGGCGGAGGCGAAGGAGGCTGTGGCTGATAGGTTGGTGCTGGTGGTGCTGGAGGACGAGGCTGATAAGTGGGTCCCGGTGGTGGAGCAGGGGGACTGGGCTGGTAAGTAGGTGCCGGTGGGCGGGGCTGGTAGGTGGGTGCAGGTGGACTTGGCGGACTAGGCGGGCGTGGCTGGTAGGTAGGTCCTGGTGGCGGTGCAGGTGGCGAGGATGGTGGTGGTCCGTACTCTGGAGCCGGAGCAGTGGGCTGTGGTTGCGGCGGGGTCACCTCGTTATCTCCAGGAGGCGGCAGGTACTCAGCTCCTGGCGAGGGACGTGGTGGCGGCGGTGGGCTGGGTGGTTGAGGCCTAGGAGGCTGGGGACGCGGAGGCTGGGGACGTGGCGGCTGCTGCGTTGGTGGTGGTCCGTACCCTGGAGTGGGTGCTGGTGGTGCGGGCGGAGCGGGCGGTGGGCCATATCCAGGAGTTGGCTGCGGCCTGGGGGGAGACGGTGGTGGTGGTGGTGGCTGCGGACGCGAAGGCGTGGGACGTGGCTTGGGCTGGTCAGGAGGAAGGTACTCTGGTCCAGGCTGCGGCGAGGGAGGCTGAGGCTGGGGAGGTCTATAAGGAGCAGGCTGAGTGGGCACTGGTTGCGGCGCAGGACGCGGTGGCTGAGTCTGCGGAGGTCCATAAGAGGGAGCTGGAGCCGTAGGAGTGGGCTGTGGTGGAGGACGAGGTGGCTGCGTCTGAGGAGGTCCATAAGAAGGAGCCGGAGCCGTAGGAGTGGGCTGTGGTGGAGGGCGCGGCGGCTGCGTCTGAGGTGGTCCATAAGAAGGTCCTGGGGCTGGTACCGTGGGCAGTGGCTGCGGCGGAGGACGTGGTGGCTGCGTCTGCGGCGGTCCGTAAGAGGGAGCCGGGGCAGAGGGCTCCGGTCCTGGGCCTCCTATGCCTGAGTCCTCAATGCCGTTACCTGAGTCTGGCGGCGGAAAAGGCACCGAGGGCTGCTTGTAGTGGTAGCCATCCTCCTGAAGATCCGTGTCCAGGTGGGACACATCCGCGTGGACACCCGCTGCCAAGAGCAGGGCCACCAGGGGCAGAAAGCAGCGCTGCAGAGAAACACGGATGACGGATGAGGATCACAAGAGTCCGGGTTTGCTGGCTAGCTGGTCAGTTACTCACCATTTCTACTAGGTTCGAAATGAGCGCGGGTTTTCCGAGTTTTCCCAACGCGACGCGACACTACACAAAAACGAAACGGCGGATCGAATTATGACCGGTTTCGCAGACGAACCGCACTCGAGATGGCTTATCCAGGTGGCTTGGGAGACGAGGCGACGTCTTCGTTGCAAAATCAGAAATCGAATGGTGCCCAAATGTTCTCCCTTGGCGCATTTATACCGGCCTGGTCGGGAGCAGCCCCTAAGTTGGCCAAGTCGGCGCTCCGACCGCTCAGCGGATGCCGAAGTTTTGAGTCAGCCAGCGAGACGAGTTTTGGCTCAAACGTCTCTCAGCCCGAGTGGCTTTCGCTCGTCGTCATCAGTGCCGTGATGATGGCGATGCTGCAACCTTTGATGTAGTCACTGGCGAAGATGGAGGAGATTGGGGGGTTGGAGAAGCTGTACCAAGAGAACTACAACCAGGAACCAAAGGGGATTCCTGGCCATTTGTGTGTTTGGCCAATTAAGTCCGACAGAATTCACACCACCGGCCACGTGGGCGTATGATTAATGTGCGAACTTTCAGCGACTATCACATATGGCCAAGATCTGCTAGATCTGCTAGAATCGTGCTTACATAATTGGCTGATGCTTATTGCCGTGGGCAAACTGAACAATCGATGCTCATTTGAATCGACATTCTCCAGTTGGTCAATAAAATGTTGTGCCCATAACAATTAGTTAATAAGCCAATTGACTTGGCGCGTAATACGCGGCGTATGCGCGATGCGGTCAGCTACAATCGATACAAAATGCATACATAGCTTGATTCGTTAATTAACCTTTGCATTTTTATTGGTTTCAGGTGACCCGGAGGCACCGATTAATTAGAGAAGCATTTACAAATCGATTCACTGGGCTTCCATTCTTAGATCTCATGCGTAAAATGGAATTACTTAAGTTTAAGTCCGGCCAACATAACAAAGTTCCACTGTTTATTGCTCTTAAACTAAGCTTCATTCTATATAAATGTAGGTCTATATTAGCTAAGTTCGTTTTAAAAATTATAAAGTTACTCACAATTCCACTAGGTTTTGTTTGTTTTTCTTTTGTTTCTTTTGATTTACTTGTTTAACATTGTTGCTGGTGAGTTATTTGCCTTCGTGATACTTGACGACTGTTCAGTGTTCAGTGTTTAGTGTTCCGATTCGTGTGTGTTTACCAAAAAGAGTTGATATTAGTTAGTTTAGGTGTTAATGCTGCGCAAGCAAGTATCGTTTAGTGTTCATTATTAATTATTAAAATCTAAAAATCCGCATTAATTGTTGCAATTTTTCATTGTTCTCTTCCGTCCCCAATACCTCGTGTCTGCTTATTATTGTTGCGTTTGCAATGCTGTTAACCATTTCAATCAGCCCCGGGCTGCTCCGACAACTCCTCGCTCCTCCTTACTTTCCCCTGTAGATCTCGATGATGCGATCCTGGTCCACGTACTCGAAGATGTGCGGGGCGTCCATCAGAATTCCCACTGTGCCAGCAGTGGTCACTATGAAGAAGATGTACAGCTGCAAGCGATCGATCACCATGGCCACGTACTTCCAGTCCTCGCGGGTCTGAAAATTAAGGATTTACTTGCCATTACTCTACTTAACTTTAGTGAGGAGTTATCCCAACCTGTATGTAGAGATCCTCGTTGCGCAAGTGCTCGGCAATGAACTCCACCGCCTCGGTGGCCTTGCTAGCCTCTGGAGAAAGCAGAATGGAGTCGGAGGACTCGCTCTCCCGGCGACACCCATCGCCCAGGCCCAGCTCTGCGCCGCTGTTGACCTTGCGGTTGATCTTGCAGTTGGGATGATGCAGGTCGGACAGCTCCATGACCTCCATCTTGGACTGCTTGCCACCGATGGCACTGATATGCTTGGGCAGCTCCGCCGGCGAGCCATACGACGGATGGGGGTGGGCTGGCATGCTCATCCCGGGCATCTCCATCATCCAGCGCAGACGAGTCTTACGCGGCCGCTTCATGAACAGGAAGGCGGGCAGGTAGTGTAGGAAGATGGAGCGAATGTACATCGGCATGCGGTGAGTGCGTGGCCCCCGGAAATTCCAGTTGATGATGATCACGGTCACCAGGATGGACACCGTGTTCATAATGAAGGTGAACAGCAGATACTTGGCGATCAGTGGCAGCACCAGCGACGTCGGCGGCAGAATTTTCGACACAAGCAACAGGAACACAACCAGTGACAGCAGAATGCTAATGCCAAGCGTTACCTGGGGATAAACATCTTAATTAAGCGATCGGGCAGTAGCCGTGACCCCGCATCCCACAGTTGACCCGAAACAGTGAGCGAGAACGGGTGGCCTCTTTGTTAATTAGAAAACTTGCTACATAAGAAATACTTTGTAAATGATGCTGTGACTTGAGTTTTTCTGAGAGTGTAATGTGGACTTGACCCCACCCCGTGACCCGCGCCAAACAAGATTCGAGCAAAGCTTCCAGCTTACCTTCTCGCCGGCCTCGGCTGGCAGGTAGAAGACCAGCACACAGAGGAACGAGATGAGCACCGTGGGCAAGATCAAGTTGACCGTGTAGAAGAGGGTCTTGCGCCGGATGATGATGTAGAAGGTGATGTCCGTCTCCGTGGGATGGTTGCCTTCGCCCTCGTAGACATTGAGGTAGGCGGGCACCTCGATGATGTCCCAGGTACCGGACTTCCAGTAGTCGGAGAGATCCACGAAGTTCTTGTTGTTGTAGAGAGCCAGGGATACCTGATCGCCGTTGAAGGTCCAGGAGCCGAACTTCATGATGCAGGTCTGCTGGTCGAAGGGGAAGTAGGTCACATCGATGGTGCAGGAGCTCTGGTAGATGGCCGGCGGCACCCAGAGGACCTCTCCCGTGGGATAGATCAGGACGTTGGACTTGTAGCGCACCTCGTAGTTGCCATCGGCACTGGGAGGAGAGGCGGAACATAAAGGGATTAGTGCTTCAAGGATAAACAGTACCTATTTAGGTGGAAAGCTCTGACTGGTCGCTCCGCTTTCGCCTACGGTTTTTTTTTATTGTCTTTGGTTAGTGTACAGAGTTGGAGTTGTTGGGTTAGCTAGAAAATGTGGCCATTTACTCACTTATTGAAGAGCACTATGTCCGGCTTCCAAACCTTGTCGGGGGGCAGACGCAACACCCCGATGCCGCCGTAGTCGGCCTCATCCCACTGCAGCTGGTAGTCGTACCAAACCAAACGTAACCAAACGTTTGATTTCATAATTTGATTTTTCTCATTCTTGATCGGTTTCGATTTTCGATATTCGTTTTCGGTTTCGGGAATTCGTTTGTTTCGGTTTTGATTGTGATCAGATGGTGGTGGTTTGGTGGTTGGTTGTTGGTTATTTGGTTGGTTGGTTGGTTGGTTGGTTGGTGGTGGTTGGTGGTGTGAGAGAACGTAACGGAGTACGGTGTACGGATTACGGCGTACGGAGTACGGAGTTCGTGATACGTGGTACGATTTGCATTTGAGATTCGAAACGAATCGAAATCGAATCGAATTGGCGTACACAATCGAGAAATCGAGAGAGAGAGCGGGTGGGAAGGTAGTTAAGACATTATTTCGCATGTGGCTTTACTTTAGTTAGTTAGTTAGTTAGTTAGTTGGTTAGTTTGTATTGCTTGTTTAATCTTAATTGTTTAGGGTTAGTATTTGTATTTCGTATTTGATTTGCTAGCATCAAGATCACTACAAACATACAAAGTCAAGACAACGTGTACGTAATGTAATTATTTACAAAGCATAACCGAAACTGAAACGTTGAGTGTGAGGTGGTGTGTGTGTGTGTATGATGTGTGTGTACTTCTGACTGTCGATGGAACTGTGTATGTATCGGCGTTTCAAGATGGACGATTATGACAGCAACGAAACTGAAGAATTGTTAGGAACAGAACTCGAAAACACATTTACACTCTACGAATGTTAGTTTTGCATTTTTGTATTTTTTGTTTTTTCTTTTTTTAATTAGCATAATCTTATTGTTATTATTCAGGTTGTTTTTTGATTGACAAATTTGATTTTGAGAACACTTACGACATTGATTAGCTGTACGAACGCCAAACCAAATCTTACTCCAACTTTTTGTGTCATATTCTGTACGGGTCGTATGAGTTTATTGTAGCCTCGAAAGAGGTCACGCACCAAGCGCTCTTCATCTTCGGATGCACTGACTAAAAAACACAACGAAAAACGGAAACGGAAACGGGAATCGAAACGGAAACGAAAGATATCGCAAGACAACCGAAGAGAGTAAACAAAGTTATGGAGACAAGGATGTAGGATTTTAGGTAACATAAATAGTGGATATAAAGAAAACAAAATGTTATTTCAAAGGGTAAGCAATGAAAGAAAATACAGAGAAACAAAGAAACGAACGGATGAGCAAAGTTGTTGTATTCTTTGTTTTAGTTTTTCTTGTTGTTCTTTTTCATTTTTCTTTTTTAATGGGCTTTGGTATGATTTAGCTTATAGACAGATAGATTTAGACAGAGGCGGAGCGAGAGAGATAGACAGATAGAGAGAGAGTAATAGAGAGAGACAGAGAGAGAGAGATAGGCAGATAGGACAGAGGCATTTTCAGACTTTATACCGAATCATCGTCTTCAACTTCAGCATCAATTTATAGTTTGGAATTTTGATTTGGAAAGTTAAACAAAAATGGACGACGCATGAGAGCCGCTCGATTGTGGTATATATGGGTTCTGTGGTGGTGTTGCATACTGTGGGTGTTTACTGTGTGTCGGCACTGTTGATGTTGTTGCTTGTCTCTGTTGTTGGCCTACGTTGGGTATACGCCGCATGGGAGGCACTTCCATTAGACCAGGACTATGCGCAGGAGAGGTGGCTCCGAGTGGGCCACCACCCCCTGCATAGCGGTTGGTCCAATGCAAGTGCCTCGTGGTTCTCACAGTCCTAGAGCCTGGCATTACAAAAAAAAGAACACTATTTGAACGGGGTTTTAAGCTAGCCAAATTCGATACTTAGTGCTTTACAAAGTGCAACGTTGAATGGCGCCCCAGCAGGGACAACTATCGGTAGCCTAACGGGACTTTCTTCTTCTTCTGCTACATCTAGGCGGGACAGAGATGACTATATAGTCGCGCTTAACCGTTGCTTAACAGCTGAGCGAACTTTATCCGAGAAAAAGCTCCTTCCAGCACACATCCTTCAGGCGGAGAGAGAACGAGCGAAAGAGAGAGGAAAGCTCAGGGATGCTGTTACCCACACTCTAAGCTGCGTGTGTGTGTGACCGGGTTATCCTTGTCGAGCACGTGTGTGTGTGGTCTCATATACATGTATATGGAGCACGCTACTGGAGCTGCTACTGGGAGAGTGCGTGAGTTTCGGAACTCGGGTTTTTTATTTTTTTGAGCTGCACTTAGCGCTAGGAGAATGATATGACTTTCGGGGGTGGTGCTTTTACGATGAACACTAAGCGAATGTTGGATGTGTGTGTGAGTGAGTGTGTTAATGTGAGTATGGTGAATGTACTATATTTTTATATTTCTTGTACCATTAACGGAGGGGGTTCTGTCTAAACGATACATGACTTGGTCTACAATTACTATTTGCTTTTCATTTCGTTACTTCTTGGACTGCTCAGAAGAGAAGGAGTATGAATTAAGATTCGGCAGTTGATACAGAAATCTTTAAATACACGTATATATATATGCATTTGGTTGGTTCGGTTCATTGCATTTTCATTTCTTTGCTGTTTTCTGTTTCTTTTCTTTTTCTTTTTCTTTTTCTTTTTCTTTTTCTTTTCGGTTTTTGTTCATTTCGGTTGCTGTGGTCGGTCTGGATGCTGTACGCCACCACCCATCCTGCGGTCCCCGTAAAGGACCTTGGCTACCACGCTTTTCATAGATACATAGTCAGGGGGGATGGGGAGGTGGACAGAGAGACAAAGAGAGAGAGAAAGAGCGGGAGTCAGACATAGAGAGAGTGAGAGAACGAGATAGATACAGAGGGGGACTCTGGAGAAATTCGTAATTACAAAAGCAGATATAGCTGGGATTATATATATATATTTATCAATACTTATAGAGTTAGAGTATGCAGGTGTACTGGAAGTATAGTTTTGGTTCGGGTTTACAGTTGTCGAGCATTGGAGAGAGACAGAGAGAGAGAGACGGAGAGAGCGGTAGCGACAGAGACAGTGAGAAGGAGAGCAAGAGCGAGAGCGAGATAGATAGCTAGAGCTAAGCTAAGGTTATAAGGGTCTATATAGAGATAGAGCTAATCCAGAAGATGCTAGACTGGGGCAGCACTTGAAACGGAGTGCGAGTGGTTTGTGCTATGAGGAGTTCTACTTGAGATTACGGAATATAAATGTATATATAGATATAGTTTACATAGAGTTGATAGATGGCTCAGTTGAATGACTAGCGCAGTTGTGGTTCGGTTATAATTTTTTCGTTTTTTTTTTATTTTTTTTTTTTTTCGTTTGCAGCGCTGCAGCAGCGACGCTTTGGCAGATTCTCCAAGTCTCATTTTCTCATTTCTCAGCGAAAGTTGTCGGTGGTTGTGTGGCGGTTGTTGTAGCAGACAGATCTATACTTGGTTGTTCAGGTTGGGGAATAGTGTGGCTATAAGCTATATACACAGAACGTTGGATGCCAGGAGCTGAAGTTGGTCCTTGGTTCTTGGTTCTTGGTGCTTGGTGGTGGCAATGAGAGCTTGGAGAACTTGTTAAGGCGGCGCTGCCAGCGCAAAGCGTGAATTTAAGAAAAAAATCAAATCATTGCTGTAAATTCGTAAGCTAGCTAAGAGAGGAAAAATAGAGAGATAGGTTTTTCTTTTTTTTCTTTTTTTTTGTTTTTTGTTTACGGGGTCGAAGAAACGGTTAGCAGAGTTTAAACAGAGTTCTTGAGGTCGCTTCAAGTATTTTTTTATTACATAACCACCCATCCCGAAGAGGGGGAGCTAAGTCCACTCCCCTCGCCGTGGCCCTCAACGTACGTACCTAAGGCGATGGCCAGGAGCACGAGGATGCTGCCCAGCAGCCAGGATTTTCCGGAGGATGCCATGGTTCTTTCACGTCTTCCACTTCTTCCTGTATTTTCCTTTTACTCCAGGGACATGGCTAACTTTTTTGAGCAGAGGTTTCGCTGGGCCCACGCCCCAAAAACTGCAGACACACGAAGGATATCCGATTTCAGACTTCGACTTTCGAAAACGCCTTAAAAACTACAACACTTCACCTTAGCTTAAGCTTCTCTTGATTTTGAATATTTCTTGAAAAATTTTTTGCTTAATTTTCACTGGTTTTCAGGCAATTTTCTTGCCAAAATTTCTCGTCTTGAACTGGAGCCGTCAGTTTGGGTGCGGATTAAGAACTCTACTTCGGGATTCTGGATAAAAATCAATGGGATTGCGACTTTCACGCGCGCAGCAGCCGAAATCTGAGTGGAAATCACTGAGCATGCGCGAAAATCTCGGATAAATGAGAGGAAAATGGGCAAAGCTCCCTGCCTCCGCGAGGGTGGGTTTTCCACCACCCACTTTCCTTTAGTTTGTAAACAAAAGCATCAGCTGTTGATGATTTCTGTTTACATGTGCTCGACCTCCAGGTCTGCAGACGTTTCCAACACAGTGGCTGCGGAAAGTAAATGGTAGAATGCTTCCGCTATCTGATCGCAGTGTTATTGTGTTATAAAAATGTATAATTATGACACAAGACTTGGGCCTATAAATTAAGCAAGCAGCACTGCGAGCTGAGCGCCGAACAAAGGCAACGCCTCGAAAGGTCATGTGGGTGGGGTCTTAATTTGTTATTTCATAGTTTTTCATAGCTTTTCTGCCGCGCCTAATCGCAGCTGAGTATCATTAACAAATCGCAGTTCCTCATGGCGCCTAAATGTTTTAAATTAACTTGCACAAAAATGCAAGGGCATTTCGGATTTTTTACATTAGTTGAACAGAGCTGAATCAGAAGCGCCTTTTCTATATTTAGGTTTTTTAGCGTTGTATCATATCGCTGTAAATTAAAGATAAAATAAATTAACATTTTTTAACTGCACATATTTTTACTGCTTAATTTTTATGGAGCTAGAAATAGAATATTTTTAAACCTTTGCATACATTTGTTACAGTTGGATTATAAACTATTGTTTGCAACCGATGAGGTAAGCATTTTCTCAAAAAGCTCTTTTATGCCCGGCCAGTAATTATGACCTTTTCCAACTCTCATGGAGCTGTCAGCGCCTGTCCCAACCTTTAATTACATTACAAATTACGAATTATATTGCCTGTTAACTTCCGTGAATTGATTGATAGCAGCACAATTTATTTAATATGTTTGGGTGTACTATGAAAACTCAATTTTTCAACTCCAACACCGAAAAACCGTTGAAGATTCTCTGCATGGAGGGAAAACTTGTAAATAGACAACGATGATTCGACTAAAGGAAAACATTATGCAGGCCATATAATGCTAGACGTTTGGTAATGAAAGCATATTTTTGCATTGCTGATGTCGCTGGAGTTGCTGAAGTCACTGATGTTGCCTTTGCTGCACAGAAATAAATGTTGAAGAACTTTTTTTGTAAAAGTTAATATATTTGTGATTAGAATAAACTACAGTTTAAAATATTTTAACTCTACTGTAAGAATACCTAACTAAATCCCATACTATTTTATAGTTATAAAGTTAAACAAAAAGTATTTCAATATAGTACACGATACAATTGTGTATTTACTGGAATATTTTTAGCACGAAACGTCAAATAAATATTTTAATTTTCATCTAGGCATCATGTAGGTCTGTAAATATTTGGTTCAAATGTACTAGATTCTTTTTCAGTGTGGTTATTTGGCGTTCGACTGCCTCCTATGCCTGATGATGATTTTCATGTGCGCATGACAACGCAATACAATGCAACTACAGATGAAAGACGAACACGAAAAACGAAAGACTTGAGACGAAAAACTCAGGCCACGAACGTGCAACTTATGAGGCATACGGCTCGCTGCTACCTCGCTGGGCAAAAACGCTAAGGTCGCCATAGAGCGCATAAAAAGCACATCTTTGGAGCCTTTGTGCGGCTCCGTTGGCGCAATTTGGCTGCCATTTTGGTGTCACCAGCGAGTAGAGTTGAAAAACACAACCGAAGAACAGATAAAATCAATGGCAACGCCAACGCAAATTACATCGAATTAATTTCTGTATCTTCATAAATTTTTATTTAATTATTTTAACTGCATCCGATTGAAACACTTTGCCCCGCCACCGCCAAGGTCGCCTTGCAGATCTCAGATCTACGTGCTCGCGATGGCCTAGAAAAGGTGAGGAGAAATCTCTTCAGGGTGGGGCTTGAGCATACAGTGTCTATTATCCAAAGAAACACCCAATGACTGGGGCAGGGACAGGGACAGTGGCGGAATTTTAATTTCAATTTCAGTTTCAGAGGGCCACTTCCAGCTTATGATTCAATTAGTGTGTTTTGCTCACTCGCAGCTTAAACTGCCATTAATCATAAATGAGCAAAAAAGATACAATACATTGTATGCAAAATCGTGTGTGAATAGGCTGCCATATTCTGTAATGTGATATCATAAACATTCGGATTGTTTTTTGCCGGCAGCTCTGTTGTTTGTTTTCGCACAGCCAAATAAATTAATTAGCCAGAGCCGCCGCCGGATTCCGTGTTAATTTTTACACCCAAGAACCCAAGCCGTGGTCCGTTTGCCAAAACAATAATAATCGAAAATTGCACAATTAGCAGTGTATGTATTTCTGCGGCTGCTGCTAATGTGGCTAGTTGCTGCCGCAGTGCCAGTTGGGCAATATTAAAAGTCCTCAACCATATTAACACTTTGGGCAATGTTTTGCGGCGCGCCGCACTCGAAAATTTGTGTCAAACTGAGAAGCAAAAATCATGCGGCTAGGTGCACGATCCACAAAAAGAAAAACACAAAAAAACAAGCCACAACAAAATAAATAAATAAATAAATACTTTCAGTCGCAACACACATAAATCTCGGCAGTGGCTTCATAAATAGCGGCACACAAATCCCCCAAAAATGGTTGTGTCAATGGCTGAGGACAAAGCCAGTTCCACGTCACAAGTCCCATGAGGAAGTGCGACAGGTGGCACGAGTCGCCATCACCTTCGACTTCCTTATGCCTGCCCCGTGTGGCGGCATAAACTGCTCAAAGCTACGAGCTACCTAATGATGCTCTACTGAACAATTTAGGCAAATTGAATGGAAATCATAGAAGTGCCTAAAAGCTGGCACTCATTTATCACGAAGATCAGCTGCGGTATATATTTAAAGCCAGCCTAAAGTTGGGCTGGAAATTATCGGAGATCTAAAAAACATAATCATGTAAAATACAATTTAATACTTACTATGTATAAAAAACGAGTTACATTTAATTTTATAAAATTGTTTGAGCTTAGTAATAGTTATTTCAATCTTAAGTCTTTTCAGTCTTAGATAAGTATTCCAATTATAAAATCAATTGAACTATAAAACAGAGATAAAAATTCAGCTTTAAAATATATAATAAACCCTCAAATAAATTAAAAGAGTACTATAGAAATGAAAAAGGGTTATTTTTATATCGTTATCATGGAAATTTCAAAGTAATTTAGGAGAAATCATTGTACACTATTACTGAAGTTTAATATTATCCAATGCGCTTTCTTAAAGCCGTATAAATACTTGATTAAAATGGTCCCTTTATAAATAATTATATCACGGAGTACCTTTAATTATAAGCTATTCCCCCTCAGTTCCCATTACAAATCGAATAATTATTTAAGAAAAATACCAAAATTTTTCTCCAGAACATTTCTTTTAAAATACTTTATTGGTAAGAAATGAAGAACATTTGAAATGTATAATTTCAGACATTACGGGCTCTCGCTTCCCTCCCGCAATCGCAGTTGGCAAAATCGTGACTTAAGGCTAGCACACAGAACCTACAAAAAAGACTACAGCAATCTTAGGGCTAACTAAAAGAGAATTTCGTGGGCCATAAGCTATATACACAATGTGCTCAGAACGAAACCAAGTCCGGAGTTGGCGCTCCGTCAATCGATTTGACCCTTGTGCGCTATGTAGGAGTCGTACAGGGAGGACTCCTTGCGGCGTTTTAATCGCGAGCAGGCAATGAAGAGAGTCACAGTGAGCACACAGAGCACCGCCGAGCAGCCAGCAGTTAGGGCCGAGAACGTGGATGTCTTCAGGCAAGTCTGGTGCGGAGCCAAGGGCTTGGTCTGCCGATGGGCAAACACATCATCCCCGTCGGTCTCGCCCTCCTGCAGGACACGCAGCGACTGGAAGAGATTCACGTTCTCCGAGAGCGATGGCGAGGAGGGTGGATTCTCGGTGGTGATGCCTTCGCTGTCCACAGTGGACAATGGTGGCAGCGAGAGATTCGTGGCCGTCATATTGGAGGTGTCCCGCTTGGTCACCGCCTTTAGATTTCGCCAGTGACACGGCTGGCTCTGTCAAATGATATATTAGATATTAGTTTATGTAATTAAAAAATTAAATAAATTACTAACCGGACACCTGCCGTGACACATGCGCACATCGCACTCGATGTAGAGCGCCGGCGATCCAGTGAAGCGGAAGGTCTTCATGTAGGCGTACACCTGCGTCTCGTAGACACCGGAATCCGACCAGGAGCCCCTGAAGCGTGAGATGAGCTTGTCATCCACCGGACAGCCATGCTGATCGATGAGCTGTATCCGCTTGTTGGCGCCATTGTGGGCGTAGCAGTCGTTGACCACAATATCGAAGCCATCTGTGGATTGCCATTGATCACTCACTTCGATTATATATTTTATCTAAGTAATTACCATATTTGCTTCTCATATAGATGATCAGTGTCAGGGGATCGCCGACGCGCACTGGTCCAGTCACACGGGGACCACCAATGCCATAGCCATTCTGGATTTCCATATAGCACTCTGGTGGACTCAAAGTGAATACCACGGGATTGCCAGTGGCCACTCTATTGATGATAATTAATTATTAAATAGATAGATTGATTATAGTTTTAAGGGATGCTCAAACTCACTCCACATCTAAAAACGGAAAGGTGACGGTCTTCCAGAAATCATAGCCATACTCGCAGGTGACCTTGAAATGTTCATCGTACTCCTCTTCTATCAGTGGATTATACTGAACTGTCACTGTGTTCCACATAAAGTTCTGTGGGAAATTGAAACACTTAACATACTGATCTTATAAAAGGATCAATTACTCACTGTGGGATTCTTTCGGCTCTCCTCTTGCAGGGAATTCTTGCCCAGGGTTCCACACCGATTTAATTGTATATAAAACTCATAGTAATCTCGACCAGATCCATTGATATACATACAGTCCGGATCGTAGGCATAGCCAGCTGAGTACAGCAAGCCGCTGAAGGAGCCATTAAAGCCTATGCGTATCTTCATGTAGTCATCCTGGCACTCGGCTTCAATGTCTGCCCAGAGAATATATATTGAAGTTAAAGACTATGCAACTCTCCAATAGAAAATATATCTCCTTACGCTGCACCCTGGTGCCATTATGCTGATGCTGATGTCCTGCATATTCCTGATCCCAGTACTCCTCCTGCCACTTGCTGCCCTCGTAGGGCACTGCATGATATCCTCCACTGCCAGTGGGAGCTCCACTTGAATCCACGCCCGTGGAACCATAATCCAAATGGACGGGATGCCCAATGCGATGGGGCACATAGCCAGAGGAGTCGGGCACGTGGTCGGGCTTTTAAATCAATAATTTTAGATAAATAATGGCAGTCTCTTGAGGATTAATTCTCCCTTAAAAACTCACCACTCCATGCTGCAGCTTATTCCGCTCCACGGCGTTGCTGCTGCGATTGCGCACATCCTTGGGGAACTTTTTAGGACCCGCCAATCCCGCCCTTTTCGATAACTTGGAGGACTGCGTGGTGGGTCCCGAAATGTATGACTTGGAGGAGATGCCCACCAGCTCCTGCTGGGCTTCCGCGCCTGCGGCCAAAGGACGACTGCCAGTCGAGCTTCTTGATGTAGGAGTGGTGGTTTGGATGCGTCCCTTAAAAATGCGCAGCGGGGCAACCACTGTGGGTGGTGCCGACGTAGTGGTGGCCACTCCTGCAGCTTTGCTGACCACCGAGTAGTCTGTGCTCTGCTCCAAGCTGCTTGCAAGCTGCAAGAAACAACATGAAAACATATTCACAAAAGTGCGTGCGGCGCGTGGGGCGTATACGCAATGCCATAAATCACTCGCGCAAGTTTGTGTCTTAAGTCTTTCGTTTTTTGTTTTTTGTTTGGCACCAAAAATGCTGCATCAGCAGCAGTGGCAATAGCAATGGCAACAAAGCCACATAATTTTTGGCCAGACAAAAGCTTCTTCCGCTCGCGGTCGATACGCAATCTGCATTAGAGCAGAGCATATCCGTTAGAGAGACGGGCCAAGAGATTGGCCAACGATCGGTCACGGTTCATGTGGCCTAATCGGGAAGTTCACTCCAAGAACTGTTAACTAGATTAGATTTCCCATCTGCCCAGGCTTGTGCAACCCGCTTGGGCAATGTACGTGAGGTGAAAGGTTCCTTACCTGCAGTCCGACAAGTACCAACAGTAGAACCGGCCACAGAATCTCCGTCTTCTTCTTGGCCATCGCCCGCCTGGCCAATCTGCACATCGCCATGTCCATCACTCGACTGTCCGGTGGCTGCAACAGGAAAGCCAAGATGAAGTCACATAGGCGACCATTCAATATTATCGGAATGCGAATCGGTATCATAATTATCGTCATGCTTGGAGCGGACGCCGACCTTGCTAGTGGTCACTCAAGTGTTGGTTGGTTACACCAACGTGCGTGCCGGCAGGAAGGAAGTTTGTGCTTCATAAATTAATTGTGGCCAATGTTCAAGACTAGAAGATCTCGGACAGGGAGGCTGAAACGCCCTTAACATGATTTATGACGGACAATAAAATGTGAAGGTGACTATGCGATCCTACTATGGGTATCTATAGTGAGTAAGGTTATGGATCTACGAAGTTTTAGGTTCACTGAATCCTGCTGTTCTGAATATTAAATATATTTACTATTTATATAAAAATAAACCTAGAGCATTTCAGAAGTACCCACAGTATAAAATTAAGTATCTGCCTGGTCTCATTATTTAAATCAGTAGCCTTATTAAAATCACCACCAAGTACATTTCTAGCCATAAGTAAAACCCATAACACACATCCGTCATAAATAGTAATTCTCGGGAAGCATTAAAGGCACTTCCGTTGGACCCTAGGTATTCTGTGCCATATCAATGTCGTCGAAGCTAAAGAACAATGACAAGTTGAGGTAGTATCATCTTGTAACTCGGTTTGTCAGGCGTTAAGGTCAAAGGCATAAAACTGTCATCCGTGGTGATGATTTAATTATGGCCCCTGCTGAGAACATCGTCTCAGATTTAAGTCTGCGCTTAAACTTGGATTACATTTTAATGAACGAGCCCCGCCAAATGCTTGGCTGACTTTTCGCTTAGCTGTAAAAACGCACGCCGTTTGCTTAATTGTTGTTATAATTACTCCAACTTCTTGTTGCCAGTGTTTGTTTTTCGTGTTTATTTATTGTTTTTTACTCGCTTAGCTGTGCTGTTGGCTCGTGTTATGCAATAGTTGCCGCTTCTTCTTGGGCTTTTGGTTTCGGTTTTTGGCTTTCATTATTCGCCCGCCACTCGCGTTGCCGTTGTTCAGCTGCCGTTGCTCCTACACTTGGCTCTATAATTATGGTTAATCGCATTCGGCTGACCTTGAGCCGTTTTCCTTTGCCCGTTGCTGGCCAACGGCATTAATTGCCAATACTGGCACCTAACGGTTCCGAGCACGTTATGGGCTTTCCTGCGAGTACCGGTTTATTGACAGATTTTCCGGATAGAGTAAGTAGGCATCCGAATTTTGTATAGTCCTGTATCATTTTATTTCATTTAAAATTTAACCTACAAAAATCCTTTAGATCTAACCACTAACATTTTTTGATATTTCGCATATCAAAATAACAAATTTTAAAGCTTGTGTATTTTGAATAAAAATGTATAAAATGTTTTATAATTATTTATGATTGTAAAAATATAAAATACTCAGAACATATTAATAGAAAAAGAAGTAGTTGACATTTTAAATTAAATTCGAATAGATAACAAATCTCAAGTAATTTTAGATAAAAGAATAATTGGAGTTTTATTAAGTAGATAATTAATATGTCCTTCTTATCTAGCTTTAAATTTAAATTTAACTTAAGCCAAAAACAATTTAATAAATAAATGGATTATTAATTAGAGTGACTCTATGATTCATTATATTTACTGGTTTATATATAGTAAATCAGTATGGTTTTTCAAGCGATCTGCATAACCAATTCAATTTACTAAATATTCTGCATCAAATACTCACATCTTTGTGACAATTTTATAGAATTTAATCCGTTTCCTTTCAGTTTTTCCAGCACTGCCCGCACTGACCTGCTCAACTGATTTCAGCTTTTCCAACGCGCTTTTCTTGTTAACACCCACTACCACCAATCACGGTTCACTGTTCACTGTTCACTGTTCACCATTCACAGCTCGGCACGCACTTTGACCAACTGACACCGAACAACTTGGCCCATTTCCACTTTGGGCTTAGCAAATCCTAGCGACGTTGGCCATAAAAGTTGACGAGCCGTCGCAAATCGCTACAAAACGGCGCTTTTCTGGCTGTCAGTCGCTCTTTTTCCTTTTTTTATTTCTTGTTGGGGTTTCACTTTCGATAATGGTTTTGATATTGCGCGATTTTTGGCTGGCAGCTTTTGTCTCGGCTTTTCTCGGCTACGTCATTGGGGCTACGTCGCTTATGTGGCTCGCTTTACATATTGCACGTCTGCTCAGAGGTTTGTTGGTTTTCCGTTTTGCTTTTTTGGAAGCCCGAAAAATCACTCAAGTGCAACTTGCCAAATAGAATCAGCGCCGCCGCCGACTGGGGGTGTGTGTGGGAGTTGGGTGCGAGTATGTGGATGTGTGTTTTCGTTCGCCGGATTGCCCAATCTTACATAATAGTTGGTCCGAACGGAGTTCCGACCACCGAGTACCGTTGCCGGTTGCCTTTTGGATTTTCCGAGTTACCAGGTTTTCGCGGACTCAGCGGCTGGTTTGCAGCTCTTCGCGTTGCGAGCAGGTGTGAAGCCAAGCGCGGATCGCACGGATCTTTATAGAGTTTTCCTCCGTTCATCCATCTAGCCACATATCCCATCCGTTTGACTGGCTACAGAGAAGAGAATTTCCAGTATTTTATTATTTTCATACCCATACAGGGTATTATTATTTCAGTTAGAAGGTTGCAACTCTGTGAAGGAGCCATTTCCGACCGAATAAATCATATATATTCTTGATCAGCATTAACAGTCGAGCCGAGTCAAGACATGTAGGTTATTAACCTAATAAAAACTATGATAGAAATTCTTTCCAAACTAAAAATAATGCTTTGTTAGCTTAGTTATAAGTTTTTAAAATCTTGATTTGTCAAACAAATTGTCAAATAATATAATCGATCTATAATATGCTCTATTTTCCATTAAATCCAACAATTCAAATGCGAGCTGAAAGGGTGTAAAAACTTCTGCTTGCCGAATTAATTTTTTTGTATTTATTTTTTGATGATTCTTCTAAGAGAGTTTAAGGACTCCAAAAGACGGCATACGAAACATAAACTTTGCTAGAAAATTGATTTCAACTACGTATACAATACAATACTTATTCTTGAAAATTATTATTTTGAATTTTTACGATAGCTAGATGACATAAGATTGCATTAAAACAAACAAATAATTAGAGAATTGCCAAATAAACTAAATTTCTTAAACCTATAAATATAGTATGCTAAAAAAGATCAAACATACAGAGGCATTTAAATTGTGAATTTGTATAAATACTTTTGACAACCTCTGTATTTATTTTTGCAATTAAAAATATATAGCTTAAATTTATTAAACAAATTTTTATGAAATATATTATAATTGGTGATCAAGAAAATTACAATATTTCACAGATACCTTTTGCAGATTTCTGATTAATATTTAATGTTTTCTAAGAACAGATTACTTTGCCCAGTTCTGGATATCCTAAAATGCTTCTTATTAATACGAAAACCATCTTATTTCTCTCTGTGTAGAAGAGCAGAGCCAGCCAAGCGCATTCTGGTGGCTCTCAGGGCTCCATCAGGGGCTCTTCTCCACCTGCTGCAGGTTGTTGTGAAAGAATCTCGCAGAGACCGCCTGTGATGATTCCATTTGCTGATTTACTTTCGTTGTGGTTCGCCGTTAGACGCGCTCTGCATCGCGGAAGTCGGAGGAACAGGTGGGGCCAGAGATGAAGTTGAAGATGGGAGCTGGAGCTGGAGCCAGAGGAGCTGAAGCTTGGAACACAGAGCAACCCCTTACCTTTTGGCCAAGGTCAACGGCACCTAACTGTCGAGTGCGGATCTGCAGGTTAGGCTCTTTTAATTGCCTCCGTTTGCCAAGCGTGTCTGCGTTGAAATACAAATCACTAATTAGTTACTTGGCACTTTAGGCGTTGTGAAAGGCTCGTCCGCCTGCCGTCCAATTTGACCCTGGTGTAAACGCCATTAAAACCTTATATCAATATCCCAGCAAGGGCAACCCTTGACCATCCACCGTGACAACTCCTGAGTTCAACCGCAACTGACCCACATTTAAAGGAGATCGTTGAGGAAATGAATAGGGCAAAGTAATAGGAGCTTAAGTTGACGAAAGACTATCAAATCATTGCACATTCTTCTTCCTAAATTTGTTTTAAAACATATATTAGTTAAAATGTAGAACATTGTATGATACGTGTAAGAAACACATATATTTCCAGCTAGCCATTAGACTATTTCAAATAAAAACCTTTGTTTTTGTAAATATAAAATATATTTAAATAAAAACTACACTTGTTAGTTTTAGCATAATCATTTTTTTATTGTGATTTTTTCCTTTTGTTATATATACTTGTATCATTTTTTTGTTGTTGTTTGTCATTTTCGCACATTTTTGTTTCATACATACGCACGCGCATTTCCAACATATATATATATAATCAGGCATACAATATAGAACATTAAATCTGGTGCATCGGGGGTTTAATACATTATATCCTACATGTCGATAAGCATACACTTTACACACAAAATTCATACTGTCTCAACGCAAATAAAGATCCATCAGAGATTGCTCAATCAAAGGTAAACATAAAATGTTTTGCAAATCATACCATAAAGTTATCATGTGTGTGTGTGATTTTGATTGTTAAGATTAAATAAATAAATCTGTTCGCTATAGTAACAAAATCGCTTGCTTATTTCATATACATAATTCTTTTTTTGTTTTGTTTTTTTCTTATGGGTTTTTTTGCATATTCATTTTGAAAATATTATTGCATTTTTTTGGTATTTTTTCTCGTATAAGTTTTGAAATAGAAACGGCGAACGTTAAAATCTACGCATTTACACAGATAGTTAATTTTTTTGTGGCTTTTGCTTTTCGTTTTTACACAATTAATTATTAAGTTTAATTAAACGTATGTGTTTTCTTGTAGCTGCTAGATTTTGATATATTTTTGTGGCATTCCCTTCACGTTTCGCTTGCCGATTTTCTCGTTTCTTCTGGGGGTTAAGTTAAAATACTAATTAAAATCCATGCCATGATTGTAATGCTCCTCCAGTGCGGGAGGGTGTGTGTTTGGGGGCGTGGCCGGGGGGCTGGTGGGTGTGCGGGTGCGATTGCAGGTGCGGGGTGTGCCTAGTAGCAGCACTTGCTGCGGTTGTTGTTGGCACCGCTGACCAGCTTGCAGTGCTGCATCTCCGAGCGGCGGGGGCGGTTGGCCTTGGCCTGGAAGTCGCGCACCTTGTTGGCCCGCTTTATGGCGCTGCGGCAGAGCTGCTGGTGCTGCTTCTTGTTGTTGCTCTGGAAGCAGCGAAATATGTTAAATCCTGTTTATATATTATTTAATCCTGATGATCCTTACCTTCTGGCTCTGACGAGCCAGCGTCTGCTGCTTCAGCTGAGCGGCCGCATGGCGGTCGTAGCGAGCGCTATTGTTGCGCTGCTCCCGGAGAGCCTGGCTCTGGGCCACCGGCTCGGCTTCCGGCTCCGCCTCCTCCTCGGCCGCTTCCGGATCCGCTTGCAACTGCGGCAACTCCGCCGACAGCCCGAGATCAAGATTAACAAAACTTTCGGTGCCCTCCTGGGTGGACCTAATACTACGATAAACGGACATGCTGCAAGCAAAAGAAAGATCCTTCGTTAGTAAGATTCATAACAAATAAGTAGTTCAAGTAAACTATATTATTGGCGTGCGTTTTTGGCTGTAAATTGCGGTTGGTTTTGGAGGTGGGAACAGGGTTCAAGGGGAACTGGAGTTGTGTACTATAAAGATCACCAACCTTGGATGCTCAATCAATAGATTCTCAAATGGTGATGTTTCCATATTGATTGGCCCAATCGAGGTGAAGCATGGTGGCGGTGTTACGTACCAGGACTCCTCCATCAGCACGCCAGCACCGGCACCCTGGGCCGCCTGGTCGCTGCCGCTGGGCGAGGCCACGTACAGCGACTGGCTGACATTGTCGGTGTCCAGAGCCACCGGAAGCGGAAGTGCCAGCTGAAGGGGCAGGCCCAGCGGCAGCGGAAGCCCCTGGACGGGCGGCACACTTCTGGGCGGGCTGTGGGTGCTGATGCTCAGCGGGCGGGCGACACGCGAGCGCTGCAGGTAGTTGCGCTGCTGCTGTGGCCGCGGCCCGCTGTACAGGGAATGCGAGTTGAGGTGCTGCCGCCGGCGAGAGGATGCCGCTTGGCCATGCCCACCCGTGGAGGCGGCGGCGGCGGTGGCCCCCCTTTGCTGCTGCGTCACCTCGACGACGGAGAGCTCCTCCTCGGAGTCGCTGCGCGGCAGGGAGTCGTCCTCCTCGTCTGAAAGTAGATCAAGATGATCCCTCTGTTGGGCCAAAGTCCTGCTGGGCAACACACTCACCTGCCTTCTCCACGATGTACCACTCATCCTCATCGAAGTCATCGTCAATGGTCTCGCCCGAGGGCGTCAGCAGCTTGGTGATCGTCGCCGGCTGCTTCCGGTGCTGCTGCTGCTGCTGTTGCTGGTGGTTCCGCTGCTGCTGCTTGCCGCGCTTATTGCGGCCCCTTTTACCGTTGGCGGAGCGCACCGCCGGCTGGCCCCGCTGGCTGCCGGCTACCGAGGGCGTCGAAGAGGTGACCTCGATTACATCTCCGGCCGTGGGATCGGTGGCTGGGTCGGAGCTAGGATTCGAGTTGGGCTGCTGGGCGGGATTCGCTTCCTGGCTGCTTGAATCGGGTGTCGCTGGCGATCCAAAGAGATAGGAGGCGAGGCTGCTTAGCATTATATGGGTTTTCGGGGCGCTGGTCCGGCGTTAGAGGACTCTATATTGCTTTGCGGGTGTTGAGATCAAAGTTTCGCTGGTTTTCGCTGCTTTTGTCGGGCTTGCTTTCACAGTTAGAGAGACAAATGGAGATTGCTTATGTTGCTGTTGGTTTTGTTCCTTGGATTTGCTTGAACGTTGCTCAGTCTTTTATTTAATTCTTGTTGTTTGTACGCTGTTTCGCTGCTTCCCGTCTTGTTTTGCTATTTATTTTTTGCTTTAGCGTAGAAGCTGCAACGAAAGAAATGGGAAAATGCGAAATGAGCTTAGCAAATTGTGCGCATATTGCGTAATCACCGCCCCTCTAGGAAGCCCCGGCAGTAAGCAGCTTGTTTGCGTGGGCGCACGCGGTTCAATGGGGCGGCTACTTAATTTCATTTAATTGCAGTTCCCATACTCTGCCAACAAGCGGTTTTAATCCAACTTGATACTTTTTGAAAAATAGAATATGGCAAAGGTTAAAGAGAGCTTATTAAAAAAGGCTTAGAGGCAATTAGAACAGGGATTGCATTCAAAGGAACACTGCAATGTGAGATTTTAACGGAAAATTACATTGAAAAGTAATTAAAAATATAAGAAAATTTTATAAAATACGAAGTAAATACTAGGAAATCAGTAAATCAGCCTTTACTTTACTAAAATTTTCTTTAAATTGGTCCTTCGAGCCGGATGCTATAAGTTTGCCATAAGATCAAGTGAACTCCAATCTTACATTTTTCAAGCAACATATTCAAGCAAATAAAATTCGTATTTTTTTAATTTTTTTAATTAATTAACTAAATAGAGAGAGTATCTGATCTGCATCATAAAATTCCGATTGCCATTTTCCATAGCCATTAATTAAATTGCCTTTTCTTGGAACTCACTCATTTTTCTCCTAAAATTTAATTAAAGTGTGAATCCGCATGTGAACTACTGAGCAATATAAATGCCAAGTTTCCTAGACTAAAGATGCCAATTAAGTTTTATTGCATCAATTCGACATTATTCAAAATATATATATAGAGCTCGAGCTGGAATTAATGGAAATGCGGTTTCGGATTCGATTGCGAAAGTGAAATTTCCTCGACGCAAATTAAGCAGAGTCGCCAATTACGTTTGATTACATTCATCAGATTTCTTCTGTAGCACCGTGTTGACAACTCTCGGTATAATAGACAGTGGCCCCACTGCCGTAAAGTATCGCAGCACTGCCCATTAAATTTCCCAGCTGAGAGGCCCCTCTCATGGCTTTCCAGCGGTGTGCATGCGCCGAGCTTATGATCGAGGCAATTATATATGGCACACACAACCGCCGAGTGTACTCGTATGCAATTTGAATCGAGCTAACGTCATGACAATAGGAAAATGTGTACTCAAGCCATACCCCTATATATATCTCTTCCCCAGATGAATTGAACTAAATCGCTGGCAAAAAGCACGCAGAGAAATATTCTATATCAAATATTAGCAGAAAATAACTATAGAAAGGCAGTTTGAATACCATTATTATAAGTTATTACTGACAAAAACCAGAAAACTTTAACAAAATGTCAACTACAATAATTTTACAGTTTTAATAAATCCTGTTTAAATTTCTATAGATTTTTTTTCGGTGCATTTTCCTATGTTCAGCTGATTATCGCATCGTCATAAAGATGCCAGCAGCTCGACTGGCATATTTTTGTCGATCAAATTGCGCACGGAAAACGGAAAACTCCGAGGAAAAAGCCATAAGCACTAACAAAAGGAAAATAAATAGAAATGTAGCTAAAGTTAGAGCTGGAGCTGGAGCTGGACTTGCAGAGACAATTGCCACGGCAATTTGCAATTTGACCGCAAAACGAAAACGTGAAAAGCAGCAAACTAACAAAGTGAAATCTCCGGCAGAGACAGAAAAGCGTAAGAAAATTGGGCTTGATGAGGCAGACCCGAGTCAAAATGTCAGCGAAAGTTTGACAATCAAATCTGATGGCGGGGCCATTGGACTGGCGAGGTGGAAATAAATTCTGATAATTGCCAGGAGATATTATTTAGGAAGTGCCTTGTGCATACGAATAGATGTATATTAAGTATTATCCGAAGAGCTGCCTCGCTTGACCTCAACATGCCAGGCCATATTTTGCGGCGACTTTGGCACTCGTCAATGCATATTTTAGCACATATATGCAGCTATGCGAAATAGAGGCGAAATGTTTTGCAGTCGAAATAAATTTGCATTGCACAACAACGGTGCTGGTGGCAGCAGCGATTGCCGCGTTACGGGTCCGTGCTGGCATTTTATTAATAAACACGTAAGGGGAACGGATCCGAGGGGTCTTACTTTTATGGCACAGGCTCAGGCTCTGGCTCAGGCTCAGGCACCCTTGATAACGATTGGTCATGGACCCCGAGATATCTGCATTTTCTAGCCTATTTTGTTTGCCAGTAAATATAATTTCACTTTTGTAACATCTGCCCATCGACAGCGAAACAAAAATAACCTTGAAACACCACAGATGTATGTTTGTATTTGCTCTGAGTATATATTCTAGCTGCATTGACAAGTGCCATATCATAGTGCTTATTTTAGCTACACAATATATTTGATTTTCTTGGCGGCTTTGACCTTGACCGATGGCACTAGCCTACATAGGTTGAGATAAGGTTCAGAGGGAAGTCCTTGCCTTAGAATTTATGTTGTGATATTTTCTTCTTGATGATTAGAATTGTTTCGTAATTTACCTAATGAAATTCCATGTTATCTAACTCTAAATTCGATACCTAGAAAATAGCTATCTTCACAGTGCGCTGGCATTGTTCGCTTTTAAGTAAACAAAACAATGTTTGGGCCTTTGGAACAAGTTTGGCTGGCTGATAACTATACAAAAAAAAACAACACAAAAATATTCGCCAACTCATTTGAGGCCCGATAAGCCGCACCCCAGACGAATTCGCCAGACAGCGTCAACTATGCTAATAATTCCTATTCGTATACTATTGTTTACTATATAGTCTAGGTCCGACCAGAGTCTGGCGTGTGCAGCAAACGAGCCGACAGTCTAAAGTTCAGGCTTTGTTCAATTGATTGTGGTCAACCCCCCGATGTCGGGGCTGGGCTAATGAACTTGAACTAATTTAGTTGATCCGACAGCTGCACCGATCGGAACACGGAATAAACGAGAGCTAAACAAAGATTGATGGACCGAAAAGGAAATTTAAAAAAACCGCTTATATAAGGAAAGGTATTTTTAAATATTATTAATTTTTAAAGCAAGGTTTCTTAAGAATCCTATTTTAATATCAGGAAATTAATTCCCTTTGGAACTTTAACCTCATTTCATAATTTCACCATATGGCACTACATAGTTTAAACTTTGTACTTTCCCAATATAGGTATCTCATTGGCAATCTTTCATCAAAAGCAAAAAAGAAAACACCCGAAATGTGTTTTTGCTTCAACAAGTATTTCAAACAAAGAACAATATCTAAAGCTTTCTTTTTAAGTACAAACCAATAGCCAATCTATATAGAGAAACACACACAGCCCGATATATCTATATGTGGGCATATATTCATATCAGTCAAATCGTATCTGATTAGCTTTAAGCTCTCTCCCCTGTCAAAGTGCAAAAGTTCCTTTGTTATTAATGGAATTTCGTGTTTTTGTTTGTTTGTTACTTTTTTTGAGATAGAAAGAAAAAAATAATATAAACAAAAGAAGAAAATAACAAATGCCAATCTGTAACAAACACTTGAGGTATTCTAGGAAAGGGGTTCGCTATATATGGCATAATGCGAAATTATGCAAGACGAGCAAAGTGACGTCAGTGGCGACCTTGGCAGTGCCAGAATTCTGATCACAATTTGCTTAGGATGGGGAAAATATTCCTTGGACTAATGATGATTCTCACCTGGTGGATTTGGAAAAATTAGCACGGGAAAAACACACGCAAAATTCGGGTAAATTCACGGAAAACCACAGTCACAAATACGGATACAGATACAGCGGATCCCAGAAGAGGTACAGCCTAGTCGACACTCGTTTGCCAACTGAAGCCAGCGGAAGCGCATTTGAATTTCAAAAGTGGACGCAAGAACAAAAGCTACAAAAGTATCTGCGGCTGTGTGTGCGCACTCCTGCACTGGTATCTGTATCTTTACCTGTGTGCTTCTGCGGCTGCTGCAGTTTGGCCAAACGTTCTACGGGTCTCTCCCTCTCTCTAATTTTTTTTTTTTCGGGACTAATTTCACACTTTTTTTGGGCTATTTTGTGTCTTGTGTTGTGTTGTGTGTATTTACCTAATCTTTTTCTTTTTCCGTGGATTTCACTTTCCGTCTGCAGCACTCGAACTCGGCGCTGCTGCTGCTGTTGCGTTGGCTTTCAAATATCAAAGGCGAATGCCAGCAGCGATCGCAGCTGAAGCCTCAAAAGTATCTCAAAGTGAGTCCCCCGCCCCCCACCATGAGTGTATCTGTGAGAGAGCGTAACGAAAGAGCGGAGAGAGGGCAGCGATCGGGAGCGTATCTAAGCCCATAATTATGTATTTTTTTAAAACGCAAAAAGCCACGATCGCTGGCAGCAGCAGTAAACAAAAGCCAGGCAGCGCCAAAAACATTATGCTCCGCCAGCTGAGAGAGAGAGAGGGAGTGATCATACGTGCTGGTCGTGATTTTTGTTTACCAACAAAAGCGATCGCGAGAGAGCGTTTATTGCTCTCCGCTCTCTGGAAAACTAACGCTCTCGCTGGGCGATCAGCTGCTCTGACGTTTGCGCATTGACACACTTTCGCACGCCACTCCCCGCCCGCCAACTGTACTCGGTGGCCGTATCTGTATCTGTTAGATACTTTTCTATAGACGCCAGACCAAGTGGCTCTTCGCCACCGACTTGCCACGGGCCCAGCGAGTGACTAAGCAACGCGAAAAGGGGGGAACAACGGAAGCACAGTACACTAAGCGAAAACAGATAATGGAAATAGGAAATTTAATTTATACTTCTAAACAAAACTATTTTAAAACTAAACTAAGTTAAGAAATATAAGTTTAGCTTCAGAAAACTTCAAAATAATTTTCTTAAAATGGTAAATAAGTTTACTTAAATGTTGTTATATTTATTTTCATTTATTACTTTTAATTATTTTAGCAAATATTTGTCTCACTGTCTAGGGTATGGGGCAAAGTATTGGCAAATGTATCTGACAGCTACTGGCTTGGCTACTCCAAAGTTCATGCTGAAATACAGTTTCTCTGGCCAATAATTTTAGATTTTTAATGCCGAGTCACGGCTGAGGCAGCCAAGCAATAAGTTGTCGGACAGTCGGAACGCATAAAAATGCTAATGAAACGCAAACGCCTGAGAACTATTCGCAAAGTGTCATTCGCTGCGAAACCGAGAACACTCGAGTCATTCAAATAAGTTCAGACTCGATTTCGTAGCCAGTTTGTGGATAATCGCATTATGCAATTTTAATTTAATTGCAATAAAAATCCACAACAAGTGTCAGTTGCTGCTCTTTACGTAGCTATATTTGAGTAACTTCTAGGGTATTTGTGTATTCACCAACATAATTGTTTATTTAAAAAATAACTCATAAATTGTATCTCCAATTTAAAGACTCCCCATTGTTCCTTTTAATTGTGAGCTCCAGCTTTAATTATCTCATACTGGTTGTATTGCACAGCCAACAGTGATTCTTGTTTTGCCACCCATTAGGTAATTTCATTTCACTTCTGATAATAAAAGCACATACAATGTATATACAAATATATTCCTGGCCATAACCAAAAGCACAACCTCTCGGCCAGGTTCAAGGTTGTTTAGCCATTAGCGGTCCTCTATATATTTTTAGAAATTTTATCATGCAACAGCTGACGGCGACAAGTTGTAGCTTTTGCTGAGAGCAGCAGGAAAGTAGCTCACGGCTACAGCTGCAAAGGTGCCAACGATCGGCGGATATAGCCAGGTCTATATGCCCAAATATACATGGGGAAATTGATGTGTGTTTATGGCCACTATACCTACACAATATCTTGTGATCTCCTCACACCGTTGGCCAACGCAAGTTTCTTTTTTTCCATATAATTAATCTCAGTCTGCACGCGTCGTGTTTATGTTAAAAAAAAATCGGAAAAATAAACACTATGAAAACAAAATTCCCCTACTTTTGCGTGGAGAGGTAAACAATATTGGCGTCATCAGGAGGAGACGCCAACGAAATAGAAAACAAAATACAAAACCAAAGCACTTTAAACTCAAATAAACAAATGCCGAAATGCCAGAGAAATGCGGGAGTCTCTTCATTCTTTCTCTATTTTTTTTCTTTATCTAATCGAGTAATGTTTATGGTAGCTGGCCCATACAAACATAAATTGTAAGCATCTCTCCCTGAATCTAAATGATTACAACAAATGTTGAAGAAACAAGCAAACAACCAAAGCTATTGCGGGCAGCTTCAAAGGGAGTGAAGCGAACTCAACTGTTCCGGGCACTTCTTTCTTTCTGGGTTATTGCGCCACAACCACCCCACTGTGCCTGGCCCACTGTAGCTCTGCTGTAACTGTAATCCAGCCCATGACACGAGCATAGCTTTGAGATACTGCGCAGTTCGGGATATCGAAATAGTATCTGAGGCAAACTCATGCTGGCGAATGACAAACGCCAACGCATCGGCAGAAGCAGAAGCTAGATATATGCGACATAGAGTGAAGCTGCTTTTTATTCGTTTTATGTCTCCATTCGAATGGACAAACATTAGTGCACTGGAAAAATATGTAGTCAATTGAAGGAAAAGTAGACCAGGCTGAGCAAGTTTTCGGATAGAGCTTCTTTGAACATTATAAGTTGTGATTTAGTCAAACAAATAGATAGTTTTCTGTTCAATATCAAGTTTAATATTTATTTTATTAAGCTGAAAATATCTCATTTCAATATGTGAATCCCTTTTTTTCAGTGCACTATTTAGAAATGGTTATGTTGCCTCTCGTGCATATGAATTGTATTTCAGCTGCAGTCAGTGGAATTTTAAAGGCTTGGTAATGGATGCCATATGCAATAGAACAAAATAAACATGGATATCGTGAGAGATATAGAATTATCTACTTTCTTTATAAACGTTTCAATGTGATATGACTTTTTACAAGGCTTTGTGGGGCTTCTTTATGACTGAAAGCATTAGTAAGTTATTTGTAATGCAGTCTTCCCACATGCTATTGAGTAATTTTTATAGATACAAGCATTTAAATAATATAAAAACAGCACGCTCTGGGAATTCTTATGTGTTCCATACCCCTATTCAATTTAAAACAATTTACTGAATGGCATTTGCTATAATCACAAAGCACTTTTTGTTTCGTTTCGTTATTCGCTATATCTATAAATATATATACTAAGCCCCATCAAGCCTCCCATAAAGCTCCTCGAAAAAGTGACGCAAGCGGTTCTTTGATGTCACAGGTCCCCCCACACACACAAAGAGGCACTTGTGAGGTTCCACTGTACCTGCACACTGCTGAGCATGGAGGGAAGGTGAGGGAATCATTCATTGGCCAGGTTCAATGTGTTCTGGCTGTGCTTATCGAACGATCGATGATAAATGTGAGCCTGCAGGTTCCCTGTCATCGCTCACAAGATACTTTCATTATACATAATATACATGTATATAATATCAAGTTCGCGTACCTTGATGCACTTGGACGGAGCACATATTAATGGCATTTAGATGAGCTTTTTATTATATATTTTTATATGCACAAAGTGGCTGTTTAATAACGCGTAATTTCAATTAGTACGTGAGACGCAGATGCGAGTGTCGATGTCGCTTCTTAGGCAAATCCGCTGGGCACGACGCATTAATTTTATCACTTTGTTTATCAGTATCAGTCGCGGGCCCAGCTGCGTATTTAGCACACTGGGTCAGCGCCGTCTGTGGCCCCTGCAGTCTCCGGTAAACAATCAATCAATCTAATATTGCGGCACTCAATCGATTTGTGCGCCCTTCCGCGCCTTGGATTACATCAGCTAAAGCTATAGAAAGGTCTTTACACCTCCAGTCATCCCATATCATCATGACTCTCCCTATAGCCGGAGGGCCTTGCAATGAAATAATCTCGTTTGTAATAGTTGTAGAGGTGTAATTAAAAATTATAGGCAACACATGGAAATCCATGAATTTATAAACAAAGGAAAGTATTTTTATATGAAAAATAAATTACGATATTGAGACTTCCTTATAAACTTAAGATTTTTGTATTGCTCAGAATTGGGTTTCCAGAAAATCAATGCGAGTGTTCTATTTAATGGAGAGTGTTGATACCCTTATCCGTAACCCTTTGTTTACTTATTTATAACCAATTGAATTTCCCTTTTCTTGGTAATGAAATTAATATTTTTAAGTATTTTTAAATGCAAAATAAATTATGACATTGAGACTTGTCAATAGTTCTTTTCTCTTAAAGTTATGAGTTTTGTATTCCTCAGAATAGGGTTTCCGGAAAATCAATACGAGAAAATTTAGTTAGTGGAGATTGTTGATACCCTTATTCTTTACCCTTTGTATTCTTATTTGTAACCAATTGAATTTCCCTTTTCTTGGTAATCAAATTAATATTTGACACACAGTGCCGTCATTTATAAAGTGCCTCTATTTAAGCGCAGCAATTGTGCCATTGGACGTTGCCAATTAAAAGGGAGATTTATGGGCTAGTATTAATCGACCGCCACCCCAATGGGCACCCCTTGCAGACACCCCCAACGGAGTTTAAAAATAGTTCGGACCGCAGTTGGTTACTGGGACCGAGACCGTTGCTGCTGTTACTGAATTTCCCCTACTTTCGGTGCAGGAAAATTGTCGTTCCCGACTCTCTTTCTCTCTCTCCTCTCAGTGGGATTTTGTTTACAAACAAATTTGTTTGACCTGCGCAGTTGAGGGCCCTTTCTCCCTTTCTCCCCCGACGATTGCCAAGGCAACCTTCGAATGTTTTGGTTCGACTCTCTCGTTGCAATTATGTGTGTATATACACATATATACACACCTATATATATTTAGCCACGACTTCCGCATTTAGGGAAATGTAGGCCCAGAAAAACTTTTCGCAGCTTCTCGTTCCGCAGCATTTTTGGGGGTCACCTTTGCTATTTTCGGTTCTCGGCTCCCGGAGGGTGCCCGTTTTTCGAGCACAGATTATGCGAACGCCACACGCGCCAAAGCTGCAGATCGATGAAAGGCCCTAGCGTAGCTGCAAATCAGCGCCAGTGGAAAATGAACACGTCAGCAACCCCCAGCCGCAGGGGATGGGTAACGGGGTACTGCGCAGTGTGCAGTTACTGGGCCTACCACCTGGAAACAGCACCACCACGACACCACCCCATCGCAGTGGCCATCCCCCCGGGAATTGCTTCCCTTTGGCTCTCGTTGCAGCTGCGTTTATTTGAGAAATATGACATAATTTTTGACATTTTGCTGAGCAACTAAAGGAAAGCTTACGAAATTATGAAATACCCTGAAATTTGCGCTTAAAATTAATTGCATACTTTTTGGCGGGAGAATATTCGCCTTAATAAGAATAGGAAAAAATGTAAATTAATGTTCAGTTAAGAATATTAATTCTTATTTAAGAATATTCGGAAGTTAGTTAATTAATTAGGAAAAATAAACAGATTCAAACATTTCTGATATATACAAAATAACATTATCTAATATTTGTAGAACTTGGACGTTCTTTGAGAATTTTACTATGAAATCGACAATGTAATACCCAGTACTCAGTGAGTGAAATGTTTTACCTACTTATTACAGCACAATATTATTATTTCCTCAAATAATAAGAAAATAAGAGTGAGATATGTAGAAATTACAAAGGCAAGTCTAGCTACTTATTACATATTTACTTATTAACTATTATTTTTATCCTTATTATTTTTATCTCAAAGATTTTAGATCAAATACCCTTAATCTCGACTCATCCATAATGCTCCTGAAAACCTTATATAACTCCCGATAATCGTACGACTTGAACTTGACACTGCTGCGTCTTTGTCTTCGCCTTTGTTTATATCCTGGGTAAATGGCAAACAGGTTTTTCCCACACCGAATTTCACTTTCTGCTTTCTTCGCTTCCCGCGGCCATAAATCAGGACCTGCCAGGAGCAGGCCCAAAGCAGTAACCCAAAACCGAGACAAGAAACATCAAGTGTCCATTGTTTGGTTTTGTTTGGGTATCTTTCGGATACCCGGCCGTAATTACAGTTACGCCAAGTCGGCTGACTAACTTTCTAATTATAGTCGGGCATTATCGGGTCGGGCAGGGAGCGAGGGTCTGAGGCGCAGTCCGTCGGGGACGAAATGCGTGCCATTTTAGGATTAGCCAGCTGCCGCCACAGCTACCTGGTAGCCGGGTTCTCCCATCAGTATCTGTATCTGTGTATCTGTTTCTGAAAGGTATCTCTATCCAGGTCCGCGTCCGCGTTGGATGGGCTGAGTGAGGCGACCCGCGGGGCTGTGAAAAACTGCCGCGTCAGTTGGCAGCGAAAATGCGCTGTACTAATTAAAGCCCCTAATGCCGCCTAACGATGACTTAATTGCCTTTATTCCCTGCCCAGATCGGCTTGGCTTGGCTTTGAGTGAAAAGCGCCTTAAAGCTGACCAGTGCCTTAAAAGGCCAAGACTAGTTCAAAAATAGCACACAAAGGAATTGACATGGCTACAGGCAGAGAAATCTCAACGAAGTGGGTCGGCAAATCTTATATATATATTTATTTGTTGCATAAATATAGATCTCTTAGTAGCTTCACATATTGTTGTTAAAATGTCCCTATTGTTTACCTTAGTTTCCCCTTATTTCTCTCTCTGCACTAGTTGTATTTCTTTGACTCCGAGCTACCCTTTTTGGCCAATTAAGGCGGCCAGATTCGTTGGCCACGATCGGGACAGCAAATGTATCTGGCAGATACACACTCGATGAGTTTCGCGTAGCTGCAGCATCATCAGCTGTTCGCTGTTTATGTTGTGTTGTCCGTGGCTTTTGTTTTTCAATTTTTCTTTCGTTACCACAGACAAAAACAACTGGCCAGACTTGATTTATCATCCGGGACCCGGCTCCTCCCGACTCCTCAGCCCCGCCGTTTCAGTCCAGCACCTTCGGTTCTTTGGCTCGAAAAATGGATAATGGACAATGGACAATGGCAACTGCAACTGCAACTGCAAGACCTGTTCTGTGCACATTTACTGCATGATTCACTTGGGTTTTCGGGCCCTCATTTTGTGTGCTGTGGATTGGCAGCGACTCCTCTCCTACAAGGCTTCCTATTTGCCTGCGTTTTCGGATTAATCTCAGTGCATTTATTTGGAGAAAAGCCAGTGCTGCTGGGGGCACAGTGCAGGAAATAATTGCAAGGCTAATTAAGATGTTAATCAGCGAAACATTCATTGCACTTGGCATCACCAGATGACACTCCACGAACACATAGTCCTAATGTTCATTTAAACTAAAACTCGATCGGGGGCAAAGAGCAGCAGCTAAATGAGCCTGAACTAGCACTGGGAAAAAATATAAATTGCTCTAAGAGTAAAAATGATTAATTAAATTACTTATGTAAAAATGGAAAAGCCAAGTCTAGCCTTATTGAAAGTATCTATATGTTTCAATAATGTATCTTTTTATTTAGTGTGACTAACACTTTCTCTCAGTGCACTCAGCTGGCAAATGCCAGAGATCTGAGATCTGTGGCCTGGCTCTGATAACGATCGCAGCAAATGCTGAAAACGTGATGCAAGTCAAATTTATGGCTATTAGATGCCCAGAATGGAAATCCCCTAACGAGAAACTCGGCCGATTTGCAGTCGAATACATTGGGGGAAAAAACTCCCGGAAAATGTCGAGGGGAAAAAACTCGGCCTGGCCAAGCCGAAGAAAACTCACACTCGCTTACTCACACACACACTCGTCCAAAGTACAGACACAAAAGTGTGAACTCTTTGAATGCGAAGGTGCAATCAGAATTTTTTTTCCTATTTTTTGTTTTGTGCACTTTTTTGTGTATGTATCGCTTGGCTGCACTCGAGATGTGTGTGATGTGTGTACATGTAAATCATGAGCAAACTTCGAGGAACCCCATACATAATAAAGATGTACACATATATTCGCTGGAGTGTCCTTTCCTTGGCGGACTTCCTCTTCCGCCTGCCTTAGTGTTTTTGGGGGTTAAAATGCACTTACTTGCTGCTGCTGCTCGGAGTTTATTGATCGGGCGATGACGGAATTATCCCCTCCTCTGCTAAAATCTGCGTTCTTCACTTATTTCACTCAATGTTCTTTAGTTTGTGTTTATTTTTTTCGTATTATTTTTTATCCTGATTGCTTCCGTTGTGTGAGAGAGAACTGGCAGGGGCGAGAGGTGCAAGAGCAGCGCTACAGGAACTCCGTGACGTATGCTAGCAACGACTGACGAGCGAATGATGGCTTCCAAAAACTGGCCAACAAAGTTGCCAGCCAGTGTGCGCGTGTGTGTGGCTCGGCTTGTGCTGGTATGCGTGCTGGTTGGGCCTGTGTGTTGGTGACTCTACAGCTGAGCCCGACACACTTACCCCGATTCTCCCTCTCCGCTTCGCTATACGCTGCTGCGCATGTGCAAGAGAGCTCTGAGAGATACCCTTTCTGCAGTGGTTGAACGAGAAAATGCTATCGGAAATGGCGCTGAAAATAAACAAAACAGGTTATCGTAAAAAAAGAAATATATACAGATTTTATAATATGTGTTAGTAGCATATATCCAATGGCATCATCAAGGAACTTATTCGGAAAAGTTCTATTAAGACCCTCTGGGTGCCATTTGTGTGGTCGTCAGTGAAAACAGCAAACTTTCCAATATCAAAGTATTAGTATACCTATATTATATTTTTATTAGTCAGGCTTAAACAAACCCTATTAAATTAAAAAACGTTAACAATTAGGTATGCAGTTAGTTAAATAAAACTCCTTTCATATTGAATATATTGTTAACAATATTAATATAAAAACTACAATAGGGAATTCCGTATTCGTATGGATTCATCTGTATCCAGTTTTCTATTTTTTCGTATTTTGCAGGCCTCTCTTATTCTCTCTCTCTCACTCTTCAGCAGCTGATTTTGTTTGTATACAAAAATCATATTGCATTCTGAGAGAAATGAGATAAGAGCGAAAAAGCCAGAAAGAGGGGAGAAAACGATTGGGTAAATAAATAAGCATTGGAAGGCACGGGAATGGAGGTGTGAGCAAAGCCACTGAAGCTCAATTTGTGGTTTTAAGCTAGCACATTTGTATCTTATAAAAGAAACAGATTTACTTGTCAATTCATTCGACAGAAACACAATAAACAATGAAATATACGTTTATTATATTTGCATTTTATAATAAAATTTATATACAAATATATTTTTAAGTTTAACAAAATAGTTTTATTTTTAATTCATTGACGAGTCATCTTATTTATTTGTATCTTTCTTTATACAAATGAACCTGGAAATCTACTGCAGTGTATGGGAATGAATATGTCTAGTTTCAAATGACGGTTACTTTTAAAAAGAAGCGGAGCAAATCTCGATAACGCAGCGCACTAGAAGTAATCGATATATCGATTAGAACGTTTGCTGTCGAGCCACCTCTAGCCAGCTGTTCAAACGCACGTGTTTATTTTTTACGAATTGAACGCAGTTTCTTAATTATTAATTTTATACGCTTACTTGTTTTGCAAACATCAAAATGGGCCGGAATAATCGCTCACGAAAGCGTCGCGACGAAATGAACAAGATCAAGAAGGCGCGGTACGAGGCTAAAGAGTTAATTCGCCTGAAGAAAACTCTGGGACTCATAGATGCCGATGGAAATGAGATCATGAAAGACATCAGCGATGTGGTGGAAGTTAAGACCTCAAAGGAGATCAAAAGAGTAAGTCTAGATACACCGGGGTATATTCTTTAAATAATAAAAAAAAACTCCGTCTTTATAGGAAGCCAAATCCAAGGAAGAACAAGAATTGATCTTCGAGCACCAGGAGAGCCTGGAGAAAGGCGAAAAGGTGGCCGTGGTCAACGAGAATACCGGCGTAGAGCATGTCTTCAACAGCAAGACCCTCAAGGATCAGTATGGCAACTATCCGGCGTGGTTTAAGAAGAAGAAGACCGCCAAGCGTCTACGTAAGAAGCAGCACTCCCAGAAAAAGAACTTCAAGCAGGCCTGGACCACGGTCAACGTGCCCCTTTAAGTCTGGGAAATGTTTACCTATCCTAGGTATCCATCTTAGATTGTAAGTCCCCGCTTAGTTTAGGTGATTTTGTAGGACAACCATCTCTACAAATGTGTTTTAGCTAAGAGTTTATATTGCATATTAAATCCTTAAAAACTACGAATCTAATTATTCTCCCTGTAAACTTAACTCCTTAAATCGTAGTAGTTAAAGCTAAGGGTTTATTGCATATTAAAGCCTTAAAAGTTACATATAGATTCTACGTCATGATTACAACAAATATCCAACGCTTAAACATGAAGTGGAGATGAGGCTGGTGAGCTGCCCTAGATCGATGATCACAAACTGGTGAGGGAATTTAACTAAAAGGCGGAGTGTGGTATCATTACTGAACAGAACAATAGCTGCGAACGCTAGTTATGACGCTGGTGGCCGACTCCAAGCGCCGCGTATTAGCCGACCAGATGTGCGTGGTGGCCAGAGCCGTCGACATTGACTGGGCTCGATCGCCGGCTGGTCATTCCGGCTTCTCCTTGAGCTCCAGTCTCTCTGTCGACTCGCTATCAGCCTCCGGCTGCTGTTCCTCAATATTGCCATGCATTACATTGGGATTGGCCTTCAGGACTGAGCCGCCGGTGAAGCCCAGGATGCCGCAACCCACGGCCGCCAGTCCTCCTGCTTTAATGCCAGCCACTAATCCAATGGGTCCACCTACACAGGTGCCTAGGAGAGCTCCCACCACGGGATACATTGCTTTTTTGTAGGTCAGTGCTTGGCGTAGCTGTCGCTCGCCCTGTTGTACATTTTCCAATGCCTCCTCTGCATTGTCAGCTATTTTCTCCACCGCCACCGATTGCTCTGAAGTCAGTTGCCTCATACCCTGGAACATGCCGTGAAGATCGTAGATTTCCCTCTGCAGATTCTCCATCTGATCCAGGCAGGCTTGGCGTTGTGCCAGCGTGTGCTCCTCCAAGTGGAAGTTGACCTGGAGCTGAGGCATATGCTGATGAGCAGGTAAATTGTGCATGTCCACGTTCTCGGCTGGATTATCCTGATCCTCGTCATACTGGGAGCCCAACGTCGACGTGGGTGACTTTAGTTTTAGTTCTGAGGGCGAAAGTTTGTGAGGATTTAGCCGAAAAAGGGAGAATAGGCAGAATTTACCTGCAAAATCCTTCATGCCAGCAAAGGCTTGCTCCTTGCCGGGCCGCATTAGGTCGTCGAAGCGTTCCAGATCCTCTTCCCGCACCTTTTCACGCAGCGCATCCATTTCTAGGAGAAGATTCTTAATTTGTTTAATGACCCTAAGGGCATTGAGTTCCTCTTTTTTGATCTTTTGCCAATCGCCCAAGGCCAGACTTTTCTCTATGTTGCTGCGATGGTTTTTCAGGAGACTCAGGTGATGGGGAACCTGCAGATCGTAGACTTAATAGGGGAAACTACATGTATGATTATTTTGTAAACTAGTTACCGCCGTTTCCTGGAATCTCTGTATGGAGACCTCCGCCTGCTTCAACGGCAGCTTCTCGTCGCCCGTCATTGTGAAATGGAAACTTTGGCCTTTGAATACTTCGATTTATATTTAATTAATCAGCTTTGATTGTGGTAAAAGTGAAATTGGCCACAAGGTCGGTGGGATCGGTTGCCTTAGCTAGCTCCCCCTACGCCCCTTTTGATTTTCTCTAAGATTTCCGTTGTTTTTCTGCGCAGTTGGGCCCGTGACGTCACTGCCGTTGTTTAGGTTTTCCAATGTGTTTGCTTTACAAGTATTCCATACTACTTAATGACACTGCACTGACACGGTTCCATTTATGCTGGTTGCACCTCCTCCCCTATGAAAACTGATAATAAAATTCTATTGTTTGTGTTTTGGGTTTCCTTTTTCTTCATTTTTCAGACAGTGTGACCAGAGTTGTATTGTTGTTTCAATTCAGGTTTTCCGCAGGGCGGCCATACATCGATAACATGGCAGCTATCGTTTCGGCTTATCGATATACAATATAATTATCGTGTCAGAGCAGGCAGCTTTTATAATTCAAATGAAAAAGTCGTTACTTTGTGTTTTATTAGATTTCTTAGTTACTAATACCCAAAACTAAATAACTATATTCAATTTATTGAAATTTTTCACTAACAAGTAGCAAACAAAAGTTTAAAGAAAAATATCTCCCTATTCCAATCAAAACAAACTCCAAAATCAGTAAGAATATGCATTTATTTGTGCAATGATTTCTCATATACGTTACAATTATATACAGATACATGCAGAAACTAAACGCTGCACCCACCGCGAAACAGGTGGGGCAGTTGGCGGTGGTGCACTTACAGCTAAAACTTCAGATCTCGATACATTTATGACACGTTCGCTTAAGTACTAATACATAGCCCTAGTCGAGGGCTGGTTCTACGGTTCTACGGACTACAGAGGCACTCGACTCGCGATTCGGGAATGGCTTACAAGCTGGAGTAGCTACACGTGAACAGAGTGGACAATTAAGTTACCTAACATTTAAGTTATAGCGATGGAGAGAAAGGAAAAATACAGTTCTGTTTAGGGGCAATTGGCATTCGGCCCGTTGCGGCACTTTAGCAGCAGGTTCAGCATTCCCTCCAGCTTGTTTGTCCGCGACTCTGTCTTGTAAAGATTCGTCTGCAGTCGGCTGACATCCTGAGCCTGCTTTTCCTGTGGAGAATAGAATTTACAGAAATTATTACTATTAATTGTATCCTAAAGTATCCTTAAGTATCCTTACCAACGTGCTCAGCCGGCTCTTGAGCGTGTCCACCACGCTGTAGGTGGCCTGTAGAGACTTTTGCAACTCGTTGGTGTGCACTCGCTCGTTGGCCAGCGAGCGCTCGATCTTCTGGAGCCGCGTGACCACCTCGGCATCGGTGTCATCGATGTCGTTCTCCAAATCCCTCGCCTCAAAGGCGTCGTCTGCGTGGGTGGAAGTCTTCCGGCAGCTCTGCTGGTCCGCCTGCAGCACGAATCCCTGGCGACAGCGGCAGAAGTAGGAGCCGGGCGTATTCACACACTGCTGGTCGCAGGGCTTCTCCGTGAGGCACTCGTTCACGTCCTGCTCGCAGTGTCGTCCAATGAAACCCGTCGGACAGCTGCATGTGTTGGGAGCCGTGCAATTACCGCCGTTTTGGCAGCGCGTGGAGCAAACAGCTGGCAGAAGGAGGAACACAACATGATTTTTATTCATAATAATAATTTCAAATTTATATCTGAATAATTAGCACATAATATTGATTGGGAGCAGAAACTTTAACACATATTATTTTATTATTTATTTAATATGGTTTGAGACTTGGTTCAACTAGTCGTATACGCAATTTCAGTAGATTTTCGTTTAGAGATGCATAACATAACTTTACTCTTTTTATGAGAATCCATTCAATTTTTCACTTAATTTATTAATTTATTTTTAATAGGTTATATTTTTAATTCGTCCCAAAACTGGGATATATTTAACAAGGTTGTTAGATATTTGTTATTGTCATAAATCTAATGAACCATTCAGTTTCAACATTCTTTTAATGGGCTGTATTTTGAGACTAAAGTTCTATTATTCAAAGTACATATTTTGAATATATGTACATATATCTTTCGGATAATAGATTTCGGACTAGTTTGATGCTTCACTTACGTTTCATGCACGCATCCGCCCGTGGATTTTCCCTGCTCCAACCCGAACAGCAGTCGTAGGTCATCTGCTGGGCAGTTTTGTGGTCAATCACATCTCTGTAGGCCGGCTCATGGACCACCTGCACCCTAAAGATATATATTTTTATTAGAAATTTTATTGTTAAGCATAAATAAATGAGGCAGCACACATAGTAAGCTCAAAAATATTATATGATATTGTGCTTTCTTTAACCCAATGGTGTTATCCCTCTGAACATATATAAACAATAAATCAATAAATAAATTAAGCAAGTAAATGCCGCTTACCTGGTGCACATCTGTCCATTGAAAGTGGGCGGCTGGCAGGGCGTGGAGACATGCTTCCAGGTGGGACGCGTGTAGACCTCCGTCCGCTTCACGGGCATCGTCACCGTCCGTTGCTGCACGCAAATGTGCCGCCTGAAAGAGATCGAGGCGAGGTGTGAATTGGACTCTGGCTTGGATGTTGGTTTTGACCCAAATCAGTAACTCATCATCGGCGAAAAGTGAAACTGACTTTTCCAGGCGATGTCGGCCAATTACTGTCATAACGACAGGTTGCTGCGCCCCCTGCACATTCGGACTCGGATCTGGATCTGGCTCTGGCTCTGGCTTGGACTCTAGCCAATGCCAATTGTCACATGTGCCAGCGGAGTGGACTCCAACCGGAGCCAGATAGGAGCGTGTCTCTGTGTCAGCTCCGCGGAGTATCTACGATGACAAACACGACACGCTCCGCTCCCAGCCGATGACTTGCGGCCATGTCAGCCCGTGTCATTTGTGCGGAGGAGCTGCAGACCGAGTGCTCCAGTTCACGCAATCGACTCAACTCAGTGGCTGTCAGGCCCAGTTCGAGTGCTGTTCGGCATTGCCTTCAATCTCATTTAATTTAAAGCTAAGCATAAGGTTTTCACTGTGATGGGTAAATGAGGAAATCTTTAAGATATTTTCAAGTTACCAATTATTTAATTATTACTATTCAACCTTCACAAAATCGAAATACATTTCTTATTTACATTAAAACTAGTTTACTTGTACAATTTCAAATTCACATTTCTATTATTTGATTTTTATCAAATATATATATAAATATATAACTTGAATTTAAGGTGAACAAGTTTTTAAAAAGAGTTTTAAATTACACATTTTTTATACCCTTTCAGGGTATTTTAATTTTAGTCAGACGCTTGAAACGCTGTGAAGAAGCCATTTATGACCCTATAAATCATATATATTCTTGATCAGCATTAACAGCCAAGCTTATTTAGCCATCTCAGACATAACAAAAATGTATAAAAATTTTTCATCTTTTTTAAGGGGTTACATAGTTAAAACTTTTAAAAATTTGGAAATTTTTATATTATTTTTAAGTTGAGTTAGCAGCATTATTAACGTAATAAAAATTAACACAGGAAAGCTTTTCTAATTGAATTTAGTGCTTTTTTTGGCTTAGGTATGCGTTTTTTAAACTTTTATTTGTCGAAAAAATTGTCATACAAAAGTATCAATTAATTTCGTTCCAAAGAATGCGAATATTTTAGTTTAGTTATGATTGATTTCCATTTCGATCTTGTAATTCAATTGCAAACTTCAATAGTATATAAACTTGAGCACCCCGAAGTTGGTTTCCTTTCTTGTTTTTAGCTTACAAAATATTTTGGTAAGCATTAAGCACAAACCAAAAATATTTGTTTACAAGTCTAATGCACTTTCTAAGAATATTAACAGGAATTTAATGATGCTTTTAAGAAGATGCACTTGGGTGCAGTTAAAGCCTTAAATATCTCTCCTGGGCATTAAAAACATCCAACGATTCAAGATCATAAAAACAAGTGAAGTTATCACACACCCATTTGAGTTGTAAAATGATGTAAGCACACACACCCAGCTGACTGGAATATCTCCCGGTGTGTGTGTTGTCGAAACCCAAACAAAATCCCGAGTACTAAACCAATGCACCCAAGACCTTTTACCCGCCAGCAGTCAAACATAAAAAGCGATGATAATAAGCGGTTTTTGACTTTTTCGGTTGCCAAAAAGAGGCTGCAAACTGGCCCGAAACTGCGATGCATCCATAAATTGGCAGTTGGTGTTGCTGCTGTGATTTGGATGCTGCCGCTGCTGCAGCAGTTGCTGCTGCGATGCTGCTGCGATGTTGCTGATGGTGTCGTAATTGGCAATGCGGGCCAAAAACAATTGCCAACGCGTGACGTGGCCACTGAAGTGACTGACTGGCCTTTTTGCTGGCCGAAAAAATCGCGAATAAAAGTGGCAGCGGAAAGTGGCACACAGTTGTTGGCCAGCACAATGGTCCTGCGAGCGGGACATTTACCAATTTCTTTATTGCCGAGCATGCATATTTATGCTCTGTTCTCCTCCTTGGCCGTAACTGGCTTCTCTGGTAAGATCGAACTCTACCATAATTCTCACGTTATTTATGCGCCAGCATTTCCCAGCGTTCAGCGTTAAGGGCGCCAAACAAACGGGAACGGAAAGAGTCCAAGCCCAAAAAACGAACTAAAACAGCTATATATTGCCATGGCCAGAAACAATAACAAAGCGGCCAAGTCAAATGCGGAAGTATTCTTTCGAAAACAAAAAAAAAAAACCAGAACAAGGAGAAGAAACTGTGCCAACAAAGTGCAACATGAAATGCTCATTTCCATCTCCATTCCGCTGGCCACATAAATCTCCGAGCGGGTCCAATGCACACACAAAAAGGGGTAATCAAAGCGATTGATTTTTAATATTAAAAGTTTGAAATTACATTGGCTAAAATACACATTTATCACTTTCTTTGGTTCCTTATATTTTTTAAAGTATTTAAAACCTTACTTTGGATGACATAGATCATAATTCGAACTATTTCTCATCGCAAAAGGATTGAATAGAGATTTGATATCAATTTTTAAGGTTTAATGGTATGGAAATAATTATATTATGTCCTTGGCCATTAAGAAAATCATTGCATAACGTTCACCATCGTTCTGATAGTTAAAAAAAAGTTTCTTAAATTTCTAAGACTTATTTCCTTAATTACTGAATAATAACGCATTCAAATTTCTTTCTGTGCCGTTGCAGAAGATGCACCTCCTACCCCAGATATTCCATATCCACCGATCCAACGATCCACCGCCGCTTTGTATATATCCCGCTGCGCCAGACAGCGCCAGACAAAAGTGTAATCGCATGCATGTGTGTCTGTGAATGGCTTCATTGCATTGTTTAGAAACGTTTAGGCTAAAATTAAATTTGAATTTTTAATTGCCGAACGCCCCGAACACCTGTGGCTAGACCTCAGAGTTCTCCTCTTTCAGGGAGGGAAAAAATCTCAGTTATTTACACAGCCAGCATACACGAAGGGTTTCCCTTGGTGAAACCCATAAAATTATAAAAACATCAATCAAAATTACTTCTCGGAGACGGCAGCAGGCAGCAAAAATTAAATGCAGGCAGGCCAATTAATCAAGAAATTAAAGCTGTTAAATTTTACCAGAAATATCGATCTCAGGTCCCCCAAAAAAGATGCACTCAAAGAAAGCCAGAGGAATGTAGGGGGAAACACGGCCCAAAAGCCTGAGAGTACGGTTTATTGATTTACGATTTATTTCCATTGGATGCCACGCAGAAATTAATGAGCCATCGATGGCTGCAGGCCAAGAGGTGACCCGAGCCGATGTGTGGGTTTAATGGAGTGTTCCGCGTGGACCCTGGGCTTATAAATGGACCCTAGACAGCAGTGGGAGATGGAGCTCAAAGTACATAGAGGTCCACAGCCAGGCGAGGAAGATGAGTCAGTTACCAGTTATTGAGAGGAAGACAATTTTTTTATAAAGAAAATTGTATTAACATGGAAAGGAAGAAACCTTTAAATCTACTTGTGTTCATATTTAACAACCACAAATACTTTAAACATACTTTCTTGTATTAAAACAAAGGCAGTTTTGTAGTTATTTTATTGTCATTAGCTAGTTATCATCTGTAGTTAAAAATTTACTATCCTTTTGCTGACATAAATATATGAAAGTTATGTGAAGTGTATTTACAAACGTAATTTATTTTAAAGTGGAAAAAAGAAGCCAAAGCAATTTCCATTAAAATATAATATTAAAAAGTCTTTAACACTCTTTAAGATAACTCAAATCTGTAGTGGTTTGTCATTTAACTAATATTCCCTAAAAGTGAATATAAACTTCTTAACTTTATGATCTTTTATCCTTTCCAAAGACCCCATAAATTGATACATATTAAATTTGTTTTAAAGAAGTCTCCAATCTATAGATATTTATCGTTTCATTTATATTACTTCATGATCTTTTATCCTTCACGAAGACCCCTTAAATTGATAAATATTAACAAGGCGTCAAAATATTATTCCCTTCACTAAAGTTCACTTTTAATTAAAATCCAACCAGCCATTGTGTTGACAGCAAGCAAAACCTTGGGAGTTTTATTTCGCTTTCGATGAGAGTTTAAACTTATTAAAATTGTAATAAAAAAAAAACTCCTTTGTGCTCGAGTATTTTATGAAACCTATTAGGCGGGCCAAATGGGTTTCTGGCCAAAATGAAACCCCAGTTAGCTGAAGAGACCCCTTCAATAAAGTAAATCTCAATTTAAATCATTTTTATGGGCGTCTTTAGAGTCTCCGAAGTCAGTCAATCGGATGGGTCGGATTTGGGAACCAGTTTGCATTTTGTCAATCTTTACAACTGCAACGTGAATGCATTTAAAAAACAGTTAAGACGAATACGCCCATTAAAGCCACAAAAACTTGGCGACACTTAACAGCCGTAAACAGCTGCGATAGGCCCGGGAAAAGTGCAAGTCTGTCTGTTTGCTTATCGGGTTTCCAAATGAAAATTTGAAATAAATTTATAAAAACATAAAAATATTGTTGCCAGAGTCATAAAATGATTTTTTACGGCCCGCGGAGATGGAGTGAAAACGTTTCGGGCTAGGCCAAGACCAAAAGCAAAACCCAGGCCGAATATCAACCAAGTCCGTAGCCAAAAGGCCGGCCTAAAACTTGGCTCCCGAGCTCGGTTCAAGTGCGGCCAGGTCCGGCTAACTGTTTGGGCCATTTTGTGGTCGGTCGGCAGCTAATCTGATTTGCTACATGGAATTAGAATTTAAATTGGCCCCAGCCCAGGACCATGGCCATGGCCATGGCCAGCGAATGCGCAATTCCAGAACAGAGCAAGCTGCAGTGCATCATTAGGCGAGTTGGAGGCACTCACCCACAACTCCATCCTGCACTTTGGAGCACTGCAAGAAAACTGGAGGTCATAGGGTATTTTAAATGTTAGCAGCGTGTCTCACGTAAGAACTGTATTTTATATGAAGATAAAACCCGTTTTAATGACTGATATTTGTATGGTTCTTATTCAGATTTAATCAAAATGTTCTTATATTTTAAAGGAAATATAATAATTGTTGAAGTGCACCAACCTAACACGACCAAGACGACGACAACAGCGACACACAAGAGCAACAAGAGGAACGACCACGACAACGGCATGGCATCGCAGGCGGCGGAGAAGAACATCGCAGACATCATGCTTCCTGGTCCAGCTGGACGGGCTTTATTCGGATTCTTACTTAGCGTAAAATGCAACGCCCCTGTGACCAGGCTCCGCCCGGGAAGGGGAGTTCTTACCAAAGGAGGACGCACTGCCTCGCCGCTTCTAATAATATTTTAGTCATGTCCACGGATGGCAAGTGCAGCAGCAGCCAAGGCAGAAAAATCATCAGCAGAAGCGAGCAGCAGCCGCTTTCAGTTTTGTTCATTTTTCAGCAAGAGAATTATTGCAGCACTCAGCGGCGGCTGAAGTGGAAATCCAATATGCGACTGGACAAATACCCCAAGCTGGAGGCGGAGCGGAGATTCCTACTCCAGCTCCATATTCCCTGGCCTCCAGACATTTTCCCCCTAAGGGCAGGAAGATCGACAACTTCCTCGTCGAAAATGGGCAAACACCGATGGAATTTCTTCATTGCTTTGAAGTACTTGTCAGCACTAAATCAGATTGGACTTTTCTGGATCGGGATAATATATGGGCAACGTTTACCAGTTGATATGTGTTTAGGTTATGGAAATTTAATTGTGTAATTTTTAAATTTAGGGGAATTTAAATAAAAATATAAAATATATATATAAAAAAATAAAATAAATAAATTTTAGGTAAATAATGACCAAAAAGGAGCTAAGCTCTAATTGGAGGATCCACTTTTAACTACCAAAGCAGGTAAATTGGTCTTAATCAATAAATTGTACAAAGAATGTAGTAGAATCTTATAAATATATTTATAAATATTTAAAGTTTATAATTTATTAAGCATTTAGTATAATTACGTTTTTTTTAATATATCTATAACTTTTCCCGAATTTGAATTAAATAGTAAAATCATACCTATTATCATACATAATTTGGTTATCTAAAGGTTCTTAAGATACAACTCTTCTCTCTTAAACTTATTTATTTAACAAGGAAAGTTGACAACAAAGGAAGTTGATTTATATTTAATCTTTAGTTATTAATAACATATTTTTTTAATATTTTAGTTCCTGGTTAATTTATGTGACAAACTCCCTGCCTTAGTGCATATACATTTAATTTTGGTACCCTTTAAAGCTGAAATCGCCAGTCACGGTTAACCGCAGCCAGCCAGTTCTAATTTGGCTGTAAATTTGTCTTGCTCTCTTGGCCAGATTATGCAATAAAAGACGCAGAAAGAATTTGTTGCGAAAAGTGAAAAGAAAATTGCCGCAAGTGTCAGACGAGGCGAGGCGGGCGAGGCGGGGCGAGGCGGCTGCAGCAAATGTACATAGATGGGAATGCAACGCTGGGCGAGATGAAGATGGAGCACTATTTTGTGGTAATCTGAGCTGATTATAGGCCAGCAGGAGGCCCCAAAAGCGATGCGATGCGGGGTTCAGTGGCCTTACCATTGCGTTTTCCGTACAATATAATCGCGCGATAAGCGATCTTTGGGGCCTGTCAATGGGTAACTCCCCCTTTTCCAAGTAACCTCCCCGCTAATTCGGCCCTTTTTTCGCTGCAGCCTCTGGGCCCGGAGTGTGAATGTGATTGAGAGTGTGCTGGTGTGTGTGTGTGTGTGTGAGTGTGTGCGGGGAGGATGGTGTAAATCATGATTAATGCCCCAAACTTGTTTAAACAACGGCCGTGTCGAGCCGTGGCCGAAAATCCGATTAGTGGCAACGTGAGCTGCTTCCTCTGCCCTTCTCTCTGAATCTCTGAAGAAAACGCCAGAGAAATGCAAGAGGCGTGCACGATTTCCATTTTCTGACTGCACTCTAAGAAAAATATGGGTTATAATGGGTTGTGATTATTTATTTTAACCAACGAATCGATCTAGTCATAAGCCATGATCCTTGATATCAAAGTCCTAGTTTGCCTAGTTTTAAGGCAACATTCTCAGAGATTTATATTCATATTTTTGTATATTTTTTTTTCTTAACGTGTAACTTATTTCATACGTTTGTATTTCCACCTTTTCATCGGCTTTTTTGGTCTTTCCGATGAACTGCCAACAAAAGCTCAGCCCAAAAGAAGTGAACACACACAAATTTTCATCAAATTAACATAGCCCATTCTCGGCGGCTGCTGCCGCCACTTTGGTTATTGTTATTGTTACTGTTACTGTTAATGCTGAAGCCAAAGCTGATACTGAAACTGAGATCAAAATCGCGCCACGTAACGAAGGAGAAACAAATTTTTGAAAGCGCTCCGCTTGGAAAAGCGGGAAGCTGCCTCCAATGAAGATATTTTCCAACGAACCCATCGGCCCACGCCATGCCGCAGCAGCGGAGCAAGTGCAGCGATCCTATCCCATCCACTTGAATCCACTCCACTTCAAGCCATTCCCGAACCCAATCCCAGTCCCAGTCCCAATCCCAGGTTGTGTGTCTTGGCCGCTCTCGGTGTCCAATTGCAACATAATTAAGTAAGCCAAATGGCGTGTCTCTTGGCCGGGCTAGTATGCTTATCGGGTGCACTGTGAAAAAGTACAGTATCCAAGGAAATTTAAAAGAATTTTGGAATAAGTTAATAAAGAAAAGAATGAGGAATTGAAAAAGCTAATAATGTTTTGATTTGATCTTCTCTTTATAATTATAATGAAAAATTGTTTAAATGTATTCTTATTTTAAGCTCTCAGTTTATAGATTTATTAATATAAAAAGACATCTACATTTAAGTACTTTATATTTCCAAAAGAATCAAAGATTGGGATTTCAATTAAGTCAGTTGACTGATGATGATTGATGAGTCAATCAGAGGAGATGACTTCATAAACATTTAAATAAATGACTGACTTTGAAACAAATGTTCTGGGTAAATTTTCTGCAGAACTTAGCTCGCAATCAATAAAAGAAATGTTGCATCAATGACTCAGTAAGTACCGATAATTTTCTCAGAGTGTATCGGACAGAGTATGGCCGGAATTTTGTGCGTCATGTCGGGCCAAAAGCCTGACTTTTTGGGCGACTCAAGGAGCTCGTGTGTGGCGCTCGCAGATTTGTTGTGTCTTTTGTAGGGGCTGCAAGACAAAAGCGATGCCAAGACAACGACAACGTCAGCACAGCCCACCTCCGGACCCCTCTCTGGGAACGGGTTTCCATGTAATCCCGGCCAGCCAGCGTCTCCCCTCGCCCGTCGCCCATCCCCCCCAGCATTGCATTAACCCAATTTTCAACTTGAGATGCGAAGCTGCGTGATTTGCAAATTACTGGCTTGAGTCCATGCAGTTCCATTGTGTGACGGAACTGTCCATCTGTCCACGTATCCACGCATCCATCTGTCCCAGTGTTCACTGTCCACAAGCCATGTTGCGAGTGACTTACTCGTGTTTATTGTGAAAACCCCACTAATTGCATGGCGCAGACGGAGACGCAGACAATAGGCGTAAATTTAGACCATGAATCGAGATTTACATATTCATTCAATAAATTTTCTTTATAGTTTATGGCAAAGCCTAAGGTGTGATATAGAGGCTTGTCATAATTATGATCATGGTTTCATAGTGGTTTCTTTGGGGGAAATTTAAAGGGGGGTACAACAGTGGGAAATATAAGACTTCATCAAATGTTTATTTAAAATATCAACGGTTGTTGTCTATAAGGTATCTTAATTATGTTATTATAAGGGTATTCTTTTTATTATGAAAGATAGAACTTCATGAAAATATAAAAATTAATATGTTTGGAATAATATTTCCAAGAAAAGCTTGGCTATTAAAATAGAAGTTGTAAATCTGAAACCATATCAAGACTTTAATAGTATCAAAATTTAAAAAATAGTTCCTTTAAACTGAAAATTATAGTTCCAAGAAAGTCCTATGCATTAACTTTCAATTATTTCTTGTTTGGTAAACGATTCAAAAAAACCTTGGCTTGACTCAATCATTAATTATTTAAGGTTGGTTCGAAAAGGTCTCCATAACCTGAGAAGGTACATAAATATCTCAACTGGAAATGTGATACTTCAGAAAATGACACACACTTCGAGGGAAAGTGTAACAAATGATTGTGAGCCAAACCTTTGACCCAAATAAATTGTGACAAATCCAGAGATAGATATATTCAAATGGATATATGTGAACCTTCAAAGGGTATAGCCTGAGCCATTCTTTAGAGACACAAGCCATGACTAATTTGTGGAAACAGGGTTACCCTATTAATAAACTTGGTATAAGAAAACGAAACCCCTTTGACAGTATGAGAAATCCATCTTAATTAAAATGAATATGGAGAATGCAATGTCAGCATTTTGCATTTGTCAAAGCAATTTGTTCAATTGATGTCATATCATGTCGTGTTCTCCACTGATTTTCGATGAGCACGTGTACAAGTTGGTGGTGGCATAACAAGTTGGATTTCCCCACGGATCCCAAGAAAAACTCATTAAACGGGCTTCTGCCTGGGCCAAGGTTTCCACTGCCCCGATGGCATGACTTGGGCTCCAGATAAGCCCAGTTTCAGCTCTGGCTCCAGCTCAGAGTCTACAACTCTTTCTTCTCGTTTATTATTTTTTCGAGCCGAGCACGCGTAGGCGTAGCCATTGAGCACAATGCTTCACGGTGCAAAATGTTAACGAATTTTCACAAGCCCCAGCCGCATTCTAAGTGCTGTTTTTCCAAGCCCAGCATATCAAATCATTCGTCACTCGCCCCCAAAATCCCCCTTGGCCTGGCCATAATTATCGCAGAGCCGGGCTCAAGCGCAGACCTGGAGCTTGGAGCCAGCAGTTCCGAGTTGGAGGTTGAAGTCGTCGATTGTTGACAAGCAATTTGCAGGCGGCGAACTCGAGCCCTGACTTCGCATCCAGCTGCGATTGTGCCTCCATCTAAGACTGGCACTGGGAAAAATATGTACAAAATATACACCAAATATTTTTCAATAATTGGAAGTTGTTGAAAAATTTATTGCAATCGATTTTGATTATAAAATTATGTGGTCTCTGCACCACAAATTTAGGAAAATCAGGCACTTGGAGGCGTCAGAGGACGCTCGCAAATAAAGTTTTTCTTAAAATTGCAGTTATCATCATTCAGTAGATGAGTAAAATTATATCTGAATTCATCGCAATGTTGGACTCCATTTTCATTGTCCGGCTGCGAGGGATACCACAGAGCCGAGTCAACTGGCTTGCCACTTGGAAACCAAGTATGCTGTCCCAGGTTCATAAAGTCATTTCCTGAACACCAGAAGCTACCATTTGATCCTCTGTCGTCCAGAAATCGATTAATTACATTATATTTCTCCCAGCTATCAAGCGAAAGTAGATTGTAGCCCAAGTTCTCGCAGAAGGCACGGGCTTGGAACCAATTCTTCCACACATTCTCCTCAATGTAGAAGAGAGTGTCGCCAACATATATGAAGTTCTTAGTTTTCGAAGTCACTAAATGGGGGTACGAAAGGATTAAAGAAAAATAAATGGTGAGAGAAAGGATCTTACCATCTCCCTGCACTCCGCTTAGGTAAATCAAGCCCAATATGGCCAAAACTCCACTGTACTTGGTAAGCATTTTGCAATTACTGTTGTGATTTCTTCCTAAACTGCACCCTTTTATACCTCACAGAATACTTTAAATTTCGTAGAAAAGAAAGAGTGCATTGGCCAATAGATAGGCCAAAACGCAGTATATAGAGTAATCAATTCGGTTTGTATTTCGCTTGTCTTATCATCTGAGTCAGGCAAAGGTGAGATCTTGTTATTCGGTCAAAATCTTCAGACACTTGGAAGGTCGATAAGAGTTTAGTTAATTATATATATTGTCCATATCTTAATAGAATTCTAAGAAATATTCTTTGCATCATTATCGAACTTTCTGGAAGAATACATATACATAAACCAAGGATGAACAAAAGCAGAAGACCTTAAAAGTCGTAATGAAACGTTGAATAACATAATAACATACTTCATGAAATATAAATAGTGCATTTTAATATAGAAATTGTGCAGGGTTTTCTAGATTAAAAATCATAAGCATTCTTTTTAGAATCTTCAGCTTTAGGATCGATAATATAAGATATGATTAATAAATCACACTATTTAAATATATATATAATATATATAAATATTTATAATCTAATCGAATTTCAATAAGAAAAATCAACATTAGAACATTATATAAATCATTAAACAAATTCTTTCCTGACTTCAACTATTGATAAATAAATTCCCAACTTAAATCTCTCAAATATTGAAATGACACATTTACTGTCACATTTTTTCCCAGTGCACCCTGAATCTCTGTCTGGGGTCATAGAGCTGCCCCGAGTGCACATAACTCTGAGCCGGGGCTCTTGTCTCATTTGATTGTGCATTTGCCAATTGTGTTGCTTTTTGGCTTTTATTGCTGCGGCTGATTGAAGTCAAGGCCCTGCTTTGTTTTCGATTTTTTATGCCAGGCCATTGCAGATATCTGCTAGATACAGATACTCGTTTCCGAGTGACAAGTGGCATTTAAGCGGCAACGCCCACCAAAGCAGCCGCCCCGTATCGACACCTACAAGAAAATACAGGCAACCAGAGTCCCGGAATCCATAATTAATACATCAGCTACCGATCGGTGGCGCAACTGCAATCGCAAATCAAAAGTCAATCAATAAGAGTTACCACAAATAAAAAAAGTAGCAGACATCAATCAAGTGTCGGACGGAAAATGCAAAACATGCACACTGCAGGCATAAATTGAGTTTATCAAACAGAAGCCAAAACACTGGTAAAAAGGCCGCCGCAAAGCAAATTTCGAATGGTACAAATGCTGTTTTGGCGTTGAGTTGCAACATTTGGATAATTAAAAGCGTAATTTCCACGGCCTCTGGGGGCGAAGGAGCGGAAAACGACTTAACTTCACTTTTATCCGCATTTGACGGTGATTAACACCGAGTCCGCGCAGCCGCAATTGAATCGCTGCACCGACCATTAACCAGGTTCGATCGCTGCTGAGAGGGGCACAACACACAATATACACATATATTCGCTGAGATACATGGATATACTCGAATATCTGCTGATGGCGGCGTGTGAATATCGCAGCAAAGCCAATCCGCACGGAGCAGTCATTTCCATACGCTCTGTTGCAACTTGCCACTTGCAGTTGCATTTGCTTCGCGATGCACGTGCAACGCTTAAATAAATAGAAAATATATATAACCAGATAGGAAACTGTCTTGGGAAAGCCGAAGTTTATTTACCCTTGCAGTTTGCAATTTAATTATAGGATCGAATCGGAAATCGATGATTCGCTTTCTTTGAATCAATATTTATTGATATTGTTATTTGTACATTTTTAAGACAAATAAATTTTTTTAAAACCCATAACTAAGCCAAAAAACGATTTATTTTAAGTTTTTATTACGTTAATAAATCTATATACTAAATTTAATATTAACGAAATGTAAATTAACGAAATGTAACATTTTCATCAACTATTTAACTATTTTACGATGTAACCCGTTATAACATTTGGAAAATTCTAAATTTTTGTCGAACATAGCTAGATTGACTCAGGTGTTCATCCTGATCAAGAATATATATGATTTATAGGGTCGAAAATGAATCCATCAGACCGTCACAAGCTTCTAACTAAAATCAATATACTCTTCAAGGGTATAAATATATATATTTAAATATAGGCAAGGCAGCAGCGCCTACGTACTAAGGCAATCACAGTAGAAAATGATGCCACAAAATTAAAGATCTTGATGGAGAAATGCACTTAAAACAATTTAAGAAGCTAAATTAATAATTAGATTTTATTTAGAGAAAGAAAATATTTCCTAAAATATTTCATAAAAGAATATAACTATATTAGTCAAAGAAAAATGTTATATTATTTTATTACTTATATGACGATTTTCATCCAAACTGCATTATACGGAAATATTTGTAATATTTAACAATATTATTATTAAAACATAACAAAAATGATTTTGAAATATTTCTAAAATTCTCAGTCTAGTAAAGCCATTGATATAATTTATAAAAATAAATTTAATATAAAATAGGATATGTACTTGAGATTATTAGTAATTTAATCATTCTACGGTACAATTTTAAAATAATCAATGGATTTTTATTTAAATAAATTGGTTTAGGAAACATCTTTGTTATTTTCTCATAATTGGTAAACATATTTGTTATATTTTCCAATATTTCTTTAAGTTCAAAATTTTTCTGTAACGTTATTAATTAAGTATATTCCCCTTTTTGACAGCCAACCCAAAATTACTGCAATTTACATTTCCGTGAGCACTTTTGCCCCACTGTGCCATGACTGATGATGCTGGCTGGATAGCTTTGCCTTGTGGCGTGATTTTGGCAGTTGCCGCATAAATCAAAAAGTGTCATAATTTGCAACAGCACCAGCACACTGGTGGCTACCCTCCCATATTGCGCATACGCAGCGTTGCCCCCGGGCAGATGCTGGAGCGTCAAGTTGCAGCACTGCAATCGGAATCGGAATAGGAATCGGAATTGAAATGCCTCTGCCCTTAAGTAGACGGGCATTAATTCCAATTAGAAAATAACAGAGCACACTTGGCAATTGAAAACTCGTTAAAGTTCATTACCTTAAAGCGACGCAGTGACGCGAGGCACGGAGGAGCTGCCTTTTCGAGTCAATGCCACGCAGATCTCGGCAATCTTGGCCAGATCGATACCAGATCGGTGGAACCGGCAGGCGAAGACGTGCCATATCTAGCCGAGATCGAAGCCATACACTTGGGTAGCTGCAATTGCAATTGTCTCGCGCGCCCAAGTGCTCGGCAATTGACACACACGACAATTGAAGTCGCGGCGAAGAGGTGCTGGAAAAATCAAAGCCACTTGGCCTTGGGGCTAATTTCCAAGCCAAAGTCCGGCGCTCCGAAGACCGGGTCTGGTCTCAAATTAGCAGCTGCTGCTGGAGCGCTGACATTGAAAGCGCTTCGTGTCATAATATTTAAATAATTTATGTGCGCCCCGATAAGCCTCGGATCTTGGGCCAAAGGTAAGCCTTTTCGGCTGAGTATTTATTTATGGCTGCAGCAACCTTGAACCGCCGAGCAGCGGGCAGCCCTGATAAATGCAATCGGACACGCCCCGCCCCGAAAGCCGCTGACCAGCTTCAGCTTGGTCTTCATCTATCCCAGGGGTGTGACCCAAGACCATTACTCTTCGATGGCTCAATGAACTGAAGATTGCAAGGTTAATATCTTCTGCATTGTGTTTGATTCTGCTTAATCGTGTGGTTTAGATAAGATATATTATCTTTTTAATCGAGGGAAGATCTCTTTCTTGATTGTTTATATTTTGGAATAAATCGTTTACCTTGTTCCTTGTAAATTTAATGATAAATAATACCAATTATGAACTCTTTTTCAACTTAAATATTTCCGCCGAAATTTATTTTATATTTTGTAGAAGAAAAGCTATGACTAACGTATCTAAATGGCGTGGAAAATGATTTGGCAAGCGTTCTTACTTAATTTTAGAATGATCCACTTACCGCTCCATCTCCTTGGGATCCGTGGGATAGCCCCGCCCGATGGTGTTCGTCTCGAAGGGATCTTCGGTGGTGATGCCCGTGGACACTGTGGTGGGTGCCGTGGTGGTGTAGCTATAGCCTCGCCGGGCTGGCACCAGCGGGGGAATGGTGCCCATGCTGCTGCCCAGACCCGGACTCGCAGATCTTCTGTTCAGATTCGGTGGCGGTGCTGTGGTGGTGCTGCCCATAGTTGGCACAAAGGAGTAGCCCCGGCGTCGGTCCTGCACTCCAATGAACTCCACATCGTGAGTATTATCCTCGCCCTTGCCGGATCGCGGGGACGACGGCATGGGTGGTGGCGGGGGTCCAAAGGTGTTGGTCAGGATGTTGTAGGTATTGTAGTCCCACTCGGATGTGGGTTTGGTCTGGTGGAGGCGTCTGGCGCCCTGCGCTCTATTGTAGGGATTGTGTGGCTGAATGCGCCGTAGCCTGGTGACCTCTTGCATGGTGACCCCGGGCAGAAGTTCAACGTCCGACTTCGCAGGCTGCACAAGCTGTGATCTCCGCTGTTGCCTCAGAGGAGCGGTTGCAGGACTTCCCTGATGACGCGTCCTGTGGCCATGAGTCCGATGATGATGCTGATGCAAATGAGTTCTGTTCATGTTCTGGTTGAAGCTTGGGCTCTGGCTGAGGCTACTGCTGTTCTGGACACCTGATGCTAGCATCACTGTGCAGCAGAGCAGCAGAAAGCCGCCCAAGGAGTTAATTCCCAGCATGATGGGGTCCCGCTATCTCAATTCGCTCGATGGAACTGCAAGGAAATGAAATGCAATAAAAGCGGTCTTTATTAAGTGCTGAACTCGTTTTGTTTCGTTCCCAATCCCTTCCCAAAGGCATTCACTTTCGTTCTCATTCAAATTCCTAGGCGCTTAATGTAAGCAACAAGACGGATCCACCGCTCCTCATTAGCGATTCCTTTGTCCCGTGGAGCGCCGACCTGTCTGTCCATCAGCAGGTAATTGAAAGGTAGCATAAGTATATTAACTAGACTAGAGTCAAGGGTACAGGATCAACCCGATACTGGAATACACTACTTAATTTTAGAATTAATAGTCTTGAGTATGATAAATCCTCTTTTTAAAGGCATAATTTCGGTTTTCAGTAAGCTAAAAAAGTGAATTAGTAATCCACTAATTGTATGTGGAAATAAAGGATTTTTTCCCATCTAAAAAAGGACTCAAGAAAGCTGTCTTAACTAAAGCACTTTTCCAAAAGATATATATAGATATAACCCGATGAGGCCGATCGGTTTTCACGGTCGAGTGGCCAACACTTCCAAGTACGGCTTGCATTTATTTTTTACGCCAGAAACAAAAGGCAATTTGTTGACGATGACGGTGACTGTGATTATTATTCGCACATGACGTTGTTGTTGCTGCTGTTCTGGCCGATAAATCACACGTTAAACAAAAAAGTATATATACAAAAAAAAGAAAAGTAAATGCGTTAACAGTTACCGGCCAAAAACATAAAGCAAAGTGGAGTGAACCGAAGCCGGAAGCAAGAAATGCATCAATTTTACGCTTTGTTCGGTAATTTCTCAAAATTTCACGCACTGCGAAGCCAAAAGCCTCTCATTTGTCAGCATAAAAGTACAAAATAAAAAAACATAAAAAAAGAAGAAATACAGCCACCCTTAACCCATCGGGAATAAAAAAACAATTATTGCAATTGCTCAGTGAGCTTATTAATATTCATTGCTCCAACTTGAATTTATGAGTCCACCCGCCCTGCTCATTAAAGCGGATCTAACATGTGTTCTTGTATTTTTTAATTTCGAAAAATTGTGCACTGGAAAAACATGACTTTAAACTATGTTTTCTTAGAAATTTGCTTAATTTTAAAGCTGACTTTAAAATGTGAAAATATTGTTTTGACAATGATCTCTAGCTTACCTAAAGTAACATCATACCTATAAGTTTATAAACTTAAAGCTATAATGAAAAATATTTCAATAATTTGGATGCACAAAAATATTCTTAAAATTCAAGTTCCATCTTTTATTTCTTGTAATTTTTCTACAATTTATTTTTCTCTCTGTACTTGCAATTGAAAAAGTCCGAAGAACTTTTGATAGGTCCAAATGACAGCAGTCTCTTGACTTGAAGTCGTCATTAACATTTGCTGCGCTAATTAAAAATCAGCAGCGAGAGATTGGGAAATTGTGAGACAGTAAGCAGTCAAAATGTGGCAATACTGACCCTTTTTCCCAGATGCATCGCAACACGAGAGCAGACAGAAGAGCCACAGGGGGAGTATCAATCAGGTGTGGTTTTAAGCCGCTTAGTAAGTGAAACCCTGGGACCCCTTGGGCTCGACTGCCACTCAAATGACTGCCAAATGTCCAACTCAGACTCCAGACTCCAGACTCCACAGTCCAGACCCAGACCCAATCCCAAAACCACAACCAAACCCAAGCCCGACCAGTTGTCATAACTCTGCACAAGTTCCAAGAAATGCAAAAACGCGAAAAATGGTAAAAATGGTAAAAAGGTTTTCGGGCGCCGCACAACAGCAAACTTAATCGAGACTGCAGACAGACAAATAAACTAAAAAAAAACACTATACATTTATAAAATTGTGATGAAGAAATCCAAGCAGAGGGAAAAACAACTTGATTCCGTTGAAATCTAAGCCGGGCAACTGCTTCAAAGTCGCTCGGAGTTGACAACTCGCCTTGACCTTGCCGGGATTGCCAAAAACGGTCAGTCCGGAGATAAATCAAATCCCATAGCTGCGGCATTCGTCTGAACCCGAAGGTGGAGATGAATCCAAAAGATATATATGCACGAATATATGTATGGTATAGAGTTCCTACCCACAGCCGATCGGCGGCAGTATTTTGATATATCTCTAATTAATAGCTGGGCAATGCCTTAAGAATTGATTATAAATCAACTTTCGGGTCGCGGTTGCAGTTTGGGCATCGCTTTAACCGGAATTTATGCAAAGGCTGCCATAAATTTCCCTTTTTCCTCGTCTAGAAATTAGTGTGTGTTAAATGTTATTGATTCGTTTTCCCAGCACATAAATCACCGGCTAAATACTGGCGAGAATGGGAGCGGGAATGGAGGCGTGTTTCGTTCCCCGCCGGGAAAGTGTCAACTTTATTTTTGTCACCCTGACAAGACACGGATTCGGTGGGAGTATCTGTATCTGTATCGCAAACTATATCTGTATCTGTATCTGTATCTGTATATGTATCTGTATCTGTATCTGTATCTGTGGCTGTAGCTGTAGCTGTGCGAGCTGACCCAGACATGAGCTACGGCCAATGAATCACTAGAGATGCGTAAAACAGACGCTATATATATAGCAAGAAATTAGGGAAGAAAATACAGTGAAGTCTTAAATTGGGATAATTAGAATTTTTATAGGAAATTTAATGGGTCTTTGTAGTGAGTCAGAATACGAGAAGATAATATTTAGAGCAAAGGGTAACTTGTATATAAAATAATACAAATAAAATACATAATTTCAGAAAACTTGTATGATCAAATATAAATAAATTTGCTGATTAACTCAATTATTTTATTATCATAATTATTGCTAATAACTAGTCTATAGTTAAATTAATATAGAAGTCTTATAAAGTCCTGTATAAATAAATATAAAGAAATAACAAACAAATACATTGGAAATAGTTCTAATACCTTAAAAATATTTCTCGAGTTTAGGAGAAACAAATTATTTGCAAATATTATTGATATATTATCTGTTAATATAATTATTTTGCATTCCTAAATTATCTCTACTCCCCTTTAAAAAATATTTGTATCTTGATGGTTTTCTTACAAAATAAATGTATTATAAATTATTCTTTATAGAAAAACGACCAGTACGAATTAATTTCTATCTACTATACAAAAATATTCTAATGTATGCCATTATATAAAATGCAATGTACAATTTTGTAATTAGTATATACTCTACACGACTTCCTCTTTATCGAATATGTCCTGTTTTCCTACATTTTCCACAGAATCAGTGCTTATGTCTCATTTCCATTTGACATGTTTTTGGTTGTCATAGGAAATGGTTGTTGTGGGGGAAAACTTTAATAAAAAACGGAGAGATATGGCACACTTTCGTCTTCATTCTGTAAGAATAAATCTTTTTGCATTTCCCAATTAATCATCACTGGCTAAAAACTGCAGCAATAATAAAATTACTTAATTAATGCACACAAATTATTAAAATACTCGGATTTCTTACCTCCGTTCAATGGCGTGTAAATTGATCATTATTCGATGTATTTTTGAGCAGAATTTCTGGAATGTAATTTAAATTAAGAACTTTGCCTCAGACTCTCCATTTAAATGTTAATTAAATGCCTCTCTGGCTCGTTTTTTCTCCGCCTCATTCTTTTTTCACATTTTTTTTGTGCAATTCCAAACAGCTGCCACTTTAGCATGCGTTTTTATTTATGTTTTGTGTAATCGGGGCCGCTCCTCAAGTTCTTATAAAGAGATAAACTAAGAGCTTAACGCCGCCTGCCGAGGGGATCCCCAGACATTCGAGAAATTGTTTGGTAACTCGCACGTCCAACACCATTTTTTTATGGAAGAGCGAGAAACAAATTTGTATTTTTCAATTTGTTGCTGCCATTGTTTGCTGTTGCAAACGCTTTTCAGCACTGCTTTCATTAACATTATATCGACAGCCAGGATGGGCTGCAAAATGCCTTAGATCTTGGATTTTGAACTGCATTAAATGTCCGATCTCACTCACAGTGGGGTGGAAAAGTAGAGGAGAAATTGCACAGAGAAGAATTTGGTTTCGGTAACTTACTTATTCTAAGAATTTGTATTTGCAGCTATCTTACAAATTGTAAAAGATTTCTATACAAAAATATTAATATTAAACTTCTTATAATCAAAAACTACCTAAAAAAATAAAGGGGTTTGGGAAAATTAAGGAAATATTCGTTTTAAAGACAACAATAATAGGTAGCTATTTTTATTCAATTAATTTATAAAGTATAGTACATGTAGGATTATCTTTTAGCATACCAAATTTTATAGTTTAAATTAATTAGACCAAGCAAAGTTCAAATTTCTATACACATTACTCAACTTACTTGGTTATTTTTAATGCTCTAAGTAATTTTAAATATTGTCTAAAAGTTCTGCTCCTTATCCAGTTCTTAATATACAAATTTTTCTCAAAAAGAACTAATTTTTGCCAGTGTCAGAATTCCGGGTAAAGAATAAAGCCACCCAGCGACTGATATAATTTTCACGCGGTGCTCTGGAGTTCAATAACCGAATGTTTCGGGTATTATCCAATATATTTATATCTTATCTGATGGATTGCCAAATATTTGAGATGAAAACCATGGGAGAGGGGAAGCGGTGCTGAGGGGAGTTGCACATTTCATTCACTGCCCCCCTTGGGCTTTGTTTATTGTTCTTGTTGACGGGTTCGTCTTCGTTTTCCCACGACAGCCAAGACAGATCTGTGATGGCCAAAGAAATGGTTAATAGTGTGTCATAGACCGGCGATTTGATAGTATATGTATATCTCTCACATGCTGTTTTATATCGTGTGTTGATATTGTGTCGCTGTCTTTAATATGCAAAATCATGACACATTTGCCCAGCGTTTGTATCTCGTTTACTTTTGACTCTGCCTCTCATTTTTTCCTTTTTTTATTTTTCGGAATGTTTTTATTTTTTAACAAGATCAACAAACTGCCATTGGCGGGGAGCAGAGGGGGAAGCGGCAAGTGGGGCCATGGGTCGTTCGATCGCAGCTTTTTGTTTACACTTTACTTTCAGTCCAATTAAAGGAATGTTGCCGGCCTTTGTTGCCGCGTTTTCTTCCTAACAAAGTTGCGAGTCTCGGAGATGAAAAGCGAAAACTATGCAATATGCTCAACATCGACAGTTTGACATCCGAAAAAAACGCAACTATACCCACCCCGCTTTGCTGCACTGTGCGAAAAACTAGTCTAACAAATTATTATGCGAAAGAAATAAGATTTTAACCTTAAAGTATATTTAAGAATACAGTTCAAATCATACTTTAGGTACTCAAAGTATAAATGAATTATGGGAAATATTTCTACATTTACAAAGATTTTTAAAAATTAATTTTTGCATTTATAAACAAAGCTATTTTTCTAAATTTATTGGTTATGCTTCAGTTTTTGGCCAAGATACCCCTTTGGATTTTTTGTCTTATTAAGATTGTCACTGAATTAGTACTTGAGAATTTTAGTATCAATGCCTGCAAACTATTTTACACTTACTTCAGATAATTTAAGAACTTGTTTTATATTAATTTACTTAATTATTGATTTAATATTGGTTGTATTAATACAATTAAATTGTACATATTTTTTATCATAACATCTATAAGGAATAAGATTTTTGTAATAACAAGGTAAGGAATTAGCTTTAAGAATTCTCAAAAATGAAATTCCCTACTTTTCTCAATAAGTAATTAAACCGATGAATTTTTTCCAGTACAAAACTGCTGGAAGTTCAACTTCAAATGCAAAACTCATTTCAATAACAATTGCCAAGACCCAAAAAAGGAAAATAGAAAAAGAAAAACAAGGCGACGGCGTAGCTCGCTTGTCCAGTCTTTTGCTAATTGCTTTGCAGCTGCGGTGCCACGCCCCCTCGGACTCCATGCCTCCTAGTTGCATATCCCCATGGCCATGTATACACATATCCCCATTGGTGTCCCCCTGGCTCCATAGCTCATGGTGGTGGTGCTGCGGCTGACCCTAGACTTTGTTGGGGGAGCTAAGCCAGACAAAAGACATAAACCCAGTTACCGTTAGCTGCGTAATTTATGCAAATGACTTTGGTTAATTAGCAAAGCGAAGGAGAAAAAAATAGTAAACAAAACAAGAAACCAGTGGACATGCGCCAAGTGACGTACCACTTCCCCCCTCTCGAGTTTTCCGTAATAATATTTGTTGAAAGATTATGATATGCAGGAAGGCACGATCGCGTTTTGGGCGAATCGTGCCCGGGAAGCCCGATTTTCGATTGCGCACCTGCCCCGAGCGATATACGTCCAAATGCAGTATGCATTTGCACAAAAAAAATATACAAAATTTAATATTATATATAAATTAGACCTTGCATAATTACCTCACAAAACGACGCGTCACAACAATGGGCAGTCTATTAATAAAATTATTCAAATTTATTGCATTTGCCGCTTTTGTCACACCATTGAACCAGGTGTACACAAATTTGTGATGAAGATAATACCAAAGATACTGGCCGCATTAGCATATATCCGCCTAAGGTATTGACAAGCAAAATGGGCTATGGAAGAAAACTTAAGGAAAACTTAAACCTCTTCGTTGAATGGATAATTCACTCATGGGAAAATGTTAGCCGGCTTAAAATCTTCTCTGAGCAAGCGTATATTAAGGCGTTTAATCGGAATATTTAATGAAGATTTATTTACTTTATCAGAAATGTTTAAATTATGAATGGAAAATAAGAAATAAGCTAAGAAAATCGACAAGGAGAACTGTGAAAATTATAATATTTGAATCAATACCATAAAGAAATTAAAGCCCAATATATGAGACATAAAATTATCTGAACAAAATACAGTAATAACCAAAGCCTTCTCCAGTTAATTAATTAAAAAACTAAACTATTTATATACTTAATATATATATTTATATATTTAGTGTATATATTTATATACTATATCGAAATTATTATTATTTTGCTTAGTAAAAAATTATATTTAATTTAAGTTCAAGTATAATAGAGTTTCTATAAAATGATTGTCATTGTTATAAATAAGTATAACATTAATAAAAATACAATGATGACCAAACTCTTCTCATGTTAATAAATTAAAAAACCAAACTACCTATATACTCTATATATATATTTATATATTTATACTGTATCGAAAGGTTCTCATAATTATTATTTTGCTTAGTAAAAAATTATATATAATTTAAGTTCAAGTACCATAGAGCTTCAATAAAATGAGTGTCATAGTTAAAACTAAGTAGAACGTTAATAAAGACTTTATTTAAATTGCAACATTCATTTTCAATTATGTAAAAACCCTGCTACATTCATTAGCATTCTTTTCTCCAACATGATTTACTAATTAAGAACTAATTTTTCTTACTTTATCGATGAACATGCTTTTATCCGCTTTGGTTTCCCACAATAATCAATTCCTTATCCATTTATGGCATTGTGTAGTTAGAGTTATCCAGTAAAAGACATAAAGGTAGACACAACTTAGTTAGCCGCACCGCAAAATGCAAATTGCATCCATAAGTGACATGCAACTCCCAGACAGGATCCCCCCCACTGCACACCTTGGCTGGGGTGTGCGATTTTGAGCAAGATTAATGCACTAGGAAATGTCGCGCGTCGCTTGACACACATTCAATTCATAAATAATTGCAATTAATTAACAATATTTGCATGCGACTTACACTCGGGGGTATCGGCTAGATGGGGCCTGCAGGAGATCCCTGCTATTATTTCGCGATAATCGTGGCCAGATTATTCGGCAGACTTGAAGATGCTCAAGGCACGAGGCGCACACAAATAAATCAAAACACAATTATGTCAAATTTGCAATCACAGACCATAAATTGAATTGAGTTTTCGCGCTGACATTAAACAGATATGCGGCACTTGGTTTTTTGTATTCTTTTTTATAATCACTTAAATACAAGACCGTGAATTCGGGTGCTTTTAAAAAATATATTTATAAGCAATTTGGAGGAATATAGCTGCCCCGGTCGATTGTGTTTCCTCTGTGGATTCTGCGTTAGCCGCTTCCGTGTGCCAAGTGATCGGGGAAAAACTCGCTGAGATCTTCGAGACTCGAGATTTATTTTTGTGGCTGGCGCGGCGGAGCTAACTCGAAGCAAACTGATCACTTAGAAGTCCCGAGACGAACTGAAAGGTGCCCGGCCGAAACCGAAAGTCCAGTTAACGATCGCTGATCGGCGACGTAGCCAGTGCTGTCCGAGCTGGAAGATCTCTAAGAGTTGCGTCTGTACAACTATCTGAAAAGTGGAAATAATTAAATTTTTAAGAATAATATATCACATTTAAAATATAAATAATATTAAATTATATTTTTATTTAATTCTTACTTGTTTAAATTTTTCTCTGTAATTGCTGAAGCTTTATTTCCGTAAACAAATATTATAATAAAGGTATAATAAATTCACAACGACATAGATTCTGCAAAATGTTTGTTTATTATTATTATTGTTTATGGCGGAATCTGTTGATTAAATATATTTCTTTATTATTAATTATTCATATTTTGTTATCTTAAACATTCTGATGACGTTTTAGCAACGTGCTTATGAGATAATTGTTGTTTTATGACTTGAAGTCAAAGAAGTAATAATGCAATACAAAAAATTAATATTCATATGGGGTTTAATCTTAAATATATTTTTATAAAATTTATACAAATTGTAAGTTTAAAAAATAATAATACAAAACAAATTAATTTTGTATATATTTCAAAAATTCAATCGAAAGTAACAATATATTTATATTGAATGCTAGAGTTTCTGATAATAATAATAATTTATATATGGATCATACTTATCCTGAAGCTAAGCTTACAAAAAAAAAATAAGAATTATAAAATAATATTAATATTACATTATTTATTGAAATAGATATAAAAATAAAGTAAGCCAAAATCTATTTTATTCCTATATATTTCGATGTATATGCGTATGAGTAACATAACGCCATATTTGTAGAGTAATGTATCAAGAAGTAAAGTTAAAATTAAAAGTAAATCTAATAAATACTCGGATATTTTTAAAATTTTTGAAACATTTTTTTAAAGGGAAATACAATTTTCAGTTGCAGCTATAACATTTTTCGTGTTGGGCTTATCTGATTTTTGATAGACCATGTACCTAATGGAAATACGTTTAAAGGTAAATTAGTACATTTACCACCTATCCCGTAATAAAATTATTAATTTAATTAATTATATATTTAAAGTTAATTTATTACTTTTTACTTTATAAAGCCAACCCCTCATCTCTGTCAGACCAGTTGAAGCCCATGTTCGGTGCCCCTTCGCTGGTTCGTTCATACAAAATTGGACTGATTGGGAACAAGTTGGCTTCCTTTGTTCGATGCAACTGAGATCCCTGCGGGGATGGAGTAGACTGGGGGGGCGAGACTGCCTGTGAGGCGTTCAGTGGGTGGTGGTGGGCTGCAGTGGGCGGAATGGATGAGGGGGAGGTGAGCAGAGCAGCAGCAGGTAAGTTGCATTTGCCTTCGGCTGGTCGTTGCCTGATGTTTGAGTGCATTACTACAGCTGTTTTGTTTATACGCGAACGTCGCGTCTCCTCTCTCTCTCTCTTTCTGGGTTCAAACTATTCCAAGTTTGCGGTTTGTGCTTTTTATGGTCTGCATGTTGTTGTTGTTATTGTTTTTTAGTTAGTGTTGCCACTGTTGTGTTGTGTTGTTCTGGCAGCTACCGTGTTGTCTTTGTTGCCTCTTCTTCGGCGGATGGACGGTGGTGGCAAGTTGTTAAGTTAAATATTTACCCAACGCCAGCCAGTTTAGTGCTCCGCTCCGTTGATCTTTCGCCTGGAGAATATCCCAATCCCAAGACGGGGCCCGAATCAACAGGAGGGAAGAGCGGAGTACGGCGAACGCAGAACTTGTTGGCAGCCCTTCTTCACATGACCATATCGGGTGCTGGATCTGTCGTTGTCATCATAAGAGTGCTACTGTCAGCCACACTCAAAGAATGCAAGAAAGTATATGTCATTTGGCTATAAATATGGCTTAAATCTAGGAAATATAAGTATCAAAATATCTTCCTAGAAAATTTGTTTATTTTCCCTACTTCATTTCATTTATTTCTAATTAATTTATTTAAAATTATCACCCTTTTTTGCCAAGTGCATTTGCCTTATGCTATTAGGCACAGGCCGTGGAATAGCTGCCCGGGACATGTCAAAAGGATTTGCGCCTGCGCTCTGAGACATCCAGCCAAAGATCCCAGACTAAGGCTTTCGGCGGAGAATCCCATAAACTGGTTGTACATTCCCTGGCTGAGGTGAAAAAAAATGAAAATACACACAAACCTGGTCATAAATCGAACAATGTGCCAGCCATTGACAGTTCGCTTAGCGGCCCAAGGGTTCGATCTTCTCTCTTTCTGTGTTATTATTTTTATTATTTGTGACGGAGTCTGGCTTTGGGCTGCCTCCGTGGCGTGTATCGCAATTTATTGGGCTATTAGTTGCCACTTGAGTGGGGACTGTGGGGATCGCAAGGGAACACCCACGCGGCGTTCCCAAATCGTATTCAAATAAAGCACAAAAGCTGATAACAAAGGCCAGGAACCCCGCTCGGACAATTAACTGATAACAATTCATTAGCATTTTGTGTGGGCCTCGATCTTCGTCGATCGTCATTATCGCTTCCATCGTCATCATCGGTTGCAGCCTCTTTTCATGGGGTGTTTAGGTAATTTGACAGCCGTTTGATGAGGCCCCAGAAGATGCAACCAAATTGTATCTTCTTTAATGACTCAGGTGGGTGCGATCGTGGCATCGATTTAGCTAAAGACAATCCGGTTTAATGGGCGCTAGGAAAATGCATGCTATTAGTATGTTTTCATAACAAAACTATATAGAAAATGTAAGTCAATACCTAGTGCACAAATTATTTTACAAGTCAAACTATTACCTTATAAAAACTATAATACCCCGTTTAGTACACTCACTTTTATCTCAATATATTCATTTAAAAATATTTACTATAATGCAAGCATTTTAAAGATGTTCTTAAATTGATATTTATTGATCTTGATATTTTTTATGGGTGATAAATAATTTAACAACCATTTAATGAGCGACAAGCAGCTAAATTATATCTATGTTTAATAGGTCATGTGGGTGTGTGTATGAAATCGTTTTAACCATATACAATCTAGCTTAATGAATATTATCGTATAACAGATAAAATAAATATAATATAGTAGACAATAAAAAAAAAATGCCCCTGAAAATGAATATGTATAAGCTATAATAAAATAATAATAAATATTATGTACAGCAAAGGTTTTATATATGATAATGTTTGTTAAATAAATATGATCTTCCAAGGAATTTAAAGATAACACTTAAAAATATAGTTCTTATAAAGTTATAGTTAATAAATGCTCTGATATAAATTATAGATGATACCAAAAATATATATTGAAAAAAATATGAATTCATTAATATTATAATAATATACTCCAAGTACTCAAGTATTATCATTTCTGTAATTATGCCTTAGTCCTTAGATTCTAACTTCTCCTATTTAATATAAAATATTGCCGCCGCATTAAATGATCTATGATTACAATTTTTGGTAAATATTCCTACAAAATATAGCATTTAACAAACTAAAACATTGAGGCGAATGTCTCTTTTATTTTCCTATAAAATCTGCCACAAATTCAACACTCGAGTTGCACTCCATCTGATGGCATCGGTGTGTCAGCAAATTTGTTTGATTCTTGGTAAAATCGTAACTTTGCGCCCTGTCAGGCATTATCCATGCCTTGCATCTGGGTTGGTTTGGATTGGCTTTTCGAATTGGAATTGGAATCGGAGTCAGACCCGGGGCTGGGTCGCCAGATCATGCCTCAATTTGGGGCAATGTGTGCAGTCTTACTTGGCAGGGGCCGAAGCCCGGTGAGGAATTTCTGACTGCGGCCATAAATTGCCAGCGAATGTGTCAAGCGCCTGGCACAAAATTTTCCAAACAAATTCACTGAAATGTTCTTTTGACACTGTCAAAAGCAGGCACCGACAACCCCCCGGATACGCCCATAATTTATATGATCACGCTTTTCCGAGACGCGCGCGCTGACGGAAGCGCACGAGTTGCCATGGCAAATCGCAAATTGTACAAACAAAAGCTGGAAAACTGGCAAACTTGAAATAATCAAATGATGAGCCGAGCAAGCAATCTATCATAGATTGCACATTGCTCGACCTTGAGGCCTTATTAAGCCGTAACTTCCAGGTTGCTAAGGATAAGCAGCCACTAATGATGAGGCATTGATCATGCTTAGCATGGCTTTGGGTGCGATTAAAATACTACTAAGCTATGTGAATTCCAAAGAAACTAAAAGTAAACATTTTATGCTAGATTCAAAACAGCAATCGGTCATTCAAAACTCAACGTTTGAGATACACATAAGACACAAAAATTTTAACTGCAGGCTGGGACAAATATAAACCTCTCACCTTTGTTGTATTTCAAAATTTATTCCGGACTTAGTCAATCCGACCGACGATGCTGTTTGCATTCTGGAGGAATGTGGTGAAGGAGCACCATCTCGAGCAGATATCGCCCATCTGGAAGGATTTGAATGCAACATTCGTGACGTAAGTCGACGCAAGGATATAAGTTGCTATAATATATGGCATCCTTTTTCCGATCCAGTGTCCTCAGTTGGAGCTGGCTCATCTACTCCATCGCCTTGCTGGTGATCTCCGTGTGCTGCTATTATGCATACCGTGAACGCTGTCGCCGGACGGAGACCATGCGACGTCGTCGGGTGATTCAGCATGCCGAGAATCGGTATAAAATTTAATTTAAATCATTTAATTAATTTTCTTAATGATTTCTTATTTACTTGTTCTTAGACCCCCGCAAAAGCGGCGGCCGAATGCTGCCTATCGCGATCACCAGATCTATCGCTTCATCATCCTGAGCGTTGCCAAATACATGAAGAATCCGGAGGTCATTCGTCCTTTCATCGATCACATGGAAAAGCTGTATCCTCTCAGACATTCGCTGGCCGATCAGCAGCAAATGGATGAGCTCTCGCCCAATGTGAACGATCCAGAGCCCAGCGTCGGCGAGGATTAAGGGGTCAGAGATTCAATTTCAAATATATATCGGCTCCCATCGAAATTACTGTTACAATATAATCGAATATTCCCCAGCGTTTAGGTAATAATATCAGAAGTTAATTTTTTATAGATAAAAATCGGGTAGACTTAACCAATACGAATGAACTTTTGCACCAAATTCTAACTTTTTGAAATTGTAAATATTAAAAAGATTATATAGTAATGAATAATAAAATATAAAGCCATTGTATTAATTAATAATATAAAAAAATAGCAATAATAATCAATTGATTTATATTATAAATTAAGCTATGAAAACATCAAAGAAAACTACATTCTAAAAAGTTGAGATAAAAATGACAATGAAACTTCGCATAAATTCATCGGTGTATCTAGGAGCAAATTTATGGTAAAGTTCATGAGTGAATTCATAAGTGAATAATTAGGTGAGTTTAAGGGTGAATTAGGGAATGAATTCATGGTTAAATACGTAGAATTTATGAGTGAATCGGTGATGGAATGGGTGAATAATAATATCAGAAGTATTTTGTGAATTAACGGGTGAATTCATTCGTATTCACCCTTGAAATCACCAATGAATTCACTCATTTCTAAATAAAACTGTTCATTTTTTAATTAAAAATAAAGAAATAGAATTTAATATTATTTTTGTGATATATTTTTTGGAAAGATATCATAATAAAATGATGTTATTTTATTACCCTTCTGCTACCTTATTGTGCTAACTTAATCTAATAGGTGCAATAAATATTTAAAATTCATTCAAGCTCCTAGTATCATACCAAACCAAAAAAAAAAACTTAAAAAACCCTCAATAATAATTACTTTATCCCGGGAAAATGTACATAAACTAATTGTTTTAACCAGGCTTTCAGCCTGAGCACTCCCAGTGCATGCGCAGTGGCGGGACTCTTGGCGGCGGTGCCTAAAAATATGCAGTGCTATTTTTACCTGCCACAAATATAAACAAACTCGGATGCCATGTGCGTCGCCGAGCTTTCAGCTGGCGGCTGAGCTTGGCCCGAAAAGTAGGCGAAAGCTTGCGCTCTTTCCTGTTGCTTGTTGTTGCGGCTTTCCAGCTAAAAAGGGGCGCTCTCTCAGGCTCTCGCTCTCTGTCTCTCTCTCTTGGCCAAGTTCTCGGGGCGTTAGCAGCAGCAAAGAAAATGTGGGAAAAGCGGAAAAGCAGTTGCCAGTTAGACAGTGAGCGCGTCGCACCTACGCACGCATCGGAAGAATCAGCGGTTGTTGTTGTTGGAAACGGTGGAAGTCCACAAACACACACACCCACACACATCAACACACAACACACACACACACACAGCCACGGCAAACACAATTTTCCGCTGGCCAAATGAACTAAAGAAAAGGAAAATAAAAGTTTGTTCAGCCCCCGTTTTTTGTTGTTGTTTGCTTGGCTTTGTTCCGCAAACAATTCAAAAAAGAAAAAGGAAAATGAAGCGAAATCAATTAAAGCGTGCAAATTACCAGCGAGACTCTAATTGAAAAATCAAGGCACACACCTGCGCACATGTGTCTGTGAGAGGTCCTGTGCGTGTATCCGTGTAGCCGTGCGTCTCTGTATGCGTGTTGAAGGCTAAGCAGAAGCAGCAGCAGCAGCAGCAGCAGCCGCGGAAAAGCCAACAAGTAAAGCTAGCACCGAGAGTTGCATGTGTCCCGGAAAATTGGAAAAGCGACGCGTCGCCAGCACGTGTGCGTGGAAAGCCTTGGAAATTGTTTGACCGCAAAAATAAAATCGTACACTCGCAAAGTGAAATCATAAATTAAAATACATACGTCTCTCCTACGCGCCGCAAAGCCCCGCAAAATTATCTTATCAAAAACCGAATCCATTTAATTTACAATATATACCATGCATGCATTAAAATATTATTTGATTGATTTATTAGTGGAGTAAAGACCAGCTTATCGAGCCGAAAAGGAGCCGACTTACCCGTTGGATACGTAGCTAAGACCCCACATTTATCTAGATATCTTATAGTTCTTGCCTGTTGCAGCCAAAGGGACAGACAGACGGACAAGCAAAGTGATAAAGACAAAGTGTTCAAGACAAAATGTAATAAATATTATTAAATGTATACAACGGTAAAACCCAATAAATAATTAACTTAAATAACTAAACGCTAAGCCGGAGCTCGGAGCAATGTCAGGGGAAAGGACACGCAAGGATGTCCCGTCTAAGGTGAGTACTTCTAATTTTCAATCCTACCTCAACACAAAAAAATAAAGAAACAGTGCAAATAAAATGAAATAAATAGAAAGAAAGAAGAAACAAAGGGGAGGGAGTGACAGCGAAAGAGCGAAGCAAAACATAAACAACCCCGAAAAGAGCGAAACACAAGAAATAATGGTTGTGGGAAAAGTGCTGGGTCACACTGGGGAAAACCAAGGAAATTGATATACGTTGGAGGAATAATATATATTATAACTATATTTTTTTAACTTTATTAAAAATACAAAAGTTGTAACTTAGTTTATCATATTGAATTGCGAGTTAAATAATTCACAGAATATTCCTAGAACCATTTTCATAAAAAATCTACAATTTATTGTTAAATATACAACATGCTATAGAAATCAAGAAACCAATTAAAATGCTTTCCATATTTTTCCCTAATTAATTGCATTTTTCCCTTGCTTCTGAAGTAGATCAGATTTTCCCGAGTGCTTTCTTTTCTGCTCTTCTCGCAAAAGGAAATGCTGTGCTGATTTTCTCTTCGCCCGCCATGTCCTGCTCTTGCAAATTGATGTAGAGATACGAAAATAGGCAAAGTTGAGCTACAAAAAAAAGGACGAAAAGTAAAGAATTTGGTGGAAAAGCTCAATGCAAAGAACGGGATTAGCCAAAGCCAAAGACTTTGCGCAAATACTGAAAAGCTCGAGCTCAGCGCATCATTTTCCACGCAAATTTCGTTTTGCGAAAAATTCAATTTATGTGTAGCATACAGGATTTGCAGGACATGTGTATTTGTGTGTGTGTGAGCCTGCTGCATATGTATCCTGTATCTCGGTCACACGTTGTGCGATTTTCCTTTTTTTCCGCATTTATTGACTTGGCCATTTTATAGGCAATTTGTCCTTTGGCTGCCGTCGATAGCTGGTGCTCTGTCATAAAATTGCGCGCCAAGCGAGAGCGCGAAGCGAATCCTTATCCTTATCGGCAAGGACCCAGCTCCGGCAACGGTCTGCCACCGCCGCCAAGTTGTTTATTTTGTCGTAAATTTGCCTTCAAGGACGCGACGACACCGCACACTGCCAACCGCCCAGAGAAATGCCGCCCTTACCCTCTCACATGGCCATTTTATCGATCACACAATGGGAAATTTCACACGTTGTGTTTTCCCAAATGGGCTGCGAATCGGCAGGGGATATTATAGTAGTTAATTGGGTTTTAATATTGGGTTAGTTAATATTAAAAATCTCTTATAAATAATTAATAGTAATTTGTATTAAAACGTACTTATATATATTTCGACATTTCTGTTTTTATAATTTTTTATATTTCATATTTGTTTTCTTATGAAGAACTTTCCGTTTTCTTTTTTGGATTGTAACTTAATCACACTTTTTTTTTATGAAATAGGTGCTTTATTAGGGAACTATTTAACTTAATTTATTATTTATAATATTTTTATTAGAAGTATAAATATTTGTATTGTCCACCAGAGTATTGGTATCTAAATTGAATTCGAGAAGTTCAAGATTTTATCAAAATTATTTTCGGGTTTTTATATCACCTTTTTTACGGTTAACAATTAATAAAATACTTAATTAGGATTTACAATTATAAATTTATCTATAAAATGAATTTGTTTTTAAGCCTTTGTCCTTGATACTTCTTTATTCAATCTGATATGCAAAGGTTTTGGCAATTTTAAACTTGCAGACAAATCTTTAGAATTTCCATGAACCTTGCTAAAAACGCGATGGATTTTTTAACTTATTACCTGAAATAATAAAATAAGTTTAAAAATATGCATTTATTTCTGAAAATGTATAACAAATTATTCAATCATATTATTTTACTATTAATTATAATATAGATATGACAGAGATTATTCAAAGTTTTTCTAGGCTTCTAATTGTATCTCTGACTCAAATTTTCAAAGCCAACTAAAGAATAACATCTATGAAGAAAGTAAGGCAAATTTGTAAAGGTTTTTGCTGGTATTTTACTAATTATTTTAATACTCTCCCTGTTACCTTCCGTCCCAAATTACACCCCATACTCCATATTTCTGTGCAACCCATTCCCTTTGTTGACTTGCGTTTTCGTCTTTAATTACGTGTGCTGCAATTGGCAACTTCAAGGTCGTTGGCGTCTTTTGCATAATTAAGGGTTGGCCCACTGCTGTGCTTTGTAGCGGCAAAAAGCGAGTGGCTTTTGTTCTGGTTGCTGAATAATGCAATTGACGCGGACGTGTGGGCGCTGACACAGTTGCAATTTTTCACACATGAATCGCCAGGAGCAACATGCAACATTCGCCGCATGTCCGGCACTTGAGTGCAATTTTCATTGCATACTCCAAGGCTGCCGCTTGCCGGGCTCTAATTTACATGCCGAATGACTGGCTGCTCGTCTCGTCTCGGTTTCCAGCATTTATGAGTCGTGACGTGTGACTCTTGGCCATCCCATTTGTCTTTCGGGCCACGTATTCAATTAGTCCAATGGAGAGAGCAAAGTGTTGCAGCTGCTGCCGGCCACACATTTGCATGCAGAGGGAGAAAGTCAAAGGGTTGGATGTCCTTGAACTAAAATCCAACCGTTAAATGTTAAAGGAATTTCCGATGGTTAAGGGATTTTTATTGCAAATTTAAACAATTTAAATCTTAATAACGACATTTTATATATATAACGTCAATTCAGTCAGAAGGTTGTAACGCCTTGAAGGAGTCATTTACGACCCTAAAAATCGTATATATTCTCGAACAACATCAACAACAGTCGAACCGATCTAGCCATTTAAGAAAGAACAAAATTTACAAGTCTTGAATTAAGTTTTTAATTTTATAAGGGGTTGATTTTTAAAAATTTTTAACAATTAAAATTTTTTTTTTAATTTTACATTGGGAATGCAGATTTATTAGCTTTCCCAATTAAATGATATTCTATTTTGGTTTAGTTATGGTTTTTTAAAAACATGAATGTGTCAAATAAATTGTCATATAAAAATATACATAAATAATGCAAATATTTTAAGCTTAGTTATGATCGATTTTCCATTCGATTCCATAATTCAAATGAAAACTACAAAGGTATACAAGCTTGGCTCGCGATGTTAGTTTTCTTTCTTGCTTATATTTTTTCTTCATGTAAATCTTTGCAAATAATTTTTATTTGTTAGGATCATTTGGTATTATCGACAAAAATATGTAAAAACTCATTAAAACATATACATCAAAAAAATTTCATTTTATTTACAAAATTAATTCTCTTTTTAAAAAGATAAAGCTTATTTAAATTCTCTTGAACATTTTAAAGCAAACAAACCGTTTGTTTTATAAATCCCCCACTTATAAACTCTCCAATAATGTAGTAATAATAATTTTGAAATATTCAAGTTAATATCTTTCTTGATTTATGACCTCAACGTGTCTGCATTTTTGGCATTTGTGGCACCCAAAAAATCATTTTGGTAAGAGTGAGAGTGAAAGTAAAATGGTTTTTTGGCGGCTTGTGCGTTTGACAACAAATATCAAGCAAAACAGGAAAAAAGAAAAACAAGGCAAAAATCAGATGAAGCAAACAAAAAAGCGTTGCTATATTTAAATGTCTGAAAATAACAACAACAAATTAAACGAAATATATTTATATAGAAATAATTGCTTAATAGCGACCAGCAGATGCTCTTATAATTGATATTACAAATAAATATATTTCCAAAGGCCACGCAATAATTTATTTAAATATCTTTAGGCGCATATTTTATTTACTTTTTCTTTACTGTAACATTTTCATTAATCAATCACATATACCCCGAAACTATCACTTTTCCTTGCTATAAGAAAAACAGCATTTAGCCAAATGGAAAGAAAACATTTCAGCCCAAAAGCGAGGAAGAAAAACAAAACAAAAAGCTGGTCGATGGCCGGCCTAAATGGACACACACCCTAAATTCTCCAACACACCCTAAATATTCCCGCCGCCTAAATTTTTCCCTCCCCCTGAATTTCTCCACCCAAAAAAACTGGAAATTTCCTTTCACCCCCCTCTGGACGCGCCCACAAATCGCAACTTTATGTTTACTGGTCAGTTGTTTTTTTTGCCTAATTAGTTGTGGGCAGTGCCCGCCTTGATTTATATATTTATGATGGGCGTGGCACTGGGCTAGTGCCAACTAATTGCTGGGTAAGAAGGACCTCCCAGATCCCTGACTATAGGCTGGACTTACACCGCTTTAGGGACACTCGTATCCTCGAGTGCTGTGCTCTTGGCAGCTGCTGTGCGCAAATTGGTTAAATGTCAAACCTTGATCGCCGCTTCCGTCTCAATCCCAGACCAGACTTGGCAGCTCTTTTAGCGTCAGTTTGCACATTGAGCCAATAAATTGCAAATGAAATACAAGTAGCACGGCGACGGCTAAGCCTTGTGTGCATAGAGAGAAATATTATAAAATACTATAAATAAAAGATAAATATATTTGTAAATTTTATTATATAATAAAAAAGGGGGAAAATATATTACTACTATGTTACCAAATTTGGTAACAACATTTTTATAGGTAGCACGAATATAATAATGTTTAATTTGTGGTTACATCGTTTGCAGTCTAAGAACTTGAATTTTTTAGAAGGTAATCATATAAATAATGTAATTCTTCATGTGTCCCTGAAGTTTAAATAAAATAAGTGCTGCTCAACATATTCCTAGCTACATTTTCCTAGCAACATTCTCTTGAGCACTCCGCCATGTTCAATTTAAATGTTTATGCTTCAAGAATCCTTAAATTATAGCGAAATTTAATAATCTTATGAAGCCTATTTATATTTTAATTAAAACCTATAAACAATTGGATACCAGATACTAGTTTTACTTTATTTTGTGGTCCTATTTTTTCTAATATGAGGTATCCTCCCCCTTTCACAGCTCTCCATTCTGTTTAAAAATAAAACTTCCTAATCAAACAAGTTAGTTATGTGTATATTTTCCTCTGTGTTCCAGTTTGTCAGAGTGTGCATCGAAACCGCATCGTCATGATGCCACTATTTCAGCCCCCACCAGCTTGCCATTGGCTTTATCCGTTTCCCGTTGGCTTATCAATCAGACAGCAAATAACAGCAACAAATAAACAAGTTGCAGGCATTTAAAGGGACGACAGCAACAACAATTGTGGCAGCAGCGTGGATGACAAATTGATGCATTGCCGTATTGATTGCTCCACTGGCTTTGCGCTACTGCCACTGTCACAATGGACGCCTTGGCTGAATGTCAAGTCGCAGCATTGAAACGAATTTCGTGTTGTTGCTGGCGTTTCATTCTCCCTTTTTTTTTTATTGATCGATTGTTCGGTATTTGATTGTGTGTGAGGGCGTGCTGTCATGTGTGTGTGTGTGTGCCGGTTTCAGGAGCCAATACAATTGTCCTTAGCGCCGAGTGCCGCAAGTCTTATTTATTACGCATACGTCACGTTGCCAACGGCGGCGGCGGCGGGGAGCGTGTATTACAGAGAAGGGCGGCCGCCCATGACTGTGACCTTGCCAATTGCAAACATCTGCAGAAAAATGAAAGCTTGCAGTTGCTACTAACGTTTGAGTTTTCCGCTAGCTACTCATGACATTCAAGCATTCCAAAACTTGGGACCAAGGGAGGAAATCTGAATTAGCAAAAATCTGGGGGGAATAAAACAATATAAAACTAAACACGCGCGCGTCGCCAAGTCGCTGTTTGTCCTTGGCCCCGCCCACCACATCCTTCCGCCTGTCCGCCCTGTTTAGCCACCCGCGCAACGCAAAATTGGCCCAAATAAAAGCATTGCGTATACGACATGTGGTACGGCATTTCACAATGCGGTTTATGGCCATAACAGCGGGTAGCACGTGAATTTAAGTTGGCCCAATCACGCACCCCCCGCCAGCCATTTGGTCGGTTCCCTTTTCGAGGGCGAAAATATTCAGGGCATTTCGTAGGGAAATTGGATTTTTTTTTATGACCTTTCTTAGGCGAAGTTCGTATTTGGGTTTATTTTATTTTTGTTATAAGGTTGAGCTTTACTAGGAATTGAATTAACTGGTCTGTGGAAAGGGAATTTTTAGAATTTGATCTTTAAAACTCTTTTTTTAGATATATTTACAGTTCTTAGTAATATTAAGGAGTCTTGAGTTATGAACTGAGGGAATAACCGAGCAAGATTGAGCTAGTATTTTGCAACTTTATTGCTTAACACAAACACAATTTTTAAAAACCCTTAAAATATGTTAAATATTTGCCTACAAAATGTTGTACTATAAGGAAGAATAATTTATACTCCTAAAAAAATTGCTTTGCAAACTTTAAGATAAATGTTTAAGGATTTTAAAAGCCCTACTAATTCCGCGAGCATAATTCGATAGTATTCAAAGATTAAGATTCACTTGGTTGTAACGATATATATTTCATTATCAATTTTCTTAACGTATAAGCAAGCGGCTTTTACCTCATATATAAATATAATTCAGAATACTTAAAAATTAAAAGAAAAGTCCTTGTATTTTCTATTATTTAATAACCGATAAAATTCATCAAACAACTTCTTCGATTACCTTTTATTCTTTCTGATTTGTATATTTTTCCGTAACTTTTTTCCCTCGTAAATAAACTATCAAATTTCCTGTTCCTGTGACAGAAACTGTTGCATTTTGAAATAAAAGTTTGCTGCCTCTTTAATTGCATTTCGCCTGCGGGCATTTTTTGGGTTGACGAAAAAGTTGTTGACCAAAAGTTTTGCTCGGTGGCGAAGCAACAGGCTGCAGGAGCCAGCAAAGACTGCAAAAGTCCTTAAGCCACTGAGTGACAGGAGCTGCCAAGTGCGGCCAAGGACGAGAATGTGCAGCCATATGCGACATTTGACATGCGTAGGCATAAATTATGCACTGGCCGAAACAGGTGGCCATGTAAACAGCCTGAATTAAACATAGCTGAGCGCAGTGAGAAGTAATAAGACAACACAGAGCTGGAGGCAGGGACCGCGCCAAGGTGAGGTCATGCTTATGTAAAGACCAGCAGCAGCCACGTGGATGGCGACGACGACGACGATGACGATGATGACGACGTGGCGCTGGCGCCCATCCACAGCAGCCTTGTCGCCATCACAGCCACCGCAGTGCCCACCACCCATCCTGCGAGGGGCTGCCATCGGCTAACGTCATCAAAAGAGTATCCTTCTTGGGCCTGCAGCTCTTGCCTTGGCCTTTGCGACGGTGTTTCGCAATTTGTTTCAAACAAATGCACCCCTCGAAAAGTTTATTTATAGCGCCACGAGGGCGAAGGATCCTTCTCCATTCTCACCCAGCCACCTGGCAACCTGACATTTGGTTACGATTTTACGGCACTTCTCTCCAGGATCCCGTGACACATTCGATGGGTATCCGTTTCTGTTTGCGTATCCTTTTGGTCTGGCAGGACGGGACAGCAGTTCTCTGGATGTGTGTGTGTTTCTTTGGGCGCCTTGTAAACACGCATGGGATACATATTTTATGGGCTCTAACGCCGGGAAATCTACAAAACAAGACCAGGGAAAGAGGTCAACAAAAAGTTGAGTGCAAACATACAGTGCGTTTCGGGGGTGTAATTGTGGGTGTATTATTATGTTGAAAATAAATAATGATAGCTGGATTTAGGTGGAATTTCTGGCTAGAAAATTAAATGTATAATGAGCTTTGAGTCAGAAAAGGATTTTTTAATTTTGGTGGAAAACTTTTGACATTAATTAAGTAGTAAAATATGTTATTACCAAATTTCTAAGCCAAGGGAAAGTACTTTTTGAAAGCTCCAAAGTAGCCTTGTAATTTTTTTAAATATTAAAACAGTTCACATTTTTTGAAACTATTTTAAAACTAACTATGAGTAAGGCTTTGTATTTGAAATATTCCTATAAGAGAGTGATTTATACCTTAATGGAAGCTTTAAATATATTCCACCATTTTTAAATCAATACAAATATGCTTAATTTTTTTGATTATATTTAATATAAGCCACTTTCTTATGATACTCAGATAAGAATTTATAAATTTTCTGTCTAATTTCATTCAGAGTAATTCCAACATTAAATAAACCCTAACCATTTTTTTCAAGGAAATATTTTAAAAGTCCGAGATTTTAATGATTTATCATAAACTTATCATATTAAATAAAATATAAATTTATTGGAAATCTCTCTAATATAAATATATTTTAGAGACAATAGGCTTAAAATAATACTTGTATAATTATTAAAGTAAACTATGCTTCCCTAATAATATTATTAATAAAAGCTGATGAGAACTCTGAGTTGTCTAGCAGATATTTTTTGAGCCTGCTTAAACCCTCAACCTCTGCAGTTCGAGTTGTGACCAAAAAGGATACCCTTAAGGCGGAAAGAAAGCGGCTCTGAAAAGCAGGCCACATATTTATTTTAATTATGGCACGCGCTTAATGAGCTGCGCTGCGTCCCAGTGGCAATCAAAATCTCATCAGCTTGTTAGCGCTTTTCGCTTTGTTTTTATATTTATATTTTGTTTTATCCCCTCGAAGAACAATGAAAATATTTACATAATTAATCACCGGGCCGTGCTCATTGATTGTCCCGCCAAGAAGCCGGAGCTCCGGGTTCGCTGAACCCACATTTCTCCGGATTCCAGTCCATATTCCGTACTCATTATGGACGACGACGACGACGACGACAGTTCCGGCTGAGTTGCCAGCAATAATAGTTATTTCAGCGTAATTGCCGTTGGCCGGAGTCGGATGGCTTTGGATTGTTTGCCGGCCAGGCAGTCTCATTTGGCCAAATCACCTCTCTCTCTCCGCCCAGAACCATCAGCTGCAGTGGCTTACGTAATGATTGACAATCAGGTGTGATGGAGATTGAGCACCAGAGCCGGTGCAGTGCGATTCATTGATATTTATCACCTGGCGGCGACCAGTGGCTGAATGTCGAACGCAGAGCGCCGCTGCTTGCCCCGTTATCGTTAATTAAATTACCAAGTTGAGCGACTGGCGTAAATGACAAACTTGTTACCTCACACAACGACCCTTTCCTTGCCCCTGAGGCCATCCCCCCTTTGGCACGGGGAAAGCCCCCCGCCGCCGCCTAATGGCATTTGATAATGGTGTTTGTGTTTGTGTCTGCGTTGGAAAATGGCACAATGACGTAGTAAACGCCGCTGCCGGAGGCTGCGAATCATAATCGGTGGTGGCACATTAGTTGGGGTCAGAAATTAGCTAAATTTGGCGTTGATATATTTTTAAATAATAAATTATGACTTTTTTTAATAAGAAAAAATGTAAATACAATTTTTAGTTAGCTAAAAATAAATACAAAAATTACCTACATTAAAGAACACAAGAATATAGCTCTTAAATCAATGCAAATTTGATTTGAAGAATTTAAGTATTTGCTTAAGCAATGTTTATTAATTCTTTTTATATTTTAAAAATATTTTAAATTAATTTTCGTAATAGTAAATTTTAGTTTTAGGCTTGAGTTCATCTTGCATTTAAGAGGAACATTAAAAATATTGCTCTAAAGGTTTAAAAATATGAATATAATGTATAGATGACAATTATATTCATAAAAAATAAATACATTCACCATTTATTACAAAATAATGTTTATAGAACATTATAAAATAATGATTAAACTCAAAACAGAAATTCCAGAAGTTCCAGATATTAAGAAATAATTTTTAAAACTCACTAAATACTGAAAAACTTTAAATAAATTACTTTAAAAATTTTCTATTATTGAAACCAGTCTTAAAAAATAATAAAAATTCATACAAAGTACTGACTAAAGTTTAATGACAACACTTAAACCAGTTTTCAATTAAAAACTTTAGCTAACAAATTGTTGAGTATAAAATAGTGTAAGTTCTAGAGAAAAGCCAGCATAAAAGTCATCACAGTACCCCCTTTTCGCTATAAAAAAAAACAAACTTGAACTAAAAATAGTTAAATTGACAACAGCGACTCGAATGAGGGCTTTAAAAATAGATGTAGTGGGCGTGATCGATGAGGAGGGTCCGCCAATAGTGGCCAGGAAGGGAGACCCTTGAGATTCTTTAACAGTTCCCCGGCTCTCGAGGGACAGACGCAGTTTGAGCAGCCGGCCAGTGACAGCGATGGCTCTCAAACTGTGTCAAGTGGCACGCCAAAGTGGGTCATTGCAGGCGGGAATTGTGGGTGGCAAGGGGGTGGTTACGGGTCGGCCTGGGTGGCTGTTCAGCTTTGGTTGACTTTTCCACAGCGGGCAAGTGACGGACCCAGGGATAAGCACGCTTATGTAAAGCGTTTGTGCAGCTAAAAGGCTTTTTCCGCCAGCCTGCGAGCCTGCCGTATGTGGGATAATTTATTGATTGGCTCAAGATGTTAGACTCTGCCAACTATTTATAAAGCACGCAGCAGGCATTCAATGGATTCCCCCCTTCTCCCTTTCCAGATGCGCACAATTAGCTTAAAACGACAGCGGGAAAACTTGGGAAACTTGGAAAACTGAACTGGCAATGCACTGGAGGAAGCAGCAGGAGCAGCAAGGACAGCTAGAATTTACAAGCAAAAGGATAATCACAATCACCAAGCAGCGAACACGGAAAACCAACACCAACAAACCGAACTATTAACGAAATATTTTAAACTTAACTGTAGCACATCGGAAGCCTTACAAACAACAACAAAACCATTTGTGCTGTGCTTTAATTATAGTAAAGAAGATATAAACAAAAACACGATAGAAACACCAAGGACAACCGCGAACGAACCCGAGACAAGCGCGTAATTATTACGAATTAACAACTAATAATAATAATCATTATTCTTCCACTTGAGAGTTTGAAAAGCGTACATTTTTAAATCGATATTTAAACTGGTAGCAGACTATTATTAACAGAAAAAAGAGAAAACTAAAATATATATTATACCAAATAACCGTTTAACGTTCATTACAAGTTTAGCGAAAAAGAGCGTTGTGAATTTACGATCCTCTCTCTCTCAACTTTGAGCAAATTGTACGCAATTAGTAGCATTTTAAACGTACGATTTTAATCCGAACAAATTTTTAAACGAGCTTCAAACCCAGAGACACACACAACGACAGCCGAGGAAAAGTAATAGCAAAACCCCGAATACAGAAAAACACACGCGACAGGACCTTATCCTTAACCTTAACCACGGCGCCAGGAGTGTGTGTAACAATCAAATGCTTGGCGCAGCGCCAGAAAGTAGGCACCACCGCGCACAGCCCGAAAAGTAGGCAGTAGAAATTTATACAAATTTGGCGCCAGGCGAAAAAAGCACAGAGAGCCCAGCGCCAAGGACTCCGACGACCTTCGCGTGTGCAGGCGTCGTTGCACAATAAAGGACGCCACTCACTCTCTCACACACACACAAGCGCGCTCGCGTCACCCAGACGGGAACACACACACACGCGCCTAGAGGCCGACACCGAGACACACTGAGGAAACACACACACTCACACACACAGGACATACACAGGACAATTGCATGGGCAGCCGCCATGACCGGAAGTGAAGTACGGTCACGTCCACGTCCACTGGCCTTTGCATAACAATCAGCCCGCGAAGGAGCCCCCTCAAAGGGAACGGAAAGGGGCGAAAAGGATACGCCAAAGGAGCCGGTGCCACAGCTAGAGGACATCAGGATACATTGGGAAGGGGGGAATATAGCCCCCAACCGGCACAGGAGCGCCACTTTCACACGCCGACCGGCCCGCAAAAATGCAGGAAATGAGCTACCTGCAGGATAATTCCAAGCTGGAGGCCCTCACCAAGGCGGTGCTCATATCCATACTGGGCGTGGCCATTGTCCTGTCCAACCTCCTCATCATCGCCACCTATGCCAACTTCAAGGGTACGTTACACGCTAAATAATCAGAGATTTATTCTCTCAACAGGATCTTCTTGCGCGTAGGTTTGGTCACGTTTTTTTAAAAGCAAAGATATCATTAACTTACACTATTAATCAATTTATTTAAATATATTTATCTTACATCTTTAAATAATTAAAATTTTATACCATATCTGAATGTATGAAAGGAATGAAGTAGATTGCAGATGCGTTTTCTTTATGTCTAGAATAGAAGACAGGGGCAACTTACGATTATTTGTAGTCCCCAAACTTTTGAGTTAAAGGACTTTTTATAAATCAGATGGAATTTCTTATATATTTTTTTATTTTTATTACTAAATAAAGCTTTATAATTCTTATGAATTGAAATATATTAATTTTATCCAAAGATATTATATGAAAAAGATTCCGTTTTATTTAAATCACATTTAGTCCTTTAATTCCTACTGAACCTTAAAGAGACCCTTAAATAAATTAGAATAACTCTAAAAAAACGATATTATTTGTTATTATTTTACTTATTTGTTTTTAAAGAATATTTAGCATATTTATTTAATGGCTATTGTACTCACAGGCCCCACAGAGGTGATCAACTACTACCTGCTGTCGCTGGCCATCGCCGATCTGCTCTGCGGACTGCTGGTGGTGCCCTTCTCCGTGTATCCCGCCCTCACCGGAGAATGGATGTACGGCGACATTGTGTGCCGCTTCACGGGCTACCTGGAGGTCACCCTGTGGGCGGTGTCCGTCTACACCTTCATGTGGATCTCGGTGGATCGGTATCTGGCGGTGCGCAAACCTCTGCGCTATGAAACGGTGCAGACGAAGACGCGGTGAGTTAGGAGAAGGAAATCTATGTATAATAAATGTTATTTATCCTTGTTATCCTTGGGATGCAATATAATGATAAATACCTAATATTTAATCTTTAATCTTTATGGTTATATATTCTCTTCCTGGAACAGCTGCCAGTGCTGGATGGTGTTCACCTGGATATCGGCGGCACTGCTGTGCTGCCCCCCAATATTGGGCTACTCGAAGCCGATCGAGAACAATGTGACGCACATCTGCATGCTGGACTGGGGGAATATGGCGGCGTACACGGTCACGTTGGCGATTTTAGTCTTAGGTCCCAGCCTCATTTCGATCGTACACAACTACGGCTACATCTTTGTTATGATGCGTAAGATTAGGTCCGGCGAGCCAATTCACGATAAAGAATATGCAACTGCTCTGGCTGAAAATTTATCGAACCCTAGTCATATGATGTCATTCGCATTAGTCTTTGCATTCTGGGTGTCCTGGCTGCCATGGATCTCGTTGCGTCTGTATGAGGTGGTCACGGGCGACGTTATCCAAAGTACTCTTATCAATTTCGCCGTCGTCTGGATCGGCATATTGAATTCGTTTTGGAAAATTCTGATCATGACCAGTATGTCGCCGCAATTCCGTATCGCTTTGAGAGTATTTTGCTTAACCATTTGTTGTAAGACTAAGGGCCGTTTGCAAGCAGAGCTAATCGGGTTGGACCCAGATGACTAGAGTTAGATTTAGATTTTCATTATCCCCAATTAAATGAATGCCCTCCTACCTACCATCCTTCCAAGTCCTAGTCCTAGTCCTAGTCCTAGTCCCTTCTTTGCAAGCTGTAATCCGAAATCCGAATTCCGCAATCCGTAATCCGCAAATTCAAGATCCCGCAAAAGTAATAAAATTGGTTGTAATTGCATTGAGCCATTTCCCAGACTCTCTCTCTTTGCCATATAGTTGCATATTTACGGCCCGGTTGGCGCTACGCACCACCACAAACCACTGAAAAACGCAGAAACTCAACAAAAACAAATTAAATATATATATATATAACTTGCAATGTTATATGAATCATACAGCAACCACACAGAGACACCACACAGCCACTCAGAAACACACTCACACGCCGAAAGACATATTCATATTTCTAGACTAATAAGCTAAGCTAAGAGTTTTTAGCGCATCCGATTATGATTGATTGATTGCATTGATTGACGATTATTATTGTGTATTTATGAGCTTACCACGTATATATACATACTTGTACTTAAATCTAGCTATAGTTGTACGCATAATTCTGATCGTAGACAAGAGACAATTCACAGCAAATCCGACAGCAGATAGATGCAGCTGCATTTCCGTTTCCGGTTATACAGAAAGAAATCATATATGCTATTTAAACAAAAAAAAACTAGTATCTTGACAACTTGTTAGCATGACAACTTAAAAGTATAAACCTTTTTCAAAGTCCATATTAAGTAGCATTTAGAATTTTACAAAACAAATCGTGTGTAGAGTTTATTAAACAATTTGCCAAACTTGACGACGGGCCGGAAATCGGAAATGGGAAATCGCTATTCAAAATTCAGAAACTTCAATCTTCGCACGCTTCGCGACTTTCGAACGGAGAAGATCCTAAGATCCTAGGAATAAAATATAACCAAAGCGATCAAAACGAAAACAAATAACATTTCCAGTAGTTCTTAGCCATAAATAATACGAATTAATTAAATTGGGCGGGCAATGGAGTGGCAGAGCCCATAATCTAGGCTAGTATCAAGTTTCGATCGTGCTTGAATCGGTTGCAATCGAGCGTATATTTTCCGCATTTGGCCGTGCGCCTGAACGCCTCCATCTGGCCGGGTTCCCAACAGACTGTTGCAATTTTGCCTAGTTCCCTTAGTGGGTCGAATTCAGTTTCCCAGGCTCAGCCAGCGGGGTGTCCAGGTGCCAGGATAAAGACATTGTTGATATCCTAACCTCCAAATACGAAAAAATTGTGACGATAGTGTGACAAATCGAAATGCCGATAACGAAACATTGTGTATATTTTGTTGTTGTACATTATGTCATTGACGCGATCTTTTGTACATTTTAGTTATAGTTTTAAATGTTAATTTACACACCAAAGCAAGTGTTATCGATTTTGAAGTGTAAGGAAATTGTTAGAGCCGTATAAGCAGATAGAAAGGACGTTCGGCGAAAAAAATAAACCAATGAGAGCGCAGTAAATAAATCCAAAAGATGATGAAAATTAACATGTGGGTGTTTTTAATTGACTCGGCGAAATAATGGGAAATATGATTGCCAGCAATATGTTTCGTTGTGTGTTTACTAATTTTTTCGGTCTGTTATTTAAGGGAAATCAAATTCAAATGTACATTTTGTTCTTTCGAAGTTGGTTGTTTTCACGTTTAAATTTTCCGCGCAAAAGCTCGGTTGTACGTGCATCGATAGTAAGCTTATCGATATTTAAACATCGGCTTACCATTATTTGTCAGCAGTGTGGCCAGCTCTGGCGAAGTTAGGGAAATCTTACTGAGACTACGCGACCACTCTAAAAATTCATGTGTTTATCAACAATTAGCTGTTTTAACTATGTTGTTTATTAACAAGAAGCGACTAAATCTATAATAGAAATGAATATCCGAAACAACGATCCCGGCGCCGTTCAATATGGAAACTTCATGAACTATTATCAATTCAATTCGGCATCGGAACGGGTTAAGCTCTTGCCTGACAAGGATATATGGCTGCCACCTGTGGAGGATGGCCGAGAAACCCCCGAAAACAGTCCCTACGTGGTGCTAGATGTGGGATGCAATTCAGGCGTATTCACCCAACTTCTACACAAGCATTTGGAGCAGCTTCTCCAGCGACCTGTGACAATACTGGGCGTGGATATAGATCAACGTCTCATCGAACGTGCCCTGGCGGAGATCGAATCTAATATTAATATCAGCTACACCTGCCTGGATGTCCTAAATGAGAGTGCATTTGCCTCCATAACGAGGTACCTTAACGAAATACAACGGGAAAAGTTTGATGCTGTTTGCTGCTACTCCATAACCATGTGGATTCACCTAAATCACCATGATCAGGGTCTTCAATTGTTTCTTGAGAAGCTATCGGACATAGCCGAACTCTTGGTAGTGGAGCCGCAGCCCTGGAAGTGCTATCAAACGGCCGTGAGACGAATGAAGAGGGCGGGCGATGGTTTTCCACTTTTTCCGCAACTCAAATGGCGCTCCGACGTCGAACTGCAGATACAGAATTACCTGGAGAAGACACTGGGTCGCCGGAAGACTTTCGAATCCACGCCCACCAAATGGCAGCGAAAGATATGCTTCTATAGATAATAGGACATATGAAAATGAATAATTATTAATTAATTATTAAAACAAACAATCTTTAATCATGTAAAGTAACGAACTGCATATTTTAGGTACACAGTGGAAGAAATCTAATCCACATTGAGCTTCCTAAATGAGCCTTCGATGCCAAAGAGTCCCTCGAAATCGATGGGCTTCCCCGGACGAAGACTCTCATCGGTACCGTAGTTGGCGTTCGCTTTAAAGAAATCGGTGTACGCATCCAACTTCTTCTCCCAATCGGCGACTATTTCCGGTACCGTTCCATTCTCGCCTCCGTACTCCTTGGGCAGATATTTCAACGGGATCTGCGCTGTGAGCAGTTCCATTTTGTTGCCATGCACATAGATGCGGGACTGCATCTTCTTGGACATCATGGGCTTGAACATATTAAAGAGCTGCTCGAAGCCGGTGATGGTGTTAATAAAGTGCTGGGCCTTCAGGCGCAGCGGTAGAGCCTCTTCTGAAAAGACGGTAAACTTCTTGGCCATCGAGGGTGTGATCTGGAACATGTGCGCCGCCGTAGCTTCCTTCATGTCCATAATGAAGACCACACCATGGACGTTTGCATAGTCATCCTCCAAAATGGCGATTTCTTGCATTGCCTGGGCCACCTTCATGCACTCCAGGAAGTGGTACTTCTCAACGGGACAGAGGCCTATGCGCCATATGGCAATACGAGGTCCATTATCATTCAGAGGGGTTGGTAGATAGATTAAAGCTCTGTATGTGAATTAAATTATTGGGAAATTTTACTGAAAGTTGCTTACATTTAGGAAAATAAAGTGATACGGTTTTACTGATCTGTTTTCTATTTGATTTCAAATCCCTGACTAAATCTTAAACTTTCCAGCTTACAATGTTTGAATTTTAACTTGATATTTTGTACACAAGCTCTTAGCAACTTTAAATTCCGATATTGAATCATTTTCCTATCGGTTTTGAGATAAAATATCCAAGATAAAGATATTTCTTTAGATAACACAAATCGAATGATCAAAATGTATCAAATTAGACACTATCTTTGTTCTTCATAGTTACCCCGTTTGATGGATTTCCCGGAACTTGCCCTCCGTCGTGCTAGTCACAGTGAAGTATTCCGGATATTTGGTGCGCAGCGTATAGAACTTGTCCAGTTTCGACTTGGCCCGCTCCAGGCTAAATTTGCAGCCGCGAAGGAAAGCCACAAGAAACTGATCGTCCATACGCGGATTCAGATGCGGCTGCTGCTCAATCCAGGTCTTAAAGGCTTGCAAATCAGCCTCCAGGCGGGCGGGATCCTCTTTCAGCTGATCGACAGCCGCTTTTTGCAGCTCCGGCGTGAGTGGGCGAATTTGCGGAGCCATTTCTCGAACTGTTTTTCTTTAAGAGGAAATGCGAGTGGACTATTCAACGTTTCTTGGGGCACTACTTGCCACCCAATCTACGTTCTATTGATGGTCGAATTATATGACGCGTTATCACAATGCCTGATAAGTGCCCGATTGGGCTGTCATAAACTAAACAAAGACAAACATTGTGCGAAATGCCTCGATAACCGGAGAATTTCGTAAGAAAGCTTTTAAATAGCCACCAATTGCGGATTCCCCTTCTTATCGATCGTCCATGGATTTAAAATACAAATTAACAGCTTTATTGAATCTACTTCTGGAAGGGATAGTAATCCAGTCCGGAGTTGTAGTTGTACTTCTTCTTCTGCGTCCTTTTCGCGGCCTCCACTATCTCCTGCACGTCCTTGCGGTAGGCGGGCGGCAACATCTCCTCGTGCAGTGTGCACTTGTGTTCTTCGGGCTCCTGCACCTTGAACACGTAACGACGGATGATGTCTATGTCGCGGCCAAACTCCTCCTTTAAGTCAGCAACGTGCGAGGGCGCCGTATCGAAGGCGATGTTGAAGTGGGTGCCTTCACGGTGAACCACGCCGTGTTCGCTAACTTTGTGGGGCAGGGCGCGCGTTCCGAGATTCTCCAGCTTCCGAATGATACCACCCTTGTCTAGGATGGCCTCTGCGGTCCGCCGGATCACGGATATCAGTTCTGGCTGCCGGTAAGTATAAGAATTTGGTCAGGTTTTATGTAATCCTCGGTTAGTCCGCACGAGGCAACTTACGCGGGGCAATTGACGCAGCACCAGTGCCAGTTCGTAAGAAGGCATTGTTACTAAGAGATTGTTTAAGGTTGTAAATAGCAAATGTTAATATTTAAAGCTTTTAATTTGAAAATATTAATTGAATAAAGCTGGCAAAACAATTTGTTGATTCGGTCCAGAAGCTAACAGCTGTTTTCTATGGATGGGATACAAACCAACACTTATTCGATACTATCGATGTATCCAGAATGCCCGCACGAGCAATAAATATTTTCAAGAAATAATTATAAAATAATATTTTATTTATACAAGAAAACTATTTGTTTCCCTGAATAGTTATACATACAAAGAATTAAATTTTTGTTTTTTAAATATAATCAATTTGTAAATTTGTAAATAGTTTTACCGAAAACCTATTATATTTGTTTATAAAGGTTCGGAAAAAATAGTTTTTACAAGCAAATCTTTAGAATTATTTTTAGTTCTTCAAGTGTTTAATTATTCCAAAAATTAATCTCCCTTCTGTCCATATATATTTTTGTCCCATCTCGATATTTCGAAAATTACCGAAAAGCCGCCCTTACATCGATACCTTCATCGATGATTTGTTATTGTTTTTTTAAGGAAAACCGATACTATCGGGTAGGATGCGCCCTACTTCACATGACTTTAGGAATTTAAATCATTTTTAAAGATTATGACTAGCTATAATTTAAGCAATTCGATTTTATTTTAAAAATACAGACAGTTCAGTAATACGTCAATTGCTTCAAAATATTTATTTTTAAGCACTTCCAAAGGCAAATTTAAAAAGTTTATTTCATGAAAATATTTTTAAATAAATAAAGTGAAGTTCAAATTGAAGGTTATAAAACACATTTTTGGTATATTGTATCTGCTTACTTTTTACATTAAGAGGGTTTTACGCCAGGCACATGCCAATACTTTGAACATGGAAAATGATTGGTAAGTCTGTTGATCCTAAGGCTATACCCTAATTAGCCTTTCAAGCTAGGTAGCTGGGATACACTTTCCATTTCAAAAACGTTTTTCATAATTGGGAGCAAAGTATTTCCAGCTCTTTTATCCTCCTTCTTTGAGAGTTAAATTGTTTGTCATCTAAATCATTTTAAAGCAGTGCCAACAAAGTTTTACCGCTAAAATCCCAACTTATTCCTACGGATGGACTGTGTGGGAACACAGTATGTGTAATGTTTTTAGTTCTCGTTCCTCAGGTGTTTGCAATCATTCAAAAAGTTAATCACACTTTTTCACATCATTTTTGTACCATTGCGATAGTTGGCAAACAAACAAAATGCCATCCCTAACTTCGAAAGTTTCATCGATAAATCGATGGGCACTGGTGTTTTCGCGATATTATCGGGGCATCTGCGCCCACCTCTAGCCAAACTGTTTTTTTATGCCGAAGGAGAATAAGCAACGAGCGCATAGTTTTCGTCTTTTTCGTTCGCCAAAAGGAGAAACAAATGCTTGCGTTGTGTGAGTGCGGGTGTATATTCGAATATTGTTGTGTGTGTTTGCGCAAATGTCGCCAGAATTATGACGCATTCCAAAGTGCAGGCGCATGATAAAACAACAACAAATGAGCAAGGAAATTAACTTGCAGTTTGCATTAACAACATGAAAAAAAGAAACGGTGGAAAAGGGGCAAACGAGTGAGAAAAGAAGCGGAAAAGTGCGTGCACTCGGCAATTGTGTTTACTTGTGTGTGGGTGTGTATTCGTGTGTGTGTGTGATGTTGTGTGTGAAATTATGTAAATACAACAATAGTTGCAATTCCAATTGTCCCCTTCCCCTCTTCTTTTTCTGAATTATGAAATGCAAGTTGCACTCTCAACTGAAGTTGCCAACTCTCATTTTTGCATTTCCCTCTCTCTCTCTCTCTTTGCGCCGCCGCTGCAGCAGAAATGCCAGTGCATACAATTTTCCTTAAATCTACCACGTAAAGTTTAATAATAATTTACTCGTTTTGGTTAGTTAAATTCTTATAAATTGTATTCTACCTGCCGCTGTCGCCGTCTCTGCTAACGTCGGCGTCGCTGCACTGACACGTCTGCATTCACTCGTTTTGTTTTTTGCTTTTACATGCTTTCTTACCTGCCCAACCACCAAACACAAAATAAGACTGCCGAATTGCTCTCTTTTCATAGAAAATTAAACATCGCGTCGCGCAACGCTGAAACCAACAGAAACCGAAATGAAAACGAAAAAGCAACTATCAAATTAATTAACCTTTGCGGGAAATACATAAAAAAATCCAACTAACAGCAACAACAGCAGCAGAAATTCTCATCTTTTACTCTTCTTCCTTTGCTTCCCCCCTATCGCCGTTCCTCTTTGGATTATATTATCTCTTCATCGTTCTTTGGATTATTATTATAACAACAACAACAACAACGACAACAGTGGCAAGCGGAACAAGCAGAAGCAGCAGCAGCATCAAACTGGCCGAATCGGAAAGCGCAGCGCAAAACTCCAACATGAGTTGGGGTACCGAGATATGGGTGAGTTTTTTTTTTTGTAAGAAAAATTTATGTTTTCTAAGGAGCTAAGTCTAGATTATTGAATTTACGAAGCCAAAAAATATATATTTTTAATATAAAACACTTAATTATTATTACGGAAAGCATTTGTTTCGTTTTTAATTGATTAAAACTGTAATATTTGCAAAACTAAATACATTTTCATGGGATTTTTATTACATTTTGGATTGTTAAGATGTTTTTAGAAAAGATCGATTCATATTTGCAGATATATTTGACATTTTCAGTTCTCTAAATGGAAAGCTCACGTAAAAATCTCTTTAATTTTATCCAAAAGAATTCAAGGGATTTTTTTTATAGTTAGTTACTTTACTTATAAAATACTTTTTATTTAAGGATAATTTTATTAAGCTACAAGCTCTTTGAATTAATTGGTTTCTCTAATTCTTTACCTTAAAAATGTGAATCAAGTCCAAACAGTATTTCTCTACATCTATCATATCTCTAGAGATACATATTTCCACTTGGAAAATCTCGATTTTCCAATTAGCTATCCAATACGAGTTAACTTATCCATGTCAATTAATTATTTCAATGTCATCGGTAGTTAACCAAAGAAAATCCACTCAAATGCTCTCGAGCAGTGAGAAATTTACAAATTGCTTCCCATAAGCCAAAGTGCAGGCAAATGTTTTAAGAACGCGCGCTTGTGTACTCTCCCTCTCTGTCCCTCACTCTGGCCATCTCGCTTCCTCCCCGGGCTAAGCTGGAACTTGAAACTTTATAAAGAAAAAAAAACTGGTTTTGCGGGTTTTATGTAAATCGCTGCCATATGAGCACGGCCAGCGTGCGCCCCAAAGCAATATAGTATATATTTCTCGGATATTTCTCGCTCGGCGCTGCTGTTTTTGTTTTCTTAGTTGTTTTGTGTTCTGTGTTTCTCGGAGGCTCCACATTACACTTTAAACCATCGAGCTCCATAGTTTTCCAGTGCCATGTCTCGGGTTTATTATTTTTATTATTTAGTTTTCTGCCTTATAGTTTTTCCTCGGTTGGTAGACGTTTTTAGGAGATTTTTCTTCTAGGATATTTAGTAAAATGTTATATAAAAGGAGTCCTAAATGAATTAATATGTTTATAAAATAAAATAAATGGTGTTACATGATTCTTCAAATTATATCATATAATAAATAGAATTTCTAATGAATACATATGCTTTGTTAGCAAAAAAAAACATATTATTTTATAAACTATTTTAAATTGTATACTTGATACTTGATATGACTTCTTGCTTTACCAAAAACAGACTTTTTCCGATATATAGTCCCCAGAAAACTGATGAAATTCTCCATTTATTAGCTTGAACAGCTGTTTCCACTGTGGTTTCGGTTCTCTTGGTTAATAGCCTGGGCGTTGGCACGCCCAACCAGACCTTACCTGTATTTCCAGGGATTTTAAATGGGAAAAAATAGAAATGCATAATGTGAAATTTTAGCTAGCCTCAGCTGCTTTTTCCCCAGGCTTTAGCTCGATCTAGTTATGTCTTTTTTTTTGCTGATTTCAATTCAATTCGGATATCGATGGTTTTTATGCCTTCCGCTTTTCGGGGGTAGTTTTCATTCAGAGCCGAAAAATCCACAGACAGCAGCCAGCCGGCACACCCTCGAAGTGTGTCTGTCTGGTGGTGTGGTTGTGTGTGTGTGTCAGTGTAGGTGTGCTTGTTAGTGTGTGTAAGCGGAAAATTTGCCTCGGCAGCAGCAGAGGAGGTTCCGTGATGTCAGGACCAAAATTGCACGTCTAGACAGCGTTTTGCAACCTATTTGTTATACCATTTTCCCACAGTTTTCACTATTATTTTTTTTCGGCTGCGGAGATTTTGCTGCTAGTGTCTGCTGTAAGTTTTAAGCTTCGAAGGCTTACCAAGTGTTTGTCTAGGGGATTTGCATAGAGTTCAAAAAGAGTAAATAGTCTGCAAAAAAAACTAATATTAAATGCAGCAGGGAGCAGACTATAAACTAAATAACAGAGCCAAGTAATGGAAATATATTGCCACCAAAACCAGGCCAAACTGTGTACGTAGTTGTATAAATATTTAGTAAAAGGCATAAACATTTAAAGAATGAAATAAAAATCATGATTAATTTGCCAGGAAATTGTTTTATTTCTGTAGAAATTATCAGAAAATTACAAAGGTATCTTAGATCATAGGTACAAATAAATATAAAAACAGCAACAAGGCTAAACTTAATGCCTATATCTTTGCATATAATTTTTTATATACAAAGGTAAATAAAAAGTTTCCAAGAAATCAATATAAATTTAATTTAAATTTAAAGAGAATGGAAAGCAACCCTCGAAACCAGATCAAAAATCAGCTGCAGCATTCAAAAACCTGTTTTTATGTATGCTAAAAGTAAAAAGTACATTTTAGAGCTAAAACAAATTGCAGAATTAATAAAGTTCTTACACGAACTTCATAAAAAAATATTCCCAAGAAAATAAATAAACATATTCTTCTGCTTTATGGCCAATTCAACATTGTTAGAGTTTTTTATTTTTTGCCTTATTCTTGGCTTCACGACTTTGTTTAGTGATTCATGATCGAGGTGAAAATCCAGTTTTCAGACCCCCTTCCTACGGATTTTTTTTTTTGCAGACTCAATCACGTCGTATTGTTCGCTTAGCGAAAATCGGTAGCAACCGGACAATATACAATATATACAATATAATATAATGCCCATAACTGTGTCTCTGACATTTGCATAAATGATTTGCACGCCACAGAAATACTCGATAGGCCACTTAACCCGCCTCTTTCGGCGGCCCAAAGAAAGTGTAACCAGAAAGATTTCGGTTAATTGAATTTGTGCATGGAAAGCGAAGCGGACGTCGCCTCTCGATGAAATTAAAAAGGAAAAAAATCATAATAATAATAATGTACATTTTTAATGCAAAAATCATAGACCCCTCAGTTTCTTGGCTAATACCACCGTCGATCGAGCGCGTGGCTAAGCGGGTCAATTGCGGGGCCTGCATAAGCCGGCCATCAAGCAAGCGCCAGTCTCGGGTAATACCAAAAAAAAAAAAAATGTAAAAAAAAACTTTCTTTGCATTTTTTTGTTGCTCATTTTTTATGAACAAAATTTTCACTTTAATTAAATTTAAAGCATGCGCCATCGTCGCTTTGGATATGCAGAAAAAATTGGGTAAATAAAAACACTTTTGTGTAAGGTATTTATTTCGAAGTGGCGTGCGCTTTGTTTTTGTTTTTGTTTGAGGTGAATTTCTTTTTTTGGGAAATCTCCCCGCCCCCAAGACACATCTTTTATTTTCTTTCCCATCTCCGTCTCTCTATTTCTTGAATTTTCTTGTGTCTATAGAGTGGACCTAAAAATAGTTTGTGTTTTTGTAATTTCAAATTACTTTCGGGCCTAGACAGAGTAAATTGAAATAATCATGATGATTTGGTGTCAGAATATTTGGTAAAATAAGAGAGATCACATATTAAGTTAACTTTCTTTCATTGCGTTACACAAAGATAATAAATATAACGAACTATTTTAGTATAAAAAGTGGAATCCTTTCATTTATGATTTGATATATTAATTTTATGAAATATTTCCCTTTAGAGGAAGTTCTTTTTCTCATTAATATAACTCGGACATTCGTGTATATATAGTTTTTATTTAAAAAGTAATCTGTTCATTTATGAGTAAATATTTGCTTTAACATTCTTTATTGCATTCTAACATTCTCTATTGCAACTACAAATGTTTTCTTACAATTGAGTTTCCTTTCATAAATATTATTATCATAACTTTACCAATTCGTCACCTGCCTGATGTTTGTTTTTATCAAAAAACACTTTTTTTACTTATTTTGTAGAGCATTCACCAATCATTACTTTTATTCTAACTTATCGTTCTTCTAATTTCCTCGGTCTTGACGAATAATTTGTCTTCATTAGAGTGTTTTGCCATGTCATATTCCCTATATAATCAGCTGGCTTACCCGGAGTATATATTTTCAAGATCTCGCAATTGACTGACACCGGCTCCTCTCCATATTTTCCCTCGACGACACTCGTTTTCAATGCCATTGTGTCGTCGAGTGCAGCTGTTTAATGTTGTCGAGCACTGTGTAAATAATTTTCATGCAATTTGTGCTGCTGCTCCGGCTGATCGTTTTCGATCACTTTTCACATGACATTGAAAGGTCCAAGAAAAATGAAACAGAAACAGCCACATTCACCGAGACGTTCACCCAAGCAATTAGCCAAAAAATTATGTTTCGAATTGGGGAACAACTTTAGGTTCAGAGTCTTTATTACTCTCCACACTCGAAAACTTGTTGAGCGGCTAAAAATATGGCCAGAGACAGACGCTTATAAACCATTTTTTATGGCCTTTCGGGTGTGGACAAACTGCTGTAAGGAACTGTTGGAAATGTGTGCCCCTCAAGCTCATATATCTTTTCGCAGCAGGTTATTCCTGGGGATGAATGCTTTTCTTCTATTTCTAACGTGTCCGCCATGATTGAAATTCTATCACCAGAGACTGAGAGAGAGAGAGAAACCCCTGCTTCCTCAAGACTGCACTTGGGTTTTCTTCTCCCCCATTTGGGATTTTCTCCTTGGGCAGAATTCCAATTAAGCCAAGGCAAGTGTCAGGGGCAGGACGTCCCATCCCCGGAAACGGAACGGGGTGGACTCTGGCTCAAGGCCATCTCCTTCACTTGTTCCTTGGTTGAGTGGAAAACGCACCCTATCTGAAAATCTAAATCAGCATCGCCACCGTCGGTCGCCTCGTCCTTATCCTTATCGATTTTTTCCTACTTATCCTCGTTGCAATATGTCGCCTGAATGCAATCAAAATAGTTTTGGCCGCCTCAGGGGAATTCCCCAAGTTCATGCTCGCCACAGGGGGTTGCGAAAACATTTTCACAGATTTTATTGCAAACGGATATAAAGATTTCAACTGAATTTGGCGGCCATTCGAGACGCCATAGGAAAGCTGACTAAGGAGGGATTTACTTGGCCAATCATTTGGGTTCCGAGTAAGGAGCTAATGGGTTTCCAAGTGTCAAAAGTGGCGTCAATAGCAAATTTTTCCAAAGTACGTTTGCCAGCCTTGTTCTGACGAAGTACAGTGGAACCAGGCTTAAAGGTATTTTGAGGAAATCTAAGATGATTTGTTATAAACAAAATAAATTCTCAAGTACTAATTTAGAGTCTCTCTTCGTAAGAAGTATTGGTATTAAAGAGGTTTATAGTCTGGAAACTGGAACACACTATTAGAAAATATTGATAAATATTTGTTTTTATATTTACACATTTATTTTCATTCTTTTATAGAAACTTGTGACCAAATTTTAATAAATATGATCCTATTTTAATAGGTTTTTTTCAAGCTGTACAATCTGTACATTCCATAACATATCTTTCATCATCTATATCCTTCTCTGTGTGTCTCATAACTCTCACAACACGATTGCAAATTCTATTCACATCAGCTTGGCCAGTGCATTTTTTAATACTTTTTGTTTGCATATTTTTTTGTATTTTTATTTTTCGAATGCAAAGTTGCACGTTTTGAGGCGTCTATCGATTACAGTAGCCTTCAGCCAGTTTGCGCCGCATGCATACTAAGCAGCCGTCAGATACTTTTGCCAATGCAGAAAAAAGCCTTTTAAAATGCAAATTGCAGCCGTTAAAGTTTAAAATAAAAATCGGTTGCGGCACCATAATAAGTATGTGCCACTGCACTGTGATTGCCCCAAATAACCAAGTGACATGATTTTTTTTCCTAACGGAAAACATTATTTCTATACTTTGTATAATTATATTTAGAAATATATATCGCACACCAACTTCCTTTCCTCTTAAGCCGCCACTCTGATAAGTTGACCAACTTAAGTATAATTTGTCCCTGGAAAGCGATAAAAGAAAGAAACCAAATGTTGAAAATATTTCCACACACACACTTTTGTAGAACTTTCCTAAACATTAAAATAAATAAAGAAGTGCAAAAGAATGTGAATAGTATGCCGACGGATTTCCATGATTAACACCTTGGCATCACCAAAATCAAATTGATTCGTTTCCATTCCAATAGTGAGTCAGAAGAAGCTGATTTGTTTACAAAAATACCTCTGGCTGATTCAGCGAGAGAAATAAAACTTGCATAGATTATTTTATAGCCATTCGGCAAAGTTATTATATTAATTTTTAGAGTTTTTACTTTTTATCGAGCTTGTCTCTACCATTTCCGCTCGGTTCAGTTTCTTTGCCAACGATATATGTGTCAGAGAAAAACTTATCAGCAAATCCAATGGTCCGTTCGTATGTGACTAAATTGAGTGAACCTGTTGGTTGCCGCGGTCATAAAACTCTATATAGACACGCACACTCACAGCGAGTTGCTTTATAAACATATACAGACAGGTGACAACAAAAATCCCTGGATGAGTTTATTAAATTTGTTTTTGGTTCTTTTTATCGCTCGGAAGTAGAGGGATTGCCATATCAACAATAGATTATATGATACCCTAGAGAGAAGTAGGTATGAGATTTTATTTTAAATGTAGTGTGTTGTAATAGTTTGACTATTAATCAGAACAATCTGTTATTATTTTTTTTTTTTAGGGAATAAATAAAGATTGCTTGACATTAATCATTAAGTTTAAGGAATGTCAATGCATTTTACTTTGATTTAGATCAGTAGTGATCAGAATAAGATTTTTGTTAGTGAAAAATGAAAAGAAATTAGAAAATATTAGAATTTAAAACTAAAGTGCATTGTTGTAAAGCTTTAAAAAATATTTATTACTAAAAAAAGACTAGATTTAATTACTAAATAATAATTTTATAAGTTCTTTTACATTCTGTACTTACTGTGCTTGTTGCTAATTTAAATTGTTCCATAATCTCCAAGGCTATGTTTTGCATTACAAAATATTTGTATTTATGGAACTTAAACACTCATATTTAATTAACATAAATAAATGTACGCTTTCTTTCGTCCAGAAAAATATTTTGTATAAATTTAAATACATTTTGCAATATTTCCATCTATTTCTCTGTTGTTTTTTTGATATTTTTGGCAAGAGTATGTGAAATTCAGCGATTTCCAGTCAAACATTATTTTGTTGACTGAGCACATACATGTGCCCAGAGTCACCTACACAAAGACCAGTATACACGAACCGTATCATATCAGCAAAGGTTAATAAGTAAATATTAGTTAGACATTAGATACACAATGTGGACGGACGGACGGACGGTGCTACGTATCGCTTAGAACAATTTTTTTTATTATTATTATTGTTGCTCTTGTCTGCGGGGCACAAAGGCCAAATTCAATTATAAGTAGTTGCGGCCGGCAACAACATGGCCAAAATTGGGTGTGGTTCGAAATGAGTGGCGGAGCGCCAAAAAGTCCAGAAGAAAAAAAACATATCCAAGAATTCGTTTTTGGAGGGAATTATTTTTTAATAATTAAAATTCCACCAAGATTTATGGGGTGTGTTTGGCAAGCTAAAATAATGTAAATCGTGATCACTCACAGAATTGTAGGAAAATGAAGGGAAAAACTATAGTTTAGTCTATAAACACACTCGATAAGAAGACTTTTCCGCTGGCTCCATTATCAACAGGTTCTGCTTTTGAACTCTGACCCTGCTTTGTCATTTCGAGTTCAGCGATTTTTCTTTTATGTTGCTTTTTTCCCCCCTTCCCGATTTATTAATTAGCCTGGAGATTTATGGCGAGTGCCCTTTTTCGGCTCTAGTTGATAATTATAATTCATTCACGCCGCCTGACTTTTAAAGGCGACATGTGGCCGCTGAATGATGATGGCACATGACCAAGTCAAGTCAAGGCCTGGAGAGTCCTCTCGCCAAGGGGATATTATGTACGTATATATTGTAAGTGTATGTGCCATTTTGCCGGAAATCGCTGGCAAAATAACAGTGGCCAACCCCATTTTTAGTCCCAAAAAAAATGCACTCGAATTGAAGTGGCAAATGGGTCGTCATGGCAACCTATGGATGTGGCGGCCTTTGTTCTCGATACCCTCCTGGCTTCCCTGTTTCAGCTTGCAACACGTTTTAGCCGTTGATTCCAGCGACACGTTTCGTTATTTACATCCAGCTAGTTGATAAAGAAGCGTCCTTCCTTTTGAGTCACCGACTGACTGACTCATTACATGGGGGTTGAGGGTGGTGTTTCTCGCTGGCTGTTGCTTCCACCCTCCCACACAACAGCTGGCTGGATGAGTCATCAGCTGAGCCTGCCTGCCTGCCTGGGTGGGTGTCCTTCAGCCCACCCAAGGCCCCCTCGCCCGTCCTGGAGCCCCCATTCATGTAATGCCGCTAACATTGCGGCAAAGTGCTTGATTATGATGTTTGTTTAATACTTTTTTATTTTCGGTGTGCCGAAGGGAACAATGTTGACTTTGGGGGTGCTGTGCGTGCACTGCAGGAAATGGGGGCTTACAAAAAGGGGAGGTGTGTACTTATTATTCCAAACAAAGAAGTCAATCAGGGCAGAAGTTTACAAAAATGAATAAGTGATGATTTAACAGAAATATATTTCCTATAATTTCAAGGGTTATTTCTTGGAGGTTTAATTTTTCCATCATTTTATGGGATATTTCTTTAATATTTCGCTATTTTCGAGGCATATGTCTTTTAAGTTTATTTTTTTTCGAGTGTTCAAGGAAGCTGTCACAGATCCTGGTACCATACAAAAGGAGCTTTTCCCGCCTGCGCGAAGGCAAGTTCAAAGGCATCTTATGGGGGCGGCAAGGGATGGAAGCTGCTTTGTGTCCCTGTTTCGTCATCAAAATGGTTATGCAAAGGCCAAAATGAGGAATTGAGGACACAGCCCTGGCTTGTCTCTTTTATCATTGTCATAAACATAAACGCTGTGAAATACGCTCGCTAAAGCCGGGCTGTTGTGCCTGTCTGTCGGCTTGGGTTTCCTTTAGTTTGGGTTTCGTTTAATAATATTTCTTTTGGAACCGCCTTTGTGGCCGGGTCTTCCTCAACCCCTTGATATGAGGAAAAAATAAGGAGAATAATAACCAACCGATGGCACACCCGTAAAACAAATTAGCTTCATTTCCTGCCCACATGACAGGCGCAGCTTTAGCCCTGCCAAAATTCAAGTATTATTTTTTGCTGTTCAGAAATACATAAATTTCTCTGTTTGCTTGCGAAAAATTTGAACAAACTTTGCTGTCTGTATTTTGTTTTTTGTATTTTATGCCGGCGTGGGCCAGTCGAGAGACTCCTCCACATGAAGCTATATAGGAGCTATGGCGGAAATCGTTAAATGCTCGGCGGTGGCGATAAGAGCTCATGTTGCATCAACATGTTGCAACAAGTCGATGAACCGGGCGACGTTGCATTCGAATCGATTCTGGACCCCGATGATCCACTCCCTTGACTCATCCCGAGTCTCTGGCTCTATATCCCATATGGGGTCGCTTTCAATTTCTGCACAGTCCTGAATCATTTCAGGCATTTTTTCGACGCGTGTCAGGGGCGGCAATGGCTGTGATGTATGTTGCACACACATCAAGTGCTGGCCTTTTGTCTGCCTTTTGATGTCATGTTTTTTTTTTATGACGGATTCAAATAAAAAGCCTCCATTAACGCATAATATCGCATCATCATAGTGATGCTTGTTTTTATGTGTTGTGATCATCGTGAGAAGCTGCATTGATATGGGTTCAATGGTATCTGATGGGTTAATCCAACCATCATCATTATACTATACCTAAGATATAAATCTTAGTTAATGTGGTGTTATAATAAAAATAAACGAACTGCCAATGTCAACGTAACTTCCCTTTTCCGCTTCTGTGACTGCACTCATCTGACAAATACTTGCTAAATTAGCTTGCAACATTGTTGCCACTCAAACGTGCCACAATATAAGATTATTAAAAACGGCAGCCGGCAGTTCACCGCCATAAAACTCCGCTAAACGGCGCAACCATGTGAGGTATGAGACGTAGTCTAAGGTGGAGAGTGCACCGCATCCGAGGCACTACTGCCAGTGCCAGTGGGAGCTGCAGATGGCGACGACGAAGGCATTAAAGTTGCGCCCTGCTTGGCGGCGGCAAGTGGAGCAGACCAGAGCCTCCATTGGGAGGGGGTTGAGCCAGGGGAACCTCCCCAAGGTGGGGGCTAAGGGAGGCAGACATTGCCGGAGCAATGCACTCGCTGTCATTGTGGAAAACTGGCAAACTTGGAGGCAGCTTGAAGGCAGCTGCCAACTATTTTGCATCCATGTGTGTGTGTCTGTATCTGTGCTATGTTTGCTTACTTGTTTGTTGTAAAAAAACAAGATGCAATGTCTACTTCAGTTAATACTATTATGGAAAGATGGTAGCGCGCTGATTTCACGACGAACAAGAATAAGTACTTTGCGGAAAGAACATTGACTTTGCCTTCGTTCCTTGGGGTGGAGAGCAGTTTTGTTCAGTTTTCTTAATCAGTCAATATCTGGGCAGAGTGCCTGTTGTTACACATTATTTCTGAGAATAACTCAATTGCTATATGGTCTTTATTAAGAGTGATTCACTGCAGAATTCCAAGTGCCAGAATAAAGGTCTAATCAAGGGTTCCCCCGCAAGGCGCCTGATAAAATCTAATCTAATTAATCAGGGTATAATTTATATAAGCTTGCTATAAACAATATATGCCAGTTTAAACGTTTAAAAGTACTTTTAGTAGAGTTACCCTTTACTTAATATATTTATACGGCTATGATTCTGTAGTAAAATTGTTTTTAATATTGTTTTATTTATTCACATATTTATTGTGAATTTAAAAAATAAACCAACAGAATAAAGCCTAATTTCTCTTTCAAGATTTTAATACATTTTTTAATGCAGTTTCATAACACATTTACAATCATTTATATAATATAATTTTATGTGTAATAGAGCAATAGTGTCTTATAATTATAATTATAATTCGCTAACGAAACGATTTATCAAGAAAATTGACTAGTCGGAAAATTTGTGTAGAAATCTATTAAAAAATAAATTTCTAGAGTAACCTTTCATCGAATATACTTATACAGCTATGACACTGTATTATTTATAATATATATTATTATGAATAAATGAAATATAAGAAAATAATAGGAAAATATTTATGAAAAAATGCTGTGGAAAGTGGATAAATCTACAGAAAATTAAATTTCTTAAGTAATATTATAATTAAACAGCTATTAAAATGTATTACTTATTAGTTTATATATAAAAATACCATTTACATGTGTATAATGCAGCTATACTATGTTGTATAATTTAGTTACCTTTCTCTTTTATATTTCCAATTTATATTTAAAAATGTCTAGATTTTTATATATCATTATTAAAGAAATTATGATATGATATATATTATATTATGATATGATATATGATATATTGTATTTTATTAACTTTTCTTCTCTTTCTTTGTTGCAGGTAAGTTCCAATTCACATTAATCAAGCGATGTGAGTCTCGAGCTCCTCCTCCCTTCGAAAGAAAAGAAGGAAAACTGCTGGGTAAACAATTGGGAAAAAAGCGCCGTGAGTAAGGAGAAGTCTCTCGACTCGAACTGGATCGAATGGAATGGGTTTGGAGTGAATTTACTCACCTTGCCGGCAATGGCAATGCATTTGCCAGTGCGAGTTTATTTTTATAAGGCTTCGGCGCATTTATTATAAACAAAAACAGAATTGATAGCCGGGATATAATGTTTACACTAACATTGACTGCCAGTCAGTGGATCGATCTTGAAGCTGGGAGAACAACAGTCTAGTGAGAGATGCCACCACCCACGGGAAAATGCTTTTTCCTGAGGCATTTCCGCGGCCTTTTCCTATTTAGTAAACACAGTGCTGCCAATGGTTTTCTGGCCCAGACAGTAACCACAATATAGCCAGCGGATCCTCAGGCAGTGCTCTCGATATCCGATTCCCAGAAAAGGCCTTCTGGCTACTTTTACTTTTTGCCGCACTGAATTGGACTCGAAAACAAATCAATTTGTATTTGAAACGCAGTGCGTTCATAATTTGTTTACAGATTCCGATTCGAATGCGTATTCAATATTTATATTTCCGCATTTCGCTTTTTTTTTTTTTTTTTGGCACTTTCGGTTTTCATATGCGTTGATCATCGCGTAGATGGATTATGCATTCGCTTTATTGTCTCGCCCCGATTCGATTTGCTGACTAATGGAAGCTACTCCCCTCCGGCATAATTAACATTACAAATCATAAAGATTTCCGAGCGTCAACGCGATTTGCATTTCCATTGTAGCATGTTGGGCTTGGAAATGTTTTGTTAAAAGATTTTAGATGTGTTTGTTGGTTTTGTGTTATTATTTATTTATGCATTCTATGGTTTCATAATTTACTGACAAGTGCAAAACCGGTTTCGGGGAAAAGTACAGATCGGAAAGAAGCTGCTGCATAATTTTATAAACAAATTTGGGAACTTTATTGTACGAATGAAAAAGAAACGTATTTTTTACGATCTCTCAACACATTCGGGATTCTCTTTTGTCCATTCGCAAAAGTGAAAACCGTTTTCTAACACACAAATTCGAAAAAAAAAGTTTTTGTAATAAACAAATGAAATATCATTTGGATGTAAATTAAGAGGCGCCGACAATAGTTTAACCTGTTGGGTCATCAAATTGGTGGCTTCATTAGCATATTTCGTTTTTGTTTGGAGAATCTTCTTAACGGCATTTTCAGCTGCACTCAGGCCTAACAGTGGATGCAACCTTTATTAGGTCTGCATTTTTGGAAAATTTTTAGAATACCTAACTGTTGTTCCACACACACTCACAAAAGAACACACTAGATAGAGCAATCAACGGAAAATTTATAAGTATAACCCATGAAAAGATCTATAAATACCACAAAAACAACCGAAAAATTTCCCCAGAAAGAATTCTCGATGAAAAACCACTCAAATTATACATATACGAATTTTCTGCAAAGGAAAAATTCGCCCACGCAAAAATGCTTGTTGTCCGTACACATAAATAGATCTTAAATTATAGGCCGATTGTTTTCTTTGGCCATTTGGCAACACTTGTTATGAAATCACTGCAACATGCGCGATGATTTTCCATTTTCCATGTTCCCCTTGGACGCTGCAGAGGCTGCCGATCCGAGCTGAAAATTGAACCAGGCCAGCTGAGACACACTGTGAAAAATGGAGATGACTTGAAGAGATGATCAAAGCTACAGCTACAAAATATATGGAAATTTATTGGTTTTGAAGGAAAAGAAAACCTAAAGATCTTTCCTTTCCTTAGCTTTACTTTCTGTTTGATTTGAAAGCAAGTTCATTAATATAAAAAATTTATTAAAATGTAGGAATATCTGTGGTGATTCATTGTTGCAGATTCACAGCTACAAAATATTATAAATATCTAAAGGAAATTGTATTTCTAATACTTTTTAGCTGTGGATCTGCAACAATGGATCACCACAGACCCAGACCCAGTCAGAGTCTCAGCCTCAGCCGCGAGGTCCAGTCCTCCCCGCCTTTCGTCTCCCAGACTGACTGGCACTTTGGGGCATGAAACCAGTTTTGGGCTTTTATTTTTCGCTCGCCAAAATGCTGGCCAGCAACCTCCTCCTCATCCTCATCCTCATCCCCATCCTCAGCCCAGGCAGACTGCATTTATCGTCGTCAAGCAGCTGGAACACATTGTGGCACACACACACTGGGGCACTTGGCGGCGGGTAAAACAAAACTCGTGCCCCAAACAATGGCAAACTCAAACCGCGGGCAATTGGAAACCAGAATTCGTTTGGTTTTGGTTTAGATTTTCACTTTTGTGGCTGTTTTGACGGACACTCCCCCGTCGGTCCAAGCGGCTCCGGAGTGCCTCCTTCTACACTCTTTCTCCCTTTCTTTTTGCCCTACTCAATTTAAAACGACGAAGGTAATACCGTGTAATCAAATCAGGAATGTTTAATATCATTAGTAGTATCATTTATGGAAGTCTTGTCACATGAAAAGAGTGGTTTTACCTCCTTAAACTTGATTTTATTATCAAAATTACCCTGTTTTAAGTACTGGGTATTACGGCTAAGAGTTTTTTAAAATATAACCCAGGTTTCCTGTCCCGGCACGTGTTTAACCCACACCCTGTAGGTCTTTCCTGTCCAATCCCTCGGACTCACCTCGATCCCTGATCCCAGACAGCAGCTGGTCAGGCCAATTTACATTGTTTTTTTTTTGTTTTTTGTTCTAAGTCGCACAGCAGATGTTCCATTGAACTGGGTTTAGCTAAACCGGAGCTTTCGTTCAAGTCCAAGTGAGATTTCCCTTCGCTTTTCACCGACTTAATTGGAAGCGTTTGTTTGCGACTGACCGGGGCAATTGTCTAAATGTTTGAACAGTGCGGCCCGTTAGTTAGTTTAGTCGCTTGGACTTGGACTTTGCCGGGACAATTGGGTTTTGAAATTGACATTGACGCGGAATGAGGAGATTGGTGGCGGGGTAGCGCTTTTGTCTCGCCGATGGAAACAATGAAGCGCTTGGAAATAAACGAAATCCATAATACACTCGACTGCAATCAGTTGCGGGAAGATGTTTGAAGTACTCGTTATAGCTTTACGCAAGTCCTAAAACCGAAAAAAAAAAACTCTCTCACGTTCACTGGAAGAAGGCGAACCCGAGTTAACCTTTTTCAACTGGTCAAAAGTCGCGGTGCAGGCAGCTTGTGACGTCACGAGAGGCAATCAGGAACACGGTGAAAAAATATTTACAAATTTGTTAAAAAGAATTTTGGGATATTCTTTAGATTTTATTAAAGTAAAGTCGTAAGAGAGCAGGTGAGATATACTGCTCATTCTAGACAGAGTCAAAGTTTTTCCCTTTACTGACCTGCCTCAGTACCCAACCGTTTAGTTGAGAATTCTAGCGGCAATGCAAGTCTTCAATTATTTCAATGAAAAGCGCTTTCAAATCCTACTTTTCTTTTATTTTATTATTGATATTTATCTATATTTTGTATACTTTTGGTAACCAAAATATTGTTAACTAAATACAAATCTCAACATTTCTTTCGGTGCATCCAATATTGGCTATAGCTTCATCTGCAGCAGCTGTGATGCCACAAACTTTGAGAGATATTTGTCTGGTCAGTGAAATGCTGTTGCTTTTTTGTGTTTGTTATTAATTGACTTTTGAGTTGACTTGCTGCTGGGCGAAATGACAGCGCTTAATTTATTGCGCATACGCCCCGTTGTCTGTTGTCTGTGGAAGATAGGAGCTTTGTGGAAACACGGCGGGACCATTGAGGAGGGCCAGAAGGGCATCCACAAGTTCGGAAGCAGACGCTTGAGGAAATTGATCAAGTTTTTTCTGGGCGACGTCTCCCTTATTTTTTTATCCGCCATTTCCCATTGCATTTTCATGGCTCATAAATAAATGGAAATTGCAATATTCTTGGCAGGGAATATTTTGTTTTTTTTTTGTTGCTATAAAAATAGCAAATGGATTGCAGTTTGAACAATTTTTCCCCTCCTCAGTTCTTTGTTGTTGGCTTAAAAGTGGAAGCGTGTGAGCAAATCTTTTTGTTCTACGCGTCGTGGAATAGCAAGTATTTGCATTATACGCCTAGTTTTCTTAGCTGGTTAATTGCCACCGTGTTTTCCACGAATCTCTCAGCTCCATGAAGCTATCGCCTTGTATAATCAAAGATATCTATGTAAATACATATGTGAGAAATTTTAATTACCAGCCATCACTGGCTGACACAACTATCAAGTACAGATGTGGCTGGAAAAGTAGTATCTATCTTCAATTGTTAGGATAATTGTGTAATTAGAGGACTCTTTTTAATGGAGATGCTTTATGGATTTTAGTTTTTTGTATTCTTATAAAATATTAAACATTTTCGACTACCATTTTAATATGTTCTGTTTGTAATATTTATCTACTATAGCTACAGACTTTAAATATATTATATTATAAGGAATTTTAACCCTACAAGCTACATTTTCCAAAGGAGAACTTCGTTGCTATTATCTTAACCCCTTGTGTACATTTCACAGAGATCTCAGTGTGCATCTTGTTTGCCACAAAGAGATTAATGATAACTTGAGGAGCTGAAAGTAAAGTCGGAAAGAGAGAGCATGTGAAATGAGTTACTTGGAAAATGCTGGCCAGCCTTTGTTGTTGCTCCAGTTTTCATCTCGCCAGCGAGTGAGCTGCTGCTGCTGCTGCTGCTGCTGCTGCATATTTTCTTGTAAAAGCAACGGAAATGCAGCGAATTTTTATGGCCACTGGGGAGCAGGCAGGCGGGAAAAGGAAAAATAATAGAGAGACTTGAAAAGCGAAACTCTGGCCACGCGGATCGGGTCTGATAAGGTCCGACCGAGGCTCTATTTATAGAGCGGAGCAGCTTTATCCAATCGATTCTGGGCGCACTCGGAGCCACCGTCCATGTCCGGTCCTGCAGTTGCAGCTGAGCCACGGAATTGTCCGTGGTTCTGCTGGTGGTTTTTCTGGCTGCCGGTCTGGTCGTCTCTGGCCGTTTCTGTTGGCCAAAGTAGTTCAACCTGTTCGGCGGCTTTGGCCCGGTCCCAAAGAATGTGGCTGCAAATTTATAGCGCTTTTTGCTTTCAGCTCTACGCCTGGCTTCTATGTGTCCATTGCCAGCACTGCCCATTTCCAGCCTCGTCTCCTGGCCATCTTCCACAGCAGCAATAGCATCCGCAGCGACATTAGCTGAAAATAGAAAAAGAAATATTAAACTTTCGTGGCAATTTACTAGCGAGATTTACGCAAAATGTTGCTGAAAAATGGTTAAGTCACATAAAGTATACACAAAATGCCAGACAACTGAAAGAATGTTAAGTACACTGGGGAAATGTAAGGGAAGTTGCCTTCAATAACTTATAAAATTAACTAAATCTTACTGTGCAATTATTTGTTTCTAGATTAGTATATTAAGAATTCTTTACTACAAAGACTTTTGTAGCTTATCACATTTTACTTAGACTAAATCCTATCTTAGTTATAAGATATATAACTAAATTTGTTGTAGAATTTTATCTTCAACTAAAAAGCATAAAAATAGATATGCAAAATCATCTCTTGAAAGTATCTTGAATTTATAATATCTAGTATATCATGTTTGCTTGGAATTCGCTTTTATTAATGGCTTTATATTTAGGTCAAGCTGTTTTTTGTATATTAAATGAAGTAGAAAACAAACAAAACAACTTCATTTGAGATTTTTTTAACTGAATTTCTACAAGAAGGTTTATATATTTATTAAATTATCAGTGTATGTGATGGTTGCCACAATTTATTTCCCAAGCCGCTTGCTTGGGCTAAGTTGGGGTTTTATGTTGTGATTCATGTTGTACTCTTACCTCGCAGCATTTTTATGGAAGATGAGATGATGGCAGGAAAATGAAAATCCGTTGATCCGTTTGCCACTTCTGTCGTTCAATCATTTCATTCACTCGCTCAAGGCTGGTTTTTTAAGCTCTTTCGAATTGTTTTTATTTTGTTCATCTTCTGCGCCTCCTTTTGCCGCAGTTCTCAATTAAGTTTAATGAGCACATGAGCATTTTCATAATTGGAGCAAATTAACTTGAATGGCGCTTCACACAGCCCCAAGATCCATCCACTCCATGTAACCTATCTTTGGCATGTATGTATATATAGTAGGTTACTCCATTTAGTGCTGGATCTGTCCGGAAGTGTTTTTCGTCTGGCCTTAAGTCTTAAGTCTGACCAACTTCCCTCTTGTTTGCTGGCTGTTCACCTAACGAGCGCCAATTGTCAACTGTTTGCTGGGCTCGAATCCATGGTATGGCCAAGCCATGTGTCTCTGGCGTTCTGGCACGTTTCGAGGTTACTTGGACAGCGGGCAATCAGCTGAATAAATATCACTATAATATTAATAATAATAATAATGGTAAATAATGGTAAAGAGAAAAGAACACTTCTTGATTTGATGTGCTGTGTGTCTATCGTATCTCAAGAACCCACAACCGCTCCCCATGTCACATGTTTTCCACATTCTTGGGCTATCTCGATCGGTATTCTTCCTCCTTCTGATGCTGCTGCTGCCCCCCCATCTTCTTGTTACCACTTTTCCCATCGGCCATCGGCGACCACTTAGCTGGCTGGAACAGTTGGTCAATTAGTTTGCTCGCGGCTCTCGACATGAACTGCCTGATCGACTATTTGAATGCTGCTCGCAGCCGAAGTGGATCCGGAGTGGCAAGCGTTTTGGATCTCAGGGATCGCCAAGCGGAATTTTGGGTGAGTCCAACTCCAAGTCCGGGTGTCCAGTGTCCAGTGTCCAGTGTCCGAGTTGCTCTTTAAGAGCTGGTGGTGCTGTGTGTATACGCCAACGAGAATGGCCCCGCCGCAGGTGGTTAACTGAACAACCAGTTTGCAATTAAATGTCGCCGTTTAAATGTGATTTGATTCTTTGCATAACCGAAATGCAATTGAGCTTCGACTGCTTGCGGTAGATAGGTATTCGTGATTGGCCTAAACCAGTTGAAGGTGCACTGCAAAAATGGTAAATACTTAAGTGAAACTATAGGGAACATGGGAACAAAGTGTTGTATTTCAACATGAAAATGATTTAATGTTGGTTTCAGTCTTCTCATCCAAGCAAGTCGTATATAAACCATCAAGGATGTTGGTTTTTAGAAAAGAAATTTTGTATTTCAACATTAAATATATTTAAAGTTAGTTTCAGTCTTCTCATCGAAGCAAACCATCAAGGATGTTGGTTTTAAGACCTGTTGAAATACAAAGTTTAAAGGAAACTAGTACTAAATAGTGTCTTAGTTTGAGAGTCTTGTAATTATTATGCTTCAGGCAATAATTAATAATAGTAACCCATTAAAGTCTTTCTAAACATTTCCTTTGATTTATAAATTAGGATAAAATAGGCATTTAAATCTTCTTTTTATAAGCAAATAAAGCCTTTGATAAATGACACATTAATGATTAAAAATATAAGTATTTATGTAAAATATATAGTTTACCAATATGCATTCCTCATTGTTTGATGGAAAACGGTACCCTAAGGCGAATATTTAAATATTCTAGCTGTGGCTGCAAGTGGAAAACCTTTGATCTTTCGTTAAATCACTGTTTTCCATAGAACTATTCATCAGGCACTGCCGCCGCCTGGAGGCCACATATTTATTCATTCATCTGCCTGTCGTTGGCTCGGAGTGCCCATCTCTAATGATCTTGCCCAGACCGGGTCTCCGTCTCCATCTCCGGCTTCGGCTTCGGCTCCAGCACTTGACCAACGGCTTCTGCCGCCTGGCGGCTTCTGTGTCCGCGGGGAACACGTTGAAAGTTAAAGTTCAACTGAACGATGTTGCTCAACTATTTTTATGATTACAACTTTGCGGTGACTAACGGTTCACACACGATACACGCAGCTTAGAAAAAAAAGCAAAAGATATATGAGTGTGTTTTTTCGGCCGATGTTTAATGCTTCCTGTTTGCTTGCTAGCTGCAAGCATTATTCTTTGCTTCTGGCCAAGATCAGGTTGCCTTTGTGGATTTTCCACATTTTTAACTGTGAAAAGGCGTCGCTTGATTTATTCATTTATTCATTCTGTTGCATAATTGCAGATTTACGTGTTTAATTAACGACTTGCTGCAATTTGTTAGATACTCGCACGCCTTCAAGTTGTGTTCTGAATAGCATTAAGAGTGAATTTTGATCTAATTGGATAACACTCGACTTCTTTGATGTTGACCGAGCCGACCCAAATAACGATTTATGTATGTATGTGTTGGCGAAAAGTGCGGGAAAAACCCCAAGAAAAACTAGACAAAGTTATTTAATCGATAGCGGCACAAAACCACCGCCACCAATGGGTTAATGTGCTAATTTTGGGTTCCCACTGTCAACAACAATTTGCAACTAGAGTGTGTGTGGAGTGTAGAAAAAATAAATGGGGAAGAGTGGCAAACGACATGTAAATATAGATTCCAAGTCGAGTGGGAGACAAATGGGAGCAGAGTTTTCCACGGAGCAGCATTCAGGCGGAAAATCGTTACAGCAAATTAACTGAAAATGGGCAGGAACAACAACGAAAGCCGCTTATAAATAGAAAAAGGGAAATGGGAAGTGGAAAACGGGTCAGGAGTTGCTTCTTAGCTTAGTTCGCCTTCCATTTCTCCCACTCATTGTCTTGGAAATTGTGGAGGGAAATTTCAGGCGGAAAACCGCTGCTAAATTGCACAAAAAGTACTTCTACATGTGTGTGATTATCGTCTTTTTAAAGATTTAAGATCACACGATATATATTCTAGTTTCTAGAGCATGTTCCCAATTGCTTTTAACTCTAAAGGTTTATTTATACATTTTTCAGAAGCTTGCTTCACTTACTATGTTGTTAAAAGTTTATATTTATTATTGTATATATTTATTATTTTACGGGGTCATTGCACTAACCTGTGGTAATGAAAAAAACTGATAATATATAGAAAGAAAATTGTGACCAGAAAGCTTTCACATGCTCAACAGTTTCATTAATCGTCGGTGCCATTGGTCATGATAAACAAAGGCGCCGCCACCAAAAAACGTTGTCATGCAAAAAAACCCCAGCCAGAGGGGCGGCAAAACTGGGCGTGGCGGAAGCTAATAGACACATATGACATATAGACATAGGTTGCATGTTGCACCAAGTCTGGGGGCAATGTCAATTTGCGTCAGTCAAGGGACCAGTCATTGAACATCATCGTCATTTACACTGGGGAAATAGCTTTAAAGATGAGAAAAATTGAAATTAATTATTATAAATTATGTGAAATGTGGAATATTATTATTACAACTACTACTTTTAGATTATGAGACACCAAAAGGGAATATAAAAGTATTAGAAATAAGTGTTTAAAAATGGCTTTCCACTCTTAGAACTTTGGATAACTTTAGGTATTAATTATCTACTATTTATTATCAAAGAAGTATCAAAACTGATTGGTTATTAAATATTAATTTTAATTAAAAATATTAGTGTTATTTTTGTTTTGGTGTAGTAAATGTCAACTGGGTGCAGCAGCAGCAAGGAAAAAAAAAACAAACAATTTCTCGTCATGCCGGGCGGGCGGTCAATTTCACTATCGATATATACACACTATAAGCACTATGTGTGTTCCAATATATATGTGTGTTTTGTGGAACTCACTTCCCCTGCTTATCAGTTGCAATGAATATGGTGCTGTTGTGCATGTTGCTGCTGCTGCTGATGTTGTTGTTGCTACTGCTGCTGCAGTTGTTTGCGTGCCACGTCCGTTGCAGATAAAAACGCGTGCTGCGGAACTTCCATTGAACGAGTTGAGTTGCCCATGAGCTGAATCCGTTCTTCTGTTCTCAGAGAATTCTTCATTTCCATGCACTGTTCGAATAGGGAAAATCCAGAAAATGTATACTCATTATATATTTATTTATTATGGAGTAAAAGTTTGTTAAAAGACAAATGCAGCTAGTAGTTTATACGATCTATTTCAGTTTAACCACGAAAATCATCACTAAACTTTGCTGCCAATTCATAATCATTTTTATGGTTTAATTACTACCTTTAGGGTAATAAAAAATAGCTTCCCACTTTAACGTTTCTGTTGTTCTTAGTGTACATAGAACCACTAACTTGGCTTAGATTCGTTGTTTAAGCCACCCCATTTGTTTGTTTGAGCCGCTGCCTATGGCTTCCAAAACCGCAGCTGAATAACAAAGCGGACAGACCGACCGACCGACCGACCAACCGGCCGGTGGTGGTAACAAAATCGTTGGTAACAAAACCAACCCACAGCCACCATGTCCCAGCCCACCGCTGTGCACCTGTTACCCAGTTTTAGCCGCTGGCATTGCCGTCAGCTCGCTCGGTTAGTCGGTCGTCCGAACTGGGTCTCTCTCTCTCTCTCTCTCTCTCTCTATGCTACTCCGCTACTCCTCTACTCCTAATCATTAAAAAACAAAAAAATAAAAACAATAATAATAAAAAACAAAAGCCAAAGCCGAGGCAAAAGGAAGCCAACGTTTCTGGTCGACTGAGCTCCTGCAATTGTAATGCAAACAGGAACCATATTGTAAGCGATGTACACTGCAAAAAATGTATATAGATGTCATATATATTACAAGTCAAGGAAACACTTTTCTTATATTGAATGGTATTATATTTATAATAATGCTCAATGAAGTTGTTCTTCTCCATAAAAGTGTCTTCATTTGACAACTTTGACTGAATACAATTCTTAAGTTCCACTAATTACTGAATTGTGCATTTCATTAAGTTTAAAATAACTTAAGGCTTAAAAAAAAGCTAAACAAATTATGAAATTAGGCATTGATCATGTGTAAGATGCTACAATTCTCAAACTTCCCTATGTAATTAAACAATTATAGTTTTCTTATTTAAAGCACTATAAATACTGTCTCGGGTTATGCCTTCCTAATTCTCTAACATTTTTTTCTTAGGTGCATTAACAGATCAAAGCTGAAAGAGAGATGGCTATAGCGTTAGATAGGGATAGACAACTGCCAGACAGTCGCCGTCAACGCTTTCTGCTTCAATTGACACCCTCGTGTGTTGCAGTTGCAATGTTAGTTGCAGTAGTTGCATTTGGCAGTCATTACATAAAGAGACACACAACGAGCATTGGCAGGGCTCTCAGGGAGATTTCCCTTTACCGTTGCAACTGTATGGCGCAACAGTGTGATTTCTGGTCCCTGAAAATGGTGGCTAGTATTTTCACTTAAGTGGCAAAAGGTTTATAGGCTATTGCCGTTATCTAGAGCAACTATCATAAATTATATATGAAACTAAATATACCTGGGGTTTTGCGGTTGATAGGTGTACTTTTCCTATGAGATAACTTTCCAAGACCCCAGCAGAGTTGAGAGAATTAATATAATTTCTTTACACTATTCAAAATGTTGTTTAAATACAAAAGAAATGAACTTCTTGGAGAGTCGGAGTCGAGTTAATATTTTGATTGATTTTGCAATCCATAATGACAAGTAAACAGTTGAGACAAATATTTTAAAATGTAATCTTCAAGAAATACTCCCATTTTCACAGAATTATACATTCAATTGTAATGCCTGATTACTTTTACAAATATTATGAGTATATATTCTCGCAATACTCGGTAATAAATAATACTCTCTCCGATTATCGTCAGTACTTAATCCATTGGGCTTGTCCCCGTTCCAATTTCCTTCTCGATCGAATGTCACGAATCGGAACTCATCGAAGGCACGATTTAATGGATGAAAGCCCGCAGAGCTCAGAACAATGCAACAAGCCCGTGGACAAATAAAACGCGACAAATGCGTTTAATCAATCGGATCAGCCTTCAATCTTGACCCACTCGGTGTGATGGAATGTAGCCCTTATATCGAGGAGGGTCTCCGCCACAAATTCCTCACTATTCACGGCATTGATTGCTCACAACACTCACAGTGCCCAAAGGGGAAAGACGCAAAACAATCGATGACAATCTTCAATCGAATTTAACACTTTTCAATGTTTTATTTCTGTGGGCCGAGGCTCTCCTCCTCTTGCCAGCAATTTGTTAATTTCTTTATTGCTTTTTATTGTCATTGTTTTGTTTGTTGTTTCGGCTGTTACTCACTTGGCATTTCTTTGTGGCTTCAAATTCTGATTGCTACATTTTGTTGATGGTTTCTCATGACTCTGATGAACCAACTTGTGTCAAGTGAAAGTCATCAAGTGGGAATCGGAATTGGTATCGGGATGGGATTGGATTGGATTGGATTGGATGGTGCTTCTCTCTGAATTGGGGTTTCTTCTTCTGCTAATAAACTCTGTGACACCAGTTGATGTCCACGATGAGGATGCGGATGATGATGATGATGATGATGATGCCCCCATGTAAAACTTTCGCCATGATTTATTGGCCAGCCAGGCAGGCAGGCAGCTTTTGGGCTGTGACTCCGACATTAATCTTCCGGCTTTTTGGTTGCTTAAATAAATAAATATTATTTAAATGCGAGTCATTAACCTGAGGGGAGAAAACACATGCCATCTCCAGCCAATTTGAGGGACCCTTGCCATTTCCATCTCAGCACTCCTTATATGCGCAGACTGCCTCCGATCTTGGAATCGTTTCTGCGATCTCTCGACGCGATCCGGTCAAGGTCAACAATGCGATCCGATTGGCGAACACAACCTCGAGAGTCGTCTATCAATGTCAGGCCCCGAATGATGGTGATCATGATGAGCTGAGCGTCAGTGCGATCAGGTTCGGCCTCTCGGCAACCATAGAAATTCGTTGAAAACACACAACAACATTTAAACATAAGTGCTTCCCACATTCTTTCCCAATCAATCGATGATCGATCGATCCAGAAGATCTCTCCCTCTCTCGCCGCCGCCCCAGACATTCCTTTCTCACCTCGTAATCCCGGCCGCAGCATAGACTTATCATAATCAATGCATTTGACTCTGGGGCCTATCATTAAACATTTATATAAATCAACGGCGCTAATGGCAACTTTCCTGCCCAGACAGACAACCGTCGGCCAATTTGCCATTCCATTTAATCAGGCAACATGGAAAAACTGGCACGCACACATCATGCGACTCTATATACATCGATGTATTTTTATATAGGTGGAGCAGATCAATTGGAAAAACAATTTCCCGCCGGCGGGGGGCGGTAATATTGCGCAAGCGCACCACCGCACAGTTGCTGTGCCAAGTAAATTAATTTGATTTGATTTCAGTCGAACCGAGTCTGAGTTTGAGTTTGAATCAGAGTTTGAGTCTCAGTTGAATTGATGGAAAGGCGCTGGGGGCAAAAGCTGTCTCTGCCAGGTGCACTTGTAGAAATTGCATGCAAAATATGTCACAAGAAACAAGGTTTTTAGACTGGATTAAAGGGGATACTCCATATTAAGTCTCTTCTTCCAGAAAATATGATTTTAATAGCAAGAAAAACTAATAAAAATCTTTAATTATCTAACAATAACTAAGGAATTTAATCATATTTTACTTAATGCAATTTTTAACAAATTTTGTCTAAATTTGTAAGTAGATTTGAAAATTTGAAGACCCAAAATTTGATCTTTTCTTAATGAAAAATCATATAAAATCATATAAAATTCATATATTTCACTTAAAGAAACTTTAAAAATCATTTTAAAGAAAGAAAAAGTTTTACTTAGTCTTTTCCTAATGAAAAAACATTATTTTTATACAATATCTGCCATATTTCACCTTAAGTAATCATCTTAAATAATATTTTCTACCTTTTTAAATAGATCTTAAAGAAATCATAAGTTTTAAAATTGTTCTTTTCTTAATGAAAAATGCATTCCAAATATTGAACAATTTCTCGCAATGGCAAAGATACTTTCCAAATATTGGAGTAAAAAATATTTATATTTACTTTCTAGGAAACTTGCTTTAATTTTTATAACAAATCAGTGAATGTTTCCATTAAACCTTACGTATTAATGTTTTAAATACTAAAGACACGGCACTGCTATATATGTAAATTTAAGAGCATTAAGACCATTTAAGCTTGCAATAAAAAAAAGAGTGTTTAACTTTTACAAATGCTTGAATAACACCACGTTAACACTTTAGAGAGGCATTCACTTACCATTTATGTTCGAAAATAATTTTCCGAGTGCCTACGATTGCATAAAAGCCATAGACACTTCCCAGGGGCACCAACTGACAGCCAAGACATATTTATAGGCCCAGTTTTGGGGCAGAAAGAGTCGTCCTGGTGGCTCATACACCCACCCACCAAGGCAACGCCCTCGGCGCGGTTGCAACTCAATTACCGCAGCTGACATCTGCTGCTGCTGCTGCTGCTGCCACTTCAGCGACATTTGCCATGTTGCCCGACACTTTTCCACGCGAAAAACGCTTTTCATCGGCTGCCAAGATGCCGCACCTAGGAGCGGGTGAAAGTTTTTTTTGAGGTGACGCAAGCAAACGAGAAAAAATAAAAACACAAACTGAAATAAAATATATTCTACAAACGCACTCGTTAATGATGTGCTCGTAAACGTAGGTAATTGACAATAGTTTTAATTAATGGCAGGCACGTTTTAATTGAACAGCGAGTGGAAAATCGAAGCCACAAAGTGTTGCCAAATTTCACTGATCAACAGCTAAAACAGCAACCTTGTTAAGCGTTCGAAATTAATATAATCGTTGGAAAAAAACGCAAAAACATTACAAAATTCAGACGGGACACTGAAGACGACACCAAATTTATACAGACAACGTAAATTTTCAACAATTTACCGCTCATTTTGGCCACGAAAATTGTTTGGGCCATGATCGGAACTGGGTTTCATTATGTAATTGATGGTAATTTCCTGACGAGAGTCTCCTCCTCTCCTCCGCTGAACTTCAAATGCAAATTGGCCCTGCGTCTGGTCTCGTCTCGTTGTGTCTTTTTGCCATTTAAGCCGTTTTTTTTTCTTTTTTGTGACTGACTTTTAGGGGTTTTTTCAACTTTACTTAAAATTCAAATCTGCCTGCCACCGATGATTGCGTTTGGGGGCGTGATTGGCAGCTAACTTGGCCAAAACGGCTGTCTCTTTTGATGCCATTTCTTGTGTGTGTATGGTATGTGTGTGTATTTGCTGCCGGCGTGCGAAAATAAAATCAAAAGTGGAGCACAGTTTGTTTTGATTGTTTGTTGCGGCTCTACACTGAGCGAGCTATTGACAAACAGCATTGAAAAGTGTTGCAAATTGCTCACAAAGACATGCCCGAAGAAAGAAGGAAAATAAACCAGATACCGAGAGACGGAGAGATGGAGCGACAGACATTATGTCACAACTTCAAGTCGAGGAGGAAGTGGCTGCCCATATTTAACCATAATAATATATGTTGGCAAATGGCCATACAATAAATTAATACCAAATCGCACGATATTGTCAGCCAGTAGCTAGGCCAATTTTGGTCCAGCTCTTTATGGCTAATGAGTTAATGGATCAGTTGTTTCGTTTCATTTAAATCGATCCATTATGGTCTCCTCCAAGATGTGTACACGAGAGAGATCTTTATCCACAGAGCTTGAGTGAATATAATTTTGCTCGCTACGCAGTTTCATTCCTACGTAACATATATGTACATATATATCGGTCTAATTAAAAAATTAGATTAATTTCGCATTATTTTTTGCGATCTACGCATTTGGGTTGGCTCAATGTCAAGAGGCTTTGAGTATCTTTTTTTATGGCTCTTTCTAATCTATTCCATGTATCTGGTTTTATATAATTTCAGGATCAGAACGATAATATTGCGATACACACAAACAGAGGCATCGATGCTTTGGACAAGTATGCCAACTTTTTACGAGATCGTGTGGCCATAGAAACGGAATATGCCGGCAAATTAAGGTGAGTCTTGATTGATTAATAAATAAAATAGACAACAACTAATTTAAATAGGATAAAAAAGGGGTTAAAATAATATAATTATATATTTATAAAAGGTTCAAGAAGATAAATGTCTCCAAAATCTATACGAAATGTAATGACAAGCTTTTTAATCAACTTAAAAATGCTTAATGTATTTAAGCTTTCGCAAAACCACTTAACATATTTGGTAAAAATACATTTATTGATAAAACAAATTCCCAAAGATGTATATTAAAGTTTCAAAGTGGTTTTAATACTTAAAATTAATAAAGTATCAATAACAATTTCCAAGGATTACCTTCAACAATTTCAAAAAAACACTTTTAAGGCACTGTAAAGTGCCTGTCCGATTGGCGCCTCCATATTTGGGCTTAACAAATCGCCAATTAAATATAAATATTTTGTATTAAGGCATTTATTTAGCCAGTTGCAACAGGCCTCACCCATTTGTGGCATGCCTTGTGGCTTTGTGGCAGCTGCCAAAATAATGTTCTCTCGGCTAATGTAAATGTTAAGACAAAAAGCAGCTTCCAAGTAATAAGCACAAGGTCGACCACTTGTGGAAGTGATTGCCCGATTGCCCGACTGACCAGGCTCCGTTCCTGGCCAAGTAATAATATACATACAGATATAAAAAAGTATAAAACAATCCATTCGTGTGGGCTCCGTGTATTATTTAATTCAAGTCTTTGTCTTTAGCGACCTTCGCCTGGCGACGACAGAACGACAACGCGCCATAAACAATAATAATCGTAAATAGCTAATTGTGTGTGCATTATACTCTTGTGTCGCATTTCAATTGCGCTTGATATTTTGTGTTTATGGACCCCAGGAATATTTTTTGGTTTACAAGGGGAGCCACACCTCGAGGCGAGACGCCAACCCTTCCACAAATTGCACTAAATTGAGTGACACCCGAGTGCTGACCACGACCTGCCCCACGCAATTGACACGCGACTGCCTCCGTGCCTCCGTGCCTCCGAGTCCGATTCCCAGTCACACTCCCAGCTACAGTTTTACCCCATCCCCGGCGAACTGGACATGTGGGGAGCTAATGGGATTAGGCTTGAGTTACCCAGTCGATTGGCCAACGGCTGCGTGGGTTGTCCCATTCCGTCCATCATAGTTCCGTCATAATTGTTTAATTTAAGCAAAGATTATGTTGCCGCCAAGGTGTTGTTCGGTCCGTCCGGTTGGCAGATCGTGGGGGAATTGGTTTCCCACTGGCTGCCACCAATGTTCCCACAATGAGTCGCCGCTTGGCTTGATGACTCTGCTCTCTGTGGTGGTTTCTACCGCTTCTTCTGCTCGTGGTGGGACTGAACTGTGGCCCCTGATATGGCTGGGAGCTGCTACCGTCTTGACTCGTTTTAATGACTTTATCATTACGCGTCTAACGTTGTCTGACACGGCCTTAGTTGCAGTTGTACACTGGAAAGAGAAATTTATACTAATTATGTCTGTGCTGTTGGTAATGGTCTTAATTTCTACATGGCAAACATGGCAGGACCTGAACTTGTGATTTTGGGTTTTTTAGTTTAAATGTACTCTTTAAACTTATTTAAACTTAATACATAAAGTATAGTCAAACTAAGAATACCTTAAGGTATCTATATGATATTAATTTCTACAATTGTTTTAGGTAGGAAGTTAAAGAAAAGCTTAAGTTATACTATTTGAAAATGATTTTGTTTGTCATAAAAAATAAGATGATGAACTGGTTTCTTAAGTTTACTTTAACAAATAATAATATAATATATGTATATTTAAAAAATATATATTTTAATATAAAATTCAGTTTAGACTAAGCTTTTATATCTAGACCCTACTTGTTCCCGAAATTTTTGTAAGAAGTATGCTAGTCTCGATCGTTCTCCCAGTGTATCTTAACTTACTGGAGAGGCTGCTGGATGAGATCGTTGCTAGTACGGATTGGACTTTAAGCTACATATAAGATACCGAGTAAGAGTAGCAACTAGACCACAAAGCAGCCGCATGAAACTGTAAGGAAAAACTGTATTTAATATGCGCGGCGCAGTGAAATCTTTTGCGTGCTCCGCCTTGGCAATCGCAGTCGCGAAATGAAAAGTCTCGTGTTAATGCAAATATGTTGCTTCTGCTGCCGCAGACTATTATTATTATATTATTATTATTTCTTAGTATACTTGTCTATGAAAAAAAACAAAGTTTCACTAATGCCATGATATGGATTTTACCTTTCGTTTCTTTCTCTTGCAGGCGCCTGGTGAAAAACTATCAGCCCAAAAAGAAGGAGGAGGAAGACAATGAGTAAGCATTAACCGAATAGAAAAAATATATAGATTTATATAAACTTTAGTTTTTTACCTTACCTTCTTCGTGTTGTTAAATGTTTTGGAAAATTATCCGTAATTTGCTGCACTTTGTTTGCCATATTTGTTTGGCTTTGGCAAAGTGCTAAGTGGTTGCTGTTGGGACATAATCTCATTTCGGTGGACTCTAGCCTCTAATTGTGCGTGCTCTGTGCCATTCAATTTGCCCGGGAAAAATCCACTTGGGGCTTGGCCTCAAGTAGTTCACTCCGCCGACGTGTGTGTGTGAGGTCTGGAAATCTCAGCTTTTTAATTACACGCCATGCAAATCTGGCACTTGGACTGACTCTGACATCATGACCCGCAAATAGATCTCTGGATTGTGGATGGCGAATTGGGATGTGACTGGGACTGAGACTGAGACTGTGACCGCGACTGTGGCATGTGTGTAACATGACAATGAAGAGGCAGAGCCAAGTGGAAGACTTGGTAATGAAACGCCAAGCGCTTTTGCCATATTCAGTTTGTAAAATCCATAAATTCATGCCCGTTCCTCGGCCATATTGAGTGGCCATTCTGGCGGCCAACAACGACGCCGGCGATGATGGACACAGTCCGGAGCTGCGTGGGCGTTCCACAGCGCGTGTCTAGCCCTGTCAATCCCGAGAGCTCCATAAATCGGGCCCTCGACTACGGACTATGGAGTGACTGGAGCTTATAAACTTGGCTATATGTTTTGCACAGGAAGAAAGAAGTTAATAAAAATAATCAAGGTGTTAACTGGTTGTCACAAGCCTCCCTACATGGAGATGATATATAATCGTAACCTGATAATAACGCAGATTAAAAAAATATTTAATATGTGTTGGACATTTCTTTCTGTGCACAAAATATGCGGTCTCCAATTGACGCGTAGGTCGAACTGATTCACATGCTCCTATTACTTACTTTTACAGATACACATCGATGCAGGCCTTTCGCAATCTGCTCAAGGAGGTGGGCGACCTGGCGGGACAGCGCGAAGTGGTCTCCGAGTCCCTTCAGCTCCAGGTCATCCAGGCAGTGACGCTCCTCTCCAAGACACTGCGCGAAGATCGCAAGGTGAGTGCGTGGGTTAAGTCCATGACGGACGGCTTACTAATTCCGATCCCGTGTACATGCTCTTACAGAAATGCCTTAGCGATGGTGCGATGCTGCAACAGAACCTCACCACACAGCTCTCCTCGCTGGAGCGGGCCAAGCGGAACTACGAGAAGGCCTACCGGGACTCGGAGAAGGCCGTGGACAGCTACAAGCGGGCAGACATGGACCTAAATCTCAGTCGTGCCGAGGTGGAGCGCTACAAGAACGTGATGACGGCGAAGATCCAGCAGTCGGACGACGCCAAGAACGAGTATGCCAACCAGCTGCAGAAGACGAACAACCTGCAGCAGCAGCACTTTAGCATGCTCCTGCCCGCGGTTCTGAATCGGTTGCAAGAGCTGGACGAGAAGCGGACGCGCGGCATTCGAGAGTTCATCATTGGAGCGGCGGAGGTGGAGTCCTCGGTGGCGCCCATCATTGCCCGCTGCATGGAGGGCATTGTCAAGGCCGGGGAGTCCATCAACGAGAAGGAGGATTCCTTCAAAGTCATTGAAAGGTTTTACTTGATTTTTTTTTTAACTATTTTTCTCACATTTTACTTATATAAACCTGTTTGCTTATAGATACCAATCGGGCTTTACGCCACCACGTGACATACCCTTCGAGGATCTATCCAAGCTCGACCCGGATGCCGTGCAGGAATCACACTACAGCAACTCGATATCGAACCACCTGACAATAAAGGGCACGATGGGTGCCAACAAGCTGAAGAAACGCGTTGGGATCTTCAATATATTCGGCAGCACCAAGGTGAGGGAGGGAGTTCACGTCCGGTACTGGGGGTTCATCGTTGGGGTGACCTTTTCCACTGCCTGACTCTCTCTATCTCTCTCGAAGTCCGAAGTTTTCAGTTCACCTCACGTGTTCCTTCTCCGTTCCATTCTCTGCACCAGCCTCTTGAGTTGAGCTGCTTCTTGATTAGTTGTTAAGTTTCGTGTGTTCGTTCGTATCGATAAGTCGTAGGTCTCGGTTATGGTTTGTGTCTCCTTCCTTATGGTTTACTCATCCAGTCTTCTCTCTTTTCCGTTCTATTTCTATATCTTTATATTGATTTGATCGAATCTGTCGGTACCCACTTATTTATTTAAACTTGGACCATGGTGATGTCTGTGTTGCCGTAAGTACCAAGTGTCCCAGGCCTCGTTTACGTGATCCCCGTCCGCGCTATATACATACAGACATCGCCTCACCACATCCTCTGATCAAAGACAGTATAATGAACAAGATGCGTTACGCATTATATTGTCTTTGCACATAATACATATTACTGCATATTGCCATGTTTTGTGTGTCTCTCATTTACTAATACTTGGCTTTGCTTTTTGAGTTTCCCCTCACGAAACACCCCAAGCGAAATCCCAAATCCAAAGCTTCTTCGATAAACTGCAAATATTAATTGAATTAACTCTTGATTTCTACCTTTGTACACATATTTGTTGCGCTGCCATTCGGTTTTTGAAACGATTGAAATGCTTTAAATCACACGAACACAAACACAACCCCACAAACATGTGATACAATTTAAATAAAATGCAATTACTAAAACAATTCGCTGCCAATAGCAACGGCAGATAATTGAAGCCTGTATCACCATGAAGGTATGATGAATCTCTCTCAGCTCTCTCTTGACTAACTCTAAACCTAACTCGTAACTAAGCCTAGCCTAAACATAGCCCCTAAATAACACTATCTCGCTATCTACTAATCACAATGCAGCTAAATACGAATCTAACCATCACTAGCAAGCATTATATCGTTTCCATTAATTATAATTAATAGCCTCTGGGCCACCACCACTTTCACTTTAAACGCCTGACCGATCGGCATATTCTTGGCTTTAGTTTAAATCAAGTCAAGTTCTAAAAATAACACAACCTATTAAATATAATTACATGTTTAAGAAAATAACCAACTAGCAGCCGCCGCACACTCACACATTATCACTAAATTTTCTATTTTATGATTGTCTTTCAGTTTCAGAGTTTTTGTTTCGAAAATCCCTCCGCATGATTGAATGCCGCCTGCTTTTATCGCCTTGGTTATTTTCCCTTTCGTTCCATTTCCATAACTTTTCTTTATGGTATTTTTTAATGGCCTGTTGATGTCGGAAACGGGTTTATAGTGATTGATGTCGAAACCGGGTCATTGGATTATCAGAATATTTGCATTTATTGTTTTTCTTTCGTTTCTGTGATGATTCTTGTTTACAAATTCTTAATTACTTTCACTCACTGCGTAAGAGCCAAGAGTTTATAATAACAAAATGCATAACGCCCGTACATTTTCATATGCAATTTATCAGAACCACAACGTATGACGTTACTCATCTTGATATTATAAGGTTTTTGGTGCAACCTTCGTTATTGTTGTTGTGGATGTCGCCTTGCTGTATAACTCGTGTTGTCCTCTTTTTTTTATATAGTCTTGATTTGTATTTTATTGTATTACTCATTGCATTCGCTCTTTATATACATTTATGTATCATTATAAATCTTCATTCCTATATTATAAACTAATCCTTGTGTTGATTGCACACAGAATTCCCTGACTGCGGACGGGCAAAAGGAGGACTTTAGCGATCTGCCACCGAATCAGCGGAGAAAGAAGCTGCAGGGAAAGATCACAGAGCTGCAGCAGAAGATCGCCCAGGAAACGAACGCTAGGGACGGCCTGATGAAGATGAAGATCGTCTATGAGGCGAACTCATCGCTGGGCAATCCTATGACTGTCGAGGGACAACTGAACGAGTCGGAGCACAAGTTGGAAAAGCTGAAACTGGATCTAAAGAAGTACCAGGGCTATTTGGACAAGGCCAGTCAGGCGCAGGTGGCCACCAGTAGTCCGCAGGCGAATCGAAATCAATTACAGAATGGTCACCGAACCTCTAGGTGAGTTGCTGCTGATGTGATTTAGGCTAATCCAAACTCTCATGGGATCCCTTACTGCTGCTTTCAGACATTCCAATGGTAGCACCGATGACCATCACGAAGATGGCGACGACCAGCCCGATGACGCTGGCAGCTTAAGCAGGTCAGGTTCTGAGGATAATGTGGCGCAAATACAAAATGGGCATAATAATAACAATAACGGGTACACTCATAAGTCTACGTTCAATGTTTATACTATATATATATCCCTCACCCACATATACATTATACTCGTACATACATTATCGTAGCATTATGATTTGGCATATCTAATCTCTGTACTCTACATATCACCTATCTGATCACAATCGCACTCATTGCACTTCTCCTTGCGGTGTATGTGTGGCATTTTCTTCGGGTGTGGGTTCTACTTCCTTTTCGGTTTCTCATTCCCAACAAACGAAAATCTATATAAACACAGCCCAGAAAGCAGAGCTCGCATATAATAGTTGATAGTTATTATATTTCTATATTCTGGAAGAATTTATGATTTCAATTTCAAGCAACTGCGAAGTACAGCTCAACTCTTACTTACGAGCCCTGCCAGAAAAGTCCACAAAAATGCCCAAAAGATGCAAAATTCCAAATAACAATTGACTCTTAATTTGTAGTTCTTAAATTGTAAAGCTCTTTTTGGTTTGATCTTTGCCTTTTTGATTCTTGATTGCTATATACACCAAACATGACAACACTGAATAATGTGAATTGCAACTTCTTCAAATATTTCGTTTCATTTTGCCTTTTCCATTGGTGAAATCCAGCAGTTCGGCCAGTCCCGAAAGCGGCCTAGGCACTTCGCACACGTCGCTGCCTGGCTCCGGACAGGGCAGCGCTAATGAGAATGCCATCGGCGAGGATACCTACTATGAAACGGAAGTGGAGACGCTGAATCCACTGGGCACATGTCGAGCTCTGTATCCCTTTGAAGGTGAGTTAATGAGAAAAGCCAAATTGCAATTGTATTTTAATATTTAATTTCTTCTGAACAGCCTCCAGCGAGGGCAGCATACCCATGAACGAAGGCGAGGAGCTGCAGGTGATTGAGATCGATCAGGGCGATGGATGGACGCGGGTGCGGCGGGCGAACAACTCGAATGGCTGGGACGAGGGATTTGTGCCCACGAGCTATATCGAGTGCACGCTGTACGCTTAGGCTTAAGTTTAAGGTTTTAAAAGTTACCTACTCGGCAAATCTAGCGTATGTTCGATTCATTTTGTGTACTTTTGTCATAACTTTGCGTTCTGTAGGACAGCCATACCACACACACAGACTCACTAACTGAACACACCGAACCCTCCTTCACACACATACACACTGTACATTTTTCACCTAAGCCAAGCTCGAGAGACATTTTATCCTTTGTATGCTTTGTATATTTACTCTGATTTTAGAACGTCATTGATCTTATGGTAGTGCAAGCTATATCATACTATATCTATAGTCATATGTGCACCTACGAGCAGACCTCACCTAATTGTAAGCACGCAACGTTTCCCTCTTCACCCATAACAATCAGTCATGATAACACCTATTTATATACTCATATATGGAACCAGATTTATATGGCACTTGAATACGTGAGAACATGAAAAGAAACGTAAAAGTAAAACTAAACCTTAGTAGTTGGCATTAAAAAGTAGTCTCGTGAACACGTTGCCAATCGAGAACATGTTGACGATACTATTTTTGCTCAGTTCAGCACATGGTACCTGTCGCTTTTCCCCCGCTGACCAAATGGGAAAAGCGGCCGAGTGCCACAAAATTGAAGCCCCAAAAACTTTGGTAAATATGCAAAGATCAGGAGAAAAAAGGACATCGATCACACTCGACACTCAAGGATATGTGTAGGCGAAAGTTATGGCAATCTTGCATGACACATACACGCGGCAATTGCGGACGAAAGAAAGAAAGTAGGAGAGAACGCGCTAACTTGTTTTATATATTTCATATAAATAGCAACAATTGTACATTTTTACTTTACATACAAACTCTATGCATAATTCGTAATCTTAATTTAATGATGATAATTTTGTATTGCTCTTTGCCTTGTACATTTTCACACACACCACACACACAGCCAAGTGCAGCAAGTAATTAAGTTTCTAGACCTTAAGTTCACAAAAACATTTAAGGCTTAAGTCAGACGCAAAGCCGGGGCGGACGCCACTTTGCAATTTACATTTATTTATAACATTGATAAGATATACAATACTGCTGTATATTTTTTAGACCACAATCAAAAACTGAAAACGCAAGTCTGCGGGAAGCATCCAGGCGGGGCGAGCTAGATCTTTAGTTAGGCATCCTGCTAGCCTTCCCCATATGTATTTTGTACTTTCATTTCGCATATATATGCTTTAGCCTTTAGCCCATAGCCCTTAAGTGTGCAGAAGCAACTGATGATACTGATGGATTCTGTTTCTCTTATGTTAAATATAAACGATGTAAACGAATGAATGATAAACTAACATACTGCGCGAACGCAGCCAATAAATAATTCCAAAATTCTTAAATTTATCTAATTTTAAATTCGAACCGCAACACAGGCACATACGTATTAACGATTAGAAATGTTTACAACATCAAATGGAGGGCGAATAATTGAATTTAAGTGACGAAACTACGGCAAGTGTATGTGAGAATTGTCAGCATAATAAAAATATTTGCAATTAATTGAAAAGTTCTCTTAAATGTGTTTTAATTATAATTTAGAAAAATGTGGTATAACGGATTTTTTAATATACAATTCAAGATATTTTTGCAACATATAAATTGGAAATAAATATTACATTTTTTATCAAATTGTAATGTACTTTGAAAAGGTATTTATTTTAAAGTTCTATTGAATGAATTTAAGAAATTTGAAACTTGTAAAAATAACGACCAGACAGGGCTGCTACATTTAACTATCGATAACTTCAAGTATCGTATACCGTTGAAAAGCTTCGTCTGACAACACTGAAACTTAAGCTCGAAATTTGAATTATTCTCGTTACTTGTGTTTTTACATGAATTTCTTTTCCCCTTAATAAAAAAAACAAACTTCAAAAGTATGCCTTGTAATTGTTTGAATATTTATTTCATCAAATGCTTGCACATAAATATATTCATATATAGTTGATGTATGTATGTATAAGGGTATACAGTTGGGATTAAATATATTTGTTTTGTATAAATAGTGGTATTTGTTGTTGTATTCAACACCTATAACTGCACATAAAGAGCACATCCTGTTTTAACAATAGCCACTTAGGTACTTCTGCGGTTAACGGTCGAATGCAGTTCAAAACACACAAACAACATCTAAAAAAATGCGTTACGATATTGGCCGAGAGTTTAATACATTTTGTGTCTGTCCGCATATATATATAGTATATATGCATTATGTCGTGTGTATATGTATATAGGAGGGTGGAGATCAGCATACCAATTTGTCACATTTTATGGTTTTCAAAGAACAGGCAACACAAGTCGAACAACATTGAAATAAAATGCATTTTCTAAATATTTTCTTGTTTAACGATAAACGGTAAATTTCTAGTTATTGTCCTTAGATTTTTGTTGGATATTTCATTTCCATTAAGATATATATAAGTATTCGATTGGCTCCAATCAGCATCTCGCACTCTTAATTGACATCTGCCGCAGCTTCATCCTATGGAGGGCATCATCGTGTCGACGAAACACAAATAACTCAATTCAGTTCCCAGCCAGCTTTGCGATGAAAATAAAACTAAGTAAATGAAACGGGTTTCGTTTTTGGTTTTTGGTGTGTAAAAAAACTCAAGTCTTTTTCTTTTTTTAGTGTGTAAACTAAACTAAAATCGCGAAAATAAAAATCACAAATTGCAATCGGTAAAGAATATCGCTCTAGGCTAAGGACGATGCACGCACACAAAACTTGACATTAGCTGCTGCTGCTCCTGCTGATTTCCAGCTTAGGACGTCGCAATGACGCCGCCCGGACCTGGCAGCCCGCTGGGGCGACCAGTTAAATAGGAGTCCACCTGGCGAGCGGCCTGACGACCCTCGGTGATGGCCCACACGACCAGCGACTGGCCACGCCGGCAATCTGTGAATGAAGAAGTGATAAAGGAAGTGAGTAGTAAGGACTTCTTACAGTTTATCCTGTCTTTAAGACGATTTACAAAAACGTATTTCCTATTACAATATATTATAGACAGCTCTTCAGACTTACCACCCGCCGCAAACACCTTGGAGTTCGAGGTACCATACTGTCCATTGCAGGCCTTCACATTGCCACGCGGATCCAACTCCAGGCCCAGTTCACCCGGCACTGTCTTCTCTGGCCCAAGGAAGCCCATGGCCAGCAGAATGAGGTCGGCGGGGAAGTACTTCTCCGAGCCAGCCACCTCTGCCATGCGCCACTGTCCTGTCTCCGTCTTGGTCCACTCCACCTCGACGGTGTTCACGCCCTTGATGGTGCCATTTTCGCCGATAAACTCCTTGGTGGTAGTGCAGTACTGACGCGGATCCTTGCCCCACTTCAGCTTCACCTCCTCGTGGCCGTAGTCAACGCGGAAGACCTTCGGCCACTGGGGCCAGGGGTTGTCCTCGGCACGCTTCTGTGGCGGCTCCGGCAGAATTTCGAATGTGGTGATGCTCTTGGCACCCTGACGCAGCGAGGTGGCAATGCAATCGCAGCCGGTGTCTCCGCCACCGATGATGATCACATCCTTGCCCGCAGCCGAGATTATGTCCTGCTTGCCGCCCAGCTGCTTCTTTTGCTGCGCCTCCAGGAACTCCATAGCGAAGTGGATGCCCTTCAGGTCACGGTTGGCCAGCGGCAGGTCACGCGGCCAAGTAGAGCCCGTGGTTAGGAGGACGGCATCGTACTCCTGCAGCAGCTGCTCGGCCTTCAGGTCCTTGCCCACATGGACATTGGTGCGGAACTCGATGCCCTCGTCGGCCATCAGATCCACTCGTCGTTTGACCACATCCTTGGACAGCTTCATCGTGGGAATGCCGTACTGCAGCAGTCCGCCAACGCGATCGTTGCGTTCGAAGACGGTAACAAAGTGACCGGCGCGGTTCAGCTGCTGGGAGGCAGCCAGACCCGAGGGTCCGGAGCCCACAATGGCCACCCGCTTGCCGGTGCGCACTTCAGGAATCTCAGCCTTGATCCAGCCCTGCTCGAAGGCATGATCGATGATGGCGCATTCGATGTTCTTGATCGTCACTGCCGGCTCCGAGATGCCCAGGACACAGGAGCCCTCACAGGGAGCGGGACAGACGCGGCCGGTAAACTCCGGGAAATTGTTGGTCTGCAGCAGTTGGCGCAGCGCCTCCTGCCACTCGCCGTGGAAGATAAGGTCGTTCCACTTGGGAATGATGTTGCCCAACGGGCAGCCCGTGGAGTTGGACTGGCAGAAGGGAACGCCGCACTCCATGCAGCGAGCGGCTTGAACCTTCAGGTTCTTGCGCACATGCGGGAAGTTGTAGACCTCGTCCCAGTCCTTCTGTCGCTCGCCGGCATCGCGGTAAGGCGCTGATTCCCTCTTGTACTTGACGAAGCCGCGGGTCTTATCCAGCACGCGGTCGGCACGCTTCTGCTCAAGGGCCACGTCCTGGATGGCTTCTTCGATGTCCTTGATGTGCGGCTCATGCTTGCCATTTCCATTCTCAATGGCGGATGGCTTCAGAGGCTGCTCCGCCGCCTCCTGCTCGGCCATATCCTTGAGAGCCTTCTGGTACTCATACGGGAAGACCTTGACGAACTTCGCCTGCGCCTCGGCCCAGTTATCGAGCAGCTCCTTGGCCACCTTGGAACCGGTCTTCTCAATAAAGTCGGCCAGCAGTTGCTTCACCAGCTGCACATCCTTGCCGATCTCCAGCGGCAGAAGCTCCACACTCTCCGGATTCACCTTGGGCTTGAAGGAACCATCGATATCGTACACGTAGGCAATTCCACCGGACATGCCGGCGGCGAAGTTGCGGCCTGTGAGACCCAGGATTACCACCATTCCTCCAGTCATGTACTCGCAGCCGTGGTCGCCTACACCCTCCACCACAGCCGTGACTCCGGAATTGCGCACGCAGAAGCGCTCGGCGGCGATGCCACGGAAGTATGCAGTTCCCTCGGTAGCTCCATAGAGGCAGACATTGCCTACGATGACGTTTAGGTGGGACTCGAACGGAGCGGTATCTGGTGGCGTGATGACCACGTTGCCACCACACAAACCCTTGCCCACATAATCGTTAGCATCGCCCTTTAGAGTGACATTAACGCCGCGAGCCAAGAAGGCGCAGAAGCTCTGGCCGGCGGATCCCTCCAGGAAGATGTCGATGCTCTTGCCAGCGGGCAAACCAGCCTCGCCATATTTGCTGCAAAGGAATATAAGGATTATCTGTAGATAATAGTCAAAATTCCAAACCTACCATGCAATATGGTAACTGAGAGTTGAACCGAAGGCTCTCTCCTCGTTATGGATGCGCATCTTCACGGTGACATTGTCGTCGGCTCCATTAAAGATCTGCTGAGCCTTGGCAATCAGTTGGTTGTCCGAACGCTTCTCCAGCTGGAAATCCTGCTTGACCGAGCCACCCACAATGTTGGTGCCGGGACGCAGTTCCAATGCGGGTTGCAGTAGTAGCTTCAAGTCCAAGTTGCTGGCCTTGGCATCGCGCTGACTAGCAATGCGCAGGAGATCGGTGCGACCAATCAGATCCTGGAACTTGCGAATGCCCAAGCCGGCCATGATTTTACGGATCTGTCAAGGAAAAAAGGGATTTGAGTATAAATAATAGAGGATAGTTCATTTATAAAGCCTTACATCCTCGGCCAGCATGAAGAAGAAGTTAATCACGTGCTCTGGCTTGCCGGTGAACTTCTTGCGCAGCACTGGATCCTGGGTGGCAATGCCCACGGGACAGGTGTTCAAGTGACACTTGCGCATCATGGTGCAGCCTTTGATTAAGAAGGGAAAAATTATATTTAAATTAGATATATTTTTATAATCAAGTATATAAAACTTACCCATAACTATCAAAGGAGCTGTACTGAAACCAAACTCATCGGCACCCAATAAAGCAGCCACCACAACATCGAATCCTGTGCGCAGCTGTCCATCGGCTTGTACAATCACACTGCAGTAGAATCATCCAGGAAGAAGCATCAAATCCAGACCGGTTTAGAGTGGGGGAAGACACGACATAAAAAGGAAGGCAATGTTAGCTAACTCAAACTCCGCCGAAAGTTCAATGTAATGAGAAGAAATTACGAATGGAGCACAGCGCGACGAACGTGATCGAGTGAGCAAGTGAGTGGAGTGGAGTAGAGCGAGTGGACTGGAGTTGGAATGTCGATTTCGGATCGATTGAATCGTGTATCGTTTATCTGCTGGCTGGGAAAGTGGCTTAGATCGGGGATTGACCCTTGATTTCATCGCATCAGGATATGGAAATCAATAAATACGGTTTCTCTTGAATTGTTTCTGATTTAAAGGGGTTAATCCCTTGGAGCGCCAATCATCTTTTCTTATATAAGAACTCCTTTCCATTTCAGAGGATCAGTTCAGGTTACAGGATCAATGGATTAAGAGGTCCCATTTAATACGGATCCCTTCCTTAAGCAGGCTTCTCTTCTGCCTGACTTGATTCGCCATCCTCGCCCATCCGCCGTGTCATCGTCCTCCTGCCCACACCGCCCACTGGCCACATGTACGGAGGAGGAGTTTCAATGGGGTTGTGTTTACGGGGGATCAGCCCAACAACTTTCCGATGATCAATGGATCTCTGCATTTTGGGAATACATGTTCTGAACAGGTTTTCCAACGCTGTCATCTGGATAACCACCAGGCACTTCGGTAATGTATCGGTTCATGATTAGTAACAACACAAGAGGAGAGAGCGGGAATGGCTCTGAAGCCGGCTTTCTCCTGGTCGGAAACTTACCGTGATCGCAGATTGTTCAGCACGAGCACTTGATGCGTCTCGGCTACGCCCAGCTCCCAGGGTAATCCGGCATTCTTGATGCCTGTCCATGAGCTGGCGCCGGTTCCTCCATCATGTCCCGAAATAACAATGTGCTCGGCTTTGCCCTGGAATAGCATAATGATTATAGAGAGAAGTAATCAAAGGTTGCTCTCTAAACGCACCTTGGCTACACCGGAGGCCACAACACCAACGCCCACTTCGGAGACCAGCTTCACACTGATGCGTGCATTCGGATTGGAGCACTTCAAGTCGTAGATCAGCTCGGCCAGATCTTCGATGGAGTAGATGTCATGATGCGGCGGTGGGGAGATTAAACCCACTCCAGGCACCGACTTTCGCGTCTTGGCAATATCCTTGGTCACCTTGTAGCCCGGCAACTCGCCACCCTCGCCCGGCTTGGCTCCCTGGGCCATCTTGATCTGCAGATCATCGGCATTGGCCAGGTAAGAGGCGGTCACGCCAAAGCGACCGGAAGCCACCTGTTTGATGGCCGAACGGCGGCTATTATTGGGATCCTGATCTGCAGGGAAGAGATGTTGTCTGAGGAAACACAATCATCATGAGATTTCACGTTAAACTTACTCAAATAACGATCCGAATCCTCGCCACCCTCACCGGTGTTGCTCTTGCCGCCAATGCGATTCATGGTAATGGACAGAGTCTGATGAGCCTCCAGGGAGATGCTGCCAAAGCTCATGGCGCCAGTGGCAAAGCTGTGGGATTTTCAAGTAAAATTATTATACAGATTTCATCGCTTTCCGGACCACCTACCGCTTGACAATCTCGCTGGCGGGCTCCACCTCGGAGATGTCGATCTTCTGGCGATCATTGACGAAGTCCAACTGTCCGCGCAGCGCACATCGGCGCACACTCTCCAATGTGGTCTTCTTGAAGGCCTCAAATGCATCGAGGTTCTTGTTGACCGCCGCCTCCTGCAGGCTGCCAATGGAGGAGGGCTCGTTGATGTGGGCCTCGCCGCCGTGACGCCAGTGGTATTGTCCCGGATTCCGCAGGATGCGCGTGTCCGGCGAGTTCTTGCCATAGGTGAGCTGATAGCGTTCCAGACCCTCCTTGGCCAGAATCTCCAAGGTGACGCCACCAATGCGGCTCTGGGTTCCGCGGAAGCACTTGGCCACGAGGTCGGTGCCCAATCCAACAGCTTCGAAGATCTGGGCACTCTTGTAGGACTGCAGAGTGCTGATGCCCATCTTGGCCATCACCTTGGCGATGCCCGTATCAATGGCTTGGGCGTAGGCAGCGTAGATCTGCTTGTCGCTGACCTCCGGAGCAATTACTCCATCATCTCGCAGAGCCTGGGCCAATTCAAAGGCCAGATACGGACAGATGGCATCCGCTCCGTAGCCAAGGAGCACACAAATGTGGTGCACTTCGCGGGCCTCTGCCGTCTCCACCACAATTCCCACCTTCATGCGCTGCAGCGTCTCGATCAGATGATGATGCAGGGCTCCCAGCGCCAACAGAGCGGACACGGCCACCTTGCCACCGATTCCAGCTCCACGGTCGGAGATCACCAGCAGCTGGTAGCCCGCCTGAGCCGCCGAAGCGCCCTCGCGGCACACACGATCGATGCAGTCCAGGTAGCCCTGGACGCCGTCGTTGTACTGGAATGTGATGTCCAGGACCTTGGTCCGCCAGCCGCGGTGCGTGTTCCGCTTGAGCAGCTGGGTGTCTGGAATGCTCAGTATGGGATTGGTCAGCCAGATGCGGTGCACCTGCTGTGCCGACGGCTGCAGCAGATTGGCCTCCGGCCCAAGGGGGCACTGCATCGACATGACCACCTTCTCGCGGAATGGATCGATGGGCGGATTGGTCACCTGTGCGAACAGCTGCTTAAAGTACTCGTACGGAATCGGCTGGAAGTTGGACAGACAGGCCAGCGGCGCATCGTTGCCCATAGAGCCGAGGGCTTCCTTCCTGGATTCAGATGATGAGTATAACGATTAGTAAATTGTATGACACATCTCTTAACACCACTTACTTGTTCTTGAACATGGGAATGAGCAGCATGTTGACCGTCTCCGTGGTGTAACCGAACAGGGAGAGGCGTGGATCGAAGATGCCCCTCTGGGAGGCGGGCAGCTTGGCCAGCTCATCCACCTGCGGAGTGTTCAGCACATTCGCATTGCGAATCTCATCCAGGGTGATCTGTTAAAGAGCGCAAGACAAGGATTAGGGAGATTCGCGAGAGGATCTAAGAGCAAAAAGCAACCAAAGAGCATGCATGGAACGCAACGGGGGAGGCAATAACGGAACGCAGATCTACGGACTACATCAATTCTTAGGGTTGGAGGACCTAGGACAACCTCTGGGTTTATTAACTCACCATCTGCATCAGTTCCACAACAAACACACACATATTTGAGATTCAGATTAGGGGATAGCATGAGAGAGAATGGACGAATTTAGACCAGATACATATATATTATTAGATTATTTGATTTTTGGATTATTTAGTTTGCCAAAATTTTGTGTCTGGAGATGAGTTGAGTGTCTTTCGAGATGATTAGTAGTGGGAATCGAGCCTGTGAGCCAGATTTGTGTTGTAGAATAAGTTGGATTTGTTGGATATTGCATTTTAAGTGTAGTGTTTTTCTAATTATAATACTTATTGGGAATAGTTCCCTTGAAAAGACTGGAATATTATAAAAATATTATAAAATCAAATCAATTTTTGTATAAAAAGTAACAAAACGAACGTTAGGGCACAATAACTTAGGGAACTTTATGTACTCAATTGAAATTTAGCCTAATATTTTTAGAATTTTCTTTCACAGATTTAACAAAACCTGGATTAAATATATAAACCTAAGAAATGTTTTCAAATATCTCAGATAGTGTAAAAACCTTGAATGGAAATCAATTTCAAAAAGAAAATCTTTACAAGAATTCTAATGTAATGTTTAATTTCTAATTTCATAAAACTTTTAAAGAAAAAAGAAAAAATTCGATTTTGTTGCCCTAAAATTATTACTTATATTTTTCCACAATTTAATATCCAAAAAATCCAAGTGATCTTGCACCATTCAAGTCCTTATAGCCCACCTTTTGTTGCAGCCACTCAGAGTGGGGCCTCGACTTGGAGATCGTGGCCTTCAGCTCAATGTCCTGGATGAGCTTCTGCTCCTTGGTGTCCACCAGCAACATCCTGCCCGGCTTCAAGCGGCTCTTCAGAGTAACCTGCGACGGATCCACATCGTAGACGCCCACCTCGGAGGCCATGACCAGCACGTTCTCCTTGGTCACGTAGAAGCGCGAGGGACGCAGTCCGTTGCGATCGAGAACGGCGCCAATGTAGCGGCCATCGGTGAAACTGATCAGAGCCGGACCATCCCAGGGCTCCATCACACAGGCGGCCCACTGGTAGAAGTCACGCTTCTCCTGCGGCATCGTCTTGTCGTTCTGCCACGCCTCCGGCACCATGGTCATCACCGACTCCGGCAGCGATCGCTCACTGGCCATGGTGATGAACTCGAGCACGCAGTCGAAGCTGCCCGAGTCCGAGAGATTCGGCTCCACCACGGGATAGAGCTTCTTCAGCTGATCCCCAAACAGATCCGACTGCATCACGCCCTCGCGCGCCTTCATCAGGTTCACGTTTCCCCGGAGAGTGTTGATCTCACCGTTGTGGGCGAGCACCCGAAGGGGATGGGCCCGTTCCCAGCTGGGGAAGGTGTTGGTGGAGAAGCGCGTGTGGACCAGGGCCAGGTACGTCTCGAACTCGGGATTCTTGAGATCCGTGTAGTACTCCCACAGCTGGTCCGAGGTGAAGAGACCCTTGTACACCACCGTGCGGTCGGACATCGAGCAGATGTAGAAGCGTCGACCGGGTTTGATCAGCTCGTGGCTGGCCCTCTTCCTCAGGACGAACACCTGCCGCTGGAAGGTCTTCTCATCACTGCCCTCGGGACGGCGGACAAACACCTGACGCGACAGGGGCTCCGACTTGCGGGCCACCACGCCGATGGCTGCCTGATTGGCCGGCACAGTGCGCCAGGCAATCACCTCCAAGCCCAGGCCCTTGGCTAGCTCATCGAACTCCTTCTCGGCCGCAGCATGCTGGGCCTCATCCAGGTAGAAGATGCCCGTGGCATAGTCACCCAAGTCCGGCAAGGTTACACCCTGCTTGGCCCTGAAATGGCAGAAGGAAACATAAAGATTAGCTCGGATAGGAAGATGAGTAGAGGAAAATGGTTTGTAATAAGCTTTTCCAGCTTCCTTATAATGGATTCTCTCTCGATTGATTGGATTGGGTCACGGCTATGTCGCACTAGTTGAACACATTCCCCCTCCCAAAGCGTCTATAGTAATGCGCCATTAAGTCGCTCATAGTCAGGTTTCCATTTACTGCAATTGAATCCGACTCGCCCGGTTCAGTTATGCCAGTCGTTCGTTCATTCATCCACAAGTCTCGCCTTATCAGCGTCTCTCTACAAGCTGTCAGCGGTCCAGCCGTCACAACTTATAACCACCGCATTTGCCCCACCGATCCGCTGACATCGTCTGACTACCACCTGTTTTTACTTGCCATTCAAATATGCATTCGAACAGAGAGAGAAATGGGGAACTACCTATTAAACATGGGTTTACTTAGGAAAATATATAAATCAAATTTTGAATTTCAATTTCTCCCAATTAGTTTATAAGAAGAGTAATTCAGTACCTTTCAGGAAAATTTAGTTTGTTGTTAATTTATATATTTATTTTAAATAAGAGGTAGATTACTGAAGAGTCTTCATGCTAAAAGGAATACGGACTGTATAAAAATACATTATTAGGTTTAGTTGTTTAGAAATTATGTAATAATGTTTATAAAGAATAGATATAACCGATAGATAATTCTTAAAATCCCTAAAAATTTCTAAGAATATTTAATATTATTTTCTCTCCTTTTACTTGAGAAAATCATCTAAAAGCTCTCTCTTTTCTCCCAGTGCAATTGAACCGAGCTCGTATTGTAACCGAGAAGCTTGTTCTTATTACGTCGCAGCATTCCGCTCGATCCGTTGGACGGCCTGACGGACAGACGGACAGACGGACTGACCGGCTAAGTGTTTTGCCATAATTTCGCAATTAGTCCAAGACTTGAGGCGGTCCTTAAACTTGGCATTCGGCGCCGGCGACTTGTTGCTCTCAGATCGCAATCGCAGTCAGTTCCCTCCTCCGTCACTTGGCACGTGTGCCTGTCTAGAGGGAATTTCATGCTCCTCGTGATTAAGATTGCAAGGTATTTCACAATTCTCATGCTACACTCCAGAATCACCAAGAATATCCCCCGAAACCTACGAAATATGGTCAGACACATCAATTAAACCCTAGGGCCAGACACTAATTAAACTAGATTTATGGTCTGTCGCGCGACATTACGCATTTTAATCACCCAACCAGTTGGCACATCCAACTATCGCCTCTATTGTATATATATATTATATAGATTATGACAGCTGGGCCACTAATTACATAGCAAATAGTTGCAAATTCGCGCCATTGATTAGCACATTGAGTTGTAAATCTATTGGACAGTGTCGATTTTATTAGCTGACATTCGGGAAATACGCTTTCCATGGAGTGAGAAGCCAAGGCTTATTCCAATTTAAAGTTAGAAGCCATTTCAATAAACATTTATTGAACGAAATATTCGTAAATATCCCCCTGGCAACATAGTTTAACTCGGATAAAATTTTAAATAAAGGTCAATGTAATTGAACTTAAATTCATTGAAATCTTTACCATGTTTGACTTTGATTTAAGTGATTTAAACCTGTTAACCCTATTAAACTTGTCAAGCAATCTATGATTTTGCATTTCTTTTTTCCCACTCGTTTTAATAATTTATTAAATATTAATTGAGCTTGTTAAATTCACTTGAAAATTGGGTCAATAAATAGCTCTATTATGTCTATGAAAACCTGTTAAATTATTTAAATAATTTTAACCTATTACTACTAACTATCCGACCTAAGTACATATTAATATTAAGTGCCCTCCAGCTGGTGAAATTCCCAAATTGTTCCTCGGATTCTAAGCGGACTAAACCTCATTACTATGCACATCTGGTACCCCATTTACACTGGACCGCGGGTGCTTAGGAGGGGCTACAAGTGGCGACCTTGCCGTGTTTTTCCATTTCGCATAGTCAAGCTAAATAATATAATATAATATTGTGGAATGGAATAATTTGGGTAAAGTAATTGCCTGCAAATGTCCGTCCTCAGTGCCCCCAGCACACTTTGGCTACATCCCTAAAACACGTTTTATCCCATATATAGCCCGTATAATATATATAGTAGGTTTGTTTCATATATATATATATATATATAAGTATGTAAATACCGATTCTGGGCAAAGCGTGACGAAAACAAGAACCGTGCCAAAATGCTGACAAAATAAGTAAAATAAACAGAAAACAGAATTCGTCGGTCGTCGGTCGTCGGTCGGGAGCAGAGAGCAGATGTTGTAGGTTTTAGCAAATACTCTCATGATCAGACATATATACCGACTATATGTACATGACCATGGGGGCTGCGTCTCGGTCTCCACCGCAGTGAGGATATATCTTTGCGGATCCGGTGGATGTGCCTCATTTCAAAAGACTATTTTTGACATCCGCTCGATTTCTGTCTTCACAGTACATTGAGATTTAGCCAATGAAGGGTGGTCATTTATCAGGGAAAATGGAAAATGCAAATGCAAATTTTAATGCCCTCTCTCAAGTACAACATCTGCCAGTTAAATAAATAATTGATGTATGTTAAGAAAGCCTTCTCATTCACACATTGTTAATATATCTCACTGGAAATTATTACGCGTTTCTATTCAGTCATAATGCAATGTTAAACTCACTCAAGGATGTGGCCATAAGGATGGTGTGTCCTCTTGATATAACATATATATTCCGCATCCACATTTTGGTTATTTTTTAAAATTAGGCAAGTCTTCTTTAACTTCTTTAACACATACTAGAAATCGAATTGTGTCACCCTATGGCAGTATTCAGAGAGCATTTGAACTGTGTCAATTTGTAAAATGATCGTACTGGTTTGCGTCGCAAGGATTTTTTATAAAAAAAAGTATAAAATTTATCAAAATATATATTCGTATACTTATAGAGCAATGTACATAAGGAAACACTTTTTAATATAAACTGAAACTTTTAGGAATATTTGTTGGAAGGTGTTGTGTGTGAACAAGCCGAGAGACTGATTTTGAGACTTTAGAGACTTTTGACTTTAGACCCTATCACTAAATTTTTCTACATGGCCTACTATCGTTATTATTTTTTTAGTTTATATGCCTTCCAAAGGTTTATAAAGATAGCTACATGTTCAAGTGGTTTAGGTTAAAGTATCATGTCAATGGAAACGCTTTTTAAACTATCTTACATTTTGAGTTAATTGATAAGAATATTTTGTTCTTTTCCTTAATAAGTTTAATATATATTTTATATATTAAAATAATCTGTAAATTAATTTGGAATATTTTTAAATAGTTCATCTTTTAGTCTTATTATTTTTATTTTTTTTTCACTAGTTTAATATAATTTGCATAAGAAAATTCTCTGCAAATTAGTTATGAACCCAATCTGCGCAAGTTTCATGCCAAATGGAATATACTCTTTCTCCTAGAGCGTAAATCTCAACTGATAGACAGCGACAAACGACACGGCAGCTTTGAGCTATTTTCGAATTTCGCGCACGAGATCGCAACGATATCGCCTCGCTGTTCCCCCGGCGTCACCACTGCCACTGGCCCAACCCCCAGACAGGTCCCGTGTAAGCGGTTCGCTCATCAATGGCGACGGCGCCAGAGGAGCCGGCATAAAGAAGCATGCACATATAGCATGTTTTTCGAGTACATATGTACGGCACTTATCGGTAGAACTTACAGAGCCTTGACATAGAGTCCGTGGGGAATGGAAGCCAAGACGCCAGCGCCATCGCCAGTGTCATTGTCGCAGGCGCAGGCGCCGCGATGATTCATCCGTTCTGACAGGGTCTGGGCATCACGTAGAATCTGTATAGGGAATAGAGGAAGAATTGAAAGGATTAGAAGGATCAGTGCCCAAGATATAACATATAAATAACCGGTTAAGATGTAGTGTAGATTTAAAGTGTATTCTATAAATGTAATTAGTTAGTAGCTCTAACAGGACTTTAAATTAATCTCTATAAATTATATACATGTATTTTATAAACTCCTTGTGAAGTAATTTCTATTTTATGTATAAATTTGTAAAATAATATCATGAATTCCTAAGAGTATTCAATAAGCTCATCATCTTATTAAAACTCAATCTGTTCTCAATTAAAAAGAAATTTAAAAAAAACTCTCATTGTGATCCTTGATCCTTACCTTGTGAGAGCGCTTGCCATCGATGGCCACGATGAAACCGACTCCGCAGGCCTCGTGCTCGTTCTGGGGATCGTAGAGCCCCTGTTTTCCAGGTGCCTCCCATGGCATCTGCTGCTGCTGCTCCTGCTCCTGGACATCCTGATCCTGCTGCTCTCCGCTCAAATGCAATTCATTCGATTGTTCGATGTTATCGCTGCCGCTGCTGGCGGATTTATCGATGTTATCGAAATAATCGCCGCTAATCGTGGTCGTTGTTGTTGTTGTTGTTGTTGTCGCCTCAACAGTAGCACATTCAAATTCGCAATTGTCAGTGATTGTTGGTGCCATTATACGTTGTTACCGGTTGCACTTGCTGAAAATCTCTCGCGATTTAATTTGATTTTCACTCGCTTTTCTTTCTTAATTTTCTTCGTTTAGTCTGGCTAAGCGTGCTGGCACTTTTCACAGTTTAAATGGTTCAGTTCTTTCTGATTTATTAAGCACAGTTTTGAGTTCAGTTTATCTGTTGGCTGAAAAAAAATAATTGAATTTTAAAAAAGAGAGAAATTTTTAATTTTCGATTCGAGTATATTTTCCGGTTTGTTTTGCTCTGCAGCTTGCTGCACTTGAAAATAATTTCTTGCACGATATTCAGTTATTTTGTTTCGCTTGCGTTATTTGCACTATTTTCACCCGCAACTCACACACACACACACACACACGCGTACACTGCTAGATATTTTTCTATATTTGCTTCGATTTATCTCGCTGCTGGCACACGCGACACTGACGGCTGCTCACAAGCGAATGAGTGGCGATGGGGCGTTGGAGCAGCCGAGAACCCGAGAAGCCGAGAAACCGAGAACCCGTGCCCCAAGATGATCACTCTCTCTCCTGGTCGGAGCCACTTCCTCTCCGCACTTGGGACTCTCTCTCATATATAGCGCTATAATAACATCGCGTCTATATCTCTCTCGTCCCCCCACCAGTTGCCCACGCAATCGGGCGCCCGATTCAATTCTGATTCAATACTCGTATCATGTAATGCAATTGTGCTTATCATGAAAATATTCACAGGGACACTTCTATAACGAATACATGATTAAAATTAATTAATAATAAAAGTTAATTATTATTAAAAAATAACAAAGTACTTTAATCAACTATTACTATTATTATTATTACTATAACAAGTACAGACAAACCTTAAAAAAAAAAGGATTTTAGTCGTTTTCAAATCTAAGAAAAGTGGATCTAAAAGCAGCCAATAAAGTCTTCTATTTAAAAAACTAAATTTTGTATATATAAACCACAATTTTAGTGAATTTCTAGAATATATTTTATACAATTGCAATAATTTGTTCATTATTTAATTTATGATTTTGTTTTAGAGGCACTTGGGGCTTACATTTAGTTCCTTTAACTTGGTACTATATAAATTTATTATTTCACATAAAATAAAAATACAATAAATAATTTTCTACGTAAAATGTCTAGGGTTTAAACTGTAGTTAATACGCTTTCAGTCTCCCGGGAACACGCTCTCTGAGTACCTCCTTCACCAGAATGGTTTTTTTTTTTGCTAAATTGCTCCCTAAATAGACAGTTCGACGATAGATCGATCGATTCAATTGATTGACGGTCTGGTTGAACAATCGTTGCATCCAGAAGTGGAACCTTGGAAAGCATGTACTCACGTAATGCAACGAAATCGCCCCATATTTACATTGTTTTATCGAACTAGGAACGGCAATGATTTAGAATCGTTAAACCTTATCAAATGAAATTGTGGAAAGATTTATATATGTAATATAAATAAATATATATACCCTATAAATGGCGTCACGGACTGGCATGAAAAACACCACAACAAAATGCTTTAAAATGCGAATTACAAAAGACTGCAGCACAATAAATACGATTGAGCAATAACAATTTGAAATATGCGAAATGAACAACAAAACGTATTCTGATTTGTTCTACGAAAACAACAGCAAAAATGTCATTAAGTCGGTGTTCTGCTGTCTTAGGATTATAATTTTAGATACTTTTTGTCGAATTTCAGATGCTGCTCCATCTTGGCACCTCGACAGATCAGCTAAGAAATAAGAAATAATTCACTGTCACACATGGAATAATATTCTTTCATTTACATATCTCTCTATGGGGTCCTTCACTTTTTGACCAGAAAAAATGCATTTGAAAATACACATTTCATTTCAGATACATTTTTGCTCTTTGTGAGCTTCGTTAAAAATAGATTCTCCATTAGAAAGTCATGTTGATGGTGGAAATTCTGCTTTTGAAAATTTTCCATTGCGCTTGTGCGTTTGATTAAATTTTATTTGCACAATACCCTTTCCCAAAAATAACCTCCAATATAGAGGGATTCATTTAATTAGGCCAACATAAACTAATCAATCAAAAAAAGGCAAGTGCGATAAGATGGAAGAAGCAGGGGATTGAGATTCCAAGTTCATGGGTTCCAATTTCCCATATTAAATCACTTCCCATCTAATCAGAGAGACTTTCTATTGTGCTCCGCAGACGATCGACCGAACCAGCTGGCGCTGGTTCAAAGTCCCGGAGAGCGATCGGAATTATCTGGCCGGGGGCTACCACGTCACATCGCAATCTTGGGCGAAACATTCGGGTGACACATTCTCGCCGTCTCGCCACTTGTTGGGGGGATATTTCAGGAGGAGCACGGTGGATGGGGGCCATGGAACCGGTTCCCGGCTTCTCCTCGCTGCGATAAGTGCCGAAATTTGGTCAAGCTATAATATTCTCTATTGCAAAGAATCTACAGAGTATTGAGAGTATATTGATTGAAGCAATATTCTTCCTATGAATATGTACCATAGATAAAAATAATCCTTAAAGCTGTCTTATAAAAATTTGTAGTAAGGGTGGTTCCTTATTTAGCACTTTATATGTTATATATTGTTATACCCTTACAGGGTAGTCAGAAGCTTGTACCCTTAATCTTTTCTTGATCAACATCAACAGCCTTATCGATCTAGCCATCTCAGGCTGAAAAAAAGTCAAATTTTTACGAAATTTTATATCGTTATATAATCGTTAAAATTGTCAAGTATCCAGCTTTATTAATCTAATAAAAACTAACATAGAAAAGCTTTCCATATTAAATTTAGTGCTTTTTTGGCTTAGTTATAAGATTTTAAAACTTTAAATTGCCTTATAAAAATATCGATAAATATCGATTCAAAGAATGCGAATATTTTAAGCTTGGCTATGATCGATTTCCGATACGATCCAATAATTCTATTGCAAACCTTCTCGAATTTAGTTTCTTTTATTGTATTATATATGTATTTGTTTCTAAGAGGCACTCTTTATTTCGAACACCCCCGAATTTCGTATAATTGCTAAATATTTGCTTCTTTTTTTTTTGGCTCTCTGGTATCTGGTATCAGGCGTCTAACATGTGCCGGGCGAGTGTCTGCGACTGAGGTAGAGGCAAGAGGAAGACGGAATTCTCTTTCATTATGTTTTATTTTCGTTTTTTTATTATTAAGTTAATAAACTTTTGGCACACCCCGCTAGCACCTCGCTCGCCCCCCCTGGCGATTCCTCCAGACCACAGATAAGATTCATTCACGACGCAGGCACGAAGACTCCAGTGGCACACTGAACCCTCCTTAGGGGGGGATTGGTAAAGGTTTTTTCCTTTCGTACGACGGCGAGATTGCGTTCCATTGGGGAGCAATGCTATAAGGCGCTATTCACGATTTGCATGCGTGATTGAGAGGAGTGGGCTATAAATACACACATGTTCGATTTCTGGCTGCATGCGTAATAGAGTCCCGTCCCGGACCGATAAGGAGGCCCATGATGTTGTGTGACTCGTGGAATGCGAAAATGTGACGTATGTGAGGCGGGACAATGGCCCACCAAGGGACCAGAGATTCCATGATCTGATCAGAGGGTCCAGTGGAAAAGTTTTGACCTAGCTCCCCCCTATGAGATACCAAAAGATAAGTCGCAAAAAGTTTGGATACTCGATTAAAAAAGAAATTTTTGGCACTTTTTTATGGCGAAATGAGCTATAAAACTTGATAATCTTGGCTGGGATAAAACACATAAGTATATGGGTTTATGCTTTTAGTAGTAAAGGCTAAAAAAAATGTTGGAATAAGGATAGAGATACATAGGTATCTAGATTTGTGCTTTAAGTAGTAAAGCGTAAATAAGGGAATATTATTTAAAGATATGTAAGATGCTTGATGATGTCTTTCCAATTCAATTAATTCATTCATAAAAGCTGAATAACTGATAAGTTTTTCATATAAACCCCGGTTCCGACTAATCCATCCCTATTTTTGATTGACAAATGACCATTTCCTTTCACATTTCCGTTGCTCTCCTTGCATAACCTTCCGAAATGCGTCAGACGAATAGAATGCTATTTTCAGAGTTCAGAATAATGCCAACTAAACAGACACATCTATATAATTTATCTATATACATCGCCGGAATGCCATTCGGAACATAAATTCCATTGGAATTATCGATCACGTGTCGCGAAGGGTAATTACAAATTATTATTGTGACTTTTAGTTAATACGAATAATTATCGGAGCTATGGAAAGGCGACACCCTGTGTTCCAGGGACCAAAAAGCGCAGACTCTGGCCATCAGTCAGTAAATATTTAGATTTCGAAGACGAGAAAAAAAGCAATCCAATATGGCAAACAAGTCTGCAGACTACCAGATTAGAATAGATCGGAGATCGGAGAGGAGGCCGAGGAGAGATACATAGTCAGCACTTCCATTGCGTTGGCTCAAAGTCCGAAACGCGGCAGCCGCGTGTGGCCCACATCCACAGAGAGCCCAGTCCCGCATCTATAGATACTATCTATCCCCTGCGATATATATTTATTTATAATGTAAACAAGCGCAGGCAACAAGTTTCAATAACCCCGAAGCTGAAATAAATAAATAAATGGTGCTTTGACAACATTGCGTGTGGTTAGTTTGCGATTAACGATGGGGCATGTCACGAGGCCATTACCGAGGATAATGGGAGGTCCTAATGGGTGCCAGGCTCTGGAACATCACCGTCGTACAATGGAAAAGTCATTAGCCAAAGCAAAACCTTCTTTCTCTGTGTTCCAATCTCAAAATCACTAAAGAACCCAACGCCCGGTAGCTAGCGTCGCTATAAAATTTTTGTGCCAGCGATTTACGATACGATATAGGCCAGAAATTAGAGGGGGGAGACATCGGTGGGGGGTTCGGTTCTATTGCCATTATTAATGCGCATTATCTGACCCGGCTGGGGGCTTATCAGGTGGTCGGTACCAACTTTATTGGTACCCCTATTGCTTTATGGCCTCCAACCTGTGCACTTGAGTCAGCTGTGCAAAGTTTGTGCTCCGATTCCACGGAGGGAATTCCGATTGGGATCTTCTCAATTGCTTTAAAAATAGTTACAATTTGTTTTCATTATCGCCTGTTTAATTAGCGATTCCCCCCGGGACGTCTTGCGGTTTCGCGTTTTTATTGCGCTTCGGAATTACGTAGAAGTAGTTACAATTATGCGAACTTTTTTTATCTGCACCTACAGTGGGCGCCAGGGCTGTGAGAGGGCTGATAATTAACCTTGTTCAGTAACCCCTTTAATAACAAAATGAGTCGAAAGGCAGATAACTTGCATTGACTTTGATTAGATCAATATATCATTACTAAACTATTGGAACTTTCTGTACTGCTTATTAGGGAAATATTTAAGTAACCAATTAAACTTGAATTCTTGAAGGTTCTCAAGTTCTATGTGTATCTAAAAAGTGTTAACAAGCCAGCAATTAGCACTCGCTTCTTAAATTCTATAACTTTGAGTGTTATTAATAAACTTATCGTACAACTCTGTAAATATTTAAAGGTATTCTTGGGAGTTTGATATTTTATAAACTTTATATTGCAAGATCTCCGGTTCTATCTTTATATGAGTTACCATCCCCTTAAATCCAATTAAGATATATGGGAAACTTCCACATTTTTCAATCTTATAGCTGTAGGGCTTTTCAGGAGTCATAACATAAAAATATATGATTGCTCGCTGGAAAAGCTTTGAGTTCCCCTGTTTATTTTCCCCATAAATTCCTGTCTGCCCCAAGAAAATTATCGCAGCTGTTTGCTATTTATGGCATAGGTGCGGACGTCTCCCCAACGCCCCGGAACCTCTCCAATTAAGAGACGGCTACAGTTTGCAGTCAATAAACAAGCAACGTCGCAATTTACATTAGTTTTCAATGACCATATCTGGCTGGGATCGGTTGCACTTTTGGGGTAGGTTGTCCAGCCCTGCCAGAGCCCCTTTATCCACCGCTCCGGCAAAGTTATGTAAACAGAATGCAAGTAAATTGCAGCGGGGAGCTGATTCGATGGGGTATCGAGGCTTGAGTCCCGAGTTCTCTGTTCTGGGCGCTTCTGTTTATCTTTTTCCGCAATAGACCTCGGGGCCGAGCTTATCAGCACCCAACTATGGGTAATCCTGGCAATGGAAAATCGATCAAGGTATAACCATAATTATTGAAAGTCATCCATGTTCACACGAAAGAAATTTATGCAATCTACCGTTTGCGAGTCAAAGCTAAAAGGCTACTTAAAGAACTTTTACAGGGTTTTTATATTATTTACTTTAAAAAATATATAGGTTGTGTCAACCTCTGGTTTCTTAATTTTATATTTTTGATAATCAATTTACCGACCATTGGATACCCAGCTACTAGTTTGATTCAATAATTTCGATTTATAAAAATTAAAATAAGACATTCAATTTCTTAATATAAATTTAACAAGAAAGGAAACTAACTTCGGGAAGCCGGAGTTGATATACCTTTGTAGTTTACATTCGAATTATTGGATCGTATCAGAAATCGATCATGACTAAGCTTTAAATATTTGCAACCTTTAAATCGATTTTTCCGTAATTGTTTATGACAATTTTTTCGACCAATCAAAGTTTAAAAAACTGATAACTAAGACAAAAAACATTAAATTTAAATCAGAAAGCTTTTCAATATTAGTTCTTATTGGAGCAATAATTCTGCATACTCAATATAAAATTTAAAAAAATTAAAATGTTTATCAAATTTGCACAATTTTAACGACTCCTTTTAAAATTTTGAAAAAATTGGTAAACAATATTTTTCTGCCTGAGATGGCTAGATAGTTCAACAATACATATAATTTATAAAATCGGAAATGACGTCACAACCTTCTGCCTAAAATTATAATACCCTGTAGGGTACACTAAGGAACCCTATTGAAGGCAATGCCAGTATGCTATGTTATCGTAATTGCTTTGGGCACTTGCTTCGATCCCCTCCGCTGTTCCCTGGCTACTCACCCAATTCAGAGGCTGCGACGCAATTGAAAAGTTTTCCGTTTGGAAAATCACTGAACCATTAAACCAAACTTGCGGCGCCACCTTATTTCCACCGCAACCGCAGAATATATCAGATTTCAAAGGGGGGTAACAAGAAGGAATGAACTGAACTAAAGGCATGACCATTAATGTGAAAAATGTTGAGACTTTCCACGGTTGTATTCTTTTTTCCTCTCCAGCAATCCGTGATAAGCTTAAAGTGGGCTTTAAAGCCACTTAGCCGCACGAGGGTACTTAGTTCACACTTTCGGGGAAATCTTGCACAATCTCTCCTCAAGTCCTGTGTCTATTGTATCTTATTTGCTCACTCAATTTCGCACAATCCTTTTTAAGTGCCTGAGCACACTCAAACACAAACACAAACACAGACGGAATGGGTAATAAAACAAAGGCAAGAACGTTATCCTTTAAATTGAAGTGCAATTGTACGGCGAAAGCCTTTCTCTCTTTGCGGCAAACTAGGAAATGCCGTGCTGATTACATAACGGTTATGTCAGGAGAGCAAAGGCCCCAGAGACAGAGAGTGAATGAAAGAGAGTGGGTGGGTGAGAGAGAGCGAGCTCGGAAGCTGCCACCCACGCAGAGAGAAAGTGTAAATGTCAAAGGGCAGTGACGCAGTAAGGCAAACATTTTCAGAAAACTGCACGTAAAATAAATATGGGTATATAATTGAACGAATTAAATTTAAACTTTTTAAAGGATACTGTAATATTTCCATCAAATTAATTGCCTACTTCTCAGCGTCTGTCTACTTTATATGTAATATAAATTACAAAATTACAAAATTATCAATAAAATATCAAGTTAAATCAAGTTGAATTTTTTGTTTACTATATTACTATATTTTAATAGAATAACCTTACTTTTCTCAGTGTAACAAAAAAGGATGCTCCTATACAAATACACACACACAGTGGCTATCATTAATTTTGATGCGACCATTAGGAAAAACAATTTGCGGCAATCGCTGGGCCGCAGCTTTTCAGCCGACACTGTTCCCGGCGAGAGGGAGACGGACGATTGGCAATGGAGAAGAAATCACTGTCATGGCCATTCAGAGCTGAGAAGAGAGGCACGGTGCGGAGCTAACCTTACTCTGACCTTGAAGCGGAGCGAAGATCTGGTCTGCATCGCACATGCCTGCAGTAGAGCAACGGGGGCTGGAAGGAGGCGAAAAGGGGCGGGAAATAGCGAAACAAGATTCACGAATGAAGCGCAAACCATAAAATAGTCAACGAGCAGGAGCGAAGCGAAGAGGCAGAAACAGGGGGTGGAGAGCAAACGAGAAGAGAACTTCACAGCAGCAGGAACAAAAACAAGAACAAGAACGAGCGGCTTGCGGCAGGGCGGCAAAGCAGCACTGTCACAGTCCGGGGCATTTAAATTGAAGCATCTTTTTTAACACTTTGAAACTCATAAATAATAAAAAAGAGAAAAGGAAAAACTACACTGTTTAAAAAACATAATTCTATTTCTTAACACATATTTAAAATTTTCCCATAGTTTTGTTAGTTTACAACTAAACGCCAATCGTACACGTCACCATAATAGTCACAAATCAAGATGAAATATTGAAACACTTAGAACCGGAAAACGTATTGGTTTAAAAAACATCAAACAACTTAAGCGTTTTTACATTTTGCAAGTGAAACAGTTTTTTAACTACATTCACTGCATAAATAACACATTTTCCGGCACTTTGCAAAACAATCTAGTAAACAGTGCTACTTATCATTACTTTTATGTTGTTCATAAATCACTTGCCTAAACGGCTCTTAACTTTATGCCCCCTGCTGTATTTAGTGGTGTGGGAGCTCCTCTCCCTACTTCTTCCTGCTCTCTTGCTCTTGCTCTTGTTCTTCTTCCAGTACTCCCGCCTGCCTGTCTGTTTTGCGAGTGTGTGAGTGCGCCATGTAAAATTTATTGATTTTCCAGAGAAACTCCTACGGGAAATGGTGTGGGAGAGGGGCAAAGAGGGAGGTGGAGTGCTGGGCCCGGAACCCTTATCTCTTCTCCGTATTACGTATTTCCTATTCCCCAACTATTTGTAAATATATCAGGCACGCCATACACCAGTGTGTGTGTCAGTGTGGGTAAAGTAATTTGCATATCACATTTTTCTAAGCCACGAATAGAGGAATTCCGCATATTTTTCTTTTCTTTACTTTGAACTCCGCTGATAAACCGCTTCGCTATCCACCGATTGTCGAATTTTGCGCTTTCCACAAAAACCGAACACGAAAGTTTTCCACTTTTCCACTTGCTTTTAGCACACTTCACTTCAACTATGATTTGGACTTTATTTTATTTGCTGCGTTTTCCGCGGGCTCAGAATACGTGCGATTCCTTTAAAGACCGAAAGAGAATGAGCGAATAGGACGAAAATCGCAACTATCCCCCAAAAGAGAGAGAAAGAGCGACAAAGAGTGGAGCAGAAATGGGAGAGCTTGCGTTGTGGAAAGTTTATTATCATTCGGCATTTTCATTTCTCCTAATCAGCTTGTTACTTTTAGAACACATTTAGCTCTCTAATTACTTGCATATTTATTTTAAAATAATAATAATTATTGTGCAATTTATTGAAATACGGGTAAATACCGTTACATGTTCACTGTCGAAAGCTAATTGAAAGCTTTTTGGTATATTTTGGTATTTTCGATAGTTACTTGCCATCCCTGAAACCAGCGAGCTATCGATATAGCCGTTCCATAGTCGTCATCGATAGTTGAAATCGTAGCGGTTTTCACATCCCTAATTCACATGTGCCGGCAGCAGAACTTCAGATAAAACAAAAAACATTTTGATCGAATCTTCCAGAAATCGGCCGAATCTTATTTCCTAGAATTACAAACACGCTACAGCATGTCTGCCGAAGAAGGACTCTACGACAATATTCTGCTGGCCGTGGCCGAGAAGCACCGCGGCGGCGTGCCCGAGGTAGAAAGAACAACAAAGACTCGACTTCTTTGTGCCGGAAATTTGAATTAATCATTGTTTTTTGTTCGTTTGCAGTTCCTCGGCACCTTGGCCAGTTTTCTGCGTCGCAAGACCGACTTCTTCACGGGCGCCAAGCAGGCCGAGTGGGAGAACCTCCTGCTGGGCGTCTTTCAAAAGGAATCCGCGCTGGCTATGAGCGCGCACCAGGAGGTGAAGTCGCGCGAAGCTGCCCAGAGGGTCAAGGATGAGAAGGAGCGCGCGGCGCGGGAGGCTCGCCAGAAGGAGATTGACGATAATAAAATATGTGATATCACCGATGAGGAGGCTGCTGCCATCATTAAGGAGGAGGAGAACAAGTAAGCTGAAGCGTTTATGGATAATTTTTTATAGTTTTTACCTGATCAAGAAGATTTTGTGTTTAAAAATTGATAATAAGAGCTACATGCGTTATTATCGGTTACTTTTGCAACCTAGATATTGAAATATTACCTAATTGACAATAAGAATTGTGCCCTATTAAGCAATATTTCATTAATTTCATAAGTATAACTTGAAAAATCTCAATTTAAAGCTCAACTTAAAACGAAAACAGTAAAAATATCAAATATCATCTTATCAATTAGAGGAATCTTTAAAATTAGGCTTTAAATTATGTTTTCCATTGTTTATTAACGATTTCTCAATGTTCCACTTCCAGAAAACGACAGCAGCTGCTGGATAGCGCCAGCGGAGAGCCGGCTGCCTCGAATCGCGATGACATTTCCAAACCCATTGAAAACGTGGACGATGAGACCGAAAAGGGCGAGGTGGGCAAGCTGCAGCCCAATGCTGGCAACGGCTGCAACTTGGACAAGTACAATTGGACACAGACGCTGCCGGAGGTGGAGGTGAGTCCCAGTTAAGGGTGGTCCTTGGACCCTATAATGACCCAGAGTGACCCAGTGAGGTGTTGCCATGGTTATAGAATGGTTAGAAGTGTTGCTAGGTTGTGGGACTGAAAGTAATGAGTAAGCTCATGGTAGTCCTCTACTACGTTTGGGTTTTCCGCCCTGAAGCAGGTTTTCTCCTTATAAAAGAGCTAGCGCGGGTTGCTAAGGCTGCGGTCATAGCTGTAAAGCCCCCAAAAAGTTATTGACCCCGCGATACAGGTGCTTGTGAGTCACAATCTGTCACCTTTCGTGTACATGGTAGAAAATTCACTTTATTAAACATATCACAGGGATAAATAACTTAGTTGGTAAACCAGAAAATACAGCATTTACTATCATCCGATCCCAGATCCAGGTACAGATCTACTAGTTCCTCGTATGTTTCTCTGTCTCCGTAGCATAGGGCGCTTAATACTAACGAAATTTCCCTTCAGCTTCGACTGACTCGACTCCGACTTCGACTCCACTCCTTCAATCCAAACACAATCGTTTAATAAATAGCTTACACAACTAGCGCCAAGACGACGACACAATAACAATAATAATATTAATAATAATAATAATAATTGGGGGACAAAGACAATACAATAAATAATAAACTAATTGGGCTAGACGGACAGGATCGAACATTAGCTCTTGGGCATGTCGCGGGCGCGCACTAAAAATAAAAGAACAAACAAATTAGCATTAGGTTCTAGGGATTTAGTTGGAGGAACTTACTCTCCAGCGCATAGACCATGCCCATGATGAGCAGCATGAAGATGGTGCTCATGCTGACAATCAAGACGGTGACCTGGCGTCCACGGTCGCAGAGGCCGCGCTTCGGTTTCTTGGGCGGACCGCCCTCGCCGTTGACCATTGTGAAGTGCATGGAGCTGGCAATGGACACGGTGTCCAGGTCTTTGGTTTTAATGTACTGCAAATTGGGATCCGCCTCGGCACTGCCAGCCAGCTGCTGGCCATCGATGGTGATGACGGCATCCTTGCCAGTGCTAGATGCCAGCGCCAGGTTGGCATTGTAGTTGGACGACGATGGATTGCTAGAGGGCTGGATCAGCATCTTGTTGTGACGCTCCTGCTTCTTGTGGATCTCCGCGAACCGTTCCAGATTCGCTGCCGTCAGCAGCAGTGAGCCGGAAGCGGCGCTCTGTTGAGAGAAGAGAATGTCCATTGAGTCATGCTGCTGCTCCGCTGGAGTCTGAGTCTCCCCGCGTGGGCTCGCCTTACTCACCCGCGTGCTGTTGTTGCTGTCGCTGGATCCCTGCGAGCTCCTCGATCCCCTCTTGGCGGCAGCCAGCACTGCTGCCGCCGCAGCCGCCGTCACAGCGGCACTTGTCGAGGAGCTGCCGCTGCTGTTGGTGTTGTTGTGGATCATGTTGCTGTTGCTGGGCAGGCTGCGTTGGTTCAGAGTGGGCGGATTCGAGTGCGATTTGTTCGAGGACTTGGAGGAGCTGGCCGAGCTGATGGCCGAGCTCGAGGAGGAGGCCAGCGAGGCGCGGGGAATGTGCCAATAGTCCTGCATCTGTAAGGAAAGCAAGGGAGTTTGTTAGTTTTTTTTTTGAGAAGAATGAATCGCATTTGTTTAAATAATATTCAAAATATTTTGGAGCTTATTAGAGAAAAATGTATAAATTATATTTAAATATTTAGGCAGAAATCTGTACTAAGGTATGGAATAAGAAAAGTTTAAGCTATACTTTTAGGGGACTTGCCCAAATTTAGATCAAGACTTTAGATTTTTCAAAAGGTTTATGTTTGAGAATTGTTGGTTGAGGTTCATTTTGAACTCATGTAATTAATATTGATTTGTATAATTACTCTCTTATTTGTGAATATACAATATATTTAAAACCGTAAATATTGTATCTACAAATATTACTTAAGTAATTATGTTTATTTCACACTTTCAGTAAATTGTAAAAATTATGTAGAACCTAATTAGCACCAAGCAAACAAAACTACTCCTTGCATTATTAAGTTTTAACTACACTCTGCTAATACACCCCTTAATTTGTATAGTTTTGAGTTTATTTTATAATTATTTTAACTTTGTAAAGTACTTGATTTTTTTATATAATTAAGTGGCGAGTGTTAAGCCTGGAAGCCCTGGGAATATCTGTTTTTTTTTGGCCACACATCTAAGTCTTCCCTGTTCTTGGCTCCACCTCCGCCTCCTCTCTCTCTCTTCCTGCCACTTTAGACTTTGCTAGCGTCAGAAGAAATACAACAAAAATGTATTAAAATGTGAAGAAACCTGAACTTTCCAGTTGTCTTTGGGCCTTTGGGTTGTCTTTTTGTTTTGCATTTGGTGGCTTGTTGGCAACTTGTTTGATATTTATGGTCCCTGGTCTTGGTTTGGCTAAAAGCCTGATTTGTATTTATTATTAATTCGGTTGTTGTGGTTGTTGTTATATTTCCGAGCAAGCTGTTATCTTGGCCTTTCTCCCGAAATGGCTCTGTCGATTGTTTGGCTTTGACGTAATTGTGGCAATCAATTGTTCTTGGCTCTATAAAATCAATTTGCCGGAATACAAAAGTTGCAATTCGAGTTTGTTGCTTTTTTTTGACTTTGCAGCTCGGGTCGTTCTTTTTTTTGTTTTTTGGAATTTTCTGTGCGTTTTGTGTGCTTTTTGTTTTACACGGCACAGAAGTTAATAAATTTGTCTCGTCGCCGCTTCTTGCGTTTTATTTATTGTAAATATTATTTAGGCATGCGGAAGTCTTATCACTCTTTATTTGATTCAACTTGATTGGCCAGTTTTCGATTTGTTGTTTATTTTTTCCTTCCCCCCGTATTTATTTTTGTGTCTGTTACTTTACTTACTTTTTGTTTTGTGTTTTGTGTTTTTTTTGTTGTGGTTGACTTTGTTAATTTGTTTCTCGGCTCCCGGGGAGGATTTGTTTGATTATTACAGCAATTTATCACACACACAATTTAAGGTAATTAGTAAGTATATCACAATCTGGAGTATTTATACTCAGAGTCTCGCTCCGGTTGTCAGTCTCTCTGGTTCGGCTCTTAATTGGGCTTTTTACGGCGCGTCTTAAAAGTGAATTTTAATTTCAATTTATTCAAATTGCGGCTCCTCGCGAAACACTCAGCTGTTCTGGCTGCTGTTGGGGACACCGATTCGGGTTTTTATTCGCAAATTTTTCGTTTGCAAATTCTCCTCGATTGTATCTGTCAGTCAGAAGACGCGTCTTCTTCTCGCAGCGAAGAATTCTTCTGGTGTGCGCGCGTGTCGCCAAAAAGCAGAACCGATCTAAGCGGCCCCAAGAATCGAACTGAAGCGAGCTTAGCGGATAAGTCGCTCTGCTCACCTGAGTTCTGCCCACCTCAGCGGCGCTGCCTCTGTCGGCGTCGATGCGCAAACCTTTTGCGAGTGTAAAGAGTGTTTGTTGTTGTTGTTGTTGCTGTTGCTGGCTTTCTTGCCGGATTTCGCATGTCATAACATTTGTACGGTTCTCGTTGTGTGTGTGTTGCCACTGTCACAGTAGTTGCTCGTAAATTGTAAACACTTCTAATTACAGAGAACGTATGGGATTTGTTTCAGGGTTCAGGGTTTTTGTTTAATTATTTTTCAAGTTAAATTTATTATTTAAATAGATGTTAATCATGTTGAATATTAGTTTAGCAAGATGTATTAGTAAGATTATTTATCTCATCAGTTAGTTGGAAAAGTTAAAAGGATTATTTTGTGTAAGATTTAGTATATTTCTTCGAAACAATTAAGGGTTTCAGTTGAAATTATAGGCATCGGGTTTAATAAATAAATCTATTTAATTTATTATCCAAAATCTATATATATTTCCATCTATAAATTTATGAATCCATAAATCTAAAAGGGAATAAGTAACAATAATGTATTTTGATGCAAAGAAACATATTAATTCAAGGCATAACGCTTCACATCATAGCATTTATTTCTGGCTTTTATTTACTGATTTATTTGTTATTATCCTAAGGGATATTTAAAACATTTAGTAATCTAAAAACTTGTATTCTTATTACTTAAAATACATTATTTATTGTTATTATTTTTACTTATCACTAATATTACCAATTCGAAGAGTAGAATGAATCGATATTGTTGCAAGATTTTGACTTTGTCAGAATAAACTAAGTTGCTATTTGGTGCTTAACTGAGATCAGAAAATAAAAATAATCCTTAGAACAACGTTTAGGTAATTTACATTAAACCTTTTTGTTTTTTTAATATATACATTATAATTACAACCTCTTACAAAAAGGCAACTTTCATTTGTCATGTGTCATTTAATTTGATTTATTTATTTAGGTAATCTACATAAAACCTTTTTGTTCTTAAAATATATTCATACGGGGTTCCTTAAAAAAATACTACTTTTAAGTAATCTACATAAAACCCTTTTGTGTTTAAAATAACTACATTAAAGTTAAACTTGATGAAGACCATAGGATACAGCAAATTCGTTGTCTTAATATGATCTCTACTATTTATTAATCTTTAATATATATTCTTTTCCTAAGCTAATACAGATTAGAGATGTATAATTCTTTGTCTTATCATTTTTTTTTTCTCATCCTTTTAGCTTTTAATTCGTTCAAAAAATGACTTTCTTTTGGTATTACTTTCATAATTGCATATTCCGAGAGACCACTGTACTTGTATCTATTTATACAGCTCTTAACGAGTGGCAACTTTTCTCCCTCGATTCTTTTGTTTTTTGTATCGAATATGTTTGATGGGGCTGACTTTGCCGGCTTTGATGTTTGGCCTGCTGCTCGCCTTGGTTTGATCAGCTCATCGATGGATTTGCCTACTTTCTTTGAAGAATTCTTTTCTTGGCTCTTTTGCCCGCCCTTTTTGCTCATTAAGTTGCAATTGGTTTTGGTTTCTTTCCATTTTTTTTGTGGGTATTTCTGAGCCTCTTCGGTGAAGGGCTCTTGTGGCGGTCTTGTGCCGTGTGGGCGTCTTTTTTCTAGATCCGTTTCGACGGCTTTGGCCCAGAAATTGGAGTTTGATTGCGGGAAAACCCTAATTCTAATTTAATGTTGGACATAATTAAGGGCAAACCTTGACCAGCTCACACACTCTCAGGCCACCCCGCCCATTCGGTGTAGTACCCAGAGGTAGAGCTCTCCCAGAGCCCATTAATGGTTGATTAATACGTCTTTCGTTATTAAATCAACGGTTTATGGTCTTATAAATAATATGGCCATTATTTAAATGGTTATTTCGGCTTTTAGGCGAGTCTATTTTTGGCTAATTTTAAATTCTGAGAAAGCATTTAACGTCAATGATCCACACAAAAGCCTTATATCAACACGCACGATCAGAGATGCAAAAAATGGAATTTATCGATTAATTAATATGAAATTTGAAACATGATCTGCGAAGCCAACTCAAAATCAAGTTTCCCTTTACATTCTGTAGTGTATACATAATATAAATCATGGCAAACATGTTTACAAAATTCTGGTTCAAAAGCGTTGAGTTCTGAGATCGACCTTTTTCGAAACGAATCGAATTGAATCTTTTGTTGAGTCAATGTGAAAATACCCACCTTTATCAGTGAGTCACCGCCAGAAGCTGATTTCCATTAATGAATTATAGTTTTTTGAATAATCCCAAGATGTTTGCGTTTCTCTCGGTAGGAATTTGTTAAACAAATTGCCGAAAATCCCCAAAAGACGTTTGTTTTCATATTGTTGTTTGTTTATTTTTTTTCTCTTGCTAATCCTAGGCCCCGGATTCGATAGTTGTTGTTTCCAAACTGATCTCATATTAATATATCATTAAACTTTCGAGAATTGCTTCAGCAAACAGCAGAGGCAGAGATTGCCAACATTTCTATTACAGATTTATTTGCTTTGGGGCTTAAATCGGAGAGCTCCATCTGTCATTTTGGCCGGAGCTCTCGCCTCGGTAGCCAGAGCCCAGCAAATGTTTCTAATTTTTTGTGGCTTCACCTGTCGAGCATCTTGTTATCACCTTTTAAGTGAGACAAGTGAGTGGCCCGCCGCCTGTATTCATTCCCTCAGCTGTTTGTTGGGTTCTCCGACGCCTTGGTATGGGTGAAGTGCGTCCGATTTAATCAGCGGAGAGTTGACAAAGATTACCTGACACGGCCAGTTACCAGAGCACCGGAGCACCCGAGTACCTGATCACCAGAGCAGTGGCAATGGACTCGGAATCGCCTTAGCAGCGAAATAAAACCGAAAGAGTATCTCGAGTGGCGAAGATTGAGGGACGTGGCCACTCGAGGAGATGGGATGACGGCCAAACACTTGCTATAGATCGAACCGATCCGAGACATTCCCCCAAATAGAATCAACAACATTCACCGCATTCACAGAAACTAAAAACCGAGACAAACAAAACGGAGATGTGTTTCTGTTTCTGAATAATTAAGAATGCAAAATAGTCTCGCCAGTGACGCCGACGGATGGATGGATCTTACGTGCCCAGCGATTTCTGTTCCATTTTGGGTGACAAAAATTGGGATTAAAATTTATTATTCGATTGTGGTAAACGGGGAAATCCCCTGGAGCCATCCCCGGATAGATCCGTTGACGTATGCCACGCTTATTTCCACAGGGCCTCGGGGTCCATACAGCATCTCTTCATCTTCACTGATTGCCGCTATTAAAGCTTAATTTTCTCATATAGAAATCGTTTTGGATATGCAAACAGTTTATTGCCTTCTGGGGGGCTGACTTGGAGATTCTAACTAAGTCCCCTCTTAGTTAATGCCCAAAAAGCATGCGAAATTCCTGAGAGCTTGACTCATTCGGTGGATGCCAGGCGGAAACACGAAATAAATGTCTTATTGATATCTCATCGCGTAACAGAGTATTAAAGTATTACGCGTTGGTTCTGTATATATAGTCGAGAATTATATTGCCGCCTTTGAACAGCTTCTAATTGCGGGTTATATGAACGCAACTGATCTTTTATTTGTCCGTTTCACACCTGTTTAGATAATAAAACCCCTCTTAATGGGCTTCTACTTATAAATCAAAGGCAAAAGTCAACTTTGGTGGGGTTTGAAATCGTGTAGAGACAAAGTGTGAACAAAGAATTCGACCTGACAAAATCCCCTTAGTAAATTAGCCGCTTTTAAGATCCATTTTGTTTGGTTTCCTGGTCGAACATATATTTTATTATTGAGATCAGGTCACAATACGAAGTTCCAGAAATGGCATTGATTTATTCTGGCTTTGGTTTTCCAAGAAATTTAGTTTAACTTTGGTGGGAATAGTTTCACTTAGGGGTAACCTATATATAACACCCTAAAAAACATAAACCCACAAATTATCTCCAAATTACCCAAATTAGTAAGATGTTAAAAAAAAACTTGCTTAAAATATACAAAGATAAAATATCTTGTTCTGGACTTAATTACCATTAAACTATTGTGTTCTCTGGAAGCTTCTTTACAATTTTAGTTGTATTTAATTTATGGAAAAACCATTCACATTGACAGTTTCATTTTGAAAAGATCTCGTTTCTCACAATTCTGATCATTTTATGGGATATCCCCCCAAAAAAAGGTAAAGTTTGACTAGGTTAACCGGATAACGTTTTCATATACAATTTGTTTTGTAATCCGCTTATGGCGCAAATAAATAAATAAATAGCTACCAGATCGATCTCCGAAATCTCATTTACCATGCAAATGTCAATACGGATTCTATTGTAGCCACTCGAGAGCTCATTGTATGTATGCTATGCCCGCCGTTCCCAATGGGAACTAGTTTGGTGGCAACGTTCTAATCAGATTTAAAGGCAAAACAATTCTAAATGGAAAGGAATAAAAAATAAAAAAACAAATCATTTGCCACGCTCGATTTCGATTCCATCGCCCTCTGTCTTGAGATGTTTCGGGTCTCTACTCCACTTCTGGCCACAAATAAGTCAAGTTTAAGCCGCTTTTAATGAGCATACAGTAGCACATCGCAAAAGGGGAAAAGTGGTTGGGAAAGTGGGTTGTATTTTAGATAGATTTACTACACATTATATTAAATATCTATATTTTTAAGAATATAATCAAATTATTTGAAGGAGATTAAAATATGCAGACAATTTAATTGATTTTGGAAACGTTTACAATTACATAATTTATTATAGTATCAAACTTATTCAACAATTTAGTTCTAAATATACTTCGCTATTAAAAGCTTGGCGCTGAATCTCAAACTTGTGTCCCACCCCTGAATTCTGAACTTGGCTTCATGTGGAAAACCCATTAAGATTACAATAAAATATTAACAAAAAATAGTTCAATAATTAACTCTCATGAAAAACATAAAAATGTAAGGGAATAGGCTACCAAGTTCTACATGTTTAGCCCAGTTTCTTGGGCTACTATGGTATTGTGTTATTTTCTGATAGTATGATTAAATTAATAATAAATTAAATGAATCCTAGTTTTCTTTTTCTATTACAACCTTCTTAAAAGCATACTTCCAATTCCCCATTTATCATCCATCACTTCACTCTACCTTTCACTTTTATGGACAACTCACCTAATATTTGGCTGATAACATTATCAACGAACATCACGAATTTAGCAATAGTTAAATTATCTAATTTATTTTATATAAAATCTCTTAACTAAGGTTCCCTCGTCTGCATTTCTTCCCTCTCCTGCGATCTACCTTTTCTTTTTATGGGAAATTCATCTGCTTTTTACCTGATAAATTATCATAAAACATAACAAATTTAGCAATCGTTAAATAAGCTAATTTATTTTATAAAAAAATCTTTAAAGTATGCCTCTCTCGTCCCCATTAGTGACCCCTCACTGTACGCTACACCTTGATTCTTGGGCGACTCAGCTGTTTTTTGACTCGCTGATAACATTATCGAATACAAAACACTCGGCACACACTTATAAACACTCGACTCCATCAACGGAGCTATATCGATTGTTGTTATTTTTTTTTGTATTTTGTATTTTGTTTAAATGGACGCTGGTTTGTTGTTTCTACGCTACTTTGGCTGGTCGGCGGAGACCGTTGTGTGTTGCTGTTGTTGGGGCCGTTCTTTTTCCTATTTAAATCTTTTTTCGGTGGTGCCTGGCACCGGATCGCATCTTTTAGCATAAATTATACTCGGCTAGATATTTAAAGAAAATGAAATGCTGTTCAAGTTTTATAGAATTAATCAGGCGGCAGGAGGGGGCAGCAGCAACAAATCGCGCGATTAAAACGGCAGCAGACAGAGATGTCTTTCACTTTGCAGACTGCCCCCGAGAGTGGTTCGAGGGGGCCGAGGAGGTCGCAAATTAGTTCGAAAAACTCTGGAGATTTGAATGATCGATTAGCTGGTTGCCGACTGAACGTGCAGCATCTCAGCATCGGCCCAGGCCGCGGCATTTGCATAAAATCGCCCACCGCCAGACGACGATTCGTCTGCGGATCCGCGCTCTCACCTGGATAAGTGTGCCATGTCTCGGGCTCGATATTTTGTATGAATATCTCTTCTTTTTCCCTGAAGCCGTCGTCGCAGCCATCAATATTTGTTATTATTCATTAATTCATTCACGACGACACCTTCCATATGCTGCCGCTGCTGTGAACTCAATAGCGGCGAACTCTGACTTTGACTGGCAGTGACTCTTCAGCTTTATGTGTTTACCTTTTTACCTTTATTTTTTACCTGATTGTGGCTTCATTTCGTGGCTCTATTGTTTTTCCTCTAGCATTTGCATGGGTGTCCCACCTGTGTTGGGCTGCCTTAATGGCCGTAGGTGTGTGCTAGTCTCCCTCTTGTCTGCCGATTTTTGATTTGTGTAAATTTCCTAGTTTCGAGCAGAGTGTTCTTTTTCGTCTGCTGCCATTTGCATAACCTTCGGCGAATGCAGAATAGGTTTTTTTTAACGTTTTAGAGTCCCTTAAGAAAGCCGCCGGCATTGTCTTTACATTTACTTAATTAACTTTTCAAAAATTCAAGCCTCAGAAAACATAGGTAAGCCTTCACATTTGGGCCTTTTTCGATTGTAAAACCCTTGAGAAATTGTTGGCTTTCATTTCATGTTTACTGAAATGAACCTCAAATAATAATCAAAGTAATCAACTTTAAAGTTACATTGAAATTACAATTAATCTAAGAATTTGATGTCTCAAAATCAGAGAAAAAACTAATATTTATTTCATTATTTATCTGTACATTTTTATTAAATTAATGTCTGTTAATATAATATCTTTTTGTATAATTAGTTGTTGGCTAAACATTTGCAGTTTTCCCTTGTTCTTTGTCTATTGAAATATAGGAAATTTATTTGAATTCCAAATTCAATGCGAATAATTTATAATCACTGCCCCATAACAGTCTATTTTAATTAATTACTATCAGTTATGTTGCTTATTATTCCATTCATTTAATAACTTTAATGATTAATTTATATTTCTCTAAGTGAAAGGTAAATAAGTTCTTTGTTCTTTTCGATTTCTTCAAGACATTAATTTGCAAAATAATTGGACAATTTGGATCAAATTATTTGCACATTTCTGGAGCTAATGGGGAAAGAATTCTTTAACTTTTGCTGTTGCCAAGCGTTGGATTTGCCCACGTAACCACAGATTTCCGACTTAGACTCTTTCTGGTGCTATTTCTGTGTTGTTGGCTTACATCCGCGTACAATTCAGCGTTCCCAATTGACATCCGCTTCAGTTTCAGCTTTTGACACATTTGGTTTTGGTCACGGCGATCGCTGGGTGATGAAGATGGTGATGATGCCACCCACATGGAGCCCAAAAAGATCGGTGATCCGTGATCGGGGATCGCGCTGAGCTTCTGTTGACACGAGCCGCGTGCTGCTCCGCGGAGAAGAAGCGTCTCGGAGTTCGGAGTGGCTGCCACCTTGGCTGGCTGCCCACACGGACAGACTCCGCTGTGAGATGCGAGCTGTGGTCGCTGTGGAAAGCGTCCTTGGTCGGATGCTGCGGCATCGTCGTGAGATTTAAATTAAAGGGGCTTGCCCCTCAGCCCCTCGCATTGTTTCTGGCGCTGGAGCTGCTCGCTAATTGATTGCACAGCCAGTTGTCTAATTACTCTGGCTTTAATTATGCTGCGAGCTAATGGGAAAGGTGTTAATGTATGCATGTATCCGTGCGATTTATAATTAATGGCCAGCCGTGGCATATAATTCTAGACGCCAGTGTAATTGCTGTGAACTTGGCCAGGCCGAGTCAAGCCAAGCCAAGTCAAGCCAAACCAAGCCAGGCCGCCACAAGCCGCATAAATAACTCCATCGCCTCTTTGGGCAACCTGCAACCTGTTGAGCGACATTCCCAACATCTTCGCCTCCATCAGGCGGAGCTGAGACCCTTAACCGGACCTCAAGAACCGCTGTACGAACGTCCTTGAACCGGCAGCTGAACTAAATTCCCGTTCTACTTGGGGTCCTTGAACAAAGGAGAGCTCGCATCGCGATCCGTTGATCTTGGTGAAGGGCAGGCACAGAGATCTGGCAGCTGTGATATGAGAGGAGACGTGCCCCCGCCTGCAGTTGCTTGAATTTATTTATAGAGAGAGATCGTTATTAGCTCGCCAAGGTTGTGCAATGACCAAAGCAAAGTCTCTGGCTAAAGAATCATCCGTAGATGTACACATCCGATCATTAATCACAAGAGACCTGCCACTCCAAGCTTGATTACACGAAGAACCCCCTGAATAATCCACTCTACTCCAGTTTGATTGTCATTAACGGAATGGCTTTGGCATTACACGCAGAAAAAGCCAACAAAGTTGTGGTTTAATGGTTTAAAGTTGTGGGAATTTATAGAAAGATGTATCAAAACTCGTTTACTTTTTGAAATTCATTAAGCTATGACCTGTTAAACATTACAACCTCCATTCGAGAACTCTATATTAATCCATTTCTATTCACATTTTCCTCTCTGCAGCTCAAGATTCCCTTCAACGTGACATTCGCTCTTCGTGCCCGCGATCTGGTGGTCAATATCGGTAGGAAGTCCCTGAAGGTGGGTCTCAAAGGTCAAGAGCCCATCATCGATGGCGAGCTGTGCGGCGAGGTGAAGCAGGAGGAGTGCGTGTGGGTCTTGCAAGACAGCAAGACTGTGATGATCACACTGGAGAAGATTAACAAGATGAACTGGTGGAGTCGCTTGGTCACCACCGATCCAGAGATTTCGACGCGCAAGATCAACCCGGAGCCGTCGAAGCTGTCGGATTTGGATGGCGAGACGCGCAGCATGGTGGAAAAGATGATGTTCGATCAGCGACAGAAGGAGATGGGTCTGCCCACCAGTGAAGATCGCAAGAAGCAGGATATACTCGAGAAGTGAGTAGTATTAGTACTGTAACAGAACTCTCATTAATTCCCCATTCTTTCAATTACAGATTCAAGCAGCAACATCCGGAGATGGACTTTTCCAAGTGCAAATTCAATTAGTTTAAACACTCAAAGCCTTACTTGTAAAACTTTCGCTTTTGCACTCTTCTCACTCTCCCCCACATTCGAAATGTGTGTATTCTCTACATCTTTCATCCTTCCCAACTAACCAATAAACTAATGCAAGCAAAATAAATATAGTTCGTGCGGCATTTAACATGAAAAACAAACGCAAAACCCGTTGAATTTTTAAACAATTTAATATGTTAAATACCAATTAGTTAGTGAAAGCTAAGGGGCACAAAAAAATCGATCATTCATGCAGGAAAGGGCGGGATGGAACCAGCTTGGTCATCTGCAAATAAGCCAAGGTAATTTCTCGCTTTTATGGCTGCCTTTTAAGCTGAATTTAAATCGAATTTATTTATTGGATTCCCGAACTGGATCTGGATCTGGATTGGAGGAATTACTTGTCTTTAACGGTTCTGGGTAATCCTCTTCATTTCAGCGAGAGGAGGAGGGTGTGGCCTCCGATCAGAATGTTTTTTAGTAGTTCTCTGGGTCAATGCTCTGATTAATTAATATATATATATATGTATATATTTTGTATATTTTTTACTGTTCACTTTTGAACTTGTTCTTAGTAGAGACGATCATAAATTAGTGCGACGGCTGTTTTAATAAATAGTTTCTATAGATATTATGCTGATTTGGCGAGCTCTGGGCTTTGACCACTTTGTAAAGTGCTAAGCAATTTTTTAATGGCTACGACTAATTTGGCAACTAATTTGTTGTCTTGGCTTTTGAAGTTATTTTGCGTATTTTATTTGCCACGCGCTGTGATTTTTTCGCATTTGCGATGAGAGCGTGACACGAGGCGGCATAAGTGCAATTAAATATATCGGTATTTTAAATTGCAACTTTGTAATGTATTTATCATATTTATGTTGCATATTTAGCCCAGAAAATGAGAGTATTTAAGTAGGGATAGCTAAATTCGAAGGAAATAAAGGGTTTTCCTAAAAATACATTTGAAATTGAAAGTTTAAATAGTAAAATATTATTTATATAAAACTTTGTTATACTATAAATTATAATATCATATAAAATCGATAAACTCCTTAAACTGTATCCCAACTTTAACCATCTCTATTTGATAAAAAACCACCAAAGTAGTAAAGACATTTGATACGCCCCGTTTAGTTGTTAATTCTCGTAGCTCATTAATTAAATAAAATGTTTCTCAAACTGTGTTTAACAAGCCGTAAAAAAGAGAAGCGTACGCCGTGTACGAACAATGCCAAAAGGCCCTAATTAATGAATGGCTATGACGGACGGTTTCCCCACATCGCGCGCAATGGGGTGGAGGCCAAAAAAGGAGATGGCTTTGGGATAGTAATCCCATCAAATCATCGTTTGTCATGCGAGAGGTCCCACAACTACTCAGTGCCTTACTTAATTAATTACCAATTAATATCATAAATTACTGTCAGCCGAGAACCCGCCAATTGCGCACAAAGGCATTGTGCAAAAAGTGGCATTGTCCCTAATAGCCAAAAATAAATTGTAACAAATTGTTTGGGCCGAGAGAAGCAAACATGCAAACAGAAACAGAACAGAACCCCGTCCGGAGCAGAACCGGATTTTTGGTTTGAGCTTAATATGTGGAATTTTGTTTGTTATAAATTGGAAAGTACCGAATGCTTTCGGTTTATATATCCGCTTCGGTCCAATTAGAAGGCAAACCGACCGGTTGACCGGCAAAAGAGACCCGGAGCCCGGCCGCCGGGGAAGGAGAAAGCCGGCTAATAAATGTGGTTAGATAATAGCAAGCCGCAGCGAATCGATTTCTGCATTTAGAATCTCGGGTGAGATGAGTGAGTGACTAATCACGGACAGCGATTAAAGGGAAATTTAGTTTCTGACCCTAAGGCGCTTTGCTAATTAAATTCCAGGCCGCAGTCAGGCTCTATAAATAGCACCTTTATTCAAATCAATTGAACTGTTAAATGACGCACGTGATGAATGCGTCTTGTGTCCAGCAGAGAAATCAATAAATATTAAATGTACGAAGAAATATAAGTAAAAAGCAAATCAACAACAATGGGAGCCATAAATAATGAATCCGGGTGCCGTGCCGGGTTCTACTGTTGTTTCTGCTGTTCTATTCGACTCGCTTTGTTTTGTATTTTATTATTACTTATTTCGACAGCTGAAAATTTTTGGTAATTTCGAGTGTTTCCCACATCAAACACAGAGTCGAACACGGAGAGTTATAGCGCAAATTATTCCTCTGGGGCGTTCTCAGCTTGTTTGAGACGGTCGGTCGGTCGGTCGGGTCGCGTGGGCTATTCTATTTTTTCCCCTCGCAACTCATTTTTTATGCTGGTAATTGCGGCACATTTGTTATTTTTAGCCATTTTTTTCGAGTCTCGTTCCTCGCCCCTTAAGTATAACAGTTCGGGAGGGGGGCTTTGGGTAAATCGGGAATGGGAGGCTGGGTCTGGTGATCAGGGCTGATGACTCTATTGTGAAGCTGGCGCGTCATGTTGCCGGTCACGCCTCATAAATTCGTCTAGACTTTGGCTCAGACAAAAGACTTAGGCAACGAACTCGCATAGAAATCTCCGCTGGAAAGTTTCGCTTTGCCAGGTTGCCAGGCAAAAGGCAGGTCGCCTTTTGTCCAGTTTCTGTGATCGGCTTGAAGGTCAAGCATAAAACTGCAGTGGCCATAACAGTAAATACCTTAAAGCCAAGAGACATAAAAAAGAGACAGCGAAGAGGGAGAGGGAAATGCTTAAAGCCGACTTATAATGTTAACCCTGTTCGTGTGACCTGTCTTTTGACTCGCTTAAGAGACACAATTAATTTCTGGTCACAGTAACACTTTAGTAAATAATTTTTAAAATTAAATTATGTTCTTCAATTGATTTATGTTTTTATTACAATTAATTTGCATGATTTATTTAACAATTAATGCATAAAGCATACTTTTAATTATTACAAGTAATTTGTTACTTTAATTCATCTTGAAAATAAGCGGAAAATCTTTATTGAAACCTCGTTGATTGCAAAATGCATTGCACTGCCATAAATCAGCAGGAAATAGTGCGTATAATTAAATCTCCCGGCACAAGCTAATCACCAGCCATAAAGCATAAATTAAGAATGAATAAAACGGATTTGACTGATTGAGTCATCAAGCGAGAATGTATTTTTAATCCCTACATATAAGTATCTTTAAGAATTGTATTGATACGACAGGGTTAAGGTTGCTCAAACGAGAGAGAAGGGAATTCCCCATGTTGTGTTAAGCTGGAGGCCCGAACCACAGGCCCCGGTGGGCTTGTCACCATGGAACACCATGGAGTTCGGTGTGGAGGTGGAGGAGGAGATGGAGTGTCGAGTGGCAAGTGCCAAGTGTGTGTGGCTTGAGGGGACCCTGGCAATGCCATGGTTGGCCGGGTCCCGAGATGTGCAGACAGGCGGAGATTAATGTCGTCGACTTATGGCCATTGTGGCTGCCATTTCGTCAGCCGATCGTTCAAGGGTTCTAAGCGCTGCATGTCAATAGTATTATATGGCTGAATATATCCGGCTGCGTTCCCGGACCTGATTCATGCTGCAGTTGGCCTGCATTTCCATACATATAGAGTCGTATTTATTGTATTTATTTTGTTGCCGGGCTTGTGCCGCGCTGCCTGTGGTTTTGCCTTCACTTTTTGGCCTGCCATTGCCTGCAGGAATTTCCAATTAGCTTTGGTTATCGCACAATTTGCTTTTGGCCTGGCCTACTGCATTTGCATATCGGGGCTCTGAGCGATTTATAGATGCTATTAGCCAGGTTTTTTTTGGGGTGATTGCTAATTTATGAGGGGTTTTAGGGGATTGCATCTAGTTAAGGAGGCCAGGGAAAGTAACCTTTTACCACAAAGGAGTGCATAATTATATAATATCTTTTTATCTCTTAAGATTGGTTAAATAAACTTTTTATTTACATGTATTCAGGTGTTCTATATCTTTACCAAATGTTGTATTCAATTTCTCGTTTTTTTTAAATATTTTTTCATGATATTTGGCTTTTTTTTTGTTGCCAACTGCTTAGCTTGGCCCAAATCATGTTGTTTGCCTGCGGTATACAGCAGCTGTTTAACCGTTCGCCGCTTTTGATAGCGATCTATTAATTGGCCATTTTTGGCAAATTATTTGCCGATTTTTTCATCGATTTTAATGCTTTGTTTTCGGCTTTATCTTTTGTCTGAATTATGACTAATTTTCTGGTATTTAGAGTGCGGGAGACGACTACTTTATGAGGGTTTTCTGTGGGCTGATATTAATATTTCATTTCATAAAGTCTTTTGCATATGAGAAAGTTGTGTTTGCTATATAATTTATTGACATATCTCTCTTTTTGGACTTAACTCTTAGATGAATGACACATTCTCCTTTGCATAACGATCTAAATTTAAAGTTCTCTCGGTTTATGCTGGCTTAATATTATTTTTTGTAAATTTAATGATAAACAAGTCGTATGTTTGTCCAGTGGCCATCGTGGGTGGCCGACAATCATTCATCCAAATGCGAGGTGGGAATGGCCGGCGCAATCAAAGTTATTAATAACACAACAATATAGTATCATTTGTTAAACATTTTATGAATTGCTGTTCTTTATGCTGTGTTCATCGCCCGAGAATGTGGCGTGAAAGGCAGAAGTTGATGCATCTGGGAAGGGGATTGGGAACGGGCCTGGGATCGTGATAGGGTCTAATGCATATCTAGACAGATATGCAGTAAATGGACTTGGACAATTAGAGAATGATTTCACTCGATTACACTTTGAATGGAGGAAGTTCTTGGGTCAGACTTCAAGATTGCATAAGTGATTTTTAAGACATGATTGCATAATTTCTCATGAGATCTCTCTTGTTATGTGCCAGCTCATGGAAAAGCAATTAAAAGTATCTTAATCGTAAAGTAATCGATTGATTTTGCGTAATAACACACTAAGAAGATGTATTTAACTAGATTTTTAATGGTTTAGAAGATTATATTAGTGCAGTTTTGTACTTACACGTTTTTTTAATATATAGCTAGAAGCATTACGCTTAATCTTGTAAAGTTCAGTAATTTCCAAACACTTTAAAGTTTACATGAATGTAATTACCTGCTCATTCGCTACTCTTATAATTAATTTGTAATATCCAAAACCTTTTATTTTTTTATCAGTTTTAGATCTTTGGGTTTTTATGATCATTTACGATTCATTAGCTAATTAATGGCCCGGCTTTCCTGACCTCTTCAATTAACACACTATACCAAAGAGGTGAGCGGGGGGACTGTTTGTGCACTTGCATAATTATTCACACGTCTGGCAAGTTAAATATAAAACAAAAGTTAAATAAAGGCCGAGGAAAAAACCAACAAAAAACTGTCATTAAAGTTGACACGGGAAATGCCCCACGAAAAAGGGTGAGCAGAGTGCAAATTGTGGAGGGGGATGTAAACAGGGTGGGGAGGGGGGTCGTATACTTAACCCAAAGAAGCCCCCTTGAGTTTACATTCCAGGGCGTGGCAAATATTTATTTTGTTTTCACATTTATTTTCTATTTACATGGATAGCTTCTCACTTGGTTTGTTTGAAGAGACGAAAGGGGTTCCCCTTGCTCTAGACACACAGTAAATGTACCTAAGGTACAAGATTAAAAGTCTATTTATTATAAAATAATGATAAAAGTGAAACGTATAATATAGCTAATGCTTTATTATATATTTATAGAGATTTTTCTGAACAAACAACCAATATTTTCACTAAATTACATTGATGGTACAATTACTAAAATAGTACAACTTAAGAATGGGTAAAGAAATTTCAAAGAATTTTAAAGAATACATTTTTTATTTATATTTGATGATTTGATAAAGATGCATTTTAATATTATTATCAATAAAATAATCAAATTAATGGTAAAGTAAAAATGTACCAAGTCTGCATTAATTTTAATTGCAATAAGTATGAAAAAATTATGAGCTAATTTATTAATTTCTTAAAGATTCAACCGATTTTCATTAATATAATATTAATGTTTGTTATTAAAAGCTTTAAAAATCCGTACTTTCAATTATTTTCCCAACAAAGTACCAAAGTATTTCCAATCCGTACAATTAGTTCCCCAACAAAGTACCTAAGGGTACATGATACCCGTAATTTATGGCCAATAGCTTTAAAAATTAATGTAAAGATAAACCCCAAAAAAATACTATTTGCAGGCAAATCTCACAGAACAGCTGATAGCCAGTACGTCCACCCTCCCAGCCCCGCCGATCGCCGATGGCTGCTTAGCGTGTTCATGCAAATTCGACCTTGACACAATTCCGTTTCATAACAGAGAAGCAAACAAATGAGCGAGGGAGGCAGGCGAATACCCAACACACAACACCCATGTGTGTGAACGAGTGTGTGCGGGGCGACACACATAACGAGCGACGGCGGCGAGGTGGCAGCAGGTGAGATGGAGACAGAAACCCGTGTAATAACTCAACCTCAAGTGCGGGCCAACTAAAAAAAAAAAAAACAATAAACAACAACAAAAAATCTCCACTTTTTTGCGGCTTTTGCAGTGAGAGAAATTTTGAGGGATTCTAGAAAAATAACTAGAAAATATGTGTTTTAATTTAATGCAATTAAAATTATCTTCATATTAATATAAAGAAATATTGAAAGACGTTTTAAAAATAATTACATCATTATGAATAGTTAGAAAAGACATTTTAAAATAGACATCACATAAAAAATTCTACATTTTAATAGATTATTTTATTTGTTGATTTAAAAAAATAAACTCACTAGTGATTATATAAATATAAAGCAAGAAGATTTGTATTTAAAGGTTTAAGTTCCCAATAATTATCTTAAAAAATGTGAATTTAAATTTTCCGAGCCTTAAAAAAATTTATAATATATTATACATATATAAATAGTTTATAATATATTTAATTCTTTATATATCCTTTCCCATATATACATAGTTTTTTATTTATTTATTTGTGTTCTTAAAATATCTTCCCCCTGTGTAGCCGCTGTCGTTACACGTCGCTACCTCGCGTTTATGTTCGCCACCGGCATTCACATGGCCAAAACGGCTTACGAAAACTGTTTTTAGTTTACTGCCAAGAAGTCAAGTCTGAGAATTGCATGCTCTGAACTTTGCTGGATTTTCTTTGGAGGATTTATGGGGGAGGTGGAAACCGAGGTGTGGGTGCGGGTGTGGACTTGCACAAGCGATGAGCAGCATGCGATGGGGGGCACTCATTGGGAATTCTAATAAAATCGAGCCCAGAACTGGGGTCAGGTCAGATCATCTCACGATCTGTGGATCCAAGCCGGGATCTTTAAGGCACCCATCCCCATAGCGATCCCAGATCGGATCAGATCAAAGGGAGCTACCGGCAAATTTTGAGTCATGTTTCGGTGCCAAAATGGCTGGTCTGGCTAAAAGGAAAAAAATATTTATGATGGGGGATAAGAAACAGAAATCGAGACCTCCCCTGAACACAATGAACTTCTAATTAATTTCAATTTCATGGGCTTTGTTTTTGCTTTTCCTCTTAGGAGGCAGCCAACTTAATTTCTATTATTAATTAGTTAACACATTTCGCGCATTAATGAAGGAGCTCTCAAAGCGACTCATCGATGGCACGTGGAAGCATTTGTTTTATCGTTCCCCGTTCCCCATAAATATGCACATATATCTATTGCCACTGCCCTCCCTGATCTGATGGGAATACATTCTTGGCCGGATTTCATTCTTCAAGCGGACACCTTGTGCCGGGGATTTGCATGGAATTATGAAGGTAAGGCAATCAACGGATTTCGCGTGTGTGGCAGGTGACATCGGGTATCTTGTGAATGGGAGCTGATTGGAATAGTTGATAGGGAAGTTTAGAATTTATTGCCCAAGAGTATTCGCAGATAAAGTGATAAGTTATACTGCAAAAGTAAATCCTTTAATGGGTTCCGATTTGCATGCCTCTTAAGCAGTTGAGAGAACAAGATATTGGTTCTATGATTAAGTTGGTTGCCATGATTGAGAATAATGTAAATATTAATTAACTCAATTATAGGTTGATTAAGAAAACAATCTTTTGCATGTGATGAGCTTATTGGCTATTAATTAAATAATAGCCAATAAGCTCGCTATTAACCTTTCTAAAATGTAAAATAACATTTTAGCACATTCTATTATTACTTTTGTTTTCTGTTTTATAGAATATTATACTCTTAAGACATTTTTCCAACTTAGAACAGTGAATTTAGTTCTCATTCTTTAGTTCTTCTCAAACTTAATGTTTATGATTTCCTATCCTGAAAATCACTTCCCAAGCTTCTCATTTCTCACGTTCCTAAATCAGATAAAATTCTAACATCTTTTTGACAAACTTCCTTCCTTTGTGATCTCTGTTTTGTTTGCCACAAAAATAAATTAATCTGGACTTAATTCATTTTTTCGAAAGTGAAAATGCCAGAGCCAAAACTGAGATCCAGATGGCAATTCCAAATCCGTTTCGGTCGCAGTCATTATCCGATTTAAAGATCAGCCCCCACAACAACAAAAAAGGAGACTCTTCAGAATGTTTATTTGTGTATCTCTTACACAACAATAAATTATAACGATTTTTTGTGTGCTACCAAATTGGACGGTTGCTTCCCCATTCTTGCTCACAGCTGGATATTCAGATATTCACGTGGGTGCTGGCTGCTGACTATATATGATATTGTCAAATCCGAGCCCGAGAAGTGGCAGCACATCTACAAAGTGAAGGGAAACCTCAGTCTGGGAATGCGATCGACTTGATTGAGTTTAAGTACGAGTATTTCGCTTTACTTTTCGGTGACACGTGTCCCCAGAGTCGAGGGGTTCGTAAACTTTATATAGCTTCCGTCGCGGAACAAAGCAGCCTCCGCGCGACTTAATAGAATTTGTTATTAACTCTGAAATTAAACAAAATTGCATGGCTGAGCAGAAATTGCCCAACACTTAACATTTACTTTGCCGCTTTTTTGTTGTGGCCTTTTTTGCTTTTATTTGAGAATTCTGCACAAGGTTATCAAACACAAACACCACCAGCACCGAAACCAAATTGAATGCAATTAAAGTTTGCATTGAAAGCCGCCGAAAAATTGCTTCTTTTTAACTATTTTAATAACCGAATGCAATTTGCAGTTCATTCTCGTTGTGTGTGTGTGGGTCTGAAGTTTGTCTAAGTTTTCGATTCTTTTAGCCACGTCTTTGGCCACCGAACAAAGTGCAATAAAATTTAGCAGGGCAACACCATTTAGAATTGTTAAGCTTAGAAGTGATTTCGGAAAATAATTTACCAAGACCAAGAAACAAGAAGCTGGAAAATTGGGTGTCTAATTAAAATTGAATGTGCTCTTAAGTCAATAAACTTCGCGTTAAATCACAAGAATGTTTAATGAAATTATTATTTATTAATTTAGTTTCTATTAATTTATATAAGAATAAATTCAATATTTTACTTATATTATATACACTAATTAATATACTGGGGAAATGTATAATTATTTATAATTAATTATTATTATGTGTAAATATTTCACACATTTTGTGGACTATAAATTTAATTAAAAGGAAAGGTAATAAATTTATTATAAGCATGTACTATTGTTACATATTGTTACAATATTATATTTGAAGGGTTAATCAATAAATTATTATATGTATAAAAGAAATGGAAAAATAAATTGTTAGGCAAAAATTTAACTATTTTAATTAATGTTTATACGTCAAGAACTTCTGCACGAAAAGTTATATTTTAACGACATAAATGTACCATTTCTGCTTAACAACTTTATACAAAAAAAAACTATAGTTATATTGTCCATATTATTTTACATTTAATGTATTAAATTTTGTTTTTTCCAATCACCAATATTCACTTCAGAAACCTTATTTAAATATGCTTTATTATTTATATTGCAAAATCTAATTAAATATTTAATAAACATCACATATAAAAATTTAAAGACCGATTTCAAAACAATTTCGAAATATGGCAATTAAAGAGAGTTCAAGCAACATTAAAGAAAAACCCCGCCAAGCAATAATTCCAATTTACTTATTGATCAATCCACTGAGGCTTAACTTAAACTATAAAACATATATGTATATATATATATATATATATATATATATATATGTCGCGAAATTATGATGAATGATGGGATTGGGAAAAATTTGCAATTGCCAAGAGACGTAAAAAACAAACCGAAATAAGAAAAGGAGACAAATGCAGAAAAACAAAAAATAAAACAAATTGTAAACACGTTTTTTTCACTCTTTTTTTAGCCATTGCGGTGTGCCGCCTGGCATTAATGGGCCAAGAGGCGTGGCACTTTTCGGAGGCGGCACAAAGACAGGCCGCCGACTTGTCACGCACATTTCTGCGGTTGCTCTCGCTTAGCCTACTTAACTTGTTAAAGTTAAAGTTGCAACAACACAGTGTATCTATGTATCTTTTTGGTGGGATAAATTTGTCATTTACCTGCTTGGGCGCATCCATTTTTGACCAGGTGAGCGCAGTTGTGGGTGTGAGTGGGAGAGACGATTGGAATTCAATTGGGCCTCTCTTTCGCTTCTTACTTTTGTGTATTGTATTATTTTTATTATTATTATTTTGGCGGTGTCTTCACTTGGGCTACTTTGCGGCGTGTATTTTTGGATTTATTTGTTTGTTTTGAAGGTTATCAGTGAAATTCGTCACTTTTGATTTTTTATTATTTCGATTATTTCGATTTCAGTTATTGGGACTTTCCTTGTTATCGGTTCAGTTTCGATTTATGCTTTCAGATTCTAGTTTATCGTTATCAGTTTGCAGTTTCTTTTCCTGCTCGAGATTAAATACTTGATTTCGATACCCAAAGTCCTTCGATTTCGTTATCGATCGATCACTTTCGATTGCAGGAGGCAACAATTTTGAATTGACACTTTTTCAACTAGTTGTTGTTGGTTCGATTTTTCCGTTCGCCGCCACAACTTTAATTCGAATTTGGAAAAGATTAATTTTCGCATTCACCGGGCAAACTCGTTCGGGACTTAAAGTTTTTGGCGGTAGTTGGCAAATGTAACTCAGTGGTTTTTCATCTATTTTTTTTCTAACTCTATCTTTAACTCTAAGCTGGCTGACTGCTCTGCTGGCGCGTGCACACTCCGTTGCGGCTGTGCTGAGACTAACTGCGACTGCGGCCGCCCGACGCTTCAAGTATTAAGAGAAAAAACTACATTAAACATTATTTGCTTTGGGGGGCCGCCTGCAAACACAGATACTCGGTCGAGCACACACACACACTCGCACAGCTGCAGCACACACACACACACACATACACCATGACAGACATGGCTATAATTTGTACGACGCTCGGCCGATCTGAACTTTTGTGGTTAATGCCAAAAGTTGGCTTCTGCTCGAGTGGCCCGAAGTTGGGCCGAAGTTGCGAAGAAGCTGCGACCGGAGTGGGCGTGGAAGTGGGGTCAGAAGTGGACTACGGGTACAGAGGGAAAAACTAAGGGGAAACAATTTTCACAAAAAAAATATATCAATAATATATAGGCTTTTATAAAATCTCTTTCTTAATATATTGAAATTATATTGCAATTGAAGTTTATATTTATGATTCATTAAATACTATAAATATAGCAATTTAAATATATTATATTTATTTAATATTTAATCTAAAAACTAATTGATGAACCATACATAAATAAAATAAAAAATCTTGTCAAAGAGAATTAGCGTACTTTGATTTATAGCTGTTTGTAACAGTGTAGACTATTTTCCAGCTAGACTCAGTTGGAAATTCAAGTGAAAAGCACTTGATAAGTGTCCCGATCCATTCAAAATAATACTTTCCTTTTTTAATTATATATAATGTACTATATTGATATTAGATATTTAGATCTTCAGATATTTTTTCTTTGCTATTTTGTATCTAACCAGTCTTTTTACCTAGTGTACCTGCATTTGAGCAGAACCAGATACAAAATCAAGGTCACCTTAAGCTTCCGTTTCTTTCATTGCGATTTCTTTGCTTATTTTCTTTTTTGGTTGAATTCATCTGCCTTATGTAATGCAGTTTTAATTGAACATCTTCCTCAGGGCGGGGAGATTCCCAAGGCATGATGTTTTTATTTTGCGGCAAATTGTGAAATTGTGTAAGGTTTTTACCTTATTTTTTTTTTTTGTAGTCCGCTGCCATTCCGCACGTACACAAGAGATGGAGATAGAAAAGCGTGAGCAAGAGAGAGCAGTGCCGGCAACGACCTTGACACATATTTGGTGCCGAAGTCAACGACCAACGAAGCTGCCTCGTGGAAAACTCGTTACTGTTGCGACGGCTTTTGGGCGGCTTTTCGGCCAGGTGAGTCACGCGGAGAAAGAGTTAAAGAGATGGTGAGAGTGTGGCAAACAGGTGTATCTCTTTGCCATGAACTTGAATTCGATGGGGGGCTTCGTGCTGAACGAATCTGTAACACAGCTCACATTGAAGGTCAATTTATAAGGCAGAAATAACACAAGATTGATCTGTTTCACTCAGGGAATGTTCGAGATACAAAAATGGTGAAATAAATAAGTACACAGTTTTTATTTAAAAATATAAAATTATGTATTCCAAAATGTCATAGATAAAGAATTGTACCAGACTAAAGAACTTCCAACATTATCAAAAATACACTTCATTGTTTTATTTAAAAGTATTTTTAACCATTAACGTAAGCGTGCAAAAAAACGTGACAGTTAAAGAGTCTGCCCAAAAGTCGTAAAGAAGATTTATGTTATGTATGGGCCACAAAATGATCATTGGTTGTAAAGGCAATTGTATAATACTGACAAATTAATAGTCGCAGTTATGACCATTAAATGTAAGAGCCTAGTAAAAATAATGGCGAATTAGTGAGGCATCGTAAATTAAGAGTTTATACAATCCAAAGCATAGAAATACAACAAAGTATAAAACACGAGAGTAATTTATAAGAAACATCTGCCTAAACTTGAATTTCATGAACTCAGCAGAGCATTTTATGGGCATTTCATCAGCTGGGAATTAAAGCAAGACATTTAATAAATAAATCTGATAAATTTTGGGAACTCCCCCGAGATACGCATAATCAGATGCATATTTTAAACAGCTTATTTATTTGTTTAAAGTTTCTTTGCTGTTGTCTTTGTGTTATGTTTGCAGTGTTGTCGTTGGTCAGTTTTGTTTTGTTTGCCAATGACGGAGCAAATTTTCCAGGCCAACAGCTTTGAACCCTTCAGATGCCAGTAGTTTTTTTTTCTGGGACAACTCTCCCCGGCCTAAACGGCTCGGTTAACATTCAGTTGCAAATTGCTGTTAATTTCCAACTAAAATATTTACACCGACAGACAATGGCGGCGGAGAAATAAGTGGATCAAAGCTGGCCCCAAAGAACCTTGATAGTGCGAAACGCCTGAAATGCAAATTAAAAGCCAGAATAGATGCTTATTTCGGCAAGCCGATAGTTGTATACCCTTTAGGAATGTCACAAAGCAGAATAAATCAAGTTTTTTGGGCATAAAACAACATTTAGTGTGCTTATATTATAAGCAAATTATTATCGCACCCAAAATACGAACCCCTCAGTAAATCCCAAACACCATTACCATTACGATTATATCCCCTGCAAGGGTACAATAATATTTTCCCTGCTCTCCGGGCAGAATTAAAGCCAGACCCCTTCGGCGAGGTCTAATCTCTGGAGGGGGTCTGTCTTGGCTGCGGAGTCTTAGCCACAGTCAGCTCGCTTTGACAAATGCCACAAAAGCCTTGGCAACGACTTACCACCAACCATCTTTCCAGCTGCCAGCTCTCTTGGCCAGTTAAGCCGTCGATGACTTTAATTACAGTTATTCGAGCTAACGGCGTCTGAGCTGACATTTGCATGGATGGTTTTTTATTATTATTAATCGCACAGAAAAGAGAACCAACCCAAGTGCAAAAGTCAAGATTTCCCGGGTGGGAGTTTGGGAATTTGCCCAATCCAAGGTGCGATTGTGTGCATGGATGGATGATTTGTGCCTGGTGAGTCGCAAAGTTTAGTACTCATTAGTATACAAATTTATGTTATGTACTAGGCAGAAATATTGCAATTGCAAGTATTGACAACTATTGCATAATCCCAAGTCCACGAGCTTTGCCTATTAAAATACTGCAATAAATCAGGGTTTCATGCAAGATGTTAATAAGTTAAATGTTAAGCGAAATGGTCATGCAGGGGTTTTATTTCTATTTTATATGGGTGACATAATCTTAATAAAATGCCTGAACAAATAGGTTGTATTATGCACTGGAGATAATAAAGCAAAATAGTTAAATATAAAATATTAAAATTAATTTTTTTTTCTATATGATATTATTCATGCAGTGTTATTACTTATCAGAATATATATAGCACATATTATTTATATTATATTATACATTTAAATATTCATATATTACTCATACGCAGTGTTGCCTCCGCTGGCATATCTTATTAAGACTGTAATAGCCTTTTTTAGTTATATACAACGTCTTAATACCCTATATTATAAAAATACTTAATATATTGCATATTATTTATAGATTTTATCATAACATTACTCATAAGTAGTATTTCTCATGCTCTGAAAATAGTATCACTCATACGCAGTGTTGTTAAGACAATATATTCTATTCCTCATACGTAGAATTTTCCATATCACTCTTACGCATTGTTGCTAACATAACCCCATATAAATAACGTATTATTTATTTAATATATATTATGCATTTTATTTTTATTATTACATCACTCATACGCACCGTTGCCTCGGCTGACATATCTTATTAAATCTTAACCTCTAATTTTTGTAACTGTCCAACAATTTTATAACCAATACCATAAAATATAAATTATTTAATTTATTCTATGCCTCATGCGTACATGCTTTGCAAATAATATCACTCATACGCAGTGCTGTCAACACAACCCTATGAAAATTATATACATATAGTTTAATTTTATTATTATCACATCACTCATACGCAGCGTTGTCAGGACTGACTTATCTTATTTAAACGACTATTTTTTGTTGTATCCAACATTTTCATACCCAATTACCAGCCAGCGTTACTAAAGCCATAACTAATATAAATATTTTGCTGGATTTTATGACAACTCTAATTAATAATAGGTGTTAAATGAGTTTGCCAAAAAACTTAAACGACGCGTACAGCAGGAGAGAGAAGTGCTGAAGGGGATATATCAATGTCGCATTGGTTATCGGCCGGTGAACCCAAACTCTAGTATTAGCATTTTTGCGCTGGCCAAAGGCCATAATTTTGGCAAATCAATTCGCTGCGCTCAACATGAGCAACTTAATAAATAAGATATTAATAAATATAAACTGTCAGTCTACCTGGCCGGCGACTCAGAGCGACGTGTGCAGCTGTCATAATTTCGGACTCTGAAAAGCGGTACGGGGAACTCGTGCCTCGTTCAATTTTTCGGTAGCTCAATCAAATTATAAAGCCTGAAAGACGACGGACGACGGACAACATCAGCAACAGCACACTACACTGGGTAGCAAATTATTTACAATTTATATGCACACAATCTGCGAGCCGGCAACTGTGAAACCTTCAACTGCGGTTTAGCATTAGAGCCGATTTTGGCCAGATTTCACTGTGGTAACTGCCCTTGCCACTGTTTGCTAAACGTTCTCTAAGGTTGCTGGGAAAGTTTTCATCTACGGAATGCTGAATGCCAAACGCAGGTCGGAGACCAGAGTCAAGGTTTTTAAGTTTTTAATCATTAAAGGGTTTTCGAGAATTACATTGAAAGTTAATTAATTGAATTCCTTGACATATGGCTCTGCGTTTTTTATTAAAAACAGATTTCTAATCTTCCAAAAGTTAAATAATGGTAATAAAAATAAACTCAAGACATTAACAGAGGCATTAAAGATGTTCTTTAGTAATTATTAAAAATACATGAAAAAGCATCTGGTCAAAAATGAGTTGTATTATTTAAATGCATTTAAAAACAATAAATTTTAAGTAATAATATATTATTAGGATAATTTACTGACACAAATTACATTTATTTAATTCCTTAGCAGCTTCTGAATTGCATATAAGCTATACAAGTTATTACATGTATGGTATATCGGTGTGGTTAAAATTTAAATACCAGTTAAGACCTAAAGTCAAGCAAGTAAAATTACAAAATCACAATTACAAATTATCCGTAAACCAATTAATTGAAAAATTACACAATCTATCAGCTTAGCAACAAATCAATAGACGAAGTAATAGCAGTAATAGCAATAAGTTACACTATAATTAGCTGACAAAATGGAACCTTATTTATACTCTGCAAGAAAAAATGATTTAACATGAAATAAATTTTGTAATAAATTAAACTTCATTCACAAGGTAATTGAATATTGTTTCGTGGTAATAAATCTAACATTTAAAAATTAATGAACTGTAACGTTGTAAGCATAAAATTGAAAATAAAACTTGATTTCCATAAATACCATAGCTTTTAAAGGAGAAATCTAAAAGAAGACTTGTTATTTTCATGCAGTTTTGCATGATACTTAAAAATAATTTAAATTTAATTAAAAAATCAATTTAAATGAATGTCCATTTAATTTATATTACAACACATTCAACAAGAACATATACATAAGATCAATATGTTTATATTTATAAAATTAACCTCTGATCCTCTCTTTAATTAAATTATTTTAAGAAGCTACTTTTCCATTTAGCTGACCAGCTGCAAAACACCATCATTAATGGTTAATTAAATAAGGAATGTGTTTTTATTAATTCGGCGAGACTTGTTACATTTTAAAGCGTTAAATGGCAAACATATTTTGAGCACTTGATGGCGGCTTAGCTTGTTATTAATTTTGCATTTGCCGCCACCTGGCTTCCTGCTCTTTGTTCGGGGTTACGTCCGTCCCAATGGCTAATGGCCAATTTCGATTCTTTATAGACCATTAGGAAGAGACCGGCCGACAAGTATAACAACTCACTTAATGGGCATTACTCATCTGGCATCGCCACGCTCCGCGACCTTCGCGAGTGGAGGCGCGCGCTGGAGGAATATAATCCAAGACCGGAGGGCTGGACACGCATCGCGGAACTGAAGTCGGAACGGAACGGAACGAACCTCTCTCGGTCTTGGACTCTTTGTCTTTGATTTATTACGAAATCTTCGCGCTAATTGCCCTCGAAATGTAATCCACTTCCCACAATTTTTTCTAGGTGCGACTTCCTAGGAACTTCCTAGTTTCAATTAGACTTCAATTGTGCAGCCAAGCGTTGGGACCATTAGTTGGTCACAGGGTCACCCGGCTCGACTCCGGATTCTGATTCCCACGCCAACGCTTTTCGATACTGTTTTGCATTCATTAATGGGACAATCTCCGGCTCGTTCGGTTATCTAATGAATGCGAAGCGAAACCCCTGCCAGGTGACTGGACGGATCATTTGGCTTATATAAATAAACATTAGAGACAAGTTCAAGTTGATAATTGTCTACGAAGTACAACAGAAATAATACAACAAAGAGGCGCGAGCCAGTTCGTGAGCACATCTGGTCTGGAGCCCGGTTTCGCGGCACTCGATTCCCCAGATTCTCGGATCTAGTCAATCAATTGCCTCAGAAAACGCTCCGATCCCCATTTGGCTCTCGGGTAATTTAGCCAAACGAGTGGGCTCAGAAAAAATGGCCAAAAGGGTTAAGTGCGATGGCAAAATCGCAAATCACGGTAATTATGAACGCGGCCGCGGCACTTGCAAAATTAGTCGACTTGGCAAACGCTACGTGCATTAATTGTGCGGTCACATAAAACAGGCCAAGAGGGCGGCCCAATCGAGGGGCATTCCAGAGGGGGGTAGGGGAAAACAGGGCTATAACAGGTGGCAGGGCTAATGCAGCTGCTACTAAATATGAACTCAAAGTTACACTGGACTACATAAGGTATAAGTAGGATATTTGTAGGGGAAATTGAGGGGTTTTCTTTCCACTTCTTCAATTCCTTTAAATTTATTTATGAAGAAATTTAAGGTTTATTTATTAATTTATTTATCTATGAATTTATTTATTAATTTTTTTATTTATTTAATAATTTATTTGTTTATGTATTTATTTATTTATTTATTTTTTTATTTATTTATTTATTTATTTATTTATTTAAGAAAAGTTACATCAAAAACATGTAGTAATCTATGAAGATACAAAATTCAGTCTTTTACTTTTGTAAAACTTTTAAAATCTTTGTTAATCAAGTGCTTAAACATTTATATATTTCCTTAATTGTGTTTTAATTGTAGGAAAGCCAAAAACATCAGTAAGAAATTCAGATGCAAGACAAAAACCCCTTCCCGCAATTTTTTTTTAAATTTGTTTCATTATATTCATTAAATTTAAAATTTTAATCAATATTTATAGAATTTACAGCTCCTAAAAATCTAGTTTGTAAACGAATATATTAAGGATTTTTAAAACGAGAAAAGAAATAAGTATGAAGCAAATTGTTTTAATGATTCATAAAAATTTTATTTTTAAAGAATGCATTACTAATGTTAATTATTATATCATAACATATACTAGCTTTTACAGAATTCTATAAATATTCAAAGATTTTTATTTCACATGTTATAAAGATATTTACTTGTACATGTATTTTTCATAGGAGTAATTTTTTGTTTAATTCCCTAAATTATTTATTAGCTCCTTAACCCCGCTGTCGAGTGTCTAATGCCTCAATTGCAAATTCGAATTTCAAATATGTGTCATTTGCGGGCGCAACAATTTTCTATACATCTCAACACAAATGCACAAATTTTTTAGCCGCATTTCCACATCTGTTGAGTTATGAATGCAAATGCTAATGCAACTGGCTGGCTTTAAATTTATATATGTATATATATCTATACATATCCATCTAACTATCGATGTAGTGCATCGGCAACAGATGCGGATTAGAAATAGAAAAAAAGGCCCGAAGAGAATCTACAAATTAGACACGACTTTTTTCAGCTGGCGAACACGATCCGAGACTCAATATGCAAGGCAAACGGAATGACAACTTTTAAATGGAATATAGTATATATAATGGGTGCACTAAGAGAAGAGTAGTTCTAAAATAAATTAGGTAAACATTTTATAAAAGAATCCAATTTGTTCCAAGATTTCTATAGATTTCTTGTGGAAAAGTTAAACATGCAGGGGTTTTTTATGTAAAAGTTTTTATTATGGAATAGAATTGCCTGTCTTATGCTTCCAAAATATATCTGCAAATCTTTTTCTCTGTGCTTGAATATGATTTTCAAACCGTATGCATATCAGACCGTCCGAGATGAGACTGCAATTCCATGGAGCATTTAATTAAGCAGCAGCAGGCAGCAACAGGCAGCAGCCGTAGGTGCTAATCAACAGCTTACCCTTTTTCTGCTAATTGGACTTAAATTGCAGGCCACAAAGTGACTAGTATGCAACTATGGTTGGCGGGGGGAGGAAGGTGACGCGATGTGATCTTTGGCGGTGGCCTTGTCTAGGGCGCACAGCTGTGCACACATTCTGAGCGAGATTTATGGCCAAAGCTGTTGCTAGTCAGCTGGCCCTCGCTTTCGAGCGCCGAACAGCTGGCAGCGTTTATCGCCACTCAGAACCACCCACCCACCGCCGCCCCCTAAGTGCCAAGCAGCGATCACCTCACCCCCTCCCCCCTTGGAAATTACAAATTACATATCAATCATCCGGCCGCAATTGACCCTGGGAGTTGATCAGTTGGCAATTTTCATTTCATTCCCATTTGGAATTCATTCTCAATCGGATTTCATTTGATTTTCATCCGAACTTTGTATATATTTTGGCAAATGATTCAGCACATCTGGCGCCAGCCAATCGCGCGCTAATTTATGCATAAAAAATACGTTTAAAATATGTGAAATATTTACGCTGATTTTGAAGTTTTTATGTGGAATTCTCATGCGAATTCTTAGGAAACTGCAAAGCGCGTAGCCGCAGAATTAAATTAGCAAAAAACAGCAATAAATTTAGTAAGAAAACGCAACTGGCGCCAGTTTTTGTTAATAAAAAAATCGGAATACACTGTAAAAGCTAAGGGGTAATTAAGTTTAATAGAGTTTTTGGAGCTAGGAAGGAAGTCTTTGGAGTGCGAATTAATTATTGTAAGCTTTAAGGCTTAAAAAGTGTTTAATGTTCCATAAAGGCTTGGCCTTTATGAAATTGTATCTTTATTTATATAAGTTAATTTGTATATTTAATGTTTTATTTTATATTTATTATACTTTTTTAAAGAAAACTTTCATATATAGATATTTAATTTGAATGTCCTCAAAATGTAAGCTTTCTTTTGTCTATATATTTATATTTCGAATGTATATTTATAATTTCTGTTCCCCTTTTAAGAGTATTGCTTAACTTACCTTGTTTTTTTTTTTTTTGCAAAATATTTTCTTCCTTGTCTTGCTTTATTTAAATTTTTCAGTTATTGTTGTGGTTGACTTTAGAGCCAAGCGTGACGCATTTGATTGCTGACTTTTGTTTCTTGTCTGCTGGCACGAAATTGGTCAATGAACGCGTTTGTTTATGAAAATGATTTCGAGTTTGGTTTCAACTCCGCTCATATATATTTTTTATGCACTTTTCATGGGCTGGAGTCTGAAGTTCTCCTTTGTGGGCGTCGCTCCAGACGTCGGGCTTGGCTTCCTAGATTTGTTTGCCTTTGTTTGCTTGGCTTCGATTGGAGTTTGGTTGGTTTTGTGTTTGAACAACTGTTAAGGAGGCACACGAGCGCGAAAAAGTGTCGTAACTTAGCACTTTTCGGGGCTTTAGTGGCTTTAAATTTTAAATTTTATTGGAAATTAAATTTGAGCTTTACGGAGACGGAGTTTTTTGGGGACTCCCGATGCCGGACAACGCCAACTGACAACTGTCAACCCCAAACAAACATTTAACGCTCGTCGAGCAGACGACACAGAGACGGTACATCAATTTTTCATTTAACTCGAATTTGTTGAATTTGTTGAATTTAAATTTAAATTCAGCTTGGGCTACTCGCCGCGCTGTGCGTTGTTGTCAATTGCCGCCGAATCGGCAGCAGGCGCAGCGAATGCTCTTCGCCTTGCATTCCATGAGCGGTGACGTGGCTCCTCCGCCTGGTCACAGGGATCGGGGCAGTTGGCTTTCGGGTCTCTCATTATCTCCGGCCCAGCTGCCATGTCACGTACTCACGAAAATAAGTTCTGGGGCCTGGGACAGAAATCAATTTTACGTGCCAAAACTCATCGATTCCGAGCACTTGTCGTTGCTGGTGGGCGGATTTTCACCGAAGGCGAGTGGGCGTGGCCCTGGCGACAATTAAAGTTCACTTAAGCCGTCATTTGTATGCGCAGGGGCATGAGGGGCAATCGCTGTCGTGGCTGTAGTTGTGGCCGGGGCATGAGAAAGGTCGAAAAGTTCGTTGCCTAAGTCTTTTGATTTTCGTCAGGTGTTTTTCGCATTACCGGAAGCACTTGTCGCCGAGCGCAAAGATGAGTAACTGCGGTAGTCGGATGTGACCAGTGAAGTGCTACTGTGGATCGTGATTGGTGCCCCCAACCCCCAAAGGGTGATTTTTTTTTTTTTTTGATAATTTATCGTGTCTTGTTCGAGTCGGGGAAAACAACAAGGCATTGTGACTAAAATTAAAATGTTGACAAATGGGTTTTTGTGTGTTCAGCAAAGTTTACAACGATACTCGGAATCTTATTGCGATAGGTTAGGATTTTTCAGGTTGAGTATGTGGAAGTCAGACTTATACAGAGGGATAGTTGAGATTTGATTAATTATGGTTGGACATAATGATTGTATTTAAAAGGGTTTCTTGATGTTAAAAGAAAATGTTATATATATTCATTTGGAATTATTTTGTGAGTTTTACAATTCGTAGATTTTTTCATTTATAATGATTTAACCCAATAATATTTTATAAATTCAATAGTTTGAAGTCTCTATCTTTTCAAAGCGTTATTACTCTAGTAGCAATGCTTTATATTTATTAATTTTTTTTTGTAGAGAACTTTCCGTTCCTTGACACAAATCCATTATTCTTCCATAGAACTCCCCCAAAGCTCTTCTCCTAAATCAATAAGTTTGCACAACCCACCTGAAGGCTGACTAATATTTCTTTGTGACTCAGAAACTTATTCAATCAGCATCAATCAACTTCTGTTCTAATTTGCCACTTGAAAGGAGCTCCATCCGAGAGATTATGGATAATTCCCCACTTTATTAATTGCCAGAAAAGTGAACCGAGCCGATTCATTCAGCTGCAAAGATTACAATGCAAAATGGCCATAGAATTATATAAACCAAATGGAGTGGCCTAGGCGATTACGTGCACAACATTCGAAATTAAATCAAAAACTGGAAACCCCAAGACGGCCAATGATCATTCATAAATTTCGCTATAACGATAGCGGAGCAGAAGCCAAAATGAAATCGAAATCAAAGCCGAAAACATTTCGCGATCATTTGTTTCCATAATTAATTGAACTTTTATGCGAAATCTAGCAGCCAACTGAAGCCGAAAAATAATACTCGTCGAAACAGTAGCCATAAACATAGCCAAATAGCAGTTAATTTTATTCCGAACAGCATTGATAGGTAGAATAATATTTTTGTATGTTTTTTAGGCATGATAAGGCGGCCAGGGCTAGCTCTCTATGTGAGTACTTTTGAAAATGCTTCCTGTAAGGCTGACATTGAGTTACTTCCCCTCTCTGCGGCGCTGAAAAAATAAATGTAGGTAATTGTGCCTGTCGTCGCTGTTATTATACTCGCAAGTTATTGTTAACTTGAAATGGTTTTTTGGGGTTCTAGAAAACTCAAAAGCAAAACGGACTGAAGGTTTTCCTCAGCTCATTTCACATTCTGAGCTGTCAGTGCTGTCACTGATGTGTCCCAAGCCGGCAAAGTGGAACTGAAAAGCCTTATCGAAGACGCTCCCGGTGATTGATCATATTATATTTTTTTGTTGCTGCCCAACAATGCGGAACCGGAGCTTACGGTTTTATCCACGGATCTTTTGAGTTCTGACTTCTCAAACCTGTGAGATTTTCGCCCGGAGGAAGAACCCGTCCCCCGAATCCAATTCCCTGTTCGATTCACCGCACAAATGATGGCTAATTCGGAGTTCGCACAAATCAAACAACCATTAATCACCGCAGCACACGAACAATTTTGGGTATTTTGTCACAAAAACAAAGCAATTTACTAATTAATGGTTTCAACGTTCGACGAGTGCCAGAGTTCACGTTTGTAAGAAGCAAAAACAATGCGAAAGAAACTCTCGGAATGGGAGGAGCAGCAGGTGAACGCAGGGCTTGACCCGGAAGTGACCCCCAGATACGCCCAAACCCCATAAACTTGTGCCCCGAGATGTTATGCAAGATGTCAGAAGAGTTATGGAGAATATACATCGTAAAGAAGCGAAGGTTATGAATGTAAGTTAGCTGCGAAAATTGAAATATATAATTAAGCTATTTGGAGTTGCCGAAGGGGAATACAACACGCTTACTGATATCACCTCGAAAATATGGCATCAAAACGAAATTGTTCTGTGGCTAGAACTATTTTATAATAAATTACTTTAGTAATAATTAGTTTAGAATTATGATGCCTGGTATGATTAGAATTATTAGTTAAATTATAATTTATACTCTGCGTTATTAAGAAAGTTTAAAAATCCTAAAAGTAGTTTCATAAGAATGGTATTTATTATAATGTTCCCTCACAATTGAATTCACTTCCCAGCTCCAGTTATTAAATAACTATTATCAGTTCTTTTGAAAAATAAGTATATCTATTAATGCCCAAAGTTCAAGCATCTTATTGAATATTATTTCATGCTTTTGTGTGTGTTTTTCCACGTATTTATTTGTTCTTGGATATGTTTTGTTTTTCCAATGTCTTGCGTATTGTTCATTAATAGCTGCAAAGTGATGCTGGCAGAAATTCGTTCTTTGTTGCTAATGATATTGTCAGTGGCGGGGGCTGGTACCGAAGATACCTTTGGATTTATGTACACATATGTGTCGTGTCATGGCAGCATCAGGTGTATTATTGATTCTTGCGCCGGGCTTTTGTTCGCATGGCTTTTATTGTCTTTATGGCATAATAATAAACAGCATTAAATAGCATTACATTCGAGTTTCTTTGGGAGTTCCGCCTTTGGCCAGTCGATCCAAAGAGGTCACTGGGCCGGGTAAATGAAGTGTAATAATAATTAATAATATATTGGGATACAGATGGATTCCCGGGAATTATCCGGGGATTTTGGGCACTCTCTTTTGCGGTCTTCGCTTAGAAATCACTGACAGTTTAATTAAATCGGCTCTCTTGATTAGACTTTATTTTTAGTTTATTATTTTGCTTGCGCGCGCTCATTAGGCTTTATTTTTAGAACCCCAAAGCCATACAAGTACTCCGAAAATAAATCTCTATTCGCGGAGCGAAGATTTCCTATTTATAAAAATGTAAAGACATAATGGCAGCCAATTAGCCGGGGCTTTGCCTGCCCACTTCCGCTTCGAGCGCGAGTCCATTACGCCGAAACGGATCCATCAAGCTAGAACTTATCGCCGGAGAGTTTGTTTGGGTCAAGTACTCGGAGTACTCGACCTTAGAGTGTTGTGCTGAAATTGTTTTAATTAAATCCGCAAAGCTCACAAGGTGGCGGGAGGCGGGAGGCGGCCACTGCTCATTAAAAGTCATTGGCAGGCGTGAAGTGATTAATCGGGCCGTGGATTTCAGTTGACAAAATTGATGACTTCTAAACGAGATCCGATCTCCGCGTGGGTGGTCCCCGAACTCGCATATACATTTGTGTGGACATACAATCATATATCATTATACTTTCGATTCTGAGGCCCAGGTGAAACCCAAGACGGGCATTTTTCACGGCTAAGACTTACAACAGTTAGTTGGTCAATGGGTTATTATGATAATGAACTCAATTGCTGCTGCCCCCGGAGCTTTGTTGTAATTTGCTTGGCCTTGGGACGCGGGCTAGAAGATTTCACAGCCGAAAGAGAGAATAGACGGCCGCGCACAAAGACCCGGTGAACGCGATCATTATTACCACGATTATTACCAAGATTATCATTATGATCGCGGCGATGGAAGAAGCAGCAGCAGCACACACAGCTGGCCGGAGGTCATCGCGGTTAAGAAAATCAAGTTTACAAAAGCCAGGCAATTACAGAGGCACACAGAAAATATTTATGTGATTTTTTAAGATTTTCTTAAAACTAATTCGTTATTCTAATACGAATGCAAAGTCTAAACCTATAAATAAAAGAATTTTCATTACTTAAAAAACACACATTGATCAAGGTTCTTGCAATTTAATTTAATAATATATAAAATAATCAACAACTTAAATAATCTTAGAAATTATCAATTAATTTAATAATATAATAAATAGTGAAAAACTAAAATTCAAGCTCAAAAAATTCTACATAACCTTTGGGAATTTATTTTATTTACCATTCCTTTATAAATTAACTAATTTAAAACAGCTAAAAATGTTCATAAAATTTGATTCTCATTTATAAATCATTGTGCATATATTTCAATCGAATCTTTCTCTCCGTGCATAGACGAGAGCCAGAGTAGCTTCAGGTTGGTTTCCAGCAACTGCCAGTAGCCAACTTTGATAAGAATCGCGTTGGCTAATTAAAAGCGACCACACGGCGTATGAGTAATCGGCAGACAGCCAGCCAGCCAGCCAGAAGAGTGTGCCCAAAGTGATTTATGTGAATTCACTTCTGATTTGAACCTCAGCCAAGCTCTTCGAGCGAGTTCAAGTACACGTAGACAGCAATTTTTTGTTATATATTTTTTGTTTGTGCCGAAGGCAAAGCGCACAAGAAGCCAATTGCCCAAAAGCACTTGCCATTCCACCAAAAAAAATCCATCCAACCGAAGCCATCTATACCCAGTGATGAGAAAGGTACAATTTATTACGTAACATAAATAAATACTTTAAATTATTGCTCTCCGTTTATTTTATTTTAGATTATAAAATTAATACAGCTTGATTTAAAAAACGATATATAAATAAAATAAATATTTATAAAAGAACTGTCCATTTATATATATTAAATCAGGATAATGATGTCTTATTTTATTGTTAAGTTAATATATGGTTTAAGCTTTGCCTTATATTTTCATTAAAATATTACTTATGTAAAGTAATCTAAGATGTTATTGGTTATAGATCGAATTCTTATAGTTTGTATTATAATCATAATATGTTTATTCATACATACATACATCTTCATAAAATGTATATATTTGTTTTTTTAGACTATGCTAAATTCGATAGATACCTAGAAATACCCTAAAAAATTCCCAGCTGTGCCACGGCCACGGATCTACCCTTAATAATAGTGTTCTGCTACTGTAAAGTGTTCACCAGCTCATTGATTGCGCTTCGGCCAGAAATCAATCAGCAAGGCAAACAGTAACAAAAGGCATTAGATCTGACCTTCCTTGGAATCGAAATTTTATGTGCGCGAACTTGAGACATTGGACGTAATTACTGTCAAAGCCGGAATCCGCAACGGAATTGAAATTCGCGACAAAGTGCCTCGAAAAAGTTTAACGACTCGCGCCAATTTGTGCTCACAATTAGGCTTAACGAGTGGAGCAATGGGTCTCTGTACATGGATTTTTTCTGCAGAGATAAGCCAGGCAGTAAATGGCACGTTTTTGGATTAATTGTATTAATTGTAGCAAAAGCTAGCCCGAGGGCTTCGATCGGAACACGATTTGGTTAATTAAAGTCACCAGGCGCTTGAGGGACAAGTGTAATAAATTCAAGAATGTTAAGCTTTAAATTCAGATTCTGTGTTCGGTTCACTTAAAGCCACACGATTTATCTTTATTTTGGAAACATAAATTTCTTGAAAGAATCCAAAAGAACATCCGAATGAAATAAATGAGTTCAACTTTTTAACGAACCAGAAAAGTAAAAGGCAAACTTTGAGGAGGTAATATATTAAGGGATGTTTTTAATGTAAAACTGAGGTCAAACACATGTAACAAATGTTTAAAATAAATAAAGACAAATTTCATTGCGACTTTTACAAAATGTATTGTAATTTTTAATTTGTATTTTATATTTACTATTTTAAAATTCTAGTCAAATAAAGCAATAATTAAATATAATAAATAGTTCCATAAAATTAAATAAACAGTCAACAGTATACTTAATAAGTTTGAATTCAGTTTCTTATATTATTTACCCTTTTTTAAATAACAAATTTTAACGGATTCTTTTTGATAACGAATTTAAAATCTGGCAACATTGGTTACTGACCAAACTGAATGACCAAAAGAAAAAAGAAGAACGGCTAAATATCGACTTTTATCATTTTATAGGATATATGGTTGATCTAAAATTGAATCTATTATATAAATATAGATATATATATATGTACATATATTTAATTCTATTTTTTCCAATGATGGCAGCATCACCGAACCTATCGATAGAAATATCGATGTTGGAAAACTCATCATACTCCTTCCGAAAACGTCAATACTATCGATAGTGTTATTACCTATTTAGACCAACAAAAAAAGCTGTTTTTGACGGGAAGAATAAAAATAAGTATTAGAAAAATCATAAAAAAATCCAATAAAAAGCTAAAACAAATATATAAGATAAACAATGTCAACAAAAATATCAATTTATTAAGTTATTAATTATTTAGTTTAAAAGATTTCCATCATTTTATCATTATTTTCTTGGTCTTTTTTAATATTCCTCTACATAAACTTAAAGCAGGCAAAAATCAAAGTCATTTAGATATGTTCATTTGTATGGATCCTCGCAAGAAGCAGCTCGCCCTGTTTGGCCAGCTACACAATTCCCTCTTCCATTTTACATTTACAGAACGGTTCTACACCTTTACAGATGTTTGGGGTCGAATTCTCATGTAGAAATTAACAGATCAGAGAGAGCGTAACTTAACACGGGGTGAGCGTAACCTAACAGAATCTCTCAGTGGGTAAAGTATCGAACTATCGATAAAAACCAGAATTCCCGCTTTTCACAATTCCCGCAATTCACAATTTTTTCCCGCTGTTAGCCCTAAAAAAAAAGCCAGTTTTGACGGGAAAAAATCCAAATTGGCAGCACTGCCTATTGTCTTAATTTTTTTTATTATTACTTCTGAGTGCAAAATAAATTCGGTTAATTTAATGCAATAGTCGCGATAAGGCACTAAATTGTCAACTATAGTGCGATAATGCCCGCGGTCGAGGAGACACAAATCACAAAGTATCTCTCAAAGGTGAGGCCCCCTCAGATGAGTCATAGCCCCACTCTCTGGGATTGGTCTTTCTCATTGTTGGGAGTCTTTTGCAAGCAACGCAATTGAGGAAATACATTAATTATTAATTCATTTTAGTACAAATATGTGGGAGCCACGAAGAAGGATGTTATGGATGTGATCAAGACATATCGCAGCTTGACCTACAACCTGCAGACGTTCAGTGAGTAGCTGTGTGAAACCCAAGTGTGAAACCGAAGCTCAACCCAGGACGATCTCTTAATTTTCAGTTTTCAACGATGGCAACTCCAAGGAATTGTTCAACTTGCAGGGGACTATTCCGGTGGTCTACAAAAGTAAATAGAGCAACTTATAAGCCCCCATACTTGTGCATATGCAAACGTATTTTCTTCGTATCACAGATAACACCTACTACATTCCCATCTGTATATGGCTGATGGACACGCATCCCCAGAATGCGCCCATGTGTTTTGTCAGGCCCACGCCAACCATGCAGATAAAGGTGTCCATGTACGTGGATCACAATGGCAAGGTCTACCTGCCGTACCTTCACGACTGGCAGCCGCACTCCTCCGACCTGTTGTCGCTAATCCAAGTGATGATCGTCACCTTCGGCGACCATCCGCCGGTCTACTCAAAGCCGAAGGAGCAAATTGCATCGCCATATCCGCCGACCTGTGAGTATTATAAAAGAATTTTTATTATTTTCACTTTCACATAATCTTTCTTATCTTAATCGGAAACAGAAATAATTGTTATTCCGCTTGTTTTGTCGTTTTATCAGTATCTTCGAAAGCTTCCCTGATAACCTATTTAATTTATTTTTTAGCTTTCATGCCACAGCCGGGAGGAGCGAGCGGCAGTAGCTCGGCTCTGCCATATCCCACAGCCGGCGGCAACTTTCCGCCGTATCCCACTAGCTCTGGTTTCGGACCCTACCCGCCTGGAGGCGGTGGAGGTTTCCCTGGACCAGCCGCCGGACCCTATCCGCCCTACATGAATTTCCCGCAGCCAGGCGGTGGTAATGGTGGCTACCCACCAGCTGGGGGCTATGTAAGAATCTATAATCGATCACCAAATGCTTCAAAAGCAAGCTAAATTTCTGTGCCCCCATAGAACCCCTCATCTAATGCTAGCTCCACGGGCACCATTACCGAGGAGCACATCAAAGCATCACTAATTAGTGCCGTAGAGGATAAGCTGCGCCGTCGCATCCAGGAGAAGGTAAATCAGTATCAGGCCGAAATCGAAACGCTTAATCGCACCAAACAAGAGCTAGTCGAGGGCAGCGCGAAGATTGATGCCATAATTTCGCGCCTCGAGCGTGAACATGTAGACTTGCAGAAGAACATCAGTGTGCTCAAAGACAAGGAGCAGGAGCTAGAAAAGAGCCTGGAGGCGCTGGAGAACGCCGAGGCCATTGATCCGGACGAGGCAGTGACCACCACAGCACCGCTATATCGACAGTGAGTAGTGATTTCTTACCAGGATGCCTAATTTAATGGAATCGATCGTCTTCCCTCACAGATTACTCAATGCCTATGCCGACGAGGCTGCCACCGAGGATGCAATCTACTACCTGGGCGAGGGACTGCGCGGCGGCGTCATCGACCTGGAGACCTTCCTGAAGCACGTTCGCCAGCTGTCCCGCAAGCAGTTCATCCTGCGAGCCACCATGCAAAAGTGCAGACAGAAGGCCGGACTGGCTGGATAAGGATTGCTCCATGGCTGGCAGTGATCTCTCACATGAATGCGATGGAAAGTGTGCACGTGTAGACGATTAATATGTTAGCGTTAATACATATATTCGACATTGTTTTAAGCGCAAAATTGAATCTTTGAAATTGAAATTACAATAAACGTAAATAAAAAAAGGCCTCATGTTGTACGTTCACGCCCAATGGATCCTTTTATGTTTATTTTATACTCGGAATGGTGATGATTAGCCCTAATTTCATACGTAAATACCGACGGTTAGCAGCAGGAACACGATGCCAAAGCCCAGGAATATGGACGCGCACAGGCTAATCAGCAGTTCCTTGATGAGCGAGCTCTCCTTGGAGTTATCCTTCAGGTTCTTCCGCGACACCACGATGATGAAGAACCAAGCGGTGAAGAAAGTGCCGATGACCAAGAGCACGGTCGCAAGGTGGGGGAACACGGCCGGGTTCACGAGCGAAACGTAGCGAGTCATCGTATCCATGCTGGATATCCCGGAGGCAGTTAGTTTCGCATTTAATTCAACTAATTCTACGCAAACTTACATTGTTCTTTAGCTGATAATAAATCTTGTTATTTTTTGTAGTAAATTGTACGTGGCCCGGCTGCTAGAGTTGCTCCGTATCGCAATCGGTGGACACCCCTATCGATAACGTTGTTAGTCACGGGGACATATACAAATTTTAAATTCAATTAATTTCAACCAAAATACAAATACCATAAAAAAAAAATTGGCTAAATATTTAAACAACACAAATATACATAAAGACAATAAAGTAGTAAGCCTTCTTTTCAATGAAATTTATTTTGCCATATAAATGTTCCCACACTATCGTTTAAGTTGCTATACTACAGTAACACAGACAATAATAAAAAATTCCAAACTTAAAAAAACATATATGTGTATTTTATTACGTTTTTAGCTGACTCCCTATATCTCTATAAATTTAAATCAGTTTAAAAGTAATTCACCGAAAAATACTTTTTTATTTGAACCCTAGATGGTCATGCTTATTTTTATGTCGTTAAGGTCATATTTTGTTCAATCGACGACGCCAAATTTTAAAATTAGTATAATTATTAAACTATAAATAATATAAATATATAAATTATTTATACACTATGTTAAACTATATCCTGTAAAATATAAACTGTAAAATATCGTTTTATTAATATTATTAACAACCCAAAATTAAAAAATAATACATCAAGTTAATATTGATAATGTACTTACGAATTTAAAATGGCTGTTTCATATATTCCTTTTTTTAAATGGTCTCAAGAAAGGAAATCGAATCGAGAAGCACGAAACTATAAGCAAAATTGTATATTTTTTTTTTTTATATCGATTTATTTATATTATTAACAACCCAAAATTAAAAATAATACATTAAGTTAATATTGATAATGTATTTAAAAACTTAAAAATGATAAACAGCCACTCCTTTATTTTTAAATGGTTTTTAAAATGGTCACCGAATCAAGAAGCATGACCATCTAGGGTTAAATGACTTTCAATCGATTGTTATCGGAACTGTCCGCTAGCACCTCAACTCTCGTTCGATAGTGCCACCCCTAGTACTCATCAACGTGCTCTCTTTTCTCAAAAAAAAAGATAATTATCAATGCGCAGGAAAAACGAAAGAAAAAACAAGGGAAAACAAAGACGCATACGATGGCCGATGTGGGTAGTTTCCATAGCACACCTGGAAGAATCATAACATATATTCCCCCATCTCCTGCAGCTGGAAGAACTGGATAACGAACGCCTGAACGAGCTGGAATCGATTCTCTACGCCTCGATCCACTACAGCGATGGAGCTGCTGATCAAGGTGCTGGGGATCAGCTGATGCTGGAAAAGCAGCCGACCAGCGACCAGGATGCGGACGCCAGGAGCATGCCACCGCCTTCGATGCACCAGAAAAGGAAGAACCCGCCATCCGGTCAGCAGGCTTCCCATCGTTTCGTCTCAGAAACGCGGGTGATCAACAATCAGGGACGGCAGAAGCCTCGCTACTGGATGGAGGGAGCGGATGGCCAGGTGAGAGGGCCAGAGGAGGAGTATCGATTGACACCAAACAAATCAAACATAGGTGAGTAATGAAGTTAATCAGTAGGGGTGGCTTTAAAGACTTGTACATGTATGTATGTACATACATCTGTTTTGGCATAAATGTGCATATATTTGAGTCGTAGATGAATTGAATTTATTTTCAATACATCTGTATTTTTTTATAACTTTGAGTGCTTTCGATTTCGTCGTACTACAGTGGTTTTATGGTGGGTTTTAGCCAATGTTATAGGTATACGATCTTCAAGTTTGATCTCCATCTATTACTCTGGAATTACTCTCTACAGTACCTATGTTGAACCTACCTTTTCCTAACAATCAACCTGTCTTTTGAAGTTGAACCTCCGATTCTACCCTTTTCAAAAAACATTTTTTGGCTTGCCTTCAAAATTATCTCTATTTTCCTGACGATGACCTGCTTCCTGAAACATTTGTCAGACCGCCTTGACGCGCTAATTGGGTGGTTAAGCCAACTCAACCACTACACCCTGGCGCTGGCCACCGTGGACCTTATCTGCATCGTGTGCCTGCTCCACTACAAGCTTGTGTGGCACGGTAGCGATCTGTTCTTTTGGTGTGAGGAATTGAACCGGCGACTCGTCGAGTATGTGCTCTCAGCAATTGTGCTGATTGCCGCCGTTCACGTGCTGGGTTCCTGTGTGGATGTCGTCCTCATCTCGGCCTTGGTCCATCGAGAGATGAATCGGCACAATATGCCGCGGCAGCATTTTGAGGAGCGCTACCGAAGGTTCGTGTTTATGCGGTTGGTCGGACGCCTCGAGCAGGCTCTCAAGGTGCAGCAGACAAAGCAGTCGGAGGAGGGCTTGGACATGGTGCCGCTGGCAAATCTATCGGAGGCTCAGCAACTGATCAGGGGGGCGATCGACGAGTTTCGCACAGCGGTGCGGGTCCTACTGTGGCCCAATCGATCGGATCTGCAGGCAGAGGCGTTTGTCATCTATCACATCAGCGAGGATCAGCTGGCGCAGCTGGTCGACCAAGGCTACAGCCTGGGTGATGTGAACGTCCAGGATATGGTCAATGCGCGTCTAAGTCATTTGCTGAACCCACCCTGCTATTGAAGCACCCACAAATTCAAAATATGAAAGTGATTGGGGAGTGGTTGTGGGTCGGGCATTGGCTCCTATATTCATATATTCTCTGGACATCCTTGACCGTAGAAAACTCTGCATTATTTAATTTTTGAATTGTAAGCCTAAAGAGTTGCACTTGGAAACTGCTTGTCACAAGATTTTATTTTATTTTCAAGTTTGGATATCATTAGAAGCTTAGAGTCTTCGCTTAAATTTCTTAAACGCGAACACGACGTCCACGAGACCGCCTCTGACGCTGGCGCTGGCGTTGACGCATCTCGCGACGCCTCTCAGCTGCACGCCTCTCAGCGGCACGCCTCCGCTGCCTACGCATCCTGCGACGCCTGTTCCTCGCCGCAGTGCTGCTGCCGCTCGAGGACGACGAGTCGTCAGTGGGCGTTGAGGCCGAGTTTGACGATGAGGTGGGGCTGGTTGGGGACGTTGGAGCGGCTGCAGTTGGCGTAGTTGGCGATGGCGAGGACGGAGACGTTGGAGAAGTCGGCGAAGTAGGTGAAGTCGGAGAGGTTGGCGAGGTTGGTGATGTCGGCGAAGTTGGTGAGGTTGGTGATGTCGGCGAGGTTGGTGATGTCGGCGATGTTGGTGAAGTTGGCGATGTTGGAGATGTAGGCGATGTAGCAGCAGGAGTCGATCCTGCAGCAAAGACCGTGGCGATAAGAGCCACCACACCGAAGAGGAGGGTAAATTGAAAATGCATCTTCAGGTCTCTGTCTGTGTGCTATGTCACTACTGGAGTACTATATAAGTTCTGGATTTATCTTCGGTATTTATATGAATTTTTTTTGATATAATTGCTGAGTCTGTGTTTGCCTTATTTCCCTTATTGTCTAAAATGCAAACAAACTATGGGACACTGGTACAAAAAGATGCTCTGCTATGAAAGACCTAAAACTATTGTCATTGTATTACTAATTCAACAATAGAAAATTCGTAGATTTGTTTATTTTGTTCCACAAAAAATAACTAAATGTGCAAACACAGACATCTTTTATATTGATAATAGCCAAAGGTATTGTTATTTTGACTCTTCGCTATTCTTCCACGTTGCTTTCGCGTTAGCCTTGTTTCAATAGGCCAACGGCAGCAGATATTTTTTACTAAGATCCGCTTTTGGCACGTAATGTTGACTCTAAAACATTATTTTTGGAATAATCTAAACAAATAAGTGGGTTTTGTCTAGGTAACTTAATTTCATTCAGCAGACTTAGGGGAATTATGCATACTCTTATAGATATTCTCGTCCCGATCTTGCAATCTTAATTCTGAGGGTTATTGTTTGTTCTTGCTAATATCTAGTTTTAGTTATTGAAACAAATATAAATAAATGCAACCCCCTTATTCTCTGCTTCTATGTTATTTTCTATATTTATTCATTATAATGTTCTTACAAACTCTTAGTTTTTGATTATAAAATTGAATTATTACTTATAAAATTTATGTTATATGCTTATTAAAGAAATAATTTTTTTATAAGTTATACAATGTCTTTTTTCAATGTTATATTTATTTTAATTTCCCCTTTTTCTTGCAGCTCCTGAAAATCCTCCAGCTGAAAAAAGCCCACCGTTTTCACCGAAAAATGGGGCCACACCCAACCAACCTAAAACCCCAAACCAATCTCCAAAGCAGCATCAGCAAAATGCACAAGCAAAACAACATCAAAATCAACAATCCAATAAACAGCACCAAAATCAGGCTCAGAAGCAGCAGCAAAGCCCCCATCAGAAACAGCAGCAAAATCAGGCTCAGAAGCAGCAGCAAAGCCCTCATCAAAAACAGCAACAGAAGCCGCAAATCAATCAACAACAGAAACAGCAACAAAATAATCAAAAGCCAAAGCAGCAACCTCAGAACCAACAGACAAAGCTGAAGCCGAAGGACAAGCCTTCGCCTCAGCAGTCGCCAGTAGTACAAAAGCCAAAAGGACAGGCAATCAACACTGCCACCAAAGTGAACCACGAAGCCTACGAGGAGGAGCGCTTTGACCAGCGGCTCCTGGTGGCCATTCCACCAAACTGCTTGCCCAAAAAGCAAAATAAACCGCAGCAGCAGAAGGTCAAGCAGCAGAACAAACAACAACAGAATAAACAACAGCAGCAGCAAACAGGTGCTGGTCCCTTTGGCAAATCCAATCGGAAGCTAGAGCAAATGCAACGTTTGGCGGCCAAAAAGGAGAAATCAAAGCAGGCTCGAGCAAATAAGAAGCAACGCAAGCAGCTTAACGCAGCACCGGTGGAATTTGTGGATCTGGCTGAGAGTGAAATCAGCGATTCCTCTGATGATGTTGTGCATGTACCTTTGCCACCAGTACCTGTCATTGATCTGGATGGCAGCGACACCGAGCAGCCCAGCACCAGTTCGGCAGCAGCACCAGGAGCAGCGACAGCAGCTGAGGTGTACCATGAGGAGAATGCCATGGATGCGGCGGATGTAAGGATGAGCCTGTCATGCATTACTGAGCCGGTGGCAGCGGTTACCGGTATTGTGCCACCATCAATGCACTCGCCTTGCAGTTCCGTCATGTCCAGCGATGATTTTATAGTCCAGAAGGATACCAGTCGCCTGCTGGCCGAACAAGAGAAGGCCAATGACGACGACTTACTTGTACTTACCGAGAATGCCATCAGGGAGGCTGAGATTGATCTGGAAAATCAGACAAACGTTCTGGAGGAAACGGCAGCCGATCAGGACACAAACATTCAAGCACAAGATACCTCTTCGGAATACGAATTTATTCCACCGTCGCGCCTTGATGAGATCAAGCAGAACTACCGCGTGGACGACGAGCAGCAATTCAGGGCCCTGGATGTCTACGAAAGCGAATCCGATCTTACTGAGAGTGGCATCTACTCGAAGGCCAAACCCAAAGTAACGACCACGATTATACGTAGTTTAGACTCACCCTCCGACAGCTCCGCTTCCGTGGAGGAAGTGGTGGAGCCCAGCGTACAGAAGACGAAGCGTTTGCGCAAGCGTTCGTTTTCGGCCAACAACCACAGCCATTCGGAGTCTGCAAACAACGAGGACGGCGAGAATGGTTCGGATAGCGACGACGGTGTCCATTCCACCGGTGTGCCGGGCATTGCCCGTGGCATGGCCGTAGAGCGGTGCAAACGAAAAATTCGCAGAATCAGCACCAGGCGCAACTCCGAGCAGAATCCGAGGAAGGAGGCTCGAACTAAAAAGATAATGCTGTCGCCCAGCCAAGAGGCCAGCTCGGAGGAAGAACTGCCAAGTGCCCGGGAAATTGCGGAGAGACTGCTGATGCAGGAGAAGGGACTGGCTAGGGAACAGCCATCTAGTAGTGACGCCATCGAAAACCTTTCCGTTGGCTCTGATGCGGGCTCCCAGGGCGAGGCAGAGTTCCAGGATGCCATGACTGATCGCATAGCGTCTGTGTTCGAGCGCATCGAAGCTCAAACCCGAAAATCCGCCTCCGATGCCGAGGAACAGGATGCCAGCGGCTACATTTCCGACGAAGAAGAGGATTCTCGGGACAAAATCGTAGACAGCACTGTGGAGGAGACTATGGACTCCTCCAACGAGCTCCAGGAGGCTATTCCCGATGAGAACGATGGGGATGTGACAATGGAAGAGCCACAGATCCAAGTGGAGCGCAATCTGCCAGGCCTTACAGACGACAGTCTGCCAAGTGGCGGTCAACTCATTGGGTGGAACGAGGAGATGCGCCGCTTCTACGACGACAGTTGGAATGGAGAGCACTTCTCCGTCCATAAGCTGCATAGGTCCATGAGTGGTGAGTGCAGAGGAGATTTGCCAAGAAAACTTATTAATATATTTTCCTTATTTCAGCGCATCGGCAGGAGTGGAAGATCAACAATGCGGATCGATATCCGGTGATGCGTCCCCGTTCCCATGCCAAGTGTAACAATTGCGCCGAGATGGGTCACGTACGATCCAAGTGCCCGCGTCCGCGCAAGCCGCTCATCTGTTTCATGTGCGGCATCGTAGGCCATGCCGAGCCGCGCTGTCCCAATGCCATCTGTTTTGGCGTAAGTAAAGGACATCAGTGAAAATTGTAAAATATATTCATTTTCCATGCTTACTCTTATCCTTTCGCAGTGCGGCTCGAAGCAAGCCATGTATGTGCAACAGTGCAACAAGTGCTCCTTCCACAGTCGCCTGGTCTGTCAGCTATGCAAGATGCGAGGCCATGGCACAGATCAGTGCCCGGACAAGTGGCGTCGCTATCACTCCACGGTAAGCCAGAAATATTTCCTGCAACTCTGAGGCAGTACTCCTCATTTTCTCCCCCGATTTCCCCCCAGACTCGATCCAACGTGGAACTGAATAGCCGTGTGCAGTATAAGTTGAAACAATGCAGCTTCTGCGCCGGACGTGGCCATCTCTTTGAGAATTGTCGCCAGCGCATTGGAGACTTTCGTAGCAACAACTACACGAGTCAGATTGTTTCGCACCAGAAGATCTACAAGGATCGCAGTGGACCCCTGGGTGATCTGGGCGATCTGGATAGATTTTATGCTTTAGAGACTCCCTTCTACTTCCAGTGGAGCATCTCGCAAATGCCCAAGAATAGCTACTATTCTCGGTTCCTTATCAAAGTGGCTTTGGCCAGGCCCCAGTCGGTCAAGCGAAAGTCGAGCACAGCTCTGATAGAGATGCCAGCGAAGGTATATTTTGCCCATGACTATGTGCCCAACGCTCAGGCTCAGGCGGCTCGAGGTGAGGACTCTGCCGAAGTGGAATCACCTGAAAAGGAAAAGGAAAAGGAAATTCCTGTCGATGGTGAGGAGGAACCCAATAAGGAGGCACGCGTAGAAAATGAAGCTGCTCAAGAAGTGCCTGTAGAGGCTGAACCGCCTGCTGACGAGGATGAAGCCGCTTCCATTCAACTTGAGGAGATCACCAGCAATTCTCAGACTCAAGATGCTAAGGAAACGATAACAGCTAGGCCACCAGTGGCATCCCATGAGCTGGACTCGGACTCAAATTACAGTTTCTCCGAGCACTTTGAGGTTCCCAGCTCAACGACCATCGAGGATAAAGGGGATACTCTGCCCTCCGAACATCCATTGGCCAATCTACCGGATGTCATACCCCTGAGTGCATCCCTCGACGACGATTTCGAGGTGTCCTCCAACAGTCAGGGTATCTCCATGTGCGTGAATGCCAGCAGCAGCAACAGCGGCAACAAGCAACAGAGTGATAATATCGAGGAGCCTCGAGATATTCCATGCGAGGGAAAAATCATAATGGCGCGCGATCAATCCGAGTATCTTTTTAGTCCCGAAGGCCGGACCTTCCTGGCCGCCGCCGCCAAACAGTGCCAGGTGAGCGTGCGCATGGACTTCAAGGACTACGGTTACGTGCTCGTGATCTATGGGTTGAAGGAACACCAGGAGGATCTGCAATTAAAATTGTTGCGACGCCACCAGGAAGTGAAGCGTAAGAGCATCGAGTTCCAGAGCCAGAAGCCGCCAAAGAGAATCGATGTGCTGATTCGCTTTCTGCGTGACGGGATCAACAGTCTAACTAGCAATCTGGGCAACGCCAAGAGCCACTACATTCGCATCAAGGCGCTTGAGGAAATGAACACCAAAAGCGGCTACAAGATGGCCGAGAAGAAGCGTCGCCAGTTGAACATGATCCTGGTGGGCCAGGCGGGTCTCCTTAACGGCAACACCCACCTGGATCAATTGTTGGTCCTGTTGCGCCGCCTGGTGGACGATTTCTCACCGGATGAGAACGCCACGCCTGAGCTGCGGAACGAGATCGAGGAGCATTGGCGCATGATCTTCTCCTCATATCCGCATCCAAACTACGACTCCCTGATTAATAGCTACGGTCGTCTGGATCAGAAAAATCGCCTGCCTTCGCTGCACTTGGATCCCATTCTGCTGGGATTGCAGGACAAGAAGGCGCCACAATCTCCGGCAAAACGTGCTCCATCGCCGGCTAAGCGTGCTCCATCACCGACTCCACCACCGCCGCCAGCCTGGCGTATGGCGCCGCCGCCGCCACCGCCCAAGATGCCAAAGAAGAAGCAACGGCTGGCTCTGTTGCTGCAGCAGCAAACCCAGCAGCAGCAGCAGCTACAAAACATGATGAGGCAGCAACTGGAGCAGCAGCATTTGCAAAATATCATCCAGCAACAGCAAAACAATCACCAACAACAACGCCTGCAGCAGCAACTTCAGAGGCAGCAGCAACAACGTCTGCAGAATCAGCAGCAGATGCTGCAACATATGGCGCACCAGCAGCAGAACCATCAGCAACAGCAACGTCTGCAACAACAGCAAAGACGCCCACAATCCACACATGTTATGCCCTTCAATAATCCCCAGCAGCGGTCCCGTGCTGATCTGCATCTCCGTCAGACCCTCAATCCAGAGTGCGTCAACCTGCTGGCAGAAATGGAAAGCAACGAGCGCGGCGACAGCATTAACAAAGACGCTAACAAACCGTCCATGTTCTGGTCGCGCGAGTCGTTCAAGTACCTCGATGATCTTTTCAAGATGACCTCCAACTCGGACACCTTAGAGCGCCTGAATCGGGTGCTCCAGCGATCGCAGCGTGGCCAGTTGTCGCACAACGATTACCGTGCTGTCATCCGGCTGCACACGCTCTTGCTCAACTGAGGAGGAAACCTACCGGGGTCTGGGATTTGGGGTTTTCTTGGGGGGAACACTTTCATTTTGTTTAACAAATGCCAACAGATTTCACATCATTGGGTATCTGAAAGATATTACCCATATACCGAATAAATACATTACTGACTATTTTCGCAATTGTTTCGCTAAACGTTTTCATTATTAATTGGTAAATTATACAAAAGTTTCAATAAGAAAAATATATTAAAAAGCTATAGGTAAGGTATTCAATAATTTTTTAAGCCGATTAGGGAGGCATTACGGCCATAAAATAGAGTTCGCTTCTCGTCTAAGCAGCTCGGATGCCTGGCTCAAAAAAGTAGGCTTTGTTTTACCGCAAGTTGAGTGCTTATAGAACGTTTCACTTTATCTTTTAAAATAATAACATCATTTTGCCCAGCAGAATATGGTTATGTTATGCCCGTCAGTCTTGGTATGTCATATGGCATATCCTTACTCCTATCACAGGAACTATAAATATATTTTATTATTTATTATATCTGTTTTAGGTTAGATATACAAATATTGTATATATTAATTAATTTGTGCATCATCTGCACAGGATACATTTATTGTCATTGATAAAGAAAATATCTAAAGGATGACCAAACTCTCGCAAAGCTTTTTTGAACCCACTTTGGTATCAAAGTACAACGATCCACATTCAGAATTATTATACAATAACAGCTGGATAAATGTGTGCTTTGGTAAGCCCGATTGGTTTGATAAAGAATTAGTTTATTTTATGAAAGCTGGTTAAATGTTCACATTGGGTGTCTATTTGATTGTCAAAGAGATGTCATCAGTTTATATTTTTTTAGTTTATATTCGCTATCGAAATGTTAAGGGACTTTCCGAAAACTCGATTACTTTTTGTGGGATAATAAAATTTAAATGAGATTTATATCATTAAAATAAGTATTTAGATTTATTATTTATCTATTTATTTGCTTATATTTTTATTATCCCCATTGCTCATTAAGTTTTGCCTTCATTGATTAGTATATCCGTGAGCAAAAGACCAATCCAGGGGCTTTTGAAGTCGCCTACGTGGGATCGACGACTGCTAATTATTTGAATTGCATCTTCATCTTTGTGTATTTTTTGCTGCTGAAGCATTGTACGTATTTTAGCTTAAATTTGGGTGTTTGCTCAAATGTTTTGATCTAATTGAGACATTTTTGTTTGCCCACACGTGAGACTCTTCAAATTCTATCTACTCCATTTGTGTTTAGAGCAAACAAGCTTTGTTGCAAACGATATATTCGTTGTATTCCCGGTATCGTTTATGCATTGGGTATATTATTTTAATATCTTAATAAACTAACAATTTAATAACTCAATCTCGGAAAGTATAAAAGCGGGTTACCCATACATATATGATATAGATTTATATAGACTTTAGACTGAACAGGAGTACTCGTTTGCATAATTAAATTGGAAATATTGCTATAGATACTTCCCATACATCCTATACTTGGATGGCAGAAGTTTAAAAAAGCAGCTATTAAAATACAGAGTTGAACACCGGGTATTCCTCCGTCGGAGCTGTCGACAAAATGATACTGGGTTTTTTCTTTTTTTTTTATAAAAGTTCGAAACAGTTGTGCCAATTTTTCTACATTATATGACTAATTTTAACATTCTATCTAAAAAATGTACAAGGATTTAACAATATCCTTTGGCATCTTAATTAATGGTGTTATTTTCGTTGTATTCTAACTAAACATCTATGAGGAGTTTGCGTCCCGGCGACAGAGCATTCTTCAAGCTAAAGAACCGCACTAATCTCTGCCAGATATCGGCCAACGTTAGCTTATTACGCTTGCTGTAGACATTCAGATAGATGCCCAGGACGACGATCAGGCCAGACCACAGGTACTGCATGGTGAAGGGTTTGCTGAAGAGGATGAAGGAGAAGGCAATGGTCACCGCCTTGCGAGCCGTGGTCACTGTGGCCGCTATGGGAGCGCCACTGCTGCGCACCAGAGCAAGGACGAACTGAATGCCCAGATAGCCGGAAAGGCTGAACAGGAAGCCATAGCCAAAGGTCTGCAGCGGATGCTCCAGGCAGAAGGCGAGTCCTCTGAAGAAGTGACCGGTTGCCAACATTATAACGAAGAGGTAGACGAACCCCAAGCCGTACGAGTAGAAGACCACCTCGCTGCTGGGTGCCTTGTGTTCCCGCATGGCTTTCTCCTGAACGTTTCCGATGGCGGCGTCGCAGAGCAGGGCCCCGGAGATCATGGCCACGCCCAGCAGATTGAAGTTCGGCGTCATCTGGGAGTCGGCGAGCGTGAACCAGGCCAATCCGATGCACATACAGGTGGCTGCCGCAAAGTCCAGGACTCCGTAGCGCTTCTTCTGGATGAGGATGCTGCCCACCAGCACGGGGATGAGCTTGCAGCACTTGAAGATCACCTGCGTGGGGTAATTCAGGTAGCCCAGGCTTGAGTTGGACAGACCCATGGTGCCCAGAGTGAGAGCGGCCAGCACTAGGTACGTGCTGATGGGAATGCAACGGGGCACAGGTTTGCTGCCCCAGAAGGATCCTCCGCTCATCCGGTGGCCCTCCAGGCGTCGCTCCACCAGGCCAAAGCATATGTAGTAGCCGAACTGGACGAGAGTGAGGAACCAGCCGTATGGCTTGAATCCTTCCACAGTGAAGATCAGCTCCTGCAGGTAGCCGTAAAGGATGTACAGGACGAAGACACCGACACAGCTCAACAGGAACTGTGTTGATCGGCTAAAGGAGCCAAGGTCGAAGCACAGGATGCGCAGCTCCTTCGGGGGGGAAGTTCCGAAGGACTCAGCCATTCTTTGGTTAACTGTCACAATTTATATTATAATATTACGACCCAAATAAGTTATTACTTAATTATAATTATTTTGGAATTTAATGTGTAAGCTAATGCGAAGATCGAGTTATCATTCCGCTGTTCAGTTGACACATCAATTCCCCGTCGCAGCTGAGCTTTAATTAAACCGAGAGAGAGAGACTGCCAAAATAATATATGTCTATATACTCCGCGTTTGTTTACCCCCAATATGCCAACATTTATTATGTGTAAGCCGACTGTTAAAACCCCCTTTTCATTTTCAGATCAACGAAAGATAATTGTGAATTTGTTTGTATGTTTTTCTTTTTTCTATAAGAAAGTAGACAATTCGCTGTTAAGCAAACACACGACGCCTTCCAAATCATTTGCTGCTGTATCCAAGTCGTTTTTTACGAAACCTCGTTTGAATGGACCAAATGGAACAGATTTTAAATTGATTCTAGGCCTTTATTCTAACATGTTGATTTCTTTGGCAAAAGAAGGACAGACAGAAATGCGTTAGCATTGTATGATCTTTCGTGAATAACAACATATGTGTGTAGATAGTACCCTAGCCTGATTCTTTGTCTTAAGTAAATCATAATCCGAGTCAAATATCATCATATTATGATAATATTGTTTTTAATTTTCTGCTTAAATCTTTAAAATCTTGAAAATCTCTGAGTAAAGATCGCCAATCAATCAAAATCTTCCAAACAGCTTTTCCTTTTATACTTTGCCATAACGTGCTACTTATTTATTAGAAACTCAGGAAAGTTAAACTACAAATTATAAAACAAATATGTATCGGTCGTTATTCCATCGTTTTGGACTAATTAAATCCTTTATAGTTGTTCCACGGCTTTTTATTACAAGATCGGTTGAGTCAGAATTGTCCCTTGTCAGGTCTATGCCGCTGTGGTATGCTGCTGCTCCTGGGTCGTGGTGGACTGCGCCGATGAGGCTTCGCCGGACTTCTCGTTGACGCCCAGCCAGGGGCACCGCTTCTGCAGCTCCATGCGGTATCTGGGATGTGAAATGGCGTACACGAACGGATCTATGCAGGCCACCAGCTTGCAGGTGCAGGCCGGGATCATGGTGGCTCCCGGAGTCAGTAGGCTCTTGTCTCCGAAAGCTCCGATCAGCGACATCACACCATACGGCGTCCAGGACACAAAGAACAGGAAGCATATGGTGATGGCGGCCTTGGCTATGCGGATCTCGGCGGTCTCCTTGCTTTTGTCTACGTTGGAGCGCAGCGACTCCACGTTCATCTTTTTGGCCTGTTCCCGCAGCGCCTTCTCGTGGCTGAAGACGTGGCCCACGATCTGCGAGTAGTAGTACAGGATCATCAGCGTGGGGCACACGAAGCTGAAGAAGAAGATTGTGCCCACAAAGAGACGAGTGTCGAAGTTGTCTGAGAGATAGTCAAACGAGCAGGATGTAAGATAGCCCTCTGAAAAGATAGAAATGTAAATCAGTAGTGGTAATGGAAAAAAACTAATATTTATATTATATTTTATAAAAATCCATAAATAATTGTTATTATATAATTATACAATACATATATAAATATTATTATTCATATTTAAAACTTTCTACCACATCTTAAGTAGCTAATATTTAGATTATATTTTATAAAAATCCATCATATATCTCATATATAATTATTATTGTTCATATTTAAAACATGAGTTTTTTTCACATCTTGAGTAACTACTATTTAGATTATGTTTTATAAAAATCCATAAATATCTCATATATGTATAATTATTAACATTCGTGTCCTCCACATCCTGAGTAATTTGTTTTTCAAATAATATGTTTTCCGTTAAATGAAAAAAAACCTCGCTGAACTGGAACTGGAAAGACGGGTTTTTATGTTTTTGATAAAAAATATATTTTTTATATAGAATAACTCCATTTTATTCATTATTATTGATTAATTTTATAAAACTTACAAAAACAAAAATCATACCGGAAATTGATAGATTATCGAACAAGGATTCACAGGATATCCTTTTTATTCCAGGAATTCTTTATTTAGGGTCCATGATAAAAACGATTTGAATCGTAACAAATCATTTATTATAATTTTAATTAATATTAGTAATAACAAAAAATAACATTGAAAATACAAAACTTAATTAAAGCGTAAAAATTATTACTATCTTTCAATTTAAAAAAATCATATCATTATCTTAATATTAAAGAGTAGAAAACTAAATGAAATTACAAAATTCGTTTTAAAGCCTAGTCCTAATAAAAGAAGAATTTTAAATTGTCGATAGTGATGTCTTGCCAGCACTCTGTTAATGAATTTTACCCCATTTATGAGAATTCCAGCCCATGTCTCGGCAAGCGTGTAAAATAGTTATCTACCGTGTAAAGTGTAAAATGTTAATACAATTTTTTCAAAACATCGATGGTGTAGAAAACAAAAACGATGATGCGAAAAAAATATATTTCGATAGTACTCTGATGTTTTGTCACCACTAGTTCTCTCCGGCTCTCCCGCTCACGAGAAAATTATGTTTATTTAAGCTCTTTTCTCTAAGTGAGAGCGATCTGTTAATGAATTTTGCTTCCTACATGAGAATTCGATCCCATGTTATACAGATACATGTAGGGTGTAAAATGTTAAACGCCATTTACTTCAAAACATCGATAGCGAAAGAATCGATAGTATCGATAGTGCTCCGATTGTCATTGTTTTGCCACCACTGACCGACGCTGACATTAAAAAAAACTTAGTAAATTAATTAATTAAATCTAACAAATGCAGCCAACACACCCAGCACCCATTTATTATGCCGAAAAAGACTGAACCACGCTTCGTGCAAGTGCAAGTGCAATAACCACTGGGCTCGGTGAACGAAGAACGCAATTTAGAAGTAGAAAATACACACGAAAAAACCCCAGCAATCGCTGTTGTGTGTAAATGCAAGTGATATATTTTCGTGCAACAACAACACGCCAGAAGCAGCAGTGGCAACAACAAAAATAAACGAATATGAATGTGTGCGCGGTAAAGAAAAATTAGATAAAAAGCCAAATGAAATTAGCTCACGCCTGAATTTCGAGTTTGGCGCAAGGTGAACGAAAAGGCGAAAAGCAATCAAAACAGTTTCCATTATCTCAGTGTGCGTGTGCAGTTTTCCCCGCGGTCTGCGCCGCGTCCCGTCCCCGCCCCGGTAGGAGGAAAACCACCTGCATTGATTTACAGTGTAAAATACGGATAAAAAACGGAACTTGCACGGCGAGGATATATATACATACATATATATACGCACACACACCGAGGCAAGCCCAGGCAAGGCACCAATACCAGCGCCCGATTTCTCGGAGGCAGCAGCCTGCCATGTAAGTTTACAATGACGATTATGTATTTGCCGTTGTTTATGTTGCACTCTTGGTGTTGTTGTTGTTTTGTTGCTTTGCTGCCAGCCAGGCAGCAACTTTAATGACGGCTTAAAAAAGAGCATTTCGCTCTGGTCGGCAACTTACTACTTGCCAACTTACGTTTTCTATTTTATATTTCGCAACTCATTGAATGAAAAAGCCAAGTTAATTATATTCATGGCTATGACTTTAGTGGCAGCAATTACAATTTTTACCCCGTATGAATGTTGCCTACGGTACGCAGCGTAAACGAACTGTTAATTACACACAGATATATCTGTGTGTTGTATGTACGCAGGCAATCGCTGTGTGCGTGCGTAGTATCTGAGTTGTTGTTTGTGCCCACCGCCCCCAACTCTTCCTCCTGCTACCCATCCCATGGTTCCCCGTTGCATCGGTTACGTTACGCGCATTTCATTGCGTGTCCCTATGTTTATGCGTTCTCACGTTGATGCGGGCAAAGTTACGAAGTTGCAATTTCACTAATTTGCTAATTTAATTTAATTTTGCTGTGTGGTCATGGAAAGTGCTGATATTTTGACATTGTCAAAAAGGTAAATTAGTCTTCGATTCTTCAGTAGTACTTAGAATCATATGATTAACCTGACATTTCTGTTAAAATGGGAAATATGTAATAACATTAGGTTGTGAAATACTCTTTTAACATTAAAATGGGGTTTATAGTTTTGTGTTTTAATTTTCTATGATTCACAACTGTGTGATAAATTTTGTTGTTGTTAAAGAAACCTTTAAAATCCGCTAAATAAAGTTAAACTAAGTGTTTAAAGATAATATTAATTATGGTCTTAAATTATTGATTTAGTAACTGACCTGACTTTAAAAGATACATTTGTGTTGCAATCATAATCATAATCATAAAATCTATATTTTAACGCTGGAGTTGATTTTTAAAATGTTTCTTTACATTGAAATCGGGTTAGTTTTCAAAAATTATATTAACTTGTGAATTCATTAAAAATAGGCTGAAATGGAAAGTATAAGAAACATGCTCATAAAAGTTACTTAGGCGGAACATGTTTGATGAGTTTTTATAAGCAACATAATGTTGCCTATTATTATAGGTCGTTTTAAAGATCCTTTATTTAAGAAATGGTTCGTTTCCTACTGAGGTTCACTCATATACCCGTGGCGGCACCCGCACCCAATACCCCACATATATTCATGTGTGCCCATTGTGTCCAGCGATGCGAACCACACCCATTACATCTAGCACGACACCCCCACAGTCGCACAGTCCCTCCAATGGGTCGTCGTCCCTAATGGCCGTCCGTCAGCTCTGCCCGATAAGAGCCAACATATTTGCGTCGTTCCACACGTGCCGGCCAAGAGGCCTTTGGTTGTCGGGCCTTCATTTGGACCGGAGACGTGACGGCGGCCCCGGGTTACGGGCTTACAGCTCTGGTATTTTTTTGGACATCAACTTTAGGTTCGATACGTTCCGCGTTAAATAATTGCCTAAATGCAATTCCCCATACACGCAAATGCGTGAGTTTTCTTGTTGCTTTTATACATAACTATATTTTTGGTGACGACAATTGTGAATCCGAGGCAAGGTGAAGGTCAGAGGTGATTAATCGTTCTGACTTTTCCAAAAAGCCCCAAGGAATGCGGACAAAGTAGGCAGGTAGAACTTAATAATATCATTCTTTTGTTTTCATTAACTACGCACAACAAATGACGAATAAATGTAACAACACTGTGTATAAATCGTGAATCACTTATCTTCTTTGATAAAGCGTGCTTTGATCGCTTGAGTTATATCATATTGATACAACCTGAACTAAATTGGTAATTAATTAAAACTTCCTTTGCTTGAAATTAAAATTAAGTAGACAAGAGTAGAATTGAGTTTTATATATAATATAATAAATAGGAACTAACACAACCTAGGAACCCTTGGTATTCTTATAAAAAATGAGCTTAGTATTCTTAGTGTTCTTATATAAAACCTATATCAATTCCTGAGTACCGATTTGAGAATAATTCGTGTAGGTAGAATTAGTAATTATTGCAATGCATTCACCTTTGCCATTATCGATTAACTATGACACAAATGGACACATTACTCACTAATTATATTTTGTTGTTTGCAGATAAACGCACAAGAAACGCCTAGGCCAAAGGTGAACCTGGCGGGGATTGCAGGAACCGACGAGAATTGTAGACACATTCGTGCCGCCACAAGAACCCTTCCGATGTCCAATAAAATCAACCCGAAGCGCCGCGAACCGACAGCAGCAGCAGGAGCAGCCACGGGAGTGGCCACCAATACGAACAGCTCGACTGGTTCCTCCAGTGCCGGCAACACGTCTTCGGCCAACACATCCTCATCGTCCAGCTCGTCGCTGTCGTCCGCCGGCGGCGGTGATGCGGCCATGTCCGCCGATCTGACCTCGCTGTTCGAATGCCCCGTGTGCTTTGACTATGTACTGCCCCCTATCCTGCAGTGCTCCAGCGGGCATCTGGTGTGCGTCTCCTGCCGCTCCAAGCTCACCTGCTGCCCCACATGCCGCGGTCCGCTGGCGAATATCCGTAATTTGGCGATGGAAAAGGTGGCCTCGAACGTCAAGTTCCCGTGCAAGCACTCCGGCTATGGGTGCACCGCCTCGCTGGTCTACACGGAGAAGACGGAGCATGAGGAAACGTGCGAATGCAGGCCCTACCTGTGTCCGTGTCCGGGCGCCAGCTGCAAATGGCAGGGCCCGCTGGACCTAGTCATGCAGCATCTGATGATGTCGCACAAGAGCATCACGACGCTGCAGGGCGAGGACATTGTGTTCCTGGCCACCGACATCAACCTGCCCGGCGCCGTCGACTGGGTGATGATGCAGTCCTGCTTCGGCCACCACTTTATGCTCGTTCTGGAGAAGCAGGAGAAGTACGACGGCCACCAGCAGTTCTTTGCCATCGTCCAGCTAATTGGGTCGCGAAAGGAGGCCGAGAACTTTGTGTATCGCCTGGAGTTGAACGGGAACCGGCGCCGGCTCACCTGGGAGGCCATGCCGCGCTCGATCCACGAGGGCGTGGCTTCAGCGATTCACAACTCGGACTGCCTAGTGTTCGATACGTCGATTGCGCAGCTGTTTGCCGATAATGGTAATCTGGGCATCAATGTGACCATATCCCTGGTCTAAACGCACTGTGAATTCGCCGAGTTCTTCATTATTTTTTTGTTTACTTTTCTGCTATATTTAAATATTTATATATATATGTATTTATATATATATATATACATATAGTTTATAGCCCTATGTTTGTATCAGGCGTTTAACTCTTTGAAAGAATGTGAGAAGGGACAAGGGACACATAGAGAAGAGGACAGAAGAGAAGGATAGAGTTGTGCAGAGTTGTTTTATAAAAATGATTCTCCATTTAAATAGCCACATACAACATGCATATGTATATATATCTATGGAAATGTCAGGCCTGTGCCGTTTTCTCTGCGTTCGAAGTTCTGCAATTGTAACTCAAGCTCACTTTGTTTACAGTTGAACTAAACCTGAAGAGAAATTTGTGTTAACTGATCGAAGTTTGCTAAACCTTGAGAGGATAATTCTAGGATAATTAAAACGAAGGCTGCAGTATCAGTCTAGGAAAAATATTCTATTTGCTATTCTCTGGACAGTTTTTGTGGGTTTAGTTCACACTGCAGTTTGCGAACTTTTGAATACATGAACAGGACCTGTATGTTTTGTATGTCTAAACGGTTCGATTGGTACTCTAGTTGTAGGACTTGATTTTTTTTAGCTACCATACACACACACACTCTATATATATTTCAATGTTTCAGTGTGTTTAACGTTTTTGTAAGCGTCGTGGGGTTCATTTTGCTTTAGTTTAATTTAGTTTTTAAGGGCCACACACACCTGGAGCAGAGCTGCCTGCGCGTGCCCACCCACTACAGTGAACACTTTGGACACACACACACTCCACTCCACTCCAACCCGAAACAAGCAACAAGAAACGCGAGAACACTCATCACACTCGAACATGTTTAGTTTAGTTAATGTAAATTATTTTATACAATACTTGTAAATGTTAAGAAGTGAACGAAACACAACACAAACAGTAACAGTAACAGCAATGGCGAAACCATCAAAGATAAATTAATACTTGATAGCGATAATCTGTAATAACTCGAGAGTTGTTTTGTTCAGGCCAAAACCATCTTCATAAACATAAACAAAAAAAAAAAGGAAATCACATTTTTTTGTCAGGCTAAAAAGACAGTTGACCCTTGCCCCCACAACTTATCCCCAATCCCCGGAATTGTAAACGAAGCAATGTTAATGTTTAAATGTCCAACCTAGTTTAGGCGATCTCCCAGGCCCGGCTCATGTCTTTGGTTTTAATTTCCCATTCGTTCGTTCGGAATAAACGGAAGACAAATGATTTAAAGCATCATCTGCACCGTAATTAGCTTTTAATGCGACGATTTATCGCGCCACTACCATACGAGATCACTTACACAGACACAAAACTACAAAAGTGAAATAAACGTGATTAGTAAAAGTAAAGAAAACTGTTGATTAATCTGGGAAATCGAAAGATGAAGTAATTGCGAGTAGTCGGGTGGGAATGCATGGGTGCATTGGATGCTGCCACACTCTGAATACATCTGGTACTCAGATATATGCGGAAAATGTAATTCATCGTATATCTTTTTGGTCAATAGCTTTAAGATGGTATATGAAAGGGCAATTCCTTGGCTTAGAACTTTAAGTCACATGTCGTGCGAAGTTTGCCAGGTTTGTTCAGTAGTCTTTGTAAATTCATTAGAAACTAGTCTATATTCTTTAGCTCAGCCTTTTTAGAATAGCTTTTAACCAGAATAAAATTTTATGTGAAAAAGAAGTGGAACAATTCAACCTACCAATTCGATATCTTATTTTATATGCTTAAATTCTGCTGTTCTCTTCGCTTTAACATAAAATTAAATAACTATGAACATGTCTTTGGAGAACCAACATAATAGCGATGAAAATTCGCCAACCCCATCAAAATTCAGTAGCGTCCCGTGGCTGCCCACGCCTGCGTCCGAACAGTCGACCACAACTTATCATACAGCCGACACGGAGCTAAAGGAAGGGGTTCCCAGTGAGTTCCTGTTCTCGTTGCTTGAGTGCCCGGTATGCTTCGGCTACATGATGCCCCCCATAATGCAGTGTCACCGGGGCCACATGATCTGCCAGAGCTGCCGCCAAATGGTGACCCTCTGTCCTGTTTGCCGCGTGACCCTGACCACCATTCGCAACCTGGCCATGGAGAAGGTGGCGTCAAAACTGATGTTCCCCTGCAAGTACTCGCACCTGGGCTGTCGAGCCCGGCTCGCGTATGCGGAGAAGAGTAGTCACGAAGAGAGATGCGAGTGCAGTCTGTACAAGTGTCCATATCCTGACGAGAAGTGCGTCTGGCAGGGACCGTTGGAGGATGTATACCAGCATTTACTCGTCAGTCACCAGAACATAATCACCATGGAGGGCACCGACATCATTTTCCTGGCCACCAACGTGAACCTGGAGGGCGCCCTGGACTGGACCATGGTGCAGACCTGCTTCGGCCGGCATTTCCTGCTCTCATTGGAGAAGGTCTCAAGGGGCGAAGACTTTCAGCAGTTCATCGCCACCTGCCGCATAATCGGGACCGTGCAAGATGCCTCCAATTTCGAGTACCATATCACCCTGGAGACCAACAAACGAACCCTGCGCTGGAAGTCGGCACCGAAATCATTACGCGAGGCCATCACCTCCGTCAATTCGGATTTCCTTGTGCTCAACAAAACGACTGTCCAACTGTTCGCGAAAGATGGCGACCTGGCCCTTAACGTGGTCATCAAAAAGTTGGATGAGGAAGGTGAGCCGGCTACGGCATCCAATTCATCCATAGGCGCCGGCGTTTAGTCCCCTGCCACCCCATCGATGGGCGTGGCGATCCTCGTTTCCCTTAGTCCCAGCCATCTGCACGGGCCACATTCTCCACCAGCCCCATAGTTAGCAGTTCTAACTGAAAGTTGTCGTACTTAAGCGTATCCATAATAAACAGCATGCACGTTATGCGATTTGTCCAGTTAAAGAGTATCTTTGGGGGGTTAAAATCAACATCGAAAAGAGACGTTCAATTCTGAAAATTGCTAGTCAAATAGGTTTATACATGTAGTGAGTTTTTGATTTGGAATTAGCAATAGCTGAACAAAAAGAAAATAAAATGTACGCTAAGTACATTCATTTAAAAAGACCGGTATAAAAGCCTAGATAAAACACTACATGGAAAACCTTCATAAACAAGGGCTTAAAATTTAAAGAAAGCGTAGTTGGTTTGCTTGATCTTATCATACATAAAATATAAATTATTTTAATTATAGAAATTTAGAAATGTTTATTAGGTTGAAGGATGGTCTTGTAAATTCGTACTTTGTTGAACGGGTTGTTAGCTTTAAGGAGCCAGGACAATATTCTAGCCATTCCTTCCATATATAGATCTACATATAAACATATAGATATATATTGTTTCTTTATGTATTTAAACAAAAAATCTCAGAGAAATTATAACATGAATGTAGTATTTTGAATGGAACTCATAATCTGTCAGTTCATATAAAGCACACCGAACACCTTAATTTTTCGAGTAGTTTTCGAGTTTTTAATAAAACCAAAACAATGTGTTTTGTGGTAAAAGTTTGCAAACGATTTGCAAATGAAAATCCAAAGAGGTTTGTGGCCATAACTCATCCCTATTGCGTTGGCCTGCTGCTGGTAGGAACTGTCTTCTTTTTTCTGGCTGAGATGTTCTATGTGGTCCCCTTTATTTTCGACACCGGTGGAACGATGTACAAACTCTCCTGGCTGGTGGCTGTCTTTATTGTTTCCAACATCCTGGGCAACGAGTTGGTCTGCTATCTGACGGATACTACGATGGCAAGTCTGCCAGAGGAGCGTCGGACTCCGAAGCCGGAGGAGGAGCACCTCTGGTCTTACTGCGACGTTTGCAAAGTGAAAGTGCCGGTAAGCTTAGAGAGAGCTGGGTGGATGGTTGCCCCCTCTTTCATTATTTTGTTATATTTTTTATTTGCCATAATATTATGTAAGGACTTTGTGCATATCCTTACAGCCCAGAGCCTGGCACTGCAAATTGTGCAAGTGCTGTGCCTTGCGGCGGGATCACCACTGCATTTTCACGGCCACTTGCATTGGCCACAACAACTACAGATATTTCTTCTGGCTTCAGTTTTACTTGGCCCTCGGATCTGGACTTTCCTTGGGGAGCCATTTAGTGGCGGTTGTAGTTAATAAGGACTTTCGGAATCGATATGTGCTTGTGTGGCTAATTAAAAATGTTCTGAAAAGGGACTACGACATTCATGTTGGACATTGGAATGAGTTTTTGTGGCAAAATTGGCTTTTAATGCTCAACACCTACGCTTTTACCTTTTCACTGCTGATGTTGCCCTATCAACTGCCGATTTTCTATTTGAATACTACTTTTTATACGGGTTCAGATTGCCGGTACAACCTCGGGCTACGAAGGAACATCAAGCTTTTGTTGGGACAGCGCGGTCTTTGGACTTTTATATCGCCCTGGATGAGCAGTCCCTTGACCCACGATGGCACCCGTTGGGAGGAGGCTAAGCCTTCAGGCATTAGCAATTCTTAAAAGCTATCAAACTTTTCCAAAATTCTATAACTCACTCATTGTTAGATACAAATAAAGCGCAAAATTCTATCTATAAGCGCTCTCATTTCTCACCTGGCACGAATCGATCCCAGAACTGTGTCAGCGGCAGGACGACCCACGGCGTGCAGTACAGCCAGATGATAATGTTCATTACCACCGCCTTCGTAAATGTCATGTTCCTGTTCATCGGCTTGGTAATCACATTAAAACGATCGTATCCAATCGCTGCGTTGGTCATCCCAGCTCCGATGCCCGAATAGGAACCAATGGCTGCGAATATCTGGCACCAGGTATTGCCCAAAGCGAATCCCCGATGGAAGCTGTTGTAGATGAAGATGGGCGCCTTGAGGCACATGATCAGATCGAAGACGGCCAGATTCAGGACGAACATATTGGAGGGAGTGCGCAGCGACTTGGATGTGCTGAATATCCAGATCACCATGCCGTTGCCCACCGTCGAGGCGCAGAAGAGGAAGATGTAGAAGACGCCCAGCATGTAGTGCATTGAGGCGGGCGGCTCCAGCTGCGTCAGCCAGTGCTCCGGTATGTACTGGATCTGATCCGGTGGCACGTTCCAGCCGAGGAACTGCAGCTCCCCGCTACCGGATGTCCGAGCCTCCGGCCGTAGCGGCGGTTCGCTGGCATTGCACAGCGGTTCCATCCCGAAACCGATACCGCTCCCGAGCCGTATCCCGATCCCGATACTCAACCCTTCTCACAGAGCGAGCAGAACTGATTGCATCTGTCGCGTGGCGTCATTTATAGCGCAGCTGCTACGTTGGCCAAATTCAATTAGGCTTTGTGGTTGCGTGTCCGAAAAGACGATTTTCTGCCCACTCGGCTATAACATGAATATCAGCGAAATGTCACTCGAATCACAGCCAAAAAGGGTTGGTTAAATACTTGGTAATGACGCTAAGACCTAAAATGTCAGGGACCAAGTTTAGGGTGTCATTGCAGTAATTCATTAGTTCATTGTTTATTTGTGCTCAATAAACTTGCATTAGAATAAAAATATTATAAAGTTGTAGCCTTTTTAGCATTAAAGGTACATTAGAAACAAATTTATTTAATTCAAGAACATAATATTTTAGTAATTGGCCCTGTTTCTTTGACATATTTATTGCTCTTGATTTGTTTATTAATTTATAAAAATATAACTTACATAATTCTATACATTATATTTTCAAAGGGCTTAAGAAGGCTAATGGTTGGAGTAAAAATTTGTGATCAACCAAATATCCTGCGATATTTGTTTTAAATCTTGTAATGAAGTATCGACACCCACGATTTCCGATCATTAAAGCATGCAAAATTCAGATAATTTATTACTGAAAGTAAAGAAAAATTTACACAGTATTATCCGTGCGCAGTTGTAAACCTATTGAAATCAGAAATAAATACAAAACGCAGGAAATTTCGTTAAAATTTAAATTAAGCTATTAGGCGTTGCCATCTTATAATATTGTGCTTGTCAGTGTTGCCAGACTGCTAATGGTTGCGCTTCGCGGTGACTGTCGCACAAAACAGGTCAACAATACTCAACAACTCATAAAATGCGAAAATAAACGGGAAACAAATAAAAAACATGGACGAGGTGGACAAGATAATCATGCACCAGCTGCACCAGGTGGACCCGGCTATCGAGCCGACGGAGGAACTGGCGGAATTCTCGCCGGAACAGGTCGTCCGTGCGGTGTCTAGCTGCCTGGCCGAAATCCGTCCGGATGTGCAGCATCCTCGGACTCTGCCCGGCGGAGCCATGGCGCAGCGATTCGGTGTGGCTAGCTCCCTGGCCGAAGGATGCAAGGAGGCTGGCTATAGGGGCGACATTGGTTACCAGACGTTCCTCTATCCCAACGCCGTCGAACTGCGGCGTCTGCTCATGTTCCTGATCGAGCAGCTGCCACGGGAGCGCCAGGCGACAGAGGACGGTGTCGGGAAGTCGCAGTCGCTGAGCCATAGGGAACTCCTGCAACGGAAGATACGCAAGGAGCTCGCAACGCAACTGAAGACGCCGTGGGTTCCGCAGTTTGCCCGTTCGGTTGGCAACCGGAAATCGCTCGGCTGCAGCAGTTTGTGCATCGACTTTCGGCCGCATATCAATCTCAGCGTTCCGTCCGCCAATCCAGAGGAGCGCACCAAGGAGGTGCAACAGTATTTCGACCAGTTGGCGCCCAATATATTCCAGCAGACGACCTCCAGATCTGTGGATCTCATCGCCTCCGTGCTGCACAAAAACGAACTGGAGCGATGGGGCTACGGGCTTACAGACTCGCTGCACCTTTTCTCGGGCATTGACGAGCTAACGCCGCCTCTTTTACCCAAAGTCTCACAGCCTGTGGATAAATCATCAACAGCTGACGCCGAGGAGGAGTTCTCGCCCCTTCAGCAACTCGGCAACGAGGTCCAAGAACTGCGTTCCCAGTGCGAAACCCTTCTCATGGAACGAAAATCCCATGCAGCGGCGGTAGCTGCCTCGAAGCTGCGGGAAAGTAAGGCCACCGAGGAGATAAGCCGCATTCAACCCGTACTAAAACTCCATGAACGCACCTCCCTGGTCCTGGCCGATTCCGAGCAGAACTTAAACAAGCTGGAGGCCCTGCTGAAGAGCACCCAGGCCAAGAGAGAAACCCTCACGCAACAGTGGCAGGAGTACAGGAAACCCCTGTTGGAAACACTAGAAACACTGAAGACCGCCAAGGAGGCCCAACATGTCCAGGGCATTCGTAGCAACATCGAGCAATTGGAGCACGAACTCCAAGCGAAGACCAAGCAGCACAACGAACTGAATGCCACCCTGAGAACCGCCAGCCAATCCCTGGCTCCTCGCAAGGAATACACACGCAGGATACATGAATTTATTGGGAATATTCGGAAGCAGCGGGCCGATATCTTCAAAGTTCTGGACGACACTCGGCAACTCCAGAAGCAACTGAACGTAGTGGGCGCCCAACTGCAGCGGCAGTTCAACTACACCGACGATCTGCTCTTCCAGAGCGCCAAGCACGATCTGCACGCCAAGCGGGCGTACAAACTGCTGGCACAGCTCCATGCCAATTGCAGTGAGCTGGTCGAGTGCGTTTCGCTCACCGGCAACGTGACCAAGCAGATCCGCGAGCTGGAAGTCCAAATCGACGGCGAGAAGCTGAAGAACGTGCTGACAAGTCTGCAGCAGATCACCGGCGATATCCAGAAGTTTGAGCAGCACATCCAGGAGCTGCAGGGTCAGATAAGTACCGTGGAGTAGACAAAAAATGGCGGGGTCTAGATACCTGGTAGGCATTCGTGTACTAGTGCCAATATTTTAATAAAGGAATCGATGCACGCTTAGCGTTTATTTAGTAGTCACAAACTAATTTGATTTATTTTGGTTCGACGAAGCAGATATCTTTTAATCTTGAAAGACAAATTATTTCATAAAACGGATATTTAATTTGAAATCCACGCTTATTGCGTGCGACTCTACGTTCATACTTTCTCAAGCTAAAAGCTTTTTCAAATCGTCTATCCCTGTAAATAAACAAATAAAAAAAAGCACACTAAGTGTAAATATCTACATGTATCTTAAATAATAGTTAATGGAAATGCTAGATGATTATTAAAATAAGCTATTTTTAAGGCCGAAAGCTAGTAGGAATTTTCAAAAGCTTTTCCATTTTCAAACATGCCAGACCTGAAGTAAGCTAAACTGGCAACACTAATATAAAGTTACTCTATGTCAGTGCTGCCAATTTTGATTTTTTCACGTCAAAACTGGCTTTTCAATCAGTTCTTTTACGGAATTCCCTGAATATATAGTCAATATATCGTTATTAGGCACTAATGAGGGAGAGATATTAATAAAATGCTGGAAACATTAAACAAAAATTAACCTAATAAATTGTTATTTTTGTAGAAATTTTTGGCTTTTTTATACATTTGTTTTTTAGCTTTTTATTGGATTTTTATAATCGTGTTTTTAAAGCTTTTTTCGTCTTTCTTCCCGTCAAAAACAGCTTTTTTTCTGTTGGTCAAAAGTTGGCAGCAGTGCTGTTTTGAATCTGAAGCCAAAAGCTCGTCTGCGGCTGTTGTGGCGCGACCCGTGTTTTTTTCGTTTTCCGTTGATTTACGTTCGTTTGTTTTTAATTTGACCGGTAGTGAAAGATAATAAAAAAAAGTAGCTAAAACTGAGACAACTCGAGTGTGTGAGTGTGTGAATAAGATCGCATTTTTTATCCAAATTACATACAACAACTATGAGCGTTTCAAAATAAAACACTTGAATGCCACCGCCGCAATGGTGGTGCTCTCCCCTTGCTGTTGTTGTTGTTTTTGCTATTCCAGAACTCGTTTTAGAGTTTTGAGTGTGCGTGTTGTTGTTTTTTGTAATTTTGGGTTCTTGCATGCGGCCGATAACAAGTTTAACCGGTGTGCGTGTGAGCCGCGCTTAAACGTATATTACGTACCTGTGTGTGTGTGTGTTCGCTCTTGGGTGTCCAAGTGTGCGTGCGACTCCTTCAACAAACTGTTGCTTCTTCTGTTGCCGCTGCTTCTTCTTCCTGCTCAAATTGAATTCCAATTAGAATTGCAATTCCCCTGAAGGTCGAGTTGGGAAAGAAAAAAGCGAGAAGGAAGAAGCAGCAAAGGAAAAGATAATGAAAAACCGGCAGATAAAGTATCAGGAATTATTAAATCGCTAAGCAACCAAGAGAGAAAAAACCCTATTAATTGACCGGCCGGCTTGGCGCTCTCTTCATTTTTTTTTTCCAATTCGGGGTCAATCAACGTTCCACAACAACAACAACAAAACGGCTAGAAATTCTTTGGGGGAGCGTTCCGGTTCACCTTTTTTTATAATTGTGACGTCGCCCGGCTAAAAATAACAAAATGACAACATTCCTTCGTTGTATCATTAGCGTTTTTTGAATTTGTAACAGTAATTGGAAATCGATTACCAATACAGTAAATATCGGTTGCAAGGCGGACGAACACCCACGATTTTGTAGACCATTTTGCATATCTCAGAAATCTAATAAATTTCAATTAGAGTAGAGCAAATATGGGGCTTAAATCTTTAAAAGTAAATTCTTGTTTGATCCGGTTTTAGATCTTGGATTACAACTTTTATTTACTCTACTTAAAATATTAAAATCAGTTTAAAGCTTTATAAGGAAAATTAATTAAAATGATTTTTATAGCCCATATTTTAAATTTAATTATTCTATACAAAAGTACATATAAAACACGTTTTGCTTAGAAAGAATATTTGTGTTTTCAATAGTTTTCAGAAATATGAACCAAAAATAAAAACGATTCTACCTATCTATAGTTATTTCATATTTTTATATTATATTAATTAATATATAGAATAAAGGAAAAGATTAAAAATCTATTGAAAATATATCCAAAAGAATATAATATATTCTTCTGTTTCCAAAGTTCCCATTATAACCAACTTTAAATTAATTTAAAATCCAAAACAATTTATGTGACATCCCTATCCATCCGTATTATGGGTTATAATCTCGAAATGTACTGTAGTTTTAGAAAGTAATCGTTTTTCTTAAAGTACTAAAAAAGAATAACACGTTTAATAAGATACATGCCACAGTTTGGCCCCTACCAATCCACACTGTCCACTGCTACCAACGCCCCGACCCGGCCGGCAATTAATAAAAGGCAAAAACAATTGCCAAGTGAAGTGGCAAAAACAGTTTCACGTTAGCGACATTTTTCAACGGCTACGCAATAATTTGTTTATAGACTGAAAAAAGAAAACAAAGCAAAACAAAACAGAATTGGCAACAAAAAAGGAAAGAAAATCGCCGACTGATAAAATGTTGTTATAAATTAAATTTACCCCACAGCACGCAAGGGCAATCTAAATTGAAAGAAAATAAAGTGCAACCGAAAGCAATACAAGAGGAAAGTCAGTCAGCCAGTGAGTTTTGTAATAGAAACAAACCAACAGCCAGCAAGTGCAATTCATAAACGATAACACCAGCACCATCCGAGGGAGATATAATTGTTAATAATAATGACACCATCGCCGACCAAGGAGCTCCAGAGTGCCTCGCCGACGATTTCGCGTCGGCCGCGGGAGGAGTTTGCTGAAAAGGTAAGTCCAAAGATAATTCTATAGATATGTATTTCTTAATGGAGAAAATTTAATTTTCAAGCGGTAACATTGAAATTTAAAAAGAAAACTTGAAAATAATAAGGTAGAAAATAGTGCAAAGTAGGGGAAATTGAAGGAAAAGAAATTGCCAAAGTTATCATGGAGTTAGTATACGTGTTTTAAATATGTTTACTCTGAAAAATAATATTTATTAATTCCAGAATCAGTTTATAGTCTCTTTTTTCACAAAATGTATTAGACATGCGTGCATTTCAACTCAGAGTACGTTCTTAGTGGGAAAACCTATTTTTTAAAAGAAATACTTCGCAAAAATAATTAGAAAAGTTAAGAAAGATTGGGAATATTATTTGATAAACTTCGTAAGATAAAGAATGATCAGTTTATAGTATCTTTTTCCGCATAATTTTGATCTGTGTGTATTTATTAAGTTGAAACTCCAAAAAAGTTTATTTGACGGAGGAAACTTTATTTTAATAGAAAAACTTACAAACAACAATTTTAAAAATAGTGGAAAGAAAGGAAAATTAGTTTCGAGTTTTCGAAAAACTTAAATAATTAATAAAATTATTATTATCTACCGAAAAAATATAAAAAATTGCCCAAGTTATCATGTTTCATATATCTTTATTCCCTAATATATATTATGAACCTCAATTCCGGGATCAGTTTATATTCTCGTTTTCCCTAAAAACTATACCATATACTGCGTCCTCTTTAGTGCACTTTTTTCCCTGAACGTGTACTATATAGATATATCCCAATCCCGATTTAACAACCTCCCGCCCAGATGATATTGGCTAAACTTCCTGTGTTTCTATTAATCGACCCCAAATGTGTTGCGATGCCGTTGAGGAAGAAAAAACATAAACATTTTCGGCCTTTCGCCTTAAAGTTCTCCTTTTGTTTGTTTTCGCATTGTACAATAAAATATATGTACGTACTCTCGATCCGCGAGCACACATAGATACGCACATCAATGTTTGGGAAAATAAATATCGCTGTCATCGGCTGTCTTCTGCTGGACGGACCTCTGTCGTAATCGTTTCACCTGAGTTTCCATATATTATATGACTTCCGTTACTCCATCAACCGGGGTACACTTTGTTTCCGTCTCGATCGCTGTTTCTGGGTTTTATTTAGACCCGTCTGCATCTATTCTCGCCTCTGACTAATCGAATCGAATGGCGGCCATGGCCTACGTAATGCTAGAATTTCATTGATAAGATATCGTTTGGCAACTCGTAATCGGTGTACCTTAAATGGGCGAAAAAGTCAGTGCAAAGATTATTGTTATTTATTATTTAGGAGGTTTTAGTGGAAAGTTTAAAGGGAAAATCAGCATCGGAGTTGCATAAATTATTAAGTTTAAGTTGAAGCCTAATATTTGCCATCAATTCTTGCGTGAATGCCAAAAACTCAACTTGTTTAAAATAAGAGATCATTGAAATTAAGGTCTCGCCAATACTTTTGATATGACCGCCAGTGCTTTGGGTTGTTTTCCCCCGGCTTACGTCACTTGAGCCACTTGAAATGCAAAAATAAAAAAGGCAAAAACATACAAAAATGCGAAATAAAAACACTTGTTGCAGTAACGAAATTCGAATTTGAAATTCATCGCTCAAGCTTAATGAGAGGTCAATGCTGCCGCTGGCAGCGGGGAAAGGGAAACGCCTCATTACGGCGGGAAAACTGGATTTTCAGGCAGATCATTAGCATTTCCTTGGAGCGTGATGGATCCAGGTACTAATAGAAGTCGAACAGTTACAGATTCATATGCAAATGACATTATTAATGGCTTGTATGGGGACAACGCCCAAGAATGTGTATTCTCATGGAGATGTCAAGCGAGCGAGTGGCAAATTAAGAGGGTTTCTTTCGTTCTGCCTTCTTGGCTGCTTCTGCTGCTGATTTCGGTCAATTGATTGATTCGCCACAGTCGGCAACAAGTTTGGTGTAGGATCAATCAATTTGCTGCACACGCCGTGATTTTATTTCTCCCTCCTTTCGTACGTTTTTCGAGGGTACCTGTGCGGGAGTAATACGTACGATTTCGTACCTCACCTGTCAACGAGTGTCACTCAGGCGTCCCATGCAACGAATTTCATGGCATTGACCATGGGGCCCAATAACGAATAACTTTTTGTTATTTTTTTCTGCTGTTTCATTGGCTCGCCTTAAAAACAAAATAAAAAAAGTCGGTTGCTTGCTGGCGTGCTAACAGCTAATTTTGAACATTCTGCATATGTCTTTTGCACATTAAACACACAATACACACACAGAAAAAACGGGGTAGCGAAAATGGGAACAGAAATTGTGCGCGCCACAAAAAGAACGACATGCCGTGCGAAATCTGATGCAATCGATGAGATCATCCTCCAGAGAGCCCACCAGCAAACCGGCAAGATTCTCCATCCGTATCCGAATCGGAGCCCGGGCTCCATTAATGAGCCGTGCCATAATTATAATTAGTAAAGCCAGCATAATCTCTTCATTAGCTGGAAAAATTCTATGCTGATTTTACATTTTCTTTCCTTATTATAAATAGGTAAATCCTACATAATCTGCTCTTTAAATTTTAAATTTTCCCTCTTATATTATGATGTTTTCTGTGACTCATCTGGTGGATTCCTTGGTGCATCATCATCACCATCATCGCCCTCCTTTATATTCCTTTTTCGATGCTCTGGTTCTTTGTGTGTCCCCGACTTTGTTGCAGCTGACTTTCCACTTCCGTACACTCCAAGAAACACTTCCAAAATGTTAATTAATTCACAGAATTTTGATCTTGAATCGCTTCAATTTAAGTCTCTTTCCTAATTGCCTCAGGAGGTGGTGAATTTTAATTATAATTGCCTAGTTTGATAGCAATCTTTATGGCCAGCCAGTTAATTTGTTGTCCAGTGGCTTTGGATATTCTGAACAAAAACTAAAAACTGAGTCATTGTTCTCATTAGCAACGAGCCTCTTCAAAAGCTAAGGCTGCCTGGCTAAAACTAATAAATAGCATGGAAAATATTTTGCATTGCAGTTAAGTTATCTTAGGCTTTCCTATATTAAATTTCCATTATTAATAAGATAAGATTACTACAACTATGTATATGGTATAGCTGTCAAACTAATGATCCGGTATCTAAACATGTTAATAAACAAGATTAGTTTGTGGCTTTTAGCGGATTACAGATTATACAACAGATTGTAGGAGAAAAGATTGTAGAGTTCGAATTTGCTTATTTTTATGGCAAAACTTAAACGGTTTGATTAAGATTTAATTGAAAATATGTTAGATTTTATGATTCTTATACTATTTTTCAAATTGATTTCGCTACAGATTTATAATTTAAAAGAACGCAATTCCGATTCCAAATAAGAGTTCCCTGATTTTCATGGGAAACTAAATATTTATAAAAATGCTTACTAAGGGGAAAATAATATGTAAGAAAATTGTAAGCGCCGTTTTATGGATATTTCCAGTGCACCCCTCAACATTTTTGCGATGTTTTCCGTTCCGCTTCTCCATTTTTTTTGACACTGTGTAACCCGAGGCAATCGCTCTGCGGCTTTCCAAATGCCGGGCCATATACTTCAGATATGTACAGACATATGTGCATATGGTGGGCTCTGTCTGGTATATATTTGCATGGGGAGACGCGACACTTGGCGTTATTTGCGTTTTAAAAAACAACCTTGCACTTGCCGAGCTGCAGCCAATCGACAAACGCCACTGGTAACTGGTAACTGGCGACTGACAGTTGACAACTTTGTCAACGCTTTTAATTGCATTATTAGTTTTCATTGCCTGACAATTTGCGGCCAAATGGCTTCAAATTATGGAGGCCTTCCGGCCCGCAGGTCATATATTTAGCATTTTTGAATTTTTGAAAGTTGGAATGGATTTTTTACCATCACTGCCATGCGTCCCCCTCATCAGTTATATTCCGGTGTCCATTTTTTTGGCCTTTCCCTAGATTGTTGCGTGCCTTTGTTATATTTCCCAGGGGCTTGTTGGTTCTACATACAGCAGCGGTTGAGAAAATAGTTCTTTACCATCTTTCAATCTTTCGTTAAAGCATAGAATTGATCAGTTTAAATTATATATATTTATAAGTAAATTATGTAGGAGTCCTATGTGACATAATAACTTATTATTATTTATTTTTAGATAGTTTATTATAAATAATTTTTATTGAACCCAAACGAAAAGTATAGCTTTCTTTTGAGGGCTGCGTCCTGGGAACACTTCAGAGAGAAACTAAAACTGTTGTAGTTCTTTTAATACATATTCTATTAGCCTGAAATTTTCAAGCTAAGCAGGAAGTTTGTAAACTTTTCTAACCCCAATCTGAAATATTAATAAAATATATAAATTGGTCTACCGAGGACTTTAGACAAGTTTTAAAAGAACCATTTCGATCGTTCTCAAAGGACTTTCTCCTTCTTACTCTACACACATTTTTAAGCAACTTTTAAAGAAAAATCGAATACGAATTGAATCAGTTATTAAACATTAAACAGACAAAAAATAAAAACCTATATAATTCTTAAGGCTATTGTTTTACCAAGAGTTGTGAACGGTAACTAGGGGGGAGCTTCGAGGGCGTGGGCGTGGGCAAGGCTATCATCTTGCACACCTTTCCAAACACGGGGTGTCATGTCATGGCTTAGGAGCGAGCGGCATGGAATGGAGTGGTGGGCATAGGATGGGCAGTGGGATGGCCAGGTGGCCATGTCATATCACATGGCGGTGTTTGCGCAATGGAATGCCGGCACGCTATCGCTTTTTCGGGCCTCTCCATCTGCCAGGGGGTGGAATGGATGGATGGGTGGTGGCGTTGGTGGTGGTATCATCATCAACATCATCAGCCAGCCAGCCAGCGAGCCAACCTCCTGCTCCGGTTCCACCTTGTGCTCCCGTTCCCATTCCCATTCCCATTTCCATTCCCGCTCCTGCTCCTGCTCCTGCTCCTGCTCCCGCTCCTGTTTCTGTTTGTCTTCATCATTTTTCGGGGGGCGCCTGGGCGTGTCGGCCTTTGTCGCACATTTCATTTTGTTATTATTAATTTAATTGATTTGGACTTTAATTCGTTTATTTTGGAACAGCTGGCGAAAATGTTATTAACACAAAAAGTTTACGCTCAGCCGAGCCGCTTCTTGCCTATTTTTAGACACATTTTCCATTCAAATATACTTTGGACATAAATTTTGGCTTAACTACTGGCGTTTCATTCAAATTGCTTTAATGCTTAATGGTTTTCTGTGTGATCTCTGTGCCGGGGTTCGGTCTGAACTTCTATAACCCCAATTTGCATCAGATGTCTTTAGCAGATATTCATATATTTATAAGTCTCTTCCTTCTTTTTTTTGTCAGCTTGTTTAGCTTTAATTTTTGCTAATCATTCGCGCCAGTCAACGTTTCACACCTCACGAAAAAATCCAGTTCCAGCGCTTTGAATATAAATTGGTTTCGGGGACGAGGCAACGAAGCTGACATTACCCTTCAAATCTGGTCAACAAATCTTAAGCTCTCTTCGAGCGGAAAGTCAATATTTGTGTTGGCTTTGAGCCGTCGCAGTGACGTCATCGAAACACTACGATCGACAATTTTAGCGGCTTCAATTGAAGCGAATCTTTCCAAATTGAGGGGTTTTTTTTGTGACTTTGGGTATTACTTTCTGATTACCATACAATTTATTAAGTAAAATAATTGATAAGAAGTAGAAAATAAAATTAATTAATGTCATTACTAAGTTAGATTGTATAAGGAGACATTATTCGTACTTTAAAATGGATTACTTAAAGACTCATTTAATATACTTCCATATATACAATATTTTCTTAATCTAAATGATTTGTTTTTAAAAATCTGATTGATTTGCTGTCTTTAAATCCTTATATTTTTCCATAAATCCCTGTAAAGTATATAATATATTAGTAATAATAAGATATATTTCATTAAATTTAAGTACCCTAAAAAAACAAACAAAAAACGATGTAAGTTACTATGAACCTTTCCATTATGAACAATCGTTAGGGTATAGGAATTCAAGAGTGAAATATTTGCATACGATTATTAAGGATTATAGCTGCTAAAGACACGTTCCGCAGATAACAATGAAGGCGAAACGGGTTCCCTCCGAGTTTTAGCTTTCCAGCTAGAGCTATTCCTGGCTCTTAATGGCTTCATGCTCGAATAAGTGAGTTAAGTAAGCCTTCTGCCGCCAGTCTGCATTCTGCAATGCCCAGAAATACAGCGCTATACGTCATCGCCTAGCATTTGGCACTGGCCAAAACGCCGCACTGCCAAAATTGCCACTGCACTCGCCGTTTCGGCCACTTCTCCGTCGCGTGGCCATGTGGCCTTTCTCCAAAAAATTTCAAATAAAACAGTCATGAGGCAGCAACACCTGTCCCCCTCCCAGGTCACCTCATCCCCGGCCACTCCAACATAGCTGGCGGAGAGTTTCGCAAAGCTCGCGTCATGCGTGCCTCCACTTGGCACCTATTTATGTTGCAGGCACAGTTTTAGTCGAAGAAATAATACTTTAGTATAATTAATTAATTTAAGATTTTATGGGAAATAAATATATATATAAATATATAAGTTTACCTATAAATAAATAAGTAAAATTGTAGATTTACTATCCTCCGAAACGGGTATACATTCAGGCCTGATCTTTTTCTTTGACAAGATCTTTTTGTAGGTCAGAATTTATCTTTAAGGAAGTAAGCGAATCTTTATTGTATATATACTTCAAAATACATTAATCTAAATGTAATCTAATTTATATATTAAAAATTACGTTAGGTTTATTCCTATTTTTCTGGCCACAATTGTGCATCTTATATGTGGTGGCATTCAAGCAGCGCTTATGTGTGTGCTTGACTGTCGGCTTGGTATCGCATGTGAGTATTGGATGGACCAAGTACTCGTACTCATACTCATACTCGTACTCGTACTCGTACTCGCACTCATGTTGATGGTCTATTTTTCTTCCTTTTCGCTTCTTTAGGCCCTGTCTTGAGACGCGGTCTCGTGTTGTTGCTGTTGATGTTGTTGTACTTTGCCTGCCGGCAACCGGTCACGTTTATTGCACTGAAAGAAATTATTAATATAATATTACAAATTATTTTTTACCTCTTAAAAGGCATTATTCGATTTAGATATATTTTTACACTAAAGTGAATTAGTCTTTCTGTTGCATAAATGACTTTTAAATTTATTAGAAGAGAGATTAGAAGAGAATAATAACATTTTGAGGTTGTTATTTATTATTATTATAATATACTGGTAAACAGAAAAATAAATAGGACGACTTGAAAATGAATAGAAATTGATATCGATTTTAAAATAATTTAGAAGGTGTCCTGAATTACGTAATAAATTATTTAAGGCTTTGTGAATGTTAATCCTAAGGAATTAACTTTAGTTCAGCTTATTTCTGAGATATTCCGTATAGTCTTAAAACTTCTACAATAACATCGAATAATAATAATTCTAGGAATCCCTTTCTATGAAAGAAACTTAGAACTGCCCAAATTTAAGCTTTTAAATTTAAGAATTTCCATAACAATACACAACATTTATTCACAGTGTCCTATTATTGTTACTGCTGCTGCCAGGGGGAGTCCCCTCCAGATAGATATGTAGGTAGGCTCTGGATTGGAGCAGCTGTGTGTGCTCTATAACTGTAAAAACACGCTCGCCCACTTCCTCAAGAGCCGGCGTTTTGACCAAGGCGTCGTTTTGTTTGGTTACTGTTTCGTTTATATAACCCTTCGCCCCTTGCCAAGATCGCAAGATCCCCCGATCCGGATCTGGATCTGGATCTGGAGCTGCCTCGGTGTGGGAGACTCCCCCGTGCGAGTGTTAATTTTTAATTGTGCTAAATGTGCACATAAATACACAATAATCGTTCGCAACAGCAATCGCACAGCACACACAACTTGCAATCCACAATTTTCAATTTCAACACCCACCCATAATTTGGCTTATTTGTGGCTTTTACTCTGCTTGCCTCCCCTTCCCTGAGTGTTTTTTATGTTTTTTTATATATAAATATATCTTTTTGTGTTACTTTGTATTATTGTCGCTGGCATTGGGATACAACAGCTGTCTGCTTGTGCATGACTTAATAGCTGATAAATAATATATGGTAGGTCATACACAGAGATACATATCTCTGGGTATTTGATACTTTGCACACACAGAATGCATCTGTCCAGTGGCCATTAGAGTGTCACTCCAAGTCCAAGATACTTTCATAATTGTATCTTGTATTGATTTCCTTATCGGTTGCAAGGTGGGGTTTCATACTTAAAATTGCACAATAATATATAAATATTTGTTAAATCAAGCCAAAGAAAATGCTTAATAAATGAGTAATTCAAAAATGCTCTTCGAGCTTACTCATGATGATTTTAGTTCAATTATTGGAATTAAGAATTTCTCTATTAAATGCTTATATACACATCCATGATGATCGAGCAATGAAAATCATAAAATGTTTATACTTTAAAAAGCATTTAAGAGATTTTATAAACAATCTAAAGCTGCGGGGAATTGACCTTATGATTTATCATTTGGTTTTCTTCACTTCTCTCGGATGATTTTTCAGCTCAAGTGATTTATTTCGCACTCGGGCAATAAATATTAAAAATGTTTTAAGTTTATTATTCGGTTGTTCCTCTTGGTGGGCCTACCTCAAGACAAAAATATGATTCTTTTGATGTTTATATTTGGAACAAGGCGTTTACTAAATGTGGCCACCTCCCCGAAGAACAATATTTAAATGATTAATTTTTGGAGTTGATAACATATGGTATGAGTAATATTTCTTGTTGATTTAATTTTCAGTGAAAGTACAGATTTATATTATTTCTTATATAGTTCATTCCCGGAATCTTTCGTTTTTAATATTCATTGAAAGTCTATATTTATTACTCACATGTATTTAAAGTTAATTATTCAATTTCCCAGTCTACATTTAGGCAGAAATCTATGGCTTTTCGTGTATACGTTTACAATCATTTATAATTCATGAACTTTTTCTTCATAGACAACGGTGCGTATGAGTAATATGCCTTTCGTATTTAATATTCATTGGAAGTTTAGATTTATTTGCCGTTTTCTGCACGCAAGCGTTCCAATTTGCAGTTATACATATTTTATTAATCTTTTCACAATAAACATTTTGGCGCAACCATATTTCTCTAGACCGGGAAAGAGGGTTAAAAGTAGGAGCAGGAGGTGGCACCCAATTTGGCAGCCACGACTGTATGTGGCATGTGGCAAGTCTCTGGGTTTCTTTATTCTCTCGCCTGCAGCTGCGGTTGCCACAGCTTCTGCTGTTTATATATATGTGTATGGAAGATGGTAGATGGTAGGTGGAAGATGGAAGATGGAAGATGCTGGCTCATGATTCTGCGAATGGCGTGAACTTTTCCCCTGCCTCACAGTTTTTCCACACTCGCATCCCGCTGCGATTTTAGATTGCCCCAGTCCAGTCCGTATGTTTGTGTTAACAGTGAAAAGTATTTGCTCATCGGAACACGTTCAGTTTTTTGTTGTTTCATTGTTTTTTTTGTGGTTTCAACAATTGAATAAAATAATAGAGTGAAAAGGTGGAGGATACAAAAAACATTGGAACACTTTATTTAATTTATTCGGATTAGTTACTATTGTTACTAATCAGTTAAGCATACATCTTTTGTTAAACTAATGTTTTTTATGGAATAAGAAAATAGAGTGGGAAGTAAGGAAATATACTTTAAGAGACTTTTAGTAAAACTGAAAATGGCGTGGATTTGTTTAACTTAATGTTTAGGTTAACATTAGGAATTAGTGCAATTTAACCAGGTTATTTAATGAATAATGAAGTGGGAAGTAAAGTCCCAAAATTTGCAGCTCGTTTGCTAAAGTTATTAATATGATTTTCGCTTTTTTCCCCTTAAACATTAAGTATATTCAATTTAGGCCTCTTTAACATTTATGTAGATACATGCTTAAATAATTAATGATATTAAAAATAGAAAAACGGAAAAAGGCACATAAATAATAATTTAACATATGCTTATATCCATTTTGGAATAACAAAAAAGATTGCGGAAAATATTGAATAATTACCGAAACCTCTTTTTCGGTTAAGCTTAAACATAAAATAAATCCCGTGATACTTTATTAAACTTCCATGCTCTGGGCTAAATTTAACTGCATAAAACAGAAAAAAAAGAGTACCATAAATTAAATATATAATGACACCGCCAAGCCAATAAATAAAAAAATTATCGGTTTAAAGCCAAACTCGGGTGTTTGCAAGGCAAAATGCCATTAGTGTGTGGATTTAACTCGACTGTCATGTTTCTGGTTCATTGCCTGCTTTTAGGCAGCAGCTGCACAGCGCCACGAATTAAGCCCGAAAGTAGGCAATTGTGTAACCGAAAACCTGAATTTCAAATTGGAAAAGATTAAATTCGGGCGGGAAAAACAAAGGAAAACCAAAACAGAAACAAGCAACTGATTTACGAGCCAACTGGGATTGCCCAACTGCAGTTGTGCTTAATTTCCCAGTGCTCTGGGAATGTATTTGGGCCCATGTGTGCCGCCATTAAGTGTTTAAAATATGCATGCTTTTGTTTGTCAGCCAGCCTCCATTCGATTTTTTGACTTTTAACTTCACTCGCCTCGTACCCAACTGTGGGTGAGCACTCGAACTTCACAGATGCTTCGATACAATCTATAATGACTGGCATTAAGCGCTCGTCAGCCGCGGAATCGGAAGCGAAACGAATCAAAAGTGCCACTAAAAAGCGACAAAAAGATGGTGAAAAAAACCCCTACAAGTTTCAGAGACAAAGACACTTTGTCTCCGTCATCGAATGCGCGTTTGATCAGCTCCGTCGGATCAAATCTGATCGCGGAATGATCAGCAAACAAAGCGGCTTCCAAACACCTGAGTTCAGGTGTTGTTGCCTTTTGTTGTCTGCGTTTTCTATTGTCGACCCGACGACACCCGGTAGTTGGAAAACTCACAAAAAAGTGGGGCGTATAAGGCAAGAGTATACTATACAGTTTGCTTCAGGATGTGTTAAAAAGTGATTAGAGTTCCTTATAGGTTTATGAAACCATACAAGGCGCCTTTCCGTATATATAGATGTTCTTCCTGAAGAATTCAATTTTTTATGATGCCTTTGATGTCTTTTGTGACTCATTAAAAAGTTATTATTTAGTTATTGAACCATTACAGATTTTATATAAACGATTTAGAGTTCTTTTTATATAAAAAATATGGTGAGTTATGAAGTAAATACATTTATTTACTTATTCTTTATCATTCCTGATAAACGTATCGCTTTTATAACACTCTATAAGGGTTTAAAGAACCCTTCATTGATTGTGAAGTCAACTAGTTTTGTTTATATATTCTTTTTAAACAAATAAAAATGACTCAACTATTTGTGAAATATATATATATTTTTAAATTTTATAAAATTTCAAGAGATAGCTTTGGAAATTGTACATAAACTATATATGTACACATATATATAAATTATTTACTAAAAGTTTAAAGCTTATCAAAAAAAATGTGCAAGGTTTGCTAATACTTTGCACTCTATTCTAAGAATTTCCAGGGGTATCCCATATAAACTTTTAACACTCAAGTGCCAATTGAGGCTGATATACGTGCAAGCTATGACATGTTATGTATTATAAAACTATTATGTAATTAAGAAAATATTAAGTATGAAATCGTGCACTTATAACCCAGCTTTAGCCTTAAAAACCCATCTTGATTAGAACTAGGAGCTAATAAATCGAATTAAAAATTAGGAATATCTCCCATTGCTCTTCCATATTACATAATGGGTATCCCCTGGTCGTATCTTATAGTCTGCGTGGTGTTCTATTAATTGCTGTGATGCTTTGCTTGCGCGGTGTAAACGCTAATGCGTTAAATGAGCTGTTGATGCCCGCTCGCGATGGCTAATTAGAGCGATTTCCGATGCATAAATTACGAAATCTACCGTTTTCCCAAAGTCTGACTGTCCGACTGGCTGAGGTGGAAAAAAGGGTTAATTTACATAATACCCAGCCAAGCGCCCACGCCGCCAGCCAGGTGAACACATCAGAGTCACTCGCATGGCGCTCGCAATACATAATACAAAGCGGCTCAAAGCGCGTGGAACGCGATGATGAAGTTAATACGCTAAATTGGTCAAAACAAACGAATCGGGCAAAGTCGAATGTCGGCGGAGCAGCCAGCAGGAGAGAAAGACGGCAACAGCATTGGCGAAAGAGACAGACGCAGAGAGAGACACAGAGAGAAATTCAGACAGAAATTCTAGTGATCCGCGTAATAACTGAAGTTGGTCGCTCAGTTGCTCAGCGGCAGTTGACAGCGTCGGTTCGTGGCTCGTTCGTGGAGCGTGTATTTGGCCCAAGGTTAGTTGGCCAAGATCAGAGATCCGAGATTGGAGCTTGGGAGCTGCTCGATCCGAGAGAGAGCGCAGATCACCGAAGATAGCTATCCGTGAGATGTCGTTTTTCCGCAACATACGCTCCTCCCTGTCGTCATCGTCACGGGCCAAGAGTTCGCGCTCCTCCTCCCGCGACACGACACCCGTGCGCTCCGTGTCCCGGCCAGGCAGCGTGATCAGCTCGCTGAGCCATCGCAGGGACTCCACCACCAGCTCCACTCTGCAGCGTGGCGACACCTTTATCCTGCCCAATTCCGAAGAGGAGGAAGCCGCCTCGAATACCTCCACTCTGGAGAAGAAGTCCAAGAAGTCCAAGGTCTTCAGCAAGTTCAGCACTTTTACGAAGCGCAAGAAGACCCCGTCGCCGGAGGAAGTGGCCAGCTATGAGCACCATCCCAGTGACACCGCCACCAACACGTACTACAAGTGGCGCAGCGACGGTGCGGATCGCCTGCAGGACTACGATGCCCAGTCGGATCCCTTCAACTTCCTGTACGAACAGCACTCCAGTCTGCGCAACCTGCAGTCCGGAGACAGCAATGGCGTCCATCGGCAGGCCAGCATTGGCTCCAATTCCAGTGGCAGCTTTGACTCCTCCACGTACCGGAAGAGCAAGACGCCCACGCATCTGCGAGAGCAGCTGGAACAGCTGAAAACCCACTCGAACGATGATCTGCTCGAGGACCAGCAGCGGGAGGAGGACGAGCGGGAGAAGTACAAGACGGTGACGCTGAATAGCTTCAGGAAATCCTTCCGCGACCGCCTGCTGCAGCAGCAGAAGGAGACGCCGCACAATCCCGCCTGGTTCGTGGAGGTACCCGCCGCCCAGCAGTCCACCACTAAGACCTCCGAACGCCGCGAGTCCAAGGAGAATCGCCCGGATTTCCTGGTCTTCGACAATGAGAACTACCGCCCCCAGTCGCGCTCCCCGCTCCGGGATCGTCCGTCCCGCTCCGCCACCCGCTCGCCAGTGAAACGGAATGAAACCTTCCGGGTGGCTCAGCCCTCGATGCGTCACATCACCCCGTCTCCCACACCGGACCTAGTGCCGCCCACGCCCTCCATTCGCATTGAGATCAAGAACTCCATATCGCCGCACTCTCCGGGCAGATTTGTGCCCGTGGGCGTGGCCAAGCCCATGCCCACCACGGAGTACTATGCCCAAAGACTGCTGGCAGCCAATCAGCACCAGCATCAGCAGCAGAGACCCGGACTGGGAGTAAGGAGCTCCAGCCCCAGCCAGAGCTCCCGATGGTACCGCCAGCAGCCTTCGCCGAACAGGTTGAGTCATCAGCTGCAGAATCCCCCACAGCAGAAGGGTGGACGCACCCTGGTGCACATAGGCTCGGAACAAAGTAAGCCCATGCCGCCTCCGGTCAGAGGAAGAGCTCCAACGCGGGTCCAGCTGTACGGAAACAAGCCGCAGAGTCGCCCCCCGCCGACGACCTACTTCGGCGGCCACTACAATGCACCTGCCAAGTCCGCTGTCGCTCCCAGGGGATCGTCCGCCGGAGGCCACACTGTATATTTGGGGCGTCGCGATCCCCCGATGACACGTGCCACCAATAGCACCAGCACCAGCAGCGCCGCCCACGTTGCCGCCCCCATGCCGCGTCGCAACCGATCGCCGATCAAGATGCCCTGGCGGTAGGCGTCAACCAGGCCAATCTACAGATCGGAGATCGGAGATCGGAGAATGGAGAATCAAGAATGAGTGGCTCGCACATATACGGCTATATATTTATATATGTGATAGCTTCTTTCCAAAGTGACAAACTCGCCGCCTGACATTGCGTCATGATCGGAGCGCTGGAGCTGCGCTGGGAAACGCAGCTTGGCAAACGAATCCATAATGTGCAAATAAATGATTTATGTATCCATCAGTCCCCCGTATCGTGTGTTGTGAATTTTTTGTACGTCAAATTATTGTTAAGTAAATAAATAATAAAAAAATATACAAACGGCAACAGATAATTCGAAATGTACGCTGGCCCCACGGGGGATTTTTTGTCATTTGATGGCTCCAGCGAACCCGAAAAAGCACTCGGATTTTTTTAGTACAGACTTGTTGTTAAGTGTTAATTGCCAGCTTCGAGTTGGCCCCAAAAAGATGGCTCTGCCCTGGAACCCACGACGGGTACATGTGCTCTATAAAAAGTGTAGTTAGTTCAACGGATATATGAGCGTATATATCGCCTGGTGCCGCTCTATGACTAACTGTGCATGAAAATGAGCGAGCGTTACGTGACAAGCATTGAATATGGTCACTCGATTGGGCCCGATGCGGAGGGGGTGCGGGCCATTTCTGGTTAGAAAGCAGCTGATGAGCTTCTGGCCGTATTTGGCGCTGCAAAAGATGTATTTGTACTCGCGCAAGCAAATTATGGAATAAATTGTCTCTGCCCTGACTGAAAATCCCCAAAGGCACCGGGTGATGTCAGCAGTTGCCGTTCTATGCGCTTCTCAAGATGTTTACATAAGGGGTGGAACCAGGGGAGGAACTTGTCTCGGTATATTCTACAAATGAATATCCTTCTATAAATGGCATTCCTTCTATAAGTGAATCTGTTTAAATCTGTTTAAAGAAGAATTATTTATAATCTCCTTATTTGTATTAAAGACTGTGCCAAAGGTTATAAATATGTATGGTAAGAAAGCCCTCCAGACACTTGGTGATGTCAGCATATGCCGTTCTATGCGCTTCTCAAGATGTTTACTTAAAGGGTGCATCAGGGGTAGGAGAGGGTCTTGTCTCACGATATTCTATAAATGAATATCTTTCTATAAATGAGTGTTTAAAGAAGAATTTATAAATAATTTGAATATTGGTATTATAGATTTTGTGTTGAAGACACTGCCGTTCTATACTCACATTATAGTTTGCTTCTATAAATAAATATCCTTCTACATATGACTTTCTTTAAATAAGAATTATTTCTAATCTCCTTTTTCGTCTTATTTGAATCAATGACTTTGTGCAAAAGCTTCTAAATATAGATTGTCATGATGACTATACGTTCTCACTGCTGATCATTAAGTTAATAATATCCGTTCATAATAAATTAAATAAAATTAAATATGTTATTTTGGTTTAATTAGGAAATTAATAACGAGTCATTATAAATTATAATTTTAAATTCTGATATATAATATGAGAACTTGTTACTAAGCTTCCACTTTTGAATGAAACGGGAGGGAAAGTAAGTAAAAACTTCCTGACACCTATAATATTTAAATATTTGAGTAATATTTTAGTTAGACAGATAACAAACATAGTTGTCATTAAGTTACCAAGATTAATACTGAATTAAATCACATATTAAAACTTTATTCAATATATATGTGTAGAAATTTCTATATTTTTGTATACTTTTCTGATTTTTGCTATTAAGATGTGGCTCCGAGTTCGATTTCCCTGCCCGCATCCGTCTTTTGACTGTCCGCTAATTAGTGGATCATTGCCCCAGTCTAACTCCAGCTCAACTCTCCGCACATTTCACTTTCTAATCTGGGCAGCAACGAGGCCAGCACAGCACTCAGACTCGTACCTGGCCAAAAGACACGAGATCCAAGATACTTCTTTAGTCACACTGAAAACTCTGAAAATGGCCAGTGCAACCTGAGTTTTGCTCGGTCTACGCATGATCTTGAACTACATTCAGGCTGAGATCATTCTCAGCTGGCGACGACGACGCACTTTTGTCTAGTTGGGGCTTCTATTGCGTTATTGCTAACTAGAGTGTGAAAAAATAATACGAATGGGTTTGCAATGTAAGCTAAAACGCAGATTAACCTTGCCTGTATGGCTGGAACTGTGGATCTTGGCGTGATTTTTGCGTGGGTCTGGTCTACAAAACAGGTTGAAATCCGACTTTGAATCATCATCATCATCGCCTGTAAATAGCAGCGGGCTAATTTGCGATCATTAGGTCGGAGGTTCCCCCGGCTCAGTCCCCAGAAACTCCACTGGTTCCGTGTTTGCATTTGTTAATTTGTTTTGTATGTTCGGAGTACTTTAACTTAAGTGTGTCGGATTTTTCGGGGTCTGTCGCTCTCTCCCTCCTGTTGTTTTTTTTGGGTTGAGTTTTGCAATAAACAAACACTTACTGTGTTCTCTGCTTTATAAGTTATACTATATATGCGAGAGTGTATATTTTTTATACTACGCATAGATTCATTTCCAAGTAACTGAAGACCGGTTTCTTGACTGTTATATTTTTTTTCTGCTTCTTTTTTTTTGTCTCCAACGAAGACGACGACCTACGGATTTTAATACCCTTTACTGACGGTTTTTGGGTAAGGGGTTTAGGCCATAAAAATTGTGTTAAGTGGGAAAAACCTTGATTAGCTGGAATTTTGTGAAAATTTATAACTTTTAAATGTGTTTGTTATGCATTTTTAGTATGGTTTTGAATGCAATGTTTTCTTACTAATTTGATTTCTTACTAATTAAATTAGTTTTTGCAGAATATTTATAAGTTAATATTGTTTACTTAAAATTTGGCAACAGGTCGTATGAGTGATATTCGTTAAAAAAATATATATTAATAATATAACACTAGCAGAGTTGCTGATATTTTTTATATATTGTGACACATATAAACTTTATTTTTTAAATCCCTATTTTATAAGGAATTAATAGTGTTTTTGCATTTAAATAATAATTGTTCACACTGCGTATGAGTAATAAATTGGACACTTCCTTCGATACTTTTTAAATTTGTTATGAAACTTAGACATTTGTCTTCTATATAAGTATACAAACTTTCTAAAATGATAAGATAGGTATCCCCTAGTCGATCATTAACCCTCTTACTCCCATTTTACTGCAGACAAACAGTCAACAGCCGGTGGCATAGCGTCATTGTTCGAAAATGTAGTGGCTAAACGAACTTTGATTCCGATTTCTGTATATATTTTCCGATATATTTCGCCAAACACTCGGCTAGGCTGTGCCAGAATTTCAGATCCGAGAGTGGGAGTCCCGGCCAGTGAGTGGGCTTGAGCCGAGACCCAACCAGAGCGAACCGGACTGGTTGTCATTAGTGCCCCGATTTGTATGTGCTAAACTTTACAAGACCGCAAGCCAAAAGTTGAGATGCCAAAAACGGCAATTGCAGCATAAGTTTTCTCATTCTCGTAGAGCGAAACGAATTCTCAGCTCATGTTTATTTATACTGGAGATTATGAAAATTAAAACGGAATTGGTTCACAGCAGACGCAGTGACATCATGGGGACTTGGATTAGGAGGGGCAGAGAGGCGGAGGAGGCATACAAATGGGTTGATAATCCATGCATCAGATTAAAGCCGATTGGATGAAATGTGTTTAATATCAAATTACGGCCCTAACATGCTGCGAAACTTTCGCCTTTCATCCAACCGTCGAAGGATTTATTGACACTGCCATTTGTTTAATTGGTGGCCCATTAATCTGGGCCAAAGAACCGGCGGAACCGTCAAAGTCAAAGCGGAAGACAAAGCGGCGACCCGCTTAAGTGGAAATCAAACATTTCCCCCACAGCCCCGCCAAGTTGCAACTTAATGCCAATAATATCCGCGCGTCAGGCGCAAATGTTTGCCCTGTCTGTCTGTTTCCGTGTCCCCATCCTCGCCCATATCCCCTGACCCCTGACCTCGGCTGGCTGATCCCTGCGCTGTGTGTGCCCTGTGCCCTGTGCCCTGTTATGGCATTGCCATTGTCTCGCTGCCATTTTATTCCGCCGCCTTTCAACTGGGTCAGCATCGATTTTTGGCCAGCGACGTGTCACAATTATCGCTGCCAGCGATGGATTCGATGGCACCCAAATGGCTGCCATCCACAAAAAAAATATTAGGAACAAATGTTGCATTTTTGTCACCCGATCTAAGGATTCTTCATACTCACTGAGATGTAACAATAAAATCGAGTACTTGAGCTATTTAAGCTTCGAGAGATTTTAAATCAACTGAAATGGTGGCTTAAAGTAGGCTTTAACACGTGGCACTTGGCTATTCCTTCCTAGATTTACTTTCATTTGTTACTTTTTAACTTGTTTACTTTATTTACTGCCTATTTATTAAATTAATTAAAAGGTTTAAGAAACCTAGATATTTTTAAATTTACTAAGAAAATAAAAATCAATCACAAAACACCTCTATACATTTTTAGAAACAAATAACTCTTTATTTAATGCCTGTTGATAATAAAAAATGTTAGTCTATGGTATTTTTATTTTTCAATTCTTGTCCTTTTTACAGTTTTATGGCTTAAAGCTGCTGGTTGTCCCCAAGAAACTTAAGATTTACACATAAACTCTGCTATTTAACTTCATAAACAATTGTTTAATATTTAATAAGGTCATTTTATACATAGTATTTCCCTCCTACACTATTATAACATTTCAGTAATGAATTGACCAACCTTGAAAAATCCGAAACAAAAGTATTTCCCCAAAAAAAAAACACATATACCCCTCAACTCCTTGAATACCTCGCACAACAAAAAATGAGCCCAGCCGAATGCACCGAGGGCAGGACAGGACATCCTGAATATTAATGTCCCGGGTCAAAGCTATGAAAAGTCAAGTTTCGTGTTTATTGGCAAACGCCAAGGATTACATATATACGTATATAGATGCATATATACCGGGCCGGCCGGAAAATAAAACCAAAACAAGTTTTACTGCAGTTCTCGAAACGCGGCACAAAGACAAAGGCAAGTTGGCCAAAAATGGAAGCGTGCCAAGTGCGATTTCTGGGCTTTTTTTGCTGTATTTTTGGGTTGGTCTTGCCCAGTAGCATGTATTTTTGGAACAAGTGCAACATCCACGGCGGCAACTGCAACTGCCACTGCCACTGGCACAACCATATCCATGTTGCTGCCCCTCCCTTTGAGCTCAACTCTTGGCATGCGGCATCGGTTTCTGCCTCCGTTTCCTTTTTGGCCAACTGCAATTTCCCCCACATTTGCATCCCGGAGTAAGGAGCGCGGAGAACGGAGTCCGTAGTCCGTTGTCCGTTGTCCGTTGTCCGTCGTCCGGAGTCCTGTCCGGTAATTTCAGATACGGCTGGCCGTACATGGAATTGTTTGGCGCAATGGCGCGTAAATGAGCAGGGCGCAAATTAAGTTGTAGTATCGTAAATCGGTTTTGTCTGGGCGCCTCGTTTTCTCATTTGCCACTCGAACATGGTTTTTATGTTAAATTAAAAACGTACGGTCTTAGTACTTGGCAAGGGAAATGCAAATTTTACTCGGAAAAGGTACTATAATTATTTTAATGCTTTTGAATTATTATTTTCTATGACCGTTTTGAGAGGTTTTTAATGCTTTGTATATTACGCTGTTAGTTAAATTAAAGGGGAAGAATTTTCAAGGTGCTTTAATTTTTTAGAAATCTTTTAACATTTGAATATTTATTTATGCAATTATAATGATATATACATGATATAGTCAGAGAATTAAACAAAAATGTTAATGAAAAGGTAGTCATAGTAGATATGAACCATATAACATAAAAAATAGAGTTTTTTTAACTACTTTTGTATAATTTATAATATTGTTATAATTTTTAATAATTAAAAATGTTTATATTATTTTTTCAGGGTGCCATTATACGAGAAGTCGAGGATGGTGTGCGCTGTGAACAATGCAAATCAGATTGTCCCGGCTTTGCAGCCCATGATTGGAGGTAAGCAATTATATAAACACATATATATGAAATATATACACTATTTTAAGTCTGTAATTAAATATATAAATACTAAGAAATTCTTTAGATTAGTTAAAATATAATTTCAATTAAGAAATATAGTTGCTTACTAGGGTTCTCTATAAAACATTGGGACGTTGAAAACTCTTGAAGTAAAATTTTATAGGTACCAAATTGTAAATTCTTTTGTTTTTCCATGTAAATATATTTAGTATAATTTTAAACACATTTTTAAGAGTTTTATAAAATTAGAGATTTCTGTTGCATACTTCATAGCCACAAAACGATTTCTCTTTATAACTCGATAGGGAAGAAATTTTAAAATTAATGTTGAATAGAATTTCACAAAATATATATTATTTTTCTAATAAACTAACCCACAAAATACATATAATTATAAAATATATATGGTATATTTATGACCTTATCGCAAGTGTATCAATTATTTTGCCTGCCACTGTAAAGCTTTCAACCAAAAGCTTTTCACCTGTTATAAGTAAACCCACTGGCGGCCACTAGATGGAGCGACTGAGAGTCTGCTTTGGAATTCAAAAAATTAAAAACTAAATACAATTATCAACAAAATACATATAAATATAAATACAATTATCAACAAAATAGGCAATAATTACACACAAGACAAAAAAGCAACCATAAAAACTGGAATCTTCTCCGCTCGATAAAACAGATTCATTTGGGATGATTTAAATGCAACATTTATAGACCATCTTTCCTGTGTGGGATCCGAATTAGTGTATTTCGGTAAATAAATTATGCGTCAGCGGTGCCAAAAACAGAGAAACCTCCTCTCAAGCAGCAGGGAATCAAGATCCCAGAAAAAAAACACACAGAATATCAACAAACTTGTGGCCCATAAACGCCGATTTGATAGAGATATATACATATATATATATATTTGTATAAACGAAAACCGCAAGTCAGTGGCTGCTGCGATTTGGCACTGCCTCCATATCCCCTCTATACCCATCTCCATCACTATCTCTGTCGTCTCTCTCTATATATATATAGAATCGATGACATCGGTGCAATGTGCAACGGATAATGACTGGCCACGGCGCTAATTTATTGCCCCGAGTTGCGGCCGCGATCCAAATAAATATTTGCCCCTCATTATTTTCACTATTTATCATTGTTACATTTTTACGAACGCCACTCGGCTTGCGTTTAATTTAACGCTCTTAAATGATGCAATTATTATTCATTATTGTAATTCTCTAATATGTGTAGGTCGTGTGAGGTAATTGGGATATATTCTGGCAAATCGTCCAGACACTTGGCATTTTCCCACAGCTCCTGCCGCTTCCGACCGCGAAAACCATTTGAAATTACGCCATTAATTTGTGAACTCAACCGAATGTCCGACTGTCTGTCTGTCTATCGTCTCCTTTGTCTAACTGCGGTTGCGCCTTGCTACGTATTTGTGTTTTCATTTTGATTTTTGATGCTGGCCGCACGCCAATTCCATTTGATGATTTACGGGGCGTATACGCGATACACTACCGGCAGGGAATGGCGGTATATCGCGTATACGCCACGTAGCACAATTTTTTGCATCAAAAAGAAGTGAGAACCGTTTTAATGATTTTTATCTACGTAAATTATAATTACTACATGACATTTCTTATTATTTAACACATAAAACCCTCGCAAATCCTATGGAATCCAGCATCTTGGTCACATTTTTAGGTTTGTATAGAGCATTCACTATTCATCAGGTGCACCTCTTGGGCTCCCGTCTACAATTGCTTCAATTTCATCTTATTGAATTTGTTTGCCATTCATTCGACAGCATTTAAAAGTATAATTTGCTAAAAGCAACTCAAATATATCTGTTTTCCTTTGAGATTTATGTTTTTATGTGGTATTTTTACTACCATCATGTTCTAAGGTAGTAAATTACTTTTTTTAATTCCCCTAACCTAGCCATTTGTACACAAATACTCAACGCACAAGAACCGTAAAAACAGTGATTTGGAAATTTTCTATTTTTAATTAAAACGTAGGCATTTCTGTGTGATCGTGTTATTAAATTTGATGAAAACATAGATCAAACAGTCTCAATGAACAATTTATTGTGGGAAAATAGGCATGGAAAGATATATGTTTATTTTGCTTTAAGATAAAATATTAAATAGGGTATTTTATAAAATAAATTTGCTGAAATTAAGTATTTAAATAAAATAAATTTAATGTAAAATATTTATTTAATTTTTAAATGTCTCTGTAAGCAAAGAATATTAAGAGAAAGCTTTAAAGTTTATTAATCCATTTAAGAAAACTTATTTGAGTTAATATTTAGCAATTAAATATAAATAAATATAAATATAAATGCTTCTAAATCAAGCGTTTTAAATTTAAATTTTGATTTGGATTAAATAATATAATTTATTTGCTTTGATGAATTTAATAATTATCTTATTTATTACCTTTATACGCAGTCATCTGTGCTTGTTATACCAAAGTATATTTAAATAAAGACATTAAATATAATAGTTAGCAAATACATAATTATCGTTAATTCTACCAAACGTAATAAATTATTTAACTCTTCTCGAGCTGAAGTGATAATGTTCTTTTAAATAATTTAAATGGGAAAATTGGGTGCTTGAAACGCCATTGGAGCAACCTTCACCTCGTTGCATTTTCGATTTCCCTCGGTTGCAGCGGCAATTAGCGGGCAATTAAAGACCTCGACTCGATTTTCCATACACATTTACCCAAGGGTTCACCGCCAGAGACATGTTTGTGTTTGCTTTCCCCCGATTGAGATTGAATTGATTGCGAGACAAGATTGAAGACCGAAGATTGCGATGTGGTTGCAACATCAATTTGCTGGGTTCAGCTCAAGTTCAAGCTTCCGAGCAACGAGTGCAGTTTTTTTTTAAACAAATACACACAATATGTATGTATTTATATGTACATTTTGATGTCTCTCTTTTTAGGGCTTATGCTTGAGCAATAAAGCCCGACATTGACTGACTGACTCGAGCTCGTGTTTGTATTCATACTACTATAAGTGTACTATATACAATATACACTGCCGATCTCTCTAACAGCGTGCTCGTTTCGAGTTTGCCGATTTATATATTATTTGTTTTTTTGTTTTTTTGCCTGGAGACGCGCTCAAATTGCATTGTTTAACTGTTAAAACAGTTGTTACTCAGTTGCCCGCACGATCGGTCTGTGACAGAGAGGCGAATGAATATTCAAGTTGATTTTTGTGGTGTTTTTATTCGAAAATCCGAGAGAGCTGAGCACGCAATGTGTCAGCACCTTATCGCGTTTTAATTTACGCTCTTTTCCACGAAGACTCTTGGCCTAAACGTCAATAGGTCTTATCAAAATCGAAATCTCTTTTGTCATACGAAGAAAAACAGTGCAGGAAAAGCTATAGATTAAAGAGGAGGAAAAGGAAAACTATTATTTCGTTTTCATTAAATAATATCAAAGCAAATTAAACAGAAATAATAAAGCTCACAGTGTAATCAAGATAACTTAAGTACGAATAAATATAAATGAAAACCAATTATACAAATACAAATAGCAAATTTAAGAAGAAATTTAATTAACCAATGAAAATCAATACAAACGAAATATTAAATTGGTTTAAATAAATAATTAAAACCTCTGGCAAGTGTTGTGCTTGCAATTAAATAGATTAAATAAATATATAGTCTATGAAGCTTTAAATAATTTGAATAATAAATAATATACATTTTAAATCCTTTGTAATCAGAAGCAATTTGACATTGAAACTTGGTCATAAATAAATATAAAGAGTATTTGACTAAAAATATAAGTAAAATTAAAAGAAAAAAATATTTAATTGAATACAACTGATTATGGAGTGTGTTTTAATATGACAACTACATTTATTTTGAATAGGTGAAATTAGTAAACCTCTGAGGTTAGCAAAAGAAACCTAAAAAAAGACCTCAGTTCCTACACAATCCTAAAAAATATGTTTAAAGTACTTTTAAAACATTATTCTTGTGACTTTTAAAGTTACACCAATTTAAACTTTAATGTTTGTGCAGCCGTAATTTTGTGTAAAGAAAGGCCCTAGGTTTCACCACTTTTGCTCCTGCAATTGTTTGTGTTTTTACATTGCGTGCTTACGTTGGAAGTGGAAATTTCAAACCGAAGCCTGAAGCTAAAACAACATGCTGTTGAGGACCCAGTCCTGTGACGTGTTGCAAGTGCAACCCAAAATGGTAAAGAAGCAGCCGAAATTTCCCACCCGCGAGCGCCACATGGCGATCCGGCGGAAGAAGTCCACGGTCACGGTCACGTCCCCGCCAGAAGCAACACGGAGTCCGGAGCAACGGTGAGATGGGGGAAGAGATGGAGCTCAAATTTGTATGTATTTCGGGTCCGAGCCCTCTCAGCTATTTATGAGTTATTGAGGTGGTAATTATCGGCTAATGGATTGCCCCGCGGCCGGCAAAGTATTTTAATTGGGCATCAATCTTTCGGCATTCGCCTGGGGAGAGAGAGTGCGCGAGGTGTTGCGGAAAAGGGAACCCAAACTCAAATAGATTCCACTTTGATTTTGGCATCGGCTGTTCTGCATAAGTTAACACTTTGCGGTATCAGATTTTCTTTTTATGCTTCGCCATTTTAGCCGCGAAAAGTGAGTGCTGAAAGAGCCAAATCAAATTAAATAATCGCCGGCCATAATTATAATTGCGCAGCTATTGGCGTGGTTTTCATTTTGATTGAATATTGAGTGGGTTTCGGTATAACGCGCTTTATAAATACCACTTTTTTGGGGTCTGAATAATCAATAATTTGTTGTTAAAAAGGAAATGGAATATATAGAAATAAATTCTAATATTAATATTTGAAGGATTTTAAGGATTAAATAATAATAAATCCATAAATAATAAAGCTACCTAGTTATAAATTAATTTAACTGCAATTCTCAAACAAAGTTGTTCTAGAAATTAAACGATAACCAATCGAATTTTTAGTTTCTTAGAAACTTTGGTCTCCCAAAAGTCAATATACAAGTTTACTATGCAAAATCCACGAGATGTTGGCCGTAAATAAACCAGGAATGCTCCACGTGAGCTGCCTTTTCAACAGAAAATTTTGACAACAAAGCAATTTAAAACATTTGCCGGACAAAGGCCAACAGTACAGAGAACAAAAAATATACAAAAAAGAAAAGAAATAGTGACGAATGATCATTGTACTTGGAGCAACAATAAACACCGAGAAACAGAGCAAAGGCAAATTATTTGTGTGTTTACTTAATGTGACGCTGGCGTTAACGTGAATTTCCACGAATCAAAGCAAACGTCAAAGCCTAAAAAATATGTGTGCACAAGAAATAAATAAATAGATTCCATTAAAAAGTAAAACAGCATTTGTAGCCCAAAAACACGCAGCACAAAAATCATCTAACGTGGGGAGATGGCCTTAATGGCACGACGGCATTATGGCCATTTACACCTGCGGCCAGCCGGCGACAAGCGCCAAATGTAGCCGGCGGATACAAGCTACTCATGTAGCTACAGCATCCGTAGCTGTGGCTGTAGCTGTAGATGTATCTGTCTCTGCACCTGTGTTCCTGCCATCATCTCTTCACCCTGCACAGCGTAATGTAATGTAATTTCCTTTTGGCTGTTTTTGCGTGTTCGTGTAATTAAAAGCAACAAACGACAGGCTCGTGCATCGACGGGCCACCTGATGGGTGGGTTAATAAACAAGCAAACAAACAAACAAACAAGCAGGTTTCCCCCGCAGATGTTTACCTGGCCCAAAGAGTGTCCATGATAAATGGGCTGAGCTATGGCCAATTGCATCTGCATGTGCAGTGAATATTGCCCCCTGAATGGACTCCGAGTGGGAGAATTTATTTAAAAAGGATTGATGGTGGGATATACAGGCACAATTGTGGGAGATTCTGTTTAAAAATGCATGCTGTTTTTGTTGGCCATCAATACAGGGTAATCTTTTTTTATTGAAACGAGATAAATGAATTTATTGAACTTCAGGGGTTTTTAAAATAACACTAGGGCAATAAGGTCGCCAATTTCAATGCTGCAATATTTAAATTTATTGGCTTTAAAGGCCTGTATCCCTAAGGAGTTTGTTCCGGAACTTAATTGACTGCTAAGGCTTGAATAAATCTCAGCAGAGAGAACTTCTGATAGAATCACGTGCTGCCATTGCAAGAGCTATAGATACGTGTAATCGATGCGCTGCCAAAAGAAGATACAATATCCAGATACAGTCTAAACATATACTAAAGCAAAGCCAGTTTGGTTCCGGCACTTGGTCCGTCTCGAAGGCCATTAATCAGTTGCCTCGCCAAAGTCACGTTTTGCATTTCTCCAGTGTATCTGCGCATCTGTGAGATACACTTCCCAGGTGTATCTGCGAGGTGGAGGCAGTATGTGGCCACACTTAATGCGGCTGCTTATCAAGTTGACAGACATGGCGGCGACACCGCAGCCACTCACTACCTGTGCGCTTTGCGATGGACACTCTCGTGAGCCTCTAATTAAGTGGTTTTCAGCTCAAGCTTGAACTCGGCCAGCAAATGGCCATCAATCTTGCGGATGTACGGATATATGCACGCGCACAAAGGCAGATGCAAAAAGCGCACATTAGTTGTGCGATTTTATTGTACGGCCCGGCAAATTAATCATTAATATTTACGATTACGCGGAGGCAAGGAGAACTCTTCATAAATTACACAGATCCTCGAGATGGGTGTGTTGACTCTTGTCGTGCCCGTGCCCCATGAATGGGAACACTTGGCCACACCAATCAAACCACTCCTCCGCCCACTCAAAGGCTTTTTGTGTATTTTTAGAGAAAACACACAAATTTGCCCGAGTGCTGCCTGCCACCGGCGAGCAGAGCGAATCCAATGGCATCATAATATTATTAAAGCAGTTGCGTACACGTAAATTATGTTGAACGGGGGGGGCTATTGTTTCAGACAACATTGGGGCACATGGGCTTTAATATACCGTCTTTATCAGGCTGATCAAGGTGCGAAGCTCTTGGGAAAATAAATAAAAGTGCCTATGCGGCGATATTCATTTGTTTTAGATTCAATTATGTTTTTAGCAGAAGAAGTGTTGGTTGAGTACGAAGAATTATAATAGTGGGAAAAGAAATAATTAATGGAAGGTCAATTTTAGTATTATTTAAAATGTATAAATTATGCTGTTGTATTTATAATACAAGTTCAATCGAAGTGTTGATAAATCTGGCAATCATACAATTGAAATTGTGGTATTTATTCAATGAATATTTTTATTTCTTGGCCTAACATTGTGTTTAAGAAAATTCATATTATTTATTCCTCTCTCTATTCAAGAAATAAATATTCCCAAAGCTATATACATAGTTTCCCAGACTTAGGCTAATCCCTCATGCCACCCCCTTTTGGTATATATTCAAACTACGCCTTCCCATTTTTTACGGCCCATTTACTTTGTCTTTATGGATTTTGTCCAGCTTTTAGCCAATTTTTCTTTCTGGCTGCTGCCAACTATAGTACATACAGACATCAGTTGGCCTTTTAGCTAGTTGCGCTTTGTGCTTATAAATAATTGCAATTCGGAACTTGTTTCATGTCTGGTCGCTGCTTAGAAGCTTAGATGTGGCAATCAAAGTCAAATTGTGGAAAAATGGTCGCAGACGCGTTTGATAAATGACCAGAGCAAGTGGTGCGGCGGGGGTCACCCTCCTCCATCAACCATGCCGACCTTGACCGCCTTCCGACGGTGGGCGGCAAGGAAGCGGCCATGTGGTGCATGTGGCTCGGTTTACATTTCGTGTAATAAGTGCAGCGACCGATGGCCATTAATTTGCCGGAATTACTTGGGCACCCGCCGCGGCTCATATCCCCTTGAAAGTCATACTATCTAAGTGCTTAGCCAGCCAAGCGCACTACCTGTTGACTCATTAACTCAGGTTAGTGAGTTCACTGGGGAAAAAGTATAAAGATAAAGAAAGAAAACATGATTTAAAAAAATATTTAAATGAGAATTTAAAATAAAGATCTTATTAATTATTGATTAATTAATTATTATATATATATAATATAATTATATATTAATATATAATAAAAATGTTGATATATTTTAATATATTCGGGTTATTATATATATATAAAGAAACACAACTTCTAACATGGTTAGATAAAAGTGTCGATGACACCTTTAATTAAACATAAATTTATATATTACATTTTGTGACTCTTAATATAAAATAAATATCAAAATAGATACAATTTATATATAATTTAAATAGTTTCCGGTAGGTTTTCTAAATTTTCAGCTGTCCCTTTGACTTGCATCTTAAAAACTTTTTGGAGATAAATGAAATAAACTAAGAAATATTTTAATGTAAATTAGATTTGATAACTTGACTTTTTAAATTAGATAACCCGTTTTATGAATATTTATATTACTTACTGTGTGCTATATGTTTAAATGTATGTGTATAATTTAAAAATATATAATAAAACGGCCAAAATTATTGTTTAATTTTATTAAGAACGTAGCATATACAATAACAAAATATAATATCGTCCGTTCTCTATTCAATTAAGTAATAATCTTAGTTTTTCCAAATCTTTGTAGAAGATTGTGTAACATCAGTTCGAACTCTACCTATACAAATTTCTCTCAGTGTATGGGAACTTCTGAATTGGAGTTGCAACTCCCACCACATTGTCACTCCCCAGGCAGCCACACGTGAGTGTGTGCTTGTGCGTGAGTGTGTGTTAATGAAGAGCCTCGTAAAAAACCGACGCAATGCATTGCTAATAAGCGGTTCTTGCGGCTTCCTGCCCCCTCTGCCATCTGGCATCCCCTTCGCTCCACCTGCGTTGGATGCAGTGCCGCCAAGTGTGCTGCGTCATTATCACGCTCACCATTTGGGGGAGGTGGAGGGTGGGGGCAACACCCCCGCCCATCTCGCTATCACACTATCTCCCCCGCGCTTTCTTTGGGGCAGCAGAGCAGCAGCTTCGTGCTTTTATGCTGCGCTTCGGGTTGGCACGAACGAACGGGAAAGCCGAGGGCCGAACACCGCGGCGCAGACGGCGACGCCGACGCAGCAGTGTTCAGTTAGAATCGGATTGTATAACGGTGCGGTTGTTGGCGTTTCTCCTTCGCGCGTTTTGCGGGCGTTTCGCACGCGTTTTCCTCCGGTCGGTGAAATAAATATCAAATAAATTTTAAATAAATGGAATTAAATTTAACTTAATTGCACATTTATTTGTGTATTCACCTCTGGCCATTGACTTGGCTGTGACGTCGGTGCCGTGTGTGTGTGTGTGTGTGTGTGTTTCTGTGTTATTGCTCGACTCGAAGTGTTTAACATTTATTTGGATCGTAAACAAAAACAAAAGGCCTCGATTTGTTTACATTTCTGCACTGCGGTTGCCTCTCCTCCTTTCATTATTATTATCATTTGCCGAACATTTTTCGGTTTGCAAAAATGCAAATGTCAATTGTTAATGTTAATTTCTGGAAATCTTTCGGCGGATTATTACATTTTCACCGAAATGAGTCAGCTGTGTTATTATTACTTGTTTTCCTTAATTTTAATTTATCCCCCACACTTGACACTTGTTTTCCATTTTCCCTTTCCACGGCCCATTGCGCTTTCCTCAATTTTGTAACACATTGTGACCAGATTTCGCGGAACTGTAAGCTCAGGAAATTTTTGCAGCCAGTGCTGAGTGATAAATATAGCGGCGCACATATCTCCTTTTGATCCGTAATAGTTTCCCAGAATCCAGTAACGCTTCTGCTAGAGCATCACTGATTTAGCTCGGATCTCAATGGGTTAATGGGGTTAAATTGACGGGATCGTTAAGTGGAAAAGTGTATTATAAATCATAGTAAATGCTCCGTAAATCGGGCAAACAAAGTAACTGGGTAATGAGGTGTTTGCTCTCCCCGATCGGACAGTTTGATAGCGAGTTCTTGTGAGACTGGAAAAACAGAGTTATCACTTCTTCTACAACGTTGTGTTATCTAATTGTAAATGTTATCTCTCTCTAGGCGCTATGTTCCGAACCCGTAAATCTCACGTCAAACAAACCTGGAAGTTTATAATTCCATCTTGAGTACTTTTATTTCCACCAAAGTCAATAGTTTTGGAAATGTGTCAACCTTTTCAAATATTTACAAATATTTTCACATTTATTATTGATTTTTATAGTTTAAATAATGTGTGTTATTGCTTGCATTATGATTTCTTAGCGGGAGATTATTATAATTAAACCATCAAAAGTGTTCTTTTGTGCTATTAAATATAAATATTAGGAATACAGTAAGAAAATATCTCATAAATATATAAACAATTTTAAATGAATATAGGTGTATTTTTGAAATGTCAAAAGTAGGCACTTAAATTGTTCTTAGAATAATTTCATTACCATTTCCACCTTCTTTTATGGTCCTAAAATGTTTATTTGAACGATATACCTTGTTATTTCTGCTGTCAAATGATTAAGACTTAAATTCAATTAAAATAAATATAAAAATTCCTTGTTTTTAAATAGGTTTTCCACCTAATTTGCTAATTACTTTCCTTTAATTACTCAAGTGTTATTAGAAAATTCCCAATAAACTACCCTCTCCACTCCCTCTTCTCTTGTAATTATTATAAAGTTTCCTTTTAATTTCACTCTTCCACTTCCCTCACTCAGAAATCACATTGGCTTAGTCGTGATTTATGTAGTGACATTTGCGGTTCATCTCTGTGGGAACCCCCAGCAAGGTTGTAATAATTCACTATGCAATTTGTAGCCAAGGAATATTCTATCTGCTTTCGCTCTGTCCGGCAGAAGCCCCAACAACTTTGAGTATAACCCCGTCGTACCCGTGCTCGTAAATATCAACTAAGCTGCTCCCGCTTCTCGAAAGTGGGGATGGGAGGGGCAGTGAGGTAGGAGGGACAGGGAGGGGGCCGGTGCATATGTTAATTATCCCACCTGGCCAATGATAGTGGGGTAAAAGTTGGAAAAACAGCGGGAAGAAGGGTATTTGCTGCTCACTGATTCAATTAGCGGTAGCCATACGCATATAACCCGTATTTATGGGTACACAGTGGGAAAAGTTTATAAAATGTACTGTTAGAGTAAAGAAAATACATCAAATTTGGTTTATAATTATAATATGTATAAATAAAACACCTCCGAACTGTTATTTCTTTTATAATCACAACGCAACAGTGGTATTTTTCGAAATTAATATAATTTCTACCATGTTCCCACTAAAATACTTATAAAATACAAGTTGTATTTCTTAATATTAGTTAAAATTGATTATTAAGTTGGGCCGAAATCCCGGCGGTACTGCAATACCGGGCCAACCCGCGACAGAGGTGGAGCAAGCTCCTAGCACTCCGTCTGGTTCCAAAAATCAGTTTAACATTTGTTGTCCTCCAATGGAGGAACTATCAGATGTTAAGCTGATAAGAACAGATACTACACTTTGATCTTAGCCATAAGGCCGAGAAGCGATAACTACTATGGGTCAGGGTTCAAGACTTCATGCTTGTAAAGGCAGAACCAGTTGGGAATTATAGGACTCACAATAGAAATAACAGTTCAGCTTGCTAGAAGCATATTTTAGGGGATGATTTTTCGAGAAGGCTACCTACCTAAATAGGCTTCCTTGTAAATATTTCATTGTGATAACAGGCTATAAAATATTCTTGTTACCTTTACCTGGAGTGCCTTTACAGAATTGAAACACATTTATCTGGCAAAACTTTCTACCCCGAAACTAATTTTCAATTCGGTTTATAATCCTAATATGTATAAATAAATGCAACAAATTTGGTTGATAATTATAATATGTGTAAATAAATGTAAAGTTTTAAAGTGTAATATGTAAAGGAATTATTTTCATTCGAAGTAAAGCCTATCAGATAATAGGAAATCGAACTAATACACTGATGTTTCAATTGAAAAGGATACTAATTTCTTCCTTTCTTTAAATATTTTGATTATTTAATATACCTTTCTATTTATTTTCTTATCTTTCTTATTATTTTTCTTATTTAAATATTATGCCACAATTTAAAATTGTTTAATATTGAAGTAAAAAATCTGAAAGTAGTATGTATAAAATAATTATGTAGATCAATACATAAAGTTAATTGTAACCTTTTCACTAAAAATTCTCAAGTCCTAATTCTGTGACATTCTAGTATAACTTTGTAGAAATGAAGCAGTCTATATAAAGAACATGCTGCACTTGTCTGTTAAAATTACGATCTTTGTAAAATCAAGCATTTTAGTCAGATCTCGAATTGTGTGTGTATTTAATGGAGTCGATTAAACCACTCTAAATACTTATATAAACAATAGGAGAGTTCTTTAAAAATAAAACGAATCAATTATAAAGATTGACCCACATTTTCTCTCAGTGCCAGTGCAAATGTATGGGTATTTACTATATAGGGCAATCTGAGCGTCCGACAGTAGAGTGCATTGTTCCGTTGTTGTTGGGGTAATCGCATTAAAAGTCGTTTAATCGAAAGCGAAAAAGAGAACTACCCCACTGCCCCACACCCATGCCCTTTTCCCAGCCCCTCCTCGCTGCCTCCCTCCCGCAGTCACCTTCAGCTAAGTGGGTGGAAAATGGATGGCGGGAGGCTTTGGAGGAGGGTTCGAAGAGGGCTTGTGGGAACTGGGACCACGGCTCATAATTGAGATTTGTTGCACTCCGACGCTGACTTTTATGCGAGCGCTTTTTATTGTTTATTGTTTACAGCGGCAACATGTAAGTGCAATTACAGTGGAAAATTGGATTTCCTTCCACTTTGCTGCGGAAAAGCTCTCCCGGTGGCGACGCTTAGCGTTGGGGCTTCGCTTTTCGGGGAGGTGGCCAACAAATTGTTGGTCAAACAATGCTGATTGCTCTCTGCCCCTGAGATCTCAGGAATATGCTGGATTTTCGGAGTGGGGTGGCGGGGGCGTGTGCCATCGGAGGTCGTAGCCCCAAAACTTTTCCAATTGCGGTCGCCTCCCGGCGCTTGAATCTGACTATAAATGAAACTGACTTTGGGGCTTATCAATTGTAATTGTTGGTCCGGGTTACCTCCGCGGCTCCCCATTTCACCCGGAACGCGAAATGCTGCGGGGCCTAACAAGAAAAGTTGTCCCCGAGTTTGTCTGTCTATCTAGTGTGTGTGACAGTGTGAGTTTGCTTTGCCTACAGTGCGTGCCAAAACTATTGGGTTTAATACCCATACCCCATCTTGAAATCTTATGGGAAATCTTTACGTTCAAGATTAAATAGTCTCCAACAATTGACTTAATTTTATATAAATATAATATAGGTGCCTATTTTATATCCTTAATATACATATTCCCTATTTCATTTGATTCTGTGATGTTAATAAAAACATCTCAGAACACTTAGATAATTGTTATTTCGAAGCAACAGCGGTATTTTTCGAATTTATTACAATTTCTACTACGTTCCCACTAAGTACTTACAAAATACAAGTTTTATTTTTCAATACTAGTTCAAATTGATTATTTAATTGGGCCGAAATCCCGGCGGTACTGCAATACCGGGCCAACCCGCGACAGAGGTGGAGCAAGCTCCTAGCACTCCGTCTGGTTCCAAAAATCAGTTTAACATTTGTTGTCCTCCAATGGAGGAACTATCAGATGTTAAGCTGATAAGAACAGATACTACACTTTGATCTTAGCCATAAGGCCGAGAAGCGATAACTATGAAGGGTCAAGGTTCAGGACTTCATGCTTTTCAAGGCAGAACCAGTTGCGAATTATAAGACTCAAAGGAGTTCAGTTTGCTAGAAGCATATTTTAGGGGATGATTTTTCGAGAAGGCTACCTACCTACCCTTGAAAATATTTTACTGTGATAACAGGCTATAAAATAAAAATAAATTACCTTCGCCAGGAGTGCCTTTACAGAAATGAAACGCACTGTGTGAGCCAACTTTCGGCTTTTAATTACATTTATCTGGCAAAACTTTCTGCCCCGAAACTAGTTTTATTTGTTTTCATACGCATTTCTGTTGATTGTACGCCATACGATATCAGTTATTATTATATTATGATTCCCCTTATTTTGTTGTTGCTTTTATTTTGTTGTTGTTGTTGTTGCTATTGTTGTTGGCTGTTTCAATTAAATAAAAATCTTTGCCAGATGGCAAGCCGCTGAGCATTCGCGTTGAGCATTCGCTTTTTATTTCGCGTCTGTTCCTGATATGACACAAAAAATGAGTCTTGTCTCTCTGCGACGGCTCTAATCTGAAATGAACACGTTTTAATGGCATTTTAATTGTTTATTCAGCGATAACGCTGCGCATCTCCCCTCAGCCCAGAGTAAACACACGCACACACACCGAGTATCTTTGGGGCAGATACTGGAGCTGCGAGAGAGTTTTTAATCATTATTAACCATATTAGCACATATGGCCCGCATTGGTGGTGCATTGTCACTTGACTCCGGCTGCGGAGCACAAACAAATGTGTTCCTCAAGGTCTCGAGACGCCATCTGAGCTAAGAGAAAATAGTTTCAACCAACTGCGGGTATTCCGCATTCACTTGAATTTTCATATTTAATTTTAGATTCTGTCCGTGTGATCTATCTGCGCTTGGAAATCTGTCAAATTCAATTAGGTTCCACATCAAAATTCGTGAAATGGCATTTATTTGGGCGAGGAATTCGTCATTAACACAAGAGGGGAGAAAACTTGGTGATGATGATGATTTCCTGCCATTTTTGGGTTTATTTTTAAATTGATTTTCTATCGGTTATTTTGAGAGTTTAAAATTAGGTTTTATTTGATTTTAAGGCAATATAGAATACTTATTTGATTGTATATACGTTGACACTTATTGTGTTTTATTTTTAAGCAATATGATGTTTTGATTAGAAATAAATATACAAAAGAGACATTTCCTGCTTTCTTGACTAATTTATCTTTTATATATTTTGTTAGCTTTTCCTTCAGTCAGTTTTATATTAAATTTTAAACAAAATACCAACTGTGTTAAGGTATAAAAATAAAAATTACATATTTTGCAGTCATGAAGTGTGTAATTCTATAAATCAAGCTTAAATTAATTAACAGCCCCGAAATTTGTGTACAAGCTTCCTCAAATGATAATATTACCTGATAAAGGCTATACCAGTATGATATAGTTATCTATCCCTGGCTAAAGTATGATTTAACCAACCCTCAAGTAACATTTTCCTGGCGATATCTAATCGGAAATACCTACTGAGTAGCTAATTTAATTTTGGAGCATTCTTCACTGCTTTCGACTGGGAAAATGTAAACATAAAGTGAGCCAGATCTTGATAGGGGCGCATTTTGTGTGTCACTGGTACGTGAGTCACTTGAGCAAGCATTAAATTATTCCATTTATTTGCATTACTTGGAACCTGGGACCTGGGAGCTGGGACCTGGGCCACTGCCAAGCCAAAACCTGTTGCACTTTTCCGCATCGGAGTCGTGAGCAATTAGCAAACAGTTCCGTAGTCCGTAGACTGTCAGACGAGACCATAATAGGTCAACTTGGTTCTGCAACCATTACAGAGTATATAGCATATAGAGTATAGAATCCCCACCTTCTCATTCCGTTCGATAGCATTTAGGTGGAGGAACTCACATTGGCTTATCTTATTTTGAAGGCTAACGCAGTTTGGCTGCCGTCGATGATTGAGCAAATGGAATTTGGCAATTTCGGTTTTGGGTTTTCGGTTTTTCGACCCTGGGTATTTCGTTCTCCACTCCACTTCCCCGCCCCCATGATGACATCACACACTCCGCTGGCCAATCCTACCCAGGAGCTGGGTGTGCGTGTGTGTGCGGGAGAGACCTTTATTAATCTTATCAAAAGATGCTTTTCTACCTTTTATTTTATTTCATTGCGGGGACGTTTTTTATTATCACGTTTTTTTTCGTAAACTGTCAGCTAAAGGAGGGACGGTAATCGTGAGTTTATTTCATTAAGAGATACACGTAATAAATAATAAAGTATTTATACATTTTGTTTAGAGAATTGCTTTAATGGAGAAATGTTTGCCAAATAAAATATAAAATAAAGGGCTTTGATAAATAATTTCGTTTCAGTAAAGGAAGAATGTTCTTTGAAGAAAATTATGTTTAAAATAATTTATATTGCATAACAATAGGGCATTACAAAGTTATTGCTCCTTCCTTTATAATAATTCATATATCATTTTTGTGATAAATATTGAACAATTTTAATTGCTTTGGTAAATTTCTTAACGGGTTTTTTATTTTTATAACCTTACAGAGTATTCTAATATATATTAGTCACATGCTTAAAACGCAGTCAAGGCGTAATTTCCATATATGTATATTCTTGATAAGCATCAATAGCCGGATTGATCTAGACTTAACCGCCAAGAAATATTGTCTTTACCAATTTTTTCAAAATATTATAAGGCGTTAAAATCAACATTTTCAAATGAAAGAAATTTTATATATTTTTTTTAACCTAATAAACCCCAGCATATAAAACTAAACTAAATTAAATTTTTATGCATTTTTGGCATTTATAATATTTTTTAAAATCGTCCGGATCGAATTGCAAAGCTTCAATAATAAACAAGCTTCGGTATCCCGAAGTCAGCTGCTCTTCTTTTTATTTTTTCTTTTATTTAATGTTAATCTCAAATATTTGTTTTCTGTGTATCGGTAACGTGTTTACGCAGCATTCCGTTGGGTGCGGGCGTATTTATGATGCCGATTATTTTGCTTGTATCTCTAATTGAAAAATAAGTAAACAATTATAGCAATTATAGTTATTCGCAACATGTAGAGTTCCCAGTTCTCGGAGAATTCCTCCGCCCTCGCCCCGGGAAAACTCAAATTCATTGATAGTAAACAAACGAACATATCCCAGAGTGTACGTAGATACTTACGTACCAGAGTAAAGGTCAAATTAGCGCTTTAATCAAAATGTCAATGAGCAAATAACGCAAATAACCCGACGTGCCGACTGAAAGGTGATTTGGCTTTAACCGCGAGTTCTTTTCTTTTTTATTTTCGTGGAGGTGGCAGAGCGATTTTCCCCTAAGAAGATCCGCGAAGAATAGTGCCGAGTCAGGCCATAAACACAGATACATACAGACATATAAATTTAAAGAGAAACAGAGACCCCATGAAAGCCAAGTTCATTAAGCCGAAAATACAAACAGCAACGGTAACCAGTGTAAAGGTTGAACACCTTTGGGTTAAAAGTGTTAAAAGTCAAGAGCTAAAAGTGGCGTAAAATGGTGAAAATGCTTGACCTGGACCGTCACGCAGAGTGCCCACTGTGGGCGGCACTGGCCTCCTCGGACGTGCCCTGGACGGGCATGGACTACGCCTGCCTCAATGTCCTCAGCATCTACTGCAAGGTCTTTGACCGGAAGGAGATATACGATCTTATCGTGAGGTAAGATTTCCCGATTTTCCGATTTTCCGGAGGCAGCTGGGGTGCTAAAAGCTGTCGCTGGATGGCGCCACGCCAACCAAGCTGCTTACAGTGGAATGAAAAGTGTGTTTCAAGTATAATGTTTACAGGGGAATCTATAAATGTTTTAAAGAATCATAATAAGAGGCACACTTTTATGATATAAATTGTTTTAAAATGTATATTATTTTATTATATTATTTTTACTACAATTCTAAGTACCTTTCTTTATCGAAAGATAATCAGTATACAAGAGACACAACATGAGATGTATAATCTTATATTAAAAGGATACTTTCTGTATTGTACTCTGATCCATTGCCATCCCCTTCTGATCTTTCAGAAAAACCTGCCAGTCCTGCAAATGTCCTCGGGAGGCCCATGCCATCTACCAGCAACAGACGACCAATGTCCACGAACGGCTCGGCTTCAAGCTCGTCTCCCCGGCGGACTCTGGCGTGGAGGCGCGGGATCTTGGCTTCACATGGGTGCCGCCCGGCGTCAGAGCCTCCTCGCGGATCAACCGCTACTTCGAGCAGCTGCCCGAGGAGGCGGTGCCCCGGCTGGGCAGCGAGGGAGCGTGCAGTCGGGAGCGCCAGATCTCGTACCAGCTGCCCAAGCAGGACCTCTCGCTGGAGCACTGCAAGCACCTGGAGGTGCAGCACGAGGCCTCCTTCGAGGACTTTGTGACGGCGCGGAATGAAATCGCACTGGATATAGGTGAGTTCTTAATATCTTTTGCATTTCACCTAAACTATAATAATTTGTTAATTCCTATGGTGACCCCGCCCTGGATGATCCAACTGGACTGCATTATCCTTTCGTTGCAATAGCCTACATCAAGGATGCCCCCTACGATGAGCACTGTGCGCACTGTGATAACGAGATAGCCACCGGGGAACTGGTGGTGGCGGCGCCGAAGTTCGTGGAGAGCGTGATGTGGCACCCAAAGTGTTTCACCTGCAGCACCTGCAACTCGCTCCTGGTGGACCTCACCTATTGCGTCCATGACGACAAGGTCTACTGTGAGCGGCATTACGCGGAAATGCTGAAGCCACGCTGCGCCGGCTGTGATGAGGTGAGTACTGCGTTCGTTGTTACCATGGAATACATATCTTTCACTATAGATATACTATTGTCCGCTATAAAATAAGATATCCCTTAAAATAGTTAATTTCTCTCAGTGTGCCCCTTGCGATCCCTAATTGAAAATCAAATGTGTGGCATACTTTGGGGCGCATTCTGCAGATTGTATCTGTGTGTCAATCGGTGCGGCAGTGTCGCTGTGAGTGAGTGCCCGCTGTCACGGCTTCTGGCTTTTATCGTCCGCCGCACGCAGTTCACATTTATTGCTTAGGTGCGGCCATCCGTTGCTGCCCTTCTCCCCTTGCTCCCCTGTTTCGAAGTCCCTCCAAAGGTTATGGCATTTTCATTGAACTTCACTTTGGCCCAGGAGACAGGAGCGGGAATATTTTCCAGCTGCTCGTTGTTGCAGAAAAAGCAAGGAGAAGCGCCGCCAGTTCATTGGCAGCATTGGCTGTTGACGCGTTGTCATCCTGCGAGCGGAAATTCATCGCGAGTGAGCCGGAAATTGGTGAAGGTCAGCAGAGATTGCACAAAAAATCACTCAAGATATTAGGTATTTGGATTTAATCAAAAGAATTTTAAAGGGAATTTTAAAAGGAAAATTAAAGCAAATTTTAATTATTTAAAAAATGATCGAACATTACTTTGATTATTTCAAGTAATAAGAATTAAAAAGGATTTCTTGCTTACGATATCTTTAAAGAGTTAAGTAACAAGCATCCTTTAAGTTTGCTTGGATCTTAACGTATGATTTTAATGAATTAATTAATTATGATTTTAATTAACTTTTGCATTAATTCCATTCTCATTTTCTTTGTTTAAAAAAATCTCACGAAATATTTCTCAATATACAAAATGTTCTCTCAAACGTTTGAATTAAATTTTGTTTTTTCTCACTCTCTGCTTTGATCATTTTCTCACAAACAAAGAAAAACTTTCGCTTTCGTTGTGAGAAACCAAAATAAATAAATAAATCAGCACCCAGGCGACCCATATATACACATATATCTATATATATATTTCATTTAAACTAATGTATTTTTGGCCGCGACATCTAATGCAAATTAGTTGACGAAAATAAACAAAGGAATTCAGAAATAGTCAGGCTCCTAATGTGGGCCAAGAGCACAATTATGCTGCAAATTGGCAATAATTATGCTGATTGTTCCCGTTGTTTGTGGTGGTGTGCAGTGCATAATGCGAAGAAAGCCTAGCCAAAACACGAGAAGAGAGTGCCGGGAAATCGGGCTGGGAGAATGAGAGAAGAATCAGCGAGCTGCTGGCAATGTTAGTGTCAGTGCCAAGTCGAAATTTATGACAAACATTTGTGTGTGCAGCAGTCCGCGGGGCGTGAAAATAAGGCGTGGCGACCCTGGCCCCCGGTCCGGACGTTGGCCATGCATATATATATTTGCAAAACAAAGCAAACAGTACAGTGTCAGTCATAGGTGTAGGCATAAGAAATAGAAAAGAAAAAGAAATATAAATATTTCAATCTATTTTTGGCTCTTTTCTAGAATATGATTGAAAAATGTACAACTTGTCTAAGATCTAGGCATTATTTTGTGTACTTATTCAATGTATTTTTACGACTAGACACTCAACTCAATTTTAAATAAACACTAACATTTGCCTTTCTGTTTGCATACGGGGCGTATGAGTAATATTTATAAATATATATAGAAGAGCCACAAATTTATATTGATTTTATTACAGTTAAAAATAGATTTCAATTATAACAAAAACAACATGCTTGCAGCTTTAAAAGTATTGTATTAGCACTTAAAAAGTGTAAGAATGAATCTAATTTAATTTAAAAATTAAATTAAATTTAAATTCCAACCAAAAATTAAGCTCTTGGCTTATATTCCTTTTTTGAAATAACTAAAGTCTTAAAATCCTTAAATATCAATATGTAAAGAAGCTGATTTATAACCATGACACTGACTGTTCTCCCGCACGAAAACTGCGAGCAAAGCAAAAAGTGGCGAAAAGTGTTTTGTGGAAATCGACAATCGAAGCACAGACCGAAAATAGATCCCCTGAAAGAAGGCCTGGCACGGCTAGGGGGTGGAAAATGGGACGGGAGACTAAACTGATTAGAAAATCCGCCTTGGCCAATTCCGATTGCTTTGGCATTTGACACAGAAGGCGGGCAGAAAAAGTGGCCGAAACCCAGTGACAGTGCAGCGGCCGAGGCGTTTGTGTTGCCAAGAGTTTATTCGGCGGATTGTCTTGTCAGTTGAGTCGCTCGCTCTTCGCGGGCCGTCAATTAGCGCCATTTGCCATTTGAACGGACAGCGACTACGGCGACCGGGATTCGGTTCTTGGCGGATACGGATTCAGTGCTCTCGCCGCTGATTCACTACATGGCACAAGGGGCCCTTGGTCACTCGCACTTGGGGCACTAATCAGTTGCAAGACGATCGATTAGCGGAAAACAAGAGCCCGCCGGTGCAACTGCCGCCGGATTGCGATTTTCCCGCATCTCCCCAAATCTCGGAACTCTCTCGCGAAGAAGCGATATATAATATACGGAAGTCTTAGATAAATAAACATAAATATCCATCGATACGTTTTGAGCGAAAAGCGGGCGCGTCGACAGTGAAATAAATATTTTTCGAATTACCTAATCGACTGGCCATTAACGTGAGCGGTGTGTGTGAGTGAGTGAGTGAGTGCGTGGTGAATATATTTTATATAATACTCGTACGCGTGAGTCGATTCGTTTCTCGCCGAGATACACCCGCATTGCATCGCTGAACGTCTGAGGACTTGGATTTGGGTGCCGAGGAAATTACGCAATGGCCGCCGAGGAGACGGCGCTAACCGGCGTCGGCGAGCTGCTCTTCTCGCTGCTGATCACCTACTTTGGAGCCCTGGAGTTTGCCTATGTGACCCGCCACCTCTACCACTGGACCTTCCGGCACCCGGAGACCTCCGCCTTGGATGCAGCGGCTGACAGCGAGGAGCTGCCCCGGATGCGCCAGCGTTTGGATAAGGAGATCAGGGAGGCCACCGAAAGGGAGGCCCTGGCCGGCACCAACGTGATGCAGGATGGCGTTATCTACAGCAAGGGCTTCCGAGTGGCTCCTGCCGGCGAGAAGAGAGAAGCTCTCGCCGCGGAACTGGAGCGACAGCAGCAAATAGAGGCCGAGACGCGGAGACAGCTGGCCGAGGCAGAGGCCAAGCTGGCGGAAGAAAGGCAGCGGGTCAAGAGGCAGGAAGAGGAGGCCGAAGAACAGCAGAGGAGGCTGATAGAGGCCGAGAGACAGCACGAACGAGAGCAGGCGGAGAAAGAGCGCGAGGCGGAGGAGAAAGAGCGACAGGAGAACGAAAGAAAGCTGATTGAGGCCGAGCGAGAGCGCGAGGAGATCGAGCGCAGGCTACATTTAGCCGAAGAGCAGCGAGAGCGCGAAGAGAACGAACGTAGACTGATCGCTGCCGAGCGTCTGAGAGAGCAAGCCGAAGCCGAAGCAGAACGTCAGCGAGAGCAGGCCGAAGCGAAAAGACTGAGAGAACAGGAAGAAGCCGAACGACAAAGAGTCCTGGCCGAAGCCGAGGCGGCTGAAGCCGAGCGTCGAATCTTCGAAGCCGAGATCCAGCGAGAGCGGGAGGAAGCCGATGATGAGGAAGCACAGGCCAAGCGAGATGCTGAGATTGTGGAACGTCTTCTGGCCGCCGAAAGAGAGGGTAATATGAGCGCCACCGAGAGTGAACTGGAGGAAGAGGCCGCCTTTGCTGAGCAATCACGTCGCCTGATCTCCAGCAAATCCGATCTCGAGCAGAAGCAGCGAATGATCGAGGAGAACGCCCGCCGCTTCTTGGAGGCCGAGGAGGAGATGGTGATGCTGCAGCAGCGCCAACTGATGGCCAGGAACAGCAAGGAGGAGGCTGATGAGTACGCCGGCATGGAGCCCGTAGTGGAGGAGCTGTGCGTAAAGAAAGTGGCACCACCCAGATTCCAGGAGCCCGATGAACCTCTCGTGGTGCAGAAGGTCAAAACGCAGTTCGGTCAGGGCAGTAGCTCCGAGGAGCCCTACTTGACCAAGTCCAAGACCCTCACCTTCCCCGGCGTCTCAGACGATGGATCCTCCGTGGAGCCCATTTCCAGCCAGCAATCCTCGTCATTCAGCACCCAGCCTTCGGACGAAACTAACCGAGCTGAGGGAGAACGTCCAGAGCCCGAGGGTGAAGACCAAATAAGCGATGTCCAGTACACCGAGGAGTATCTACGGTCCCTGGATGGAATCAAGAATCGTCCGCTGGTCCGAGAGGATGGCTCGGGCAGAAGAAGAGCCTTCAAGAAGCGACGCTCCAGTGGCAGCTCCAACTCTTCGCGAGACTCACGCGCCTCCCGCGACGAGGAGCTCAAGATGTTCACCTCGCTGGAGGAGGAGGAACTGCGCCACGGCGACCGTGAGGACTACAATCCCATCAAGTATACGAGTGAACCGACTTTGAAGGTAAAGTCGCACCATCGTCGCCACAAAAGGAGTCCGGCCAAGGATGTGAAGTCACCTTCGGAGGCAAGTGGATCCCTGGAGATGCTCGGCGAGGAGAGCACAAATCCATGGGGTGAGGTGGTACCGGAACACTACAAGGACACCGAGTTCTGGAAGCGGGAGAAAGCTCTCTCCATAGACGAGGAGGAAATCGAAATGGAGAAGCCATCCCGAGGTGAAGATGTGGAGGACGAGGCCACCAACGAGCCGAAATCCTCTTCCTTCGAGGAGGCCACCGAGGCACAGAACGAAGAGGCTGTGGCAGCCCTGAAACAGCAACACTCCAAGGAGCAAGTGGTGAGTAAATGGAGCTACCAGTCCAGGATGCTTAACAATGGTTTACTGTGTGTTTGCCAGGAAGCGGATAAGGAAAAGGACAACTCGCAGACAACCGAAGCCAGCGACAGCAACAAAGCCAATGTAAGTGCGTAGGTCAGCCATCCAAGCAACCAGAACCAGATCCACCCAGCACCACTCCAGTCCCACTAAACCTGATCTTCCTGAACCTGAACCTCCTTCAGAATCTCCCGCTGCTCTGCCGTCTGCCTTAACGCTTTACCTCTTTGCTTTCCATATAACTAACGCCTCGCTCTTCTGCTTGCTTCCTTGCTTTCCTTGGCCCCGAAAGTTGCAAACCTCTTCCGCAACCGAGGAGCAATCGAGGGGCGGCTCACCTGGCTTACGTCGCAGTCCGCGCATCGATGAGATGGATCACTACGAGGAGCGCTGGTCTGCCAGTCAGGAGCAACAGCCGGAACAGCAAAAGCAGCCTACAGCGGCGCCGCGAACTCCCGTCATCAATGTCCAGCAGCCGGATACCGCTCCTTGGCGGGATCAGTACGGACTGCTCATGGAGGGACTTAGCGACTTTTACGACTTTACGGCTTCGGTGAATCCCTCGAGATCGCGATCTACTTCGCGTAATCCTTCGCCGACTCCCAAGAATGTGGCCAACCGCATGGAGGTAGACACGGAGAAGTCCCTGGAAGTTTACGATGATACCCAGGAGGGCGTGCTGGCAGGAGAACTAAACTGTGAATCTGTCCTTCAACTACTCGAATCGAACTTGAATGGAAATGAAGCCCCCAACGATCAACCACTCCAAGTGCAGACAGTGGCGGATGATGCCAGGAATGGAAATCCCGCTGTGCCCATGGTATACGAACCCTTGGAGGGAGCCACCCTTAATGCTCCCCAGCCGGAAAGAGGTCGAGAGCCTTCTGTAGAGAGGACTCGTTCGCGGTCGAGATCTCGTTCGCCGCTTCCCACCTCTGAGAATCTGGAGAAGAGCATTAACAAGCGCAGGGAGCGACTGATTAAACAGAACGATGAGCTGGCAGAGCGACTGTCCCACTCGGGATCCGAAGGTTCCATGGAAATCGAGATCAATGGCAATGGGAGACTAAGTCCCCAACAGGAAGTCATCTTGCCGCAGCCCGTGATCGAGATTAATGACATGTCTGATGAGCCCATGGAAGATGCAGAAACATCGCATGAACAAATGCGACTCTTTGTGGAGACCCTGCGAGCGGAGCGGAATGCTCAGTCGAGATCCAGATCCCGATCGCGATCCCGTTCGCCTTTGCCCACGGCTGACAATATAGAAAAGAGCTTGGAAAGCAGGCGACTAAAACGCATTCAGCACAATGATGAGATCTTTGAGAAGCTGCACGAGCAAATGAGCTCTCCAGAGATAATTATAGAGTCGGCTTCGCCACCAACATCTCCGCTTCCTCTGCCTACGATTTCCATTGAAATTGTGGAGCCACCACCGGAGGAAAATGAAGCAGAGCCCGAGGACACGCCGGAGAGCATGGCCAGGCTGTTCGAGAAACTGCGCCTGAACCGAGTTCGCTCTCACTCTCGATCCCGTTCCCGATCTCCTCTGCCCACAGCTGCCAACTTGGAACAGAGTCTGCAGAAGCGACGCGAGAAGTTAATAGCTCAGAATGATCAGTTCTTCGAGGCGCTCCAGGAAAGAGCTAGGACGCCGGAGCCGGAAACCCGCATGACCGTGGAGTACGTCTACGAGTTTGTCCACGAGAAAGATGAACACACTGTGGAAGGCCGCGACATGCGCTCCCTATCACCATCTCGCTCGCCGTCCCCTTTAAAGGAACCGGAAATGGATGACTTCCATCTGATGCTGAACTTGGAGGGCAGCGAACTGCGCACTCTGCGCAAGAACAGCGAGGAGCTGGAGAGTGTCCTAGCTGCGAGTGTTAGGCAACGGGAACTGGACCTGGAGGCACTGGAGAAGCTTAACAATGCCAACGAAGAGACAGAGCTGCGAGTCCTCAGTCCAACTGATTCAGAACTGGAGAGAGTGGCTGCGATGACACGGGAGATACCGGCACCGGATCTGGAACGAACGCTTTCCGAGGTGGCCAGAGACTTGCAGGATGAACTGGTGGCAAGTGGCTTTAAGCGTTCCACCTATGTGGGCGAATCCCTTGACCTGGGAAGCGATCAGTTCCAGGATCTACGCTTCGAGCGAAGCCGCAGTCCTTCGCCTAGATTGGCCTTTGAACAGGCCAGGGAACAGGCGGCAGCCCAAAGAGAACTCCAAGCAGCCATACTGGACTCCATCACCGACAATCGCCTGGGAGCCAAGCCCAAGACATATTCGGAAGAGAGAGCTGCTGCCGGATGTCAGGAAATAACCCCCGCTCAATTGGACGATCTGCGTCATCGTACCGCCGAGTTCCAGCGTTCGCGGAGCCAAAGTCGCTCTCCGCTCAGGGAAGAGGAGTTAACCCAGTTAAGGGACATAGAAGCGGAGGCGGCCAAGCGGGAGCTGCAGGATCAGGTTCTGGACAGACTGGCCGCCTCGGGCGTTAACTTTGAGAGCTTTTCCCGGCACTTGAACGCTGACTTCCTCGACAGTGAGCGACGCGCTTCGGACTCGGCTTTGATGGGTGATATGGAGCCTGAGGAGTATCATCACTTTCGACGCTATTCGCTGGCCCAGGAGCAGCCCGTCGAGGAGTATCCGAGCGACGACTACGTCTACATCTCACAGATCGAAGTGCGCACTCTCACCGGCACCAGGACCTGGCTAAAGGAAGACTTTTACCCTCAAGATGCAGATGACTACTTGAATGCCAAGGGTCAGGTGGTGGATCAGGATTCCTGGGCACGAGCTGTTTTGGCCGCCGAAGCCGAGGCCGCTGAATTCGATGCCACCAATGCCATCTACAGCTATGACATTGTCGGGGACCACGAGAATCTGGAGCAGGAGAGGAGCAGCTCCAACGACAGCGAGGACGAGCGTCAGACGGTGGTGGAGATCGATGAGGATGATGAGGACGAGTACGAGTTCGAGCTGGATGAGGGCATCTCGGACAACAACGAAAGGACGCAGCCCACCGATGAGTCCCATCACGATACCTCCGAGTGCGAGGAGGCGGAGAGGAATGCTGATCGCTATGCCAATCGCGGTGCTCAGGACTGGGAGGAGGTGGAAGATGTGGAGGATTTCCTGGACTACAGCCTAGATGATGGTGCTGTGGGAGGGGCAACACCCTACTCCGATCCGGACTCCTTCATCGACCAAATCTACAACGAGGCCATCAAGAACAGAAAACAATCGGGAATCTTGAGGGACTACGAGACCATGGTCCAGGAGCAACTGCCCTCGGATCTCAGCGAATCGGAGAAGGAAAAGTCAGGATCGGACAGTGAGCGCTATGCTCTGTGGGCCAAGACCCGGGAGCTGGAACGGTCTAGCTCCAGAACCCGACACACCGACGTGGACGTGGCCTTGGGCTTGGTTCCAGAGAGCGAGCGACGGGAATCGGAGATGCGTTACCTGGGCGATGCCCATGTGGCTGCTCGCCAGTCCACCAGGCTGCGTACCCGTTATGGATATAATCCAAAGTTGGATGTTGGCGCCGTTGAGGATGACATCGATGTGGACATGAACTACACGCCCAAGAGGGAGTACAACTGGCGCAAGAACTTCCGGCTGGACGATAATGATGATGAAGTGGAAACAAATGGCCAGGACAAAGTTGAAGAGACAGGAGAGCAAGAAGCCAGAGATCAGTTTGAGGAGGAGTTGGACTCCCAGGATCATTACCAGGATGAGGATCAGGACGCGTATTTGTACACAAATGAGGAGAATGGTGAAGGTGCAATTGGAGAGCCCATGGATCCCCGTCGTTACAGTCTTGGTGGAGAGAGCATTACCCTCTTCAGTCGGAGTCCTGTTCGTGAAATTCTATCCGATGTGCCCGAAGAAATTCCTCAGGAAGAAGAGCCACCCAAGGAGCAGCCTGAAGATCCTATTCCCATGGAAGAAATCCCCTCAGAGAAGCCAAAAAAGAAGAAGAGCAAGAAGAAGCTACGCAAGGGATCAAAAACCGAAGAAGAACTGAGAGATGACAACGATTCGGACACACAGATGGGTGGCCCTCGACGTAGAGATGATCAAGAGGCGGCGGAACCACCTAAGAGAAAGTCCCGCTCCCGGCGCAGCTCCAAGAGCAGTCTCACCAATGAGGAGGCCAATGGGGGCTCAGGACTCTTCTCGCCCCGCAGCAGTTTGGCTTTTGTGGGTGACTCCTTGGAGGGCATAGCGGAGTTTGAGCGAGACGAAGAGCAGTCTTCGTCCACCAAGAAGAAGACAAAGAAACGCAAGAAGACTTCGACCAAGGAAAGCAGAGAGGAAACCAAGGAAGAGACCCAGCAACAGACCACAGAAGACTCCCACCTCGACCAGGCTTTGGCTGCTGCTCTGGCCGAAATTGCTCCCGTGTCGGTGTCCACCAACTTGACTCCCGAATCCACGCAGCAAAATCTGCTCTCCATCATCAGTGCCGGGCAGAGTGTGTGCATAACGCCAGCTTCATCCATCGAGGAGATCGGAGGCACCTCGACCACAGCAACAGCTTCGCCCTCCTCCACCGTGACTACTGTGGCAACGGCGGCTGTGGTGCCAGCGCGATCCGTGGTGGACACCTTTGACATACTCAAAGATGCCAACTTCTATCCGCTCTTCTAGCCCGCTTGGTCTGAGAACTAACCCCGCCACATGCCATTGTTTCGCTTATTCTATTTATTAATATATCTGTTTCTTATAGACATGTTCATAAGCCAAGTCAAGCCCAGCACAAAACCAGTCCCAAACCGAGCACGCTGCACACGATATCAGTCCCAGTTCCAGTGCCCAGCACCCAGCATCCAGCATCTAGCATCCGCTCCTCTGAATGATGGGATCCCACAGATCCCGCACTGTATAAACAATGTATTATACTAACGACCCCAAAGAAATAGCGAACGATTGAAGGATTGTTTATACCACATACTCGTAGCTGTTAGTTTACTTAACGATTTTTTGTCTTTATAAAAACGCCGAGAATAAAATGCCAACTGAATAAATGAAAGAAAGCCTTTCCGTTGTTCTCTCTCACTCTCTGTGCGGTTCCTATAAATAGTAATCCCTCCACCATCCTCCCCGTTGTATCTGCCAATCTGTTTGTTCCAATTCTGCATCGGGCACCGAAATACCCGAACATTGAGATCACTTAGTGGTGTCATCCATCCACCAAGTGCAGTCCCAGAGGGAGAGATGGCCCATAAATCGTCCCACAATTACCCGTATATACTTGTAGCCGCATATGGCCTATAGCATATATCCGCACGATGTGGCCCAATTTGCATTTGTGGGCTCCTTGTCGCCCAAGGCAGGATGATGTCACCGTTTGACATACGGGGTATTGCGAGTACCCATGACGGGTGGAACACATAAATCCCCCGGCAAATGGTTCGCCATATAGATTTACTCGATTTTTAATACTCTTGTCATTGCGACTATAAACGCAAACGAAAACAATCTGTCATGCAACCGAATTATAAGTATATATATTCATACGATCTGTGGGATTTTGGGGGTCTTATGTCTGAAGTATGGGCGCTAAGGTCAGGGTTAAGTGGCATTATGTTAGGCTAGACTATGTCAAAATAAAGCAAGAGCACCATTTTGTATCGTAATAGTTCGTAGAGAATATATACAAAGGTGTAGGATTATAACGTTTAGTATATATATTATCATTTATAGTGAATATATATTGAATATATATTTTAGAAATATTTAATACTATAACTTGTACATGTAACTTATAAAGACATTTAAGGGAAACTGAAAGGTCATAAATTAACCAAAGAATAATTATTTCAAATATAATTTATGAATGATTTGAGGTAATTTGTGTAGAAAATATAAATTCAGTTGTGTTACAATTTAATAATTATTTACATTATTTTCCATTTCTCAAAAATATATATTGAATATATATTTTAGAAACATCATATACTATAATTTGTACATGTAACTTGTAAAGACATTTAAAGGAAACTAAAGTAAAACAGAAAGTTCATAAATTAACCAAAGAAGAAATGAATATTTAACCATAGTTGTTCCAAATATATTTTATAAATTAAATTTGAGGTAATTTTTGTACAAAATATAAATTCAGTTGTGTTACAATTTAATTATTATTTTCATTATTTTCCATTTCCCAAAAATGCTTTATGATTTCCTCCTCAAAATATGCATCATTCCGATCCCAAAAGTATGCCAAACTCTCGGATGTATACATATATCCAGATCTCGCAGCTCTTAACAAAAAGGCAATTCATTCATTATTTTTCTGTATGTCAAGACAGCGAAATATAATATTTTGCACTTCTCAACCTATATTTCTTTGGTGAAATGCTGCTGTCAAGTTTTAGATGTCGTATCCTCAGTCATATTAAGCTAAAGCCAGCCACTGAAAGGCAAAGAAAATCAAAACAAAGGTTCGCTCGCGGAGATAACAAATTATTTTCGCGACTGTCAAATGGCCGCAAAAGGGGAAAATTGGGGAAATTGGAAAAATGAAAAATTCCCAAAATATTTATGACAGGCCAACAGGAAAGTGTGTCACTCGAGTGATTTGTTTACGTGGCTCACTTGGCTTTGTTCTCCCCTCCAACGACGGGCCATTTGGAATATATGTCTATTTTCTGTGTTTTCTGTAAAACTCATTACGTAATGCATCCAAGGCGTACACCAGATAAATGTACGTCTGTACATATCTCCCCGAACTTGCGTTAGAGCCCAAAGAGCAGAGCACAGCCGTTGCCAAAAAGTCTTATTCAATAGTTTTGTCTTTGACATGAATTCATTTTTCTTATACGGGGCACACTTAAAAGCCTGCGGTTATATTTTCTTTCATATTTGCCCCAGTACACACACTTGGAATATAGTATTTTTGCCTTAAATAATTATAGAAATAAAAAAATACTTGAATCTCTGTGCGTTCAGCTGGTAAATGAATTTTTCTTATTCAGTGTCAGTTAAATGAAACACCTTTTTCCACGCTGCCAAACATTTTGTCGAATATAGATACTCGAGAGTCATCTCAATATTTTCTCGATATTTTTTCTCAACCGAATTAAGGACAAATTAGAAATGTGCCAAATTGCATTAATTTGGATCCAAGGCGCAGCTGCTCTCAAACAAACTTAAACTTGAACTTATGGACAGCCCCCATTTACAGAGAAGTGCCTCCTTGTCTCGGGCAAAACTTTCCCTGCCCTCGCCTTTGATTTTCTTTCGTTCGATAAACAACAAGGAATAAAAATACAAAAATACGCTGGAAAATATACGAGCGCCGCGATACACATATTTATCTGTATATATCTGAATTTATGACCCAATTAACGCCTTAACGCCTGCGAGAAAACTGCCAAATAATCGTAATGAGGAGCGGCGCGGCGGTCGCGGAGCAGTCACAACACGCAAAACTTTTTATCAAAGATTCGCGAGATGCGAATTATTTATAGACCAACTCGCAGATTGCATTACACTCGGCTCCATTGCAGTTGTTGCTGCTGCTGCTGCTGCTGCTGTGTGTCTGTGGCGAAAATAGCAACTAATATACACACGCTATGCATTATTTAATGCATAAGTCTGTATGTGCATATAGCCACCAACATACATCATCCCAAAGTATATATGATAGATAGAAATATGGAAAGGCATGGCCAGCGAAGAAATATTTGAGGAAAGATCTTGAGGGAGGAATTAGATAAACATTTTTATTATTATTATTTTTTTATGGGTAAATATTAATATTTATAATGCCTTTGACTGGAAACCATTTAAAGAAGTCATGCCACCCTAAGATACTATAGACCATAGTCTGTCTTAGGTCTATGTTCCCGCACATTAAACCACCATAAATATTATAAAATTTATAATTAATCAGGAGTCCTTATAAAAAAATATTATCACAATATTAGTCATTACTTTTTCAGGGAAAATAATAAAATAATCCTTAAGCTTCCATTTATTATATACCTCATCTTTTTTGTGTGACCAAGAGTCCTAAATCTGAGGCGCAGACCTTATAAAAATAATATAAAATAAGAAAGTTGTAATTTATGAAGTTACAAACAAATATTTTTTAAATCTTTCGCAAGTTAATACCCATACCAGAAGCGATATATAGACCGCATGTAACGCCAATTAAGTATCTCTTTTTAAAAACAAACAAATCAAGTCGTTCAAAATGATATTTTGCCCATTAAAGCTAGTTCCATAAATAACTCAATAAAAACAAAGAGATCTGGAATTATTTAGTGCTGTTTATACTCTTAATTTTATGTTGTTTCTGTTTGGTTTCGTGGATAATATCCAACTTTAAACTACACATTATTCCCTAGATATTTATTTGATTTCAGACCCCTTCATCGCATTGCAACCCACGTCACTGTGTACCTTATTATTATTAAAGCCATACATTTCAGCCATCACAGCAGTGAATCAGTTTACATCAACATTTTGATTTTTAAACAATCTATATACATATATGTGTATAATTTCTGTGGCTGCCGCTCTCTGCAGCCAGAAGATTTTACGAGTTGTTGATTTCGCTTATAATTCATCTCGAACTGAGCCATTTTTCTTCACCATTGACGACCTAGAACAGGCATTGGGAGACCTTGTTAATAGCTTTCTACCACTGAACTGTCACTAGTCTTTATAGAACATCTTCGCGGCCCATTGGTCATTTGTACTTGTTTTAATTCGCGCCAATTCCCCTTGGGCGGCTGCCCTTAAATGTCGCGCCAATTTGTCTAATGGCAATTTGTTCCGCCGCCGAACAAACATTTCTTATTAATTGGGGTGCAATATTTTAATTTGCCGCAAAATATGTACGTTGAAATTGATTTAGGACCAGAGACTGATGATGAGGTCATTACGAAATGGGGGCTCCATGAAAAGTTGTTTGATATCCATCAAACGTCAAGCGTTTATATTTATCATTTAAATGTGGAAATTTATTTAGAGTTGGTTTCCAGAAATTCTAGGGAATAAACAATAATCCCACAAATTTAAAAATAAAGATTGATGATAAATTCTCTTATAATTAAATTTAAAATGTTGGGCAACGTTTAAGAAGCTTCCAAGGCAGTGTTATAATGCATTAATTATTAGTAGAAATATATTAATATGACTAACATAAATTTACAAAAATAAAAGCTAAATAAAAGTACATCTTTTAAGATAATTCCTTTGATATCTGTATTCAATTATTGATATTTATATCTTAAATTAAACTTGAAATTTACCTTTTCTTCTATTTCTGTTCTTTCCTTAATTGGGATTTATTTAATGTTAAATTCGGTATGATTTTCTTGTTTGGCCGGCACACCTGTTGGCGCGTTTCTGTAAACAATTTGCATCCATTGGCATCCCAATGATGTCTGTATGCCAAATTGCCAGAAAATCGAGGAATGCGAAAATAAATTCCATATATTAATACAATTACCATAATGCATGAACAGCGCAGCGCAGATCAATTAAGGCAGAACTAAAGGGAAATATATACGAAAATATAGTACGAATGCCAGAGGCAGATCAATGCTATAGATCCCCGATCCAATACCGATTTATGCTCCATTCTGCAGTGTGTGTGTGTGTGGGAAACGCTGAGTGTATCTGTGAGATTTTCCATTTACGAGAGTGCCTTCGAGGAGTGTGTGTGTGCGGCGACTTGTGTGTCGTGTGCACAAGCGCCATCGAAGGCAGGGGGGGAAAGTGGGAAAATTTCTCAAAGCTCTGACAAGCATTTAAGGGGGGAATGATGCCACACCCCTTTGACACCCCGGCAGGCAGGTGCGCCTCCCACGCCTTTTGGCACCTGAAATGCGTCCGATTATTATTATATTCTCTCTTACAAACTACTATTTTTAAGCGGAAAGCGCCAACGAAATATTGCCAGCAAATTGGCCGAAATCGCAGAAGAAATTGCCCAATTGCATTGCACGTTCAATAATCCCGCTAATTATTGGCGATATTTACATTGTCTAGCCAGTGGATTTTCCTCTATTTTCCGCTCTCGCCGAACGAGAGGCGATCTCTAGAGATCTCCGCTCTCCGATCGCTCCGAGATTTTATTTTTACACTTGGCGGTGGCGAAACTAGATACAGAGCGAGCGGTCGGTGCCGCTGCACATTCGAGCGTTTCAAAAACATTTTCGGAAACCGCTGCGCCAGTTGAGATCCCGACTCGGCAAAGATCATAACGTTCTGGACGCCGAAAAAATCGAAAAATAATATAACGAACACACCACAGTACACGCAACACGCGCGGCACCCAGAAACAGAAACAGAAACAGAATCAGATACACACTGAGATACACAGACACACAGATACAGATCCACGAGATACAACATTTATAGAAAAGAAAGTTCAGTCGGTCGCGATGGCGGACGTGGAAATTATGCAAACCGTGCAAACGGAAGTGAAGAAAACGAAAAAGGTCAAGAAGTCGTCGAAGCGTCGCGAATCCGAGGTCCAGATCAGCGAGGTGGAGGTGGATGCCTCCATCGAGGAAAGGGGGTAGGTGACCTGTGTCATGTGTGTCCCAGCACAGTTTTGTGGCAGTTCGTTAAAGGCTATAACTTTTATATTTCTCTGTATCTCTCATGATCTATATCAATCTCACAATATTCCTCCTTGTCCGAGCTCATTCCGAATCCATTTCCCTTTCGAAATTTCCAAATCGAATCCAAGCAAAGATATACCCAATATGTATACAATATATCCAAAAGAACTCTCTCTCGCATATCGAACTTTTACAAAACGACACACGTTACTACTCTACTTTCCTCGGATCACTAAAAGGTATCCACAAAGTCGATCTAAGTACACCAAACCAGACCCAAGACAAAACCAAAACCAAAAAACAGTGCCACAACAAAACCACAAATAACATACCAAAATCACACTGCACAACACAAAAACAAAAACCAAAACCTATTGGAAAATATTTTATGTATTCCCTAAAAAACACACTATCTGTGAAATATTCCTTGATTTGTTTATATGTGATGTGAATTATGATGCACTGTGAATTATGTAATTGTGAAAAGTGATCCTTTAGACATTTGAATTGTAAATTACATAAAGATTCTGGTTTAAAACAAAATGAGATTTTCAGATATTACAGATCAGGGATCAGGCTCAAAATGGATTCTAATTTATATTATCCAGGATTCCATAAAGTTCTTTATAAAAATGTAAAGCCTTGCAGTTTTTATATATTAAAGATTAATTTAATTAAAATAAAGAACATTTTGAAAGGATTAAAAACCTTAAATGATTGCTTTTACAAATACATTTATAAAATGATATCCTCAGTAGGAGAATAAAGGATTTCCTTAGCAGATTTATAATAATTCACAGTTCTGAATGTTTTATCGTGACAATTTCTATATATCCGATTCTCTGTGCGTGTGTCCTTGCAGTTAATTTTCAGTGGCGAGTACACAAAAGCCATGGACAAGGACTGGCACTCCGGACACTTTTGCTGCTGGCAGTGCGACGAGAGCCTCACCGGACAGCGCTACGTCATCCGGGACGACCATCCGTACTGCATCAAGTGCTACGAGAACGTGTTCGCCAATACATGCGAGGAGTGCAACAAGATCATTGGCATCGACTCGAAGGTGAGTGCGACCATACAGATTCAGATGTCTGGGTGTATATTAATATAAAAATTAAGAAAACTGGGAATCTGGGCCCATAAACTGATCGTAAAACAAATTGATGATGGCCATATGTGGGCAGTTTAATAATGCAACCATCAAGTGGGGCAAAGATCATATATATATTGGGCACACTTTCCCTGTTTTGGGTGCAGCTCGTGAAATCACAAAAGAAATCCATAAATATTTGAAATCAATCAGTAACGCAGATTACAACAATTTACCTAAAGATTAGATTTTTAATGCGGGTTTTATGCCTCTGGTGTGTTGCTTTTTATGTTCGTTTAATGTTCATCGAGACCCGTTTATGCTGTTTTTATGCGTCTGGCCGTAATTTGTTTTAATTATAATTTTAAAAATAGAATGACAAATTCCAGATAAGCCAACATTAATTGTTTTCAGTTAGATTATGTTTTGAGAACAGCTATAAATGTTTAAATATAAATTGTTTCCAAAAGAAAAGGTCTCAACAAAACATAATATAGACCTTTTAGTATTGCATTGCTTACAAACTAATTTAAATATTAATTATATAATTTAAATATTAATTTAAATATTATATTTTATTTTTAAAATAGTTGTGCTATGAGTTTTGCAATAATTATTTATACTAGGTATAGCTCAGTTTATTCAAATTTTAATATATGAAATTGTGTAGTAAAAATTCCAATTTAAATTGTATATGCATTCCTTAGGAGTTTATAATTCTGTGAATAATATGCATGTGCATATAAAAAGCAATTTAAAAATGGAAATACAAAATTCTTTGCCAATTTAAATTTCCATATAGAAATAGTACAATATATTTAAGCAATAACATGTAATTACATTTCACTTCCGGTCGTAAATATTATTAAATTCATGGCTAATTTCAAAATCCTCTTGCTTCCATCCCACACAGGATCTATCCTACAAAGACAAGCACTGGCACGAGGCCTGCTTCCTGTGCTTCAAGTGCCACCTGTCGCTGGTGGACAAGCAGTTCGGGGCCAAGGCGGATAAGATCTACTGTGGAAACTGCTACGATGCCCAGTTTGCGTCCCGTTGCGATGGCTGCGGCGAAGTTTTTCGTGCAGGTAAGAAAATTCAAGGAAAATCCCCCAATTTCATGGCATACTTGTGGGCGGTTCTTGGTAAATGGCAGCACTGAACCATGAATTTATTTCGGTTGTGGAAATATCTCTAAGATGCGCACTAAGAATTCAAGTTTTTCGCATTCCCGTTAAGGACTGCTAATTGTTACTACTAGATGAATACGATCAGGAGCTAGGCGCAGCTGCCAGAAACTGGTTCGACTCGGGTGGATATCTGCACAGGTATCCCAGGTATCCGTATCTCGAGCACTTGATCAATTTATAAAGCCAATCGCAAGGAAATTGATTGCTTTTGGCCAAGCTATTTGTTAGCAACGTTGAGTCTAGTTAGATTGAGGTGGACCTGTATGAACAGTAGTGGACTACTGCCTATTTATACTGTATGCTTTTAAATAGCAACAATTCTACAATGTTTTCTTTTTTAATTTAGCATAAGAAATATATCTTAAATTTGTAAGCTTTACCGAATATTTAAGCACAATTTAACAGCTCTTAGGCCATTAAAAGTGATATTTTAATAGCTTATACTTCAAATTAAGTATTGTCAGTTCATTGCCTGTGATTAAACAAATATTATGTCCATTTTATGTAGGAGTGACGAACTTAAAGACCAGTTTGTATGCATTAAAGTTGAAGCTGTTAAAGTGATATATATTCTATAATTTTAATTTGATCCGCAACCTAAGAAACAATTCTGTACAACTTTGAAATTTTAATTCGATGAAGATTACAATCAGTCAAGTTGTTAAATGCTTTTTGCTCAAAACTAGTTTTGTTTTATTGACACAAGCGGAAGCATAACTCACTCAATTATTTGCCAGATTGACACGCAATTTCGATGATATCTTCTGAGTTTATATACACAAAGCAGTTTATATATGGCATATTCTCTATGAAGGTATTTAGCTCTGGTAAACTCCTTACTATTCAAAGAGGTCCACCCGAATGTATCTGCTGGATATGTCAGCTTTGCATTCCAGCTAACGAACTTGCCACACTCGAGTGCGTCCAGTTTTGAGATGCAAAGATACGCGGAGTTGCTTACGTAAGTGCCTTGATGTCTCAACTGGCAGACTGCAAGTTCATTGTCACCTGTGCCCGGGGAGTCATTAATGAAACGGGCTTTAAAGGCTTTAAAGGCGGCCCACGCCAGACCCTGAACCAATTCCATTCCCCCCTCTGACTTTGTACTTCAGAGAGAGAGACAGTGTGAGAGAAGTCAAGACAAGGTGTCTGCCGTGCTCCGTTTTCAACTGTAGCGCAAATAAATATGACAGAAAGGCAAACAGTGTCAGAATACGTTGACTTTGTCAGCGACTGATAAATTTATGGCCGATGCCATGCGATCTGAGGCGATCTGATACGATCCGATCCGACCCCTCGGCACGTTCCCAATTTGGCCAAAACGCCGCGGGGCCGTGACACTTTCGCGCTGACGCAAGGTTGCCAACATCCACGCGTTGCCAATTACGTGTAGAACAGGCCAGAAACAGAAACAGAAACAGAAACAGCAGAAATCGCGACAGCTACGCGGCAGTAAATATTATTGTATTGTTGATTTCCCTGCACTCGCGAAAAGTTATTTCAATGTCAGCAGCGCATCCCACACACTCGGGTTTTTGCGATCTCGGATTGAGAGATTCTGCTGTTTGTCAAAGGTGGATCCCAGCCTGACACTCCGCACTGCACTGACCATATCGGGGGCAGCCAATATGCTTATCAAGTGTTCAATAAATACTTGCTAATTACTTGGAGTTCACAAAGGCAAGACAAGTCTCTGTCTGTGTCGCCCTGACATGAAATCATCCCGAGGCGCAGGGCCGCAGGCCATCCCATAGATCCCATAGATCCCCAGTGAGCACATCTAATGCGAAGTCTCTGAGTCACCAGAAAAGAAAGGAAAATAATTATAAATTGTACACTGAGAAAAACGGAAAACAAAAGGTAAAATTTGGGTTAAAATAGATAAAATTTTAGGTATATTATAGAATGTACTAAAAGATCATTCATAAAATTCTTTTACTAAGAAAATTATAGTACAACAATAATATATAAACAATTTATATATTGTTAAGACAATTATATATAAATTTATAGAAATATAAATTTTATAATTTATATAAATTTATATGTATATTGTTATATTTCTAATAATTCTTATTCAAAAGAAGGTTAAATAACCATTCTTTCGTGCTTCAAGAATATTTATTTAAAGTATTCTTTAATTTCTACAAAAACCCATTAAAATATTTATTTTAAAAGGTCAATTATTCTTTATCATATATATATCATATATATTTCTTATTTTTTTAAAAAGAAACATTAAAAGAACAAAAACATTGTTCTAACAACAATTCTTTGACATTTTGCGGTGTATCTTCAGACACTTTTTTGATTTATTTACTCCATCTGCTCAAAGACACGCGTCGTCGAAGCAAAGATTTTGGGATTTTAATTTCTTTTTTTTCTTGCATGCGGTATCCCTTGATTTGTGGCTTTTAAATTGCCATGGTTCGGATTCATTAGAATGAAAAATGGTTATTCTGCTGCTATTTTCGGGGGCGGAGGTGCGGCACACATTGCGAATCGGCGGGAATAATTAAATAGAATGTGGTTTTTGGCACGATGCGAATGAGACTTTCATTTTGGGGCTGAGCATATAGAGAAGAGGAGCCCCATTGCTTAATTATTTGAAATTCGGGGGATTTTTTGTGGCCTTAATAAAGGATTAGAAGGGAAGCCTGCACATGCCAAAGAAAATATTGAGAATACTTAGTATTCTTCATTTTCAAAGGTTATGCACTAGTGCAATAATCATTAAATAAATGCTCCGCATCACAATAACTCTATTGAAACCAATTACTGCTTAATTTTTCCAATGAATTTCGATTTTTTATGGCTTTTCAATTGATTGATTTGTTGGTAGCGAGCGAACTGTAGGGGAATCCCACGCCATCGTTTCGGATCATCCAACGCGTGTCGCGCAATTTCCGTAAGTCGCGGGCATTAATCAAAAGCGTTTGGCAGCGAAATTAACTTCATTCTACTCAAATTATTCGTGGCCAAATCGGGAAGGAATTGATTAAAAACTGCAACCATTTCCTATTCGGATCGAATGGCAACCAGAGTGCCACTGCCACTGGGCGTTGCGGCCAACCAGTCTGACTTCCAGTAGGTCTCGTTGACATATCCCCAGAGTTACTATGCAAAGTAAAGCCCACACCCGATCTGCATAAGTAACATAGAGGCCACAGCGATTGCCAGTGTCAGTCCCCTGCCTGCTTGGGTTCGTCAATCTCCTCCCTGCAGTCAAAATAGTTCATAATTGCCGGCCAGCGGAGGAGTCCATGCTCTCTAAATGGCACCTGGTCTGCCTTGCCGGGCCCGGGTGAATATAATACGCCAGCTATTTCCAGCTTGTCGTGTTCGATCCCGCTCGGAGGCGGCATGCAACAGGTACCGATACCGGTACCGGCACTAGCAACCACCTGAACACTCACAATTCCGCTCAATTGCCACCGAACTCACTCGACTCAATACCAGATGAAACTCGAGTCACTCGCTCGGCTGCCTCTCGGAAGTGTGTGTTTTGTTTTGGGCCCTCGCCTCGGTTTTTTCAGTCTCAAAGCGGCTTTCAAAGCGCGTGGAATGTGCCGCGGAAACAATTACGAAGCGATTCCCTAAAAAATATACATTCTGTTTGTCGATTTTCCTTGCCAGCAGCAACGTGTTGCATGTGCATAAACTTTGATCATCTCGATACCATAAAGAACCCCATAAAGTACATCCGCAGTTAGTGTTCATAATTGAGGGACGGCGGCGTTGAGTGGAATAAGCCAGTGCCACTGCAATTATAAACATCTTGTTGTTTTGGGTGAAATCACCTGTAAACAATATGGAACAATATATGGAGAATGCAAAAGTGTACCCAGCACGTTTAAATGGCTTCTGTTTTCCGCGATTGTAAACTGTGAAACTGAAACAAAATAGAGCGGGGAGGAGGGTTCATTTTTCGAGAAACTCTGGGCTCGATTTCGGCCCACATGGCGTATGCTTGTCGTCTGATTTCACTTTGCATCCTGGGCGTATACGTAACGCACGGCCCACACGCACACTCTCGGGCATTGCACAATCCTCAGGTGGCCAGAAATGAAATCGAGACACTCCAGATACAGTTTTCCCAAACAACACTTTTCCCTGTCATAAATAACCAGCAAAGCGACCAAACAAGCCGGAAACAAATTTGGAACCATTTCGACTGCATTTAATGTCAAGCGATGGCCAATTCAACGTGTTCCACATTTAAATTCGATCCGAAATGGAGCTCCAAAATGTAAACCATATGAATATGCACGCCATTCGTTTGGAATTTCTTTCGTTTATTATTTTTATTGTTGTGTGTGGTTGTCATTGCAATTGAATATCAATTGGCAATGGAAATGGAAATGGAAATGAAATCGAAATGAAATCGCTTGAAACTATTTTCGAACTTGCGGCCAAATGGCTTTCAATTGAATGCGTTAATTGTGGGGCCTGCGATTAAAAGGGGGTCTGACGGTGACTGGGAAAACGATTCTTAATTAACTCGATTCCCCTCGGGCTTTTCGTATTAATTAAAGATCCTATCGGAGGAGCGTTTTAAGACACCCGCTAAGTCGACAGCTCACGCTGATCCCGCTTAGACGATGTCATCCGGTTGTCTTATCAAAACAAAGGCCCGCAAAACAAGCAAATTCAATTTCTCTTTTCACCGAATCTAAGAGACCAATAAATCTTGGCTTTTAAGCCCGCTTTTGGTGCCCTGCGGCGGGTCAAAGTCAAAGATCCCACAGTGAAAATCAAATATTGCGGCAAGCCGCTAAATGGGAGACACTGTCAAATGCACAGCAAAAAATATACAAAAAATGAAAAGAAAACAGATATGTGACACATTCTCAGCCTCCGAATGGGGTATTTGAATTTATTTCGTAGATTTTGTACATATTTTTAAAATTTATTTTAATGTACAACGTTTGCTTTGAAAACAAATATCAAGTATTTCAGGTAGAATAAAAATGATAAAGCTATGATAGGAATCTTTTAAGCTTACATATTTTCTTAGGAAATATATTAGACGTCATGTACTGTTTTAAAGTATTAATTATCATTCCTATAAAGTTATTATTTCAGAAGTTTTAAAACAAATTACAGCTTTAAAGACAACCCTAGTTTTTTTTTTTAATTTGCAATAATATAAATATTTTTAAAATTAAGTTATGTAATCAGTTATTTTGAATATTTCCTTTTTTATTCACGTTCTGCACTTAAGATTTCACAATCTTTTACTTTATCAAAGTTTGAAAATATCTTTATACATATCTCAAATACCTTAGATTTATGATTTCACAAACTATTACCCAATCAGTTCTTTGAATATCTTAAAAAATTACTCAATCAAAGAATGTTTTTGTTTATAAACAATGTATATACAATTAATTTTTTGCCGTGTGCCCTTTTTGAGCCATTTGCTGCCAACACTCTCGGTGTCTCCAATTGCAATTAAAAATGCAGACCATGCACGACGCAAGGGTTTGGGTTTCGCTCTGCGTTTTGGCCTGGGTTGACATATCCGAAACCAAGTGCGGGTCCAAATCCAAACCCGAATGCGAATTCAAAGCCACTTTCATTTTCCGGGCCAATGCAAATGCCATCAATCAGCGTGCAGTCAGCGACCTGTCAATACATCATTGCCTCAATGTCTCTCCACTTGACCTCAGCAGCGATCGTCATTGCCGCGGCGGCTTTATGTTGTAGGCGGCTTGAGGCTCCAATCTATCAGTATCTCTCCGTGTCTCCGTGTCTCAGTGTCCCAGTGGGCGATGTGTTTGGTCTTTCCGAAGCTGACAACCCATCACAATTAGTTATAATTATGTTAGACGCTGGTAGCCATAAATAAACTTTGTTTATGTCCCAGTATTTAGCCGCAAAAAAAAACAAAAACCGCAGCAGAAACCCATACGAATGCTGTGGTTACGAGTTGGTAATCCAAAACTGATGGGTCACCAACCAGATGAACTAGATTCGAAAAATATAAATAATTATGGAAGGCACTTAAACGATACTTATTAATTTTTGTATTAAAAATTATAATATTTACAGTGCCAGATTATATTATTTATAATCTCCAAGTTCTGCTTAATTTTAAGCAGTCCCCAAAGGCAGTTTTCACATCTTACTGCCAGGTTAAATATTAACTAAAGTCTTGTTTTATCGTATATAGTAGTTCTGGAAGGTTTTATTTGTTTATGGAATATTTTTAGCTTACCAATTTTATATTCTACAAATATTTGCCGAAGCTGAAACTTAAATTTAATAGTCTAAAGTATTGTTTAAAGCCTGTTAAATTCGTAAATAAATTATTTATTTTACCAAAGTATTTATTTAGCCAACAGAGTTAAACTCGAATAAATCCGAACTTGTGGGAATTCTAAGTTATTGTTATTAAAATAAGCTTAACATGGGAATGTGGGAAAAATATTACATCATCATTTAATTTGCATGATTTTATGTTAAGTTTCTAGATGAAATACCAAACGTTGTGGAAATCCGAAACCCCATTTCTTTACTTATAATATACTTAATCTTACATCATCGCCCCCAAAAATCGAGCACTCCAATTGCTTGCCAATGGAGATTTCTCCGAGATTCCTCGGCTATCTAACCATTGTATCTTCCCAATTGTGTGGGTTTCTTTGGTTATTATTCGACTCTAATCTATTCGATTCCATTCTGAGCTTCCTGTGCGCCTCCAGCTTGGACAATTTCCTGCTTCAATTTGCGCACGAGCTTCGAACAAAAAAAAATGAAACTAAACAAAACAAAATTGCTCATGAAATTCAGAATATTTGTTGCTGTACCTTGTTCTGCTTACAAAAAGTTAATTATTTAATGATTTATGATAGCCAGTTGCGGCAGTTGTTGTTTCATTTCCATTATAACCAATTTGGTTTTGGATTTTATTTATAAGCATTCGCTAAGTTTAATGAAACTTGTTATTTGGCAAATGATGTCATAGAGACAACGCCTTGAGATCATAGTCGATCGGTCATGGAACAAGAGAGAGAGAGACTTGGCGTCGCCAAATTAAGTTCGTGCTTAATTCCAGAGATCACATTTAGTGGATTTATAGCCCGGTCTTTAATCACAAATTGACCCACTTAAAGCAGTTTAGAGTTCAATGAAATTGCATTTTTCGTGTCTGATACAAGAGGTTCGATTAGGGGGAAAAAGCCAATAGCCGAAGCCATTTAGCTGGGTACACTCTGGCATTCCTGTGATCGCTAATCCAACGATACCAAAGACTAGCCACCAAACATGACCGACGTGGATGTGCTCAGCTCGAGGATGAAGTCGCGCCTCCACCTGCAGACCAAGACCATTGGCGCCGACCGGATCAAGAAGGCCAAGGATAACAACGAGGACATTGCCGTGCTGAGCATGTTCCTGCCGAACGCCTCCGCCGTGGAGGAGAACCGCAATTTCTATTGCCAGCTGGGCGACTATTGTCGCCTCGGCGATCCGCGCCACTCCAAAGCAGGTAACCGAAGCCAAAAGGTGCTTAATTAACGACGGATGAGACATCATAATTTATCAATATTATTGGCCGAAAACTATTCAAATTGGCCAGAAGAAAGGAACCGCCCACAGGTCCAAAGCGTCGTCGTCATCGCTATCGGTGAAGATGATGATGATGAGTAATGAATTTGCCATTTACGGAGGCCCTCGGAACAGGCCAGACAAGAAATCTATCCGAGGGTCTATTAATTTATGTTTCAAATGAAGAAAAGCACGCCATAAAATTTAAATAATAAAACAGAAAACTATAGTCGAAATGTTTTGATTTACAAGACGTTCGAGTGTCCAAAACTGTTCAGTCTGGTATTAAGTTCTTTTTTATTTAGCCAATTATAGAAAATAATGAATCAATTTATGGTTTAATAATTTGTATAAGATTTATGGGAATATAGATAAGAGTTTTAAGTGCTTTACTCTTTGAAGAATGTATCTCAAGTTTGTAGAGCAAATTTATTTTTTCCCCATAAGTAGAGCAGATATAACTGCTCATGAATTAACAACTAGTGAAATTTAATGATACATTTTGTGGAGACAGCTCCAAGACAATATGGAACTACTCCCTGAACTTATTTTCCCGCGCCTGCCCCAACTTTTCTCGATTGTCTTGCTCGGCAACCATGAATTAAAGAATAATTTTCAGACGACAGAGTCAACTTTTCCACTCAATTACCCGCTCTAGCAGAGCTTTGTTCTCTCCAGAAGAGGGGGAAAACTCACCTTAACTCTGGCCTGTCTGCTTATTTTTGGCCACAAACATTTCGAACACGCAATAAAGAAGCTTTGTTCTCAAGAGTTTATATGGACTACTAAAGCGAACATAGCCCTAAATCAAAAAGCGAATGTCTGCTGTCTCAAGACTAGCCAAAAATTTGCGTAATTTCTGCATTAATTGTTATGAAAATGTCGAAGCCCCCGGAAAAATTTCGGGTGAGGCGTGACAGGCACCCCCGCCGTGGAAAAGAGTGAAGAAAAGTTGCATGTCTGGCCGACATAACGGCGGAAAGTTTCTGTTTTTTGTTTCCACATCGAAAAATGGATGGAAGACAATCACTGATTGAGCCCGCTGCTCTGCCCCCAATCTGTCATTTTGTCTGAAATTGAGTTTTTGCCTAAATAGAATTGATCGGAGATCCAGAGCTGGGTTAGTGGGTTGCCAAAGTTCAGGGTTCAAGGTTTCCATATTGCGGAAATTGATTTCAACTCCAATTGATTTTAACCTGATTCTCAACCTTCTCCCGTTTTAGGTACCAAGAAGATGGAGTACAAAACCCGGCAATGGCACGAGAACTGCTTCTGCTGCTGCGTCTGCAAGACGGCCATTGGCACCAAGTCCTTCATCCCGCGGGAGCAGGAGATCTACTGCGCCGGCTGCTACGAGGAGAAGTTCGCCACGCGCTGCATCAAGTGCAATAAGGTGGGTGGAGTTATGGCCTCTCTGTGCTTCTCATAAAGTATCCTTTTTGTTGTCCTTGCAGGTCATCACCTCGGGGGGTGTTACCTACAAGAACGAGCCATGGCATCGCGAGTGCTTCACCTGCACCCATTGCAACATTACGCTAGCTGGCCAGCGATTCACCAGCCGGGATGAGAAGCCCTACTGTGCCGAGTGCTTTGGCGAGCTGTTTGCCAAGCGGTGCACGGCCTGTGTGAAGCCCATAACAGGTGGGTTATATATTTAGGACCTTTCCATGATAATATACCTTGTCTTGTCTTGTGATAGGCATTGGCGGCACACGCTTCATCTCGTTCGAGGATCGCCACTGGCACCACGACTGCTTCGTGTGCGCCAGCTGCAAGGCCAGCCTGGTGGGACGGGGCTTCATCACCGACGGACCCGACATCCTGTGCCCCGACTGCGCCAAGCAGAAGCTGATGTAAGTCCGAAAGTCAGGAGGCAGGATGGAGGAGCCGGAAGTCAGGACGAGGAGGAGGAGGAGGAGGCGAAGCAGCCAACATTAGCCATAAACAAATTCAACGAAATTATGGATCAAATCGGAGGGATACAAGTGCAGAAAATTGAAGAGGAATATATATACACATGTATTAAAACGATATACAAGAGAAGATAATGCCTTACACTTACATTAGAAATGGGAGAACCCAGCTGAAGCATCGAATGGAGGATGTATCCTATACTAAAACTAAATCAAGAGCAAATCAAATTTTGTAAAATTCAAGTCGATAGAGTTAGCTAAAAGAAAATGTAGGATAACTGCGCTTTATCTTCACGCGAGTAGACCAGCACATCGGATTGTATAGATACTTATTATTTGTAATTGCATTTCAGAACGAAATCAAAATCACTAAAACGGGAAAAAAAAACACGGAAAACCCAAGCAAAAACACACAACAAAAAAATCTACAGAAATACTGAACCAATTGTAACTATTGTTGCCACATTGAAAAATGTATGTTTATTTATTTATTTTAAGTTTTAACCAAGCGACGAGCAGCGCGCCGAATGAGATGAATGTTTCCTAACCGCAGGTTTCAGTTCTAAACAGTTTTATTGTATTAAAAACCACACGGTTTATGTTTGATATGTATTGTATGTTTATTAAACAGCAACGCAAACAACACGCACACACACACACATAGACACAGACACATGTCCTAGCAATTTAATTGTTTAGTTTATATTACTTTTGTTTCGATATTTTGGTCCCTCTACGTACGTTAGAGACTCCGCTTACTTTGAGCACTAAACCAACACACACAACACACACACACACGCTCGCAAAACACACAAATAATAATGATAATTGCGACACAACATTATATCAATGTCCTTAACTATTTAATGAAATTCAATCTAAATAAATTAATAAATTATCAAAATGTTTTAGTGGTGTTTGGGGGGTAACTTCTTTACAATTGTTTACCATCTCAAAATGTATAAAAACATCTTCAAGGATTCATATTATAGGTATAATTAAATTAATTTTAATAATTTAATATGCTATATTATTTTATGGATTTAAAAATAACGTTTCTCTTTGGAGTGTGACCAGGCATTAATTTGGACGTTACTAGCTTTATATTTAAAGCTGCCAGACTGCTCAACTGAGATAAGTATGATGTCCAAAACTTGATTTTACATTATGTTAACGGTTACTTTTTGGGGGAATTAACATTAAATAAATTTTAACAAAATCTATACGGGTTTTGGTAAATAAGGGCATAAAACAAGTAACATTTTTTAATGAAGATACAGCCCAAAACGGAAGAAAGAGCAATCTCATTTATTAATTTATTGGCTGCTTACTTGAAACTGGTTCTTTAAATAACACAAAAGAAAGCTTAAACTAAAAGAAGCTGCTGAATGAACAGATGTATTGACATTATTTTACTCTCTTTAGAGATCCTTAAATTTTAAATATATAAATAAAGATGATTAACTTAGGCTTGACAAGCTAAGTACATAAATGAATCATTTTAATATCATGGCAATGCTACAATCCATCTCTGAGGAATATAACACTTTCACTGCCCGATTAACTGAAGCGATATTGGCAATTAACTCATCGTAGTTCGTATAATTCCGATGCCCGCTGAAGGGAATAATACATATATAACAGAAAATTGACAAACAAATGCAAATGGGTAACTCAAACAGTTGAAATGGCTCAAAACCAAAGCGCAGCGAGTGCTCAGGGCACGTCCCAAAGCTGGGATCGGCGCTTGGGTGTTCGGCGTTGGATATTGGCCATGTGCCAGGTGAAACAGCTTAACCAAACCGAACAAAGGCAAACACAAACAGAGCTCAATTACACTCAAGATGCGTACGAAAAAGTGGTAAAATGTGTGTAAAATGTGGAAAAAAGCGCAGTGCCTGGAATAAGTTCGTTGGCCAAGGCGAAGCCGAAATTAGTGCAACCGCAGACCAGGGCCAGGTCGGATCTCCGGGAGAGCTTCATTGCCGTCGCGATGCAGGTGATCTACATGACGCTGGGACTGGTGCTCCTCTCCGCAACCCTTCTTCGGGCGGCCATTCTTCCGCTGACCCTGATCAAGGAGAGCGTGGATTTCAATCAGGCCTTGCCTATGGACACGGAGAAGTTTGGTTATCTGGAGGTCAAGCCCAATGGTTCGCTGTTCTTACGGAGGGCGCCCAACCAGAGTGGCAATAACCTGCAGAACCTCCTAATGCTGCGAGGCATTCTTAAGGCCCTGAAGATCACTCCGTCTCACATTTCCGACGCTGGTGGGGAATCCAAGGTGGACCTGAAGATCTACGGAGACGGAGTGGAGCACAAGTTTCCACCGATTCTGGAGAACATCATTAGGCGCATTCAGACCTACTTTTCGGTCTATCGCTATACGGACACCAGTCAGCCCTTGCAGCGGGTGGAAATATCGACTCTGGCGGCGACGGATTCTCCGGATGTGACCACATTGCGACCCCAGGACGTGGATGACCTGACAGCCATAGGAGAACAGGATGCCTACATTACAGTGGGCGACGATGCCGATCCCCTGCATCGCTCTATTTATTAAATATTTATGCCTCTAGCTGTGTAAGTCAATAAAAGTGCCAACCTCAAACCACTTTTTGGGCTTTTTCCACCCTCAGTCAGGGACTAGATCCATATCTGGGCACGTTCCGTGGTTACTTGGTATGCAGCCCTGCGGATTATGATTTTGTTTACCACCAGTCCGTGTGATTTGTGCAATATTTTTAATGTGGCCAGGGAATTCGCGGGACTGCGAACGAAACTCTCACCTTATTAGCTGGCTTTTGAGGGTCAGTGTCATTACATAATCTAAAAGACAAGTGCGAAAATACAGTGATACAGTAAATACAACGATAATTGATATTGTGGTCTGTATTTAGCCAATTTTACGTTAAGGAAATTATAAAAATTTTTAAAACTAGAAAGGAAGCACTTCAGAAAGCAAAATTTGGTTTACACTTGCAGTTGGTTCATGAAATCAAATTGGAAATTCATCATAACTAAGTGAAAAATACATTAATTTCAATTTTGAGAGCATTTCTATTCTAGTTTTTTATTGAGCTAACAAATCAGTATATTGAATCTTAAATTTAGAAATATAATTTGTTAAAATTTTATTGACCCATTTTTTTTATTATAATATTTCATTATTTATTGATTGAGATTTTGATTGAAAATCGAAAAATATATGACTTTTAGCAATCTTATACCTTCAAGAAAATCTAAGACATGCATATTAAATCGATATTTTTATATGATAATTTTCTGAGTAAATCAAAGTTGTTCACATATCATAACTAAGCCAAAAATGCATTAATTTTAATTCGGAAAGCCTCTCTTTGCTAGTTTTTAGAAGGTTAACAAATCTGTATATTAAGTTTCCAATTTTGAAAAATTAAATTTTATTTTCAAATGTTGAACATTTTAACGATGTAAACCCTTAAAAAATTTTGAAAAAATTTAAAAACTGTATTTTTTAACCGGACATGGCTGATGATTCTGATCAAGAATATATATAATTTATTGGGTCGGAAATGACTCCTTCACAGCGTTGCAAACTTCTGACTAAAAATATAATTCCCTTCAGTAGTATAAAAACGATAATTTTATTGTACTTACACCCTTGCAGAGGGTATTCCGAATTAAGTTTTCTGTATTCTCGTAAATAGTTCTTTAAATTCTACTACTCCATTAGCTCTTGAAGCGTGTAGCTAACCAGGAATTTAATAAATTGAAATAAATCTGTTCAACAACTCAATAAATGAATGTTTAGTAAGTCATTATCTATAGTTCATTTAAAGGCATATAAAATTGGATTGATTTTCTCATAAAGACAAGTCATAAAACCGCTTTAAAATAGCTTGAGACTGTATATAAAGTCATTATAATGACGTTCCCCGGTAATATCCCTCCCATCCAGAGATTCCAGAATTTAATTCACCCATCTTGCTACATTTTACATTCACTTTTTTATTGTTCTGTTTTACGTTTTCAATGTTATGGTTAATGAATATGTAATGATGATGATGAATACGAACGTGTCTCGTGATGATAATTATGCAATGAATGAATGTCTTTTTCGCGTTTCGCTTCTGTGTTAATTAATGGCTGGAAAATGGAAAATGTGTGCGGATGCGTGTGTTTCTCGTGTTAGTAATTAAATGTACTGTTGTGGCTGGTCGCGGATGAGGGTTACCCCGTGGCCCGGTCTGCTGCGGTGCCGGGCCAGCGATGAGAGTCAGTCGAAGAACCAAAGCTGCCCAAAGGTATGAGTGAGATTCAGGGATTCAGAGTTCTGGTTCCGGGCCCAGGCTTCAAGCCTGCGGCAAAATGGCATCTGCGATGATCTCGGCAGGCTGCGCCGGCTGGATCTGCTCCTGCTTCGGCTGCTCCGCCTGGATCGGCTCAGCTGGGATGGTCTTGGTCAGAAGCGGTTCAGCCTCAGGAATGGCCTTAATCAGCGGCTCCTCTGGAAGCTGGGCCTTGGCTGCTGCATGGGAATCATGTGGTTCATAATAAGAACGCAAGGATTACTTTTCTTTAGGTACTCACGCTCTTCCTTCAACTGCTCCTTGGCGATCTCGGCTCCCTGCAGCTCCTGCTTGATGGCATTGCTCTCCAGAAGACGACCGGCGAACTCCGCCTTCTGCTCGCTGGCCCCGGCAATAATCGGTTTCGGCTGCTCCTGGGCGGGCTGCTCCAGCGGCTGCTCCTTCAGCAGAGGCTGCTCCTTCAGCAAAGGCTGCTCCTTCAGCAAAGGCTGCTCCTTCAGCAGAGGCACTGGCTGCTCCTTCAGCAGGGGCTGCTCCTTCAACAGGGCCTGCGGCTGAGGTTCCGGCTGGATCTCCGCCTGTAACTCCGGTTCCGCCTTCAAGGTCTGCTTCAGAGCCGGTTCAGCAGCCGCCTGCTGTTGCTGCTGCAACTGTTGCTGCTCCAACTCTGGTTCCTGGATGCTGCGAGCCCGGATGGCGGGAATGGGCCAGGAGTAGACCGGTGCGTGGACCACATCCACCACCGGGGTGTGATAAACCTGCGGAATGGTGTAGAAGTGCCGGGCCTCGGTGGCTATCAGGGGCTGGGTGTTGGCCGGCGTCTCAATCAGCTCGATCTTTTCGGTCTTCAGTCCCTGCTGCAGCGGCTCCTCCTTCTTGGAGCCAGGTGGAGGGAACAGGGCCGGGAAGAAACCCGCTCCGGCACTTGCTGCGGATGCTGCCGCCTCGCTCAACTGGCCGCTGGCGATCTCAACGCCCTGCATGGAGGCCTGCTGGATCTGGTTAATGATCTCGCCCGTGTTCTCCCACTGCTTTGTTTCTGGCTGGCCGGCTGCCCCTCTAGCCCGACCCGAGCCCACTGCATCCAGCACTGGCACCACCTGGGCAGCAGCTCCGGCTGGCACATACACAATGGTCTCCTCATGATGATGCGGCGTGGCCACGCGAGCCAGCGGCGACAGGCCATGGACATATCGGAGGGCTGGCTCCAGGTGCACCTGTGCCTGTGGGGTCACGATCACTATGTGCTGCGCCGAGGGCTCCAGGGGCCTGGCCTGGCCGCCCAGCGCTGCCAGGGCCAAGCAAAAGGCCGCTAGAAGGAACATTCTGCAAAGGGGGAGGTAGAAGGTTTGATTTGAAGAGGTTTATGAATTTTGTTAATAATGTTTAGGTAAGGAACACTTGAAATTTTTAGATATTTATTAATCCTCTTAAGGGTATTATAATCTCAGTTGGAAGCTTGTACTTTAGCGAAGGAGTCGTTTCCGACCCTATAAATAGTATATATTCATTATCAGCATCTAAAACCGAGTCGATCTCCGGTAGAAAAATAAATGTTTAGGTTTTGTTCAAAATTTCAAAATTTTATAAGGGGTTACATCAATAAAATTTGCAAAAATCAGAAAATATTTTAATTTTTATTAAATTTTAAATTAAGTATGTAGATTTATTTACCTAATAAAAACTAACATAAAAATGCTTTCCGAATGAAAATTATAGCTTTTTTGGCATAGTTATGAGTTTTCAAAATTTTGATTTGTCGAAAAAATTGTCTCTATAAAAATTTAGATTTATTGAATGGGAATATTTTAAGCTTAGTTATGATATATATCTGAATCGATCCTATAATTCAATTGCAAATTGCAAGGGTATAAAAACTTGGGCTTCACTAACTTAGTTTCCTATCTTCATTTAAGTTACAATTAACATTTGTATTTACTAACTAAAAATATATTGGAAAATATTTTAAATAACATTTAATCCGATTTGTCAAAATGTTTAAAAGGGCTTACATCATTAATATTGTAATTTTATGATCTGAGAATGAACGAACGAGAATGAAGCTTATTTAAAATCGATTTTCAAATTGATTTCGTGATTGAATTGCAAATTACAAAGACCAACAAACTTAATCTTTCAGAATTTAGATTCCTTTTTTTGTTTTTAAAAATTAAAGGTATAACTTATTCGCATCAAAAATAAAGTTTTAGGTCAATGATTATTACAAATATGTTAATGATTTAACTTATTTATTTAATTTACTTATTAAAAAGAAGATTTCATGATTTAACGTATTTATTTAAATTCAATACTACTTATTTAAAGAAAGGTTAGGTTTGGTTAGGTTTGTAATAAAAACTTTGAGTAACATCATCTGTAGCATCCTTATAGCTGCTGAAGCAATTATATTTCGAGAATATTCGAGAAAGGAACCTCCAAGATAAACCATCTTATTTTATTCTTGGTGTAACGCTCTCGACAAACTGGTCTAGTCGCGGCTTTATTTTTAGCCACGCTCCTGGCAGTGCACCAAAGTCCATTCTAAATTTAACGTTATTCGGTGCGACTGTGTGCGTCCATGTGTAATTGCATGTTGCATGTTGCCTGGCCGGACAGGATGCTCCTGGCAACGAGTGTGCACTATTATACATGGATCGAGTGGCTATCAACCGGTTTGCAATTGATTGGCCCCCGGCCAGAGGAGCTTCTTCGTGAAGCACTTCTAGTGTAGATACTGGCTAATGACTGGGAGCAGCTTTATGGCTTAAATTGGTACTTGATAGTCAAGTTTGTTGTCGCCGTGGACCCCCACTCCACATCCCGAGGAATGTTCTTTGTGTGGTCTAGTGCTAGCCAAGTTCGTTGCCTAAGTCTTTCGTTTAGTGCGCACTTGGGGAGGATTGAAATATTCTAGAAGTTTTTTTTTCTATATGGGATTCACTAAAAATTGGCATTAACTAAATGTATCAAATATACTTAATGAAGAACTTCTAATTCTTATTTACGATTATAAAAAAAGGTTAAGATTATAAATTTCGGCATAATAAAATTCAGTTTTTTATCGCTTAAATGTACTCATATTCTTTGCTATAACTTAATGTAGAATTCATTTTGTAAACGTTGGTTTCCGATTTTCTTAAGAAAATGTTTTATTATAAAATTAAAATTAATATTCTACTTCTATTCCCATTTTTTAGTAACGTTGTAAAAGGATCTACGGCATTGTAATAATAGTATATATTATAATATGAAATATTAGAACAAATTAGCTTATATCAGCTTATATTGTAGCTCTATCAATCCCTCACATTTTCTTAAATTATTATTTCTATATTAACTTAGCAAAACTCAATTCTTTTTTAACAAATGTCTTTCCATTAAGTCCAGTATTTTAACATAATTAAGAAATATTCCTTTTTTTCTGTAATTTAATGGTTCAGAACAATCCCCTTTGCCTTTAAAACCTTAATTAAAGCTGGTTTAGAACAACCTTTCCTTTGTGACACAGTAATAGGAATTTAAGAGCTACCTAAACCAGGTGAAATTGCTCTTGCAATCAGAACCAAGCCTAGGCTAGATAACTTTCTCGCCTCGAAGCGAACGTAAACGTGAACTAAGAACCTAAATTGGGAACAATTCGGAAGGCAGACTTACCTTTTAGTAGTGGCTGAGATGGCCTTTCACTGCTTTCCCAAATCTAGGCAGGTAATTCGAGTCGACACAGAGCTCTTTGATGGCCACACGATCCGCGCGATCCCCTCGAGAAGAGAAGAATCTAAATTATCACTAGACAGTCTTGGCACAGCAGTCTTCGTCTTCGCAGTATGGCTTCAGTCTTCAGTCTTCAGTGTTGACACGGCGACCACTTCAAGGAAACTGGTGGCCAACGCTGCCCGGCCATGGCCTTTTATAATGTGCGACCATGGACCCGGGCCCCTCGCCCTGACCTATCCCAAGAACAAAGAGCTTGGAGCCCCACGAAGAACGAAGAACTGATGGAACTGGAAATGCCCAGCTTCCCGCGGGAAGACAGCAGCCATCCGAAGAGGCAGGGAATGGCCGATGGCCAAAAGGAGGAGCTGGCTGAAGATAAACTGTGGTACAAGTACTAGTACTGGTGCTGCTGCAGGTACTGGTTTCAGGTTCGCTGTTGCAGATGGCAGATGGTCAACGGAGATGCGGTCTCGGTCTCGGTGTCGGTCTCGGTCTCGGCCAAGTTCTTAGGCTTTAAAGCCACTCGAGTTTGTTAAACCTGCCGCGTAATAGAAGTCAAGCGTAGCTGGGGAGATTGCATTGAAGCCGCATTGACGCGTCCAACTGGTTCAGGTGCAAATTGAATGCGTTCTGGCCGGGCACAGGCACACAGATCCCCTCTAGCTCCCCGCTTAGATAATTTATTTCCATGCCGCCTGGCCCGGCGGAAAAGATTAATCAAGATTTGCACATGCTTGCATTCAGTCGGCAATCGCATAAATAAATGTATTTTCGTTATAAACTATAATCACTTCCCGCAGCAATTAGATGCATCGCCTCCTGGTCCTGCCTCTCTGTGACAATCTCAACCTGATCTTGGCCATATATGTTGGCTATTTCTGATCGTCTCTGATGACAAGCGATGGATACTTCCAGTTCATTGGCCTCTCTCGGGATGCTGGACAATGTTGTTTAGTGTCACTTGAAGATTTTAATTGGATTCGATGCTTCAGGGAAGTAATAACTCTTAAGAGAGATGTCATTATGGTATAAGCTATTTTTATAAGGATAAAAATAGTATAAAGTTCACATTTAAATATATAAAATTTATTGGCAATTCGGTAGCTGGCACACAAAATGTTGTACAACGTATACTATGAATCTCATTGCGTTCAAATGGAAATTATCCTGATCCTGATCCGATCCTTATTCCGAGTGCAGGCGTCGCTTGGGGCCCATCCGGATGTAGGGTGTTGGCGAGGCCATGGCCATGGCCACCTTGGCCTGAGCCTGACGGGCGGCATAATCCTCGGCAATGGCAATGCGCCACCGGTCCACCAAGGCATCTCCTCCGGAAATGCGAACAGGGACAAGCTGCTGGGGGGTTTCGCGGGTCAACGGGAAGCGGGCCAGGGTCAAAGGCACATCGTTGTAATCGTAGTCATCGCTAGCCTTCTCCGCCGCGGAGTTGGGACTCTTGATTACCAGCTGGTTGCGTGTGGGCAGCGAGATGCTAAAGGCAGCCGCCTCCTCCGGCGAAACCCCAGCGATGGCAGTGGCCTTGGGTGAGGCAACGGCCAAGCCATTACGGCCGGAAAGGGCCACGGCATTCGGCTTGGAAGAGGCCACGCCACCCTCGCCGGCGATCGAGAGACCTGAAGAGGATTCATTCGTTAAGTTTTTATGTAAGTAAAGTATTTTTAAGTATCCCCCAAACTCACCCACTGGCTTGGCCTCGGCCACGGCAGCATCCTTCTTGGGAGCCATCACGGAGACGCTGTCGTTGACATCTTCGTAGGGATCCTCGCTGTTGGGCGGCAGGAACTGCTCGTCCGGCGAGAACTGCTGCTCGGTGACCTCATCCAGTTTCTGCTCGTCGATCTTCTGGTCCGCCGGATTATTGCCGCTGCTGGCTTCCAGGCCGAAGTTCGAGGGTTGCTTCTGGGGAATGGCGAAGAGATCCGGCTGCAGCAGGACACTGAAGTCCTTGATCTGACCGGTCTGCTGGAGCAGAGCCAAGCTCTGGGCGGCCTGACCGAGTTCCAGCAGGCTGCTGGCATAGACCTTGTTGTCCTCCTCACTGAAGGAGCCCTTTCGCTTGGCCAACTCCTGAATGGCCACCAGGCGAGCGGCGGCCAGCTGGATTCGGTTGAAGTCACTGGCGCTGGCCGAGATTGAGCTGGAGCTGGTGGTGCCGGATCCTGCGCTTCCATCGGCAATGGCCGATATGCTGGCCGCGGAGATGGTGATGGTGTCGTCGGCGTCCCTGGTCACAGCCCTAACCTGCGGCTGCTGACGCTGCAGGATGAAGCTGCCCACACTGCCGTCCCGCTGCGGACGCAGCTGCAGGAGCTGACCCCTCAGGCCGCCGTAGTAGGGATGCTCCTCGAAGACCAGCGGAGCCGCCCTCGATCTGTGTCTGCTTTTGGGGGTTCATATAGATGTATTTATATAGAGAGAGTGCATTGGAATGTGAAGGATTGCCCGGAGAAAGCTGGGAGCAGGGATGTGGCGAAAGCATCGGTATATCTACAGGGGATTAGCGGACTACTTGGTGACCCACAGGCGGAAGCTGTACAGTTTACGTTTAACTTTATTTACAATCTACGAAATGACACGTTCTTAAGGGCCTCTGTTCTTAACATAGGAACATGGGGAAAGTTGCTATATAATAGGATGGACTTTCAGGACCTGATTTCTGTGATGGATTGTGGTTATTTAGGATTTAAGGGGTTTATTAATCAATAAACTTTAGTTTAGTCTTTATGAACGAGATGTCATAGAAAATAAAAGAAAACAAAAGATCATCCTAATGTTATGGAGAATATGGAATACCTTTAAAAGAATAAAATTTCAACGATTCTATTCTTGAATTAGGTCAGTAACTAATTCCAATGTGATCTATTTTGAAAGCAAATTTAAAAATATTACTTTTCAAAGAAGATTCTGGAACATCAATATTTACGATTTCAATAATTTTAAAATGGTAAAAATTAAAGCCCTATTACCTCACAATCCAGCTAAGAAATCGGTCACTGAAAATGGTTTTTAGGTTAACTTAGTTGGCCTCCCGGCGAGTCCTGCTCCTCTACGTGAACAGATCCAGCTCCAGATCCGCCGTGGCGTGCGCCTTGCCGCCCACACCCGCAATGGCCACCGACTCCGGATTGAAGTAGACATTGGTGGGCACGCCCTTCTTCAGGTACGCCTTCGAGATGGGTGTGGAGATGGCGGTGCCGCCGTTGCCCACCACCGCCTTGGAGTGCGGCTCCAGGATGAGGGCCGCCTGCTTGCGTCCCTGCAGCTTGCCAGCCTGATAAGGCAGGAAGTAGGTGCCGAAGGGAATCTGCGGGAAGTTGGCAGCATTGGTACTAGTCCTTCCCGTGGCCTCCACTTTGGGGGGAGTTGCTCCCTTCATGGCCTGCTTTCTGAGCTTCAGGGGTGCCATCTTCTTGGAAAACTTGGCAGAGCGAAGACTACCACTCCGGAGAGGTTCTCCCGCGGAGGAGGTAGAGATCACAAGCTTGCCGGGCACGGAGATGATCTCCTCGATCACATAGTCGGGATTTATCTTGCTGACCGCCGAGCGGAGACCCGAATCGCTTTTGAGGTCGCCGCTGGTTCGTGTCTTCTCTGCGGCGGGCGCCTCTTGCAACTTTTCCGGCTTCTCCAGCTCGCTGAAGCTATCGTCGGCCAAGCTTTCCTTGTTGGTGGTGGGACCGGCGGTTGTAACATCGGCTGTGGGGGCCGCTGGGATCGTGGTGGGTTGCAGCACATAGGCCAGAGGGGGAGCATAGATGGGCGCGTTCAGCAGCACGGGCTGGAAGGCGCCGTAGGGCGTGAGCTGGGATCCCTGGAGCAGCTTTCCATGGGCCTCCGGTGGCCAGGCCTCGAGGTTGGTGGTGCGCCAGTAGGCACTTGGGTTAGGATAGTGTTTAGGGGAAAGCGTAGGGAGGAAGATGGTGGAGAGAGAGCCGCCGGTTAGTCCGATAATATTTACAGCAAAAAGGGGGTTAGTTTGAGGGAGGAAACCATAGCAGACCGGAGGATTAGGGGTTAATATAACATGCCAGGGAGTTGGGGATCCATGAGGTTTAGTCACCGGGTTATGGCTACTATATACATCTACAGATGAAAGCACAAAGCACGGAGATTTGGGAAATACAAACATTTATTAGAACACTAGACAATACCAACTACGGTTCCTAACTAATCTGGTCAAGCCTCAGACTCAAAACCCCCTCTGTTCCTGCTCCTGTTCCTCCTCCTCCTCCTCCATGGTCGCCGTGGGTGGGGCATAGTAGACCGTCGGTCCGGTGGCCACCACCTTGCCCTCCAGCGGGAAACTCCTCGCCTCTAGATCGGTGCGTGCCAGTGCATCCTTCAGGTCCACATTGGCCGGTATGGAGATCACTTTGGCCCCAGGTCCTGCGATAGTGAGACTGCGCGGATGGGTGAGCGCATAGCCTCCGGGACCCACGATCGCCGTGCCGCCACTTCCAGCGGTGGCCACACCTCCGGGTCCTGCGATGGCAATGCCGCCCTTGCGCACCTTCAGCCTCTGGATGATGATGCCTCCCTCGCGCAGCGCCTGCTTCTGGGTGCTCTGCTGGGCTGTGGCCACCTGGCCAACGGCATGAACCAGGTTGTGCGTCCTGTGGGGGAACAGATGCTTCTCCGAGGAGGCGCTGCTGTCCTGCAGCTCGGCCGCTGTGTTCTCCACGGTGTCCAGATCATCCGACATGCCATCGCCGCCTCCTTCGTTGTCATCGTCCCACTTGTAGTCCATGGAGTCGAGAGCCTGGTTCTTCTGGGGTACACTGCCCACTATGACGGGACCCGATCCCGGCGAAGATGCCATGGCTGGCCGGAAGGGAAGCTTGAATATATTCTGGAAGGCATTCTTGATGGCTGTGGAGGTCTGGTTCTGCATCTCGGCGATGTTCATTCCGGGCATGCGGAAGGGATTCAAGCGATTGTGGTTGGGCAGGAGACCGCCGGAGGGTGGCAGGGTTGAGCTAAGGGCAACAGGAGCAGGTGTGGCCTTGACGGATCCCGATAGTGAAACCGATCCCGATACCGATCCCTGGTGCAGCTGCTGTTCGGCTTCCTTGCCACTCAAGCGCACTGGCTTCGCTGTGGAGCCAGCTTTCTTGCGGTTGATCAGTTCAGGAGCCAAGCTGGGCTGAATCTTCTGGGGCTTGTGCATCAGCTTCTCGCGGGAATCCAAGCGAGATTCCTTAAAGCTCAAGGGAGAAGCAGGAGCTCGGGTGGTCGTTGTTGTGGTGGAGTTACCCCTCTTGGGAGTTCCATCCTCGTTGAGGGCCAGCTCTCGGGGCAGGAAGAAGAGATGGTACTTGGGCGTGGTCTTGCTCTGCTTGGCCTTTGCAGACTTGGCCTTTCCGTAAAAACTGTCCACATCACCCACGATCTTGTAGCCCTTGACCCGGTACTCCTGGGGAGCGTGCTCCTTGAGGTACTGCTCCTTGTTCAGCTTGTAGAGGTGCACGGGGATCACAAAGTGGGCGGGCAGCTGTTGGGCCTCCTGCGGCGTACTGGGCTTGGGCAGCTCCACTTGGTTGGGTCGGAAGTACAGTTGCTCCTTCTGCTGCTCCTGCTTCTTCTCCAACTCTTTGGTTGGTGTATTATCCTGCCCCTGTCGTAATCTAGGCGGCACGTTATAGTTCACTGGGGTCACATTCCTGGTAAGCTTCACGGCGCGAATTGAGGGCTCGAGCAGGGTCTGGCCATTGCTGCCGGAGAAGTGGTGCTGGTGGGCGTGGAAGGGCTGCTGCGCTGGCTTGGGGAACAGATACTGGCTAGAGTCGAGGATCGGCGGCAGCTTGGGCTGCTCCGGCTGCTTCTTCACGTAGCCAAAGGCCTCGTTCACCTTGGCTATCTGCTCGAGGATGCGCTTGGCCTCGTCCGCTTTCTCCGAGGCGGGAGGCGCCGCATTGGCCTCGAACTCCTCGGGAAACTTGACCAGGCGCTGCCTCTGAATTCTGCAAACGAAAGCGGTTTGTTTTTTGTGGTTTTTTGGTGGTCTCTCTAGCTTCTAGGGACTAAGGCTAATGCACGGTCAGGTTGGGTATTAGATTTTCAGGGGGCAATGAATTAGGGTTAGTCACAAGTCGGGGCTTTTGGTTTTAGTCACAAAGTTCTAGGCGAGCGCATCAACTTCTACTTGGAATGAGCATTAGCATTGACACAGTCACTGGTCACTGGTCACAGGCAGGCAAAGGTGTTACTTAAAGGGGTAATCTGTCTTAGGACTGGGACTAATAATGGTACTACTTACTCGACGCCAGCAGACTGAGCCTGGCTAAGGGCCAAAGAGGCCAGCAGGAGCGAAGACAGCTGAAAGATACATTGGGTTAGAGATTAGATTTAGATATATGAATATATAGCAGCATCTAAGGAGAAGCTTTCTAAAACATATTTGTTGAAGTAAATTAATTTTGAATGCTTATAGCACAACCTTTATTTTGTGGATCATAAATCTCAATATTCCGATGCCGTAATATATACAATAAACCTCAAACCTGGAATGCGGTCAACTCCCTCGCGAAAGTCTATCATTGCTGAAAGGAGCTGGTGACAGCTCAACATTTGCATAATTTCTTCGAAAAGTAAAAGCCCAACCCCAGCCCAGAGACAGAACCAGAACTGGCTCTACCGAAAGAACACACCTGAAGTACCCAACATGATTGTCAAGAACCTCACGATCGGCAAATATTTGACTCACTCTCGCCGGCTCCACGCGTCTGGTTCCCCCTGGGGATATCGGGATCCGATCGGGGGCATTTGGCAAAGTCAATATTGACGCAACCGTTAGCCAGCATCGCCCCGAACGCCCATCTATCACGGCAGAAATGTCACTAAGCCGGGAACTCAAGACCAGCTGGAGCTGGAGCTGGAGCTGAAGCTGAAGCTGAAGCTAAAGCTGAAGCTGGTGCCGAAGCTGGGGCTCGTGTTGTGTCATTGACCTGAACCTCTAGGCGGCTCTGTTACGATTCCGGGCCAAAGCGTAACTCGAAAAGCGTTCTGGCCAACGAGAGGCTGTCGAACCTGGGCTGTCATTGATTTGCAAGAAGACTCTTGCATCCCGCGAGATGTATTTATGTCCGCTTTCTTTTGTCTGTTTACCTTATTTATTTATTATATGTATTTGTTCCGAATGGCCATAACGAGAGCCCGGATCGGGTGTGGCTTGTCCAAAAATAAACTGGGTTAATGGCTTCGAATGCAAAGTTTAAGCGCAGCATTTTATGTTCTCAAACAAGATGTAAGTGGGTCTGGTCGGGTCGGGCTCAGGTGTCGCTCTGGGTCCCAATGGTATTCCGGGGCTAATTGAGCCAAGATTGATGGACTTCAGGGCTGGGACGTGTGGGATAACGATGGCCCCAAGCCATGAACTTAACAATTTATGAGCCGCCATCAGAATCGAAAGAAAACATATCAATGCACTTCTACTTTATTGATCTCTGCTTCGAGTTCTTTGAGCCCCCACACAATTGGTAACGATTGTTCTGCCCAGAAAGAAGATTTTAATTGCCATTTGTTAGCCCACGCATGATTTCATTACGTTTACGGCATATTAATTTTATGTTCTTCGAGTCATAATTAATTTTTGGGCTTTTCATTGGAAGTGTTTGTATTGGTTTTGACCATAATTGAATTGAATGGTTCCTTTTGAGCCAGGTTTTGACGCATTTAGACTTTTTAGGGCGTGTAAGGCTTAATGAATAATGCAAGGAATAACCTGGCCAAGGGTGTACATGAATCATTCTCACTTTTTTTAATTGAGGAGGGGCTAGAATATTGTCACGTTCCCCCCAGAGAATATTTTCACTTTTAAGCCCGGCCTAAAAGCCTTTTGTAAGGCTTAGCCTTTTACAAAGGGAACAAAGCCAGGTACAAAGCTTCTGTAAGCCTCTACCATGACTAAGAATCCTAATTCTTCTTCTCCTTCTTAGCATACAGATTGCTTTCTGATTATTATAAAGCCGAAAAAAGATTTTAGCCAAATTAATAATATTTGCATATGGCACAGAGCATAATTAAGGCTAATTTCCTTGGCCAAGAATCGAGGCAAGAACCAAGTCGGCGGTTTTTCTCTTCTTTTTTGCCCAAAAATGTCGCTTAGTGAAAGTTCATTTCAATTCAGAAGTGAAAGAAACGAAAGACTTAAGGCACGAACTTGGGCCAGTGACGAGTTAATGAGTTCAACGGCAGCACAGAGAGCAATAAATGATTAATTGCGGTCAGGCATAAACTAGTTTCGTTTCGAATTCCCACCGTAGCTTGTGCGAAGTGTCTTATGAATTAATTTTCTTTTCGTTCTTTACTTACAACAAAGAAGCGCATTTTAAGGCCTGTCAATGTGGGTTTCCGTTAAATTCTTGGCGCTGACCAATCCTCGCCTTGACTTTGTAAATGTATCCTTGAACTGCGAACGAGAAACGGAATAAGTGACACGAGGACTTGTATCTTTCGCGGCAGAACACACTCAAGATTGCACACACACGGTTTCACAACAGGCCAATCCTGTTAAGCCTTCAATTTACGATTGTTTCAGGTCTGTCCTTGGGTATATTTCTTATTCATTTAATATGCTTTTGTCACACACACTGCCTAGGACTGGGACTGGAACTCCTACCACTCGAGAACCAAGAGCCAGCGAGCCAGACGACGACTGAAGATGAACTGAGTGCTGGCCGGGCCCAGCGCCTCTGTTTATAACATTTCCATTAGCGATGCAAACGACGACGGCGGGCAGAGAAATGGCCAAGAAAACAGGGCCCGAATCAGGTGTGTAAGAGAATTGGGCTTTCGAAGCCGGGCAAAGCCAGGCGAAGAAAAAGAGTGGCAGAGATTGGAAGAGAAACCCGAGGGCCTTGCCTTGGCCCGGACTTTTATCTAGGCTCGTGCATCTCTGTGGGATTGGAGTAGCACCGGCTCTGGGTCCCAGCGCCAATTGATATTCAGGCTTCCAGCTCTAGGATTTCGTAGATTGAAATCTACCCTTCCACCCCCAGGGCTAGGCAAATGGTTTTGCATACGGGAAATATTTATTCGCACTTTTTTGTTGCGTGAACTGAAACTTGTTAGACGTTGTGCTGACAGAGGCTTCTTCACGCTACTGTTTTTTGCCATCTAACACAGCACCTAGAACACCAGAATCACTGAGGTGACGTTGATTAATTGGCCGTTTATTGGCTTGATTGACTGTGACTGGCTGGCTGACCATTACAAGTGGCGAGCGGAGCTGAAATGCGTGTGGGAAGCAGCAGCGAGCAGGCAATCAGCTCGGAACGAATCTCAAACATGACATAAGCCAAAATGTTAAGAGACTTATGAATGAATCGTATGGGGTTGTTTCGGCAATTCAATTAAAATGTTTGCCTGAAACGCTTTAGAAAGTTTTCGCGCTCGAATCGGGTTCGTCGTGTTCTTTCGATTCCGATTCTGACAGGCAATTCGGCGTGAAGACTTCACACACTTCTCGGGTATCAGCAGATGTCAGGATTACGGCTGAGCCGCGGGCTATTTTTGAATTTAAATCATAAATTAAATTACAAACAACGTTATTTTCTCTTCCCAAGAGAGTTCGTGTTCTGAGTCTTTATTTGAATTGATTTCCTGCCCGCGTTCGTGCTCTAAGTCATTTGTTTTGTGTGTCAGAAGACGAACCTTTGATAGCCTAGAACCATTAATTTTCACATACCCAAGGGAAGAGCCACGCCCCCCAAACTCACCTCTATATTCCGCTGATCCGATTGCAATTTATTCCTTTATTGGTTTTCAGACGCGCCAGCCTGCCAGCTACTGAAATTGCAGAGGGCCATGGGGGCAGGCTTAAGTGCGGGCAATAATAATGCATATTTCTTGATTAACCAGGATTGCGACTGGGCGGGGCGACCTTTGTGGCACACGCAGCCAGGCAGGCATCCATAAAATTGCCACAAGATTTATGGTTTCGGCCGGAGGGAGCATACGAAATTAGCAGCAACACGTTGTAAACCCAAACCGAAGCCCAAATGCGCCACACGCACCACCAGCCACACAATTGGAATGCAGCCATCAAAAGGCGATAAATCGAACCGCAGCCGAGGAGGAGCCCCTGGAGCTGGGGAGACTCGGAGACCTTGAGACCTATTTATAAACGCTGGCGAACGGGACTGCCGGTGGGATGTCGCTCGGTCGCTGCTTAGACCCGGGCCAATTAAGCCTGACCTTCGCCGGGCCAGCCAGAATCCCAGCCAGAACCGTTGTTTATCTGGCTGAAACAACAGCTAACTGGCACCTGGGACTGTGCCCACAACCCCTGTAATTTGTGGCTCCAATGCAGGTCGTTCTGCTGCTGCCAGGCTAACCCAATTATGCACCGCCGCGGCGGCTCGTTCCCACCTGAGGAGGCATTGATACCAGCCGAGCTGAGAACGTGGCCAGTGGTTTCTCTGTGAGCCCTAATGGAATCTATGTCAGCTGGCTCTGGTTTTAGTGCTCTGCTGTACATTGCATTCCCCGAAGAAAGTTGCGGAGTGCGTAGGAACTTGTTTAATGGAAATTAACCGCTTAGATCTCTCGCGACATCAAACCCAATTGCGGCAGTGAAACTTTCGTTGGAACAGGCCTCTTTCCGAATCATATTTTTGGCCATTATAATATCCAGGCGTGGACTTGGGCTTTTCCTTGTTTCGCTTGCTAAATATATAATTTTTATTTAGGCCGCGAGGCGCCCGCCAAGGCTTTCCGTTCGATTCGAATTATTTGGCAAGTGCGCGCACGCGTCGAACATTTCAAATGCTGGTATTATTTTTTGGTCGCTTTCCGACAAGAAATGACCCAAAATAAAAATAAATAAAAACCAGAGCTGACTCAATTCGGGCTTTGGGATGCACTAGCACTGATGGAGTGGCCATTTTTATGGGCGGAAAACCAATTAGGCATTAAAAAATGCATAAATCGTACAGGTTGCCCTAAGCCAAAGCACGCGCCACAAACAATTGAAGCTATTACAATCATTTACGCTCGTCAACTGCCAATGTTTTCCTTTCGTCAATTTTTAATGTGATTAAATTAAATAACCTGTACACCCTACCTGTGCCTGTAATTTACTCTAAATTCGCTTTAATTATGGGTCATCGTAGCTAATTTTCTGCGTGGAGAATTCCTTAATATGTTAAGCTACAATTTAGTATTTATATTTAATTTAAATTCTATTTAAACCCATTGACTGCTATTGGTTCAGGTTTCCAGAAATTTTACTACGAGTACTAACGAGACCTCCGCTCAAGCTGGTAGCCTAACTTATGATCTTATGTGACTGTATTTTAAATGTACAAAAGTGAGATTTAGTGAAATTTCCACAATAAATAAAGATAGCTCTAGCTTTCACAAATCAACACTGACCATTACCAGCTATAAATTACCTTTCCCTTCGCAGCTTTCCTACAAAAATGATCTTGTTGACAAACATAATCCAGTTTGACTTATTCCTCTTCTTTGGGAACTGCTTACTTTACTCTCCATAAAAGCACTCTAGTCAACTTTAAGACCCTCATTCTTAGTCTTCCTTAGATTGCAAGTAGATATATTTTAGTTCCCAATCACGTAGATGTTCCGACATGACAGCTGACACACTGTTTTGGATCTCAAAATCGTTCCAACTCCAATGACACAACACCCAAGTTGAAGAAGCAGCCGCAAGTAGTTCGAACTAATTTGTTTATTTACGCGTAACCACGATATTTATGCAACTCTTGCAAGCTCGTCAAGGCATTTGCTTGGATTCCGTTTCCGATTGCGATTTCCGAGTGCGGCTCAGCGGCGGCGGCGTTGGTGGCCTTGGCCAAGTTGCCACCCATGACCACGAATCCGATGCCGGCGCCCGCCTTGTAGCTCAGCTCGTGGTAGCCAGCCTCATCGTAGTAGGAGTACTTGCCCAAGACATTGCCGGACTCATCCGTGTGCTGGGCATGTGCCATCTGGTGAGTGCTAAAGTCGAAGTTCTGGCGGCCCGGCATGGGATGAGGATTGGCAGGTGGCGAAGCAGGTAAGGTAAGGTAGCCGCCAGTCAGGGAAGATGTGTCCAGGTGGGAGATCCTCGGCTGCCGGCTTTGGAGTGCCTGCTGCACAAACTGCAGGGAACTCAGGGAGTTCAAAGGAGAAGAACTGGGAGCCGTTGCCTCATAGTTGGGTAGATGGACACTCCGGTCCACGTGATCGCCATCCGTATTGTACGAGTACCGGTGCCCATTGAACTCCATGTAAACCTGAGCTCCCCGAGCACAGGAAACTCCTAGCAATCCAATCCAGAGCAGCAGCAGCATCTTGTCGTCGGCCTCAAAGACAAACTAAACTCTTGGCAGGCAGAGACCCATGGTTATATGCAGATCCAGGGAAACCGCAATCCGCAGCCCAACCTGCTCGAAGCAGCCTCCACGGATATCACATGACCACAATCAGCTATAGATTTTAAGATACTGATACAGATACAGATATAGATTGTATTCCGCTTTAAATACTGTTACAGTTTCCACGTGAAGGCAACCCAGTTTTGGTTGCGCAACATAGATCACTTAGAGCTAGGCACTACAAGCTACACGGGGGTTCCATCAGTGCTCCCTCGAGGCACTCAGCTCGGCGATCTCGTCCTGGCGCAGAGCCTCCGATGGGGAGAGTCCGATCCGTCCGCCCAGCGGCACTATGTCTATGTTCTGGACATGGGCGCGGACACTCTGGCCGGGCGGCAGGCCCACATACCACTTGCCCACGTTCTTGATGACCGTGGAGTCGCGGTGCCTTTGAACCCACTCCCTATCCCGGTCGATCTCCAGGATGCGGTGATTGGCGGTGACCAGCGGGGGCAGTGAGCTGCCCACATCATCGTCGTTGAGGTGGTAGTTGTCGCCGGGTCCGCTGATGGCACTAGTGCCTGATCCCGCGCCACCTGAGGGCGGCAGGTAGCCCAGGCCAGAGTCGCCCTCGGAGGAGCTGGAGGTTCCACCTCCTCCTCCTCCTCCCCGGCGACTGCTGCCCCCACCTCCCCTTATGCCACCTGAACCCGAGCCACCGGCGCCAGCTCCACCCCGTTCGGCGGAGCCACTGCCTCTGTTGCTGCCACTGAAACGGTTCCTGTTTCTTGTGCCACTGGCATTGATCCTGGTGGAGCCGCCCCCGCCTCTCTCTGCGTTGCCACCACCGCCATCGTATCTGGTGCTGCCCCTCTGGGAGCTACCTGCTGGGTATCCCCTGCGATCCTCTTTGCCGTGCACGGATGTCGAGCCACTGGAGCTGCTGCTTAGTCCGACGTCCTCATCTCCATTGTCACCACTCGAACCCAGCTCATTATCCCCCGGGCCAGCGTCTCCTTGGCCCTGATCCCTGCCTCCGGCTCCGCCGCTCGGCTTTAGGTAATCCGTGCCACCTGGCCTGCCAGTAGTGCGACCCCTGCCTCCACCTCCACCCGATCCACCTGAGCCACTAGACGCACCAGATCCACCACCACCTGGCTTGGGTCCTAGGCCACCGCCTGCGCCCCGGCCAAAGTCATTGGCCAGGCGGAAGTCCGGATCTGTCAGACGGAAATCGGCCACGGAGGGATTGATGTGGGTGCCGGGACCAATGCGGTTGTGCACCACCCGGTAGCCGATGCCTGCTCCGGCTATATACTCCACAGTCCGCTGCACGCCCTTGTCGTCCAGAAAGGAGTAAGTGCCCCGCACTAGGCCATCCGGAGCACGACTCTCTGCCCGCCGATGGTCCGGACCGGAGGCAATCAACTTGTAGCTACCCGCGGGACCGCGCTGCACGGCCATCTTGCCGCGGGTCTTTGGATGCGACTTGTACAAGGGACTGGAGTAGGCCACGCTGGAGGGCGAGTCTGGCACGGCATTGGAGATCTCGAAGCCGGTGCCTGCTCCAGCTGCATAGCGGACACTGTGGCGCTCGCCCACGTCGTCCAGGTAGGAGTAGAGGCCTGGAATCATTGGGAATATATGAAGAATAAAATTGTGAACTGATGTCCAATCCTCTAGCTTACCCCTGATCCTATTCCCAGAATCATTCTCCTCGCTGCGCGACTGATCCGGCGTGCGAAAGCTGAAGCTGTAGGAGGGATCGTCGAAGGGGTCGGCCAGCGGATCGTCGGGACTTCCCCGGGGCAATACCGGATACTGGGCCAGGTCCATTTTCCGATGGATCTTGGGTCCGTTCGCGCGAAAGCTGCATGGGAATGGCGAGAGATTAATTAGCTGCCGATCACAATGAGTTGCGTTAAGCCTCCCAGCGGAAGCAGATTCGCCCTGCAATTCGCATATATCGTTAGATCCGATCTGGACCCGGCACGTCGTTGCCCAGATTACTTCACATCTCGGGGAACGATCCCCCATTCAGAATCACCGCTATCGCTGAGCATCTGCAGGCAAGCCAAAGTGGCTGTAGACTTGGTTTTTGCCCCGAACTCCCAGGCCAGTCAATTTGTTAACAGCTTTTTGTTTCCCCCAATTTACCGGAGATTGCAAAAAACAACAGTAGCCGAGTGGCGGTAATGGAAAAACGTTTAGGCAACGCCACAAAAAAGCGTCCAATGTGTTAGAACGGCTTCGACCTGGAGCCTAGAGCCGCCACTTTTAGAGTCGAGTTTCGCTTCAGTGGCCGCCGCCCGCCGCAGCCAACCGCTGATATATGAGCTCAACTCTGACATCGGGGGAAGATAACTCACTTTGTGCTGCCACTTCCTCTTGGCAGCCTTTGATGGGTGAGTGTGTACACTCGGCAAAATCATTCAAACAACACTAGCCATCAAATTAATCGAAAACGAAACATTAAACAAACAAGAGTTAAGCGGCAAAATCATTCAAACAACACTAGCCATCAAATTAATCGAAAATGAAACAATTTGAAGAGTTAAGCGGCAAAATTATTCAAACAACACTAGCCATCAAATTAATCGAAAATGAAACAATTTGAAGAGTTAAGCGACGGGTAAAGAAAGTGTTCGATGAAAATTAAATCAAAGTATTTCAAATAAACATTAAATAAAAATTAAATAAATATAAATAAATGTAACTAACACCGTGAGCACATGAACAACTTAAAATAATTACCATTCAAAATTGTGCAATATTGAAACCGATGTATGATAAAGTTTTTCAGAATAAAAATAAGCATAAATCAAAAGTAAGTATATTAAACAAATATATATATAGTTAAAAAGTTAACGCGAGCTCTATTCGTTTATTTTATATTTTACCAAATTACCGGTAAATTTAATATTAAAAAAAAGGAACAAAAAAGTAAAGAAAAATAGGAAATAAATCAGAAAGTAAAAAGCAAGACAAGTTCCTTTCAGTGAGACACCTTGAGAATGAATGAACCAAGTTAGTTGCCAGTGTGACTAAGTAAACTTTTTGAGAAAGCCATCTTGTGTCGGCCTGTTTTTGGACAGGGCTGCACATCGATATCGATTTAAATGCTTTTTGGAAATTATCGATTTACCCTCATTTCGATATTATTTTTTAGTTAAAGGTTTGAATTTGACAGGGCTGCACATCGATATCGATTTAAATCCGTTTTGGAAATTATCGCTTTATCCTCTTTTGAAATTATTTTTCAGTTAGAGATTTGAATTTTCAAACAATACATTTTCCTGTCTTTTTTTGTACAGGGTTGCACCGCGATATCGATTTAAATCCTTTTAAGAAATTATCGCTTTATCCTCTGTTTAAATTATTTTTTAGTAAAAGGTTTGACTTTGCAAACAATACATTTTCCCCTTGGATATTGTGTTAAACATTGAAATGCAATTACGAAAGCGTGAATGCAACTAGAGTTTTTCCCCAGTGCACCACCGCACTTTACCCACTCGGACTGGTCTGGGCGTCTTCGATTCCATTACTCACCCACGTGGTCCCGCCGTGTAGACAGTCTCCTCGATCTGGCCGCTCGCCGGACTCCGCGAACCGTAGCGACCTCGCACCGTGTTGTCCGGAGTGCCAGAGGCGCTGTGATAGTAGCCACCAATGTCATCATTTGCATGTCTGTCGGATGGCCACCAGCGCCAGATCCCAGGGAGGAGGAGTTGCCATCGAACCACAAGTAATTGCGTTGGCCCATGCGTGCGAAATGGAGAGGAGGAAAGATGGTCGGAAGCGGGTTATTGGTATTGTTATAGCTGTGGCTCTGTCTGTGTCTATGTCTGTGGTTGCAAAACGTTAAGGCGTTAAAGAGGTGTTAAAAATCTCAAATTTGCTCGACTGTGATGGTGAGGCTGAGACTGAGACTGAAACTGAGACCCTCCGAACATCATTGACCGATTAGATGATTTGTTAGATTTATGACCCATGCCTGCTAAGAAACCGTAATTGAGATGTTCCTCTTTTATGAGTTTGGCATTCCATTGAAGAATGGATGAGGGAGGTTGTTGCCAAAAGCACTTAGGGAGCACTTGTCTAAGTGGTTAGGATTAGCTTCAAAGTGGTTATAGTAGCTAAAGGTAGTGATTTTGGATATTAATCATATCATTAAAAAATGGAATTAATTTAGTAATAATTATCAACTTAAATGAATACAACTGTATGACGTATTTAAAAATTTAGAAGAGTTTTAAAATCGGTAATCCTTGTGGAATAAAAATAGGCTTTAACGGCAAGCTTAAGGATACAATTTTCAGTTTTTAGGGAAAGGGTTTTTAAGGAATTGTTAGTAACTATCGTTAAGGTCTCATAAAGCCTCTAATAAAATGATATATATATCTTAGTAATTACTTTAATATATCAAACTGAGTAGTTACTGTATAATAATAAAATATAACAACTTGAAAGTCCCTTAAAGGTTTCCTACAAATTTTAAAAAAGTTTGGTGACCTTACTTCAAGATTTTAAGAAACATTAACACATCAGTTAGCACACGTCACTGTTTCATTATACTTGAATTTACAATAAAATTAAATAATTTTCTCAAAGAACCTAAAGGCTATATTGAACTTGTCTTTTATCCTGGGTCTATACTTGGCTTATTTTTAATCCACAGTTATAGAGATTCAAGGAATATATTTATATAGGGAATCGCCTATCAACCGGGCAATATGTTAAACAATATATATTGTTCAAGAATTCAGTTTAGTGTTTTTTATAAATCACTGTTTTTTGCAAGTTCTTTAACAGCATTTTCAGACTTCACAAAATTATTAAGCACACATCCTTGTACCGAAACTGAAAAGATCCGTCATCGTTGATGGTGTTGTATTCGATTTCAGCTCTCGCTGGATCCGCAAAGTATCCCAGGAGAGCGCACAGTATCCAGAGGAGATGCAGCATCTTGAAATCGCATTTGTTTCAATCCACTGAGAGGTCCAGCGACAATCAAACTGGCATCCTGATCCCCAAATGTATCTCTAATCCAATGCAAGGCGATCGGAGGCTGTAACCGAACTGAGATCCCGAGCTGAGCTGTGACTTGTGGACGATGAGCTAGCGGCTAGAACAACGCGACGACGACGACTGATGCGATCCAGCGTTAGACCTTCGTATTTAAATACGATTCTCAGGCGAGGCAGTTCGTCGGCGGCTCGGCGGTGGTGCCTCCATGGTGGTGGTGGTGCTTGCCACTTGCCACTTGTCTCACCTGACCACCCACCGAAAAACAGCAAGCCACGAAGATGAAACAGCAGCATTTGTGTGCAAATTGCGTTACAAGCCAACCCAGAGGGGGGCAGGGTTACAGGTGAGAGCGGAGGAGGAGGCGGAGGCTACCAGTTCAGGTGAGAGAATTTGTTCTAATGACGGACACGCAAGTGCTGCTGAAGCTGCTGGTGAAGCTGCACTCCAGACTCGGGAGCCACTCGCTTCTTGTTGTTTATTTTGTGGCCCCACTGGAGGCTCCTTGTTTTTCGAGATTCCCCCCCTTGCTTCCCGCGGGGGAAATGGTGAGAGGAAAATGGAAAATGGGAAATCGTGCCTGTGTAGCTGTCTGTCAATTAGCTCACGTTGTTCTTGTTCTGGAGGAGAGCTTCCTGTTGACAATGCCTCCTCCTCCTTCTCCTGGTCCTGCTCCTGCTCCAAGAACTGGCCATTGAACATTGAACTTCAGCTGGGAGAGGAGCGATTATGGGAAGCATTTTCAAATTCAATTTTCCATTAACCGCGACGACCGTTAGCCGGGCCTATTATGGATTCGATCCGGAGCGAGTCTGGGTCAGTGTCTTAGCCGCAATAGCGGCGTGCAATTAAAGGCAATTACCCAGGCATCAAGTACAAAGAACCAAGTACCAACTACCAAGTACAGCTGAAAGGAGACAAGCCACCAGAGGCCAGAGAAGTTTATGACAATTTCCGCCTAGGATCTTCGGCACTTTAATGAGGCATAATTAGTGTGGAGGCGATGACCACTTCCAAGTACAGTTATTGGCCATTGTTCTGGGGGCTCTGTAGGGGTTCCAGTGCTTCTGGGTTCTGTGTTCTGGGCGGGGAATCGCTTGGCTGACTTTGATTTCGGTTATAGTTTATGGCCCAGCCCAGTCCATCTCCACTACCGCCTTTGATAATCTTTATGGCCATCTTTTTTCCCCAATTTTTTGGCCATATGCAAATTGGCCAGAAGGCGGAAGAGTTTGTCGAGCCCTCCATTGGTTAATTGCGCGCTCAATCGAAGCGAGTGCGTTCCTAACTAAACCGCAGAGACAATAGATGGAAACCTAATGCGAACCGATCGGATCATCCAACTATATGCGATGCCAATGACCATGTGCATGGACTGGCATGTGGTCGGGGGGCTTTAAGGACAAGTTTCTAACGGACCGCACGCATGGGAAATGTGCAACCAGTTGTGGCACTCATAGTTGCATTTGCCATTGAACCACATACCCATTGAGCGAAACTGGAAATGCGCACAGCCGCCGCTGGCTGCAAAAGTGAAAATGCTTTCGATTTCATCTCGGGGGCCTTTCTTGGGGGACATTCGTGTGACAGCGGTCCAGGCGTTAGGATCGGTTCGATCAGGCGTGCAATTAATCGGAGCAGCCATGAAGATTACACAACTGCTATATATCTCCAGTGTGGTTATCGCATCGATCGAGGCGCTGGAATATATAATACGCTTCGAGACGAAGAAGCAGCGCTGCCTGAATCCCCCGAGAACGGCCAGGAAGGTGGAGTCTGTCATCGGGGAGTGCCAGGATGAGATCAGGAACAAGCTGGTCAACGGTGAGACTCCCAGCGGAACCTCAGCTTGCTTACACATTATGAATAATCCCTGACAGAGGCCTATGAGATACTCAAGGAGCAGGTGGCCCACGAACAGCCGCCCATTGATCTCAATGATGATTCCATCGACTTCATTTGGCCATCTGCTCCTGACGGCTCAGCAGCCATCGGAGTGGATCATCCTCCTCCTCCTCCCTCAGCCGGGGGCCCTGTGAACATCAGCAACTACGAGTACATAGTCTACGATGAGCCTGAGCCCCAGCGCCATGTGGCCAGGCTAATGAGGAGCATCCGACGCCTGGACGTGGCCAGTTCGGGTATATATCATCCCACACTGGTGCCTCTGGAGGACAAACGCATAGCGGGGGTAAGTGCACTCTGGATTTCCAGCAGACAGCGGGTAGATCTTCTTCCCGTGTTAATGAAATGCAAAACCAACGCTCAATTAAGTTCAATGGCAGCCCAAGAAACAATCGGCTGAGCTGAGGCCCCCCAACTTGCCTCATCCGACAAAGCCTAAAGTCAGGGTTATTAGACAATTGAAAGAAAAGCTCCGGCAGGCAGCAGATGCGATTGCATTTTCAGTTTTTCAGATGCATTCAAAACTCACACGCCGGGGATTTTTCGCACACCTCCAGCAAAGCTGAATTTGATGGCTGAAAAGCGCACTTTATGGGCGGCACTTAGTACACATTAGCTGGCTTTATGCATCACAAAATTGAATAAAAAGTTAGCCCTCTGTCGAGTACACAGGGGAAAAATACTGGTACTATTTGAGCACTTTTCTTGTCAATTGTTTTTATAGTTTGCTACGAATAATATCCTGAAAGTATCTATTTATCTATGTATCTTTGAAGTGGCAGGAGAAGATGAGAAATAAACAACAAGGATAATAAAGATTAAAGGTTTCTATCTTCCAGAAGAATTGCATGTTTAAGGATGCTCTTTCTGTTTTTCCTGATCTTACTATATTTTTCTAAAATGTACAGTTTTGGTAGGTCGGTTTTTCTATAGTATTACCAATTACATTTTCAAAAATCCTCTTGAAAATATTTAAAAAGAATATTAAATATTATTTTATTCTATAAATTGTACTCTTATCTTGCATAATTTTTTCCACAGTGCCTGCTACACTGCGTTTATGCGAGGAACAACGCTATAGACCACAAAGGCTGGCCCACGCTTGACGGATTGGTCAGCTTCTACTCCGAGGGCGTAGACGAGCATGGCTTCTTTATGGCCACCTTGCGGGCCGTGAACCTTTGTCTCAGGACAATGACCGTCCGGTACAGAGTCAATCGCAAGGAGCTGCCCCAAAAAGGTGAAAGCTGCGATCTGGCTTTTGATGTCTTCGATTGCATATCCGACCAAATTACCGGCTACTGTCTGGATCAGTACAGCAGATACTAATTAGTCGTTAGTCGCTGGTCGGTAGTCGCTAGTCGGGGTATGTGTGTATCTGTTTCGCAATAAAATGTTTAGGAAAAGTTTATATCGAGTTGGAAAGTGTCTTAATTACATTTTTACGATCAGGAATACTAGGTTAAGATATAATAATAATATTAATACCCTTGCAGTTTACAAATACATTATAGGATCGACTAGGAAATCGAGCATAGCAAAGTTTTAAATTGATTCAAGGAATTCAATATTAAATTATTTTATAAAACAAATACTTAAACAAATCAACAAGTAAAGAGCTCATAACTAATCCAAAAAAGCATTAATTTTAATTCGGAAAGCTTTCCTATGTTAGTTTTTATAAGGTTAATAGATCTGCATACTCAATATAAAATTTTAAAAAATTCAAATTTTTCCCCATTTTTGACAATTTTGACGATGTAACCCCTTATAAAATTTGAAAAAATGTATACAATTTTTTTCTGTCAGAGATTGCTAAATCCACTCGGCTGTTGATGCTGATCATGAATATATATGATTTATAGGGTTGGAAAGGACTCCTTCCAGCGTTACAAGGTTTTGACTAAAATTAAAGTACCCTCGAAGGTATATACATTGGCAGGCAAAAGTGTGCATAAGACCCATATTTTGTCTTCTTGACAGAATTAAAAGAACTCGTTTCAAAACTATCTAAATACTATTTATTATGATATATAAATATGAATGAACTATATTTACAGACGCTTTATTTTAATTCCCCAACCCTCCCTGTGCGATTGTTATATTTCTCTCTTCATTATAGAGAGAATACCAGCTACATCAAAACTAGTTACTTGTCTATTTTTTTTATTGCACACTCTTAAATTTAAAGATTATAATCTATAAAGAAAAAGAGACTGTAGAATTAACGACAGTTTTAAAAACCGATAACAAGTGACGAGACACATTGGTTGCAGTTACAGCTAAAGCGCTCAAGTCGATAACTTTTCCAGCTGAGTTCCCTACCCTCTAACCGATACAACAGAGCAAAAAAGAAAAACACCGATACCCGTATAACGTACGCAAATATCGAAAATATCGAGCTACTTCCAGCTCTAGAAGCAGTGCTGCCATTTTTGACCAACAAAAAAAGCTGAAAAAAGCTTAAAATAATGATTACAAAATCCAATAAACAGCTAATAACAAATGTATAAATTAAGTTTTGTTATTATTTTTATTTATTTATTTTTGAAAAGCATGCAGCATGCATTTTGCAGCATGCATTTGACACAGTTACAGAACGGTTCTACACGTTTACAGATGTTTGGGGTCGAATTCTCATGTTTGAAGATGTTTGGCGTCGAATTCTCATGTAGATCGGATAGAGAGAGCGTAACTTAACACGGGTTGAGCGTAACCTAACAGAATTCTCTCCGTGGGAAAAGTATCGAACTATCGATAAAAGCCCAGAATTCAGCTTTTCACAATTCCCGCAATTAGCCCTAAAAAAAGCCAGTTTTGACGGAAAAAAATCCAAGTTGGCGGCAGCACTGTCTAGAAGACATAGTTTCGGCTGCAAAAAGTAAATATTTAAACTTTTAAGCTAGTTATAAGTGAATCAAGTGCGGTGAAATTAAAAAAGTTACCAGGTAACCGGGGCAACCGAGTGCAAGTGATGATTTTCTCTAAAAATCATCAAATCGAGTGATTTTCCCCTGGCCCAGATGCAAGCCCGCTTTGCAGTCATGTGGAGTTCCTGGAAGCGATTCTTTGGCCAATAAGTGCCACATTACCGCGTGCTCCACTTTCCGCTTGCTGGTGCAACTTGTCCGCTCTGGAGTATTGAGTTTTCCAAGGTTTTCCGCTTAGGGAAATACCCATGGACTGTGTGTGTGCTTATATAATGCGAAAAGTGCAGGTGGGCGGCGCTCGGTGGTCGGAAAAGCGCTTGCGCCTGTCGCCAGCTGAAAAGTGAAATTTCGCAATGCAAAACAAGCAACAACGAATACGTCACAAATGCCGCTGTACAATTAACTTAAACTCGGAACGATGACGCAATTGACGACTATGCCGCGTGTGCTTTTTCTCCGACCCCCAAATGAATCATCAATCAAAAACGATGTGAAAAGAGACTCGTCGAAAGCGCGCGGCCGCATTGTCTGCCGCATTTTTATCCGTTTGCTAAGGGGAACTAGTTTTTATTGATAAATGTGGAGCACTCGCAACCTATGATAAGACGGCTGCCCTGGCCCCAGATCGGGGAAAGCAATAGTTTCCGTGTCCCGCCTCTTGAACACGCTTCAATTACCTCATGTGGTTACGCCCCTCTTTTTCCCTTTCCTCTTCTTGGGGGCTCGTCGAGGGTTTTCAATGAAATGCAGTTGCAGGTTTTTGTAGCGGCTAACCCGAGATCTCAACCTTATTATGCGCCTTCGTTACCTGTTTAATACTCTTTTTGGAAGGGTATTTGGAATAGTTTGATGTGTTGATATTGTTTGTAGTTAGAAAACTTTATAACTTCTTTTATTTATGAGGCATTACCCAAGTTCCCAGAATTCATTTTCCATTATCAACTTTCCCAGAAGGCTCATGACATTGCCCATAGGGTACTTACCCTATATAATCAGTGTAAAGCCAGTAAGTAATAGCCAGTTTCTGGCCATGAGAGTTTGTAGTGTATCGAAACCATCATAAAGCAAGGGTATTTTCGGTTTCGATCAATTTATTTTCTCAAAATGTTGCACCCCTTTTAGAGGTAAATTGATTAATTATTTTGGCTTGCTTGTGAACTTGAAAAGTTTATTGATTAGCAGAAAGGTAATCGATAAACATACACTTACTTATTTAAGCGCATTGTACTTGACGCATTTAGTACACTGAAAGAAACCAGTTATGCATACATTACTAATTTTGAACGGTTCATTTTGATATTTAAAAAATATCCTTGAAGAGACAAATTTGTATGTGAGTCTTACTGGACTTTAAATACTGCAAAGCTTAAATATAAGTATGCATTTCTTTATATATGCTCTTGAAAAGTGTTAATTTTAACATGGGAAATAAATCTTATTAGGGTAATTGAATTCCTCTGATTCCTTCTGATTTTAAGAAAGTACCATTTTGAAGTATAAAGTTACAAAATGTTCTTTTTCACGTAGAAAAATATTATTATTATTAAAAAGTATTCACTTTTTAGAAATAAATTACTTAATTTTTTCCGTATAATTCAATTTCAATTGTTACTGACCTTGAAAAATAGGTTTAGAAGCAAAGCAACGTACCGTTTATTGATTTTTGATCATATTACCTATTTTACGGCTCTGTGTCACAATCTCTGCCTCTTTTCCCCTGTGTGGGCGGCATCTGCTCAAACAGTCAGCCGGCTGACGAACGGACTTTGGGTTTGTTGTAAACAAATTAGGCTATAAATACGCAAGACTCGGGGGACGATACGAAGAGAGAGAGGCGGGTAGGCCAGATAGCCGGAGGCAGGACAGTCGCCATACATAATATACCTGATAACACTCAGGTCCGCCTCGGTCTTTCCTTCTCTCTCAGCGCGAAGACCAAACCCCCTTTTGCCTGAAGATAAAGATACAACGCCGAGTTGTCATGTGCCACCGTCAGCATTGTGTGTGCTTTTTATCACACACACTCTCCTTTCCCCGTTCGCCGTTCGCTTTCCCCGCACAACAACACATTGCTCCTCTGGTGGCCGCCGCTCGTGAAGAGCAAATTTTCGATTTCTAAATTTTGTATTTCACTCTCGACGGCGACGGTGACGGCAGCCTTTGCATTCCGCTCGCATTCGCTTCAGTCGACGCGCAGCACTCAGCCCGAACAAACGTTAGCCGCGTATCTGCGAGATACGGATACGAGTGCGTCGAGTACATATATTCGGTTGGTTTAGCTTTTTGGAGCAATCGTATGCGCTATACTATACGCACCTATATATCATACAATACAGTCAGTGCCGTGCAGTGTATAATCGGTCGGCTAGTCGCCATCCACCATTCCCGAAAATATCGACAATACTTCAATGGATTTTTCCAGACATGCTCCAAATGAAAGCGGGCCGCTCGCCGCCCTATTTCACGCTAATTAGCTCCATCTGAGCGTTTTAATAATTTTGCTGCTCTCACGCGAGTCTGTTTTATTATTTTTTTGCACTTATGTAATCTGTTTTCGTAACAGCGGCGGCGACGTCGAGCAGAATATAATTGCAGGGAAAGCAGTTTGTGAAAAGCGCCAGCACAAAACAAGCAAACAGATAGATAACACTGAGAGGAGCAGTGTTTGCAGGCGGCTAAATTCAATTATCTTTTCAGCTGTAGCTGTAGCAACAGCTGTAAATGTATCTGTAACTATTACCGAATCCGCACTGTGCTGCTGCTGCACATTCAAATACTTAACTTTGACCGCTCCAAACCGGTTAGCCGCTCGAATTGCTTCCTTTCCATTTTTTTTCTGTCTTGGAAGAGGTCTGGGTTTCGGGGGCCAGTGTTTTGTAATCATTTGATTTGGATCGTCTGGCCAGCGCCAGCAGCATGCGTTTGCCGATAAGACATGTGACCCGGCCACGCCTCCTCCCAGACTTTCCCATTAATTCCCAGGCACAGCCACTGTCATTCCGAATTTCAATTTATATGCTGTTGCTGTTTTTGCACGACTTTGGCCTAAGATAGCGTTTCAATTACGACATCCGCACGCGCGTCCTTATCACGAATAATTTGATTAATAATTGACAAATTCCGCTGGAACTGCTGGCGTGGCATGATCGACATCAGAGGCCGGTTTTACGCAGCGCCTTCATCTTATCACCTGGGTACCGCGTCTAGAGGGTTCTGCGTTTAGTCACAGACCGTCAGGAATTTATTATTCCCACCCCGGGACATTCACACTTGACGTTATCTCCCTCGACGCAAACTCGTTCGTTCCCAAGAAAAACGCAGGTGGATGCTCACCGTGATTCGTATTTGGCAAACAAAAGTCCAATGCTTTTATTTAGCCAGCAAATATTCACAACTGATTAAGAAACGAAATGAAAAAACTGCGCAAAAAGCAGCTGCTCCGCTCTGCTCTCTACCTTCTCTCTCATAGCCCAAAAAATAAGACCCATTTCACCATTTCATTATTTTTTTGGGGGCCAAAGTATCTCCGCAATTTCTTGGCTGATTATCAAAAACACGACGAGCGGAACACCCACGCCAGTTTGACGTCATGGGACGTTCGGCATCACGTGTGTGTGCCTTAGCGATCCGCCTAACCACACGGTCTGGTCTAGTCAGGCTTTAGACGTATGTAAATTTGCCACCGATACACCGCTGGCCACACATTCATTGTTAACTTGTTTCGTGCGGAAATTTCATAACTAGCTCCCGCTGGGTTGGCAACAAGTCTCAATTAGCTGGCAGTAGATCGGCGATGACACAGTTAAAACCCCGAAAACAGGGCCATGACGTAAAGGCTTCTGGGTCTAATCTAATCGCGTTTACAGCAGCCGAGAGGGTCAGGTTATTAGGGGGCGGGTGTGCTATCTCCTGCGTGGCTTGTTTGTCAACAAAGCCTCATCGATTAGTCTGTTGATAGGATCCCCGAACCAACTAACTAACATATCTCTTCCTTCGCTTTTCAGTATTATTTTGTAAAGCTACAAAATGCATAGAGCCCACACAGCCTTCAGCCTGGCGTTGTCGCCGATGGCGCACAAGAACTTTGCCACATGGCTCCTCAAGAGCAACACCAGCAAGCAGGTGAGTCCTTTGGTCATTGATCTTTGCTGGAGATGTAACAATAACTGATAACTCTTTTCAGATGGCCAAGGTCACTGCAGCAGCTGCTGTACGCACCTACAACTCTGCGGCAGCCGAGCCATTCGCCAACGGCAGCACCGCCTCCTATGTGGAGGAGATGTACAACGCCTGGCTGAGGGATCCCACCTCCGTGCACACCGTAAGTGATTGTTATCGGAGAGGGAGTAATTCCGGGTGTGATTCAGCTTTAAATGAGTAATTCGGAAGGGGTTTGCTTGGTTGGGTTTTAAGTTATTTCCGTGTTAAGCAAATTACTTAACATATTCAGCATCGTAAATGTTATATATAATTAGATTTTCAATTAGTAATGCTTCCCTCTTATTTGCAGTCCTGGGATGCGTACTTCCGCAGCAACAGCTATGTCAGCCCCCCGAACTTGGCCCCCGTGCAGGCCAACACTCTGCCACTGACGGCCTTTAACTTCGGTGGAGCCGCCGTCTCTGGAGCTGCGCCCGACTCCAAGACCATTGACGACCATTTGGCCGTGCAAGCCATCATCAGGAGCTACCAGGTATGTCGGCTCGTGCTGGCTCCCCCTCCCCAACTGGTTCACAGAAGTCGAACAGTGGAGATTGCAGCAGCCACAGCCATTGCGGATCGTATTCGTATTCGTTTGGCGCTTTTTGTTTTTTCGTTCTCCTAGGTTCAGTTAATGTTTATGTTTAGATTATGATTATTAGAGTTGCCTTTGCCCCCTGTTTTTTGTGTGCTCTCATTTCCCAAGAAACCAGTTCATACCGCGTAAAGTACACATGGTAGATAGTCTTTGAGTTCCCTCATGATATCGATATTGGTTTCCATTTCCATTCCCATTTAGTTGGTAGCGAGTAGAAGTTCATGAGTAGTTTGGTTATCTGTTCGATCACCTCCATCCCGGCTTACCACCTTACTGCTGGGGGTCATACTTCTTGGCACCATTTCCCATTAACTTATCTGGGGTACGTACCGACGGGGTATTGCCAGAGAAGAAGTGTTTTTTAAGTTGCACATGAATTAGATTTTTGGTAAAGTTAAAGCCCGTTGATTTGTAGCTGATTTCCATTGTTTGAGTTAGTTACTAAGGCCACACAAACACGATAACCCCCTCTTGATATACCTAAGACCTATATGATCTACCCCACATATGTATAATCAACCAATATCTGTCTACAAATTGTTCGAACCATACAATATAGTCACGTGGTCATTTGGCATCTGATCTGGATCCGCTTGGAATTTTAACACGCGAAAAAACCGTTTGCAAGGATGGTCTAGCACGTCGTGCTAACGAAGATGTGCTCAGGCAGCACTCTGGGTTTTTGTTTGGTAAATTCTTCTTTTTACAGAACTCTCTCTCATTTAACCCAACCATAGACGCACTCAATCCGATAATCGAGCACCAACCGCTACTCCCTCCCATCCCCACACCTAGAGCCTAAGTTAAACATCCCGAAAAACAACGAGTATATCGTGCTTGAGTAACCTTTAACAGCAGAAGAATGTTAAGTGAAATTCGGAGTGATGAGGAGCAGGAAAATTGACTACTTCCTAGGCTTAAGTTATAGTTAGCGAGTTCCGTTCTATAGTTCTGGGTTTATGGTATTTCCTGTAAGTAACCTTTTGGTGTTTGGCTTTCTCAAAGTTCTTCGTCTTTCAGTTACGATTTATAGTTCTAGTTTTCTCTACTCTCTGTTTCGGCACCCCACTTTCATGTCTCTTTATCTTTCTGCCTCTGTCCTGTGCACTGCACTGATCCCCGATCCTTGATTAACATTCGACAAAACGAAACATTACCATTTATATCTACGGATCATTGTCTACTTACCGAGCCCTTAGAGTTTGCTTCATTTTGTGTTTGTGCGCTGAGGAATCAGTTATATCTGTTCTGTTTATATTTTCCGTTTTTACGCCATACTATACTACGTATCTTTAATTTTAATTGATTTTTTTCTTTTACTTTATTTTTATATAACCGCTTCCTAACCTAAATGTTAAACCAAATCGAAAACAAAAACTGCAATCGAAACTCAAACCGAAAACCGCCAAATCTCGTCTCGAAAACAATGTTTAAAACGAATTCCAAATTCTCTCTCTTTGTACTTATTATGTGTGTGTGTTGTGAAAACCTAAAAACAAATCGAACACGAAAACGAACCAAAACCAATCCGAAAACATTGTTAATACTACCAACACCACACACCACCAATCCACCCAATACTGACACGTTAGATTCGAGGACATAATATTGCTCACCTCGACCCACTCGAAATTAATACACCAGAATTGCCTGGCAACTCCTCGACGAAATCCATTTACGCTAATTTCAGTTTCGGTAAGTAAATTCGACCCGGGACCCACCACGCCCCGTTTTGCGTTCCCTAACCCTACTCCCTGATCTCCTTGATCTGTACATACCTTAAGAACATACCGAGAACATTGTGGTAGTGACTGTCTCTTGTCTTTCACGCACACACGATATTTCCGACATCAAAATCGAAACCCACCACACAAATGTTGTGTATGATATATAGAACCAAGTAAATATACGCCTATATATTGCCAATGAATTTGTGTTACATCGTTTGTACATTATTCTGCCTCATTGTTTTCATTATAGTATATTGTAATTTAAAGTGTGACAATAAGTTAAAGTACTGTTATTATTATTTATTCTCACGAGTGCGTTCGACCTTGCCATGAATATAGATTGCATGATTGTTTTATTTTTCACAAGCGAAACGAAGGGAAATCGATCGATGATAAGCCCCAATTAGTCTGATTGCAAGTGAAATGATTATGAAACCATCCGGGAGCCACTTTCAGTTCAGTTATCACCATCAGTGTCCAATGCATGTCCACTGGCCAGTGGCGCCAAGTGCTTGAGAAGGTGTCAGTTAAGAACCGAGATGAGCATGAACCCAATCCGAACTTTTTGTACTCGTACACCCCGAATGGTACTCGTAACAAAGACCCATATAACAACAAGATGTGTAACGCTGTACTATTTTTTGCTCTCGAATTTTTCGTACGCGTTATTCATTTAGTTATTATAAGGTCTTTGCTGGTACCAAAGAGGAAACTAAAAAATCATTACACTCCGAATTTCAAAACCAACATTTGCCGCCTACAGTTTACTAACATAATCCTCACTTGACCCCAACCTTTCCGAGCTCCTTACTAAAGTCTAAAACCCATTCTTAACCCCAATTCGTAATGGAAACAGGCGAGCAGGACATGGAGCGCCAGTTCAAGCTGCCCAGCACCACCTTTATCGGTGGCGATGAGGCCTCCCTGCCCCTGAAGTGAGTATATACCACTATTTACTACTTCCTTATTGATTCTAACTTCTTATTGCTCTGTAGGGAAATCCTGAACCGTCTGGAGAATGTCTACTGCAACAAGATTGGCGTGGAGTTCATGTTCATCAACTCCCTGGAACAGTGCAACTGGATCCGTAAGCGTTTCGAGACACCCGGTGTCCTGAACTTCTCGCCCGAGGAGAAGCGCCTGATCCTGGCCCGTCTGACCCGTGCCACCGGCTTCGAGGCTTTCCTGGCCAAGAAGTACTCGTCCGAGAAGCGTTTCGGTCTAGAGGGTTGCGAGATCATGATCCCAGCCCTGAAGGAGATCATTGATGTGTCCACCGAGCTGGGCGTGGAGTCAGTCATCATGGGTATGCCCCATCGTGGACGCCTCAACACCTTGGCCAACGTGTGCCGCAAGCCCCTGAACCAGATCTTCACCCAGTTTGCTGGTCTGGAGGCCGCTGATGATGTAAGTTACACTAGACAGCTTTCAAAAGGGAATATCCTCGAATAAGAAGTTTCCCCTTAGGGTTCCGGTGATGTCAAATACCATTTGGGTACTTACATCGAGCGTCTGAACCGCGTGACAAACAAGAACATCCGCCTCGCCGTGGTGGCCAACCCCTCCCATTTGGAGGCCGTGGATCCCGTTGTGCAGGGCAAGACCCGTGCCGAGCAGTTCTACCGCGGCGACCAGGAGGGCAAGAAGGTCATGTCCATCCTGATTCACGGTGATGCCGCCTTCTGCGGCCAGGGTGTTGTCTACGAGACGATGCATCTCTCGGACCTGCCCGACTACACCACCCACGGCACCATCCACGTGGTGGCCAACAACCAGATTGGCTTCACCACCGATCCCCGTTTCTCGAGGTCCTCGCCCTACTGCACGGACGTGGCCCGTGTGGTCAACGCCCCCATCTTCCACGTGAACGCCGACGATCCAGAGGCCGTGATGCACGTGTGCAAGGTGGCTGCCGAGTGGCGTGCCACTTTCCACAAGGACTGCGTCATCGATTTGGTGGGATACCGACGCAACGGACACAACGAGATCGACGAGCCCATGTTCACGCAGCCGCTGATGTACCAGAAGATCCGCAAGCACAAGAACTGCCTGGATCTGTACGCCGATAAGCTGATCGCCGAGGGCACCGTCACCGGCGAGGAAGTCAAGTCTGTGGCCGCCAAGTACGAGAACATCTGCGAGGAAGCCTTCGCTCTTGCCAAGACCGAGACTCACGTCAAGTACAAGGACTGGCTGGACTCGCCCTGGTCTGGCTTCTTCGAGGGCAAGGACCCCCTCAAGGTGGCGCCCACCGGTGTCAAGGAGGAGACCCTCATCCACATCGGTAACCGTTTCTCGTCTCCACCACCAAATGCCGCGGAATTCGTGATCCACAAGTGAGTTTGTAAACCATTATCCAGTGGTTGTTTATTCTAACATTCCTTTTGTTTAGGGGTCTGCTCCGTGTGCTGGCCGCCCGCAAGGCGATGGTGGACGAGAAGATCGCCGATTGGGCTCTGGGTGAGGCCATGGCCTTCGGCTCGCTGCTGAAGGAAGGCATCCACGTTCGCCTCTCCGGCCAGGATGTGGAGCGAGGTACCTTCTCGCATCGTCACCACGTTCTGCACCACCAGCTGGTGGACAAGGCCACCTACAACTCGCTGCAGCACATGTACCCTGACCAGGCGCCCTACTCCGTGTCGAACAGCTCCCTGTCGGAGTACGCAGTGCTGGGCTTCGAGCACGGCTACTCGATGACCAACCCCAACGCCCTGGTGTTGTGGGAGGCTCAGTTCGGAGATTTCAGCAACACGGCTCAGTCGATCATCGATCAGTTCATCTCCAGCGGTCAGTCCAAGTGGGTGCGCCAGTCTGGTCTGGTGATGCTGCTGCCTCACGGCATGGAGGGCATGGGACCCGAGCACTCCTCCTGCCGCGTGGAGCGCTTCCTGCAGATGAGCAGCGACGATCCCGACTACTTCCCCCCGGAGTCCGATGAGTTCGGCACCCGCCAGCTGCACGACATCAACTGGATCGTGGCCAACTGCACGACGCCCGCCAACTACTATCACATCCTGCGCCGCCAGATCGCTCTGCCCTTCCGCAAGCCCCTCATTCTGTGCACGCCCAAGTCGTTGCTGCGCCACCCAGAGGCCAAGAGTCCCTTCAGCGAGATGAGCGAGGGCAGCGAGTTCCAGCGCATCATCCCCGACCGAGTGGCCGGTGAGAACCCGGGCAACGTCAAGAAGGTTGTCTTCTGCACGGGTCGCGTCTACTACGACCTGACCAAGGCGCGTGCCGACAAGAAGCTGGAGAACGAAGTGGCCATCGTGCGTGTGGAGCAGGTATGAACAACATTGTTTTCTTAAGAAGAATGCCGGATCATCTACTTATTAATTTCACTTCCGATAGATTTCGCCCTTCCCCTTCGATCTGGTCAAGGAGCAGGCCAACCTATACAAGAACGCTGAGCTCGTGTGGGCCCAGGAGGAGCACAAGAACCAGGGCTGCTGGACCTATGTGCAGCCCCGTTTCCTCACCGCCCTCAACCACAGCCGCGACATCAGGTAGGTGCCAGGGCTAGAACACTAAGCGGTCACCGAATCCCACCCACTCGAGACTGAGCCCGCGCCTCAGCCTCATCCTTTTCCCTCAGGCTACGTATCTTCTGCAGTCTCTCTGTTTATCTCTGTCCCTTTGGAGTGAAGTGCACCCACTACTCTCACCGTGCACTGTATCTGTTTTTTACTTTGATTCTCTCAATATCTTTCTCTCCTTTGCTATTATTTCACTCTATTTTTGCATTAACCCAACCATTATTTTACTGGACTATCTTTTTATTTATCGAAGCTATCGCTATCTCTCTTAGTTGTCAAGGCCGTATGCACAAAATAATTAAAAATGTATTTTAAATGAATATATTTCTACCTAAATGCAAGTATTTACAAAATTTCGAGATCTTAAAAAGAGAAATCATACATTTTCGAACTACTTTCTGGCTGATAAATTTCAATTGTCAATGAATTTCCACTCATATTCCCTTCTTATATTTAATTATCTGAAATGATATGCTAACGTAATACGGTTTTGGCAAAATTTAATTGAACTTAGAGCTTCCTATCACCCCTCATCATGCCTCCTAGCTGCTACCGCCTATCTATATATATCTCTCTTTCAATATCTCTTCCTGAGTAGCTAGACCTAGACCCTAGAAAAGTGATAAAAAACAAGAACACATTCCACACACAAACACGTTGAACGGATATCCGCCTTGAGTTATCTTTAATTCTGTTTTGGATGAGCATGTCCAGGCACTGCCAAAGAAAACCAAACCCACATTTTTGTCACCTCGAAACCTATAAATTCGATCACTGATAATTCTCCAAGCGAGTCCATCAGCAAATTGGCTTCATCATTCATTAGAAACAACTCATTCTGTTCATTTTACTTGGCATGGCTTCTTCTTTATGATTTGTTTAACCCCCGATGACCTCGTTAAGTTGTATCTTTCTTTACTAATCGAAACTTGTGCAAGACGATGAGCAAATACCAGTTTTGTGTTACTCTGAAAACCGAAACCCCTCGATCCCAGTCCCATTCGTTGTGTAAATATGTGACGAGCAATTGGCGGAACTCAAAAATAATGAACAAATTGTGACAAATTCGAAGCAACCCAAGAAATCGAAAACAAAAAACCAAACAAAAACAAATCCTCTCTCTTTCTCTCTCGTTTTCTCTCTGTGTATGTGTTATTGTTACAGCCAAAGCGATGAGCAATCCTCCTTCTCCAATACAACCACCAATACTACTACCACTAATGATCATACTAATCACGAATCCGACTCCGATTCCGATCAAAAATCGAAACCCTGGCTAAGCCGCATGTTCGCCGCTTCGAACGCGAAGGGCGATCCTACGGATCCTGCTACGGCGGCCCAGAGTGGCGAGTTTAATGCCGCCAAGCACTTTGACCTAAAGAACGTACGACACGATTTCAATAGGCCCGCGGGTATCGCGGCCGCTCCCGGAACGCGTAAGGCCAAGTCCGGACGCAAAATTAGGTGAGAGGACCACCAGGAACACACAGCTAGCTAAGCTACGACGCTGCCCGCGATCAAATACAATCTATATATCTACAATTAATCTATCTAATCAACCTATCTATCTACTACTACTATCTACTACCCTCGGAGCGATCCAAATTAATACTCTCAGTTCCGTTAACTCCTCATTTGTCTCGTTTCCGTTTCCGTTTCTGTTTTCGTTTCCTTTTCCTCGATTGCTGATTCCTGATTTCTGTTGTTCGGCATGATGTTTGTTATACCCTTTCCCAAAAAAAGAAACAAAACACTAAAACCTACTTACCACTATACTTACTCTACTTTATCCAGTCTCGAACTAAACTATATCTTAACCTCTGACTACTTACTGTCTTACTTTATAGTTCAGAACTAAGCACGCGCGTTTCGATTTTGCGTTTTGAGTTTGATTTTGATAAGTTCCCCGCCCACGTCCTTTTGCCGTTCGCAAGTCCCTTGTTGTAAAAGAGATAACCACAGTTAACCCCGACATATGTATCGCTCCAATCTAACCCAAGTCGTCGTCCTGTTCCATTCTTGTTCTCTATGTTTGTCCAAAGTGTTGTATAAACCACACAACAAACATCGTATATAGAAAACTTATAGACTTTTTGATGCTTGTAGTAGGCAGACATTTCACACATATATCTCGCATCCTGAAACAAGCAGTTTGCTGTACGATCGAGGCTTGAGAATTTGTGGTAACAATCTAAAGGATTAAAAATAAAATATAAACAAGAGAAGCAAGGCAATGCTTCCTCTCAGGAGTCCATTTCAATGTTTGGGTTCGGTGTGGTTTCCCTTTAAGTTCCCGCCTCGACCTAAGATCTCTTTTCATTTCTAATAAACTAGAGCTAATACCCTGCGCTTGCCTAACCCCCTCATTTCATTGAACATTTGCCATTTGCCCTAAGTGTGCTAAAGAAACAACCAAAGAAAACTAGTTTCAAGACTAAAGACTAGTGCACGTGTCTCTAACCCAATAAATAAATCGGCATCTCCCAGGATTCCCAAGCTAATCTGTTCTTCCTTAACTATCCACAGCTATGTTGGACGCGCTTGCGGAGCCTCCACGGCCACCGGATCCAAGGCCCAGCACATCCGGGAGCTGAACGCGCTGCTGAACGACGCGATTTCGACCTAAGGAGGAGGATTTGTAGAATTGATAGTGATGCGATGGAAGGAGGAGTAGCAGATGGAGTGGAATATAAATTACGATTATATTTTGTATTGAAACGTATGCAGACTCTTTGATACGATTTTTTGCTGACGAAATTGTTAAGAGCATATATTGTGTGTGAAAGTAATGAAATGTTAAATATTAGTTTAGTGAAATTACAAGAGCAAACAGCAAGCAACCAAGTAACAAAAATACAAATAACACGAAATGTTTAGTGTTTAGAAAGCAATCCAACTCACAGCAAGTCTTTAATGCAACCTAAAGAGCCAAGAGATGTAGTAAATAGCCAAGCAACCCTGTGCATAGAGTGAGAAGAGGAGCCGCATAGGGGGATCGATCAGCGTACTTTTTGGAATGAATAAAACCCTTTCTAATTTTATTTCTTACTCCTATGTTTAATATTTATTTTATTGTATTATATATAATTAAACTATCTAAGCCGAGCGAATGAGCTCTTGACAACTTTGATCGGTCGCAGGCCCAGAAATCATTTAGTCCCTTTTTGTTTGCCTAAGTTACACACTTTTGTTTAATTAAATAAATGAATGAACGAGTATAATACTTAACAACAAAGCTGTGCTTTAGTTCATGTCGCGGAGGATCGAGGCACTATCAGGGAAATAGATCGAACTACAATTTGGAATTTCGGCAAATCACGTATTTTTCTTTTTGGAAACCCCTTTTGGAGCGCGCATCAAAATGCAGCCGATACGCTTTAATTGTTTTTGATCCACGGAGGGCATCTAATCAGGATCCTCAAAATATTTACAAAAATCAAAGAAAAAAATATATATTAAAAATAAACATTGCACTTTGTCTCGCACCAATATAAGATATTGAACTGTAGAGTGATAAAGCAAAGGGAAAACCAGGCACTAAGGCCTCCTTTTTCCAAGAAAACCAAACTATTTTACAAAACGAACGAGAGAGAGAGATAGTATGTGTGTGCGACATTGTCGAAAATCTAACTTAACTCTACATTTTAATGTTACTAACAAAAGATAATTCACAACTTTGCACCAAGTAAGTAAGTAGAATGTTTAAATCAAATATTACGCAAGGCAAACAAACAGTTTTCGAGAGCTCGAAAGAGGAAAGAGTTTTGAAGTTACAAAATGTAAAATGTGGGGGGTCAAACACGATATAAAACAAAATATACAATTTACTATATAAAGCATGGCAAAAAGAAAATGTTTTTTTTATTTAAACATGGAAAATGGGAAGCCTTTTCAGGCATCTACTCGGCTGAGAACCAGTTTTTATTTTAATTTTTCTCCTTTTTCTGCACGCAGACTCTGACTACATTTTCTACAGGAAGTGGAAAGTCTGGACTTGGGCATTTTCCATTTTCACTGCTCCATCATTCTATGCGCACTTTCACATGCTATCTGGCCAGCTGAAGCCAAGATCTTCCTGTCCAGACAACTCTTGGACGGGCACAAATTGGGCAGGTAAAGTGCTCACTTTTGGTCAATTTCCACGCAGCTGGTCGTGTGTGTTCTCCCCACCTTGCCCCTGCCGGGCCATCTCATCGAACATCTTCGATTTGCCTTACTTTCTAATGTTGACAGCATATTTTCCTGTCCCCCCGGGAAGGAGAGTGCCTTTCTGGGGGGCTTCTCTTGTGCCGATTTCAGGTAATTGCGCCAAGTGTATCAGAAGCAGCCAAGACGTGTGTGGAATTCTTTATTATACTATATGTTGACTCAAGTATTTTGCGTCTTTATGGCAGTATCTCTGCCAAAAAATATCATAACAAGAAATGGTGAAGCTTATGGTGAAGACACCGAAGGGCTAAACGCCCTTTATTAATAAAATTGTTGATTTATATAAATTTTTCTTTTCTATAATTTTTATATAATTATGACTTAACTCTTTATTTTCAAGGATTTGTCAATGGAAGTATAATTTTCAATATATTTTTTTAATAGATAAATTAAACGATTTATTTTAAGTTCCCTTTATTAAATACATTATTTTTCTTATTTCTATTTAAGAACTAATAACTAATAACCAGAAATTAAGCTAAATTATATAAGTCGAATTGTATATACCTTTGCAGTTAGCCATAGGATAATGAGTTCAAATATGCAATCGATCTTATGCCAAAAATGAATTCACCTGAATTTGGAAAGCTTATCTGTTTTTACTTTTATTACGATACCAGCATATTGGGATTTAATATTTAAAAATCTAAACATTTTTTTCATGTTCACAATTACAATGATTTTATGTTTTCAAAAATTTAGGTAAATTTGTTATTGAATATTTATTGATTAAGAATTTGATTGTAAATCGAATATATATGACTTTTGGCAATCATTGACTTTTCAAGCTTCTCATACCACCAAGCATAAATATTTAAGCGATATTAAATCGATTCTTTTATATACTAATATTTACTGTTAATCATTGTTTTCATAATTTCATAACTAATTCAAAAATGCTTTAATTTAAATTCGGAAAGCTTTTCTGCGCTAGTTTTTATGAGGTTAAAAATTCTGCATATTGAATTTAAAAATTAAAAAAAAAAAACAAATTTGTATTCAAATTTGTAAAATTTTAACGATGTTACCTCTTATAAAATTTTAAAAACATTTTGAAAAGAAATTTTTCCAGCGGACCTACCTAGATTGATTTGGCTGTTGATACTGATCAGTAATATATTTGATTTATAGAGCTGAAAATGACTTCTTTACTGATTTTTAAGCTTCTGATTTAAATTATTATACCATTATTTAAGTTTCCTAGAATAAACTTTTCATACTTGGCCTTTTCTCTAAGAACTGCTTACCACATTAAACACGACCTTTGATAGGGTATGAAACCTCTGAAAAGACCACGAAAAGCACACAAAACCTGGAATTGGGGACAGGCCGTCGTTAACCGCTACAAGCAGACGCGGAGCGACCTGCTCCGTGCCTGAAAGCTCCCTGTGCTCCAACTTGTACGATCCGAACCGTTTCTTCACAGCCTTCGGGCGTCGTGACCCGACCCGGCGGCACTCGGCCAAAGCTCCCGAGCGCAGAGATCGTGAATCGGAATCGGAATCGGATCGGCAGCGACTGTAGCCCCATTGTTATAGCCGCGCACTCTCGCACGCTCTCTCTCCCCGATCCCCGATCCGGCGCTATCAGTCTCAGGTCTCCGGTCTTCGGTCTCCATTCTCCGGTCTCCGGTCTCCAGTCTTGGTTTCCGTCACAGTCTCCATCCAACGATCAAGCTCTTACGAGCTCCATTAGCGCGCGGTTCCCCGTCTAATTGTTATCGAGACCAAAAGCCTGTGATTGATCGCCTCGCCAGTGGTGCTGCAACTTGCGATTGAGTGGAAAATCTGTGAAAAGTAATTGCAAAAGTAAAAGTGGAAATGGAAATGGGAAAATGAGAAAAATGTGAAGAGTGGAATATGTTTTTGTGTGGCAAGTACCGAGTCCAAGTCCCAGCAGCTTCTTCTCACAATGGATTCGCCACTCACAAAGCATAGATAAAGTGATAATACCCCGAAGGCCAATTTGTATATGAAAGCGTGCTAGATAATGCCGTCGGGTCATTACTTATATAACCACTGAACAACAAGTGAATTAGCATAAAAATGAAGAGTGTGAAAACCAAAAATTGGAATTGATTGATTTAAAGCTCCCATAAAACAAGCACTTTGAATGCAGATATCGGTTTCGGATTTTACAACAATAAATACACAATGAACGGCCTCAAAATGTAAGTAGAGAGGGAAACAATAAAAGTGATAAGACCAATGCAATTGCAATGCTCGAATAACAGTACGAATGTCTGCTCTCCACTGATAAATGCGGTCACTTATCGCCGATTTTCTTGGAAAAAGTAATAATATAAAACCCCCACAAGTATTCTTGTTCTTTTCCATTTTGTTCTTTGCAAACACCAAAATCTTTATTTTTATAACACTTCCCGATCTCCCCGATTTTGTGTGCCCTTCTTTGCCAATTTACGGCTTCGGTTGCCGTGCAGTTAGAAAGCTGTCAAAAGCAAATAAAGGTCAGGCTTTACTCTCTTTGAAAGTTGTTTATCCGCGGGATTGGCTCTGATATTGGAAGCGAGGAGAGTAGGGACTGGAAAGTGAAAGACGATTGATTAATGTCGTGATCAAACATGATTCTACGGGCTTGGAATCAATAATTTTCCAGTGCCCGCATGATGAGGAAAGTTATGGGTTTAGTGATACGATATTTAAGAACATAAATTAAGTAGCTTATTTATAAATAATTTCTCAGTTCTTAATTGCCTATAGAAACATAATTTAGTAATCTTATCTTCCGTAAGCTGGATAGTTACTTTCATATGATAAGAAGTTGTATTGCTTTTATTTAGATATTGAGTAATTGATTAGTTGTTTTGGCACTTGAAAAAAGCTAACTCAACACTTATTGATCAGTAATTAGTTAACATGAATCCGTGATGCGTTAATTACATTTAAAGAACAAATTGAGGCAAGATCCTGCTAGACTTTATAAATATTTCTTTGCATAAAATATAAGAAAAGTTTCAGGAACTTGAAATACAAGAGCATTTCGTAAGGTTTCCTATTTGTAATCTTAAACAACAAAATTCTCAAAATCTCTGGTATTAAGTTCCTGTCTTGGTAATTTCCCAACACAACCTTAAATCTTATTTATTTAGACCCAGAGCTAAATTTGTGGCTAAAGCTGGAGTTCCAGTTTCGATTTCATTGCTACTCCAAGTCGGCGACTACACCGTTACACTTGCAACAATTTCTTCCGGCCTCATTAAAAGGCAAATACAAGTTTAATCACACACATACACACACGATTGTGATGAGTGTAATTCTGCAATGCGAGTTGTGACTCGATGCCAATGGACTGACCTGGTCATGGCTTCCGTTTCGCTTTTGTCGCCGCAGTAGAAATAGCCATAATAACTCTGTTAGTTATGCAGTTGGAGGCAAATTATATGCTCGACGAGATATTACCGCTCCACTTTCCATTTTCATTCACATGATCTCAGAGCGGTGACCATCTTGAGATCAGCTTCTTTGCATAACAATCATCGGATGCCCAAGTGCTGGCCATATAATTAGAGCCCACGCCCACACGCCCAGGCCACACGAAATTGTGCCGCGTGGGGGCAACAAATTGTATCTCGCAGATACAACTAGATGTTTATAGACTCATAATTGCATTAATTTGTAGGTGCAGCTCACAGCCGTTGACAACCCTGGCTGGAATTAGCCAATGCCTCTCGCCGGGGACTTTTCCCCGTGGCATTCCTCAGCCAAGACCGTGAGTCATGCCCCAAAAGCGAGGCTGATGCTGGTCAAAACCTGTAGACTGAGCTGCACAAAAGTCCACTTACTCACGTGGTAAGATGGGCACTGAACGAAATAGTTAGCTATAAGTTTTTTTTTTTTTTGGGAATTTAATTATTTTATTTTAATTTTAGAATATTTTGTCCTCTATTTTCTTGAGTTTAAAGAAACACTTTAGGTATTTTTTATCGATGTCTTTAGCTTCAAAACTATATAGGATAAGGTGAAATATAAAAGGATACAATAGGTTAAAGCAATTGGTACTATTGGTAGTTCCTTACTTACTTACTTTTGGTAATTTAATAATTTTAGAATATGTTGTCCTCTATTTATTAGGGTTTACTTACTCACTTACTTTTGGTAATTTAATAATTTTAGAATATTTTGTCCTCTATTTATTAGGGTTTAAAGAAACACTAGATATATTTGATCGATGTTTTTAGCTTCAAAAATATATAAGGTAAGGTAAAATATAAAAGGATATTATAGGTGAAAGCACTTCGTATTTGGATACCCCTTAAAAATATTTTAAGTATGCTATAATATGTGACATCGTAACAAAAATATCTTTCAGTCTTAAAACTGTAACTACATGTTTTTAGATACCTTTTAATTGCATTTTTAGAACTATAGTGATAACGAACAAACCCTCGTATATGAAGAAGATTCCTCTAGATAAGTTTTCATATTGATAACAAACACAGCAGCTTATGTTACAGATCAATTTTTTAATCATCTTTTAAATCTTAATGTAGTTATTTTAAAATTTTCCAATTAAATCTCACAATATTAATAAAAAAATCATTCAGAATTCTCCGTGTGCAGATGCCTTTTGGCCAGTTGCTTGGCGAATGCTTTCGTCGTGCCAGCCAATGAACTTCGCTCGAGTAGCTCCGACATCAGCAGATATTGCTGCAAAAAAATGCATAATATATATTTATATATATATATATATATATTGAAGTTTATCGAAACAACGCAATGGGAGAAGCAAACACGTCATTGTCGTCATCGCTGACATACTTGGTGACATTTTCAATGTGAAAACTGCACCGTAAATTATGTTGGCTTCATCGATCGATAGATCGAACGATCGCTGATCGTCGAATGGCAGTCAGTTCGATCAGCAGCAGCAGGTTCTTTCGGTTCGGGGTATGAATCTGCTGCCAACTTTATTTATTTTTGGCAATGTGAAATTCCCCTAATTGGTATTCGCCCGGCATTTGGCCATAATCGCAGGTCGTGAGACAATCGTTTCGCAGTCAATATCTTTTCGTGGCATGTCAAGCATTCTACGTGAAAAATAGTTCAATGCTGGTTAAATGGTGTCACCTTAAAATAAATGTGTGGGCGACATTTAAAAGAGGTTATAGACACGAAATAGTAAGCCAAAGTGAGATTTGGCCTAGAGAGTTCGATGATCGAGAGATGAGACATCACTTGCCCATGAATAAGTGATAATAACTGGTTTGCAGAGATGGGGAGAAAGAAGTCCCGAAGTGATTCCTATAATAAGATGAAACCGCAAGCTAAGATTTTGTAAACAAACTTTACAAATTTCTAAAAAATGTTGGCAAAATTTAATGCCAGATTGATCATCATCTTTGGAACTATATAATATAATTTATTAAAATAAACATAAGTGGAATTATATTTCAAACAGGAAAGGAGACTTCAAGGAAGTTGCAGTTTGCAATGGAGTTATATCGGATGGATCATAACTAAGGTTAAAAAATGTGCATAAATATTCTATAAATTTATATTAATCAAGATTTGTTTATATGAAAATTCTTTGACAAAACAGAGTTTAGAAAAAATCATAACTAAGCAAAAAAAAACGCATACATTCTAATTCGGAAAGCATTCCTATGTTTGTTATTATTAGGTTAATAAATCTGCATACTCAATAAATTTAAAATTGTAGGAATTTGTACAAATTTTAATAATGTAACCCCTTATAAAATTGTAAAAAAACGTTTGTTTTTTGCCTCTGACAAAATTAAAATACCCTGCAAGGGTATAAAAAAGGCAATTAAGGAACTCAATAAATTAGGCTGCATATAACTTATTTTAATCATTACCTGTTAACTGTTCCCCCATGAAAACCTTTAAATATTGATTAAATTATAGAAATATACATGCCACACTACATTTAGAATTTCATGCAAACTGATCAAATGTATATTTTTAATAAACCTTATTTGCAACGCATTTTCTTACTTTCCCATTTGCAGTTTAACTAATAATATACACTATATATATAAATATATAAATATTTCTGCTCTCCGATATGGGGACTTTTCTTTCTTTACTGATTAAACACGATTCCAAGCAACCGGCCACGACCAACGACTGACCGCCGATCGTACGTGGTTCCAATTTAATTCTAAACAAATCACGTTTCGGGGGGCTGAGATGGGGAGGCAAATATCCGAAAACCTGAAGACCCCGCCAAGGCCATCTAATCCGCGTGTCGTCTTCAGTTTATTACCATTTTTTCCCACTTATTAGCAGACGTTTTCCTTGGTTTTTCAATCATCAAAACGGTGGCATGCAACAGGCGACAGTTGGTGACAGTTGGAAAGTAGTCATATATTTATTTTTCGCGCCCAGATTTCATTTCTCTCTCTTCCCCCTCCAGACAGTTGTACAATAAATTAAATAGACCAAAAAATGAAGGAAAATACAGAAGAAGAAGTGGAGATTTCGTTAGCTGAAATGGTAACGATAATTAAAGTTTTGCATTACCGCAGCTGGCGGTGATTAATGGGCATTGTTTCGCATACGCCCCGTTGGCCCAGCCCGAACCCGCCCCTAAAAAAACACCAACTACAGAAAAACTACTACAAGCCAGAAATTAAAATGAAAACGAAATCAGGCGAAGGAAAATCAGCCACTTAATGCAAATTACAGAGACAGATACAAAGATGCGGAGATACAGCAGCAAGTGTGTCTGCCATGGAAATGAAGTTGCCACATGTGGTGCCTCCGCCTCATAAACAGTAACAGTCCCAGATCCCACCTCGCCGGAGCTGATGATGATGATGATTATGATGATCCGCTCAAGTACAAAGCGGTTGAGCTGACAAGCCCATGTTTGGGCGTTGAGTTCGTTTTTTAAGCTCTTTTTTTTGTACTCACTCCACTTGCTGGTTTTCGCATTGCATTGAATGGAAGTCGGAATGGAAATGGAAAATGAAAATAAAAATGAAAAGGAAAACAAAAACGATAACCAGGTTTGCAGGTCGCTGAGATTTTTGAGTTTTTCGTGCGCACCAAAAGCTTTGCGAAATGCAAAAATTCCTTTTAACTCTCTGTGCCACTTCCACATATTTCACGATGGGCTTTTTTAACCCCCTTTAAAGTCGTGAGAATTTACTAAATATGAAGACCTCAAAATTATCTCTGGCATGTCTTAATTAAGAGTTACATTTCAAAAGCATGTCGAAATGCAACAGGAAAGTCTTTATTTGTATATTGTTAATGCCTTTAGAACTTATTCATGTAATATTTTATTTTTATTTTGTTAAAGTATTTTTTGTTCAAACTGCATTATTTTGTTACACTTTATTAGTTTAAAATAGTGTTATTTATTTAAAGGAACATATTCAAACAGGTTCTTGCCACAAAGTAACATTGGATATTTAAGTCACAAGAATTTATTTATTCTAAAATGTTAAATAGTTGCTTATTTAACAAATTTTATTGTGTTTAAATATAACGTATTTTTCTTGATTTTTTTTCAATTCGGATGTTATAAATTGATTTATTATTGTATATTTTTTATAATGTAAAAATTGTAATACTTTTAATGAATTAATTCTTAAAGTGAGACTTACGTTTTTGTTTCCAAATCACTACTTACATAAGGTAAATATACATTCATAGGTATATAAAAATTCATTAAACCATTTAAAAAATTTTACATATTTAAGAAGCTTTAGACTTCACAAAAAACACATTTAAAATTAATTCGCCTATAGTATTATAATATATTATTCATTCATTATAATATTTATCTTTTGTGGGTTTATTTTTAAATAATTTATTTTCTTTGATAAATATTTTGTTATATATTTTTATAAAACATTTCTTAATATTTTGATAAATATTATGTTTATTTTAGATATTTCAAGACATTTTGTTTATTTTTTAATATTAACATTTAAGGGTCTCCTTAATATTTAAGTATTTTTTAAATACTTTTTACTTCCCTAGTTACCCTATAAATTATTTGTTAATTAAGGCGAATATTTAAGGGGCCAACAAAGGGTTAAGCTGTTAACATCTGTTAACAGCAACGAATGACCACCCCATACTCAAGCCATCCCGCTCACACGGTTAACAGCCGTTAAATATTTGACGTGTTTTTGCTCTGCCGCAGCGCTGCTTGCAGTTTGTGTTTTGTTTATCTGCCTTTTGTTTACTTTTTTGTATTTCCATTTTGTTTTTTGCTTTTTGCTGTTCCCAGTGGGTTTGAGTTTCGGTTTCTGTTTTTGTTCCGCCTCTTTTCGACTCTTTTGAACTTGGACAAGAACTGGTATTGAATTTCGAAACCGAAACCGCGTCGAACTCGAACCCGAACCCGAAGTCGACATCTGTTAATCTTCGTGCTGATTGATTGAACGATTGAAAGACGCTAGCGGGCGTGCAGTCTCCGAAGAATCACGCGTTCTTCTGGCTCCCAAAACCAGTTTCCGCTTCCCAGGCGCCTCAATGGGTGATTTATCTCGGATCTCGGCATCTCGGCAACTCGGCAGACTCTGCAGAAAGCTGCCAAATCAATTAGAGGCGCTGCGACTTAATTAAAATTTGTTTGCCTAATTAAAGGCCACCATCATTTCCACAAGTCAATGTGAACGAACGCACACAAGCGATCCATTGTGGCCGATTCTTCTGGCTCCGACTTCTCGGAGCTCCGACTTCAGCTTCAGTTCTCCGCTTTTGTGGGTCGCATGCCTCTGGAGAAATGCATTTTGCAGTCGAAGAAAAGGAGAATAAAAACGAAACAGAACAAGAAAGAGGAACAGACACTGAAACAGACACAGAATCAGAACAAAATGCAGCGCTAAAAGCCAATGCACAAGAATGCGAGACAAACTCCAACCATCCAAAGATGCACGATCTTCAACTAAAGTTGCAGTACACTTAAAAAACAAAATAATATTCATATATAAAATTATATTTTTATAATAATATCATAATATTTGTACATATAAAATGGGGTTTCATTTAAAATGATTGTACGTTAATAGGTAATTTATAAATATAACAAAACAAAAACATTTAACAACGTTGATTATTATTTTGCTTTTGTAACGTAGAGAAGAATTTCTAAAAGCATTAAAATTTTAACATGTATAAGGAAATCTTGAATTTTTTACATTTAATTTGCTTTCAGTTGTGTTTAAAAATAAAATGAATAATATTCACGAACCAAACGTCCGAAACATTTACTTGAACTTAATAAAATAATAATACCTATCCATAAATAATATTACTATTTTCTTGATAATAAAATTAAATGTGCTTTTATTAAATATAATACATAAAATATATTCAAAAAAAAAAAAATACAGAGTGCTGTATAATTCTGAGGGAAAATATTATCTAGCACATCATAGAGGAGTCTCAATTTTTGTTCTTTGAAATACAGCCTTTAAACTTAAAGGAAAGCGCTAAATACCCACTAAATATTTTTGTAAATATCAAAAATGTACTTAAAAGTCCTAATAAATAATTTTTTCTTGTAAAATCAACGCTGATTATTTTAGAATTTTTTGTTAGTGCAGTAACTGCTTTAGGAATAGCAGCAGCAACTGCAATATCAGTAGTAGGAGCAACATAAGCTTCGGCAGCGACGTCAACGGTAATCGACAGCGGCCATCGGCAGCGCTGTTAGCAGCGGCAACAACACTGATGACAGCAGCAATGCCAATAGCAGCAGCAGCAATAACAACTAACACATGGGCAGCAGCAGCAACACTCGCAGCAGCAGCAACACTCACAGCAGCAGCAGCAGCAACAGCAACACTCACAGCAATAGCAGCAGCAGCAGCAGCGTCGACGGCGGCAGCAACTCACGTCAGTTGCTTTGCGGTCGTCGTTCGTTGGAGACGTTTGGAGTTGCCCCGTTGCTCGGTGACTTGCCTCGATTTCTTGGGATATTTCACATACTTCCCTTTTGGCACTCCTCGGCGCGTGTTATTCAGTGTTTTGTTTGTGTTCCCAGCTCGCGTAGCCCCTGCAAATATTTGAAATAGCGCGCAATGGCCTCTGGCAGTGTGCAGAATTGAGTCCGGAGCCGATATCGCGGGGACTCCGGCTCTACGGATTCCGGGATTGTGCAAGTTCTTTGGGGCCAGAGTGAAATGAAAGCTGGCAAAAGTGAAACGCCCACAAGAAAATCGGCGAGGTGCTGGTGGTGCTGCTCTTGAAAGAATCTAGCCAAACCACTTGGCCAATTCCACATACATACACGAGACACACTCGCACGCTGCCAACAAATTGGTAGAAGCGAAATTTCACCCAAGAACAGGCTCCAAAATCTTCGTTAGCCTGGCTTAAACTTCGATTTCCGTTGGGATTATATCGAGCTATCGCTAGCTTTTGATGGTAATTAAAAGAATTTAATGTTCTTAGCTGGATTGGTAGATTAACATCTATGGGGAATGGCTTGAACTTCAAGTTTCTTTAATGCCTAAGCTGGCTTTTGCATTAAAAATATATATTTCGAAATAGAATTAAGCTTAAAAATAGACATTTCCTTGAATTAATGTTAAAATAATGCAAACTAATCATCTTTGACTTTAGTAGGAAAGTTTAGATCTTAACTTTATTTGGAGATCGTTTTTCTTTGACTTTAAATATTAGGATAAAAATATAAATATAATTGTAATTGTTTAAATTTTACAAAATTAGATTTGTTTAAAAAAATCCAATAATTTACTGAATATTAGACAAACTTTTCTTCTTCCAACTATATTTTTATAAACGCTGAAATAGAATAGAAGGTTTTAAGCCTTAAAATCGAATAACTTCTAGCTTTTAATGTATCTGATCACCTGAACTTTATTCAAAACTTAATAGCTTTTTTCTAGAGTGTTGTGAGAGTATTTAAAAATCCATGGAACCTATAATTTTTCACCCGACTTTGACAACTTTTGCTGGCAATTAAACGAAATCATAATTTTACGCTTGCTTTTTAGCAAATTTCTTCCATGACTTAACCGTAAACTCGGCTGACTTTTGTCGCCGTTTTGCTCCGCACACACACAACATACACACACTGTCCATGGATTGGCCTCCGAACTGACCTCTTCGGTGGCTTCTGTGACTTTTGTGAGACTTCCACGACTCAGCGACTCGACTCGGAGCATGTCATGCCGGATTCCCCGCTTACGGTTTCAAGAATTACGGTTAAGAATCCGCCGTGTGTGTGCGAGCATTTTCCGCTGCCAAGTTTCAGCGCTGTGCTGTTTGGGGTTCCATTAGCTTCACTTTGCCAATGTTGCACGCTAATTATACGCCTCTGTGCCTTACGCGGCTATAGTCAGGCTTAGACCCCAGATCAGACTGGAAAGAACATGGAGAAAAAACGTTAATGTTGGCCAGAACATTAGCCAAACGAAGATTATGATTAATATTGGCATAAAGTTTGCTATAGATTTCCCGAGGATATATATTACCTTAAGATTTGCATTAAACGAGCAGGTATTATGCTGAATATTTAGTTACTAGCTCCCTCGAATATTTCCCCCAGTGTAGTCCCAGTCTGGCTCTATTTGCGGTTCTTTGGCTCTGAGGCAACGAAGCTTGGAATGCAGTTAATGCTCGTTTGCATGCACAAATAACAGCTGCTTGCAACTCCTCTGTGGGCTAAATAACTGCCCCCAAATCGATTCTATCAAATTTCCCTCAATTCGCCATCCGATAAGCCCCTGACTCATGCTGTAATCAGGCGAGTGATAAGCAGCTTGCTTGCCATAAACATATACAGAAATTGTGTCACTTGAGCTGTGCATCAATTTAACAAATTCAATTTAACTTGCCTCCCAGCTCAGGCCGAGCATGAGTAATGCTATAACTATATATAATTTGCTAAATAGGAACTACCCTTGGAGAGGTGGTGGAAAAAATAAATGCAAACTACTTGTGTATCGACCCATCGGCTTTGTTTACCACAACATATATAAAGCATACGCAGCGTGGCCCGATGGGGTGTATTAACGCTTAGGGGTTGCTCGCGGCTAGCGCGCAGTTAGACCTTTCAGTTGGCTAAGGGCTGCACAGGCTGTTCGTCACGGCAACGTGGCCAAAACAAAACAAAGGGGTTAGTCTGCAGTCTAGACCAGAAGGGGGAAAAGGTGGCCAGTCAACAATATTCGGCCAGTCGAAGGTCCTTGTGTCCCCAGTGAGTGTGTGGTTCTGTGGTGATGTAAACGCTGTGTGTGAAACAAAAGAATTGTGCAACCTTGGGAGTAAGACCAGAATTATTTCACATTTTTCACACATTTCAACAGCATCTCTAAATCAAAGACCAGACAGTTCATTAGCTCTGAAAAAAATCAACAAAAAACGCTGACAAAAAAGAAAAGTAAACTTTCACATTTCTAATGGCGGCTTTTGTTTCTTTTTTTCTTGTGTTTTCTGTTCAGCTGAATGCTATGCAAAATGGCAATAAATTTTCTTTGATTTAATTTCTCGAAATTAAAATATTTCTGTCTGCAGACAGATTATTTCATTTCATTTCATTTTATTTCATTCCATTTGCCGTCGTCTTCCGCATTCAGAGAGCCAAGATTAGTGGGCCAGAGGTGCGTGTCTAATCTGCGGATTCTTGGCTTAAAGTCAGCTGTGGCATTATCACTTTCACTCCGCCTCGGACCCTGGAAAAGCTCTCTTTTCTTTCCGCGCCCTCGGAAATTGTGCCCACCTCATTGTGATAAGTCAAACAATAAAAGAAATCAAACAAAACGCATCCGTTTTGAAAGCCATTTGCATATGTGTAGACATATAGCTATTGAGATACATATATAAAGGTTTATCTTAATAATAAATGTATGGCAGGTGCAGCAGCTGCACATGCAGCTTAGCCTAAAAAACTGCAGCTCATCGAGTTTCTTTTTTATTATTTCGTCTTTTCTTCGGCCCGAGATGAGGTTGATTTTTGTATTGTCGAGGTGTCTCTCGTCTGGCTGTCAATTGTTTACATTTTCCTTTTTGGTATTTTGCTTTTTTTAGCCGCAACTGAGTCTGGGGCTGCTTAATATGCAAAACATTTTTATTGACCAGGCCAAAAAGCGGTTGACCGCCTCACAGCTGGAGTGGCCTTAGAGTCCGCTCTCTATAAAAGGCATTGGAATTATCATTCTGTGGCGGCTGAAACCGAAATCTAACAAATTTATGGCCCATTGGGGTTGTTCTGGCGGATTCTTTGATAATTGATTAGAAATTAATTTAATTAAAGTAAATTTAAGACAAATCTAATTTAGCTTCGAGCTAAAATTTATATTCAAATCGATATATTTATTTATTTTACGTTAAAGAATGGTTCTTTCTTAATTATTTTATTACTAAAAAATTTCTTTGTTATTTACCCAACTAATTATTTTGAGAATTCATCTTTACAAATGTCTTATAGAAACGTTTCTTAAATGACTTTATTTATAAAAACTAAAACCTTTCCAATTTAAGCCTACACACATCATGTGTTATTGTTAAATCAATTGTTATTTCAACTATAATTTTCCTAATTGTCTTTTAAACAATTATCACTTCCCCATAGCTCACAGTACAAATTATTACCAAGCTTTGTTAATTGATTTGTCAAAAATATAATTGCGTTTCATAAGTAATAAATCATTTTGTGGCCTTCCTCAATTAAATCACTGAAATATTCGAAAAATATGTTGCAGAGTTTGCCCGTTTCCCCTTGGATTTCCCCATTTTGGCGGCCAGTTTGCTTTCCGCCTTGCAATTGACAAATAATCGGCAATAAAAAATTCCGTGCCATCTAAACAAGACATTTTATGTAAACACGCTTTTTTTAATACACAAAATATGCTCAACGAAGGAGGTTTGCGTAATCGGCAGCTTTAGCTTCTTTATTTACACTGGCCCCGGGATCGTGGCTATATAATATATTTTCCTGTTCAAAAAACCTTTCTGCAATGGCAAATAAAAGTTCATTTTGTTATTCTTGCCGCGTGCGAAGTAGCAAAAAAAAAAAGAGTGACAACTAGGAACAACATATGGTTATACCTGGCCATATATCCAAACAATTAGGCATACAAAGAGCAATAGGGGGACAGAAATATGTGGAAAAAGATGGAGATGAAGACGGCTAACGAACTGACTGACTGAAAGCAGCTTAAAGCCATTTAACGATACCTCAGACGATGTGCGGCAGAAGAAATTGTTTTCGCTCGCTCGCCCGCCTTTATGTAATCGCTCATTATTATTGGCATTTGTCTGTGACAAAGACACGTGAACGGGTCGGGTAAATAATTGTCAGGTGCGAGGAGGCGGTGAAACAATATTGTGGGCCTCGGTTTGTGCAATGCCATATCGTCGCACAGCCCACATCGATCGCCCAGCGATAAGCCGGGGAGCATTCATGCCGCATCAAGCATACGCAATGTTGTACCCACCAACCGCATGCCATGATTTCTCACTCACCGACTGCGACTTCCTTGAGGCGACAATTTTGTAATATATATGTACATATATATATATATACAATAAGTTGCCAGTTTGGGCAATCTAATGGGCAATGAGTCAAAAATCGAAAAGAGGCTTAAAATACCTGTGCAGATTACACGATTTATAAAGAGCTTTTTGCTGTGGAAATTGTTTAATGAAGAGAACAAACCATAATGTTTAAATACAATTGGTTTTGCCTCTTTTTTAACATTTTTACTCTTGATTTTTATATCAATTGAGGTGTTTTTATTGTCTTCTTGTTGCTTACTCTGTTTTGTTTTTTTCTTTATCTAACCTTCAAAACTATGTTTTTTATACAAATAAGTAAATGTTTATCGTTTTTATATATAATTTGTTATATCTGAATATCAGACAACCGTCGAAAAATACTGTTTAGTTTAAATAACAACTAATAGAACATTTAAACTATCTTTTCCTTAAAAGCCATATATTAAACCAATTTAATTATTGAAAAATATTGTTAAATGTATTTTTTATATCTTAAAGATACTGCTTAACTTTTAGAAAATACTTTTAAATTTAAAAAACCACTAATTATTTAAAATAGTTTGAGATACTATCGTTTCCTAGGAAGCCATTTAAAAATAATTTATTTAAGCGATTAAATTAAATTAAATTAAAAGTTTTTAATGTTGAAATATATTGAATAATAAAATACAATTTACTCTCATAAAAATAATAATAAATTAATTAAATGTTAAAACAGTTTTTAGCAATTATTAGAAAAGTATTCAAAACCGTGCATAACGAATTTTTATAATTTATTTAGGCAGCTAAACAGTTTTACATTTTCATAAAATATTAAAAAATGAATTTGTAAATTTTAAAAACACTGCTTAACCTTTAGAAAATACTTTCAACTTAATAAACACTAACAATTTAAGCGGTTTTTTGTCTTTAAACCCATATATTATAATTTATTTAAGTTGTTGAACTGTTTTAAATCTTCATAAAATATTTTAAAATATATTTGTAATGTTTTAAAATCGCTCCTTAACCTTAAAAAATCAATATTTATTATTAAATTTAAAATTGAACTAATTGGTAACTAAGTAATTTAAACCCTTATCAAGTCCTTGGAAACCCTTATATTAGAAATTTTTAAGCTGCTAAGCAGTTTCAAATCTTAATAAAATAATATTCAATTGAAGGCTAAACGGTTACATAATTCTAATTATCAGTTGGAAAATTGGAAAATAAATATATTAATCACTAGAATTCGTAATCAATTAAAATATTTATCTTAGATGGTCTGAATTACGAATATTTGTTGTTACACATCCCGGCCAGAAACCAGATAAGAGTACAGCTTTCTGCAGCACTTCTTTGTCCCCAAGCTGTTTTACAATCTCTTCATATAAACCATGAATAATTCAGCTAACCCATTAAAAAATAACAACAAATAAATACAGCTAGCCTTGTAAAACGAAAATATTTAATAACAAATAATTGTTCTGAGCCCCCCTCCGCGGGGTCTCTTTAAATATGTCAATCCAGAACTTGTAGAGAAACCCCCGATGAAAATTCCACAACCAGCTTATCGCCCATAATTGCTGCGATATGCCACGCCCTGAAAATTAAATGCGCCTCCAATTTGCATTCAGCTTGAACAAGATTTTCACGAGCTTTCTCTTCCACTCTCGCTCCAGGGGCAACATCATCGCCATCACCATCTTCGCTGGCCGAGAACGTGATCGCCTTCAGGCCGGGACCGGAGCGAGCCAGCGCCACCATGGCGATGTCACCTGTCTTGGATGCGGCCGCCACTGCCGCTCGCCGCGATCTCAATGGGAATAAGACGGCGGCAGCCACACGATCGCGCTCTGGAGCCACATCGGCTACGAGTTCGCCGCGTAAATCAAAAAAGACTATAATTAATTGGCTGGTGAACAGCAGTGCAGATAGTGAAAACAATAATCCCAAAGCAAATACCAATCCGAATCCAAATCCAAATCCGAGTGCGAGTACGAATCATAATTGCAGTTGCGAATCGCGCGCCTTTCGCGATTTCCGCGGTGTGCAAACTCTGCGCTTGCTGTGGAGCAAGCGCATCAAGAGTGCCAGCGAGGAAGCCTCCAGTCCGGGCCTCCACTCCCACTCCCACTCCAACGGCACCTCCTCCTCGCTGGGCACCTTGAAGAAGCTGAACAAGAGTGTCAGCTGTCTGGTGAATGCCTTCAACAACTCAAGGGATTGTGGCACACCGGAGAAATCCCTGGCCAAGCGGGCAGCCAGCTTGCATAATCTGCAGGAGGCGAATACCAGAAATCTGCAACTCCAAAGGGAGAAGGATAATTTCTACAAGTACAAGAACGCCGAGCAGGCCAGGATGCGGGCCAAAATGAGGAGTGATCACAGTGACGCCAGTGAAAAGCGCCTGAAAAGTGACGACAGCAGCAGCTCACCTGCCGTGGCGGTCTTATCAGCCGGAGATAAGGCGGAACCAGAGGCGGAGGAGGTGGCAGCCGAGGAGGCGGCGGAGGAGGAGCAGGTCGAGCTGCGGGCCCGGCGAGAGCGTAATCGCGGCGAGCTTTTCAGTCTCAGCGCGACGAGCGCCCTCAACGGCGACGGCGGCGGCAGTAGCGAATCTGTGAACACCGCCCATTCGCGCGCCTCCACCTCGATCTCCTCCAGCGCCACCCACACCACAGCGACGTCATTGAGCACGGGACGTTCCGGGGGTCGTCGCAAATATAGCTTTAAAACGCATGCCGGCAAGTCGTATCTCCAGCACCACCACTCATCGCGACGGATCAGCGGCATGGACATGGCGCACAGCTCCAGCTCCAGCTCCGGTGGCGGCATCAGTCTGGTGGCCAAGCTGACGCAACAGTTCAACGAGATCATCCAGAAGGATGCCCGACTCCTGGAGCAGGTCAAGCGGAACAATGGCGTGTGGCTCTCACGCGGCACCCATGTCTACAAGATTGTGGAGAAGCAGGCCGCCGCCGAGTCCGGCGAGGAGGGTAACCGCATCTCCATGGTCCAGCGAAATATTAAGAAGTTCGAAAAGCTGGAGAAGCCCAGTGTGCCGCTGAAGAGCGAGCACTTGATGCGAAAGCACCACGAATCGATGGCTAGTGGTTCTACTGCCAGGGGCAGCACTCTTCCGCGGGGTCCCCGAACCAAGAGGAATCTCAAGCTGCCGGCGGGAAGTCCAGGTATACCCGAACTGGCGGTGGTCAGTGAGGAGGTCAAGACCCCCAAGGAACCAGCCAAGGAACCAAAGTTAAGCCCCACGGAGCCACATCCCCAAGAGCATCAAGAAGCTAGGGTGGAGAGGCCTCGGGATGAGCTGGACCTTGCTGCGAGCGAGGAACAGGAGGAGGAAGAGGAGGATCTGCGTCAGAAGCAGAGGAAGCACAAGTATGCCAGCATCTATGAGAAACTGAGATTCACCTTTGCCAAGGGCAGGAAGTCAGCTAGTCCCTCACCCACTAAACACAGATCCAGGGAGGAGGTGTCCCTGGAAGAGGAGCTGGTGTCCAAGGAGGCTGCTTCCAAGGAGGAACTTCCCCAAGAAAGTGTACTCAAGGAGAAATCTGCCAGCGAAGTGGAGCTAAGGCTGAGAATACCCAAGGAAGAGGTTTCGAGGAGAAGAGAAATGCCGGCGGAAGAAGCTCCCAGTAACCTAGGGGATCCTTCACCCGTTAATCCCCTGCCCCCCTGCATTGATGCCGATTCCAAGATCCTGGATGCCCTCGAGGCTGTGGATCAGAAGCTCAAGGTTCTCAATCCTCCGAGTGAAATGTCCTCCCAGGATGGCGAGCTTCTGCTAGGAGCCAACAATGACTTCGAGCAGCGCATCCTGCCCAACAACTCCTTCGTCTACCAGGCGGCCAATAAGCAGATCTCCAACAATCAGATCCTGCTCAACCAGGCGGTGAATGTCACCCTGGTGAATGCCATCGAAGGTGAGCAGATGATCATGGAGCAGAAGCAGCTGATGAAGGACAAAGCAAAGGAAGTCCAGGTGGAGCAGCAGACGGAGGACCCGCCGGAAGCCGAATCCATCTACGAACCCATCACACCCATTGGCAGTGAGACCAAGACTGAAACCCCGACCTCCAGCCTCTTCAAGATAGCCGCCCAAAAGTCGGAGATCGTGGAGGACATATACCAAACCCTGGAGGAGACCACCAAGAGCACTGCCAAGCCCAAGCTGAACATCTGGCTGGAGGGCTACGAGTCCATTGCCGGCTCCCAGGAGTCATCTCCCCCGGCCTTCGATGGCTACGAGTGCATTGCCCAAGAGGAGATGGTCAGCACGCCCATAATCCTGGGCACTGGCACCTTGGGTCGCAATACCCGGGATCAGCTGCCCGAGCTGCCCAAGCCCATGAGAGTGCTGCCGAAATCAGCGATTACCCTGCGACCAGCTCCTCCCAAGCCGGGGGCGAAGGAATCCGAGGAGGATGAGAATATCTACGACACCATCAAGGGTTGCTACGAGTCCATGCACTGCAAGAGCTCCTCCTCCTCCTCATCCAGTGGCGGAGCCACCCTCACCACAGATGCCCTTTCTCTGGGCTCCAATTGCTACGAGAGCATCGCGCATTTCCGTAAGGCAAAGATGGCCACGGGCCAGAGCCCAGGACCAGCCGGTAGCTGCATCCAACTCTCGAGCAGTGGTTCCACCCTGACCATCTCCTCGGACCACAAGACCAACAGCTTGTACGAGTCCTCGCTGGCGGCCAATGGTTGCGTGGTCTACGGAAGTGCCAGTGTGGGCTGCCGCTCCTCCGTGGGCAGCAGTGCCGGTAGCCGGGATAGCGGCAAGCCCGGCGACAAGCGATCCTCGATAGCGGGCTCCAGCGACAACAGCGACGCCTGGGTGGACATCTCGGATGGCGAGCATGGACACACGAAGGTGGAGCTGGCCACCGAGGCTCAGTTTATTGTGTGAGTATAACTTTTACATATCATTTTTAAATGGAAAGCTGGAATGTTGGATTATTGTTAAACCGGAAATTAGGAAAGTGGATCTAGGGAGAGGTTTCCAAATGCTTTGTTAATATTTTTTCTAAAAGATAAGCTATCAATATAATCTAGTGTTTACTTTTTGCAACGCATTTTGTGCGCTTCATATACAATTTTATTATTTCTTATTTCAATTCGTAACAGATCAGCTATTTTACATTATATTGTAGTTGTTATACTAGAGAAAATATTGAATATTTTTTAAAAATCAACGTTAAGTGCATTTTTCGAGGCGGTGGCTTAACCTCTCCCAATTAAAGTCAGAGATTAGACTTTTTTAATATGAACTCTTTACTATATTCTCTCATTTAAAGTCTTATAGGTCAAGTTAAAGTAACATTAAAAAACATGACAATTTTTATTGTTTTTTTCCTGCACAGCGGAACTGCAATTCCCCTCCAACTCGGACTATATAAATTCTGCGTATATTGCTTATCAGTTTGTTTGGGGTTTCGCCTTATCTAATCGCCTTGGGCCAAGACAAGACCCGCAGGGGTTCCAAGCGGCTCAATTGCTGTTGCCGTCAATAAATGGTGCAACATCGGTGTTTATATAATATATATATCTTTATATTTAAACCCATAGCTAAAGGTTGACCCCAAAAACTATACTGAAATGCAGGTCAAGGTGGCTGGAGTTGAGCTCTTGACTTTTTACTTAAATTATCGGGCAGCAATAATTAGTATAGTATATAGAATTTATATATATAAATACAGTAAGAAAAGGGTTGCTTAGTCACTTTGTTATCTTTAATTTGCATAATCTCATTTGTAAATAAACAAAGCCAAGATAAACGCTACGACGTCAGTGAAACCAAAACAAAATGAATTTCTGTAAGTTTGAGGGAAATATTAAGGCTCCATTACAAATGAATATAAATAATATTTTAATTAATATAAAGGATTTAACAAACTTCTACCCTCGCTTACTGTTCATTTGTTTGATAAACTTCATGATAATTTCCACAAATTAAGAGCCATTTAATAATCATTCACTTAATTAGTGAAATGTCACGCTCTGCTCTGTTCCATTTCTTTTCCATTATGTTCTTCAAGTTGCAACACTTAGCCGGCCTTCTGATTGGAACAGTTCTGGGCGCCTCCACTAATTAGACCACTGACCTACAATTTGTTATGTTATCAGTCGATAAGATTGACTGACTCTGACGGGCCTCTTGAGGGAAACCCTACAAGTTCTGAGAGTCGAGAGGCAATCCAAGCACTCTTGCCCGTCAGCCCCCGGCTTGGTTTGGAGGCACCACATCAGAGAGCTCTTTCCGCTTAGTTTGATCGATCGGTTTTTTTTTCGGGGGGCGAAGTCTTGAAGTACTTAACCGCAACTATTTTAAGTCAATTAATTCGGCATTAAGTAGTGAACGATTTGGTGTAAATACCTTTGCCCTTGCTTTTACCACTTTCAGTGTTCGGGAACGGTTTAAGCCGCATCGCACTCGCAGCCCCGATTGGTCGAAACGCATCAGAGACAAGAGACTGCAGAAAAAGGCGATAAGTTGCATTGAGGGTGAGTATTGTCTACAAAAAGAGTATATGAAATAGTATATATACATTAGTATTTAAATATATGTATACTAAATATATGAACAATAGTTATGGCTATAGATAAGAAAAGATTATTTCAAGAACCTAGGAATGTGCTTACTGTGAAATGAAAAGGCTACAAGCTATTTTTAACTTAAGAATAAGACAACAACTTCTAGTTCCAAAAATATGATTTATTTTGTAATTTTACTTATTTTATATATTTTAAAGTTACTTTTCTTTAAATTTGATTACATATTTAATCATAATCATAATTATATCAAATCCAGAAACCATATCTATTTCTTTAAAGTGAGATTAGGATTTAATTTTTTAAACAAAACTAATAGATAACAGCAAATAAAATAACTTTGGGTAGGCGAAAGGTATATACCGTTATTTATATAGTTAAGCTTAAAATATTTGCATTCTTCGAATCAATATTTTTAAGTTTAAACAAATTAAAGTTTAAACAACTCAGAACTAAGCCAAAAAGCATTATTTTAATTCGGAAAGCTTTCCTATTATAATTTATATTAGATTAAGAAATCTGCGTACTCAATTTAAAACGTAAACAAATTTAAATTTATAACATTTGGTAAATTGGTACATTCTTTTACTATCGGAGATGGCTAGATTGTCTCTGCTATTGATACTGATCAAGAACATAAGGTCGTAAATGACTCCTTCACCGCGTTACAAGGTTGTGAGTATAATTATAATACCCTCCTAGGGTATATTTAAAGTACTATTTCTTGATTACATTTTGTTTTTAAATATTAAATATAAAAAATCCAAAAAATTACCTCAAAACATCTTTCCCGTGATTAAATTTAATATATAAAAAGTTCCACAAAATTGCAAACCAAATTACACATATTACGTATACGCATCACGGATTTAAAGTTCGAAAACATTACGTATACCTTACGTTGTCCCGCTTTATTCGAACGCTAGGTTCGTGTCTGCTCTGAGCTTTTGCGATCCACAACTGAAACTGTCCGTTGATTGTTGTGAACCCCGTGTTTGTGACTTTGACTAGCAAAACGCTTCACTCCACAATATTAACAATATATTAAATACCCTAAACTCGCCTCAAAACATCTTACCAGAATTAAATTTAAAAAAAAATCCAAAGAAATTCATACCAAATTCCACATATTACGTATACGCAGCACAGACTCTTAGTTTGAAAACGTTACGTATACCTTACGTTGTCCCGCTTCATTCGATCGCTTGGTTCGTGTCTGAACTTTGCCATCCACAAGTGTAACTGCCCGTTTAGTGTTGTGGACCCTATATTTGTGACTTTGGCAAGCAAAACTCCAATAATTATCAACGTTTTAATTGCTGCGAGCCCCGCTAGCTATTTTGCCTTTTGATAAATATGCATAAATGGCAGCCGTAGTAGCCCAAAGAAAATGCCAAAAGTGAAGCGGAACCCGTAGTGATTAACAAGGCGAGCAGCTACCAGAGCGTTTAATTAGCGGAGCAACCTTTTTTATTTTTACAAATGAGAGTGAGAGTGAAGCAAGCCCAGCTTACGGAGAGCGGAGAGCCAGAGAGACAAGTTCCACACACACAAGGCCCAACTAAGTGGACGCAAAGTGCAATTTGCGCATTGTTGTTGTTGCCGCAGCATGCTTTCCGTGGGGATCCGTGTGGATCCCACCTCTCTCTCTCATTCGATAAAACGCGCTCCACTCGAACGGTCAACGAAAAAAGCTCGGCGGCCTGTTAAAACAGAATTTGTGTGATAAATGTGAATATCGGTGTGCATAATTAATGATGTTGCTCTAATAATAATCTGAGAAAAATAAACAAATGAAGCACAAATTAAATGAAACAAGAGCATTAACAAATACAAAGATATATATATAAATACAAAGATATATATAGAGAGAGAGAGATTGAGAGTGCATTTTGCAGTTACAAGTTTTTTGTGTGTGCTTTTTTTTTTGTACTTATGTGGAGACGTCACGAACTGAAACCGATGCCGATGATTTTATTGTTGCCCTTCCACCGTCCACACCCAACCCCCCGGCGACCCCTCTCCGAATTATTGTTGCTTTTGTTTGGGGCGATGACGAAATTGTTTAGCGAAAACGAAAACCAGTCTAGAAACATAAAACGCCAGCCAACTGCTCGCAGGGCAACCTTGAAGAAGTCTTAACGAAACACAAAGCAAAACAAGGGAAAAAGCGTACAGATAACCGTTGTACATCCAAAGGAATCGCGATTTGCCAATTTTGCCAATTTACCAATTCGACGGATGACTTTTGCAAAAATTGTTGTAACTAGCACGAAAGAAAAACAACAACCTCCCCTCTTCATATAATGGGCAACTATTGCAACAAAAGTTTACAGGCAATGTGCAATGTGCAATGTGCGAATTCGAGTGCGAATCCGAAATTCGAAATCGAGGAAGCATTTTTACACTGAGGAATAATCAAAGTTTACATAAAAGATATTAAAAGATGTAACCAAAGGCTTAAATTAATTGAAATAGCTTATAAATCTTCACTTGATCTAAATCCACATAAAACTTGAGTTATAAACATTTTTAAAGCCAGATTCCTGTTCAGCAAAATCAATTTATTCCTCAATTTCATAGGAAAAACCTCTTAATCTTTAATTCAATGATTACCAGATCAAAATGTCATCAATTAATGACAATTCCAGTTAAAGAATAATGCTCTGCACGAAATTGTAATTGAGTTTTAGGTATTTGTGCCTAAAAATAACTTAATTTTTCAAAAGATTTAAAAAAGGACAAATTTCGGAAATAAATAAAAATTTTAACAGAAACAAAACGTTAACGATTGCGAACATAATATAATTTTCTTTTGAAATACTAATAATTGAACAACATATTTCTTCAAAACTAAATTAAACTGGTAAATTCTCTCAGTGCTACACGTAATCCTACAAAAAAGGCTTTGTGCGAAAAATGCGATAGTGTCTCTCTGAACCAATCCCCTCGCCCAAAAGGAGAGTTCAGCGAACGCAGTTGGCAATTGGAAAATATCTTGTAATTGCTTCATGTTTAACGGGTGAAACCGAGGCTCGGCTTGTTTAGGCTTAGCCCGCTAAATGGAAATTCTCAGCTTAACTTTTAACTTTTACCCGGGGCACGTTCAACTCTGGCGCGTTACGAATGCCGGCTACGAACTTTGCCATGTTATTTATTTTTATATATTTTTTTTTTGTCGTCGCCCGACACGCAACGCCCGCGGCGAAAGTGTCGTGGAAATTCAGACTCTAACTCGGGGCGCAATGCAATGAAAATTTATGAGCCCCACTTGTCGCATCCAGGAAGAGATCATGAGCGATTTTGGGAAAGCTACGGAATGGATGCACATTTCCAATTAGATGACTGGATAGCTGTACAGGGAAACCTCGAAAATGGAAGCTACAAAAATGAAGGAATGTGGTTTTAAAGATCAATTAGGTGACTTAGTAGTATTAGTGATTGAAAATTAGGTCTATGATGAGGCAGAAATATACTCTAATTACCAAGAAACCTACATTAAATTAATATTCTGAATAAAACTTAAAATAATTTCAAGGAAACGTAACTTGATTACAAATTTGGAATGCTTAAAGTGATGTATTTAGATGACTAAACCACTTTGAGGAACAAGAAAAACTGCAATTATTTGCTGTATTCATTACTATTGTTTGTTGTAAACTAAGTCTTGAATTACTGCAACTGAAACAGTTAAATAATTTATAACAAATTTGTAATTGGTTGCATGCTTAAAGTTCAAACTCAGCCTGGGTTTATCCGAGATTAATTGAGATTAATTAGGTTTATCCGAAGTTAATTGATTTTAATTAAAGAATTGCTTCATTTACTATTAATTAAATTAAAAAAAACTCATATCTAAACCAAAAAAGACTTAATTTTAATTCGGAAAGCTTTCCTAAGCTAGTTTTTATTGTAATAATAAATCTGAATCCTCAATTTAAAACTTTACAAAATTAAATTTTGACAATTTTAACGATGAAAAACTTTCGAAAATTTCAAATTTGTACCGGACACTGCTAGATCGATTTGGCTGTTGATGCTGATCAAGAATATATATGCTTTATAGAGTCGCAAGCAACTTTTTAACAGTGTTACAAGCTTCTGACTAAAATGATAATACCCTGCAAGGGTATAATAAAGTTTCAGAAAAAACGTTGCTAAAGGGATTATAATTTTTAAATTTACACAAACTTAAAAGCAAAAATGTGCTAAAGGTTTTATAGTTTTCAATTTAAATAAACTTAAAAGCAAATAGCTGCTTAAGGGATTATTATTTTCAAGTTTAACAAAACCATTTGGTTGCTATCAGCTAGGAGTTGTTTTCTTACGTGACCAAGCGACGATTGAAAGGCAATGACATCGTTTGGCACTTAATAATCTTAACCTTAATGCGTCGTCCGATCAATCAACCGTTGGATGCGATCCGCTGATCAACTGGATTTCTTTGCAACTGTCAGTTAATTGTTAATTGCCAGCGAAGAAGAATAAACAACAGAATCGACCGGCCTTGCACTTGCTGTGCATTCCATTAAACAAAAGAGACCCCGGGATCAGCTTCCTCGGCTGATGTGCGAATGCAATTTGTACACTCTACCATTCTGCACATGTTCGCTGCCTGCAAATGTATCTCATTGCTAGACCACAGTGGGTTTTTCTTTTTTCTTGTACCATCTCGCGGTTTCTTTGTTCGCCGTTCAGCTAATGAAATAAACCATTTCCGTATTGGATATAAACAGTCGCTTTGCACGCACCACCAAAGGCCTAAATTCGCAGAGAGACAGAAAGCCTGTACGTCAGCAATAACCTGAAACCGGTAACACTGAGCTGGCCAAGATCCCGGCTCCTTGTTTCTGAGCCAGAATCCAACTCTCCAGCGGCCCACGCGCAACAAGTGTCGCCGCCGAAAAAGTATCTTGTTTCGTTCGAGATATGTACCTACAGACCCGGGACACTAGAGGATGAAATTATAGAAGAAAGATGAAAATTATAATTTAATAAATTAGATCTGCAAGGAGATTGAACTATTATAAAAAGTAACAGGTTTCCTTAACTTACTTATCAAAAATTAGCTGATTTTAGTTTGGTTTGGTTTCTTGTAGTCTTTTTTTTATATTTCCTTAGTTATTTAACAATCTAAATTAATTGAAATAATGCCTTAGAATCAAATAACTAAATTATATCCTTAAATACCCATTCCGCTTTGTCATTAAAAGTTGCTTTTTACAACAATTATGGTCTGCATTCTTGAGTGCTATTATTGGGGCCGCAACTGTAGATGAATTCATGCCATATTAAACTCATATTCATGCTCAGATCGGACCTCAGCTTGCAGATCTAGACTCAGGTTTTATTGGCTCTCTCTCTCTCTCTCTCTCTCTCTCTCTCCTTCTCTCTCTCTCTCTCTCTCTCTCTTTGCGGAACCGGTTGGCATTCGCTGCGCTTGCCTGCCTCCTCATCTCCATGAGATATTACGTATACGTAATATGCGATCAGATACCATCTAGTCCGCGAGTGTTGGAATTTAATGTTCTCTGGCTGGAATTCTCTAACTTTACACTTGGCTTGCTGGCAAAGTCTATGTACAAAATGGCTGGAAATTCATTTGAAAATTGCCAAATTCGTTGGTTTTTCAGGGCATTCGATGTGCGGCACCTGCCATCATGGTGTTTGATTTTCCAGCCAGTAATCACACACCGCACTAAGCCCAGAGCGACTGTCTGCATTCAACCATGATTCCATTATAATTTGCGCTATTTTGCATGCCCCTGCTTTGGGTGTTTTGCTATTATTTACTTTATTTTAGTTTCAGCTTAGCTTGCTTTAGTTTAGTACAGCAGTCGACGCCTACGGTCTGGTCTGGCTGATATACTATACTATGCTATACTTATAAGGCCAGCTTGTATATTGTTGTGACACTCGGAGAGTCGGTTTAATTAGCATATCGGACATAGTGGACAGTGGACTGAGTATTTCAATCAGAAAAGGGCAGACAATTGCAGCGGCTTTAATTGCTTTCAATTGAGTGATTTTTTCCTAAGAACAGAGTTCAAAATTCCAGAACTCCACACTTGAAAGAATAAGTGAAGCATTTTTGGAAATATTACACAACGTATTTAAAGAAAAAGTGTGCAGAATATACAGAAAGAAATCGTAAAAATATAAAACAATATAAAACATATAATATATACAAAAATTAAAGCAACATCATTAACTCAACACTCAAACAAACGAAAAATTTTCCATAAAAAGACCAATTCCATAAAAACAGATTTAGTTATGACAAAGAAAATGGAATAACTATGTATATTCTTTTTATGGCAAAATTTCTAGAATAGAAAAGAAATTGATTTATTTTTAGTGCCAGGGCTGTGAGTGAATCATTGATTGACAGGCCTTTGATCCCCCAAAGATGTGACTAGATGTCGTCAATTAATCCCAACAATGACCAGCGCCTGAGCTGCTCCAGCAGCCTGAGCAGCAGCGGTCATCCCGCCGACTTGGTGACCCTTCCCCGCCAGCGGCGACCCCGTGCCGCCGGCGAGGTGGCGGTGACCAGCGGTCAGCATAACGCCAGCTGCGTGTATCTCAATGGGCCGGTGTCCGCCGAGCCAGTGCGTCCCGCTCCCGAACCAATCTACCAAAACGAGGCGGCAGCCATCAGCCAGCGATGCAGCCACGCCCACCAGAGGGCCCAGCTGCTGACCTCGTTGCGGGTGAGCCACGAGGTGACACCGGAGGGTCGAGAGCATCCCACAAAAGTCATGATGACAGTGAGCACTTTCGTAGGTTCGTTCTGGTAGCAAATAATAATACTTACTCTTTAAGTTTAAATATATATTTAAGTATTATTCTCTTAATAAAAGTAGATGTAAGATAGCTTATTATATTAGAGTTTAGAATAGTTTATGGATTAAGTTTTAAAGTTACTTCAGCTATTGAAGAGCAAGCCCTTAAGTCTTGGCATATTTAATTTATTTGTGTAAATAATAAGCTTAATAATCTTATAAACATATTCATAACTTAAGCTTATATATAAATTCTTTAATAATGATCTTAAAATCTCCTTCAGACGACTCCGATCACTACTACGAGACGCTGTCGCCTCTGGGAAACAAACGCCATTCGACGCAGTTGATGCGTCCTCACCAGGATGTGGTTCGAGCCAGCGGGATCCGTTCGTCGCAGCGTCGCTCTAAGAGCCACTCCGCCTCCGCGCATGCCCTGGGCGAGCATGTGGTCATCTCAGATGACTACGACTCCTTCGAGACAGACAGCGATGATCCAGGAGAAGGAGAGCCCGACCAGCAACAGCGAAATGTAAGTGCTACTATCGGTAGTTCCTAGTTAATTATTAAACAATTGAATTCATTGCAGCACAACGACAGTGGCGTGGACATGCGGAACCATCGCCTGCCGAAGCCACCTCCTGCCCAGAACCAAGTGTACGAGTTCGTGCGCAAGTTCCGGGACTTCATCTCCAGCAAGAAATCGCCAAAGGGCAGCCAGCAAAAGCTGTACGAGAATACGCCGGCGGCCACCCAGTTCTACGTGGAGAGTGGCAAGAGGCCAGCCGAGGTGAGGGAGTACGAGAACACGGAGTACGGGCCGGAACGGCATTCCATGGCCACCAGTCCGCAGCAGGAACAGGCGCCAGTGCTGAGGGCCAAGCAGAAGAATGGCAAAAGTCTGCGCTCCCGTCTCCGCAAGAGTCTGGTCGGTTCCAGCTTCGACACCAAGCATCTGGCCTCCTTGGCGGAAACCCGGAGCACCTTCTATGTGGAGGACCCCGAGGGATCGCTGCCGGCCCTGCAGCTGCCCTCCCCCGAGATCCACGGCTCCGGGGAACTGGATTCTGGCTTCTGCGAAAAGACCTGCACGCCCACGGCCGAATCGCAGAAGTTCTCCACGGTGGCTCGCAAGGCCAAGAAGGAGGCGAAGGCCAGCAGGCGTCGCACCACCATCGGACTGCGTCCTCATGAGCCGCCGCCCCCGCCTCCGCCGCCAATTGGCGGTAGCAAGACGCCCACGGATACGGAGCTGCGGGAGCAGGAGCCTGGCCAGACCACCTCCTGGTATGCCGAGTGTGGTGTCTTCAAGCAGGCTAGCAATGCGGCCAGTTCTCCGCGTGGCGACGAGCCGGTCACCCCCACGCCCAGTGCCGGAGGCGTCAGCTCGTGGTACGCCGAGTCGGGTCTCTACCAGACCAGCGGCATATCCGTGGCCAGCTCCAGCGGCAGTTCTGGCGTCTCCACTGGCAACGAGGCTGGTCTGGGCGACGAGCTGAACTCGGAGCCACACAGCCTCTTCTCCAATGAGCCCCTCTACCAGATGTACAGCGCCGCCAAACTGGAGGTAAGCGAAGAGCTAGGAAAAACTATGAAATCTTCAACTTAAATCCATAAATTCACCTTCAGTCCATCACACGTGACCTGGAGGCGCACGAGGGCTCCGCGGATGGCTACGAGGAGATAGGACAGCATGCCAAGCAGAAGACAGAGCCGCTGGCGAAGCCAAGGCCCACCGCCCTGCAGCTGGTGGAGCCCAAGAATGGACCGTCGCGCACCCTCTGGAGCGAGATACCCGAGGTCATTCAGTCCTGCATTCTGCGTGAGTAATTATTATTACTTTGTTTAATGTAAAGTTTATTTAAATATGAAATGACAGCCACCTTGACCAGTCGGGAGCGCAGCCTGCAGGAGGCCAAGTTCGAGATCATCACCTCGGAGGCCAGTTACCTAAAGTCACTGAACCTGCTGCGCCGCCACTTCATGAACCACAGTGCCTTCATGGACACGTCCGTGCTTAGTGGCCGGGATCGGAAGGCCCTCTTCTCCTACATCGTACCCGTGCACGAGTGCTCGGAGCGGCTGCTCACCGAGCTGGAGGCCTGCTGGCAGGACAACATTATGCTGCTGGGACTGAGTCGCTGCATCTACGAGATCGCCGAGCGGCACTTTCACGTCTACGTGGCCTTCTGCGAGCATCAGGGACGGATGGATAGGACACTGCGTCGGCTGAAGGAGTCCAAGGAGTCGAGTGCCTTCCAGCAGCACTTGGAGCGGCTGGAGCAGAGTCCCAGCTGCTGTGGCCTCAACCTGCACTCGTTCCTGATGCTGCCCATGCAGCGGATCACCCGGCTGCCGCTCCTCATCGATGCGGTGTTCAGCAAGGAGTCGCCGCTGAATCGCGAGGAGTACGACAGCTGGAAGCTGACGCTGGCCCTGGTACAGAAAATAGTGGCGCAGTGCAATGAGGCGGCCAATCGCTGGGAGCAGGCCTACGAGCTGGAGCGGATTGCCCGCCAGCTGGAGTTCCCCTCGCATGTCCGTGCCCTTGCCATTACGCCGATGGGCGTGCCGCGAGCTGGAGCCAAGCCGCGCTTCCTGGTCAAGAGGGGTGAGCTTACACACCTCATTTGGCGCGGGGAGGACGCCAAGTTGACCTTCGGCAAGCGCCTGACCAAGGCCAGCATCTACGCCTTCCTCTTCTCGGATCTGCTGGTGCTTTGCAAGCGTCGCGGCGAGTCCAACTTCACCGTCTTTGACTATTGCCCGCGGAGCATGCTGACTCTGGCCGCCGGGGACACGCTGCCCCAGCTGCCCACCAAGGACCTCAAGGACCAGGCCGGCAAGAACCTCATGCTGATGACGCTGCTCGAGAACTGCGATCGCAAGACTGTCGAGCTGGTGCGTTAAATCTTAGGTCTTTCTTTGAGTGTAAACTAATCTCTGTGCTCCCTAGGTGCTGTCCTGCCCATCGGTGTCCGACCAGCAGCGCTGGCTGCAGGCCATGCGACCGCCCGAGGCGGAGACGCCCGGCGAGAAGCTCTACGAGTCCTGGGACTGTCCACAGGTGGTGGCCAAGCACAGCTACGAGTCCGACGAGCCGGATGTCATTCAGCTGGAGCTGGGCGATGTTGTCAACGTTTCCCGCAAGCTGCCCGATGGTGAGAGATGCTTGTATAACATTTCTATAACAATCCCTTCAGGCTTCCTTTATTTTATTTCATTTTGCAGGCTGGTACCAGGGTGAAAGGATTCGGGATGGCGCCGTCGGCTGGTTCCCAGGGAGCTATACCGAGGAGCTGAACTCGGCGCACGTTCGCGCCCGCAACCTTAAGCAGCGGCACCGCCTGCTCACCTTCACGGCCACTTACCTGGAGGCGCAGAAGAGCAAGTGACCTGGGTTAGTCCTGAGCTGAGCAGGCGAGCAACGCCAACCATATATAGTCCGCAAAAGCAACTCTAAGTGAACTACCATATACCATTATATATATATATACACTTTAGGAAATGTGATAATTATTTAATTCGATGTTGATGAATGCTGATGAAACGGGAATCTTAACCATATCTTCCCCTAGCCAGTAAGCCATAGCGAGTAGTTGTATTTATGGATAATTGTGTGTTGATACGTAAGTGAATTCTCGATAAACAAATAAAAATGTAATGAATACAATGAATATATTTTGATTATGTTTCGTTTTGAGGATGAATATCAGTGAGCCATTTAAATTGTGAACAGTTTGTGAGGTAATAATTGTTTGTTTATAAATATAAAAGTATATATAGTGTTCTTATGATTTAAATTCCTATTTCAAGAGGCGCTCACATATATAACAATGCTTAAGTGTGCAATCCTGGACATACATTTTACTTTTATATATTTCATCGCAATGTTCCAATCCGGTTGAATTGTTTGGTTGACCGGGATACCATAGGTACGATGCCACCGGCTTACCACTGGGAAACCAAACATGGCGACCTGGCGTCATAAAGTCATTACCAGAGGTCCAGTAGTGATCTGTGTCCCGCTGATCATCGAGGTATCTCTGGAGGGCATTGTATTTATTTGTGGTACTGAAGGAGACTAGGTTGTAGCCCATGGACTGGCAGGCGCTACGGGGTCCGTACCAATGCCTTGGTTTAGTGTTTTCAATATAATACATTGTATCGTCAATGTACAGTAGAGTGGAAGATACTTGAAATAGGGAATAAGTTAAAGATTTAAATAAGGATCATAAAAGGAGCATCATAAAAGGATTTCTCACCATTTGGATTATTACTTGCTCCTGATAAATGCAGCAGGCCCAAGAAAGCCAAGAATCCACTGTACAGTGTAAGCATTTTGCAAATACTATTTCGGTTCCTCTTAAAAGTATTCCTTTTTATACTTTTGGTAATTCATTGAATAAATGTTTAATTTTTTAATTTAACAGATAAAATGATAAGCATATTTTAAAGTCATTGAACTTGGCCTCTATCTTATCTTTTTAATAACTCGGTCGTCGGAAAGCGGAATATTTGCATAAAGCAGAACAATCAGAAAATCGCACAACTTCTTAAGTTATTCTGATATAAAGACAAATAAATAGAAAGTGGTAGTATTTATTTATTCATCCCAAATTAGTTGAAATATTTAATTCACGTTAGTGAGACGTCAAGTTGAGCTCGCAGATATAAAAATACTTGGAGGTACAAGGTTCGTCATTCATTTTATAGGAACCCATAAATGTGAATAAGTCGCAATGCTCCTCTTCGTTCTTATTGTCCGGCTCTGAGTAACCCCAAAGGTCCGCTGGAATGGGCTTACCATTTGGGAACCATGCATGGTCCCCAAGATGCATAAAGTCAGTTCCAGATGTCCAGTAGCCTTTGGTTTCTTCCGTATCATCATCAATAATCCGACTGACCGCTTCAAACTCCTCGGCTGTCTCAAATGAGATGAGGTTGAAGCCCATGCTTTCGCAGGATCTACGGGCCTCAAACCAGTTCTTATTCCTCTCATCAATATAATACAATGAGTCGCCGTTATAGAAAAGATTTTTTATAGTTACATTCACAAGTTTAGGGGTGTCTAGAGGATAAAGATGAGTTTAGTAATTATTATATTCAAGTTTAAGATCTTACCATCATTCGCTTCAGACTGGTAAATTAGGCCCAGAAGGACCACAAGTAGACTGCACTCTCTAAGCATTTTCAAATTCTGTTTCGATTCCTGTAAAAACGTTTTTTATATATACCTTAACAGGTTTACAGATAATAATTCAATCAATCACAAAGAGACTGCACTCTCTAAAAATTTTCGAATAATGCTTTTTTAATGGGTTAAAGATAATAATTCAATTAACTTAACTAAAAGCCTTCTTTACAGACTAGATTGCTAATCTAATAAATATCAAAACTTATGTTTAAAATTATAATATCTTCAAAGGCTATAATAATAATAATAGTAATAATTACTAATTCGTTTTCCAATCGTTTCCATGATATTTAATTATTGCTTCTCCACTTTGTTAAGACAGTGGCTCCTAAAAGTATGCTTAATAGTTGATGTATCTGGTAAAAAAAACTATTTTACAAACCTTACTTTGATGGATCTAAAAGGTAACCAGTAAATTTGTTATTTTTAGTGAGCTGTAAATTTAATAACAGTGTTGGATTTTAATTTTAAATTCTTTTCTTTATACTTTAAAATAATTAATATCTGTGCTTTGGATGTAAATTCGGATAGCCGAAGTTTATATGAAATCAAAGTTTAAAAAACTCATAACTAAGCCAAAAAGGCATTAATTTTAATTCGGAATGCCTTTCTATTTTAATTTTTATTAGGTTAATAAATGTGAAATTTTAAAACAAAACTTAAAACAAATTTAATTTCTCCAAATTTGTTGAAAATTTTAACAATGTAACCCCTTACAAAATTTTTTGAAAATTTTAAATTTTTTTCTCCCGGACATGTCTAGATAGATTCGCCCATTGATGCTGATCAATAATATATATGATTTATAGGGTCGGAAACGACTCCTTCACAACGTTTAAAGCTTGATCCAAGGATACACAATAGAAAATAATAATAACATCCAAAATTTCGTTAACATTGATATATTCAATTTTAAAACACACACACCCAATCAATAAAAACACACCAGTTGCAATTTAAAGTTTTCAGTTTCTGTTTATATTCTTCTTTGCAAAAATATATACACATTTCATGTCGGCAAACGTCCAGTTGCTTCCTCGAATGCTTCTTAAATTACTTTAGTAGCTGCACTCCATCCCTTGGGTATATTGTAAGTGTATACAATTAATTCTATGATTATATTACGGCTGTCATAAATTATTAAATCTAAATCAAGCACTACAAAATTGGGGGGAGGGCGGGGCAAGATATGTTTTTGGCGTTCGATCGATCCGATAGCAATGCCCTGTCGAGTGCTGCTAAGCCGGCCATCGCCAGCGCAATCTGACCCAAATAATTTACAATACTTCATGGGGAGCGCGATGAGTGGATGTGGTAAATTTCGGTGAAACGATGAAGTGGTCTGGTTCGAGGACTAAGGCTAAGCTATGGCTCACTAACGTATCCTGCATTAAGGCGCTAGATTCACACACGTCTATAAATATATATCACAAAATCAGTGAAATGAAAATTCGCTGGAGTATTTGCTTGTTTCGCTTTTTGGATGATGCCTGGATGAGAGCAGCGGCTGAGGCTGAGTGTTCTTTGAATGGGTCTTCAGCTGACGGCGACTGTCACCTGTCACCTGAAGCTGATGCCGCACTTGCGACTGATCTTGGGCGTGTGTATGTAGGCAATGGACAGCAGCAGCGGCACATCGTTCTCGGAGAGCTGCAGCGGATTGGTAATGTCGCTCAGCCGGCAGGGATCCGTTTCCAGCAGGAAGGCGGCCAGGGTCTCCGACTGCAGATAGATCTCCTGCAACTTGGACTCCAGAAACGACAGGCACTGCAAAGAAAATTCAGAAAAAGCCATTAGAAAAGTCTCTAAAAGGTGAGATCAAGGGCTATCTACCTCATAGGCAGGTATACCGCCGGCATGCATGGCCTGCACAGTTTCCAGCATGCTGGACACCAGCTGGGACATTCCCACCGGTGAGCTCTGGCCACCGGCATACGGGAACTGCTGAGTCTGCGACGAGATTAGACGCACATCCCACTTGTCCATGTCCGCCACAATGGCAATGTTCTCCGCCGGCTGTGAGATGAGTGAGGCAGAGCGAGCGGCCAAGGCCAGATCCTCACGCAGATGCATTTCCCATTTATTGGGCGGAGCACAAGTGCCCTAGAAAAAAAATTAATGTCAATTATAATAGTCTCGTAAGAGGCTTCCAAAGATTTGGGCACCCACCTGGAGTACCATGTCGGAGACATAGTGGTCGCTGACGCTCAGCAGCAGCGAGGGAATAAAGCCGGCACGCAACTGTTCGCCCGGGGAGTCGTCGTCCTGCGGCAACTCCTTTACACCCGGAACGGGCAGCTTCAGCAGCTGCTGGGTGACATTAACCGCCGCACACTTGGCGGCCACCGAGGACACTGAGCTGCGTCCAGAGGGCACCCGCTTGGGCTGCTGCTTGCGCATGTACATGGTTTGCGGTATCGCCGGACTTAGTGGCTCTGCCGACTTCAGGGTGTCAATGGAGGCAGCCGAGTTCACCGACTGCAGGGCCTTGGTGCTGGACACATTCTGATTGTAGCAGTGCACTTCGTCCGTTTCAAACTCCAGCTCGGTGGCATTGGAGGGCGTCTGGTTCCAGGTGGCCGAGGAATTAAGCCCGCCACTGCTGCAAACCACACAGCGATCAGTGCTGGTTGTGGTGGTTACCGTCGGAGTTACGGGAGTCGGCGGAGCAGCCGTGGAGCTGGTACTGGCGGCCAGGGTGGCCGTGCTATCGCTGCCCTTGAGAGCTGCCGCCGCCTCGCTAGCCTCCAGCTTGGTGGCCTTGTCCATGAGCAGGTCGTAGTTGGACATCACCAGGTTCTTGCTCTTCATGTAGTTGGTGGCAATCTGCGGATACTGCTCAAAGTTAAACTTCATGCCCGAGTGCTTGCTCCTGTCGTGGGTCCGCTGATGCTGCGCGCACAGCATCAGGCCGGGCTTCGTGTCCTGGTCCCCACTGAGATCTTCGCTGCTTTTTTTCAGATTTACCAGCGGCTCGTTGTCGCCGAGGACGAAGACGACGCCATTTCCATTGTCCACGGCAGAAGTTTGCCGGCAGATGCCATGTTCGCGCTCAATTAGCTTGTGGCAGTGGTCGAAGTGGATCTGCTCCTCCAAACTTACGTTCTCCTTGATGGGCTCAATGCCCCAGGTCATGCGATCGCTCTTGCCCATACTGTTTTGGGTGATGAGATCCGAAAGAGACAAATGCGAGGCCCTTCTCTCGTGGCTCAGCGGCTCAAAGTCAGCTGGTCCGCCGCCAGCCTTGATCGGTGGCTGGTCGTCCTGATTGCCCTCCACGGAATAGCTGCTACAGCGGCGCTCCAGCTTACGATTGATGATCCGAATGCCCTGCTGCAGCTTGGCCAGATCGCTGAGGCTGAGTCCCTCCTTAACGCCCGCTACCGGCACCATGTTCCAAAAGAAGTTCTTCTTCGGCGGCGCTTCCACGTTGCTGTCCTCGATGAACTCGATGGCTTCGATGGCGCCGTCATCGACGGAGCCAGTGCCCACAGAGCCTGTGGTGCCGCTCGATTGCTCTTCCTCCATGCACAGCTCCACGTTATCCGGCGTGGTCACTGTCAAACGGATCCGGCCGTCTTTGCCAGTACGAAAATACTGCTTTGCCTGGCGGGCCAGCAGTGTCTTTTTATCGATGCCCGTGTCCATCAGGTAGTTGCCGATACGCAGCTCCTGCTGCACAAAGTGCGAGTCCCGGAAGGCCAGCACTGTGGGAATCTCGTTCTTCTTCAGCGTCTGCATGCCATCCCTGGCGTCCATTGATCCCGGATCCATTCCATCCCGATTCAAATCGCTGCCATCATCCTCGCCGTAGCCATTCAGTTCGCCATTCTCGTCGTCCGCATCGTCGGCAATGGCATTCAGATTCTGCTTGCAGGTGGCCGTCCTGCTCAGTCCCCGCGTCTGCGTCGGTGGACTCTTGTGCCGCTCTTGACCGGCTGTTGACTGACTTTGGCTCTGGCCCTGCGCCACAACTAGATCGTTGATGAGTTGCTTGTTGAAATCCTCGCCCTTGGCCGCTCGCCGCACCTCGCTGCAGCGTATGAAGTAGGTAAGCACATTAAGCAGCTTCTCCACCCACAGCTTCTCCGCTCCGCAAACGATGGTGCGCGCCAGCTTGGGCGGCATGCCGATGGCGCCATACAGATCGCCCAGCTGGGCCCACAGAGCATTGTACGGATGTTTTTGGGCCACCTGAAGGAGCTTGGCTCGCTGCTCGATGGCCGCCGCCGATGCAGATGACTCCGATCGCCTGGAGCCGGCGCTGTTGAAGGCGGACACGGTGGCCACCCAGCCCAGGTGATGCGTGAGAATCCCCGTCAGCATGGTGCTAATGAAGCTGAAAGAGGAAAAAATGATGATAATCATTAATCACTAATCCCGTTCTTCTGCGCGTAATTCAACTTACAAATTGGAGTCCTTGGTATCGGCAAAGGAGAGCAGGTCGCACAGCTCCTTGATGAATCTCTCGGCCACAGTCTTGGAGTACTTGCTGCCGCTGGTGGTGATACTCAGCCAGACGGGCGTCTTGATGCGCGGAGCGGTGAAGAGATCGCTGAACCACTGTTGTGTGTCCTGCCATGCCTGGAACATGATTTGCAGGAAGTTCTTATGATTGATGTACGCATGCTCGGTGCTGGCCCTCAGCCGGCTGAGCATCGATTCCAGCAGCGCGATGTGTTCGCTGCAGAAGAGCTCCATCTCCTCCTCGAAGGACTCGCTCATTGAGATACACACGGCCAGTCCCAGCTTTGCTCTGCGTCGCAGGTTCGCCTGTCGCCGGCCAATTTCCGGATTGCTACGCGACTCGTTCGCACTGTAGCTGGCGCGTCTATACTGTGGCGGAGCCATTCCACCGCCCTCGCTGCCGCCATTTCCCCCTCCAGCTCCCGCTCCACCTCCACCTCCGCCGGGAGCCATCGCATAATTGTCACTGAGGAACCCAATAAAATCGTTCTTGGAATGCTCGTTCTCAAAGGAGGTGCGCAAATTGCGCGAGATTCGTCGCTGCAGGCAGCCATCGCTGGCAAATCCATCGAGGTACGGCGAGGAGCCCGAGTAGCAGGCCGAGTCGACGCTCAGCTTCCTCATGGCATCCGACTGATCGGAAAGCACACTGCCAAGGCTGCTGCGCGTGGACGAGTATTGGTACGACCACTGGTCTCCGCCAGCTCCGCTGCCACTCCCGCTGGCCGAGTAGCCCGAGTCCGTGGCAGTGCTGTATGTGGAGGAGTAGCGTGGCCCGCTCGAGTCGATTGAGTGAATCGATAGCGACTGCTGGTCCGCCGGCGCCGCGGGAACATCCAACGGTGGCGTCAGGCTCATCTGACGGCCCACACTCACGCTGAACGGCATTGAGAACGAGTTCATGGAGAGGCCGTCCATGGAGCCGAGTTCACTGCATATCGAACTTCGTGGCGTCGCCAGGCTGTTCATGGAGAGCGTGGAGTAGGGCGAATGGCCGGATCCACCCGAACCGCTGCCATTGCTGGTGGGCGTCAGGTAGACTTGAGAGCACAGTATCCTCGCCGGCTCCGGCAGCCAGTGCACCTTGAGAGCCGTTCCGCAAAAGGACATGGGCAGGGAGCCAAATACCATCTCGCCCAGCGGTGTGATGTCCGCACCAGAGGGTCGATTGTGCTGGAATAACAAATGGCAATGCTTAACTTATTTATCCTCAAATAGATTAGAGACGGGGAATGACTCACCTTGTAGCCATACTCCGCGCAGACCTCAATGAAGTTGCTGCCGTTGGTGGAATGTGCCTTGGCCTGGATCTTGCCATTCTGCTGCAGCGAAGTGTACTTTTCATTTTTAAGGAACTTGCCACCGCCACTCGAGGTGGCTGATGATGAGGATGAGGATGCTGCCGATGCTGAGGTGGCCGATGAGTCCCTGTGGGTCACCTTCTGCAGGGCATTCGAGTCGAAGAGCAGGCGCCGACTGTCATCCTCCTTGTAGAGCAGAACTCGCACCTGGCTGCCCTCGAAGGGGAAACGACTGCAAGAAATGGGGAAGAAGTTGAGGTTAATTGGGGTTTATGGAAGGTTAATAAATGGGTCACCTATGGGATATTTATCTTTAGGGTGTTAGATGTTAGAAATGTACCAAACATCGTCTAATAAAATAGCTATATTTGGAACAGTTTAAAGTTTACAGGTACGTTATAGTTGTGATAAATCAACTTTAAATCCCAAAAATACTTTACTTTATGTTGCTTAAATTTATAGAATTTGCTATCACATGATTTGCCGAATATATAATCCGTATTCGTAATTTTTTGTGATTTATTTTCTTCTGCCACACCTTCAAATCGAAATGCCAGAGTCCCGCTCGAAGGTCATTAAAGTGCCACCCTCGCCACATACATTTTCCCACACCAGGCCCAGACCAGGCCAGACCAGACGGATGAGGTCGGTCCATTATAATGCGCACATCTCGGAAAGCGCTCTTATTCTCGATTCTGTTCATTGTCGCCGATAAAATGGCAAATGCTATGCTCTATATATAGCGACCCTAGCAGTTGGCACGTGACGATTACTCATGCCCCCCGTTCTCCGTTTGAATAGTGTTTGTCGGGAAATCTTTTACATTCAGCAACTAAAAGATAACGTACTAGCGGCTGACCTTTGAACTCGACGAAATGCGAAGAGTGAAGGTGTCACTAGTCACATGACGGCTGGCGAACGCGAATGGTTAAATTAAGGCAATTTATTTTCGTCGGTTCTATAATTGGGTGATCCAAAGTGAGGTACATGCACCATGGCTATCGTATATAATAAACGGATTTCAATGGAATTCTTTAGGGTGTGTGCATAGGTATTTCACAACGGCATTAAATATATAAAATACCTAACAATTTAAGGAGCTACTTAATGGTGTTTATATGGAATTAAAATCAGAGCTCGTATAATTAGAACTTCAAAGAGCCGCCTCTCTTTCTCTCAGAACGCTTCTGACAACAAACTTTCTCTCTCTCTCGCTGGCTACTGAGGCTTTTTGCTGGTACATTGCAGGTCAAGACTGACATAAAGCAGGAACTGAGTAAGCGTTAAGAATCAAGAATGCGATCAAAATATACTTAGTTATATTAACTTTGAGTAAAACGGAACTACGAATTGTTACAAGTAATTATAAAAAAAGATCGTGGACTTCTGGTATTTCTGACTTTGTTCTTAATAATCCTAAAGGAACAATACCAGAACCAATACCTGTCAAAGCTATTCCCTCCCAACACCCATATCCACTCCGAAATCCACTTTACCCCCAAAGATTGCCCATTGGCAGCGCTCGTGAAACAGATTTGAGCTAATTTATTTTTAGTGCGTTTATAAACGGCTTGTCTAAGTAGCGCTAACTTTGAAAAGGCGCTCTCGTGAAATTAGCGCTATAATTAACAATTAGCCCGAAATGATGATAGTCATTGGCGGTGCCCGAGGGGGCGGGGTTAACTGGCCGGGGGAGTGGGCCAACTAGTTTTAGAGCTTCATAAATGTTTTACAGCCCAGCGATAAGAAGGGGGACCCCGAGCAACACCACACGCACAGAGATTATAGTGTTTTTTGTGGGCCGGTCACGAGTTCTGCTCCGACTCCGACTGATATATAACATATGTTTTTAGGGCCAGACTTGACCGGCGGTCCGTTTGTTCTAACCGACTTGGCCAATGTCCAGCTCTGGGACCGTGCTTACTTGTATTTAAAGGGCGGCGTATGCATGCGGCGACAAAGGTAATTCCACCTGCAGCCTCGCGATAAGTGGCAGGTAATTCGGAACGGTTGCACTTCTCTCTAACTCGACCTTGCCCAACTTACCATACAAAATTCCTGTAACTGAAAGCAAGGAAAAACCAAACAAAAATCACTACAAGTTTTATCTATCGGTATTCGAAGAGGTTTTGAGCTGCCTTTTTATTATAAATAATACAAACGAGTTTTCAATTTCATAAATTATTAACAAAATATAAGAAACTTTCTCCATAAAAGAGAGTATTTTTAATACAAGTCTATTTAAATTCATAGTTAAGCTACCAAATAAAATAGTAATAAATGCTTAGCAAACACTTTAAATAATGAATAAATGTTTAAAATAAAAACTGTAAATGGTTTCTAATTACTTTTCACAATTTATTTGTAAAACTCCTCAAATCTGTAAAGTCATAACTGAATCACCAATTTAAAGCCTAATTCACATAGTTTATACGCACGCTTGCCAATAAAAAGGTAAACAATTTCATTATTTACTAACAAATAAGTCATAACGACTACTATAATTGATTAGTAGAATTAGTGGCACTCATTATATTATATATTTTTTACACAAACAGTAAACAGAGGCGACAGACGTGTGTTTGTACATTATATTACGGATGGAATTATACGTTTTTTTATAAATATAAATTATATGTTTTTAACAATCTATATTTAAATTTTAAATTTAATTTTGGAGTTGCAAGAAGATTATTTTTTAAATAAATATAAATGTTATTTAATTTAAACTTTCCTGTTTGGTAACATTTGTATTTGCATTTATTTTTTACTATTATTTGTAGCTTTTAAGTTAAATTTAGAGACAACAACTAAGCCCAAATATGTATTTTATTAATACTTAACTGAAAATTCAACATTATTCGATTATATAAATTGTGACAGCTGTTTTAATTTTAATTTTAAGCACTCATATGTTTCCATTTGTAGCCCTAAAATACACATGAATTTAAATTACAATTTCTTGCTATGTGAATTTCTTGAATTTTCTTGAATTTTGTATTTTAATAATTATGGTATTTCCCTATTTCGAGTTAGAGAACTTTTGGAACTGTAACATTTACCGTTGGGCCCCCGATTAGCGCGAACGACGACGTCGATATCTTTATGGCCGCGATGCCAGTCAGCAAATGAAGTTCAAGGCGTTCGCGATCGCACTGGGAACTGGGGGAACTGGGAGCTCGGCAGCTCGGGAGCTCGGCCACTGGAATGGGGGACAGGGTACGGAATACCCACCAGGTCCCGTGAGGCAACAGCGCCAGAGCGAGACGAACGGCAACCGACGACGAGCTGGCTCGCTCGGAATATGCATTATAATAAGGCCCGGGCCAATCGATATGGGCTCGTCGTATGTGTAGTACGAGGCAGTAGTACCCCCTTGCAGATAGTACGAGCGGCGATCCTAAACGAGGGGACTTCGGGGTCGCATCCAATTTGGAGCGCCGCTCACATGATTCGTCGGATCCGATCCGATCCGATCGATCCGATCCGTTCCCACATCCAACCCAGTCCATCCCGTCCAGCTGCGAGCCCCGAAACCGAGCATAAACGAACCGAAACCCGAGCGCCCCGATGCGAGCACGAACCCGAGGCTATGTCGGACGAGCATCATGTGGCCACCATTTGTTGCTTGTCACCGGCTGATGTGTTAATATGTTGTTAAAAAATTAACAAAATAACCAGAAGGAAAGAAACAACACATAAACACAGAAAGAGAAAGGAAGAAACTGCTCGGGCAAAAGTCAAGAGACAACGATGAATGATTGTTTGATGGATTAGTTGAAAGACATATGGCCAAAATTGAATACCAACACTGAAGAGGTTCCCCAGTCTCGGGTTTGATCTGCGCCGAAGGTTAAATGCCCTAGGTAAGCCAATTTAATAGGTTTTTTAGTTTTTTACTTTAATTACAGTTTTTAATTTGTTTGTAGAAAAATAAGTATTTTATTTTGCATTAGGTTTTAACGGGTTAGTTTAATTTTTGCAAAGTATTTTAATTTTTTTTAATCCTTTAATCCTTAATCGTTAACTTTTCTAATATATTTAAAATATTGTTGATGCTCTAAAATCGTTAAATCTAGGATACATCAATAAAAACATTAAAAGAAAAATCTAATACAGTATTCTTTGGTCAAATATTGATGATTTCAATTGTAGCTTTTCCTTAAAATTCCCAAATGGTTTTTCAGAATTGTCTTTTACTTGTTATTGTTTCTCTAAATGCCCTTATGCTAGCAAATAAAAGTGGCGTTTGTCTAAATAAAGTAATTAAATTACTTCCTAAAATTTTTAATAATATATGTTTAATAAAAAAAATAAACTTTTTTCGTAAGATACTTTTGCATATCTTTACAGCTTTAAAAGAAATTAAATTAATTAATAAAAGAAAGACTATTATTGATAAATAAATTAAATATTATCATGGCAAATTAATAATTTATTTAAATATATTTTATGAACTCTTAAAACCCAATTTCTTTCGACACACTCCACAAGTAATCAGTAGTACAGCTAGCAAAGTACCTGTTGCTATTCGCGGTAGAGTGCAGCCTAAATGGACTTTGTCAGCAGCCCTGATCGCCGATGGCGGGGGGGCGGGGTAATGACTACGTGAGCATATGGGGCTAAAAGTCAGAAGGCACACACAACGCTCTTGGCTGCTGACCTGGCCAAGGCGGTGGGCATGCGGAGAGAAGAGATCAGCGCGCAAACAATTATCGGACGGCCGCTAAGTTGACTTATCGCTCGAAGAGCAGCAAGCAAGTCGGCGGAATATATCGGCAGCGTTGTTTATTCTACTATTTTCTGCTTTCGGCTTTTATTTTTATTGTTTCCCTGAGGCGGGTGGAGCGGCGGGGCGGACGAGGGGCACTCACCGGGATCACATGCTTTTTCAGCTACGCAAGCAAAACAAAAGCGAGCCAGAGCCAAACAATATTGAGCAAATAAATACGTATACATGCATACATAATGAGCGGAGGGAGGCACTCGCTCCCCCGCCCGCAGAGCGCTCCTCTGCACTATATTTTGATTGATTCGGTCAGGTGTATTTATAGGCGGGGCTGTGCGCCGCCGAGGGCCACTCGAGTGGGTGACGGGCGCTATCGGGCTTTGCCTGGATTATGTTTCGATTAGCCCTCGGATACTCCGCCGCCACTCTGCGCCACTGATTGATATGGGGAAGTCGCTGGGAATCGATATGCCCAGACAGTTCCACAAGCAAACACGGCGAAGGCGCAAAATTGTAATCAAATCAGCATCTGTTAATGACTTTATAGGGCGTATCTGTAACCTTTCTACTATCTCTACACTTGAAACAAAACCCCGAAGAGTATTATTTGAAAAGTGTATACAATTACAAAGAGTTTTGGAATCATCATCCTAAGTTTCAGAACGATTCATAGACATTTAAGCTTTAATGCAATGGTTACGATGGTTTATCCTAAACATATCTTTAAGAATAAGTTCAGAACAGTAATTATTACATAGCACAGGAATCATCTTCTTAAGTTTAACGACTTTTCATGGTAATTTAATACTAAAATATATATTTAAAATGGTTTACTACTCAGATATCTTTAAAGATATTACCAAAACAGTGATTACTACAAAGTAGCCCTAAAACAAGTCCCCCTAAAACACTTATCTTTACTAATTTAATTATCAAAACATCTTAAATTATAACACAAATACCTCAAACGTCTCATAGAAATGTTTTACCACCTCTAAAGTTTCAAATTTTGAACTTTGTGTATATGCCTTGGGCTAGAAGTGGTTCGGTAACTCAACTTGAACTTTAGCTTGAAGTTGGAGTTTAAATACCAGTTTGAATATCATTAAAAAATGCCATAAAAAATAGCTAATTTCAAGGTATGTATGTACTAACTGTGCCTCAGATTTTCTCTTGTCTTTATGGACATTAACTTTTTAACTTTAAACCTTAGAAGAAAAAGTTTTAGTGGAAAAGTTTTGCTAAAAACTCTATCTTGATCTTTAAAAATTTGTATAGCAGATGGCTTTCCTGCAAGGCCTTGAATAATGAAATGAGTTCTGCTCGGGTGTAATTTTCCCCCGCTTTTCCCCTCAGTGTTTTCTGTATATTTTCGTGTTCGCGGGTGAGTGAGTGAAAGAGAGCGTGGCAAATAAACACAGATTTCCAAAGCGACGACAACAAAGCCAACAAAAGCCCGGCCAAAGGCGAGGCAAAAGCGGCAGTGGCGGCACTGGCGGCGGCGGCAGAAAAAGCAACAGAAAAGCAAAGGCAAAGCGAAACAACAACCAGTTGCTCCATCCATACAACAAGTCACATGACCCAACCAACCAACCGACCAACCAACCAACCGACCAACCGACCGTCCAACAACGATGATGGCGATGGAAACGCTGGAGACGTTGGCGTTGTTGGGCTGCGACAATGGATATATCCATATATACACGGATGCCTATATATAACGACTGCGACTGCGACGACGACGGAGCGGCGGCGGCAGCTGCGCCCAGCAAATTGACTATCATTATCATTGGGCCCATTATAAGCAGTTATGCACACACAAATAAATCCAGTAAACACATGTCTCTGGCTCTGTCTCCGTACTCGGTATGAATATGGAAATAAAATAAAAATAATGCGAAAATAAAAGCAATCGGACGACCTTCACCCCGTCCTTTTGCGAAAATCGAATGTCAAGTTCAAAGCAAATTGGCAATACCGCCATTACCACCCACAATATCGCCCCCTTTTTTTTGCCACTTATTTTGGAGAGCGTACATAAGAAATTTATCAGGCTGGCAAACAAAAATAACAAAAAAAAAAAAAAAAAAAAATACAAACAAGAGTCGTTGTCGTCGTCTTCGCTCACAATACTAATGAGCAAATGACGACAAAAATATCGAGTGATTTTCATTGTCACTTGAGACCAATGCAAACAGACCCGGAAAAGGGGGGCGGAATGGGTGCCGAGGTGAGCACCTGCGGGCGCAATCAATCAATGAAAGTTCCCAGGTAACCCAGGTATATGGACAGCTTCAGAGAAATATCAGAAGCCCAAAAGAAATATTATAAATAAAAAAAATCACTAAACTAAATACCTAATTCATTTCAAATAGTTTTCATATAGTTTATATAAATTTCTAAAAATTTAAAAACAGATTTTCCCACCTGTGGAACTGGCCATATGGCACACACAACAAGTGCTAACCAATGTGTACATGCGACACCCGCGCAAACACAACGTGACTCAATTGGGCAGCCCCGGGAATATAAGCCAACCCCACTCTGGTGAGATCATGGCCCAAATGTCAATAGCCAAGAGTCACAACGGAAAGATGACGATACCTGGTGATGCGATCGAGTAAACCGAAACTTCCGCCATTTGCCAATGAAATATGGTAATAAACTAGCATCAGAAAGGCGTCTCAAGAACTTTTTATAATGGTTTCATTCAGCAAAAACGGGAATCCGAGTGTTATGAAAACATTTACATAAAGAAAAACGATCAAGGCAGGCCAAGAGCAGGCCTTGCTGATAAGGCGGAACCAAGTTCCTTGGAAACTTACAGCTTGAAAGCAGTAAATTTCGCACTAAATTGTATTATGACGCAGTAATTCACATCATTTTTTCTCGAGGTAATAAATACATTATCACTAATTTGGACAGGGAATTACAACATAAAATATACAATAGGTAATTTATTAGCAATTAGAAAATTATTTCAAAGAAAAGCCAATTAATATCTTTTCTCCGTATTGAGTTATAAGAGCAATGGATCATAAAATTCATAGATATATTGCTCGTAATGTCTTTTTGACGTTTACTTTAACCATAACTCAAGCGTTTAAAGTTTAAAACTTTTATAAATAAGAAAATATGATTCAACATGATCTGATGGGTTTATGGCTTACACTTTAATATTCCTAAATTATCTTGAAGGCTATCTGCACTGGACTTGTACGACTTGTACTTCCATGAAAAAGTCATTAAAAGAAATACCTTCAGTATCATTATTCACTGTTTTATTTGCGTAGCTCGCATAATATTTCCATGAAGTAACAACCCAGCGTAATCCCAGGTGTTTTGTTCATTATTATAATGCCCATTTTGGAGCCACAGCGATTCGATGAGCATTTGGATTAGGCCTAAGGCAATGGCAAATAGTGCTCCGTGGGTCGTAAACTTAATTTAAATAGAGCCGTATGCATGGGCCATTGGCCACTATTCGGGAACGGCTCCTCCAATGGAGGTGTCTCGTTGAGCTTCCGTTAATGGAGCTCTCGGCTTAGGCACTTCGGGGCGCTTACTGTGTTTGCCTTGCTCATTGATATGAGAGTATAAGGCGGCGGGCAATGGAAAACAAAAGCGTTTTGTCAACTGATAATGGGTGACAACAGGGCCAGGCCGCAGACAGAGAAGCGCTAGGCGTCTACACTTGCAGATAAACCGAGTGAATCACGAGAGAACAAAGAAACTTGTGGAAAATATAATATCTTGGGTCTCTTAATAAAAAGTATGTTACGTTTATCCATCAAAACACCTTAGTTGGGGGTTCTATTGAAAAATTATAATCTTAACATGCGTTGTTAATTACGTTTTTATTTATTATATACCCTGCAACATTAATTAAAACCTTCAATAAGTTTACGAAAAAAGAACTTGAGAATTATAAGTCCTATTTTAGTTTTTATGTTTTAGCCATATAAGGAAAAATACATAAAAATTGTATTAGAATAAAGCCTTGACCTTTTTTCTTGATTTGCTTTTAGCCTTGAAGGCATTCTTTAATATATTATTTTATATATGCCTTATTTGTTTTTATTGATAATTGAATTAACATTAATTTAATATTATTAATTTGTACCAGTCTCCAAAAATATGCTAACCAAGAACCTAGTATTCATTCTTTCCCATTCAATACATGCGCAGAAAAAACTACATTAAGATACAAAAACCGTCACTAAATTATCAATTAAACATTACAGCAATTATACAGAATCACACCCGTGTAATCATCAAACGGCTTATTTATTTACATATGGTATTTACTTAAGCCCTTGTTTCTCCAAGTGCATCCAGCTATCGGAACGGGTCCCGAGGCAACAACAAAAACTGGATACGCGTCGTCGTCGTCGTCGACGATTCACTACTCATATGACTTGGCAGACCACGCGACTTCGCACATGAAGCACCACATCACCAGCACATCGCGCCTGCTGCCGCTCCCCTTTCCACGGTGCCATTTAAATGTGCTGATTTCTGTTTGCACATAACTAAGGCTTTGTGTGCCGACTTCTCCGCAGTCAAAAGCGTACATATTTAATTGCAGTGTGATGATTCTATAGTGGCACGAGGCGCACGCGGAGGAATGGGAATAGCGGCGAGCTGGGGCACCACTAGCACCTCTTTTGACATATGGCCCACAGCCAGACACGCTGGCACCTGGTCTATTACTATATTATTCTATTACCGGGCTCGCTCGCATCAACGTTACGTTACGGGCCATGTAATAAGTTCACACCTGGACGGGCCAGCGGGCCAGCGGGCCAGCGAGCCAGCGAGCCAGCGAGCCACTTTGATTGATGTCTGGCCGTGTTTGGCCATTCAATTGGCGGGCAGTTATCAAAAACTATTAATGAATTCTCATTCGCTCCCAATTTACGACTCATTTCGGTGTGTGGAGCTAAGCCGGCGCAAAGGCTCTAAGTGAAATCATCCATAATGGTTCATTCAGACAGTTTGATTCAGTTTGGTTTGGTTTTTTTTACGAGGAAGATTGATATGTGTGGCTTTGTTTGATCGGCAATCGGACGCGCATTTTATTGTGTTTCACACGTGCCTGAAGCCCCGGTCCCCGGATCATAATGAGAGTATTGTTGGCCCAAAGTTTTCCACAAAAGGTGCTAATTCCCATTGATTCGGGGCTATCTGCGGGCTGGGGGGATCCATGTGAAAGTCCAGCCGATCGATCGATAGCGAGCCCGGTGGGGTGTATGAAATCACAGTTTGTATAGAGCCTGAAATCCCCGAACTTATCGGGAATTAATACCTGAACGCTAATAACGGCTATATGTATTTTTGGACGCCATATGTGGTGGATATCGGTCGAATTCGAACGCGAACGCGAACGCAATGGCGATTGCGAATGCGAATGACTTGCGAATTGGGTTAAGGAATGCGCGCCTTCAAAGGCACATGATGCCAGACAACGGCTGCTTTTCGGCCGCTTTTCTACTTTATTTGATTTTTTTTGGCCACTTTGCGTTTATATATCATGCATATATCGAGGCGAAATTAAACAAAAAACTGTCATGTGACCAACTGGCTAGCAAATGTCTAAACTTGGTCACGACGCTCTGTTGGGACTGGAGAGCTGGGTGCTGGAAAAAACAGTGATTCACTCCCAGCACCTGGGTTGATTCACTTCAGGTGCCCAGACTTTTTGCCTAGCATTTCACCAGGGTAGGTATAACTTTACTATAGATGTTCTTTCTATTATTTTAACTAAATACATATATATTTTTTTAAATGTTTGAAATTGTAATTTTTAAGTTTTGTAAAATGAAAGACCAGATGTTTTGTGTTTACATTACTTTAACATTTTAGCCACAAGTTCCAGACTTTGACTTCCAACATTTCACCATTACTTTGATTTGTAGACCTCTCTTTTCGCCAGCTATTATTCTTAGCTCTGCGGCTATCAGAGACCGAAAGAATGTTATTTTTAAACCAAGCGAAATGGGAAATGCGAATGTGAACGATAAGTGAGGTTCAGATTCTGTCGTGGAAATTTACCCAAGCGTGCTGGCATAATATATATTGCCGCCACCCGACTAAATTAAGCAAACAAACAAATAAATTATTTTGGGTGGAGTGGCGGTGACTAGAGTGGATAGTTTTTAACTGCTATTAGTGTAAACGTTTGTTCAGTTTACAGCGAATCCGAGAAACCTGACCTAGTGCAAAGATAGCGTCATAAATGGGGTCTTCCGTGGGGGTGGAGAGTTAGACGCACCAGCTGTCCACACATTACAGGGTTTATTTTTTTTTTGTTTTGTACATAGTACCCATTGTTATTGTTATTCTCCGGGCGCTAACGTGTTTAAAATTGTGCTGTGTTTATGGGCAAAGTGCAAAAACCCCGAAAGCTCGCGGCGCTTAATTAGCGAAGTGAAAAGTTTCTATCACGTGATGGCGAATGTTGGCGACAAGCGCGGCCATAAATGTGTATACAGCCCCGAATATTGGTCAATACACACTTGAATCTGACAATTTCACCATTATGCTATATATATTTTAAATGCCTGCTCGGCGTCTGACCGATAAGGTCTCCGATCGACAGCGTGGACGAGGCGCTAATCGAGTTAGCCACCGCCCAGGGGGCGGAGGGCCTCGATTGCGGGCCGCATAAAAAATAGGGGAAAACGATCGTAATAATTTTATAGAACCGGTGAAATAATTTCTCCAAAAATTTGTCATCAATTTTCGGTACTTTTTTTCGCATCAAAAGTGGTATCTATGGTATATCATCATGACAAACACAAACCTCGGTTTAATGATTTTCGAATATGATAATGAAGTGGCTCTTATCATAGTTCATATCATATCAGATTAATCTTTCTCGATTAGCATTTCATTGAAAGCCAATATAAAGTACCAACTTAAAATGGAATATATGTACTATCAATACACAAGGAAAATTTGGAAGGGGCCAATTCCTAAGGGTACCTGAGAAAGGTATTAGGTTCGACAAAAAAAAAAAACAATTCAATGAATTTGGGTTTATGCTTCCATTAAATTAAGTGATTGTTCGAATAGATACAATCTTAAGTTGCACCAGTACCGTCATATTATAATATTAGGGTCAGATCTAGCTAGTAAGCATCTCATTTACCTCATTTCTCATTTCTATTACTATTGTTTTCAAATTTTAATTTGTTTAATTCTATAAAATTAAAAGCGATAAGCGAGCTGATTTCTATTTAAATTTCCCTGCGTGCGGAGCGGTAAATCGGCAGTTCCTAGAAAACCGGACGTGGGTGTGTCCGCCAGTTAACTGTTAACTGAGCATCCCTCTGTTAATTCCCCGCAATCACATTCACATCCCACAAGCAACAACAACAAGCAAAATCAGAACCCACGCACAAAGTACGGAAAGTGTCAAAAATCAACATTGTATAGCGTATGCAGCAGCATGAATAAATAGTAGTAATAAATAATAATAAAATGAATTAAGCGGGAAGGAGGCGGGGGAGCGGCGGCGGAGGCAACAAAAACAATGCGCGCCGCGCCAACAACAAAATGTGTATGACATAATAATCACGAGAGCAGCCCCGACCGCCGATTAGCAAGTCATGTGATTCGCTTTTATTTACATTTGCGCCTGACGTTGCCGCCGCCGCCTAACCCCCGCCACGCCCCCTCGCCCAAACAACTCGCCAGCGGTGCAAGCGAGATGGAGCTATCACGAAGCGATAACGAAGCTAGCCGAGAATGAAACGATCCACGATCGGGCGGTGGAGCACAGAGGAGAACCGAGCGAGGGAGGGCGAGAGCATAGTGGGGCACAGTTATTTGCGCGCGCAGCTCAATCGAGGGTGTGGGGCAATGGGAGTGAAAAGAATGGCAACAGGCAACGGCTTTGTTCACACACATGCACCCGGGGGGCAATGCTTAGCTTTTTCAGTATTTAGTGTTGTTGTTGTTGTTGTTGTTGCCATGACTACCCAACATGCACTGCTGGGGGTGTTGGGTGATTTAGGGCTTGTTGTTGCTGTTATCTCTGCCGCAAAGCTATCGTTATCGATATACAGTGAAGACGCATAATATGTTAGCCAAAGACAAGGTTGGCCCAATTATTCATGGCTAATCTAATTAATCTAATTAGGCAAAGCAGACGGTGTTCTCTCACAGGTGAAGCCTTTTAATTTATTTTTCATAAAAAAAGGTTTGTTAATCTTCCATTTATATGTTTCCTACTTATGGATAAACCAATTTTACTTGGAAAATCATGAATTCATTTTTTAATCCCAACGAAAGATCTTTTATACTGCATTTACCTTTGAAGTTACAAGGATCCGCTTTGAATAGATTTTAACCTGCATTTTCCAGCCCTCCAGGTGGTTTTTAGGCAACGTCTACTGTAATTGTTTTTAGTCCAATGAAAGGCACAGGCCATGACAATGCCTTCTTTGTTACATTTTCGTAACAGCTGCAATGGATAATGCATCTAGAAATCCGCAACAAATTTGCATATGTCTATGTACGCATCTGTGTGCTCGACTTCCGGCTGATGCAAATCTAAGTAATCCTACATTAGCCTACGTGCATACATCAGCAATGCTGGCGGCGTACGTGACACCGTCTAGTGCATGCCGAATATGTTTGCTGGGTTATCGTCCTCGTTTGCTCTCTGCCAATTTGCGTACGAACAAAGGGAAGAGGAAGCGCAGCAGGTAGAGATAGAGAGGGCGGGGGCAGAGGGGTGCAAGTGTGAAACGCATCATGAGAACGACTTTTCGCATGCGTGTGTGTGTGCGAGACTTTTGTGTTTTTGCAGCTGCACCTCTTTTCCTCCTGCCTTCTGTTGTTGCGCATTTATCGACGACTAATACCGGGTGTTAGACACGGTACAGTTCTATGACTGTCTGTGTATGCTTGCAGGTAAGCAGATAAACACTTACCTTAGATAATTTCGCGAAGTTTGTTTTGTAGCTTTTGCGGACGACGAACTATTGCCGCCGCCGGCAGAGGCGTGAGTTGGACGTGCCGGCAAAGCTGTTGTTGCTGGTGCTGCCGCTGATGTTGTTGTTGTTTGGCTGTTAATTAACGCCGCCGCTGCTGCTGCGGACGCCGCGGTCAGCGTGGGCGCCGCCGCTAAATTTGCGGGTGTTGTTGGTGTTGCCGACGGAAAAAAGAGTTTATTCAAAAGGGCCATAATAACATACAGTGTGCGCAATCATTTAATAAACACATCTGGCCAGCCTCCGGTTTTTATTTAATGGAAATCGAAATTCAGAAATCACTTGAGTCACACACACAAACACGCGCGCGCTTTTCGCTTTCCTTGGAATGTGTTGGTGTTGGCTTTTGGCGTTGGAGTGAGCGAGAGGCAATATGCAAGGCGAGACGGAGCTAGGCGTTACCGTTAGTCGAGCGACACACGCGCGCCAGCCAGAGCGGGATGGCGGATGCTGCACAATCAAAACTTTCGCTTTGCACTTTTCTTTTGCACACTGTATTTGCTTCTTTCGATTTTTCTTTTAGATCAGATCCGATCTCTTCCTGTATTGCACATACAGACAGGCACACACACACACTCACTCACTGCTTTTGATTGAGGAAAAAGATGGCTATTTTTGTGTGTTATTCTTGCGATTTGCGGCGGAAGTCTCTGCCGTCCCGTCGACACAGGTTCTTTACCGTTTCACGCCGAAATGAGAACCAAATATCGCTGGCGTCCGCTTTAAAAAGTTTGCAAGAGACGGACCATGATAGCATCAGTAGAAGGTGGTCTCCACGGGAAAAATGAGCTCGCTTAGCCCCTAACAATAACAATGACTACGCGAACGATAGCGGACAACAACGACCGCCTCGACAGCCGACGAGACTGTTTTCACTTGTGTGTGAGCGAGAGAGTGGGAGAGCAAGCGAGCGCGAGGTGGCGAAGAGATCTGCGAGCGAGCGAATGTTTGTGTGTGAGAATAACAGACGTTGGCTCAAAACTTTGGTTTTTTTGCTGCTAATATTTATGACCAACGCGCGAGCTTCTTTTTGGCCAATACACACACACACGATATATATATTTTTTCGTCTTTCGCCTTGTTTGTTGTCAATCAACGCACTTCCCACTTCCTGCCCACCTCTTTTAGCCGTCTTCTCTTTTGCTCAGGGCGCTGAAAGCCCCGCTTGTCCAGTCACTTAATTTAATTGAACACTTTGCGGCTGATGTTTGCTCCCTTTCGAGGTGCTACATTTCGGTTTAAAGGTTGATTTTAACAGTTTCCCGCTGACTGTTTGGCCTTTATTTACAATCACAAACACAAACAACACAAACGCATTTTGCAACGTGAAGTTGGCAGCTGCTGCGCGGGCAGTGTGTGCACAATATTCAGGGGTTGTTTTCAGTGGGTGCACACCGGCATAAATGATTGTGGCGGGTGTTTAAAATTTTTATTTTTTTTAATAAATATATTAAGTATAGCAGTAATCGAAAGTGTATAAATACTTAATTTAGCTATTTATAGTCTTACTTGGTTAATATGTTTCGTAATATATTAGAATTGTAATGAAAAACTTATTTTAAATCCAAGAGAAAACGAGGTTTGAAACGCTGCAATTTGTATATCATTTTGCTGCTTGCATGTCGATTTTTGGGACTCGATTTAGTTAAAAATTATATTCTGATTTAATTTTAATATAATTTAAACAATTACTTTCAAATTGCATAAAAAACGGCAACTTTCCATAAATTTACCAGTAAATTTTATATTTCAAGTTTTTTTTTGCATGTACATTTGCCGATTTACAGTATGGTCCTCAGATTTTCATAAAATTAATGTTAAAATTCAAAAATATTATCATATATCAAAGAAAATAAAAATATATTATATATTATATATATATTAAATTGTATTTCTTTTAATTTCCCAGCGTTTCCCATTTTTACCATATACGATAAACTGCCCGAATTAGCCCGTTCCGACTGAAATATATGCATATATACATAGCAATAAGTAGAGAGACCAAAAATAATGTCTATTAAAAATAATTTACTTTTAAAAACTTTCTTTCGTAATAACATGATTTTTAATTTGGAAATTTCTATTTTGACCAAAATTATAATACCCTGTAAGGATATAATAATGTAGTTTAATAAAAATCGTCGATTTTTAAAAACATTCTTTAGTAATCAATTTAAATTAGACCAGTTAGTAAATTACTTATTAGGCTATTTTAAATATGCGATTAATAAACATATAAAATGTTCCACAAATTTTAAATTTGTATAGTTATTTTTCTTTAAAATGTCCATAACAATAAATTAAACAAAGCTTTGTATATTAATTTAATTTTAAATTGTTGAACTTTATTTTTGTTGGCTTACATATACATACTTCAAAATTTTTAGGCCCACATGCGAAGGAAGCGTGGGAAATTGGTTTCGACATGAATAGAATTCACCGTTTATATAAATTCATACGATCTGGCTTGCGTGTGCTGTCCATTCTCCTCCTTATATCCTCTATATCCTCATTATCTGGTGTAATATTCACTTAACCTTAACTGGAACCGAGCGAAAGTAGAAAACATTCAAATCTTAAACATTAGCGTTAAATATTCGTTCGCCTAGGAATCCGATATTGAAAGGGTTGGTTGTAAGAGATTTTGATCAAATAGAACATACATATACATATTAACCATATATAAATGAGGCGGCTTTGAGCCGCGCCTTGGAGAAGAAGCTTACCATAGTTACTTTCTCATGCTTCTTTTTTTCTTTGTTTCGTGTGTTTTTTAAGTTTTCTTAAATTGTTTCTTTGTTATGTTACTTTCGTTTAACTGGTTGCTTGCATGCGTGCGTTGTGTGTGTTTATGAGTAGCAGAGTGTGGGATTGTGTGTTCTGTGTGTGTTTGGGTGAAAGTGAAAATAAAAGTCATGATTTTTAATCTGAAATTTGGAGCAGCTTTCTCCGATATTGTCCGCCTTAATCCTTGCAGGTGGACGTGTCCATGGGACTGGCCGGCTGGATAAAGGCCGTGGCCGCCGAGTTGGGCGGATTGGTGGGCGTGAATGCCGACAGTGAGGAGTTGCTGCTGCTGCTGACCAAATTGCCGCCGCTGGACGTGTTGTTCAGGCTAATCATATTGTTCATCAGGTTTGATGATGACGAAGAACCACTGGATGTGCCCGTCAGCTGGCCCAGCAAGCCGCCGCCGCCAGCTAGGAAGGTGGCACTGCCGCCGCCCGCAGGTGGCATCGATCCCAAGCTCAAGCGCTCATTGCCGCCGCCCAGATTCGAGAGGAAGCCGCCAGCGGCGTTCCCAGCTGACACTGACGCCGACGATGAGGAGCTGGCGGGACCAATGATACCCAGCAGTGGATTCGTGGTGGTCAGCACGTTGGGTGCGGAAGTGTTTAGGCCCAGCATGGGCGTTGGCAGTGCTGGCTTAATGAAGCGCTCGCTGGCGCGACGATTCTAGCGGAATTATAAGGAAGCCATGGATGAGATTGAGATCAAAGGATTGTGTATACTCCTATACTCACCACTAACTGGCCACAGGCGTAGCAACGGTTCTGGCCCGCCGTGCCCGGGCTGAGGGGACGGCTGCTCGATGGACTGTGGGAGACGGGACTGCTGATGGTGCGCTGCCTCTGGGCACTAGCCGCTGAAGCAGCGGCTGCTGCAGCTGCCGCCGCTGCGGCCGAAGAGCCACCGGCCATGAGACTTTCGTTGTAGAAGCGCTCCTCGTCCATCTCCAACGAGGACTCCGATTCTGAGAGGTGTCGGCAGAGGGCTTCGCGGCGCTCTACCTCCTGCTTGAGTTTTCGCTGCAGACGGGCGTTCTCCTCGCGAATGGACTTCTCCTCCAGCGCATACTGCTGCATCTTGATTGTGGTCTCCTTCTGGGCGGCAGCGAGGTTGGCACGCAAACGCAACACTTCGGAGCGAAGGTTCTGGATGTGAGCGCTTAGGCTGGTGGCAGTGTCGCCGCCATTGGCGTGGGCATTGTTTGTGATGTCGCGCGGGGTGGTCGGATCGGAGACGGGCTGATCCAGCTTGATCTGCAGTGACCGCTTCTCGGTCTCCAGCTTATCCATGCGCTTCCACAGCTTGTTCACCAGGGCCTCCTGCTCCTGCTCCAGTGTGTTCTCCAGCTCGACCATTTCACGGCGCAACTGCTCGAGGTTCGTCTGCTTGTTGTCCGTCTCCGCCTGCAGCTTCTCGATCTTGCGCATCAGTTTGTTCACGAGGCACTCCTGCTCCTGCTCGAGGGTCTGCTCTAGCTTGCATTTCTCCTGGCGTAGCTGGTCCAGCTTACGGGAGAGATCATTGGTTAGGCACTCTTCCTCACGCTCGTAGTGATGTGCCAGAGTCTCCTTCTCCTTTTTCAGGGCCTGGATTTTCTTTAACAGAGTGTTCGAGATGTACTCCTCCTCCTGCTCGGCTTTGGCTTGCTGTGGAGTTAAGGTACAATTAAATAACCGATCTTGTTATTTTCTTTCAAGGGATATAAGTTTTACTAACAATAATGACCGAAGCCTGTTTGAGGCAGCGATTCTCCTCTTGCACCACCTTGCACTTGGTCTTGAAAGTGTCCAGCTCAGCTTTCAGAACTCTGTAAAAATATAGAATTGAGTTAGCAAGCAGACTGCGGAGCTAGAAGCTATATTACTCACTTGTTTTGCTGGGTGAGCGACTCGATCCGCTTCTGGAGCTGCTCTCGAGACACTGGGCTTGGTGGCAGCATGGTTCCGCCATCCAGCGAGCTCTCCGACTCACAAGGACTCTCCATGTCTGCAAAATGAAGGGTAAATGACATTTTTTAAGCATATATTACAGGGAACAATGTATGCAAGTCCGCTGAGTATACATATATGTATATATAATGTGTATATATGATATGTGGTGTCTGTTCTTTATTGTTTTATTCGGCGCATTCGTTGGCGAACAAAGAATAAAGAACGAAATCGGACTGTGGCGCTGTGGTTTTGGCCCTGAACAGATAGAAACGTTTAACCTTCAGCTGCGAGGTGCCTTCTTCATCTGCCACTGATGCATCTGATGGCTTGATGCAATTTTTTCGGAAATCAATAGAAGGGCAAGGACGGTGGCAGCAGAAGACCTGAAAACAGGCAGGCACCACCCCCCCAGTGGGTCATCCTCCCAGCTGCCGCCTGTCCCCTACTTGGCCTCCTTTACTGCATGGAAGCCGGTCGAAAATCTCGGCTGTGACTTTCCTTTCCGGATTTTCATGGTTTCACCTTTAGTTACCTGGCTTTTGTGTTGCTTCGTCGCCTTAAAAGTCTTTTGCCTTCCGTCTCCTCCTCTCCTCCTTCCTTCGGCTTTGCCCTGTCCCTCTCCCACTCTCCCGCTGCTCCTCTCCTTCACCGACTCTGTCTCACACACTGCGTGCCAGGGCGCTGAGGCTTTTCTTGCTTTTCACGCTTTCCCCCAACGCTGCGATGCGTGGATGGAACCTATGCAAAACGTATGATTTCTGCGTCTGCTCAGAGCCTGCCGCCGCGTCTATGAAGCATTTTGCGCGACCCGATCCAATAAAATTAATATCAAATTGCGAAAAATTGCTTCCACAGTGCAGAAATGTGACCGTAAATGGGGCGAAATACCGAAAAAGCGCTCGCACAGAAACGCCGCTAGCTGCTCCTTGGCTGGTGATGACAACTAGGAAAATACTGCTAGAGGTGGGAACGTGCCTGGGAGAAGAGTGACTCACTTTGGTATTAATTATCACAAAATATGTGTATTTACCTTTTTAAGTATACTAATTTATATAATTTATAATATATAAGTTTAAAAAAAGGGTTTAGTGGCTGATAATTTCTGTTTGATCAAAGTATTCTATTGTGACATTATTAGCGAAGAAGTTGAAATAATACATTGAAATTAATGGAAGCTATTAATTATTTAAATACTTCAATGGCTAAATGATTAAGTGACTCAAAATATGGGCAACTCGAAGGAGCCGTTCTATATTTCGTTATTCAGTGACTCCGAGGTTCGGCTAAAAGACTGAAAAGACAGTCTGGAGTTTAATCTTAATCTTAATTTTATTTTGTTATGCCACAAAATAGTACATAACATAAAATATACATTATAAATTTTTATTTATATTTGCAATGAAAGAGGGAAGTAACTTATCTTAATTATTTGTTAAATATTCATAAAGCAAGAAATAAATTCGGGAAGGCGAATGTTTATATACCCTTGCAGTTTGCAATTGAATTAAAGAATTATAACTATATATTATCGGATTACAATTATAACTACGCTCTATTTTACATTTATTGATATTTTTATACGACAATGTTTTCGACAAATCAATGTTTAAAAACTGCATAACTGAGCCAAAAAAGAATTTATTTTAATTTGGAAAGCTTTCTATGTTAGTAAGTTTAATTAGTTTTTATTGGTTTAAAAAATATGAACACTAAAATTAAAATTTGTTTTTAATTTAAAATGTTATCAATTTGTTAAAAATTTAGTTTTACATCTTACAAAATGAAAAAAAATAAAATATAAAAAAAATCGTTTCTGCTCTAGATCGGCTGTTGGTGCTGGTCAAGAATATTTAGGGTCGAAAATGACTCCTTTACAGTGTCACAAGCTTCTGACTAAAATTTTAATACCCTTCAACTTTATAAAAACACAGGTAATCCTCTAGCTTAATGTGAAAATATATATTTAATGATTATTATAATTTATTTGGCATTTTAAAATTCCTTTTAAAATTCAGTATTATTGCTTTATTACAAATTGTGCTAGTATTTTCAAACCGTAGAAGCGCGGTCACATTGTCCAACACGTGCGTAAACAGCAAAGCGGGAAAAATAGTTTTGATAATTTTAGCACTTTAAGCTTTATAACGATGGCCGACGATGCCGGCCAGGACAAACGGAAGCAGCACCGGGCCCGCCAGTCCGGTGTGAAGGCGGACAAGAAGAAGGAGAAGGTTAAAAAGAACTCAAATCAAAAGGAACCGGAGTTAACCGCGCGACAACGGAATCCCAAGGCATTTGCCATTAATTCGGCACAGCGGGCGGAGAGAAACTTTCGGCGCAAGGAGGATCTTACGGCCAAGAAGCAGCACATTCCGGTGGTAGATCAAACACCGGATGAACCCCCACCGGTGCTCATTGCCGTGGTGGGTCCGCCCAAGGTGGGCAAGACCACATTGATCAAGAACCTGATTAAGAGCTTCACCCGCACAAATGTGACGGATATAAAGGGTCCCATCACCATAGTGACGTCGAAGAAGCGTCGGATCACGTTGCTGGAGTGCAACAACGACGTGAACTCTATGATCGATGTGGCCAAATGCGCGGATCTGGTTTTGCTGCTCTGCGACGCAAGCTATGGCTTTGAAATGGAGATATTCGAGTTCCTCAACATCTGCCAGGTGCACGGTATGCCCAAGATTATGGGCGTGCTCACCCACCTGGACATGATCAAGAACCCCAAGCAGCTGCGGAAGCGCAAGAAGGAGTTGAAGCATCGCTTTTGGACGGAAGTCTACGATGGCGCTAAGCTATTTTACCTATCCGGCCTCCTGCACGGCGAGTATTTGCGCAATGAGGTCAAGAACCTCGGGCGATTCATCTCCGTAATGAAGTTTCGTCCGCTGCAGTGGCGCGGTGCACATAGTTATCTCCTTGTGGATCGAGTGGAGGATGTCACGAACACAGATCGTGTGCGCCGCGATCCGAAATGCGATCGTGAGGTCGTTCTGTACGGCTACGTACGCGGTGTGGCTCTCAAGCAGGAGCATATGGTGCATATCGCCGGGTTGGGCGATGCCCGCATCGATGAGTTAAGCGCTATTCCCGATCCCTGCCCATTGCCAGGCACCGAAAAGAAGCGAAGTCTGCTGGAGAAAGAGCGCTTGCTGTATGCTCCGATGTCCGGAGTTGGTGGCATTGTCTACGACAAGGATGCAGTGTACATCGAGCTGCAGGGCTCTCACTCGCACAAGGAGCAGGAGCAGAGTGCGGAGGCTGCTGAGCAGGCAGAACTCGTTAGCAAGCTGATCGACAAAAAGGCCACCATTGACGAGCAGATGGAGCAGCAGGAATTCCGTCTTTTCTCCGATGCCCAGCCCATCATGTCGAAGGACTTCCACAACGACATTGACGAAGATGAGGCGGAGGATGAAAGCAGCGACGATGATGACGAAGATGAAGAGGGCGAGGATTCTGGTCTGGAAGCTGCTGGCAGTGAGGAGGAACAGGACGAGTTTGATGCGGACGATTGGCGTGGCGAAAACAGCGAGCCTGAGGAGGATGCTGACGACTCTGATGCCGCCTCTTCTGGCGACGAGGAGTACCAGAGTCTAGGAGGCGTTAGAACCGGCAATGACTCCGATTCGGACGATGAAGAGGCCCGTGTTATGGCCAGCAATATGAGCTGGAAAACGAACCTTGCCCAAAAGGCACGCGATGCCTTCCTGCAGCGTCACTCGGAGTCTAAGAACCTGATGCGCCTCGTCTACGGCGTCTACAATCAAAATGAACGGAGCCGCCAGGAGGCAGAAGGTGGAGAAGACGCCGAAGACTCCGAGGAGGAATTGGGCGGACTCTTCCGAGTGGCAGCCAAGAAGCAAAGCCAGCGGCAGAAGGACAGGGACATCCAGGATAAGGATGAGCGTTGCTTTTTCGAGTACCAGGGTGGTAAGTCGGTTTGTTTGATATTTCTTAGGGCTTATAACTGAAATTTAACCCCTTCCAGATGCCACCCGCGATTGGCTGTCGGAGGAAAACAAGGCACTAATCAAGAACTGCTTCGTGACCGGCAAGTGGAAGGCCAGCGAAGATGCCGAGAATCTGCTCAAGATGGACGACATGAGTGATGCGGAGAGTGAGGTTTACGGTGACTTTGAGGACCTCGAGACGGGCGAGCAGCACAGCGGCAAACCCAAGGCAGAAGGCGAAGGAGAATCCGATGAGGACGGTGCAAAGCCTGGGGAATCTGCAGGAGCTACCAAGCGTAAAATGACTCGCGTGGAAGAGGAGAACCTCACAAAGGCCGAGTTAATGGCAAAGAAGCTAAAGCTTAAGGCCAAATTCGATGCGGAATACGACAACAGTGGCGAAGGTAAGGGAGAAGAGGACAATGGTCGCATAACCGGAGATCATTCCTTCTACGAGGACCTCAAGGCGGAGGCTCAGCGCCAGAGTGAGCTGAACAAGAGCGAGTTTGCCCATTTGGACAACGAGTTTCGCATCCAGATCGAGGGCTACCGGCCGGGGCTTTATGTACGCCTGGGATTCAAGCAGCTGCCTGCCGAGTTTGTGGAGAATTTCGATGCCAGCTATCCTGTGCTGGTCGGTGCCTTAAACATGACCGAGGAGAATGTGGGCTACGTCAACTGCAAGGTGAAGAAGCATCGCTGGTACAAGAAGATTCTCAAAACGGGCGATCCCCTTATTGTTTCGATGGGCTGGCGCCGCTTCCAAACGGTGGCAATATTCGCAAAAGTGGAGGACAACTTCCGGCAGCGCTACCTCAAGTACACGCCCAACCACGTAACCTGCAGCATGACCTTCTGGGGCCCGATCACTCCTCAGAATACGGGTTTCCTAGCTCTGCAGACGGTGCGCCAGGATCAGGAGGAGATGCAAAGGCTGGGCTTCCGGATAGCAGCCACGGGCTGCGTCACCGAACTTGACAAATCCTCGCAGATCATGAAAAAGCTTAAGCTGGTGGGACATCCCTTTAAGATCTACAAGAAGACGGCCTTCATCAAGGACATGTTCAACTCGTCGCTGGAAGTGGCCAAGTTTGAGGGAGCCAAGATAAAGACGGTGTCCGGCATCCGCGGCCAGATCAAGAAGTCTCACCACACGCCTGAGGGCTCCTATCGTGCCACCTTTGAGGACAAGATCCTGCTCAGCGACATCGTCTTTTGCCGCACCTGGTTCCGTGTGGAAGTTCCCCGATTCTATGCACCCATCACATCGCTCCTCCTGCCGCCCGACCAGAAGAGCCAGTGGCAGGGCATGAAGACGCTGGGCCAGTTGAAGCGAGAGCGGGCCATGCAGAATGCCGCCCAGCCAGATAGCATGTACACGGAGATCGTACGCAAGGAGAAGATCTTCCGGCCGCTGGCCATACCCAAAGCCCTGCAACGGGCACTGCCCTACAAGGACAAGCCCAAGCTGGGGCCCGAGAATCCCAAGGCGGCACTGGAACGCGTAGCTGTGATCAACTCGCCGTACGAACAGAAAGTGGCCAAGATGATGAAGATGATCACGACGAACTTCAGGGACAAGCGCAATCGCGAACGCCTGGAGACGAAGAAGCGTATCAAAAACTATCGGGAGAAGAAGAGCGAGAAGATGGCGTCCAAGGAGCGGCGCCAGAAGGAGCTGCGCAAGAAGGTGTCGCGGGCCATCAGCAAGATGCGGGGAAAGCAGTCAGCCTAGGATTGTGTTGTGTTTTCTGAGAAGGTGAGACCCCCGAAAGGTTGTTGATGGAGGCTTGTTGGATATTTTGATGTATAGAAAATAGGTATAAAGAAAATAAATAAATTTTAAATTTCAGAAATGAAGAAGATGTCCCAAAAACCCAATAATTAACAACCGAAATTTTGATACATTTCAATTGGAATTTACTCAACGCCTGCACTTCCGACGCTGGACCAGCTACAAAAATCGGTGGCAAGCGTTCCGGCACCGTTCGCTGCAGCTGCTCTAGCAGGGCCGGAAGAGCCGGTTTCAGTTTTTTGAAAATATACGGATAACGCAACATAGCTTAGGGACTAACTTGAACTGGACATTATTGTGGGAACTAACGTAGTGTGCTGCCCTAGTCCTGGCTCTTGTTGTCGTCGATCGTCTTCAAAGCGGCCAAGAGGGCATGCTTGCGACTGCCGGTCATGTGACTGCTGGTAGCCGCTCCGCTGGCAATGCTGTTTCGCTTCTTGGACGCCGGATCGTCGCGCATATTGCTGTTGCTCGCCTGGCGGCAGAACGTCTTCAGGAAGCTCTCGCGCTCCTTGTAGTCATCGGAGATCTGCTTGCGCAGGCTGGACATGTTCTCCTTGAGGCGTGGAGCCCGAATACCGTTGTCCTGGGAGTGCAAAGAAGGAAGATGCGGAAATTGGAAGTGTACATTATCAAGAAAATGTCCAGGGCCTCGAGGACCTTACCTCTTCATCGCTGCGCTGCGTGTTCTGGCTGTCCGTCTCTTCGTCCTCTTCCTGCGCCTCTTCCAGCAGATAGCCCTCGCTGCTCTTGGTGTCCAGGTAGGCGGAATACTTTACCAGGGTGGCATCGTTGGCATCGCTGTTCTCCTCGGGATCATCTGAACCCGGGTCGCACATCTTGGACATAAGGCCGTAGGCATCCGTCTCGTCCTCATCCTCGCCGGCAGGCTCGTAGTCATCCTCGTAGTCGTAATCAAGGGACTTGAGCGACGTCTGCTTGGACTTGCCCTCGGTGGAAGGTATCTTAGACAGGCCACCCGAATCGCGACGCTTGCTGGGAGGAATACTCTCCGTCTTGACAGCAGCAACTACGCGTTGTCTTGTATTGCCATTCTTTCCAGTGGTGGCACTCGCCAGTGGCGTTTTCCCCTGCGCCGATAGCACTTGGCTCAGGGTGGAGCGGCTCTGACTGGGGGCCATCTTTGCCTTGTTGTTGGCCGGCGGCAAGGTAAGCTTTCCGCCACGCCCACCACCCGTCTGTCGCTCCTGCTGCGGAGTCGGCGGAGTGCACGGTGCACTCTTGTCCTCTGCCTCATCCTTCTCGAAGTCAAAGTACGTGTCCGACTCCAGCACATCCGTCAAGGCGTTGAACTCCATCTGGCTGTTCTTCTCGATCGCCTTGTCCAGCATCTCCAGGGACTTCTCCAGCTTGTCGATCTTGTCAGGCTCCCCATTTACGCCGCTCAGCTTGGTGCGACGCCCGGAGGACAAGGGATTCACTTTGTCGGTGCCGAGCTGTCTCGGGATATGATTCCTTATTTAGTTCCTGTTCAATTTATGCTTCCTTTTGTACTCACAGTGTATTCCTCCAGCTTGCGATAGCCGCTAATCTCCAGCTTGGACTTTTCCAGCTTCAGCATCACTTCCTTGCACTTCTTCTGCTCGTTGAGAAGCTGCTGGCGGAAGTTCTTGGACTCCAGCTGCACCTTTCGAGCCATCAGCTTCATGTCATTGTCCTTGTCCTCGAGGCGCTGCTCCAAGGATCGTAGCTTTTCCTGCAGCTTCTGGCGCTCGTCAAGGTTCCTGGGTAAACAAAGATCAAAAATAGTTTTAGTAGAGCATTTAAAATAAAATAAAATTACACAATTAAAATGTAATTTATAAAATAAGCTTATAAATACTACACTTAAAATCCTAATTGATCAAAAGACATACTTATCCTTGTTGAGCTGGCTGTAGTGCTTGTTCTGATCGCTTAGCGACAGGATAATGGCCTCCTTCTGCTTGAGCTTCTGCTCCATATCCTTGTTGATCGCCTGGAGATTGCGGTACTTGGTCTGCCAGACGCGCAGCTCCTCGGCGTGCGAGTGCAGCAACTGGGGCAACTCCGCGTTGTTGGACTCGTACTTGTTTAGCGCCGACGACTGACGGTTGTGGAGCGTACGGAGCATCCGGTTCTCGTGCGCCAAATTCGCTATTTCCGCCTGGGCATCGGCCAGTTGGTTCTGGAAGGTCTTGGCCCGCAGATTCCTCGCGGACATGACACGCTGATGTATCTCACTGTGGTTCTGAGCCGAGGCCACCATTGCTGGCTGCCGGAGGCTGCCGTTGCTGGAACCCTTCATGCCACTGCGATGCTGTGGAGGTGGCTGCTTCCGCTGATAGATCAAGCTGGCCGATTCCCGGGAGCTGGCCGAGAACAGGCTCTCACAGCTTTTGGCTGACGCTCTGTGGGGGGTAGTTGGAGGGAAAAAAGGTGGGTTTTGGTGGTGGGCTCCCAGAACTGGAGGAGGGTCCTCTACACTCACGCCATCTGACTTTTTGCACTCAAGCGAAGTACTGCCGAGCTAAAGGACGTTGCCGGCTTGCGCGGCGATACCATCTAAGATCCGGCTCGGGCTCCGGAAGATTTAAGGATTGCTCCACAAAGGCTATACAATTTTTCAGAGCCTTATCGGGTTTTTTAGAGTGTAAGGTAGAAAATCGGAAGAGTTAGCCGGTGCGAGGCGATGCCGATGTTAAAATACTACTGAAAATCCAGTGTCTGCTGCTGCTTTGGTTACCACGTTTGATGTTTGTTTATTGTTTGCTCCGCCGCTTGCTGCGTTGTTGGGGTTCAGTTTGGACTCCAGTCCTGGGGCCGGACCAGTAACTGGTTGCCATGGAGCCGTCGATAGCTCCGTCTATCGAATGGGGGAGTTCTCAGGGAAATCCCACGAAAAGGGGCTTATGCGTTTCAAAAGAAGTTATAAAATGGGCTCTTAAATAGTTCTAGGTGATATTAGTCTTTACGTTCCAATAATAACTCCTGATATCTCGAAACTGAACAATAAAGTCTAAATATTGTTTCGCTTGCAAGTGTTTATTATCTATGCATTTAAGATTAATAGAAAATGTTGATTAAAACATTGAAATGCAAATTATTTGCTCTAAAATAATATTAAATATGGATTATTATCAAGTTGAAAGAAGTCTTAACTTTCTTTTGTGCATAAATAAGTAAGTAAAAGATAAGTTATAATTAAGCTTGCTCAGTGACAGTGGCCTTCATCTTCTGGTACTTGATGCGATAGGTTCCTTCCGGATCGTAGATCTTCTCCAGTCGCTCCCAGTCCATCGGACGATTGTCAATGAGATGGTTTGTTACCTTCTCTGCTCCGAGACGCTGCTTCTCCGTACATTTGGTGCATTCGGTCATAATGGCATCGGGTAGGATTTCTACAATACAATTTTGTAGCATTTTTTAAATTTAAACTCTTTGCTAAACTTACCCTTTAGCATTCTGCCATCGGGCGTGCAGGGACCAGTGCCCTCCAAACACTTGATATAGTTGTTTAGCAGTCGTTCCTGGTTCAGGATCTCATCCAGGTCCACGTTGTCGAACTTGTTGTCGTAGGGCGCCTCTACCATCGGCGCTGATGAGGTGGCCGGTGGATGGGGCAGTCCTTCCACGCGACAGAGCACCGTGCACATCACTGCCAAGGCTAAGGATGCGTTCCACATGGCCAAACGGAGGCTGGTGCGTCCCATTTTCAAGTATGATCGTATCTGTTAATACCTTCACTCACCTGCGCTTTTATAGGTGAAATTACCGCCCTGCGTGCCTCAGTTCAATTTGACTAATGCCCAATTGGACTCAAATTAAGACAATTTAATTTGATTACCATAAAAGTCCATGGGGTTAGCAGGCAAACGCAGTCGCAATGCAATCGATTTTATTATATTTTTTATTTTATTTCCTTTTTTGTTAACAAGGTATTTTAAGCAAGTTAAAAAAGGGCTTCCTATATTTACAAAAATAAAAATTATACCTAAAACTATTAAAAATAAAGTGGTATATAATATCTTTTATATTACTGTTTAACTCAGATAATATATTAAGAAGGATAAGCAATAAAGGTTCTTAGACATTACGTTTAGATAATTAAGCCGCGAGCTGTTCTTTGTTGGGTTTTATTAGAATACCAGCATATAGTACTTTATATTATATGTATATATTTATTTAATATTAGAAAAATTAAAAATTTTATGAATTTTTGACAATTTAAATAATGTTTCCAAATTATACAACTTTTAACAAAGCAGTTCATTTTTGTCCTATTTTTCCAATGCTTTATTTATTATTGATTCAGATTTTAAGTGCAAATCGAAAAATGTAAATGATTTTTGGGAATCATTTTTAGTCTTCGTATATTTCAAAGAAAACTTAATGTGTATTTCTTCATATAATAAATCTATCGTATTATATTATACTTTTTGTTTGTACCAAAGGGTTTTATCTATCATAACTGAGTCAAAAATGCAATAATGTTGATTCGAAAGTCTTTTTGTGCTAGTTTTCATAGGGTTAACAAATCTGCATACTGAGTTTAAAAATTAACAAAATATATATTTTTATCCAATTTTCAAAGCATTAAGCTTTCAAGAATAAGCAACCTATTTTATTGTTCTCTAATAGCAATGTTTACACATAGTTAAGTTTACTTCTAACTTTATATTTACCGGGGAATTACTTTTTTCAAAAAAATGCGCTTAATTATTTAGTGCTGCCATATTATTCGGCAGGTCTGCTAGCCCGGTACCTGTTAGTAGCACGTTCAGAACGAGTTGGCAGGCCGCGAGATGCTGAGGCGCTTTCTTTTTCAATGAGTTTTCTTTAATTGCTCCATTTACGCAAGTAACCAAAATCGATGCAATTGCCCACATCCGGAAGCATTGCGGCCTAGGCAACGCGTCCGCCACCCAGTGACTGCCCGTGGATTGGGTAATCGTGCGGGAAATGCCAAAAAGGCGACCATCTGTGCGGCGATCTCGATTTCTCGAACGTTTCGCGACGTGGGCGCCCCCGCCCCCAAGACCAAGGACGACCTAGAAACGCCCAGACAGCACCGATAATCTAGCACAGGTGACATCAGTCCGGGAAAAGCACATCACCATGATCCACGTCGGGGAGAATTCGTGGAATCTGAGGATCTTCATCACGGATCTGGCGCTGGAGCGAACGATGCGCGTGCGCGGTGACCAGCACATCGGTGGGATTATGCTGCAGCTGGTGGATCCGGAGAATCCCAAGGACTGGTCCGACCATGCGCTGTGGTGGCCAGCCAGAAACGTTTGGCTAAACAGGACGCGCCTAACGCTGGACCAGTGCGGCGTCCAGGCCGACAGCCTGCTGCACTTCACGCCCATGCACAAGATACTGCGAGTGCAGTTACCGGATCTGCGGTATCTGGACTGTCGCGTGGACTACTCCGTGAAGACCTTTGCGGCTGTGGTAAATCTGTGCAAACAGCTGGACATTCGCTATCCGGAGGAGCTGTCGCTGTGCAAGCCACTGGAGGCCGAGCACCTGAAGCGAAATTTTGCCCAGCTGCCGCACCAAAAGCGCGTGGCCATCGCCGAGCCGGATGGCACCAGCTATCTGCAGCCCGCGGCCGATACCAACTCGTTTGTGCCCATTAGTGCCGCCTTTCACGGTGAAGGCGGCGGTAGCACTGGAAGCCTGGACAAGCCGTCAGCGCCGGGATCCTTTTTCTGCGCTCCGCTGTCGCCGCACAATCACAGCAGGGGACGCTCGCCCATGCCATCGGCTTCGCCCTCGCCGGGAACATGGAAGCAGAGCCAGATAGGTTACGCCACCTACGACTCGTCGTCATCGAGCCTGGGTGACTTTCAGGAGAATCTGGCCAGCTCGCCGCCCACGCCAAGCTCGGATGTCCGAGCGCAGCAGCTGCGTCCCAAGTCACTGGTGGAGAAGGCGCGCCTAAATGTCGGCTGGCTAGACTCTTCGCTGTCCATAATGGAGCAGGGCATCCGGGAGTACGACACGCTGTGCCTGCGCTTCAAGTACTTTACCTTCTTTGACCTGAATCCCCGGTGCGACCAGGTGCGCATCAACCAGCTGTACGAGCAGGCAAAGTGGAGTGTCCTTAACGAGGAGCTGGACTGCACCGAAGAGGAGAGCCTCATGTTCGCCGCCTTGCAGTTCCAGGTTAACCATTACATGGACTCTACGCCCACGAGCGGTGGAGCCGTTGATTCGGGCATTGAGACGTCCAGCCAGGAGAACGACAACGATGACGAGATCGATTCGGCGCTAAAGGAGCTGCAGATCACACTGGAGGGACCAAATGGCGGAGATTCGGTGAATATCACGCGCATTCCGGAACTCTCCGACTACCTGCGCTACCTGAAGCCGCAGAGGTTCACGTTGCGCGGCTACAAGCGTTACTACTTCACCTACCGGGATCTGCACTTGCACCTGTTCAAGAACGCCGAGGAGTCGCGACGCGTGGCTCCGGTTGTCAGCATCAATTTGAAGGGTTGCGAGGTGACCCCCGATGTAAACCTGTCGCAGGGAAAGTACGCTATTCGGCTGGAGGTCTCGCCAGAGGGCGGCCACGGAACTAACAGCGAGGTGTGGATACGCTGCGAGAATGAACAGCAGTACGCCAAGTGGATGGCTGCCTGTCGACTGGCGGCCAAGGGACGATCCCTGGCGGATAGCTCGTACGAGAGCGAAGTCGATGGGATCCTGTCACTACTGCAAATGCAGCGACCAGTGCATGGAGTCCACTTGAATATCGATCCGCGGTCCGTGGAAGCCGGAGACTACCTATCGCCCAAGACCCTGCGTCGGCTGTCCAACAAGGCGGTGCAGCGGATCCTGGAGGCACATGCCAACGTCCGAGAGCTGAATCCCTTGGACTCCAAACTGAAGTACATTCAGGCCTGGCAGTCCCTGCCCGACTTTGGCGTCACACTGTTCATCATCAAGTTCGATGGGCACCGTAAGGAGGAGTTGCTGGGAGTGGCCCATAATCGGATCATGCGTATGGACCTGGGCTCCGGGGATCACATCAAGACCTGGCGGTATAACACGATGAAGGCGTGGAATGTTAACTGGAACATCAAGTGCATGATGATCCAGTTCGAGGACGAGAACGTGGTCTTCTCGTGCCATTCGGCCGACTGCAAGGTGGTGCACGAGTTTATCGGCGGCTACATCTTCATGTCGATGCGATCCAAGGACAACAACCAGGTCCTCAACGAGGAGCTCTTCCACAAGCTGACGGGCGGTTGGTCCTAGTAGCTATTTTATTCGAATTTTATCGTTTCACCTGCTCGTTCGTTCGAAGGATGAAGCCAATGTTTTATATATATATATATCTTGTTGACCTGACCAGTGGCCTCGAACCGCGCTAACCAACTGATGGACTCACAACTTCAATGCAATCTCGTGTTTTCACGTTCAGCCTACCACTTAATTCGTTGTAAACTAATCTTGTTGATGATTTTTAACCGCGAGAATCGCTTGCCAAAGGCCTTTTTGCCTGCCTAACTCTAAAACAGACTTAACCGTGGCCTTAGCAATGTTTATGTATGACTAACTTTTAGGGATACAATAAATAAATATGCCTTACAATATGAGAAACGTTTCCATGGGTCACGGATCTGAAAAGAACGTATGGCGTGATTGTTGTAGACACTGGAAAGATAGCTACTGTTCTTGGTAAGACACTTTCTGATAATGATCAATATCAGTAACACTTAGTAACTGTTATTATTATTACAATCATATAATCGTTTACTTCAACGTGCGTTCACAAATATAATACTGTGGATATGTGCAATCTAAATCGTTCATCAGACGTGAAGGACCATGTCCAAAGTTGTCGCAATGTTCTATCCCATTTCTGTTGTTAGGCTCTCCGGGATGCCAAAGGTCTGAAGCAACTGGCTTCCCACTTGGGAACCAAACGTGACCTGGAGTAAGTAAATCGTTTCCAGAAGTCCAGTAGGGGTTGGTGTCTTTTTGACTGTCCAGGTAAGTATTGATAGCTTTGACTTTTTCTGTAGTCTCCAGCGATATCAAGTTGTAACCCATTCCTTCGCAGATTTTACGGGCTCCAAACCAATGTATTGGTACTTTATTCTCAATGAAATACAGTGTATTGCCCAAAAGAACCTGGCTAGCCTTTACCATATTCACAGATTTGGGAGCAACTAGAGAAATATCAATAATACAATGTAAATTAAAGGACAACTTTAAAATTATAATGATCGATAGAGGATCTTACCATCTGGTACTTCGCTCCCTGCTGATATATAAATCAGTCCCAGGATGACCGAGAGTGTTCCACACTGTGTAACCATTTTGTAAATACTGTTTTAAATCCTTTTAAATTTTTCGCTTTTATACCATAGTTTGATCACGACGTGTTGCAATGTAGTTAGGTATAGAATTGTATCTATCCCCTTATCAGGTGACAGCCCTATTATAACAGATTATTTTGTCATCTAAACGCTATTTTCGCCTAGCTTGATACGTAATATGTTATCATTTACTATAACTTATCAATCTGGATTGTAAATTGTAGAGTAAGCTTTCCTAGAATGTACACTTTTCTAACTAGTTTCTTTGTTATCCTAAAACCATCTGGTTCTGAACACAAATCCGTGATACAGAATAGTGCACTTCTCAATGAAATTAGCAATTAAAATTAATCAGATACATGTAATCAAAATCTACTTAGACTTAAGTTTAGTGTCACATCACCATTCAAACCTCCACATAACATATTCCAAAAACATTAAAAAAAATAACAATAACAATTTTAAACATACACAAAAACACTGACAAATGACTACTAAACGACCCCGTGATGCGGACTTCTTCAAACACAAGAAGCTACTGCGGGTCCGGTTCAAGAAACTGGTCCGCGCGGTCATCATGAACCAGGCATGGCTCTCCTACTCCGAGGAGCAGGGCATCTCCATGAACGTGAAGAAGAACGTGGCGTTGTTCCGGCAAAAGCGCAAGCCAGGCATGCTAACCATGGCCGTATGCCGGAATCTATATACCAATACTATCGATCAGAATATAATCAAACATATATATTTCAGGAGAAGGCCCTAATGCGATCAAATCCCCAATTAAGGACTATAGAGGATCGAAAGAAACTTTGCCTGCTTATAGCAGGGTTGGAATGCTTCTCCAGAATTCCCCCGGTAATAGGTTTTGGTTTTCTTTTTTCTCTTTAAAAGTTACCTGTACTTTGTTTAAACATTTAGAAAATTCGTGCCCGCATGACCCCGGTCCTCGAGTTTATGTACATCAATGAATCGCGAGTGATTATCTCGGAGGGCGACATGCCCATTACCGTCTATTTTATACTGAACGGCGAGGTCGAAATGAGAAAGAACGTCTACAATAAGGCACGTTTCTATATTGACTACCGTTTGAGACCTGTAGAAGTATAGTTAATATTATATATATTTACTTTCCAGACTACAAAAGAGTGGACTGAAGTAACAGAGGCAATATTCGGTCCTGGTGACTGTTTCGGGGATGTCGAGATGACTGAGGCCTGTCCCAGAATGAACACCTATACAGCCTTGAGTAAGAAATTATAGACTAGAATTTTTAAGCTTAAATTTTGAACTTGCAAAAAAAAAAAACTGCAAAGGAAATATTGCTATTTAGGCAAGAATATATAATAGTATTCGAAAATGGTTACCGATGAATATTGATTTAATCACTTTATGCACTTTCTAGCTTTATTTTTTTCAATTAAACCTTATCTTTGAATTATTTTATTAATTTTTAGCTGGCTGCGAATTTCTTGCTATCTACGAATTGGATTACGACAGAATATTAAAGCCTTTTATGTTGAAGCAATGGAACGAAAAAAAGATGGCAATTAAGTCCTTTGACTACTTTGATTTCTTCACCCCGGAACAGGTCTGTCTTTTTAATAGGAAGTCCTTAAATACATAACAGATTTTCAGATCGTTCTCGCCTGCAAGTATGGCTATCTGGCCCAGTTCGAACCGTTGGAAACCATTTACTTGGGCGAAACCGGCTCCCTGAGCTACGCTAACTTCGTCCTCAGTGGCGAGTGCGTCATTTTGCAGTGCCTGAATATGAAAGTAGAGTATATCAAATATATATATATATATTAAATATCTCGAAATTCTTTTAGGTCGCCAAGAAGGACGGGGAGCCCACATTCGAGCTGACCCCCATTGAGGCGGACGCGGGGGGGCTATCCATGTTTAAGTCGATGGACATACACAGCCGCATGAAGTTTCCGGACATAGCGGACCTTTTGGCCTCGTCATCCTCCTCCTCCTCCTCCGAAAAGAGTCTCGGGAAGAAAAAGAAGCAGACGGTATTAGCCTGCATTATCCTACTCAATTTTCTATTAACTCTTAGCCCGTTTCCGACCATACAGATGCGCAACATGAATCTGCAAGATATAGAAAAGTTCTGCGGAATCGGTAATGCAACGCTCAAGCGAAAGGCACGGGAGAAGCGACCATTAACTGCAGCTGCCCAGGCGAGAAAAACGATGAAGATAGAGAGCCTGCGAAGAGGCACACCCTTCCAACTACATGTCCCGGGCAGCGATTCCGAGGAGGAAGAGCCGGACCTTGATTTCTATGATGAAGACATGTCCTATATGTCCTCCACTCCCTCCTCGTACGAGCTGGTCCTTGAGCCAAATATGGTGCAACTGCAGTTGGGTCAACCTGCCGAAAGTGAAGAGATGCGGAAAAGCAAGTCAAGGTCTTCCTCAGAAATTTTCAGTGCTACGTCCGTGAAGAGCGACGAAGTTCACAGCTTGTCGTCAGCACACTCTGTAAGTTCTGGGAAATGACATTACAATTTAAAGACTAAAAAAGTTTTTAATAGTCTTACAAGGATCCTATCGAGACGCACTTCATAGACGTGGGCTCCCTATCATATGGCAGCATCTTTGGTCTGGGGGAAAAAATGGAACATCGTGTGATTATGGCGCGGACTGTAGTACAGTGCCTACTTCTGCCGCGCTATTGGCTGCTAAATGAGGACCAGAATCCGGGCAATATATGGCACCGGCGCCGGTTCTACTTCGAATGCAATGTACCGTCACGTCAGGATCTGTTCACCAACTTCCTGAAGACACGGAAATGGAACACGTTCAGGCACGACTATATCCAGAGTCTGCTGGATGAAAAGACGAAGGCCCACGTCTCTAAGGAGGAAGATATACCGATTATGTGTCGCATTGTGGAGACTAGCGATGATGCCATATAGTGGTTGGTCCTTTAACTCTTCGTTCCGAATACATTCAGGAATGTCAAGTAAGAATTAAAATATAAATTCAATCGGTTAACTATAAAAACAATGTTTATAAACTATACAAAATATATATTTCCCTTCTGAGAAGATTACTTGGCTGATGAATTTTTATTATGAAGATTTTAGGTGCACAGCATGTATTGGGATAACACGGCGAATGAGTGATTTAATTTAAAGCTGAGTGACTTAATTACAGCTATTGTAAAGACCGTCAGACCTAGTTATAATAAATAAGAATAAAATCTTAAGATGATTAAATTTTTTAAAATTATTTTCACGGAAATCGTTTGACAGAGGCACTTCTTTTAAATAAATAAATATATAATATTTAATTTATATTAATTTATTTCAATTTAGTCGCAACTTACTCGATTTAATTCCTTTTTTGTTCACGTTCACATATAAATATAGTACCTCTTAGCTGTACAATTTTTATCATTCATTAGTCTAGTTCCATGATGTCTAGGTTCATTGATTCGCCAAAAATATACACATGTTTATGCCAAATAGTATCGGAAGGGGGTATCCTTCTGCATTATACGAAATGGTAACCTGAAGTAAATATGACTATAGATAATTACGAAGATATATGGATTCGATGGATGGATTCGATATTTTTAATTAATTAATATAATTACTCCAGTTCCATTGTAATCAGTAGGGTTATGCAAAGTAAAATTTCTTTCCTGTTCTCATTTTTAATTTAAGCTTATTTTTTAAGTTTGGCGCCACAGTGTACAGTATGGCCAGAGTAGCGTCGAACTTATCGATAAATTACTTTCGGCATTGCAGCCGTGCAACCACATATTGGCGCCGGCTTCGTTGTCATGGAAACAAAAGTTTGATTTTAATACTCCATATCCTGACTATAACTAAATTTTCGTCTGTTTTACGCGTCTTGTAATTTCCGTGTAGTTAATGTGACCCAGTAGCTGGAAAGCCAGGAAAATGGATGAACCAGAAGAACAGGAACAGCAGACAATGCGGACGGCATACGAAGTGCAACGGGACTTTGGCTACAGCTGCGGACTCCGTTCCGAGATTATTTGGGATTCGTATGTTATGCAATTGTTTCCTAGGACTTTACTCCTACTGTCTGCCCACAGATTCACGCCAGACCAAGCGCCAGTGCTGATGCAGAAAATCGAGAACTTAATTCCAGAGGACGACTTGCGAAACGCCAAGTCTGTGAATCGCCAGCGACAGCAGGTCTTCCGCAATATCTGGCATCAAAGACGCTTCACCAACGGCACCCTGCTGTCCGCTATTATCTACGTGCTAGTCACGCCGGAGTTGGACTCGGAGCTGGCACTTCAGGCCACCAACTACAGCTGCCATCCCGTTTTCCGGACGCGCCGCTGCATGAAGGGCGAAAACAGTGCCGCCTGTTGCATGATCTTCGTGGACGAACACGGACGCGTGTACTCCAACTGGCAGCAGTATGTCTTCCGCAATACCCTGCCAAGGGGCACAATGATTGCTCCCAGCCAGGGCATCTACACCTTCACCAACGACGATGTCGAGCCGGGCGTCCAGCTAATGGTGCACCCCACTCCAGCGTCGTATAGTCGGAATCGCTTGCTCAGTGCCGGCGATAAGGTGGCCACTGTGGGCGGCCTGGTGGCCACTGTTCCAGTGGCAGCTGCACTGGCGGTGCCCGTTGCAGCTCCCCTTGCGATTGCCGCCACGGCAGTGGGCGTGGCCACGGCCGCCTACAGCACCCTACGCTCGGCATCACAACTCATCGATCGGCGGCGTCATGGACAGAGTACCTGCATCACCGAGAGTGAGGCTCGCAGCTCCTGGCTGGGCGTGGCGGGCGGTGTGGTCGGTTTGGGCGCCACTGGAGCAACAAAAGCCTTGGCCTCGGTGGCGAGAGCGGGCTACAGCATCAATCCGGCAGCTCAGTTGGCCGTCAAGGGCATCAATGTGGGATCAGTGGTTATTTCCGGCACGGGTGTGATCAATGGTGCCTATGATATGTATTTGGTAAGTTTTATATTATCTAATAAGTTCGTTTATTTGTAAACTTTAACAGTTTTTGTTTTTTTCCAATAGAAAATTGGCGACGATCAGGCCATCAATAGCTTTGACATGTTGCAGATGGCCTCACACTTAGTGATCTTCACTCATTCCATTAATAATTTTCGGATAGCTTCCAAGGCGACCAATGGTTCTACCCTAAGACAAGCACTGCGCAATCAATCTCGGTATTTAAATCGTTAATTGTTTCTATATAAATCTGCCTAATACTTATGTTCATTTTTCAGAAAGGTCTTCGATCGCATCGCGCAGGAGTCCAACAAACTGCATAGCAGTCAGGGTGGAAAATTCGATATTGTGCGAACCCTGAACGACATTCCTTTCAAGGAGACGCTGCTCAGCTTGCACACCCTTAACTCGCACCTGACTCAAGGCGTGGCGGCGGTCACAACTCTGCTGCCCCAGATAGTTGGTCTCGGCAGCGCTGGCCAGCTGGATCTTGAAACGCTGGCGCAGCACTTTGGCCGGAAGTTCGTGCAACACATTGGCAATGCATCCAGTCTAAAGGATGTCGTGGAGGCAATGTCCAGGTATTTCAGCGATAAGGCCGTGCAGCTTCTCATGCAAATGACCCGTACGTTTCTCGAAAATAATGTGGACTCCATTGATCGAACCCTGAACACTTTCATATCGACTGAGACGGTCCTCTATCAGATATTAATGCACAGTGTGAATACGTTTGATACCTTTACCGAGGACTTTCTAAACAGTCGGCGGGAGGATATCCTATTAATGGTCTCCAAATACTTCAAGTCCTTGGAGTCGGTTAATAATGCAAACTGTCGCAAGTACAAATGCTCCGTGTGCAAGGGCGTTTATTATATAAGTCGCATATAGACAGACTAGCCATCGGGAAAGGTGTGTGCTGTGTCATTCCTTAACTCAAGCCGTAATACGTTGTCTCCTACATTATTTCCGTAAAAATTGTCTATTCTTATTTGCGAAATATGCATTTCTTTGTAAGACACTTCCCGAGACCGCGTCTTTTAAAATATTTTCATAATAGATAATCTAGCAAACATCTCATATTTTAAATCTATTTATTCTAAGAGCCTAAAGTGTCATCCAAGCAGAGTGCGCTGTGAAAATCCCAGGATATAATTTGTATTCATAATATTAAGTTCTTATAAAGAGTATTTTTTATTCAACTAAATGCCTTAGCCTATAATTAGTGTATGGGTTGTGTCCCTCGCACAGTGGGAGCAACAACTAAGGTACTCTATAAGAGTGAGCGCGACTTGTGCCAGAACGTACAACTATATAGTAAGCGTGCTAAGCTAACCTATGGACGGATGAGTCAGAGATAATCCTTGGACGAATAGCTAGCAGAAGAACTCCTCCTCGCAAACGTTGAAGCAGCAGTACGGTATGTTGTTGTAGCTGCTGGATGAGTGATCTCGCTTGAAGCGCTGCTTCTTCTCGTGGTGCAGCTTCTTGGGCTTGTAGCGCGGCACCACGTCCAGCTCACTGAGGCGATGGAAGTGCTCCCGATTGACCTTCAGATAGCCGCCCATCGGGAAACTGCTACGGATGATATAGTGATGCTTGTCGTACGCTTTGCCGTCTAGAAACGAAAACCAGAAAGGGGGAAACGTGAGCGAGTGAGCAAATTGATCTTGAACCTGTGCCTTGAAGTCGGTTAACTGTTGCATCGGAACTGCTTTGTATATATGCAAATGAGTATTTATATTAATTCCGAAGTCTACACATTTTAAAACGTGTTTTTGGCACTGCAGTTCCGAATGCAATTACCTGTCTGGAGTTGACTGACACCCTCTGGCCTTAATCAGGCTTGTATATTCATTCTTTAACCGACTAATCATAGTTTTAGATCATAGGTTCTTCATGATACTTACATCCCAGCCTATTTAGATGATGGTGCGAGTACTCAATAGACCGCCGGTCCCTTCGCGCACTCTCGTCCTGCTGGAACAGGTGCTCGCAAGCCTCCATGGCGAACTTCTTCATACGCTCCAGGGAGCAGTAGCTGCTCGACGCACTACCCGACGAGGTGCCCACCAGGCAGCACACTCCGAGGGCAATCAGCAGCGTCCAGCGACACAGATTGAACTGCAAAGGGCGAAAGAAGGGAAGATCGTAAGTATTAAGTTGATTCAAAATTCCAAAATAAACCTTCCGATTTTTAAATTTAAATGCACGCTGACGCTCTCAGAATTTATGGCATAAGTGTTACAATGTTCCTCTAACCGGCTGCACTCTGCTCTGCGTTGGCTCGACGCCGAATCTGGATTAACCACTTTGGCTGACGACAGTGGCAGGACGCCGGGATGACGTTGCCGGGTTCGCCGGGATGCGGCCCATAAACTGGGTCAAAATCGAAACAAGATCGAAATATCGAAAACTGGAGCGCATTTGCAAGTCGACGCGGCCAAATGGTCAAAATTTAATTGCCGCTTTTAATGACCGAAACTTCCCCGACATTACAGAGAGTGGAAATTATGTAATGCGCCGACGCAGCCGCCACGCCAGGTAGGCATTTCCGCATTTTGCATTTAACATTTCGCACTTGGCTGTTTAGCACACTCGCTCCCATATAAATCCGATCCGATCGTCGGCATTATGCTTGCGGTTGGGTTTGAGCTTGAGCCAGTGGAGAGAACAAAAGCGCACTTGTTGTTTATTTTGATATTTTTAGCTGACAGCCGCCCGTCAATTACAGCACACACCCACTTTTTTCGGGCTACTTGATTAATGCAAGCCATTACAGTATTATTTTTTTAGATTAGAGTTGTAGTGTTTAAAGTTTTCTTTAACTATTAAATAGAGGAAATGTTCTAGCTGACTGAGGGGTGGTGATTTCCTTTTTTGTATCCTTAGTAAAGTCTTGTTTCAATGCTGATTAGTGAAGCTTCTATTTGTTCTTTGTGTAATTATGGTTTTTTCTATTCAAATATTGATTTTTATGCTATTTTCAATATTGTATATTTTTGTAAACATAAACCCCTAAGTTTTAGTTTAAGTTTTCTTGCATTATTAAACTCTATAAATTCTCACCTTTGAATCCATTTGAAATCCGTTTTAGGATCGGAAGAGCCTCACTGAGTACCTCCTCTTGGATGCCACACTACGTATACGTGTTTTTGGCGGGCAAATTGAAAAATCCCCAGCGAAGAAATGTAAACTTTGGCGAAGATTGAAAACGAATGCGAATAACTGGCTTTTGGCTCGCAACGAATGAAGCCGACTGATAAGCACGAGTGACGAGCGCACAATGAAAGCTCGCCCGAAGCCGCTTAGCTTTTTATACGCGCATGCAAATCGAGGATCGCAGCCTCGGATCGGCTCAGGTTGACTCGTCGTCGGCTTCCCCAGGTTCTCGACGTGCTCTTTTTCGGCCTTTTTAATGGGGGATGGAGCGATGGAGATGGAGAGAATGCAGCCAGGAGTTTTGCGTAAGCGGCAAGGGCGGCGCACCTTTCCAGGGCATTTCAGACATTTATATACATATATACCTATAACCATATTGTTTTTTTTATCAATGGACGTCAGGAGTTGGCTTTTATAGTTGGTCCAGTCGCTGGTCGGCGCCACCTTCAAATCTTCGTCATCGATTTCAACATAATCGTTGTGGTTTCAGCGAGCTGAGTCACCTCCCAGCAACATGCTATGATGGTGGCCTAGCTGCCTTTGATTAAAGACCTATCACAAAACTGTTTGCGGTGTTATCAGGCACCTGGGACGTGTAATAAGGTAGTAATTGAACGGATTTGGCGGTCACCACCACCCGCTCTGGACAACGTAGTGAAAGTTTGATATGTTCACATGTCACCGCTTGGTAAGTTGCTATAACTATTTTATGAGAAACCATAGCATTGTCATAAATTCATAAAACAATACAATACAATCTTGAAGCTTATTGGTATAATAAGACCGGAGTCGGTCAAAGTTTGATTCAAATTGTATGTCATAAATAATTAACAAAACTCAAGACATTATATTTCTTCAATTGTTTTAGATCAAAATTCTAACAGAAATATTTGAGTTTTACTAAGTGTTTTATGAGATTTTAGTAATTAATGACTTTTATCAATATTAATAAATAATTTAAGAAATTTAACTTAAATTATAAGCAGTTAATTCTGGTAATATCCTTAGCATTTCACTGAATGCAGTTTAAAGTACAACTTACTAGTTTGAACTAGATAAAACCAAAATTCGAATGAATTTTATAAATATACAGTTTTTTTTTATAAAAAAGAGCGAAATGAGGGAGATAATAAAAAACAAAATAAAAAAAATTTTAAAAAAAGTCAAAGTAAAATTAATTTAAAACAGTAAGTAAATAGGTTTAAACAGTTCGTAAAAACATTTAAATTAAACTTGACAAGCAGGATATCTTGCAAAATATAGTTGTGCTTGATTAACTATTTACCATTTAGATATTTTAGTTTTATCATCTAAACCAGGAAATTCTACAAACAAAATCAGAAGATTTAAAATAAATTAAGTAAATATTCCTTTATATTTTAAAGTAAATGCATTCTAAAAATATTAAAGCGAATAACTGATAATAGACTCAAAATAAGAAGAAACTTAAGTTTAAAACACTAACTAATAAATAAATTGAGAAAAAAGTTTATGTAACTACCTAATACTATCTAAATAGTTAGTCTAATATAGATAGATAGATTAGATGTAATATTAAAATATATAATAAATAATTATCATTTTAATATTTTAATTTATTAACTAAATACCCGCCCCCGTAAGACGTACCTCTTTCTGTTTATTTGTACAGAACTATAGCTTTCTAAGCACTATCAACGAGAGAGCACTCCAATTACAGGTTTTTCCCCTAATCCGAAAGGTTCTAGAAAAGAGAGCGAAAGTGAAGGCGACGAGAGCCACTTTCACTCTCGTTTCAGGGTTGTGTCTCTTTCGGGTCATTTGGCTCTCTCTCCCCATTACACTTGCCCTCTCGTTCTGACTTGGTGTGACAGCATCTCTTGACGTTTCACTGACATTGAGCACTTAACGGTTGTTCTGTATCGTAAGAGATCGGGCGTCAACGTCATCGTCGCGAGTTCTTATTTTGGAAGCTCCTTTCAGATCACGCCTTTTCAGTATTTTTAGCCGCTCTCTCGGTCAATGCACACTTTCGGCCGAGTTTTTTATGGGCTTCGTTTTGGTTTCGTTTTTATTTTCGTTCTCGTTGTCGCTGCTGCATTCCCGCATGCGGAAACGTTCGCTGGGCCGCCGGGGCGTATGCGCAATGCTGAGACGCAGTTGCATTTCGCATGCCCCGTTTTTGCACGTCGCGCGAATCCTTCGGAATTTGCGCATTCCCGTGCCATCGCCGTCGTCGTCGCAATCTAACGGTACACCACGGATCGGGGCACGGTCACGTTCTGGGAACCCAGTGGAATGTTGGCGAAAATGTTGCCCGCGGAAATATGCGGCACTTAATTACTGCTGATGGCCGGCTCCACGGGCCACTCGACGACTCTCATTCATAAATACAATTTCACAACCTGATTTAAGAATCGCGCCACTTGCGCCATGTCAACGATCTCCGTGTGGAGGGAGGGAGAATGGCTTACCTGACCCTACCTGGGCATCGGATTCACGTCGCTCTGATTGCCGAAAAAACAACATAACATAAGTCCAGCGACGAAAAGCATAAACCACAAACTGGTTTCTAATAGAATCGGCGGGGCCAACGTTGATCTGATATTCGTGCAGTCTAGACGAGGGCATGGGCATGGGCATGGATCCTTGCCTTGGCAACAGAAGACAAGAACAGGGAATGTCGCTTCTTCGCCTTCCGAGAAGATCTCTGTGTGTGGACAGGGCAGGAGACGGACAGCAGGAGGACAGGACCGTTCGGTCGCAGAGCGTGTGAGCTAGTGTTTTTGTTTTGATGCCCATCCCATCGCCTGTTCCTTGAACTGAGGGCGAAAGTGGTGCGTCACGTCATCATCTCCGGTGTCTGACTTTGCCGGCGGCTTTGTCGTTCACCTTTGCCATCCTCATGCTCATCCTCATCCTCATCCTTGTTCACATCTCCCCTTCTTGTGGCTCCTTTTGGTATGCCAAAGGGTCTTCCGTTGCGCCCCGAGTTCAAAAAACTCTGCGATTGCCTCGCAGCGATCGCATTTCAAATTAGAAACTCTTTTTTTGGGGGATCCAATGGCACACGGTCATGGCTATTCAATGCTCTTTCGTTTTTGTAGAGCTCGGCTACTTAAAAAAAGTTAAAAAGTTAAAATTTAACACATAATTGCAAAATAAAAAGATCATTCCTTCGGGCTGTAATTTAAGCAGGAAACTTTTTAGCCAATATTCCCATGTTAAAAAAAGAATAAAGAATATTTTGCTTAAGGTTAACGTTCAATTTAATTTAAATTACTTGATCTATAGTTTAAATTAAATAATTTAATATTTATTTTAATGTGTAAAAACTAAATATATTAAAATAATTTGGGTTTGAAGTTTTTTTGCCTTTGTGACCTAAAAAAGCACTTTCTCAAAGCTCGGCTAACGTGCACTTTAATTCAAATTTACACCTCAAGAAACTTAATGAAAATCTTTATTAAATCGATTGAAAAAGAATATATTTAATGGAATCCGTATCTTTGATTACCTTCGACATGACTGCCTGCTAATGAAAGTATTCGAGGAGCTTCTATGTAAAAGGCAGTTCAATACTCTTTTCGTTGTATACGGCCAAGCCTGGGGCTAATAACAAATACCTCTGGGTCACAGTCACTCTTGTTTCTGGGTAATATAAAGACTATTTCGTCATGAATGCAAAATGAGTAAATTAATACAGCTTGGCAACATAAATCAAGATTAGACGACAATAAAACTAAACGTTTTTAGAGTTGTCATCTTTGCTGTTAAAGTAAAATAAATTAAATTTTCTTTGATTGTTTTAATCAATAACCAAAAATGTAGGCATTATTTTTGACATATTATTTGTCATTAAAATCTAATTCACCCTTTTTTACCGAAAAGGGTATCGTATTGGGTTGGTAAATTGACAAATTAGGAAATGTAATTGGAAATATCTCCATATAAGGCAATAGCAAAGAAGGAAGATCTTACATATGAGTCCAATTTTTCAGCCAGAAGATAGTGCTGAGCTGTGATTTTAAAACTTAAATTTGAAATTTAAGAATTAAAGTTTTAACGATCACTGACCGGATTTTCAAAACAACCAAAAGATGGTGCCCGCGTATCCACCATAATAGCGCCACCTAGACGTTAAAGTAGTAACATCAGCTGTTTCTTTATATTTGCGATGAAACTGCGGTCACACTAAGGTAAAAACAACAACAAAAAGAAGAGAATAAAAATGTTAATTTCCCGGCTATTACGAAAACAACGCATTTCCGGCAATTTAAGTTGGTCCCGATGGAGCAGCGATGCCGCCAAGGCCACCACCGAGGCTAGTCCGTTGGATGCAACCCCAGAGAAGCGGCAGCAGCTGATCAGCGAGCTCGCGGAGCCGTTGGACCGCAAAAGCCGGCCTGCCATCGATCCCAAGGAGACAAGCGTAATGCTCTTCCCCGGCCAGGGCACCCAGTATGTGGGCATGGCCAAGGACCTACTCCGCTTCCCCGGCGCCCGCCGCATCTTCGAGCTGGCCAATGAAGTGCTGAAGTTCGACCTGCTGAAAATCTGCCTGGAGGGACCACGTGAGAAGCTGAACCGCACAGAGCATGCCCAGCTGGCCGTGTTGGTGTCCTCGCTAGCGGCGTTGGAGCAGCTGCGAGAGGAGCGTCCCAAGGCCATCGAGACTTGTGTGGCTGCCGCTGGCTTTAGTCTGGGGGAGATCACCGCCTTGGTGTACGCGGATGCCATACCATTTGACAAGGCTCTGCGCCTGGTGCAAGTGCGGGCCACCGCTATGCAGGCGGCCTGTGACCGGGCAGCTGGCGCCATGGCCATGACGCTGTACGGACCGGACACCAACCTGGGCGAGGCCTGTGCCCGGGCTCAGCAGTGGTGTGTGGACAAGGGATTGGAGTCGCCCTACTGCGGCATAGCAAACTACATGTACCCGCACTGTAAGGTGGTGGCCGGTAATGTGGAGGCCCTCGAATTCCTCGAACAGAACGCCAAGGCCTTGAAGATCCGGCGAATGAAGAGATTGGCCGTCAGCGGCGCCTTCCACACTCCCCTTATGCAAAGCGCCGTAGAGCCGTTCACCAAGGCACTAAAATTGGTGCGCCTGCAAGATCCCGTGATCAGGGTTTACTCAAATGTGGATGGGAAGCCGTACCGGAATGCCAAGCACATCCTGACGCAGCTGCCCAAGCAAATCCTCAGGCCCGTCAAGTGGGAGCAAACACTGCACGAGATGTACGAGCGCAAACAGGGCGTAGACTTCCCTCGCACCTTCGAATGCGGTCCCGGCAAGGGTCTCGTCCAGGTCCTGGAGAAGGTCAACGCCAAGGCGGCGCAGACGAGCTTCAATGTTACAGCCTGAAGTTTATTATAAAATCCATTTGTTGCTTTTATAAAAATGTATTTTTCCTTGTTGCTGTGGAAACAAAAAAGAAAACAAAACGGGGGAGTTGCTAATCTGCGTCAGATCCTTAACTCTTGTCGTCCCGGGTGCGCATGCGATGTGCAAAGGCGGCGCCCTTGTTCTTGCGGAAGCTCTCGAAGGGATCGTGCATATTGGCGCCCACACCCTGTGGAGAAGGATTTACACATTAGGGACTTTTTTGAGGCTTTTTTTGCCGTGGACTCTTACCTTGTACATTTCGCGACGATCTCGCACCTCGCCACCGGAAATGGGCGTATCTATTCCTTGGTTCTTTGAGCCCAGACCCGTGCCAGTGCCCGCCCAACCCATTTTCATAAGCATTTGGTGGCCCTTGTTCGACTCCTCGATGAATTCCTGAGGCTTGGCAAAGTTGCTGCCTCTGGAAAGCGCAAAAGAAAATGCTTTAGAGCTTGATGGATTGCCTTGTTCGTCCCTTTACTCACAGGAAACTCGGCGGAGTTGGTGATCTGTCGCGCTCCACCCGTCTCAGAGCATTGTTGCCATTGTTGGGATTGGTGCCTGAGTTGCCAACGTTGCTGCGATCTGCACGATTCTCCCGATTGTTGTTGGTGTTACTGTTGTTGTTCTCCCTTTCGTGACGCGGCGATCGGTTGCGACCCTTGCGATTGCCACCACTTCCTCCTCCTCCGCCGCCAGACCTATTGCGCTGCATCGGGGGCGGCGTCAGGTTGCGTTCCATCGATCGAGAACGGGATCGAGAGCGGGACCGGGAACGGGATCTGTCACGAGGCGGCGGTGTGTGGGAACGTGAGCGACTGCGACTCTTGGATCTAAATTGGTAAACAACAGAAATCGTAAAATGCTGCCGGAAAATATTGAACTTCAACTACCAAAACTCACCGATAAACCCGCTTATTGCTCTTCTTGGGCTTGGGCTTCTCGAGCACAATGGGACTGGGGGAGCGGGACTTTTCCCGTATACCATCCTTGATCTCCTCCTCCTTTTGCTTCCGCGCCGCATTCTTTACCTTGTAGTACTCATAGAGACCAAGCTTCTCCCAGCCCTCACTGTAAGACAAAAAGAAACCTCATTAGTATCTTTCTGAAATGTTTGTGTAGGGAAACCACTCACTTATCCCTAGGACGATCGTGCGAGGGAGCGGCATAGAAAGCATTCAATGCATTGGTCAACCGCTCGCTTTGTGGCGCCGGAGCTGGCAGTCGTATCTCCGCTGGATCCAGGGGTTTGTAAGTGTAGTCTTCCAGCCGGATTAGGGGCACCATCAGACCCGCTGGCAGGTCGTAGTAAGGCGCTGTGGGTATTTGTGGCTCTCCTATAACGACGGGAGGCTCGGCAGGGTCTCCTTCTGGCTGCTGGCCATCCTCAGATGAGTGTTGCTGGTCTGAATGCCCATCCTCGGGTTTATTCGTTATTACCGCCCGAATGGCAGCATTAAGCACATCGATATCCACTGGATCACCCTGCTGGCCACCAGGTCGCAAGGTCTGAGGATAGGCAGCCATGGGCGGCGGCTGTTGCTGTTGCTGCATTTGGTGAGGACTTGGCCCCGCCTGCTGCGACTCGTCGGGCTGGCGTTGCTGCAGCTGCATCACAGCCTGAATGGCGGCATTCAGCACGCCCAGATCAACAGGTGGCTCGTTGTTGGCTCCTCCCTGGCCCTGCTGCATTTGTGAATATGGACCCTGTTGCTGCTGCTGCTGCATAGGTGGCCCTTGTCCATGGTGAAGCATGGGACCGGCAAAGCCTGGCGGTGGCTTTGACATGTCCGGAATGAAAAAGTTCGGACCCCTAGGATCCGCAAAGGGATTGCTCGAGTGCTGCTGCTGCTGCTGTTGCTGATGGAAGTTGGATCCCGGGTAAACATTATTTCCTGACGCCTGCGAATGCTGTTGGGGATCGAGCTGTCCCGGGGGGTTGACCATATGCTCCCGACTCCCAGGCATATTCACCCGGTGGGACATCAATGAGGGTATGTTCTTCCCCACAGCTGGTCCTCCTTGGTGCTGCAGCATGTGTTGCTTTTGGGCTACCATGAGCTGCTGCTCCAGCTGCTGGCGCTGCTGCTCGAGCTGGGCAATCTGCTGGCTGGCGTGTTGGATGAATATCTGATGCTGTTTTTGGTAGCTGCAAGGGAGGAGGTACATTATGAGTTGTGGAACTTTAAAAAGACTTAACTCACTTGTCTAGGGTGGCCTTGGTGTTCTGTGTGAATTTGGCGGTTATGTCGGGATGTGTGTTCTGCAGATTGGTTTTGTACTCCTGCATGGATGAGTCCGGCGACTGCAGCTTCGAGATGACGCAGGCATCAAAGAACTTCGCCTTGGATTCCCACAGCGACAACAGCTTGGCAAGCTTCTGGCGCTGATCATTGCTGGCAACTGTTGGGGGTTTGAAAATGATAAATAACCAAAGATAATGCTTGGGACAGGGTGATAATACATACTCAATTCGGCGCTGCAGAACATCGGAATGACGACATTCTCGAGGTTGTTCTTCAAGTCATTGATGTTCTTGCGCATGCTGTAAATACATCGTTGCACTTAGGACACTGCTGTCAAGCCCGGCTGCTACTCTTATGTCTTGGGTCGTTAGTCGGGGTTTCGGTCTGCTTGAAAACCAACCCACAAAGCCAGGCCACTGCCTGAGGCTCTGTGGGTTAGTGGTCTGACTTTCTAAGTACTATTAACTAAACTATTGGTGATTGACTGGGCGAACTTACCAGTGGTGGAGTATATCATTAACTAAATATATAAGATGCAATTTTTGCTGAAACGTTGAACCATTGACCAAAGCCCTAAAAGTAAATTAACAAACGAAAAAAACATATTTTTCTCTAGTTTCTGGTATGCACAACAATATTCTGCCAGAGGTAATTGTTGTGCCAGAATGATATTTTGTTAGTTCTTTCTTCTTTTCTGTTTTGATCTTTTTTGCTGATGAATTTCACTGTGTTTTGTGTAGATTTAAGCTTATTAAGTAGGGAGGAAATGATGTGTGTGTGTGTGTTTGGGTGTGGCTGAGTGTGCTTTTCCCTAGCTATGCTCTAGGTCCAGGATCCGTGAAAACTATTTCATGGATCATATATGTATATAACATCTTTTGAAAACGAATCAACGAATCAATCTCGAGCCTTTCTGGGGAATCGATCATCTCTCGCTCTCTTGCTTTTCGATATTTCGTTTTTGTTTTGGTTTTGGTTAGTATTTCACTCGTTGAAAGAAAGAAACACAATTTAATTAATATATGTGGAGTATCATTAATTATAAAACTGAGAGGCATACTTCTTTAAAAGATATTGTAAAACGACATTGATTTTTGCGCTGTCGGTTGAATGCTGTAAAATCCAGTTCTTGCCTAAAATTGCAATATCAAAGGGGTTACTCATATTGTCATTGTCACTGGCGATTATATTATTAGGTAAATGTATAAATTTTAATCAAAAAGTTTGTATGAATATATATTTAGTGGGTGTGTGTGTTTTGGTTGTGTGCTTGGCAAAAAGGTATTTCTCATTAATGATTTGAGATTACGATTACGACTATTGTATGAACTACAAACAAGCAATAATACTGAGTCCGGCTGGAATCGCCCAACTCGGACATATATATTTACCTGCAGAGATACTGTCCTTGGTGCAGGACTCTATGATCGGCTGCAAGACGCCATCAAAGTCCCTCAGTACGATGCCCTGCTCCCCGGCCAGCTGCTCCAGCTGCGTCGTCTGGGCCCCGGCGATCGCCTCCTCGATCTGTTTCGTCTTCTGGTTCATCAGCGCCTAGAGGTTGGTTTCATTTGGATTCGGTATCGGTATCGGTTGTGCGATTTATTTTCAGATGCGTTGATGTGGTGCAGATCGGTACGGATCGGTTCGGATCGGATCAGTTTGGTCATTGGGCACACAAAGGTATTTTCGTTTCATATTCATATGCGCATAAGCGTTCGCGGTTCGTATTCAAACAAATTTGATTTAAAATTTGTATTTTTGATTTTTTATACATTTTTTTTGTCAGTTGGTATGAAGAGTGGTTTTTGATTTGGTAATTTTTTTTTGTTTATGTTTCAAAAAATACAATAAAGCAAAAGTTTAATGTAGCATTGTAAATGGTTAATTCAATAGTTAAAATAATAGCAATAAAAGTTGGTAGATTGGTAATGCTGAAAGTACACTTTAAGGTATCTTCTTATCCACATTCAGAGATCAAAGGGACGAAGGAGATCGAAAGAGGGCAAGTGGAGTCCGTGCTCAGAGTAGAAAGCGAGCGGAAGTCACACTTTGGCAAATAAACTGGGTTTTGTCCCATAAAGGCATAGAGTTATAGCTCCCCACATTTATAGAAGTTTTTTCATTATTAAATAATATAAAAATACCATAAAAATATGATATTTGATATTATTTTAAAATAAATAAATTGAAATTCAACGTTGTAGAATTATAAACATTAAGGAACCCATTGCTAGGGAACATTTACACAAATTTGTTTAATTTTTTAAATAGTTTTACAAGCATTCAAATGAAGAAATCTCTCTAGAATAAGTAGCATCATCATTCAAAGTAGAATGAGCAATGAATGTTTTTTTCATTTTCGGAAAATTTCCAGGGTGGGTACATCAGGGAGATAGTGAAATCGAGAGAAATAGACCATCCTTCATGGTTAGTTTCTCAATGCAAAGTATTGTAAAAACATTTCTCAATGTAATATTAATCAAATCGAAAATTTTAACAGTCGTATTAGACTGTAGTAAGTATTAAGTAAGATATTTTCAAAGTCGGACACTTAAAAGTGGACCTAAGTAGACACGTTTTGGAGTTCTTATAGACAAGACATTATAAAGACAGAAAAAGAAAGACATACAGGGGGCTTTCCTTCAAACACTCGAGCTGCTCGCTAATCCCTCAGAAAAATGCTTGCTAGAATATGTAGAGTAGACCGATGATGGTTATCTGTGTCAAATTACCGTGTGTTGTGCGGAGAGATTCGCTTCGGATTGCTTGATTTGTTCCCGCAGCGTCTTTTGTTGCAACTTGATGGCATCCAATTGGGAGGTAAGATTCATGACCATGGCATTGCCATTGGCCTGCTGCTGCTGCTGGTTATTTGGCGGCCCGCCTTGGCCTGCATTTGGTGGCCACATGTGCTGGGATTGCTGCTGCTGTTGTTGCATGTTGTCTTGTGCGTTCTCTGGCGGGTGCTGTTGCTGCTGCTGGTGGTTGGGTGGCGGATAATGGCCAGGAGGCTGGGATTGCTGCATGGGCGGGGGGTGTTGCATGTAGTGCCCGCCGCCTTGGGCGCCAGGCGGCATTTGTTGAGAAATGCCCTGCTGCTTGAGGACTGCAAGCAGAGAGGAGAGAGCATATTAATGACTGATCAATAGATTCCTTTGGCCTGGTCTTAGCCACTCACGCGTCTGCTCCGCTGCCACCCGAAATTGATAGTAGCTGGCAAACTCGCCGCCGTACAGGAACTCGAACTTGGGGTTGTTCTGCTGCTTCTGCTTTGTTATGGCCTCGAATTCCGGCCCATTCCGGGCGACAAACTCTGCCAGCTTGTCGATAATATTGCGTAAACTGGCATCTGCGAAAAAAGGGGGAAATTTTGCATAAAATGTGAGCAGCATATCAACGTTTGCGTGTGTGCGTGTGTGTTCTGGGGGCGCAGGGTGTTTCGCCCGCCAGAAAAGCTGGTTAATAGCGCTTTTCCAGGCCACCACTTACCTCGCGGCGGCTGCACATCCATAGCGCTGCTGTTTCTACAAATTTTCACTTTGTAATTTCACTTAAAACATAACTTTTAACACTTTTTCAGCGGCACTTTTTATTCCTCTACTCCTTTTCTTCTTATTTTGGTGTGTGACCAGAGCGCAAATACTCAAATATACTGGAAACGTCAATGTGTGAGGGTCTTTTTAGTGTGCCCAGATGAGAGAATTTCTGACATTGTCAACGGAAAAGCCGGCGGGCACATTATCGCTAATTTTAGGTTTTTGAGGTAAACAAACGGGGAAAACATAAATAAGTATAGCCAGACCGTCGCTCGATTTAACACAAGCTCTACGCCAACGGGTAATTGATGTGGCACCCCGCCAGCGGCATGACAAGTCAATCCTGCTCGCAGATCATCCCTCGCATTACGCCGTGGCATTAATTTCCGCGGTCCCCACCGTCATATAACTTTGTGATAACCAACTACTAATACAATCACCGCGGACTATGGGCAGCAGAATGGCTGAGAATGCCGGAAGCAGCGTTATCAGCATCAACGGAGCCGCTGGCAGCAGCCAGGCGACGGCGGGAGCTTCCCCCCTGCCGCAGAGGAAGTCCTCGTCGGCAGAGTCACCGCCAGAGCTGCGCATCCTGTGCTTCGACCTCACCTTCTACAACCGCACTACGCAGTTCCTACTGAGCTGTGCCGGCGTCTTCATCCTCTACATCCTGTACGGCTACTTGCAGGAGCTGATCTTTACGGTGGAGGGGTTCAAGCCGTACGGCTGGTTCCTAACCCTCGTCCAGTTCGGATACTACATTGGCTTTGGACTGGTGGAGCGCCGACTCGAAGGCTACCGGGTGAGCGGAGGATCCTTCTGGAGTATCGAACCCGAACCACGTTGCATTCCAATGAAGACGTACCTGGTGCTGGCTGCCCTGACGCTGGGCACCATGGGCCTGTCCAACTCCAGCCTGGGATACCTGAACTACCCCACGCAGGTGATCTTCAAGTGCTGCAAGCTCATTCCCGTGCTGGTGGGCAGCATCCTTATCCAGGGCAAGCGCTACGGAGTGCTGGACTTTGCGGCAGCCACCTGCATGTGCATCGGATTGGCCTGGTTCACGCTCGCCGACTCCCAGATGACGCCGAACTTTAATCTGCTGGGCGTTGCCATGATCTCGGGTGCCCTGCTCTGCGACGCCGCCATAGGAAACGTGCAGGAGAAGGCCATGCGGGAGCACAAGGCGCCCAGCAGCGAGGTGGTCTTCTACTCGTACGGCTTGGGTTTCGTTTACCTTTTTGTGATCATGCTGGTTACCGGCAACTTCTTCAGCGGTTTCGCCTTCTGCCTGGAGCACCCACTGGAAACCTTTGGCTACGGCTTTCTGTTTAGCCTCTCAGGCTATCTGGGCATTCAGTTCGTGCTCGCTCTGGTGCGGAGCAGTGGCGCTCCCATAGCGGCCACAGTGACCACCGCTCGCAAGGCTGTGACCATCGCCTTTTCCTTTATCCTCTTTAGCAAGCCCTTCACTGTGCAGTAAGTATTGCCCACATAACCCATAATAACTTCCTTCTAACTCGTGTTTCTCTGCCTTAGATATCTATGGTCTGGCCTGATAGTGGTCTTGGGCATCTACCTAAACGTCTATAGCAAGAAGAACAAATTGACATTCGCCGATATCCGGCAAAGATTAAAGCAGTTCGCCAATTCCAGGATCGCACGGACTCCGAGTCGCAAATTCCTCATCGAAGTTTAGTTTGAATACCAAAAATAAGTTCTACCTTTTAGTCGAATTTGGACACCGGTTTTCTTCAAGAAAGCTATGTACTATATTTACTTAATTATACGCTATGCAAATCTTTTGTAGCCACCACTTGGGCCTGCTGTTATCTGTCCATGTCAAACTCCATCACGCGCTTGAATAGGTCCTGCCGCTCCTTGGCAGACGTTAACTGGCCCATCTCGCGGTCCAGAAACTTCTTTTGGTGCTTGATGATGAACTTGTTGCACTGTATAATGGTGGCGCCGATGTAGAGTGTCCTAAACTTGGCCCGGACATCTCCTATCTGGGAAAGATGAAAGAATTTAGTGGAACTATTTAGGGTAACGAGCGTTTTTCTCTTACCAATGTGATTAAAGGCAATATGCTGGACACAAAGCGTTGACCACCATGCTGGCACCTTATAATGGCTATCTTGGTCCGCTCGTTGATGTACTTCACCCGGAATCCTTGCTCGATCATTCCCAGTCCGTAAACTCCATAGTACTTCTCAATATTTTTGAGCAGGCACTTTGTCAGCGTGTTGTCGTTAAACCACAACACCTTTGTGGGTGTGTAGGGCACTATCTGCACCGCAATATATCTAATTGAATGAATATATTGTTATCAATACCAGTTTAATTCATTTTTTCCGGTTTTTACCTGTTTTTTATGCGAACCATGCTTTGTTGATCTTTTTTAACAAACGCGTTATGGTATTTTAGTCAGCAATAGGTAAATGTTACTGGTCACACTGTTTGTTTACATCTGCGATATTACCGCGAAGGATGGTTTGTATTATTTCCGCTAGGTGGCTTTAAAACAGATTTTGGAATCCCAATAAATTAAATTAATTAAAATTAAAATTTTAATATGAAGATATAGAATTTACGACTTTAATCCATTTAAAACCCATCAGAATCATATAATCTGAATAATATTGTGCCAAAAATAAATAATTTGGAATGTTGAACTTTTTAATATGTCTTAATTTTTAAAATTCAAATTTTCATTGTACATTTGATTCATAATTAATGGACTACCTAAATAATAGTTTATTTAATGAAAATGAAGTCTTTGTATTGCCTTAAAAGACAGTCATTGTAAAAGTTCTTGTGCTATTAAAAGAAGTGTAATGTTTTTAGTGATCAATGATATGATTATAGACCTGCAAAAGTAATATAAGTTTTTATGGTTAATTTCGAAAAGTAAAAGGAAATATTTACTATTTAATAACTTGTTAAGTGGTTCCGGTTTGAGTTCCCATGTACGCAAAAATATAGGCTATTAGGAACCTGAAATAGGTTAGCACATACATTTTCCGAGAATTTAAATATCGAATTATTGCCAATTTATGTCAGTTGTCAAGATATACCCTATATACATGAATAATATAATTAAAAAATTGGTAAGCATTTTAAGACATTCACGCCAAAAACCACGCCAAGGAAAGAAAAGAGAAAATACATTTAATTTCATGCAGTTGGTTTTTCCCCTGCATTTATTTAATTTTTTCCTTGAGCCAAAAATCAGCATGCACTCCGTATCTTTTTTAAGCAGTAATATATGTCATAAGTACTTAAAAACAATGCAGTGCCATCCCACCCGAAGGTAGGATCCTCCCACCTGCTATACCCTGGACTTCAGAGCAAACACTGCACGCATTCACGCCTCGCACCATTGGCGAATTCTCCAAGTAGCGTCTCGTTGTGATGCATCTGGCGGCAGATATGTATATCGGAGCGTATATATAATATATATTGTTTATATGCGCAACGCATCGCATTATAGCTGGCCAGGCACACATGCAGCTTCCATCCCAACCCGTCCCACCCATCCCAGCACATCTCGCTGGCCATGGAAAACCACTATACGGCTCGTATTCAGTCTCCGGCTGTGAGTGCGGCGGGATCCGTGCTTCTCGTCGTCGTTTTATTTTCGCTTTTTCCGATAGCACATTTACAGTTATTTCTAAAAAACAATAAAATTCAGGCAGCGACGTGGAAAAGCGCTACAAACACACACAAACACTCCGTGCGATCTCCGTTCGTATTTCCGATTCTCCTCCGTGCTTTTTGTTTTGTGTGCGTGGCAAGTTCAGCGATGTTGGTCTATATTTTGGAAAACGCATCCGCGCAGCCTCGTAGTTGGCACGAATATTCCGTGGCGATCGGTTCGAGAGATATCAGTGATCAGTCAGACCTAAAAGCAAACCAGCAGCAACATGAGCAGCGTCGTAAGCACTCAATCGGTCTCTCTAGCTGCGCGAGGATTACTAAAAGGAATTATTTTTATTATTTTTGCTAAAGGATGAAGATCTTACACCCGAGCAGATTGCCGTTCTGCAGAAGGCCTTCAACAGCTTCGATCACCAGAAGACCGGCAGCATCCCCACCGAGATGGTGGCCGATATCCTGCGCCTGATGGGTGAGTCTGGCCTTGAGTCCTGGAAAAGGGTTTGGCTATAATGTCAATTGTAATTGCAGGTCAGCCCTTCGACAAGAAGATCCTGGAGGAACTGATCGAGGAGGTCGATGAGGACAGTAAGTATGAGTTTATCCTATACATAGATCCCTCCTTTATATATACCCTTGAGATTGAGTCATTAAAATTATTTTAAATGATCGAATTTTTCGCATAAAAATAGAATCGGTTCAATATTCGAAAATTTTACAATTTATTTTCGTGGAAAGCATAGGAAAAGCCAATTAAAATAATTATTTCAAAAACTGCTAATTAATGTTTTAGTATTTCTTATAAATAATTATATTTTGCTTGCAGAGGAAAATATAATAATTATTATAATTAATTATACATATATGTGTCTTCGAAAATATAAAAATAGAGCAACATTATTAATTATGGTTGGGAAAATAAAATAATTTATTTAGAGAGCTCTCACTAGAAAGAACTGGAATGGGGAAAAGAATATTTCGCATATAATATCATATTACGATAGGAAATGTTAAAGTATTTAATGAAATTATTATGAAAACAGTAAAATATATACAGTTAAAACTATATGAATCCAAAACTAGAATTCTTTAATGGAAGTAGTTGTTAAATTTAAGACGATTTTTTAGGCTCCTTCCATGAAATGTTTTTAAACTCTAAAGTAGTAATAAAACTTATAAATATTCCTACAGAAATAATTAAATTTAATGAAATAAACAAGATCCCCCAAAAAGTTAAAGACTAAGGCAGCCTAGTCACTATTCATAATGATTATTATTTCACTAAAATAGGCATGATTCACTATCAACTGATGATCGTATTTAACTCTCCAGCTGTCAGTGATTTATGATCATCACAGCCTCCGATCATTAGTCCGTAATATGTATATTTGCCATAGCTAATTATATATATTGGATACTTTTCCAGAGTCCGGTCGCCTGGAGTTTGGTGAATTCGTGCAGCTGGCTGCCAAGTTCATCGTGGAGGAGGATGCCGAGGCCATGCAGAAGGAGCTGCGCGAGGCCTTCCGTCTGTATGACAAGCAGGGCAATGGCTTCATTCCCACCACCTGCCTCAAGGAGATCCTCAAGGAGCTGGACGACCAGCTGACCGAGCAGGAGCTGGACATCATGATCGAGGAGATCGATTCTGATGGTTCCGGTACAGTGGATTTCGATGGTGAGTCTATATAGTCGATATAGTGTTTTATTTTCATTCATTCTAGTGGCTTGCTATGCCCGCCCACGCCATGCGTATGGCGATCATAAATCTGCTGATCTTGGATGCCGAAATCGCTCGATTATGACAACTTGATCAGCCGCTCTCATGGAGCATATCGATGGCTATTTTTAGTCGGCGGCACAGACTTTTCGATTCGTTTTCCACGCATCGGCATCGGGCATCGGACATCGGGCATTTTCCATATACAAAACATTTCCCTTGCTTCGTGTTTATGGAATATTTATTTATAAATATGCATACAGCGGTTGCTTTCGGCTTCTGGCATCGGTTTAATGTCTGTCGTTTTGTTTAATTTACAGAATTCATGGAGATGATGACCGGCGAGTAAATAAACGCACTGCGTCTGCCACCCACAAGCCGCCACCTCCCACAACACACAAGCACACCACTCACACACCTGTTGGACTACGGACACACACACACTCATACACGTTTGTTTGCCACCCATATTTGCACACTTGTTTCACTTTTTATTTGCATTTTCCCCACGGGAGCAAACAAATCCACGTACTTCAGTTTGACAATGCCAAACACAAGTAGAAATAGAACTTTTTGTACTACTTTTTATACTAAAAGAGCAACGGAATACTGTGTATGCGAAAAAATAAATGTTATACCATAACAACCAAAAAAAAAAAAAAGGAAAGCATTTTGAAATATTTTCCCTACTCACTTTTTCAGTTTGTTTTGGGATTAGCTTTTGGCGCCCAGTAAACACGTCTATATCATAAATTTCATTTTCATTATGAGCGCAAACAGGAGTGCATCAACTTTGTTCTGAAGAAAAACTGTTTGGAAGATTTGCGGGTAATAAATTTATCTATATAATTATAATTTCCTTTCAAAATGCCTAGTCATTCGGTATTAACAAAAATGAACGCTTGACAAATATAATCCGCTGGGTCAAAACCAAAACAAAAACAAAATAAAAATAAATGAGCAGAGGCAATTAGTCACAATTTTTTTTCTGAGGTTTTCCTTTTGTTTTTCTTTTGACAAATTGACACTTTCTGCCATTTTCTTGTTGGATTAAATTTTTCACTTATTTCGGTAAAACGAATTTAGGGAATAAATACAAAAATATGGATGGGGGCAATAACATGATTTTTTGATACAATGGCAAAAATAAACGAATTTCCTTTGTCATTCCTTTCATTTCGTTATTTGATTTGTTTTGTTTTTCTTATATTTTAATTTAAGTCATAAGTTTAAAAAACAGTGAAGGATTCAATACCGACCTTGTCTATAAATAAAACATGATATTAATTACCCTCAACAGCAAAGTCGATCTCGACAAAAATGTATTTATTTGTTTCAAACTTTTATAGGATGTTATGTTACGTCAAAAGTATACAAAAATTAAAATGTTGTAAAAGAGTACAATTTCGGCTTCATTATGATTGGCTTACTATTCGATTCTTTATCATATTCCAAACTGCAAGTGTATACAAAATTTGGCTTCCTCTTGTTAGCTTACTTTTGAAGGATTTATAGTCTTTTTAAATAAATTGTTGAAATAACTGATTGATATTAAAATTATTTATGAGGTGTTTCTTAGATTTAAGCTCTTGGCACGATTTCTTAAAGATTTGTGTTCCTTCAGTTTTTGTCTCTTTTTAAGAATTTTCGTTCTTAAGTTTTGTTTTGCAAAATTAATTATTATGCCATTTTTAAGTAAATTTCATGCAGTTTTTTTTTTTTAATTTAAGCATGCTTTTGTATTTATGAACATTTTTTGTAGTTTAAATATTTAAATTTATCATTAGAGTATTTTGGAATAATTATGTATTATGTAATTATGTATAAAAGCACATATTTATTGCCAGTACAAAGTACAAATTTACCCAAAATACTTCCTATGTATTTTACCCAGGAGACTATTTTATTTTAATTTTATTTTTATTATTAACTATTTTAAAAATATGATCTTATGGGTAAATATTTTGTATGACTATATTTTACTTTGAATAGGGTATAAGTATAATTTTGCTTTAAACTTAAATTATTTAAATTAATGTAGATACAAATTTAAGACTTATTTAAAGTAATGTTTATTTTTTTATGTTAACAAATTAAAGGTATTTCTGAGTTTTGATTTACATTAATTAATTCATTGGGAGGTTTTACATTATATTTTGTATATATTTTGTATTTGATGTGAAGGGTTCTTAGCTATTGTATTTTTACATATATTACAAATATGATTTAATGTTGGTTATAACTAAAGAAAATACAATTTTCCTTAAACTCTTAACAAACTTTATTCTTAATAAATATTGTTATGCCATAGGAATATCAATTAGAATTTAAATTCCCAAAGGAAGTAATTTGTATGTTAATAATTTATAGTAATTTCTTTTCTACCTTTGAGGAGTCTCCATTTCGAATTTTCGTTATGAAAAGAATAAATATTATGCCAGCTACAAGAGTCGACTTCTTGTAGCTTCGATCGGCCAAAGAGAGACGCCCGCGCTGAAGAAAGCTGCGGCCAAAAAGCTTCGTCTTAACCACGTTAGCTCCAGCGGTAAGCTATTGCCATTGCCCACCAGCGTTTAGTGCGAGTCGAGTGCTGGGCGTCGAGCGTGGAACGTCGTGCCGCTGCCACTACGCCTGTTACCATATACGGGTTCCCTACGGGCCTAATCACCTTCCGCCGTAAACCGAACCCAACTGAACGGAACCTATCCCTGGCGATCGCGAGTTTTCCGCGAGTTTTTCGACAGTGTCTCGTGATTCGCGTCGCGATTGATAAAGAAGTGAAAAGAGAATTGTAAAGAGATATATATATAATATATATATTCCGACATGCCGCAGAGGTAACGGATAGAAAGCGGTAGCTAAGGCCTTTATTTATATAATAACAGTAACAAATGTTGTTTGTTTTGGCCAAGAACCGAGAATGCGAACGTGTTAAAAAAAAGGCAAAAGCAGCAGCGCGGCAAAGGCAACGGCAACGGCAACGCTTTTGGCCATGCCTATAAAATTTATGAGGGTATCGTAAATTCATATAGCGCCCGATACTCTTCTCTTTAGCTGGCGCTGGCTAGCCCGGGCCTTTTCATTTTTCTTGACATTGGCTTATCAAATAAATTATAAAATAAAATTGGACCTGATAAACGGCATGCCGTTGTAAATTTGTGCGTGTGTGACTGGCTCTAAGTGTGTGTGCCTGCGAGTGTGTGTGCGGGAGAGCTGTCGGCCAAGTTCGCTTGATAAGCGCTTTTTTTGGGGCCGCTTTTCGTGGGCTTTTTTGTAATTTTAGCCGTGATTGAAAACAAAAGCCATTGCCATCAACACGCGCGCTTCTCTGGGCGGGGATTACTCGCGAGGGGGGAAATGCTGAAAATTCTGCAGCTCAGCAGCAGAAACCAGACGTCAGTCGCCGCCGCTTGTGACGTGACTCACAACAATGGCAAACCCAGCAAATTAGCACTTGACTTTGAATCAAATCAAGCCGAAATCAGTCGCAAACATGATAACGCAAACACAAACAAATCGCAAAAGATTCCATTTGAGTGTAACTCCAGGTGTTTTCTATTTTTCTATTTACTTTCCTATTTCGAAAGTCCCACCAACAACTGGTCCTTCCAGCCGCTCCACCGACAGCGCAGCGGGAGTGGCTATGGCTATCCGCAGCATGTCCTCAACACGGTGCCGGAAACCGCAGTGCTCACCACGCCCCCGCCCACACGTAAGCGTAAGTAAATTGATTTCATATGTTTTTAGTTTAAAAACAGTTTTTTGAATTTGGCGCGCTGTAGCAGGCAGCTTGCGTGGGATAACATAACAGCTGTAGTGTTCTTTGAGTTCAAGTGCAGAAGTTCAATAGCTTTCAGCTTTCATCAAGGGTTGGTAAAACTTAAACGTGTATTTTGGACGTGAAATTAGTTAAAAAAGCTCTAAAAACTCAGTTTTCTTGCTTTGCTTGTGGGATTTTCCTTAGACATTTGACCATTGAAACATTGAAAACAGCTGTTTAACAAATCCGTCGCAGATTATGTCCCATCGGCGATAGTTAGCCGATATTTTCAGTAACTCAGTCGTTTAGGGAATCCCCTCAATGCCAGCTAACACTGCAGAACCAGCTTTCGCACGCTGCCCAGCACTGCGCCTGTAATTAAACAACAACAACTGAAATAAAAACAAAAATTATAGCGCTCACATTTAGCTCACAAATTGCTGGCGTTGCTTCTGCTGCGGAACACAAGCGGCGATTCCTACCAGCGCGGAAAAAAAGCGCGATGAAAATGCTCGCGGACACGGAGCGGGAAGAGGCCCTCAATTTGGTGAGTTCAATTAACGAAAAAGGAGTAAAAAGCGAAGGCCCAAAAACCATGACAACGGCTGGTTGCAAAAACAAAACAACGCTCACCGTTGCCAAAAATGCGATTAACTAACTTTACTAATTGATTATCAATTTTTTCGGCTGTGTTCTACTTTTCCTGTTTTCTTCATTTTCCGCACCCCGCTCTCGCTCCGGCTCCAACGTCGCCGCCGCCGCCGCCCACTGTGCCGTTATTGATTTGTACACGGAACGTGCTTTGTTTGGCGGCGCTATCGCGAAAAACCTACGCACATATATAATCTCTGGGCTCGAACTATACTACACACCGCGGAAATATGCAAAACACAAACATACACACACACATTACATACCCCATTCCCGCATTTCCAGCAAATTGAATTCGAATGGGTGTTGCGGCAGGAGGTGCACGCGATACTGAAGCAACTGCGAACCATTCTGGTGGTGAGTTCATGACCTACATCTACCTGTAAATCTTTAATTTGTCATTGTGCCATATTCCGGCAGGAGTGCGCCCATCGATTTCCGGTGCCACTGTACGAGAACGAGGGAAAGAAGACTGAGAAGTTCATACTCGCCGTGTCGCCCGATCAGCTGAAGGCAGTGCTCACCCTGACGGGCGACGCCATCACACAGGCTGTAAGTTAAATTTAGGAGGTAGAAGTACTCCTAGCTCCTGCTAACTCCTTTTGGCAGTTTTCCCTTTACAAAGAGGCCAAATGTTTATCAATTCATTTACGAATAAGCCTGAGGCTTGTCAATGCAAGCTAGAACACAAGACGAAGTTTGTATACCCATACCCAGGCAGTTTACGATTGAGGGGTTTCGAGGTTAAAATTGTAAAAATTTACATTTGTTTTGAACTTTTATCTGACTAATATAATGCATGGGTAAACAAAAACCGTGACACATCGATGTTCTCCACATAGGCTGTAATTTCTTGTAAATCCCCATAAGAGCCGGGGAATAACTCTTCCTTTCGAGTTTAGGACAACAAAATTTTTTTTTATTAAGCTTTGGTTAAAATGTTCTGGTCTTGACAATTTAATGTTAATACATTTAAATTAGATTAAAGACATTTAAAGTGGTATTTTAGGCTAATCGATTTTAAAGCAGCAAAATTAAGGTAGCTCTTAGTTAAATGCTCAGAGAGTAATTTTAATACTAGTTTTATTATTATTATTCTTCCAAGCAACGAATTATTTTGTAGCGCCCAGGTGTTTTTGTTTTAGACAAATTTGTTGATGTATTAGCTACTTAAATAATAGTTACTTAGGTAACATAAGAAGTTACAAAGTATTCTAATCATCTTATGTACATAGCGACGAAAAATAGATTAATTTTATTTAATTTTAAGACCAATGACGTGGTTCATAGCGCTGATAGACATAATCCCTGAGACACAAGCTACGGGGTATTTTGTACAGTCTTACATCATTTAATCAATAAATTCGATTACAAAAAGGTTTCCATACTGAGTTCCCAAGTCTCTAAGCTAGATCCTTTATATTATATACACAACCAATACTCATCTCTCTCTATTATTCACAGGATATTAGCTTTAAGCTGTGCAAGGCTCCCAGCCAAACGCAACGTACCTCCATCACAGGGGAATCGCCCTGGAAGCTGCAACAGGTCCAGGATGCCGCCAATCATCTGCAGACCGCCATCAACCACATAGACGACGTCGACGACTCTTATCACTTCAAGTGAGTCACAAGTTTGTTTTACACTCGGATTCGAGGTTATTTATATATGTATGTCTGCTATGCCGCTCCCACTGTAGAACCTCCGATGAAGTGCTGCATGTGATAGGCAACATACTGGATGCCCTGCAGCGTGGCAGGAACAGCTTGCTGGTGCCCAAAAAGAAGCCCATCGATGAGCTGATCAAAGGACGCAACATGAAGTCGCTGGTGCCCAACCTGCCCGAGGATCTAGCCGTGAGCTTCTATCTGCAGAGCCACAAGCTGATCATAGCCGTTTACCAGCTGCTAAATAACCAAGGCACCATGCGCTTCGATTCCCGCCAGGCGGAGGCCTCCGTTCAGTGGCTGAACGATGTGCTGCTGCTGCTAATGAATGGCCAGAAACTGTGCCAGCAATTAAAAGACAAGGTGAGTCACATAGCACCAATAAGTGAGGGGCCGGAAGTGGCCGCACTAAAGGAATTTGACTTAGATACCCTTGGCATAATATCACGATCGACACCCGCAATTTGTTGAAAAAAGAAGAATAATTCTTGGCAGTTTAGGAAAGATACAGAAAAAGTAATTATTGTGGCATAAAAGCATTTCTCTTGTCTACACAGAAAGAAAACTGTGCGTTGGAATTCATTTTCATAAATAACGAACAGATTTTTCTAAAATCCAGACCTTGTCTCACACAATAAATCGCGTTATTTTTATTCGAATCAATTGTCCACGTTATATATTAATATTTTTAAACATGAGCCAAAACAATAAAAGCATATTTCGTGAGGAATTTTACTGCTGTCTGATTTTTGCTCAGTATAGCAAGCAAAATGTAATGAAAAAGAAAATTTATTTGCCTTCTGGCTCTTGAGAACATCAAAAATTGATTTTAATTGGATCTATAAGTCAAAATAGAACTGAGAATTGTTCATCAATTAAAGACCCGCCCTCATGATGCTGACTTAGCGAAATACACCCACCTACGAGATGGTCTATTTTTGGGTATTAACGTGCAGTGATAAGGCGCGTCTGCTCTTGAACTGATATCACAACGATTCGCATCGTCGGAGCACATGTGCCGCCGCAGATGCTGGGCTGTGTCCCATTTTATTCCGCACACCCACAAGATGCTGCCAAGTTTTATTTAGTTGCTGGCCAAGTGCCAGGGCCACGGCGCTGCTGCTGCTGTGCTTCTGCTGCAGTTCTTGACTGTGACGCAAGTCCGCAATTAAAGTGGCCAATATGGGAATTGGTACGGGATGAGATGTGCTGGGTCCCCCGTCGTGTGTGTGCGTATTTTTAATTCCATATTTTTACTCTTTCCCCGCAGATATCTGTGTTTTCGGTGTACAAAGATTTCACAGTTGGCTCGCGCTCCCCCTCAGCGCTATCCTATTGAGATGGAGCGCGAGTAGCCCCAGACGGGATGTAAACTGTGGAGCGGCGACAGAAACAATAACAACAATAATAGCTAATAAAGAAATCGTACTTGTAATAGCGAAGTAAATAATGTTAGTTGAAATGTTGCTACTGGAAACGGCGCACACCCATAATACCCCTGCATACACCCTATACTATATATATATATATATTTACAAATAATACTAAACTGCACTTTACTGCTATATATACAAGGCAGTACAGTGCAGGACAGTGCGGTACATAAATTCAACTAGTTTAATGTACACACAATCGACATTCATGATATATTACCCATATAGAACCTGAGTTCATCGCTTCACGTCACTCCAATTATGCATCAAAATGCATCTAAATAGCATTAGGCTGAGAATTGAAACGGAAACAAATGTGTTTGTTTGTGTAACTAAAGAAATTGCTAGATAATTATAGTTTATTTGTACGTGTAATTTAATGTAATATACCATAGAGTCCCCCCTATATTTATGTTTTGCAAAGCAGATGCAGAGTCAGTTGGTACTTAAGATCAGGTACTTACACCCCGTAGTCCCCGTAACCCCTATATACATCGGCATTTACATGATATTGTTGTAATAAACCAAACCGAAATGTGAACAGAATTTTTAATTGTACTAAACACCGTTTTGTATTCGTATTCGTAATTGTATTTCGCGTACTCGTGTTAATGGTTAATAGTTAAGTGCGCCCAATCCTAATCTAATCCAAAGTCATTTGTATCAACGGCCTTTACTTCTCGTTTACTTTATACATCCTTATACCAGGGAGTTTATAAAGATATATGTATATGGAAAGTCAAGAGAGATGAGCAACGAAAACAATTACCATTGTACTTATTGAATATTACAATTGCCTAGGCACCCCCCAGGAAAGTATGGGAAGAGAAGACAACTATTTATGTAATCACTAAGCGTACTTACTACTGTCCACATTCATTTAATTGTTGTTGAATAAAAATTACCTTTTACCAACGGAATTGTCTTTAAATTTGTTTTGAAACCCCTGCGATTGTTGGCGCCTTTAGGCCGATAGCTGCGATCGATAACCCTGCCAACTCTGGCAACGCTCTCTGGCCTCGTCTTGGTCTTGGCCAGTTTTGTTTATGGCCAAATCAAATCGGACAGTTTCAAGTCTGCAGGCAAGCGCAAAGGTTTGCCATCCAAGAAAGTTTCTTTATCTCCTGGTAAGCGGAGTTTATCCATTATTATTAAGATTTCCCCGCTTCTAGATGGATAAAAGTGCATTTAGTTTAAGTGGCCGAAACATGGCCTGGCCAAACATAGCTAGGCTAACGTAAAGTGCTTGACGGCTCGATGTCGAAATAGAGAGACGCGGAAACCAGTTCGCGGTAATTATTTTGATGCTAGTTTGACGGCTGTGTTGTAATCCCAGTTAGCCCAGCGTCAACATTAGCACATTTACCCGTGTTTCTCTTTGATATTGTCGCCATTTCGTTGTTTGGCAGTAGATGTTGCCTCTGCGTTGTTTCTTTCGGAGTCTGTCTCTAATAAAACTTCAGCTCAAAATTCACAATAGTGTTGACCGTGGCCAAGTAACACACTAAGGCGCAACTAAGAAATCGAAAGCTTGATAGTTAATGAAAATCAAAATACCAATGCTCGGTGGTTATTGAGATGGTTGGGCTATGTATTTGCCTTTTCACATTTTAAAATTATTATATTTAATTCAGAAATTCAAATTTAAACAGTGTAAAAACAGATTCAAACAGTTATTTGCTTACACATAGTTTTTAAACCTTTGACCTTGGTTGTGTAGTTTTTGGTGAGCTTTAAAAAGCCTTTATATTTTCATAATATTTTTGATAGCTTAATAAAAAATGTATTAAGTAAAAGTGACTACTTAAAAATACGATGGTGTGAAAGCCAAAGTTAATTAGGGTCAAGTTTTAGGGAACCTAACAAAGTTTTTGCTAAAAATTCAATTCAATCAAATTGTTTTGTAAAAATATGAATAAGTGGCCTATTTTTATTTTATTACCTTTAATATAATAATACAATAAATTCAACTTTTTTAAAAAGATATTTATAGTTCATCGAATTTTGTTAAGAATCAATTTTATAAGCAGCATGTCGTAAATCTTCTGAAATATAATCTTAGACTCTAATGCTACAACTTTTTTCAGTTAAAATATATTTGTTTGAGTCTTAAAAATATTTTTTTTTTAGAAAATTCAATTAAACCGATTAAAAACTAACACAGTACAGCTTTTAAATTTAAAACAAGTGTTTTTTCTTGTTCAGTTATTGTTCTCCTTTTTACTTTGCTTTTCCAATAAATTGTATTATATCTTGAACCAAATTGTATAATAAACTAGTCATAATTTAAATTATAATATTGACTTAAATAACATAAAATAAGTCAGTAAATTTTTTTTCTTTGTCTCAAACAAAGTAAGTTGCCTTACATTTTTTAATTATATATAAAAGAAATCTGGATTATGTCAAGACCTATTTTAAAGCTCTTTATAATTGCACTTCCAGTCAAAGTAAAAGCTAGCGCACTACTTGCCACAATCAAGAATATGTAGATTACCTTAGCAATGTCCCAGGTTAGTAATCAAGGGAATGGGGATTGCGAAAAGTATGAATTAAATGTAGTATGTATGTGGATAATTCGCCGCCTTTATTAGCGGGGGGCAGTGCGTCGTCACGTAAGCCGAAAGCATTTGAAAACACGCCGAGTCATTCGGAAACCTGCTCCGCTGACCCTCGAAGAAGGTCGCCCGAGTCTCGGGCTGAGGCTGACTGATGATGAGCCAGTTTATGTGGAATGGCGAGCTATGTGGCCGGGTTTATGGGGCTGCCGCAGACGCAGCAGCAGCCGCAGCAGCAGCAGACGCCGCCGGCCATAAAAGCCACTCTCACGGAAACTCGGCTTAAGTGGCCAGCTATGACGGTAGCTATGCTAACCTGCATTCGGTCTCGTTGCAGTTAAACCAGTAAAAGCAGTGCCCTTTGACCTCCGGACGCAATGGGTGGCGGCAATACAGGCGAAGTGGTGCTCGTAACCGGCGGCAGTGGATTTCTGGGTCAGCACCTCATCAAGCAGCTGCTGGAGCGGAAGGAGGAGCTGGGCATCCGCGAGATCCGTTCGCTGGACATCGTACCGTACAAGAACAACATCGGCCATGCGGACACACCCCTGCTGCGCACCTTTGTGGGCGACATCGGCGGTGACCCGGAGCCCCTAGGGCCGATCTTCGCGGGCGTTGACGGGGTTTTCCACTGTGCCGCCTCGGTGAAAATCGAGTATCCGCCCAACTACGATGAACTGGAGCGCGTGAATGTGAACGGTGAGTGAGCAGGTACTTTTCCGCCTGCGGAAACCCACTAATACACTCTAATTTGTGATTAAGTTTTATTACATTAAGTTAACTTGCCTTTGATTTCGAGACAGTCTAGTTAAGTAGTCAAAAGGGAAATGAAAAGGAAATTTAATAATAATTAATAATTTAATGAGCCATTATATTTACTTTAAAGAGGCAAATGAACGACTTTTAAACTAAAACCTAAACCTGTTAGATCTTAAAACCTAGGAGCAAGATTTATCTATTACTATTTAAAACAATTTTTAAAGAATACAGGTTTCCAGAAGTTAACTTTTTTGCTTTTTTAAACATTAAAAACATTTTTAGGTGGTTCCACTAGTCGTATACGTATTTTTTCAAGACCCTCTTCTTGTAATATTACGTATCCGCCTAGTGAACCACCAAAACTTAAAAAAATCCCTAAAATTTGTAAATTTTAGGAACCCTGGCCGTGGTGGATCTGTGCATCCAAAATAATGTGAAGCGACTGGTCTACACCAGCTGCACCTCCGTCTGCTTTGTGCCCTTCAAGGGTCGTAGCACCTTCTCGGCAGTGATTAACTCCACGGAATCCAAGACGGACACGCCCACACTGGACAGTTCCACTCTGTGGGAGCAGGACAATCAGTTCCTGATAGCTGGGTACGCCTCCAGCAAGCTGAGGGCAGAGAACATAGTGTTGAATTCGAATGGAGCACCTTTGCAGAACCAAAAGGGTGAGTAGTAACCTTTACAGTCTACAAATTCCTACTAAGTCCCATCTCTTTTCCAGAGTATTTGGCCACCAGCGCCATTCGTGCACCGCTGACCTATGGCGAGTGCGATTCCCATTTTATTACGAAGATCTTCGAGTACCTGTCGACCCGGAGCTGGGTCTTTCCGCGAATTGCCGGCGTGGGCGGCAAGCAACAGCTAGTTTATGCCGGAAATGTGGCCCACGGACACATCTGCGCCTACCAGGCTTTAAAGGTATCCGACAAGGCGGTCAATGGACTCCCAGTCTTTGTCACCGACGACACGGGCATCAACGATGTCTCGCGGTTTGTCCAGAAGATGGCCGTGCTGGGAGAACGGTTCAAGGTGAAGACCAGCTGGTGGTACATTCCGCACTTCCTGTTCTTCTTCCTGGCCTTCCTGCTGGAGGTGGTGGTGCGTGTTGCGTATCCCTACACCAAGTACCGTCTGCCCTACTCTCTGCGCGCCATCGCCTCGTACACGTCGTCGATGCTGATGTACAACCGCCTGCGCGCCTCCATCCACATGGACTACATGCCGCTCTTCGATCCGGACACGAGTGCCGAGCGAAGTGCCAAATGGTATGCCAGGTGGTGGGACGAGCGCAAGGAGGCCAAGAAGCTCAAGAAGTCCAGCTGAGCTGAGTGGCGCTAATCCCGCATTTCGCACTCGTAGTGTACGTTTCGATGTCGTAAGTGGATTTGTATTTACTGCCCCGCTTGATGTCCTGTAAATATCCTGTTGAATAAAATGGTTGTTGTTCGTTGAACGAGGTCGTGTTGTATTCCTTTATTTGGGAAAGAGTTCAAAGGCAAGGTCAAATGATGTTTGCTTTTGGTGGAAATCGGATGCCTTGATTGTTTGGTTTTAATCCTAGAAAATGTAAAGAAAATTCGTACCTTTATCTGAAGCTGAATTTCAGACTTAATAAAGAAACTCTTTTGTTGTAAAGTGAAACTGAAAGTGTGTCCTCCCGCAATCCCCTCCATAACCCCATAAGAAATACACTGGGACAGCATATGTTTTTGAACAATGTTCATATTGGTTTATTTATCATTATGAATTAATTTATTTATTTCTCAGTTATTTCATTATAATTTTTATTTTATATATATATATATATATTTGTTTGTCTTGGTTTTTCCTTTCTTGTTTTGTTCTTCTTGGTTGTTGTTTTTTTTTTGTTGCTCTAGAGCATTTCTTTCTGCCGTTTGTTTTTTAAACTTATGTACCATTAGCTTAACTTATTATGCCATTATTTAATTTCATTTTTGTTTAAAATCATGTTTTTAGTTTTCTGTTCATTTTGTTTTCGCTTTTTGTTTTCTCCCTTCCCCTGCACTTCTGTCTCTCCTATTCATCTTCTGTATTGGTTTAATATGCGGTTGCTGCTGATTTCTGTTGTTGCTGCTGCTGATTTCTGCCGATTTCATGGGCGATCTTAGCCCGATCGAGGGTTATATAGTACGAAACGATACGATACGATACGATACGAGTGTGTATATATATATATATACCCAAGAATCTTCCATCGCTCCCTGTACGTGGCACATTGTGAACAAAGTGATTTTTAATTTGCTGCTAAAGTTGTTCGCATTCATCTTGTTTTTGTTGCATATACATTTTGCGGGCTGTGTGTGTTAATGGGGGTTGTGGGCGAATGTGTGTGTATGTATTTGTATGGTGTGTGTCCTGTGTGTTTGGTGGAGTGTTAAAAAATTCGGACTGCAAAAGAGCAATACCTTGCTGGCCTTTTGTCGTCTTTTTAATAAATGTTGCTCTTGGCTGTTGTTGCATCGAGTTGTTGGTAATTGTTCTTGTTTGTTGATGTAACAGTTGCTGTTGGTGTTGTTGTTTGTTGTTGAGTTGTTGTCGGTATTGGTGGCCGCATAGTTCTGTTTTTCGGTTCGAGGGTCCTTATAAATAATTGCATTTCTTTAACCACCAGTATGCGTGTCCGTCTGCCTGTCTCTGTTCGTTCGGTTGTTTGCTCATCGAATGCTTAACATTATTGAATTTAACTATATGTTTATTTGTTGTTCTTGGTTATATAACTATGTATATATATCTTTTTGGGTTTTTATTCTCATATATATATATATATATATATATATATATATATACGGGCATATTTGCTGTCCTCGGAAGGACATTCTCCTTCGGCCATTTAATATATATCTTCTTGTATATATCGCGAATTTTCTTCTTGTTTGTTGTTTATTTTTTGTCGCTTTTTTTTGCTTTTTCTCGTAGTAAATATACAAATTCGTTACCGGATTTCTTTATAGAAATGAAAAATGGTTTTATTAAATTCTCGTTATGCTTCTATTTATGTGTATGTGTCGTCCCCCTACCGCCGCCTTGGCTGCGGTTTACTGGCTCCTGTTAATTATTATTATGTTTTTTACCTTGTATAGTTTGCTGTAAGTGTAGTACTGTACCAGTTTATGTTATGCTCGTAAATATATAGACCTTATGTACACACATTGGCAATCTCGCATTCCGCATCCAACATCCATCATCAACCAACCTTTCATTCCCGTCTAGTCCACTCCCACGTCCCTCATCTTCCTCGCGTCCCGTCCCAATGTGTCCGACTGATTCCGCATCTGAACGCATCCCATGCCACATCCTATGCCATCAAATCCCACTTCCCCTACAGCTGGCTTCCTCTCCGTATTTCTGGGTTAAAGTATTCGCACTGGAGCTGTTCGCAGCCCCGTAGACAGTGTGTATGTTTAATTGATTCTCGTCCTGCGCTCCTCTTAATTACTTTACTTACATAGTTAGAATACTTACACACTGGACGCCCTGCTACGGCGCATTTTATAAATGTATCTTCATCGTCTTGTTGTCTGTCTTGTAGTTTCATATTCGTCTTCCGCCTGCCTGCCTCTGCCCGGCTGCGCTCGCTCTTGTCTCTAAAGATCCCATTGACTTTTATGTGTATAAAGTATTAAAATGATTTCATCTCGCTTAACGCATTTACGCATTTTCTTGTAAATACAATTTTAACGCCACTCACGCCGTTCACGCCTCATCGCATCGTCATCTCCTCAATTATGTATTATTTGTTTCGCTTTTGGTTTTCCTCATTTTCTTGTATATATTAATATATAATTTTCCATATAGTATAGTGTAAAATATATAAGAGATATTGTCAATATAGTAAAGGTGTTTTGTCAGCAGGAGTTCTGCCACTTCCGACTGACACATTCCTGGGGGGAATTTCTTACTTATAGCAAAAATAGTCAAGTGATCGTTCGTATGAAGGTTCTTTTGTATGTGATCTCCATCGTATATATGCGTGTGCCCGTGTCTGTGGCTGTGTCTATGTCTGTGGCGTGTCTTTTGGGCTGCAGTTGTGGCCATGGGTGTAGAGTGTAGAGTGTGAGTGTGGTGTGGTGTGGTGTATGTACACGTGTCTATAAAAAAGAACCGAGGATAGAAATGTCTTGTGTAAGTAAAAGGATTGCTATCGTATAAAAGCACGTCAAAGTGTAGAAGGCCCACAAGTCGTATTGTTACTCTCTGTTCTCTTTTCTTATCCCACGTACCAGGCGCCTTTTAGCGCCGCTCTCCGTGCTTCTCAAAAAGGCCAAGTGGGCGGCGCGCGTGTTTGTGTGGTTGTGGGGTTTTTGTTGGTAAAAAGAAAGGATCTTCGTTCGTTAGCGCTAGATATTAGTTGTAAGTTGTATTTCATTAATCGTTATCGTTATCGTAATTGTAATCGTATTTGTTGATGTTGTTGCTATACTCATACACATAATAAGAACTGATATGTTTGTAAGTCAATAATAAGAGAAAAACGGAAAGCAATTCGTATATGTAACTACGTAACTCCGCCTTCTGGTGTGTCGCCAAATTTAAAACTATTTTACATTACACTTTATGTCTTTTCGTGCCGCGTTTGGTTGAAGGTTTCCCTCACAAAAAACCCCATTTTATATACTTTTTTTTGTTGGCTTCGATCACCACCAATTGACTCTTTGACCGAAAGTTTGCGTACAGCTTAGAGTATGGGTACATTATTTTTAAAAAATCGTTACGGCATACTTTTGGTTTTTATACACACACACAATTCTCCGTTCTCGATATAAAAAAGAGAGCTCACTTGTCGATTTCTATAAATTGTTCTCCTTGTTCGTGTTATTTTTATTCTTTTGTTTAATTTAAAGCTTTTGCGCCTGCGCCGTCGAGCCTCCACGTCGCTCCTCCTCGATCAGGGTTCCTTCGCTCTGACGGCGCCTCAGTAAAAAAATAATGAAAACTGTCTTTTTGTCTTTGTTCGATTTGTTTGTTTTTTGGGTTTTTGTTTTTAAAAAATGTTCTTGTTGCTTGTTGTTCTTGTTGTCTTACATGTTGCTCTTCTGTGCTTTGCTGGTGTGAAGTTCTCTAATTGACTGAAATTGATTTTGTTACAAGGACGCATTGCTTGTTGTTTCTGTGTTCTTTTAGCTGAAGTTGATCCGGTACACCAATAAGAGTTATAGGTCGCCTAGTCGGCCACATAGCTTTCGCAGAAGTTCCTTATAGAATACATAGAGAGCACTACAAATCAGACATGCAGGAAAGCGCAGGCTCGCAACGATTGGCGTTAGCGGGGAAATTGGGAAAACAGCTGGGAAAGACTCAACATTACACTTAAAGCTGCATCGTCGACCCACAACGTTAACGGACCCTGGGACCGGGCCCAGGTGTGGTCCTGGGATAGGCCCCATTCTAACACCACAAATAATACGAGTTTCGCCCTCCGATCAGGGCGCTAGTTGGAGAAGTGTAGCCTACTTCTGGGCATCGCTAGCTGCCTGCGAAATGATTAGCTCGGCTTGGAAAAGTCCAGATCTGTCTTAGCTAATCGCTCTCTTTATAATATATATATATATTTTTTTGTTTTATGCATGTATATATATTTACGTGTAGGTGTATATTTATATATTGGTGTATATTTTATGTATTCATTCCTCAATGGGGGGTTTTCTTCGAAGCCTCTGCTTCGGCCTCCTCTTCATCGTCTTCCTCTTGTTGTGGTTGTTCTTGTTGTTTTGAATTATTGCTTTTAGAACATGTCTTAAAAATATATTTTATATATATATGTATATGCCTTAGAAGTAGGTTTAATATATATATATATATATATATTATGCAAATATAACATGTTTGCCGTCGCTTCCCCGTTTTTAAAAATATCTGCCCCGCAGGGTAGAAGCCGCAGCTGGAATCTCCTCCTCATGCTCCTCATCCTTATCCCAAATGACCTTCGACCTGCTAAAGTAATGCCGGGCCGCTCAAACTCCCGGATATGCCAGACGACTGTCAGTGGTCTGATCTTTGTCTATCTAAAATGTCTTTCCGCTTTCCACTTAATTTGTTACCTTTGTTTTTGATTATTTATAATGGATGTGGAGTGATCTGGAGATGATGATCGCAAGCCGCGATCCTTGGTAAGTCTGACGTGATCTTTGTGGGGGAATTGTGTTTTTTTGTTGGGCAACACTTTAAACGTTAAATGTACTGTATGATACACTGCAACTTCCGTTTCCGTTTGCTTTTACACATATATCGTATAAGTTCTGTGTTGTTTTGGTTTTTGGTTTTTGGTTTTTCGGCTTTCCTCGGTTTCCCTCTCTACGTTATATGTATGTTTATGGGTAAGTTTGTTGGTCCGAGACTTGACGCGGCAAAGTCCTGGAGAGCGTTGGTTTGACAATTTGGCAAAAAAGTTATGAAAGGAACATTTTCACTGTTGTTTTCGGCATTTGCTTTGCTTTTTGTTTTGTTTCTCTGTGTGAGTGTGTTTTTCACTGGCTTTTCTCGGCTATCTGCTTTCTATTTCCTCTGTTTTCTTTCTCTATAGTTGTCAGCTCATCTTGTTTTATTTTTTGTTTTAGTTTTTTGGTTTTACGTCGCCTAATGCAAAAAATGTCAGACAGACAAAAAGCGCATCGTATTGTTGTTCTGTCAATTATAGAATATTTCGTTTTTCTCTGCTATTTTGGTATTTGGTTTTTTGTTCTTGTGGCTTGTTGTTTGTTTGTTGTTAGGTTTTTATTAGTTTTTTGTTTTGGTTTTTGTTTTCCTTTGCAATTTTCCCCCACTTGCTGTGTGTGTAACAAATGTCGTTTACTTATCTAGCTGATAGGTTTTGTTTGGTTTGCATTTCCAATAATTTAATACTCCATATAGTTGTATATAAATATATTTTTCTATTACGCCCCCGATTGCATCGTCGTCATATTATCGTCATTATGCTCCTCTCGTAATCCCCAAATACATATGTCCTAGTACATCCTTCGTCCGGGCATTTTAGAGACGCCGGACGGAGCGACTAGAAAAAAATTAATTGCACATTGCGTGGCCTGCATTTCGTCGGTTTTCTTTTTTTCGTTCAATTTCCAATTTGTCCGCCATCGAGCGGCATATCCTTGATCCTTTTTACATGCGTTTGTTTACAGATACATATACATATATATATGTATACATATATATATATTTAGTTAAATGTTCAAACATTGGCGATTTTGCGCGTTTGTTTTTATAAATATTTTATTTACTTAATCGTACTATATGTGTTGTATGTATAATAGTTCATTGTTATATTTGCATATGCTCTTACCACCTAATTTGTTTAAGTGTTTTTCTCTTTTTGATTTATCAGTAAGATCCGTGTCCTGTCTGTATCTGTGTGTGAGTGTGTTTGTATCTCAAAAATTGTGTGTTTTTCTTACATTTGTAAAAGGGAGAGTTTTGTTTTTAGTCATTGTTTTGGTTTTTCCTTTGTTTAGCAAATAAATTGATTTATGCCTCGAGTCATATAGAAATACACTCCCTCACTTAGCTCTCATTGTCATATTTAATGCTTTAACATATTTGTCTAACTATCCACGGTTTAATTAGCATTATTTACCATTTTGCTTTCAATGTGAACACAAAAGTTATAGGTTTTTTCCTTCCTCTACAATACATATATTCCCCTGATTCGATAGAAATAATTGAGAAAGAGAAGAACTTCAACATAGTTAATTATAACAAATTGCCTTTGACTTTTTGCTTTGCATTTGCGTTTCACATCTCACATTTGCTTTTCTTTACTATTCGTTTCTCTATTCCCTTCTTTGCTTATTTGTTGTTTACTTTGGCCAATAAAGGATTTGTTGTACTTTAAAATAAATTCATAAATATAATTGTAAGCACAATTTTGATTTGATTCACCCCCACCCCGGTCGAGAAATGAAACTAAACCAATCCAATTCAATACAATTCAATTCAATTTTCAATTTTCCGAGAAAAACATAAGGCTCTCTCGTTACTAGAGTTCCGTTTTTCCATATATCGATTATCGTTGAAAGTACAATAATTGTGGTTGGTTTTCGCTTGTGGTTTTGTTTTGTTTTGATTCAAGTAATTTCCATTTTGTATATATTGCAGTTTTTACTTTATATGTATAAGAGTGTATATATGTATATATATATATATCGACTTTAACTTTAAAAGTTACAACTTAGATACGTTAAGAATAGCAATAATAATGGTAATAATAATTTGCATCTCATAATACGCAATTAAATAATAACATTTTCGCTATTATTGCAACATTTTTTTGCCTTGTTGATTTATTTATTTTTTTTTTTTCAACTCTATCGTTTTATTAGTTATAATCCCCCCCGCGTATTTTTTCTGATTTCTCATCGTTTTTGTTGTATTTTTTTGTAGTTTTTTGTTTTATATGGTTTTTACTTTTTTTGAGTTTCGTTTGTTTGGTTTTCTCATTACTTAAAAGTGGTTTGCCCCATGGTTACGCCCCCTTTTCCCGGTTTGTCATCCGTTGGGTGATGATGATGGGTGGGGCGGAGGCCTTGGTGCTGTTTTTTTTTTGCTGTGTGAGCAGCCACGCCCACCGCCCATTCGCCGATGCCACTCCACTCCACTTGGACGCACAGTTTCCGTTTAATTTGCATTTTAAACGATTTTTGCTGCACACGTTGCATCTTTTGGGGCCACGATGTTGTAGTTGCTATTGTTGTTGTTGTTGTTGTTGTAGCGGTTGTTAAATTAAAATTAATTTTTTTTTGTTTGTGTTCGCTCGTAGTTTTTCCTCATCTTCTCTTTTTTTTGTTTGTTTGTTCTTGCTTCTTTTCTCTATGTGTTTGTGGATGTTTCTTTTATTTTTTTTTGGTTTTTGCCATGCGTTTATATGTACGTATTTTTATATACGTTAATTAATTAATTAATTATAATGTGTGTGTGTATGTGTGAGTGTTTGGTTTATTGTTTGTTGCTCTCGCAGTTGCTGACTCTTAACGGATTTTCATTTTCGCCATGTGGAAATACACGTAATATGTAATACGTACTTTATTTGATTTATATTTATATTTGTATATATTTATGCACGTATATATAATTTTAAATTATTTCTGTTTTTGTTGCGCTCTCTGTGGTTTGCAGCATTACAGTGTGTTATGTTGTGTGTGTGTGTGTATATATCTGTCATTTGTTGCTAAAGTTGCTGTTGCATTTTGTTGCTCCTGTTGCTGGTTGTTGTTAAATATTGCTGCTGCTGCTGCTGTTGTTGCTGTTGCTGTTAGCTGCTTTTGTTGTTGCTGCTGCTGCTGTTCATGTTGTTGTTGTTGTTGTTGTTGTCATTGCGGTTGTCGGCGCCACCTTTTAATGGTATCCATTTGTAAATGCCGCAGGAATTAGTGGTCCCTGTAAATAAACGTTTCGTGGAGAACAAAACAAGCAAACACCAAAAATTATTCAAATAAAATGAAATTTGCTAGTTGCATATCTACGCACACACACATATATGTATGTAAATATATATATATATATGTAAATATATTAATATATTTATGTATAAGAAAGTAAACATTTAGAGGTATACAGATATGTATATATTGAATATAGAGATAAAAGTGGCAAGATAGAGAGAGAGAGAGAGTTCGAAAAACTTTAAGATTTCTTTTTTTTCGTTTTCTAAAATAAATAAGGAGAATTAAGATATTTTCACACAAAATGCAGGCTAGGTTTGATAAAGGATTAATCCATATCTATATAATGGTTACTTTCGAATTAAGCAGGTCGGTTTTTGTACAAGATGTATAAACCTTTTGTCAGAAGCACTCAAAAATCTTGTTCAATATAAGAAAATGGCTTGGACATATAGCTGTTTTGAAAGAGAGTCCCTTCTGTTTCATTAGAATCCTATTTTGGTTTTAACTTCTTAAATAAATTTCTGATAATGGCTGGACTAAATAGATAATTGTATTGTCAACAGTGCGTATGCGTAATTTTATCCATCAACACCTTTGGGACAACAGTGCGTATGCGTTTTGTAATCTGAATTTTAAATTAATATGCACCAATGAACTTGTGGTGGATATATTTATGAAATTTAAACGGCGTCCTCAATTGAAGTTAAATTTACAAAGTTTTAAGCAAAAATAAATATTAATTCTCAGATATGCTAATTCTAAGGTAAAAAACTTCTAGACCAAACTAGTTTCATTTTAACTAATTAATTTAAAGCCTAAAAATGAGCAACTCTTTCAGTTTATATCAAATACAAATGCAAAGCACATTTCATTTTGTAAGTTTCCAATTTTAAAAAACCAATATCTTTACCCAAAAAAAAAGAAGAAATATATACTCTTCTATAGACGATAAAAAATGCATTAAATGCAAATTGTTTTGTCTGATGTCCTTTATCAAACCTCGCCGACAGCCATGGATAATAAATAAGTTTCGATATGATTTATTTTAGTTTGCAGCGAGGCATAGGAGGAGTATTGAAATATTGTAGTACTGAAATATTCATATAATACATATATGGTGTATACAATTTAAATAAATAATAATGGTTTAATTGAAACGGCCTAGAAAACTGTGCTTGTGACGTGCATACATATTTTTACGTTTATTATTTTTTGATCATAATTATTTTTGGTTTTTTATCGACTAGTTGTAGTTAAAAGAATTTGATTGTTAATAATTGAAATTGTTTAGTTGAAAAAAGAAGAGAACACGCTGTAGTTTTGTTGGTGTGCCTACCTTGTGCAACTGCGTTTGTTTTATACTCTTATTACTTTTGTTTGCTTTCGTTTATATTTATTTTATTTGTATTTTTTTCATATATATATTTGTTCGATTTAAATATATAATGGGTTGCTTTCTTTTTACTTTTGCTTTTGTTTTCTTTTTTTGTTCTTTTGCATTTTTATATTTTTGGGTTATCAGTCTTTTATATATTAGCCATCGCAAAGTTCAACGAATAAATCTGTACGAAATGAAAGAGAAATACATACAATATATAGAAGGATAACGCAATAGTTTAGCTCTACATCGGCAGTCTCTCCTTATCATTATCATAATCACTACTGAGAATGAGTGTGTGTGGGGTGTGTGGTGTGTGAGTCCTACGAGGCGTTCCAAGCGGAGGGCTCGGAACCGAATCGAACCGAACCGAGCCGCTGATCTCTCATGTGGGTGTTGCTCTAACTTAAACGCTAGCCACCGTCCAGCCAGGCCTCGCTCGGCGGTCTGGTCTGGATCCTGGGACCTGGCTGGATGCGGGATCTGTATGCGCGGGGATCGCAGAGTGGCACACTTACCGGGCTGTAGTTCAATGGGGCGCGGCTGACGGCGATGGGGAAGCCGGACGGCTGCGGGCTGGTGGCCTGCACATAGCCCACGTTGTCGGCGGCCGCCGAGCTGTACATATCGATGGTCGGGCCGGGCGAGTTGGTCGAGGGGAATCCCTGCCGGGTGGCCGTGGTGGCGGCGGCGGCATGCGGGGAAGCCGAAGGACCAAAGCTGTGGGCGGCCGCAGCAGCCGCCTGATAGTTGTTCATTACTGCAACAAGAGATTGAGAATAAATATTTTATAGGATAACAGACTCTAAGGACTCTCGCGCAAATATCTGACAGAAGGGTAAATTGTGTTGTCAACAGTGCGTATGAGTGATTTTAGCCCGAAATACCCTGAGACAACAGTGCGTATGCGTGTTTTAATTTGAATATTACATTTATTTATGTAAGGGGACAAACAGCAAATTTACTAATGAAATGTTTTAAAGAAACATAAGTTCAGCTGCTACTCATTGAACGGATAATTGAATTAAAAAGATATATAAAGGTCACTCACCTGACAGCGCCTGGGTCAGCAGCGGGGTATTGTTGTTGGGTGTCAGCTGCCCGTTGGTTAGATCAACTGTAAGTGGCAAAAAGAGGGCAACAGAGAGGTCATTAGTGGGTGTGGGTCTCTCTCTGGTTTCGGCGGATCATCGCTAGGCGATTGTTAAAAGTCGTTAAGGTCGGCCACAGACTACTTTAGATATATATTATGTAGCAGGTGGCCGCGACACTCAAGAGTATACGAAACGTAATCAAGGCTGAGCTCTAGGGGTACGAAAAGGGGGTCGGGATCGAGTATATATATATATAAATAGGTGGGTATGGAGTGAGAGAGAGTATTCGAGTATGCGATTGTTATACATGTGGGTCTATAGCTCCGCTATATCGGTGTGCCGAGGAAGCAAACAATCAAAAGCGAAAGTAAACAACTCTAACTAGTCCCGGGACACAGCTACGATGCCAAACGCAAACACAAAAGACGAACCAAAACAGCGAAAGGAAGTACGTATAGATACATATACAATATATAAAAGGGATTTCGGGGAAAGGGTATATGGGCCAGAAAGGAAAAATGGGAAAGGGAAGCGCTAACTGGAACGCAGGTTATGAAAACACAAAGTGCTGCTCGGTTATTAAACGAGCTTTGGGCTGGGGATGTTGACGCTACAATGACAAAACAAAGCCAAAGCCAAACTAAACCAAACCAAACCAAACCAAACCAAACCGAACCGAACCGAAGCGAAGTGAACCAAACCAATCCCAGAACCCATCCAAACTCAGTTACTATGCTTGGTTTGCCCCAGCGTTGTGCACTTTCCTTTGGGCGCCATTTTCCCCGTGCATTTTCCCCCCAGTTTCACCCATTTCTCCCTTTTTGCCCCGTTATCATTGTTATCGCTTTTTTTTTTCTTTCTGTAGCTGTTTTCCCTTGTTATGGTCACAGCTGCTGCAGCAAGTAAAAATACGCCAGCGCCAATATTGAAATGACAACAGAATGCGAATCCGAATCTGAACAAAAAAAAGGGAAAAAGGGTAACGGGTTATGGCAGGACTGGATTGAGCAGGACTCTGGCAGCAGGAATGTGGTGGGCGGAAACGTAGCAGTTGCATTTCCTGCGGAAACACAAAAATTGATGTAACGTAACGTGACGTAACGTAACGAGGCATGTCCCAGGCACCACCCTCTATAGTAGCCCCAACACCCATCAAACCAACGACCTTCGTCATAGCCGTTGTGCGTTTTATGGCGCCAATCAACTTTGGCTTACGTTTAGTTTACGTTTTTGTGCGAAATCCCGGTGCGCCATGTTGTTTTCATTAGTGTGTCGGGTCTGGGAACTCTGATACAAAGAAGCGCGGACTCTGAACACCCGTAAAAGCAGCAGCAGCAGCAGCAGCCGTTGCAATAGCAGTAACGGTTGCTTTTGTAAATAAATAACTTATTTAGCCGGGGTTTTTCGGTCTGCCATTGCATGAAATGCGTTTCCGCCCGGGCCTGGGATCTGGGATATCGGGTAAGGTCGGCAAGGACTCGAATGGGGTCGAGTTTTGTGTTTTGTGCAATTGTCAGTCTTGCGGTTGCGGAAAAACAACTGTTCCCAGCTGCTGTCGTCGTCGACACGCTCTCGCAGCTCAGGCCATAAAGGGTTCAATTGAGACATTTCAACAAACTGAATCGGTCAACGAAAGGGACATTTACATGATCGGTTTTGGAAACAACTAGCGTTTACATAAAAATAGGTACGCATAGGTTCGGGTTATACATGTTTTATGCTTACAGTTTACTACTAATGAGTGTACATGTTGGCATTTATTTTAAACACTATTTCGAGCTCATTTCATCTATAGCTGAGCTAATTTGTTGTTAATCTTGATGTGTGTGTGTGTGTGTGTGAAATTATACTAAACACAAAGTTGTATTCAAAACGGAAGAAGAACACTACACATAAATATATATATGTTTATATATGGTTGTTATTTGTTCAACTACGACTGGCGCAGCCAGTTTACATTATTTGATTTATATCGCTCTTTGCTAAACTTTTTCTATCAACTAACAGTTTACATACAGTTAATAATCGTAAAATGTGGAAAATCTGTTCGGATATGGAGCCAAAAACGGTTATAGGTTCGATAAAAAGATGAATAAATACGTATATAAAGAGATTATAATGCTTGTATTGGAACTATAAGACGACCATTAGCTGACCTTGTTGAGCTTGAGTTGTTCTCGGTTCTGGCTTCCCAGCTAGTTGTAGTTGTAGTTGTTGATTTTCCTCATTCCTGCCCCAGGCTGGAGTCATCGTCGTCGTCGTCGTCGTTGTCTTTGCCAAGTTGCTGTCACAATATTACGCATACGCCCCGATGGCCACTTTGTCACTCTTGGAGCCGTCAGTTCCATTCGAATCGCAAAATGCTAATAATACAAGAGCTAAGAGGCTGAGAGGCTGAAAGGCCCCTAGGCCCGAGGCCAGAGAAAGGATAGACTTTGGTTTCGGCTTTGCGTCCGCATTTAATTTATTTTTATTTCAGTTTATCTTAGTTTTTCTTTGTGCATTTATTTAGTTAATAACTTTTCGTTTTCCATTTTCGGTTTGATGCGTTTCTGCGCAAGCGATTTCAATTCTGCGTTTTGGCAAATGGGTTTCTTGTTTCTCGTTTGAAGCGTTTTCTTATAAATCACAGTATATACGTGTAAAATACATATAGGTATGAGCGTGTGTGTGGTGTGTGTCTATATAGGTTTTTATTTGTATGTAAATAACTCGCAAGCGTTTTTTGTTTTGTCAATTTTAAATAGTTGCAAATACCTCGAAGCAGTTCCTCCCAAAGTGGCGATAATTGCATTTCAATTAACTAAGTAACAGCTTATCCATTTATAGAGTTATTGATCTTAATTCCTTAGATAGGTTCGAGATTCCATCGTGTATACGTGTGTGTGTGTGTATGTGTTGTTGTGTGTGTTTAAATTGCTAAATGTGTGGGTGAGAAGGACTTATAGTTACGCGTCGAATGGAGGGGACATAGAAAAATTGCATTTTTCATCAACTTAAGAGAGAGATTTCACTGCCGCTTTTCTTTCGCTTTCCTTACTTTTCTTTTCTTTTAAGTTTGCTCTTCGAAAATGGATGGACATTAATATTGTATTTTTCGTTATTGTACAAATCAAATCGAGTCACGCCTCGCATATAAAATGGATACTCAATAACTTAGCTTGTAAACGTCGTATATTAAATATGTGTATATATATAAATATTCATGTATATATAGTAGGTATAATATAGGTATATATCGTAATGTCTATATATATGTAGTTTAAATAGAAATGTCAAAAAATTTCGCTCGTTTTTTGTTCTTTACTTTTTTGTTGGCCATTTTCTGTGTGGATGTGTGTTTTTAGCCATTTTGGAATTCTTGCGATGCACCGATGAAGGAAGGAATTTATATGCATATAGAGTAAAGGCTTCAAATCGTATATATGCGGGCCAAATGTGGTTTTTGCTAATACATATATATGTATATCTATAGATGAAACGGAATATAACACAGCTACGAATAATGGGCAAATCTACTAATTAATGAACTTTAGCTATGGCAAAAATCTCTGCACGTTTGCTAATTATCTAAAAACTCATGGGACCAACCGACCAACAGCAGCAACAAATGGAAACGAAAGAAAAAACTGGCAAAATTCCATACATAATGCGCGGCAAATTAATTAAAGGATAATAATGGCACTACATGTGACAGGCCTGCTAAAATTTGTTGTTATCTAAATGTTTTTCCATGTGCAGTTGCCAGTTCCTGTTGTTGCTGTTGTGGGTAGCAACTAATTTATGCATACAGGGACTACAAATGAAATTTGCATTTAAATGCTACGGCAAAATAGTTTTATAAATAATAGATATGCGTCCCTGAAACCGGGATACAAATGGGTCCGGGTCAGGGTGCAAAAAAGCCACATACAGTATACTTTCGAGTGGGTGAAGACAAGTGAAGTGGCGTGAAGTGAGTGGGGACTGTATGAAGATCGAGTATAGTTCACTATATATATGTGTATATTAATTCGTTACACTTGCTGGATACGAGTACACTGTGTCACATGTCTAATTGGGCTTCTAGAGAGACGTGTGTTGTGTTGTGTTGTGTGTGGTTATATAGCCGCTCGGCTGTTGCGGGGGTGATTATGCTGGCCTATTTCTAGACGATTCTAACTGGTTACGGGTGCTCTAGCTGCTCTAGCTCTATGAATACGCAATTATGGGTACTTTACTATACGTTTTGGGATGCCGCTAGTGACTACTTAGGGAGTTTCGGCTAATACTGCTGCGGTAATTGGTTAACTGCTCCAACAATATGTACTTATATATGGGGTATACTTCTTTGGGAGTCGCGTCTAGTGCGTAAGTTCAGTGTGTGTTTGTCCAGCCATATGGGCTAAGAGTCTACGTGTGTGTTTCTATGTTTCGTGTCTCCAAGTTACATTTTCTATGTAGTTCTTTTCAAATCGAATCTCTCGTTTGTTCTCTTCCCGCCACTGGGTGTACTCTTGTGGTTGCTGTTTACTGTCTTACTGGTTTTTTGTTTGTTGTAGTGGTTACCATTTACCGAGGATACAGGCTACACTAAGCTGTACCTACTTGTCACCGTTCACTTGTTTACTGGACACACACAGAAAGGGGGACGACTCGGGCTCTCGCAGTCTCGTTGCGAGCCGCGGAGGCGAGTCGTGTGTCATTCTCAATCTTCACTCAATCAGACTTGGTTCTTGGTCTTGGTCTCTCGCCTAGAAATTTATGTTGCCCAGAAACTGCGATTTGATGGCCGCGGATCGAGCCGTCAGGGCCGTGGCCAGCGGCAAGGTCAGCGCCTGTTGGTGGTACGCCGACTGGGCGTGGCCAGCGGCGGCACCGGAGGGGGCCGCAGCAGCAGAGGCGGCGCCATTCGGTTGCGCCACTCTGCTGCGGCCCGGGGTGGCGCTACAAGCGGCCCCATAACTTCGACCGATGCCGCAAATTGTCAAGCCTACAAAATCATACGAGATACAAGATATAGATGAACAGAGAGAGATAGAGAGAGAGATAGATAGAGAGAAAAAGTCAGAGAGCGAGATGGAGAGAAGGGGTCAAAACAGTTTTTAGGCACAGGTCTCTGTATGCTAGAACTGCAAAACAATCGGTTTAGAGAAGGTTTGAATATACTTTTTAAAATCGAATAAATATAATTAAATTCTAAATTGAATGCTTTATTAAAAAAAAAGATAAAAGAAATCTCATTTAAAAAATAAATAAAGTCTTTTTTAAGAAGAGTTAAGAGTGCATCCATATATATCGATTAAAATTTGATTTTTTTATATCGCACATTTAGGTAATTCTCCAGTTTCAAGACATATTTCCAATGAAACCGTCTACATTTTATTTTAAAAATATATAAATGGTTCGATGATAAAATAAAATCTAATTTGTGTCTAAAAAATACAAACACATTATATGGGTCTACTACAAATGTACCGAAATTACCATTCTATAAGAAGTTCTTATGAGAACTTGAATTTATAATGTTAGATTTAACTTTAAGAATAGAAAGTAATTAAAACGCATAATTAAATTCAATTTAAATATATTATTATATAAAAATCGATTATTTTACAATTTATTATCGGTAAAGAAACCTGTTCAAAATTGAACTCTTTTGCTTTAGCTTCAAGGAGAGCTTAATGTCAAGAATTAAAGCTTTTGAATTAATTAAGTAATATTACATCAATATATATATATTTTTTATAACTGCCTCGATTGTTATACAGCTCTATCGACTTTCTCGATAACCGCCTCGATTGTTGTACAGCTCTAGCTCACACAGAGGGTTAGGTATTTATTGACATCAGCTAAAGCCCTAGTAGCCAGTGTATTTTGTGGGACCTCTCAGTGTGTTGTTCAGTGGTGGAAAAATGATAAACTCAAGGCCAAGCTTTAATGGAAATATCAGCTGGATGCGCAGGACACAATTCTAGAGGGGGTTTCTATATGTCATGTGGCGCTGTGAGTGTCTTCAATTGGTTCTCCGATCTTTTCAGCTACATTGTGCATTGATATGACGAACGCTTTTTTGCTCTTTCTTTTTATTTGGAAAACAGTGATTTATTTCATTAATGAGTAATACTCGATAAATAGTCATTGGGGGCCGCCATGTCCTAGGTCATGTAGTCGCCAATCAGTATCCGATTCTCCGGCACTACGCCCATCACACCCGCTGCAAAGCAAATACAAATACAAAAGAATAAAGAGTGATCAAAGCAAAACTATGGGGAAACATGGATGTTTTGTGGCTGTAGTTCGGATCGAATATATAGAACATCGGGGGCAGACGACAAACTAGCTGAGTTAGTAATGCTAATGCGGGTTATCGCAGTGTATAACAATGACTCGACGCCCTTCGTCATATCAAGAGGCACACAGATTCGGATAGTTTAGGGTTTCGTTGGGGGGTTTTCATGTGGCAGATGTATGTGTCTTATGGTTGGTTTTAGTCACGGGGTTGCTTCTTCACACTCTCACTCACATACAAGTAATGACCAGGTTCTGAGCAGGTGTGATTCTGTGTGTGCACTGTACAGGTTCAGGTGTGTCTAAGCGTGTGTAAACATGGGTATTTGCTGGACTTACCAGTTGGATAGGGCAGTCCAAAGCTGGGATAGCCCGAGTAGCCGCGACCAGCGGCATAAGCAGCATAGGCAGCTGCCGGAAAACCTATTAAATATATATTTAAAATTAATTTAAAATGCGTATATATTTTAATAAGATATAGAGCTCACCTTCGGGCAATGTCCCCAGTCCCCACATGATGTTATCTAGAGGAGTCGCATACAGAAAAGAGAGAGAGAGCACAGAAAAAAAGGCAAGAACATATAATTACTGACATTCTAACGATTTTATCAGAGCTAATAATGAGTTCAAACAAAAGAGTATCGAGATTATATCAGGACTAATTGTTATAGAGTGTAAATATGGATTGACTGATTTACTATACGTATTCGTTAAGTGTATTCGACTCGTGTGTACTTAGAGTTCTAATCAAGTGTGTCAACTAAGGAACTGCCGATCCCAGATCGGTCGTTCTGCTATTTACTACTCTTATATATAGTTATATATGTTTTCTGAGTTCTAAGAAATGTTGTGCCACCTAAGGGGGGGCAGTAAGTGGCCCCCCGATTCGATATTCATTTCTGCATTAACAGCCTTGATCTGAGCTATGTTTATATAGAGTTATATAGATGTTACATTGGTTCGATATACCGCAGATATGACACAATTCTAAACACTTATTAGATATGTAGATATAATCTAAGACATTTAGTTACTATTCTATGATTATAGATTTGAAATTTTCTGCTAATTATAACTGTTATAAGGATAATCCATCGAGCGGGGGCATTGCTAAGGGTCTGCCGTTGTGCATTTCTACAAAAATGCCCCATATCTGCAGACCATTGCCCCGCGTCCGATTAGCTAAGGTATTAGGAAAATGTTGGTAAAAGAAAATAGGAAAAATATTATCGAAACTAAACACACACGATTGGCAAAAAACTATAAGTATATGTGGGCTAGTTAAACACTACAACTCAAAGGGGGGAGCGGAGAATATAGTGGAAGGTTGACAGCTATTAGATGTTGGTTAATAAATTTTTGTTTCAATTTTGCATCGGCCTCTCGAGTGACTTCCGGTTTCTCTGGGAAATTCTCATCGGTTTCCCTCACTCCTTTGCTCGCTCGCTCTTTCATTCGTTCATCTTTGGCATCGAAGGGTGGCTGGTGGCGGCTCGTTTCCTGTTTCGTGTCTTCTTCCGATTGTTGCAACTTAGGCTAATGTTACAATGGATTTAACTAGGAGTTGAACTTGCGTTTAATTCGAATTTGAATTTGAGTTTGAGTTTGAATTTGAGCGCTTAATGCGCTTATCGTAATGCAATAGATGCGTGTATATGTGGTTGTTTATGCATGTATAATAAATAGCTAGTTTCGAGTTTAGTCAAATATTAATGGCTATGGCAAACAATATATGTGTACGGACACAAGGAGATGACGGATAGCCGGGGGAGTTGCCTCCTATTACCAGTCAGTCCGGCCATCAGCTGTCTGAGCCGTAATTTGGCTGGGTCCCTGTAATTGGCCCGAATGCACACTGCACACTGCACACTGCACACTGCACACTGCACAGAGCACAGAGCACACTGCACATCCATTATCCATGATCCATTTCGGAAAATTACACTCGGACAGCTGTCCGGCCGATGGCTTCGATGGCATCTGCCCAGTTCGGACCGGCTCGAGTCATCAATTTTTCAAACTAACTCGGTTACACACACCGCCAATGCATACTTGAATACGTGTATACTTTCTAATACCTTAAGGGGCCGTCCTTCCGTCCGGCCTCCGTTGGCCTTCTCTTAATCCAACTTAATCGCTAATTCGATACATTTGCTAGGATTGAATTCGATTCGGTTAAATGCTTGCCTTGTTTTACTTTGGGGCTAGATAAATACACTTTTAAAAAGAGCTATTGATATGAGTGGTACGTATTAGTAAGTATAATAAGAAATGCTCGATATATGGTACAGGAGAGAGTCCGTTCTCACGCACACACGCAAAAACATAAATGAGTGATGACTTTCGTCCCTCTTGGCATCGATTGTTTAATTAATTTCTTTACATCCACATATGGGGCTCTTACGGTCTAGAAAAGTCGCCAGGTGTCTAAGACGCATTACATAATGATAACTGTTACGATCGCCTTCTAAGGTCTAGGGTTTATCGATTGCCTCGATAGTAGGTATGTATCTAAGCAGCTCTCTAGGACCTGCACTTAGCCTAGTTCTTAAGTAATCAAAGTTCGCTTAGAGTCTAAAGAAAGAAAACGAATGCGCCGCTATTGTATGTAAGTAATTCGGTTAGATAACGCATACGCCGCGTGGCCTAAACGCAGCTTAGACAGACACAAAATATATAAGATATATATATATATACGATATATAGTACATATGGCATAAGTAAGTACATGGCTAATTGTAAGTAGAAGTACACGTAATCCTAGGCCTAGGCTTTAAAGGCGATTCGCGCCATCGCCGCTTAATATATTCTTTTGGACATTGAGACGGAATGAGAGTCATATATATATGTATATGTAGGTGTATAGTCGTTTAGTGTGTGTCTTGTGGTTGTGCTTCAAGTGTGTGCCGGTTTTTAGTTGGAACTATTATTCAATAGTACAAAATCTAGGCCTGAGAGCCTTTGAAATCTTTGGCAAATATAAAAACTTTGGTTTAGTCAGGATTTCTTTGATAAAGTATAAATTTTACCATTGTTTCCATTGCTTCATTGTGCAAATTAACAATCAGAACATAAAATACAACTATTATGGTATAAATGCAAATGCAGAAATATTTATATGTCTTTTGATTAATAAATCAGGCGAATTTGCGAAATTTTCTAGGATTAACTTTGTTACTCTTGCGCTTGATTAATTTGTTTGACTGATGCATTTTTAATTAATTGGCCGAATAAAACGCTTAAAATACATTTTCCTATCATTAAGAGTGGAAAAATTTATATTGAGCAAACATTTTTTAATCAAACAATATATAATTATAGTTGTTTTTTTTGTGAGCTTTGCAGATGGCAAATTTGCAGATTAAGCAATTTAAATTCATTAAGCTTAATTGCTGATTAATTTGTGCAAATTGTAAATATTTTTCATCATTCTCGGACTAAACCAAAATTCTTTAAATTAAAATCCTTTGAATTTTTTTACGAATATCTTTGAATTTGGAAAACATATTGAATTCCTAACTAATATCTTGCGACATTGAAATCGAACTTTAAATTGCCTTAAGAACCTCTCACTGCGGCCTGTTCGGTCAGATCCCAGGCAACTGGTACAGCGAGGCCGCCGCAGCTGCCGCGGAGTTGGCGCCCGCTCCCGCCATCTCCAAGCCGCCCGGCATCGCTAGGAGTTCGCTGAGCGGATAATGGGCGGCGGCCAAGGCGGCATTTTGCCGGAGCTGTGCCTGCTGCAATTGGGCAGCTGCGGCGGCAGCAGCAGCCGGAGCCGCCGCTTGCAGGGCACCCAAGGCGGAGGCGGGAGTCCTTAGACCGCTGCTCACTGCGGCCGCTGCCAGGAGGCGCTTGTAGCCCACGACGGCGGCGGCATCGGCGTACAGGGAATTGGCCAGGGCGGCGTTGCTCTGGCCGGGCAAAGCATTGGCAGCTGCCGCGTACTGAAGCAGCGAGGGCGTGGCCGAGGCGGGTGAGGGACTGGCCAGCGGGAGCAAGCCCGGAGCACCTGCAGCAGCGGCCACCACCTGGGCGAGGCTGTGCTGCTGGTGCTGTTGATGCTGCTGTGCAGCAACTGCTTGGTGCTGCTGCTGGGCGGCAGCTGCTTGGTGTTGCTGCTGCTGCTGTTGCTGCTGCTGCTGCTGGGCGGCAACCACGGCTGCCGCCGAAAGGTGAGCGGGCAGGGGATAAGGTGTGTACCTTAGCGAGCTCAGCAGCTGATGGTGGGTGTGTGTTGTGTGGGCCGACTGTGTGTGCGAGTGTAATTGCTGGTGGTGCTGATGTTGTTGCTGTTGTTGCTGCTGCTGCTGCTGTTGGTGCTGCTGCTGCTGCTGGTGCTGCTGCAGCACGGAGGCGGCAGCCGCTAAACTACTCGGCAGCAAGCCTGCGGCTGCGGCAGCGGCGGACGTGGCCGCCGAGGAATGGGCGTGGCTGCTGCCCCAGACTACCAACTCACCGTATGCGGAGCGCCCGGCAGCCCGTGTTTTGGCCAGGTTGGCCGGCAGCATCACCTCCTTCGGCTGCGCCTTCTTGCACTCGACCTGCGGGGTGAAAGATAATCGTAAATAAGTTTTAAGTGATCTTAATAATAATAATAATCTTGCATATTTAATAAAGATCCAGCGCTAATTAATTATAAAACATTATAAAATATTGTTTCTGAATTTTAACTAAAAATGAGTTTTAAATGAACAAAGCAAAATTTAAGGAAGAATTTAGTGGAAAATGTAACTAATTAAATGCATATAACATGTTTTTATGTACTTTCATTCTTGCAGATTTAAATTAAATTAAATAGAAATACAGCAAAACAAGAACAAACAGATTTTATTTATTTATTAAAAAACACAAATAATAATAAATCATAAAGAAAATAGAGATTTCTGCTCAAGGTGCTTCAGTCCTTGTGTACCATCAGAGATATTTCATATTTTTGCCATAATAAAATCATAAATTGATGGGCAATTCGGGGAAATATTTTTGCTGTGTATGGCAAAAGAAAAAGGAAAAACTTAAAGATGAAGGGGAAGTTAAGCCTCCTGGGCTGCGATTCAGACCGCCACGCTTCACTTACCATTTTGTTGTTTATCTCGTGGAAATGAATTTCGCAAACTTTGTCTACCACATCTTCGCTTTGAAATGTAACGAAGCCAAAACCTGCAAAATAAGAGCGGAGGAGCGAGGATGAGTGAGAGTGGAGAGTGGGGTAGAAAAAGTTTAAGGGCTGCAAAAATTGAACGAAATATGCTTTTGTGTGAGCGAGCGGCTAAATAATTTACTCAAGTGTCGAGACCGAGACAGAGGCGGCGCCCTCACCCCTTTGCAGGACACCCAGGACACCGCCCTACCCATCCCCTTTCAGAGCCAGACCCAGAGCCAGAGCCAGGCCGGGCCAGGATAGCTGTCCTCCGGCTGACCTCAATATGCATCCCCTGCAGGGCCTCAAGTGGCGGCTGGGCGAGTAATTCAAACACTGGCCGCTCCGAGTTTACATAATAAACTTTGCCAGCCCGGCTCCCTCCTTGAATCCCCTCCCCCAGTCCAGCCCCCCATCTTGACCCGCCCCGTGGCCGCCTTGGGATCGGGCATAATAACTTTGTCCTAATGGCGCTGGCCAGCTCTAGAGCAGCGTGGCCACTCTCTGGATATCCTCCAATTGGTGGCTGACGGAGAACTCAAATTCCCGGAATGTCAAGTCATTTCGGGGGGTTTTTTATGCCCGGAATTGGGAAAGGATTTATTATGGCTTAATTAAATTTCTTCAATTTGTTGCCGTTGCAATTTGTGCAAAGTAAAAGTTATAGTTACTGGATTTTCCTTTTTAGTTGAAAGGTTTAATAGTTGGGGATACCATGATAGTGCTCTGGTTTATTTTTAAATAATTTTTAATTGCTGGTTTTAATTTTGAGGAAGTAAATATGGTTCTGTAAATTCTTTAATGAATTCACTTGTAGGTTTTCTGAGGAGAGATTACATAGAATACGGAATTTTAATAAATTATGACAACCAAATGCTATATAAATCTCTTTTTTTTATTGGAGAAATTACATTTAAATATATTTTTTTATAAAATATAACATAGTAATGATAGATAAGCTAACAGATAAGTAGCTTACCTTTTACATGAATTATCTTTTAAAGTCGCTTTTTTTTCTTTTTATAATAAAACACTAATTATATTATAAAAGAAATCATATGTAAAATTCGTAAATAAGAAAATGCCTCAATTAAAATTTTTTCGAATTATTCCCCTATTAAGGTACTTCATTGGGAGTAGCCAAAATTAGGACGAAACTTTCCATCAGATTGGGAGCCACAGGAAAATCCATTTCAGGCTTTCTAGCATTGCCGGGCGCTCTATCTCCACTATCCTCTATCCGCTTAGTGCTCCTCTATGCTGCTCCGATTTTCCCCCTCCGATTTCGGCACTTTGGCCTTATCGGGGCTTTTCAATTAGCGCAATTGTCTGAGATTTCACATGGTCGAAAAGAAGGGCTCCTCTGTCTCGCTGTGCAATTAGCAAGGCCAAGTGCAGACACCTGATGCCCCGGCGCCCGCATTTTGTTTGTGTTTGCGTGTATATCCTGTACGTGTGTTTGCCTGGCCATGCAGGCCTTAGAGGGGATCCTTGGAGGGGGCGTTTCGCTGGGAGCTGTGGGCGTGGGCGTGGCCAAGCTGGGGCGTAACTGACAAATTAGTTGAAACAAGTAACAGTAAACACGCAGGCTTATTAGCGACATGTGCCGAGCAGCAGAAGCTCTGAACTCCAAGCGGAGAGCCCCTTTTCCTTGAGACAACGTGCGGGCGAAGAACAGGTCTTCCTGGAGTGTGTTTGTATTTGTTTTAATTATATAAAATTAGCGCACGTTGCAGGTTGCACGTAAAGCTGCACGTGAAGAAATAAGGAGTAGTTCAGGGAAATTGTAGAGAACTTGTGATAACTTTTTCTGGGACTATTTCTCCTTTAAAAATTGGAGGTTGTAAGCCATACTTTTCACTATTTTTACTATGTTGTATGTTTATATTTATTAATATTTAAAAAAAGACATTTTTAAATTTAAATCGTGTATACAAATTTATTATTTTCCATTAAAATATAGGTTTCCCTAGAAATAAGTTATCCTCTTGTTTTTTTCCACTGGCTTCTCAGGGAGATCCTTAATATGCACTTTAGTAATGTAAGCACAAATTTATGATTTAATTTTTCTAGTGTAGCCCCTGGGCTTCTTCAGGGTTTTATTTTCTATTCCGTTGCAACTTCATAAATCAGCAGCCTTGGAACAAATGAAGCCGGCAATTTTCGGTACCTGCTCCGCGCTCCACACGTAACTCAATCAAAAATGTATCTGCTGGATACAAATGCGCCCGGCCAGCATGAGGAATGGGCCACGGCCAGGGCTCGTTGGCCAGTTAATTCCGCGGCCTGAAGCTTCAAGCTTTCAGCTCTCAGGTGAGTCTGATTGTGAGTTCTGTGCTGAGCCCGCGCCCGGCTGCCATTTTTACCTGTCGAAAATTTCCCGCAGGACGGCGCGCGCTGGAGCGATAGGAGCTGACGATGGTCTTGGCAACTGCAAAAATTGCACACTCATGCATGTTATTGCCAAGAAGCGGACACAGATATATGCTCTGGGGGGTGGAGTGGGGTAGGAGCAGGGTAGCAGCAGCTGCTGCTGTTATGACTGCGCTGCGCCGGCTTGCCAAAAAGAAAAATTACAAAATTTTCAATTTTAATATTAGTGGCGGCTGGCGACGCCAACTGCCAAGCCGGGGCCCCGAAAGCAGCCCAAACTCGTTCCCCCACTCCGGCAGGCCACCTAAGCCACCCGGAAAAATACCCAACGAAAAATACAACCAGCCGTACCGAAGCCCGGCCGCCCACAAACTGGCTGCTTAGGCGCACGTTGGGCATGTCCTTGGCTTGCCAAATGAAATTCATAGCATAGTTTTGGGCGCAGCTCGGCTGTTGTGAACTCTATATTTGTACAGGACATATTGCTTAGAGACGGCAGCCGCAACTTGAATAAATACTTTCCACAGACTTTGTTCAGCTTCAACTGCAACTTCTGCCCGGGAACTCATCAGTTTTTCATATATTTATAGAAGAAGTTTTTAATTATTAAGCTGAGGCTGCCTTCATGGGACTATCATGGAACATCCAGCTTTAAGCAAGATGTATTTAATGCTAGCTGCCTTTTTCTTTATGTAAACTCTTCTCATATTCATTTTCTGTACATTTACTGACCCGAATTGATTTTCTGCCTAAATAGAATTCCCTTTAGCGCATCTCCACTGTAATTGCAATTGCCCTCGGCCGCGTGGTTGTCATCCCCGCTGTTGTTATTGCTGTTGGTGCCTGGGCCTGCCTGCCTATATTGTTTTATGGCATATTCATATATCGTTTCCTATATCTTGTTTTATTTTTTGTTGTCCTTCTGCCCTTATCCCATATCCTCCCGTATGTCGTGTGTTCCGTGTGCCGTATCCAGTATATGAAACGCTTGTAGAGTTCTGGCTTATGGGCTGTGCGGCCCCCTCTCTCTCGGTTCTGGGCCAACTGCCATTGCCGTTGTTAGCTGGAAAGCGGCGCTGCAATTTTCAGTGACCAGGCTACTCGTACTCGTATATGAGTTGCTTCGCTGGCTGTCTGTCTATTTGTCCATCTGTCTATATGTCGCTGTGCTGCACACATGATTTATGAATGAGTAACAAACTTGCTGCCGTGTAGCCGAGCAACCAACGACGTCTTTTCCACTTTTCTTTTACATTTTCCCTCTTTTTTTTGTGTTGCCCCCTCTTTATTATAGTTGGTATGAGTGTGTGAGTGTACGTGGCAATTGCCACACACAGATATGTATATATATGTATATATATGTAGGGAGCTGCCGGATCGGATCGATAAAATGCAATTACAGGCATATCGCAAGTGCCAGTAGGCAACGGACTCCGACTCCTCATGGCAATAAGGTCGTACATCGTACATCGTCCGACTGTACAAAAAGTCGCCAGCGCTGTCCTCGTCCTCACACAGGACTCCTGCTCGTCCTGCGCCCCCTCGGGGGGTGGGCTCCTGCTACAACTAATACCCTTTGATTAACGACACACATTTTCTATTGACTTGCCCGCTGGCCGCTGGCGCTGTCGCTGTGAAGTTGGGCAGTTGGCTGCTCGCAGAAACGAGAAAGCACCTGCATATTTCATCGCCCGATCGATGCACGCAATTGTAATTTGCGATTTGCAATTTGCAAGGCTGACATGTCCTGGCCAAAATGAATTGCGCCCCGGCCAATGAGTCGTGTCAATAGCTAAACTATCCCACTCAGCTCTGGCTGGTCAATGCATTTTTAATTGCAAAATTGGCAAATCACGGCAGGGCCAAGTAGCTCTGGCCAGGTAATTGCTATAGGAGATGGCTGGAAATTGTTTTGAGGTCGGCTCATTATTGTGACTTGGCCTAAATCTTTGATTTGATGGGTCAAGAATGGCAAGACCCCCTTCGAACTTAGAATATATCAAGTAAATTTCATTTAATTGGAGGGAAATCACTTGCCTCGATTAAGTTTTCTGTCTGCTCTACCAAATGCATTTTTAATTGAAAACCCTGAAAACTGCGCAGGAAATTCGTTAAAAATGTGGGTGTGTGTTATTTATTTTGCTCATTATTCCTACTGGGTCCCCGGATGACTAAATCTTTGATGCGATGGCCTGGCGTCCTTTACATTATTTTTAAAATGCCTCATATTTGTTTTTATTGGCTGCTGCCCGTAGCCTCCCCCGTTTTCAAGCCTTCCTTTTTTTGTGTTTTTTATGTACTATATGTATGTATGACTGCATCATCATGCAGTTTCAGCGTACTCCAGCGTCCAATTAAGCGAAATGTTCTGTGGGCCCACGGCTCTATCTCTGCAGCCCTCTTTTTCCCCCAATTCCCGTCCTTTTGCAGCCGCTTTTTGCGCTTATCTGCGATGCGGCGCACAGAAGTATGCTACAATTTTTTATGGGCCGCGCACAAGCAAAAATCATGTTTTCTTATTCCCGTGTGCGTAATTTGAAGGGCGCAAAAGTTAACAATGTCCGGTGGAGCGGGGGACGGGGCATACACAACAAGTTTGGGGCGGTGTCTGCCAAGTGGCGGAATGATTGCGCATCCGCCACACCCGCAAAACCAGCAACAACTATTGATGCACGCTGGGGCCCCCGGTTTGTGTCCATGTGAGCTAATTACTTTTGAGCTGCGGTTCGGCTGTGCTGCCTTTGGTTTGTGCAAAATTGGGCACATCAATCTTAATGCGCCGTGTCTCAGGTTGTTCCCCAGCCTGACCTCCGTCTGGTGCGGGGGTTGGCAGCCGGGGTCACAATGCCAAATTTGGGGCGTCATTTAAAACTTTAATAAGCAAAATTGACAACGACAAGGCATTGGACTGTGCAGCAGGACACAAAAAGGACACGCACACTGGTCGGAATAGGGGTTACTGAATGAGTGTGGGAAAATAATATGGTTTCTGAAGAAAACTTTTCAAGTTACTTAGGATTTTAGACGTCAAATTATGAAATTTTTCTCAAGAAATTTGTATTTTTAAGTTTATCAGATGGAAATGTAGTCTTTTATTTCTTTCTTGGAAAATTGTATAATATATGCATTGATTTCAATCGGATTTCTGTTTGAAGTTTTTTTTTTTTAAATCCCATTTGAATAAGACTATATATTTTTAAGTAATGCTTAAGTTCCGTTTTTCCTTTCCTTGGTGATTATAAAAAATAAATGCTTTTTAATACATTAAGCTTCAAAATACGAGTCAAGACGATTACAAAATGATATTTACCTTTCCAACTATTATATTTAGCTTTCTAAATATCATATTTAGCTCTCTGAATATCATATTTAGCTTTTCATATTTAGTTAATATTTACGAAAGGTTCCTTTAAATTAGATTATAGCTCTAGATTATGGCTCTAGTCTTAAAAAACATTAGCGTTGTTAAATTAGTAAAAATACGTAAGTTAAATAATTTGCGATATGATTTGTTTGAGTTACTTTCCCCTCTGATTATATGTTAGATCTATGATAATTTTTCATGATCCATACTTTTTTTTAACAGTGCATTGAATGCCGGACATCCCGACAGGGCACTTGGACAGTTGGACGGACAGCTGGACAAACGCAATGGACGCAGTCGTGCGCTACAAGTTCGTGTAGCGGATGTACACTGGAGATTTAAGCCTTCTGCCGGCCAACCAGCGCACCTCAGCTGCTGACCTCGCTGGCCTGCAGCATCCTCCAGCCACCCAATCCTCCCCTGGAGCTGCGTCCACCCACAGCACCTGAACCAGCCACCAGCCAAAAGCCACTCTACTCCTGTGTGAGCCCCATGAACCACCCACTGGAACAGCCATCCGGCAACGTAAGAGGATGGCCGTCTCTTATGGCCCTTATATCCGGTTGCATTGGCAGGTAATCTTTTCGGGTCCCTCTACTTCCTACTTCCTGTTGCCCGGCCATTTTAATGCCCCAGCAAGGTTTTAAAACTGTATTAGCCCTTTGCTTATGAGCATCCTGCCATGCATGATACATTGACATTCGTTCATGTGTGTTTGTGTTTGAGGGTGTATATGCATTGCTAAGCTCTCGCACTTCCGGCTCCAGCTCGTTAAAGTCCGGAAACGGGTCTAGCACATGTTTTGCGGCATTTATGGTGATGATTTTCATAGATAGCGATGTTGATAACGATAACGATTGCGAAAGTGAGAGTGATGGCAATAACTCACCTCTGTGCCGATTGGTCTGCTTATCGAACATCAACATGGCGTCCTCGATCTGGAAATAGTCAGGTGGAAAAATAGATTGGTTAGTAATAAGCTAAGGAAATTGAACGAAGATATATATTTAGAAATTTATTTCCATTATTCCCTTAATTGGGCTTTAATTTCAATATTATTTAAGACTTTACAGAGCTTCAATTAATATTTAATTACTTAAGAGATCCAAAAGAGTATTCAAAGTATATTTTAAAGGTTAAAATATAATTTATCTTTATTTTTAAAATGCTACCTTGTTCATTTACAGATTCCCTCCTTTTCTACTGCAGAAATCAATATGTCTCATCTATTTTCTTCATCAATATGTAAGAACCCCATAGCTATCGATAGACTAATATATTTGACTTTTTTCCGTTGCGTAAAAAGTGGCAATTTTTCATTTGCCAACTCATTTTCCGCGACTTGGATGCACTCCTTCGTTTCCAGTGCCTGGGTCCTTCGCTCCTTTGTTGCAGTCGGTGCATAAGCACTCGAAGTTTGCCTCCTCGGTGCGAGCAACTCAATTAATGGCCTGAATAAATGTTCGCAGCAGACAAAACTGCTGCTAATTGCAAAGTGAGTGCGCACAATGGCCGGCACACACACATACCCCCCACTGGCCACCCACCAGCTGCCCCTCCCCCCCTTTTGCCCAAGCCACCCCCAAGCAGAGCAAAACTTTTAGCCATTATGGCGCAAAAGAACTTATAATGATAGTTGACTGTCAAACCAGCGCACTAACTAACTAACTAACTGCGCCCGCTGACTTTCCACTGGCTGGCTGACTGGCTCATTACAGGCCCGCTAACTGGACAGGGGGGAATGATGAACTGCTGGCCAACTGACTGACTGACTGACTGAGTGACCCGCCAACTGGTTGTCATTTGATATTTTAATTGACGCGCCGAATGAATGCAGCAAATGTGCTGCTAAATTGGCCATCACAATCAGATTGGGGCTCAATTGCATTGGCCAGAATGTGAATGGTGTGTGTGCAGTTGTTGAATTGAGGCATTAATGATAAATATCAAAATAAATATGCATTTTCTATAATAACTCTTGCTATTTAATTAAGGAGCTTATTATAGTGATTGTGGAGACATGAATAGGGGAAGAAAAAGGGGGTCTTTTACATGTTTTGGTTCGAAATTATTGCTGTAACTCAATGGCAAAAAGGTGGAATACTTGGCATAACCACCTCTTTAGTTCGTTATACTCAAAGGTTCCCTTGAAGTTACCACAAAAGTATGCGCATTTGCCTTTCAAAATGTACCTCTAATTAGGATTATTACCGTCTGATTTTCAATCTCAAAATCAATTGATTACAAAGTCAATTTTATGAGGTATCAGTTAAACTTATAATTAGCCAATCAATGTATCAATTTCAATGGCTTAAACTTGACTGATTTGACTTTTGTCCAGACGTTTTCAGGAATGATGTCCGTAATCGAAAATTTTAATGATAATTTTCAAGTGATTTCCACTTGACGTTCTTCAAAATCCTTTCATATATATTTACTACCAAGCAGCGGATGTTTTGGCCCGACACAAGACTTTCTTGAGGTCCTTGAGCTTCGTGCCTGCCTGCCTCCTTGCTATTCAATATTATAATGTGACAACTTTGCCTTTATCCTGCTCCTGCACTGCTAATTGCACATTTCTTGTCAAAGTTGCGATGCGGCCTTTAATGAGCTGCAAGCTGACCCCGAATCCTTGCTGCTCTCCTTGCTCTCCTGCTCCTGCTACTGCTGCCGCTGCTGCTCGACTGCCTGCTTATGGCCCATTGATTAAACTTAATCAATGCGCTTAAGGCAACTCGCAACTCCTGTGCACTGTAATTAAAATGCAGCCACGATGCCAGGAAAGGCGGCCTTATAAAAATTAATTAAGCTTGCGCCGCACTTTTCCGCCCCACGCCCTTAGTAACCCCCTCTCTTACCGCTGATTCGGTATTTTACAGAGGAGAAAAAAATAAGAAACCTTTGAAATAAAATAATCGGATTTTCCTTATGGTTAAGTGGAACTGAATTATATACTTTTTAAGATAAAAAACAGATTTTAATTTAGTTTAAATAGTCATGAAGAGATTATTTGGTTTCTTCATTTGAAAGCTTTGACATTTTATTATTTACTGAATTTTCATTTTATATAATTGAAAGCTATTTATAAGGACAACCCATATTTTTGCATACCTATTGAACTGTATAGCCAAACATGTCAAGTTACAAATACGACCACCGTTGAGCTTAACTAAAAATCAATATATATATATATTTTAATCAAATCTGATCAGATTTAATTAATTTTTCTCCCCGTGCAGCTGTGTAGCTGTTGTTCGCGCCTCGCAATTCGCAGCTCTTCAAGTGCAGCCGCCGATGAAACCAACTACAACATTGTTTTTCAATTAACAATCAACAACAATGCCGCAACACAATACAAACGAACGGCGAAGGTTACACGCGCCAAATGACACAAAAATTGCCAGCTCAGGTGCTGCTGTAACAGGGGGCCGGGGAGACGGTGGGGGGGGGGGGGGGGTTAAGGAGGCCGCTTGGCCAAAAGGGGCGTGCCCGCCCAGGGCGGGCAGTACAATTGCAATTGTTGTTGTTAATTAAGCGGGCAAAACTGGAAAAGCGAACACTGCGAATCGAACTCGAATTGCGGCCTGTTGTTAATGTCCGCCTCCCTGGATAGCCACGCCCCCAGTTGCCCCCTTCGATAGCTGTCATAATTACACTGGACCCTGGATCGTTGGCTGGCTCATTATGCCACCCATTTTACCGATTTCCCATTTCCCACCGCCTGATTTCCCATTCCCCAACGAGAGTCACCGCAAACTTTAATTCTATTAGCAAATGTTAAATGTACACCACGAAAATGGGGGCGGAGGTTGGTGAGTATATTTCAATATATAGATATATATATATAGCTACAGCTAGGGATAGAATAATAGCATTGACGTGTAATTTTCTATAACATATATTTGAGTACGTTTTAAAAATATATCAAGGAGTTATTCGAATTTGAGTTAAGCTGATGAAAGATACTTTATTTTATTAAAGAATCTATTAAATTAATTTTAAGGGGGTATAAATAAATTAAATATATATTTTAAAAATTAAATAATATCATAAAAAATATAAAAATATAAAATAAAAGTAAACTTAACAAGTTTATATGCATGTTATAATTTTCTTTTGTTTCTAAAGCTAAAGAATGCTAATAAAAATTAAACATTACCCAACTTTTCTATTAAATGCAACAAATCTGTTTATTAATTTACTTTTTAAGCTGATAACTTTTCCGTAATAACATTAATTCCCAATATAATTCCTACTTAAAATAACCTAGTGACTAAAATATCTTCAGTACCAGGAACCGCTCTCCTTAACTTTAAAGCTTCTTAATTTAAGAGTCTGGCGACTATAATAATGTAATTAATTATGAGCACAAGAAGGAAAGGGGGAGCCCGGAATGCTATTATTTCGACCACAATTGTGTGTATGTGCGTGTGCCACTAACAAGCAGGCGCGCGTAATTTTATTTAAATCTGAATTCATTAATTCGTCATAATCCCCAATCATTGCGCCGCCTGCCAGCGAAGAGAACTTCAAAAAGCCATCAGCGACAGACGTTGATGCTGCTGTACCGCCAGCATCTCAAACCCCACCAGGCGCTCCGCCTCTGGAAATAACCCCCCGAAAGACACCCGCCCCTGCCCGCTGGAAGCTCCCAAAAGCCAGGCCATTCATTTGGCTCATTTTGTGTACAAAAATGCTGCGCTCAGTGGAAACGGCGACGCTTCATTATCGTAATCGTTATATAAAACAGCGGGCTGACTGCGAAATACAGACTACCGCCGACTACAGTGTCAGACAGCTGTGTATGTGCCTGTCTGTCTGTATGTATTTTATGCGTTTTGCGGCACATTATGTGCTTACAGTGAGTCCTAGACGAGGCGACTGCTGCTGACATTAATGAATGTGGCCGACAAAGGGTCCTGCGGGTGATTTTTATTTGAGTTCCCGCCTCCTCGCAGACTTAGGCACTGGCCAGCCGAAAAAATAAAATAAAATAAAAGCATCGATAAGCAGGCTAAAAGCGGAAAAGGTTAAAGTCATATTTTCATGGCCAGCGGAAGAAGGGAGTTTTCCGGGAAACCAAAGAGCACGAGAGCTCTTGGCTATTTACACGCCTTTAAAGTGAAAGTCAGAAGCTGTGAAATTTGATTTACTTAATGGATGGCACTTGAACAATTCAATTTGGATGAAACAAAAATGAAAATATTAGGAGAGAGCGCGGATAATATTTGTAGAAGTAAGTTGAAAGTGGCCTTAAAATCATATTTAAGAACAAAAATATGTATTGCTAAAATACTAAACTTGTCACCAAATAAAAGTTAAGCTACTCTTACTAAATAATAAATAAACTGAGAGCAAACATGGAACTTGCAATGGGTACCCTCCTCATGGACAATCTAGTATAAACATAACAATATATATTTTTCTATTTTTGTTTTAAGGAGAACAAACAAACTAGTTTTTGACCAGCCAATTCGCAGTAATATTGATTCTCCTCCCCCTCGAAGAAGTTAAGCCTCAAGTTCTGCGGTATGTGAACAATTGTGTTTGTTAGCGTTTCAATGGAACGCTCAGCCTTTGAGATTCCCGGAATGCATATTGTATATATATATATATATAGACATATATAGAGCCTTATATGAATGCAGGACAGATGGATGAAGCTCTGCCCGGCCACTCGTTAAATCGTCAGCAATTCCCACCCTTCGCTTTTTTTTGCAGCTTCTCCCCGGACTCTTGCCGGGCTTTTCCCCCCGGCGAACCGCTTTATCCTGCCCATCCACGCCTTTGGTTTTGTTTCAAAGTCCCCGAAGTTCTAACTGGATAATTTGCAGTAATTCATCTTGCTGGCGGTTTTCTCGATTCTCCCTCCGTCCGACTTTTTTGCGACTTGGCTCCCTCGGCAGCCGCCCGTTTTGGTTTCCCGCTTTTGTATGCCTGCTTGATTGCGACAATTTATACGGCGTCGGGCTTGTCAGGATTTGGTTTTTGGTGGCTCTGGTGGCTCTGGTGGCTCTCCACGCCGGCCTGGTCTGCCATGTAAAATTGAAATGAAAAACGAAAAATCCCAACGCCAGCCGGAGCTCTAGTGGGGGTGAGCTCTTCAAGAGGCTCTGCTTTAAAGCTGCAACTGAATAGTCATACATCTAATGATAGTCTGTCCCCGGCACTCGGCACTTACTTATTTTTCGTTTGCTGCGAGGAAAAAAAGAATGGGAAAAAAACCCAGTAGATATAGTGGATTTTTTTGGGCAAGGGGTGGGAGTTGGAAAAAGTAAACTTTTCCGGGGGCTGGACGTGTGAGATCCCGAAGGAGAGCTCCCGGAGGGGGTGGGACATCTTTCAAAAAACTTTCGCCGGGCGACAGCAAAAAAACAGCATCGACTTCTTATGTACCATATAAGCACATATATGTATATATAGACACACTGGTGTGTAGTGTGTGTGTGGTGTGCACATGACTGCGTGCGGTTGAAATATAGATAAACTTTTTTAAGCTCGTATTTATTACATATTTGGCTGTAAGTAGAATTTAAGTTGCTTTTTGCTACCGACACACACTGCGTATGAGTAATGCCCAACCTCCAAGGGCTCCATTCCGTTGCTCATACGTAAGCTGGCTACACACAGCGGCGGTAGATGGTATATGAGCTTGCAGATACATTATAAAATAAGAAACTCTTTTTAATTTAAGGAATATTAATTAGGATTGTTCTTAAAGTGTAAGGATATTCAAAAAAAAAACCATTTTATACTCCCTTAAAATATTTTGAAAGTAACATTCAATATCAAAGACCCGACCCCTTAAATATAATCCGTGCATTTTTACAATGATTAATCACTATGCATTCCCAGTGCTATAATCTTGACCGCAACTGTATATAACCTTGCATTCGGGCGATCTGTTTGCGGTAATTTTGCAATCAAAAACGCATCAATCGAAGCCATTCAGAGACAAAGGGACGACGAGGGAAATGCCGAGAGGGCGGGGCAAAGCGAGTGGCACATTAATGAGGCTCACTCGTGCGAGTCGAGGCACAGGATATATATTTCAATTAAAAAAGGATTCCATTTATAATCCGCAACTTGATTTGTTATGCCAAAGCAGCAGCAGCAGCCAGTGCCACCAGAGAAGCAGTAGCAGCAAAACCGAAACCAAAACCAAACCCCAACATTAGCTGCACGACTGGAACGCAAGTATGAATATTAAATTGTTGTGTAGAGAGTTGTGAAATCGGGGAGAGGGCAGGGATATAGGAACAGGGATATAGGAACGGAAACGGACTCACAGAGAGAGAGAATGGCAAATGGCGAATGATGAAAAACGGGTTTGCATAGTTGATGCCTCTGGCTTAGTAGATCAACTATTAATGGAAAAAAGCCGAAGCGTTGCGAAGCGAAATGAATGAAATCTGATGGCACGCACTATGACACGAGGTCAAGGGTTAAGAAGCACACACACTGCCAAAAAAAAGCAAGAGGAGAAAGAAATCCTAATAATATAATAATAATAATCTATTTATATTCTTTATCGATATACAAAATATTGTTAATGCTAATAGAAATAATATTTTACTCAAACAACAAATGAATTCAAATGTTAAACACTTTTATAAGGCTTAGTTCAAAGGCAATTATAGAAATTTTTCCCTGTGCCCTTTTGTCACTCTGAAAGGTTGGCTTTAAGGGACACCTCTGCCTGTAAGGCCAAAAGGTCACGGCACAACACAAAAGAGTTAATATTTACATAAATTTCCTTTGTCGCACGAGGCCGGCTTCGATGTGGGGGCCTCGTTTTTAATTTGATTGGATTGGGGCCTGGAAATCTAATATTCCCCAGATCATTACATCACACCCACGGACCTTCACTCATAGAGTGTTTTAAAGCATTTTCAAATTAGTTTTTTGGCCGACGGATTATCCCACTTATCAATTTGCTGGACAAGCAAAGTTTCCCTTGGCCATGCCGAGAGATAAACTTGCATTTTAAGCGGCGTCCATCTCCATTATAACCCTAATGAAAGCAGTTACCCGCTCACAGGCTGCCACCAGTTAGTTTTCTTTTTGGGCCACAGCTTGTCATCACTTTTAATAAGCTGGCCGCAAAAACTTTGTCACTTTTTTCCCTGTGCGAGTGGGCTGTCTGTGTGCGAAGAGATTTCTTGAGCGAGAGCTACTAAAATTTAATTAATATCGATTTCGGATTTGAAAAGGTTCGCCCGAGACCCGAGGACGCGCACACACAGACGCAGCATTTTTGCGGCAGGCCAAACAACTTGAGCGGGTTATACCCACACACACACACACACACACACACACAAATACACACAAAAAAGGCAGGAAAAATGGAGGAAAGGAAAGGACCTCTGCTCGACATCCTTGAGGAGGTTAACGGGACGGGGTCTATTGGGGCCATACAAAGATGTTACAGCTTAGGCAAGAACTTGCACTGAAAAACTTTTAATCTTTGCGAGCATAAGTAAGATATATGTACCGCACTCGCATTCGCTCTGTGTGCGTTTCTGTGTGTGACTCCAAGAATGGAAGCAGCTGCTCAATATTTTCGCAGAGACTTGCGAGTGGGATTGAGATTTCTAATGGGATTGGTTTTCCGTACGAGAAAGGACTCCCTTTCTATCCAATCTCAAGGCTTTTTTCTTGCCTGCCCGGCCAGTTGGAGCAACTCGACGGCCATATAAAACAACTTGCAGAACAATTTTCGTTAATTAAAATATTTTCAATGTGTAGTTATATGCTCTGGGTCCTGGTTTTGGGTCCTTCTGCTACTGCTACCCCTGGTGCTCCCCCACTTCCTGCTGCTGGCCCTAGGTCGCCGTCATCGCTGCTAAGGATGCTCGAATTACAAAGCAAATTATAATTTCATGAAAGTTAAACGAGCAACTGCTGCTGCCGCTCTAGCTCTGGCTCCAGCTCCTGGTCTTGTTCTAGCTCCTGCTCCTGCTCCTGCTCCTGCTCTAGCTCCTTGTTCCGAGGGTCACTGAGCTGGGTAGGCCAGAGGGATAAGGCAAGATGGGGCTGGCGGTGGAGGAGGAAGTCGGTGGCTCTCGCCCACTGCGCTCCTGAGTGCAAAGGTGGCCAGGTCGCCGAGCTGTGCCCGAGATTGGGAATTAAACATGCTGCCAGGGAGCGAGCAATGCAAAATACATAAGAATAAAAAGTGAATTGGGCAGGCGGCTGGGAAAATAGGGGAAAAATATCCAGCGGAAGCCAAGAGCTGCCAAGCTGGCAACAATAAAAACCGATTTTTTTCTCCCCATTTATATATATATATATGTGTGTGTGTGAGTGTGTGTGCAAGTGCGAATTTATGTCTTCAATTATTCAACGCCTCATTTGTATGCCCCGCTTCCTCTCTGGCCTCTCTTTCACTTCCAGCATTCGGGTGTATGTGTGCCTGTGGGAGGCATGCTAAAATGGCGGCGTGCATTTCCGTTTCCGGCCAGTGCAACGGAACACATCGGTGGCATTGCATATGGCTGCCTGCACATGTGCGCTGTCTCCCCGGCGCGCTCCTTCGGCAATTGAAATTTCAACTGGCGCAAAAGTAATTCAATTCAACGCCACTGCTGCCGCCGCTGGACCCAAGCATCCTGCATGTCCTTGTGTGCCGATTCTCCTCCTTCACTTTGATGGCCTCCTGCCCGGCGACGACAAGGGCAAGAACAAAGCATTTAAGAAGTTATTGTCATAAATGTTTGAGTTTGTTTGTTACAGCACCACCCTCGAATCGCATCCAGGACACAGGACTCGAGGACTCAAGGACCCAGGCCAACCCCGCCCACATGTCCTGGCAGAGAGACACAACTTTTATTTAGCCATGTTGAATGCCACCGCCGCCAATTTGCAATTCTAATGTAATTTTTTCGCGAATCATAAGTTAGAGGCGGAATTTCGGGTGTGGGGATTCACTTGAAATTTTCCCCGGGCTTAAGCCTGACCAATTGTAAAGTTGCCCAAAAATTTCCCTTTGCCCGAAAAAATAAAGACGAGGGAAGGGCAAAGGAGGCGGTGAAGGAAAAGGGCGACGCCGCCGTTTCCTCGTTAGTTACGCGGCACAAATCGATCAGAGGGCAAACAAAAACGAAGAACACAAGGAAAATATGTTAATTTCGGTTCATGTTTATTGCGGGACGATGACGAAGAAAATTAATACGAAATCGGAACGGGAAAAATTTGATTGCGGAAATAAACGAAGATCAAATGCTCTGATTTTGTGGAGATTTATAAATGTCTGGGAATTTGAGAAAGTAATTCTTAACTGGGTTATTTTTAGACTTGTAAAAAGTTTAACATTAGAATACTGTCACGAGGTATTTATTTATTGGTTTGTCTATTTTAAGAAATGCCAGAACTTTTTATTTCTTATTGCATTTATTATTTTGTTGAGGTCTGAAAGCGTACAGAATTATTAAATTATATTGCTAAATACAATTCGTAAAAAAGCAAACCAAATCGTAATGTTTCCAAGAACGAAAAATCCCTCTTGGCTTGCAGAGAATTTATTAGCATATCCTGGCAGCTTCATAGGGATTCGCTGGAGCCCCGCCATAATTACCAGCTTATAAGGAAAAAAGGGATTGCAAGGATCCCGGGAGCAGCGAGCGGGAAGGACAAATAATGCGAACTCAAACAATGGCAGCGCATTTACATTTGCATTATTTAGCATTTAAGCGTCACGCGTTGCGTAAACAAATTGTGCAAATAACAACAAGGAAAGCAGCACAAGCGCGTAATTCATTAAACAATTTCGTTTTTATTCTCGGGATTGGGTCCCGGAATCGGGATTGTGATTGGGATTGTGATTGTGACCGTGATTGGGATTGGATTGGGATTGAAATGGCGATGGCGATGGCGATGGCTATAGCGCTTGGGATCGGAGTAAAAAAGGGGTGGGCTTAGCTGCAAGTGAGACCCGGGATTTAGTTGGTCAGTTTTTAAAGCCACACACTCGAGCTCTCGAAGGGATCGGCGTGTGTGTGTGTGTTCGTGTATATCCTTTTATACACACCAATGCACTTATTGGTTTACTTGTTTACATGGCAAGCTGCTCGTTTTCACACTCTTTCTTATTTGCTTTAACATTTTCGCATGCATATGCAAGCAGCCAGGACGAAATCGAGGATGAGTACGAGGACGAGGACGAGCACGAGCACGAGGATGTAAAGGAGGACCTGCACCATGGACCAAACATAGCCCAAGAGTGCTGCTGCTGCTGCTGTTGTTGTTCGTTGTCCTGCGGTGGCATTTTATACGTATCCGTATGGGTTTGTGGGTGTGCGCTTTAAGTGCGCCTGTATGCGTGCCAGTTGTTTGCAATGTTTTTACATCGAATGTTGATTGTACAAAACCACTGAACAAGAAAAATTAATTATACAAAAACGTCACCGCCAAACAGCTACCGAAAATGTTGACCCAACGGAACCGAGTGGCGGGGCTACACCAAGGAAAAAAATATATATAACAATATCGGATCTGCATTTTTTTCCATCACAATTTTTAATTCCGAGTAGGATCCAAAAAAAGGTAAGACTTTAAATATATGCCAATGGCTTTCAGCCAACGCAAACAATTTTTTATGACACTTTTATGAAATAATTTGAGGCAGTACATTTATGGTTTTATAATGCTCAGTGGGAATAGTTTGAAGTCAAATTAAAATGTATGTGTTAAATATATTGCTGTTTTTTTATTTAAGTTAGCAAATTTTCAATGATTTTATCTTTTGATCATGGTTGTTAATATAATAATAAAAAAGTGTGACTCTGCTCTTTCTGATTAAAAAAATATATAAATAAATGTTTTTCCATTAGGAAATGATTCTTTATAGCCACAGTAAGAAATACTAAAAAAATACTTTCAGGACTTTAAAAGTACTTTATAATCAAATATTTAAATCCTTATTATTAAGTATGTGTTTATAGAATACATTATCTGATGATTTATCTAAAAACAAATAAATAATCGTGTATTTTATTTAAAAAGTATGACCTTTCGATAGTCGTTGTTATTTTTCTCTCTGCAGGCAACCTTTGTTTTGATGCAATTTTCGTTTTGCGGCTCCAGATAAAACGAATTTATGCCTAACCAGGAGACAGCCAGACATGCACATTTGCCCACACATATATTTCATTATATTTATTTATTATTTAACGTATTTCGAATTAGGCAGACAGAGGGCCATTGTCCATTTTCCAGCTACCGACCGCAGAGTTTGAAACGAGCGCAATAAATCAGGCACAACTGGCAGGCGGACCGCCAGAAGAATTTCGAATTGCAGCTGCTGCCTTTGCTGTAGCTATTGCCATAGCTGCTTGCGGGGAGAATCAATTTATGCAAACGCCTCGCAATCAAATAATCCCTACGATTCGGTCGGAACAGCTTTTAAGCAAATGCGAAATCCTGTAGCGCACTTTTAAGCGCTCGCTTAATGTGGCCCGAAGGTTGCCTTGGTGCTGCGGTGGGTGGGGCTCTAGCGCTCTCAGTGGGTGGCATTTGGCATTGGCAAGTCGAAGACGTCGAAAGCCGCGGGCTGTGTACGTGTTCAAGTGTGAAGCTGCCAGTGCCACGCCCCCGCAGTACGCCTCCAAATCGACGCTTACACTTGTATTATATACGAGCAGTTCCACTACCCTTCACAAGCAGATTACAAGGGTATATTCGTGGAAAGAATAATGCCATATCGGAGAAGTCAGGAAAAGTGTTGTTGAAACCGTGCCCAAAAGCATGCTGCAATTTCCCACGCATTAACAAGAAATTTTCAACAACCGAGGGATATAGTTGCTTTTCTTTATATAAGATAATTAATAGGAAAGTAGATTTGGATTTCAATGAAATTTCAATAGGGAGAAAATTGGTTCAATAGAATTGCAGAGAATTCATCTTAGAGAAAAAAAAATATAAACTACTAAGTTATTTTTAAGAACTATTTCTTCGATTTACATAACTCTCGGGTATCTTAAAGTCGTTGCAATCTCCATTTCTTTGATATATTTTGTATAGCAGTTTTCTTTTTTCGCTATTTTTGTTTTGCACGGAAACTGCGTTTTTGCATTTTTTTTCTTTCTATGGCATTGCATTTAGATGTTTCGCGTGAGTGTGTCTGTGTGTGTGTGTAGCTTTTGTTGCGGTGCAGTGCAATTTTCCAGCAGCCCCCCCTTCTCCCAACCCCCGTCTTTTGTGTGAATCAAGCAAGTTTTTATTTCAAGCAGCCAGCGGAAGTGTGGCCCTTGTTGTTGGCTCGGCTAAGAAGTAGAAGCTAGCGAAGGAACAGGACTTAAGGGGCATAAAACGGGGGTTACAAATGGATGGGGAAAAGCCCGGGAAAAAGGGCAGAGGAAAAGCGGGTGGCCGGCAGTCGCAGTTGCAGTTGAAGTTGGCTTCTGTGCAACATTGTGGCACATGGCAAACTGATGACAACGACAATAACTGTAATGAAACCGAGATAAGCTCTGGCCACACAGGATTCCGCACAGCACAGATGATGATGTCGCTCGGGGGTGCTCCACTGTACCGCCCGAAGTGGCATGTGGACAGTGGGAGCCGGGGCTCCACTGTAGACCACTGGACCTCCGCTGACACAAGCAAATCGCTTGCTCATTTGTTGTGCCATTGTCGTCGGACGATGGGGGCAAATTGTTGGAAATGGAGTTTTACGCCGGACCAGAGACGATTATCGCGGTCACGGATTACAGAGTGCAGGGAGCATTATAAATGGAGCTTAGGGTTAGCTTACACTGCGGCGAAAATGGAGCTCTTAAATGGGATAGAGGGAGCTTTAATAGTGTGGCTTTGTGATATCTATGTATTCTCTTATGGAATTACAAGAGAGAGGGGCTTGCGAAACATGCTTTAAGTTTAGTTTTGTGGCAGGATTTCTAAATGAAAATGTATAATAATAGAAATATACACTTTACCACGGTAGATTTCTGGGAGTTTTGTTATTGAAAATTCCTTTTAATTATACAAGGTATTTTCTAGCTGGAAGTCTCGTTATTTATCAGTGTTAAATATCCTTTTAAGGGCTCTTAACACTAGAAATCCTCTGAGATTTGGGTCGCTTTCATTTCTATGGCTAGACAATGATTGATTGGCGATTTTCCATGATCTCGCTCTCGGTCTGAAAAGTGTCTAATTTAATATTTAAATTGCTTTCTCAAGATTCAGTCATGCAAATCGATTAAACTCCACTCCACTTTGGTTATCCCCCGCTTTCTTTTTTCTCCCCAGAAATCTAACCTCTCTGCTGGCCACTGAATAATTAAAAAAATTTGCCACTCAGTTGGCGGCTGAGTCTCCCCCCTGCTCACTCCGAATTTCTCACCCCAAAAGTGAAACCCAAAAAATCAGAGGGGGGCCTCAACTACCCCGGGAGCAAACAGTGTGACAGCCTCAACCGCTGGCTTTTCCCGCGATTCTTCTTCGTCCTTCTCAGCCGCCTCATCCTTGCTGTCAGTTTCAACTACGCTTTCGTTTTTGTGCTCCGCTTTCCCTTCTGCGTGACTCCGCCCTTGGAAAAGCGCACACACACACCGTGGAAACTGTTGATGTTGACATTGCGCCTGGCCTGAAACAGCCGAAATATATGTTCTTCTTGGCTTTTTTCTTGAGCTGTCACAGGCGGCCGAAAACAGGAACCAGAGTGGGCCCCGCCCCTCCCCTCCCCTCGCAGGACGCCCCTGAACAGCCACCCCTCCATTCCTCATGTTTGGCGAGTGATTTATTTGACTGACACTTTTTTCTGCGTTGATTGCATCGTAATCCCAACATAATGAGTACTGTTATATTTCATGGCCACTCTCGTTTCTCGAGCGACCCAAATGAAGTAGACAATTTTTCAAAAACAAAGACGCCGCCCGAATTGCTGGCAGGACACGGCGCTGGGGGGAGGGCGGGAAAGGACCTGCGTTGGTTCCATTGTGCATGTGGCACACGTAGGCGGCCACTTGAGAGCGGCAAAGGTCCGATGGCGATGGCAACGCCGAACGGACAAAACGCTGCTCAAATTCTCATCATTTGTAAGCGTCATCAGCAGCAGCAGCGGTGGCAGCTGGAAAAGCGGTTGAAAAAGCAGCGGAAAAAGCGGAAAAGCGGGCCATTTGGCATAGATCAAAGCAATGGGGAAAATTCCCCCGGAACGTTTCCTATTTCCGTTGCCATTTTAGCTCAAAATCTTATAGAAAAATATAAGATATTATCTGCTACAAGAAATAAAGCTAAAACTGTTGCGAAAGTAAAATAATGAAAGTAGATATTTCTATAATGACTCTTAGAAATACCAGGAAATAAAGTTTTAAATAGAATTTTGGTTGGCTTACATTTCCTAAAGAATACTTTCAGTTATATTTTTATAAGTTTATAACTTGTAATATGCCAATTAAACCCATACTTAATGAAACTTAAGGCTGACAACCTGAATTTTTATGAAATGCAGCCATTTACTATTTGTATAAACTACTTTTTTCCACAGAGAAATGATTCACAGATCTGTGTGTAATTAAATTCATGAGAAACTTGTACAAAAATTTCCCAAAAAATACAAAAAAGAAGAGAAAAAGTAGCATAAAATCTTGTGAATATTTTAAAAAGCGTTTACTTCCTCTTTTGGGTTTCATTCTTAATTTATTAAATGCATTTTGAGCTGTGGAAATTATTCCTAGAAATATGAACAGATTGCTGTGCAGAGTTTTGCGTTTTGATCTCGTTTGAAAAGAATTTAATTCTGTTGCATTTCTTCGGAAAATGCTACATTGTTCTTAAGAGGAATTCAAAATGAAAGATTTCCCTGGAAAGTGGTAACTTCGCATGACTTGGTATTTCCAATATAAATATTATTATATCTATTTAAAAGACAAAAAAAAAAAAAACATTTAAAAAAAAAAACGTCAAGCTGTTCTCTAAAAATTATTAAATATTTTCAGATATTTTAATTTCCAGTTATTCTTATATCTGCTTTTTATAAATCAATTTAGGTTTCGAAGTTTTCCTGGAAATACAAACAGCCTAAAGTCAAGTTTTATGGATTTTCAATTAAGGGACTTTTCAATTATGAGACTTTTCAGAATCCCCGCCTGAACACTGAACCCAGTGCAAGCCATCAATCATTGGCCGCCAGTTTGGCGTTGGCACCTGGTGGCGGCTAGAGGCTACTTTTGCCGAGGCCACTCGTGTTATCCTGGCACCAAAGCCGAGTGAATCCCTGACGGACAAATGTCCAATGGGCCCATCATTGTGTGTGGGACTTATTGTTGTCAGCGGTGCTAGTTGAATTTCGGAGATTCGGCCGTTGTGTTTTGAAAAGTTTATGAGAGATAAGAGCGAGCGAGGGCATGGGGATTTTTCTATGCATAATGCGGCACCCGAAACGGGGGCTAATTTCTCTTTGTCTCCAGGTTTTCCTCCTGTATCCTGGCTTTTCCTCAACCCCAGCTCAGCCCCAAACAGAGCCCCCTTTGTCGCATCTGTGTGCGGCGGCAATAAAAACTTTTATTGTTGTCACACGTAGCAGAGTGTAGTAACAGTGAAGCCCAGCAGTTCCTGTCCCGGCTCCATTCTCCATTCTCTGTCCGCCATTCGCCATTTTCAATCTCCAGCTCCGGCTCCTGGCCATGCCATTTTTGCCGGTCGTCCTCCTGTTGTTGTGTAACCTGCGTACATACTTCCGTTTCCGCTTGCGTCTCGGTCCCATTCTCCCCCTCGGAGTTTCCTTTTTTTTATTTCGGGGCCAGCCAAATTGAATAAAATGGCCCCAGTTAATGGTTGTCGGGCTGATTCAGTTAGCGCATAAAATGAGCAGAGCTCTATCCACCATCTCCAACTTTTCTTCTTTTTCCTCTCCAGGCCCCACTTCCTGTATATTTTCTGTATATTTTTGGTCACAAATGTGGCTCGGCCTAAATCTCGGTTTTACGAGCGCATTCCTTTGTTCCTGCCCCTGTCCTGTACGGCTGTGCTCTGTTCTGTTCTGTCCTGTTCTGTTCCTTTTGCTGTTTTGTCCCTTCGTCCTGCCTCGACCTGCCTGCCCGCGTCCTTCGCCTTCGCATTTCGCCATTGTTTTGTTTATTATTTGTTTTATTTTTACATACTTTTGCGAGCGTCAGTCTTTAGTTGGCCCATTATGGCAGGCTTTTCCGAGAACAATGTGAAAATCAATGCTAATATATTAAACATGATTGTTCCCGTATACATACAAACGCTTTTTATGACGGTTTGACAGTCTAACGGGCTCCTGCAATATCACAAATTGCAGCCAACGCATGAATAAATAGATTTTAAATTTCAAAAAACAAAAAGCACATACAAAAAATAAAACAAGAGAAGCGGCAAAGACAAGAGCCGAAAAATTGCAAAAGAACAAAGTCAGACAGCGAGCGCTGCATTTAAATGAACGACTGCGAAATGCAGACAGTTGGACATGCAAATGGCAGTGACGAGAGATGTAGGTGCTGCTGCTGGGAAAGCGGGGCGCTTTTCCAGGAGGGCCGTCGTGGGCTGTGTGAGCGATTTTTCCGAGGGGTTCTCCAGGGCGGATCCTGGCCGGAATGACGAAATGCCCGTTCACTCGCTCGCTCGCTGGCTGCCTGGCTGACTGGTTGTTGGAGTGTTTAAAACGGCTATTGTGCAGCTTGTGGTTGCTTTGCAAATTGAATAAAAGTTCATTCGAGTGTAAGGGAACCGATAGCACACCCATACATACACACATGGAAAACCCTCGTTGGACTGTGGAAAAAAAAGGGAACCAGAGAAAACTGCGAACGAACCAGCGAACATTGAATGAATGCGAATGTAATCGTTTTGCAAATGAAAATTGATTTTTGAATTGTGGGCGGCCGCCAGCCCCTGTGAACCTTTCCCCGGGCTCCAGCTTCCGGAGCTCTATCACTCCGGCAAGCAACTAAATGAAATCAGCGACTGGACACGGCAACAAATGGCAGTTCGCAAAAAAGATATATACATACCATATATACACAGGAGAAAATGTAAATACATCTTTACACTTTTTTAGGGGAAAAAAGATTTGAATTATATACATTAATATTTTATGAGTATCGTTGCAATAAAAATTCAGGAAGTAATAGTCATATATTTCTATCTATTTACACATTTTTTTCTAGATCGGTTAATTTATATTTCATTAAAGTATATTTTATTCTAAGACCCCAAAAAGGCTAATGGAAATCTTTTATGCAACATTTAGACCAGAAATATAATTAAAACCCTTTACAAGGAAAAATACCCTTTACCCAAATATAACACAGCTTTCTCCAAGTTCGTCTATAAAACATATCATTTCATCATTGTGAACACATTTTAAAAGGTATTTTAAAATGGCAAGAGTTCTCTCAATTTAATATTCATATCTATGAAATGTTTTTCCCCCCCGTGTAGCTGCTGGCGATGTGCAATTTGGTTTTTAATTTAAATGCCAAATTTAAATATAAATTTAAATCTCACAATCGCGTAAAACGACGACGCCAACAAATAGCGCACAGATAAAGAAACTAAAAAATGGCCATTAATAATGCAAGGCTTAAATATTTGAATGCGTTTCTGCGATGGTGATGCTGATGCGGATGCTGCTCCTGATGCTGATGCTAGTGTCGGTGGTGCTCTAATTGTGCATTGGTGGTAGTGGCGGTGCTATATGCGACTGGCGAACGCACAAAAGTATGCTATACATTTTTCATGCGGCCATAACAAAAGCAAAAACATACGGAAAATGCGCTCAGTTGCCGGTTGCTCAGCGCTTTTCTTAGAACACAACGGAGGCGAGCGTTTTCCCCGACTCAGAGACAGTTGGAAGGGGAGGGCTGAGGAGCCGGGTATGCAGAGATAGAGACGGGCAACAAAGTGGATTTGAATTATTCAAAAAATGCGATTGTTATTTGCAAAATGTGCAGTGAATTGAGACGCTCGCAGACAAGCGACGACGACTGCTGCCGCTGCGATTTACGTTGGCGAAATAATGTTGTATTTATGAGCCAGAATAGTTGGCTAAAGAGTTTTATGGCAGCACAATTGATGCTGCAAAGCGATGGAAACTTTAACTGAACGCTTGGGGTTTACAATTTTATTCATACTTTTAAGGGAAAAGCGGAGAGTATGAATTCACCCAGAGAAATTGATATTTTCCTCAGACATTTAACTAGCCAATAAGCCTGCAGTCATATTTATTTTATATTTTTCATGTGCTTTGCCGAGAGAGCTTACTTTTAAATTGAAGCAAAGTAAATAAGAAGCAAAAGAGACATCAACTGCTTCCGATAATTGTTTGTTAAAGAGTTTTATTGAAACGGAAGTGAGGCAGGAAACTGATTCACTGGAAAAATATTGTTTTCTTAGAGTTTTGATAAGGCTTAACTAATGTGCAATGGGAAAGTTTCCTTGAAATAATAATATTTACTGTGAGGTAATATATTATTGAAAGCCTGTATTAATGCAACATTACTTTCTGAACTTGCTCATAACACTTGCAGTTTTTTCCTCTTACACTGCTCTTATTCCTTTTGAAAATTGCAATGTGAATCTTTTTCCGAGATACTTTTCTTACTGAAATTCACAGCTTTTTACTTACAAACAGTTGCGTAACAAAGCCAAAACTCTGACGGGGCTTAACCGCACTATAATTGACAGCTGCATCATTTTTCCTTGGCTCGTTGTCGTCGTCGTCTGCAGCTATTTATCATCGGCGACCGAGGCGAGGCGTTTTCCTTTTGAAAAGGCAAAACCCAGAGCCACCAGCTGCATCGCCAGGACCAGGAGCAGCACCACCATCACACTGGTGACATGGCACTCTCCTGTCCATTTTGGCTCCACCGCGGAGCCGAGTCATTATAAATGAAAGCGCAGCCAGCTATCCAACCTATTCAATGCTGCCTCTGCTCAGTAAAAATAAAAATAAGAAAAAAAACGAGAAAAATAGAGGGAAAATAAAGGAAAAACTCAAACCGAAAATGGTTTTAATCAGTTATTCATGAGCCGGGGCGACGTCAAACAAAAGCCGCTGCCGGTTGACATTGGAAGTCGACTGCCTGAAAAAGATGAAGCCCGATGTTCTGTTCTCTGATGATGATGATGATGATGGAAAAAACGCAGTATGCAGTATGCGAAAAAAAATTTATGAGCTGGAAAAATGGAAAGGAAGGCGAAAACTCCCGCCGCCAGTCGGGCAACAACAATTAGCTGCAACTTAAAAGGAAGGCGAAAAGGGTTTGTTTACTCAAGGGTAGGTGTAGGTGCTGCAAATGCTACGATGCTGGGATGCTGGGATGCTGGGATGCTGGGGGTGATCCTGCCCAAAGCTAGAGCCGCTGGAGATGACACGTCCAGGTGGTTGCTCCATCTTCTGGCGCTGCTCGGTGTCTTGGCGTGTGTGTTGATGGAAGCACTCCAAACTAATGAGTATGCACATATTGTATGCAAGTGTGTGCGGGGGCTGGGCTCTCCTTTGGGCTCGCCTTTGTTGCAACAACTCTAGATGCACTTGCAACGCAGGTACGAGTACGCCTAAGAGTAACGTGTCTTGTCAAGAGGGGCTCGTCGACGTCGCTGATTTTGTTTTGTTGCAGCCAAAGAGCCTTCAAATTAGTTGGCACAAAACATAAATGCAAATGAATGCAGGCTCACCGGCTCACAGGCTCACAGGGGGGATGGCAACCCGCTCGGCGGCAGGCTGGCTCATTAATGCAGGCCTGATTGGACTTTTTGTTTGTTCACACAGGGGCTGGCCAAGGGGGGTGGTTTTGCCAAGGGGAGTGGCTGGGCAAAAGCAGCTTCCCTGGCACTTAAGTAGCTGGGTTTTAAACAATTACATTGGACGCCTTTGCCCATTATGCTCTATCTGCTTTCACCTTTTCCCTACCAGCTCCCCCCTCCTTCACCGACTTCGCCTCAGAGTGTGAATGGATGTTGCCTGCTCCTGCTGCTGATTGAAAATTCTTGTGCAAAAATGTCGACGTCGACGTTGCTGTTACTCTGACATGCTGCTGCTCATTACATTAATTGCTTTGGCTTGTCTTTGCGACAGCCACAGACGATTGCAGTGCACACGGTGCGTATGCGTATTATGCATGCGCGTGTGTGTGAGTTGCATCGACTGTGTGCAGAGCGTGTGCGTGTGTGAGTGTGTATATATGTGGAGCAGCAGCAGCAGCAGCAGCAACAGCAGTAGCAGCAGTCGCATTTCAATTTCAATTTTGCAATTTTGGCAGCTGCCAGGTGGCGCTGTCTCTCCAACTGTCTGCTTCCCCGTCCGTCTCTGCCTTTCCCTCGGTGTCCCTTTCCGTCTGACTATCTGTCTGTCGGTGGGTCGGTCGGGCGGTTGGACGGACGGGCAGTTTTCCCATATCATGGCAGGCAGGCAGGCAGCATTTCCCATTTCCCATTCCGAGACCCAGACCAATGCAAAAGCCTTTTTATCGCTTTTGCCCCTCATCAATTCAGCTGGCTAACAGATTTGCGCAGCTGTTTCCCTCTCGCTTTCTCTTATCCCGACCAATGCACTGAGAGAAAAGTGTATAATCGAAGAATTGATAATATAATTGGGGAGTTTTTAAGGCAAGGAAAGGTAAATGTATTTAAACTAAGAAAGTTACTAGTTCTCTCTCTATCGTATTATTACGGTTTGCCTATGAATTATTTTATTATCTTAGTTTTAAGGTAAGCTTATTAATATTTTATATATTTAGGTATTGATGATGACCCTGACAAGGTCAGAGTCAGTTCTAAGTCCAAGTCCCCAAGAAACCTTTCCAGCATTTCTTGTATATAGAACTTTAGTAACAATTTTTCAATGCGATCTTAGTTTATTCACCTTTTAAAGCTCTAACTTATTTCTCTCTCTGCACTTACATGGACGCCTGAGTGCGGTGTAACTGTGTGCGAGTGTGTGCACCCGAAAATGTATGTCGCCTGTCAAATTACTTGAATCTCTGCTCTGCAGTTGCCTCCAACTCAATGCAGTTGGACCCACATTTGTGCGCTTGGTTTGTCGTGTCAGTCAAGCATAATATGATTATGTAGATGCTCGCACACACATGCACACGCCAACACACTGGCACGCTCAAACAGGAAGCGGAAGCTGAAAGGACGAGCGAATGCATTGGGGGAGACGAGGCGAGGCGAGGCGATGCAGGGTGTATTCCATAAAAACTAGGAGCATCTATTGGTTACACACAACAAACATACCGAGCTCGAGCGCTGTCAAATCGTATTTATTATTTTATGTTTTCATTTTGAAAATTGCCAGGGCCATTGTTGTTACTTTAGCTGTGATTACAGTGAACAAAAAGCACTATCTGTCTATAATGTCCGACTGTCTATCCGGTTGTCTGTCTGTCCATCCGTTCGGGTGTCCTTCCGTCCCTCAGTCCTTCTGCCTGTCTGCCTGTCTGGCTAACTAATCGAGTGTTGTCGGATCGCGTCAAGTGCCAGAGTTCTTCGCCGGCTCTCGAATTCTGCAGCTTTCCCAGGTTTTCCTCCTGTTTGCCTCCATTGCCATTGTGTTTGCGGCGGGCAAACAGGCACAGGGAAAGCGAGAGATATTGAGGGATATATTGAGAGAAATGGGAAACGGGTTGAAGTCCCTGTGAAAAACCCCTGACTTTTACCGGCAACTCTCAGGCAAAACACTTTTGGGCATGTGTCCCCATGTCTCTCTGTGAGTGTGTGTGCGGCTCAAAGTCCCCTAGCAATCAGGATTTGGTATGCAAATTTGTAAAATGGAATTGCATAAATATTAGAAATCAATATTGGTCTCGACTCTTCGTCTATATCTCTCTCCCTAGCCACGTGTGTGTGTGTTTGGGGTGATGAATTAAGGCAAGTCGATTAAAAGTTAAGCGCACAAAGTGCCCCTAACTTGACTAAATGCTTTCAGTGTCAATTTGCTTAATGTCCCCTTGATGCGCAGAAGGCGCAAACTTTTCCCCCACATGCCCATCCCTGACTTCCGACCTGCCACTTGAACGTGTGCTAAACATGCAGCAACCGGCAGCCGGCAACCAGCAACAACTCCCTTGACCCGACGATGATGAAAAACAGTTTGCAACTAATTAAGCTGCACGCACAATCTAACATGCAAGTTAACACCAAGCAGCAGGAGGCAGTGGCAGCCGGGGCATTCCTCCCTCGCAGGCACAGTGCAACAATGGCGGATGGAAAGCGGAAGCGGAAATGGAAATGGGAATAGGAACAGACCTTTACACTAAGACCAATATTTGTGGAAATCGTGTGGGGAAACAAAGTAGCTAAACTTAGTTCAAGGAAGTATTTTAATGGCCTTAAATTAAACACACTGCAAGTCTACAGAGGAGTTTTCTTTTTAAACTAATTTACTGATTACTAAGATTATAACTTTTATTTATTTTACGTACACTTGGAATGAACTTGTTTTATTTTGGGAAAATTGAAAATAAATAATCTCAGACTAAATAGACCCCACAATGTATAGCTGCATTAAATTATTTATAAGAATTTGTAAATGTTGTCTAAATCTCACTTCAACAATAATTTACATTCAATTTAAATAAAATAGACAAGGATAAATATATAATATTCTTTTTTAAGGGAGTATCTATATTGAGATTTATCTTTACATGGAAAATATTTATTATTTATAAACCAACATATTGGCCTAGAGTCTAAAACCGTTTTTCAAAGTTATTCGTTTGCTTTTTGTGTGCAATTTGAAGGATATAAACTAATATGTACTTTAAACTACAAGGTATAGTACATGAAAGGTACATTAATTCCCTCATTAACTGCACAACCTCGGCTTCAAGTTCCTTTAACCCATTGTCCTTGCTCCACTGTCCAAATGCGCTTGTGTGCGAGAGCGAGTGTCTTCGTGTTTGACAAGGTAATATGCAATAAAAACGATACCCTCATCAGGCGATCCTGCGTTAGCCTGCGTTGTTGCGTGGTGCGTTTGCCACATTTGACCGCAGTTAACAATGGCAACACTCACACACACAGACGCAAAGAGAGACCCCCCAGAGGGGGGTGGCCATTATACACATACATATATATTTAGACCGATACCAGGACCCTAGCTGGGGCACAATAATAAGTGACGCATTTAATCTGATTTGCTTTATGACATGTTCATGACGAGAACAATTAAAATGTGCGGTTGGCTAGGCAGCAGAGGGCCAAAACGAGTGGCCAGAGGGGAGGACAGGCGCTGTTTAGTGGGCTGAGGCAGTGTCCTGATGATGATGTTGTTGGCCGGCGTAAAAAGCAAATTGTTTAATGTGCTGTGAATAAGTGACAAAACAGCTGAACCCGGCTATAGGCCTCCTCCGCCTCTGGTTAGCTGCTTCTGGTCATGGAACTTTATCGACGACGCGTGGCGAAATCGAGATGGGGAATGTTGATGCACAGGGAGAAATGGAAGGTACTTGGGAAGCAGAGAAAATTCATAAAAATATTATGGAAATGCTAAGCAATTTTCTGATTTTCAAGAGTTAAATCCAAGCTAAGCAGTAATTCTAAAAATGCTCCCCTTTGTGCAATGTTATTTTGTTAATCCTCCTATGTACCCCTCATTTTTCGCAAGTTTACTGGTAGCGGGGGTGAAATTACGAGTGGTGGTGCGTTCTGAATCCCCAGGGGTGACTTTGTCTTATCGCACGTAAGGGTTTATCCCATTAGCCGCAGTTGACTGGCCGGGGAATCGACTGTGGCAGTCAGGGGGACGAAGCTGTATCTGCTCTTGATTAGCCAGTGGGTTATTAATGATTTGGCCATGGCCGCAGTGTCAACAATATGCGATATCCACATTCGATTTGGCCAACTGACAACTGACCCGACTCTCCCTGTAGCTTTCACTGTCCTCCTCCTCTCACTCCATCTCTCTGTGTGTATCTGTGTTTCTGGCCAAGTCCTTTGGCTATAATTGCGACAGTAATTGGACATAATGCGACAAAGCTTTCTCTTCGGCTCCAGTTGCCCGGAGTCTCCGGAGTCGCCAGCTTCCCGATTTCCCGATTTGCTGCCGAGTTGTTTGGCTTACACACGCCTCAGTGGCTCCGGCTGAAACTTTGTTGCAGTTTGTTTTTACTATTGTTTTGTAATGGCAAAATTATAGACCCCTGCGACCCTTAAGCTTCATTTCACTCCGAAAATCCCCATGCCCATCATTCGCCATCAGCAGGACCGGCTCCTGCTCGCCCACTTTTGTGACTGGCAGGACATCCTTCGCCTTGTTCATCTTTGGCATTATCTACTTCCGCCATAAACAGCAACAACTTTTCATCTTTTGTGCCAAGCAGCACCAGCATCCCTGTCTTTGTCTTTCGCCATCTCCAGGCGTCTCTGGCCTGCGCCACGCTCTGCATTTTTATGATTTTTATTTTGATTTCCTTTAAACTAACTTCCCCACACAGAGAGGGGAAAGAGAGATAGAGGAATCGTTGCTATTTTTGCAAATTGCCTACAATGATGGCCGCAAGTTCGCGTGCCCACTCTTTTGCTCTTCATTTTCCCGCTCCCAGGCTTTTCATCTTCGTTTTCCTTTTTTTTCAATGTTACGCTTGGAGTAATGCCACTCTGCACAGCCTCTTTCTCTCGCTCAGCCTTTGCCTGGCACCCGGAAAATATTATTTCGCTTGACTTTTACAACAGCATCGAGAGGTTTTTCCTCAACCCCCAAACCCCAACCCCCAACCTCAAAAGCTGAAAACCCACCCAACGTAGCTACTTTTATTTTATGTTTTTTCCGTTTAGTTGTTGTTGTTTATACGTCGATGTTGCTGGCGACGTTCCGTCCAAAACTATTTTGCTATTTGTTTTGCCTAACTCGATTTTTCACTGGTTGCCTTTTGTCTGCTTGGCTGCTCCGCCTCGCATTTTCCCCACGTTTTTCCCACCGTCAACCAATACAGCGATTTTCCCCAAGCCATTTTCCCTGGCACTGACACATCTGAGACGATACACAAAAACACATTTGACAAAGTATGTACACTGAGAGGAAGAAGTAGTTCTGTTATGAGGGCTTTTTTTAGAGAAATCTTAAAGGATTTGAAAGGTTTTTTTAGAGGAAAGTTTAAGTTGTTGTTATTTGTTAGGAATATTTTCATACAAAATTTTACAAAAATTGTTTAATACCTTTTATTATATAATAAAAGTAAGGAAAATCTCAAAGGACTTGAAATGTAGAAGAAGGGAATGATTGATGTTTTGGTTTCATACCTATAGGCGTTTTTAAAAGGATACATTTTCTAACGCTGTGAATTTCTTTTATACTTATGGTAAAAGGCATCATCATAGCTCTTAAGATTTTTCATATATAAAACTATAGTTTCAGATAAAGCCTCTCAAAACAATATTATGTAAACTAAGGACTTATTTATGGTTAGGTTTTTCCCTCCGTGCAAAATCAGAAACTAACACAAAAACAAGCAGGACACATTTGGTTTTCCTATTTTTGGAACTCGCCCCTGTCATCTTTTTTCTTCCGAATCTTTATTATTTTGTTGCTTTTGTAGCTTGTTGTTGCTCCTGCCATTTATTTTCGTTGCCGTTGTTGATTCTCCGATTCGCCATTCATTTTGTGTTTGTAATGATTTCCATGCTAATCACAACAATTGACGCGTGTGTGCGGCTTTGACAGTCAGTTCAATTCAGTTGGGCTCGGATCAGAGATTGGGTGCCATCTCTCTGGAGTGGGGCCACATAACAAATGATGGCCATAATTGTATGGGAATCTTGCCTCCACATCCTGACATAATGGATTTCTATGCGGGAAACACGCCGTGGCCAAACAATCAAGGAGCAGGAGCAGGAGCTGGAGCAGGAGTGGGAGCCAGAGCAAGGAGCAGATAGTTTGCCACCCAATCTCATACCCAAGCTGGCCCACAGCTCCTCGTTGATTATTTCCCGGCTTTGATCTATTTTAATGCTGGCGCATTACGTTATCATTTATTTGGCGGGGGAAATTGAAAGTATTTATCAAGCTGCTAATAAATGGATGGCCCGGCGGATTCATTCGATTTCGCCGGGGTGCTAAGCTGCTCAACAATTTTTCAAACTTGAAATTAATAACGATTTTTCTACGCCCCATTCCCTTGTGTCTCTCTCGCCCCCTTTCATCGCAGACTTTCATTTTGCTTGCCTTTAATTTTTCTTTTATCTGCCATTGAACAATGGCCAGGCAATTTCGGTGGAAAAAAAACAGGAGAAGGAATATAAAAACGAAGGGGGAGCAGGATGTAGGAGTGCGAAGGACGAAGGACGAAGGACGGCCAGTAGCTGGCATAATAAATTAAGCGCTGCTTGCCCGATGGCTGCCACTTGGCCAAAATAAATTGCACTAAGCGAAAAATAACAACTCAATCCATGGATGGAAAGGAACGGACGACAAACGACAAAAACTGCCGGCCAGAAAATTGGAGTAGCAGCAGCAGCAGCAGAAGCGGGAAAAGCTGGGAAAGCTACAGCTATGGCAAATGGAAAAAGTGCGCAGCACAATGGGCTAAAAGGAGAGGAAAAGGGGATATAAACAGATTACGTCGTTATTGGTGCTGCTGCTGCTCCTCCTGCTGCCTCGTTTTCTTATTTTTTTGTCTTTTTTTGACCAGCACGTGCCCACACATGTCCCCAGGATAGATGGCGATGGCAGCTAGTCCCCGCACCGCTCCACTCTGCTCGGATATATCCTGCATCCTGTATCCCATCGCGTATCTATGCATGACCAGAGCTCCCTCGATTGATTTTGCGTCCTGGCATCACCTGCAGGCTAAGCTGCTTTCCCGGAGTCCAAGGACTGCTGCGGAAAGCCATCGGAGCGTTAACGTAGCCTGTCGCCTTTGTGTCCTGCCCGCCGTATGTGCTTTGCCTCCTCCCGCCTGCATTAATTTATTTCCGTGTCCGCAGACAATCGTGCCACAATTCACGGCTGCGTTTTGTTAATTAATTTGCTCATTTATTGCCAGGAGCAACACACAGGGACCGAGGACCAGGAGCTCACTTGATTGAGTCCTTAAAAAAGAATTGCACTTATCTTCAGACAGCAGCTGTCTCCAGCTTTTCCATTGGCTTAGTCTATTTTGATCAACGAGTAGCAAGGACTAAGCTCTTTGTGGAAATTTAAAGTTCTGTCTGGCCAAAGGAAATTCTTTTAAAGAAATGGAGCATTTTAACATTTATATTAAAGGACTTACGAAGAGTTTCTGTATTAAATATTACCTCAATTTCATTCAATATATAACCTAAGGCCTTGTCTAATCTTTTTAAACTTTATGCTGAATTGCCTATTATGGAGTTACTTCACTGGATTGAGTCTCTTGGAATAGAAATGGCAGTTATCTTCGGACAACAGCTGTCGTCCTTCTCCACTTTTCTTTCAATTTTGTACTTTTCACTCTATTCAGTTTTTCGTTTTTCTCTTTTCCAGCTGGAAGCTGGGTTTATGGAACAGAATAACAAAAACATAAATCAAGAGCATCCCGGGATAATTTCTGTATGGCGTTTGCTATTTTTTATTTTTTAGCTGAGCTGGTAGCGAAAAATGTTGTAGCAGCAGCATCTGCAGTTTTCGTGAAAGAGCGGATTTTCCCGTGGCTATTATCTGAGAGGATTTCCCGAAGCCTTTGTTCGCTTCGCTTTAAGTTGCCGCCTAATTGTGTAAGTGGTGGGGAACGGGGGAAATTTTCGTGAAAATTGTTGATGACAGTTTTTAAGGGAAAGCCAGCAGCACCAGCACCTTGAACTAGTTGCAATCGCCGTCTAATCCAGAGTAAATCATTGCCCACTAATTTAGCACTATGTCAAGTCGAGAACTGCTCAAGATGTCGTTCATTATGGGCCCATTCTTTAGGGGGGGTTTTCCGACGTTTGCCACCCAGTTTTCCTACGTTTTCCACCCCATTTTCAGCCACCTCTGGCCCCCTTTACTTGCGGGCACTTATTATTTATTGCGCCTTAGGTGAACGCTGCGCGTCTCCCTTGCCTTTCACTCAACTTGCATTTTTCATGCACGTTCATTATTATCATTGCTGGCCCCCGAACTGCCATTCTTCAGCCCCAATCTCCCCGGGTTTTTGCCATCTCCATCCTGGCTAGCAGCCGCATCCCCAACCCCTTCCGCAAATTTCTCAAGCCGCCGTCTCGGCGTTAAGCTGCAGCCACCAGCCACCAGCCGTTGATGATAAGCGACGAAAATGTGCAGAAAGCTGAAAGTTTCGCACAATTTTCCCATGGCCAAGCCAGCGGGGGTGGGTTGGCAAAACGCAAAATATTTATCACTGCAAGAAGGCGGATGCTGCTGGCTGCCGGCTCCTTCGGCAAATAAAAGGCAAGCGAAACTGCAAGCGCGCCATTCAATTTGATTACTTGCGTCATAAATACCGGAAGCGTCAGAGTATTGAGGCACTATCACCCTACCCAGGATCTGCCAGGGCTCCTGGAGGAGGGTAGAACCACGCCGCATATGTGCGTGATGCTCTAAGGAGGCAAGGAATATGAATGCGATGTCGATGAATGACGGCGGTAATATCCTGTGCCGTCAGCAATTGCAATGGCGCTTGCCTGCAGTGACGCAGCAGCTTGCTCCGGACTCGGGACTGAGGACTCAGGACTCAGCACTCCGGACTTTCGACTTGGCTTTCACGGGTAACGAGGAATTGGATGCTGGGTGGCGGCCAGGCCAGGAGCTCCTCATCGCTTTTTATGCACTCAAAAGAATCTGCTTGGCAAGAAAAGGCATTAAAATGTCGACAGTGAAAGCGTCGATGGCTGGGGCGAAGAAAACGTATTAGTAACAGACTATTGAGACGCAAAGCGGCTATAACGGCGGCAGTGGGGGGCGGCAGGGGGGTCCCTGGGGGCGTGGTGGGAGATCCTGGCGATGCAGGACTTGAAGGCCGCAGCAGGCAGCTCGTGCGAACTCTTACAAGTGCACCGCAGCCGGGGCTGCCAAATGACTTATGTGCTACGGGCTAGCACTCAGCACTCGACAGGCAGGATGCACAATGCAGGACGCAGGATGCGGGACCAAGGACATGGGAAGCAGGATATATGGACACACACACACACAGAGAGAGAAAAGAATGACTGGCCTTATTAGCTTTGTTTTTCACTGGAAGAAGTTAAATACTTGAAACCTATATTCAAGTAAACATTTATTATGTAAATAAACAAATATTTAAATAAATAGATACAAGTTTTAAGGCGTTAATAATATAATTATGCTAAAATTATATTATATGTAATTTATATATATTTTTTTAAGTCTACTTTAAGACACCTTAGTTCTAGTTTTCATGCCTCCAGAGTCTTTTCGTCAAGTGCCCCCGATAAGAACCATTTTGATATGAGTCACCAAAAAAATTAATGGCCACTTTAGATGATATATATTTATGTTTTCTGTTTTTTTTTCTTGCGGTGCATTATGCGGGACGATGACGACGACACTATCGCCAAATCAGGAGCGCAGCTTGCATAAAAAAATTGTAAAAGCGCAGCGCAGTCGTGGCGATAAAAAGGAGCGACTGCTCCAGGCGGCAGGATGCAGGATGCAGGAGTCAAAATGACTTTGGGGCACACACAACATAAGTGCTTCTATATATATCAGATATAAGCGCTCACTCTCTGTGTGTGCTGTGTGTGTGTGTGTAGTTGTAATGACTGATCGTGTGATTTTTTATGCCACACTCACACCCATGGACACATAGCCAGGGAGTTGCGTTGAAAGACGATTTATCTTGGACTTGGTTGGGTGATTGCCTGGCTAGATGACTCCAACCTCCGCCGCCCACAAATCAGACCCACACACACACACAAAGAGAGAGAGCCAGAATGGGGAGATGCATAAAAAGTGGCAGCAAAATAAACAAACAAACGAGTTTTTCCTCTGTGAAAATGTAAGTTGTGGTTGCAACAGCGCCAAAAGAGCCGAAAGAGCAGGCAGCAAAAAATAATAGCAAAATATCTAACCAGGGAAAAGGCCAAGGGTGAGGCTGGGAGGACTTCGAGCGGTTGGCAGAGATTAACTTTCGGGTCGCTCAAAGCGACCACAGCAAGTGCTTTACATTTAAAACACGGCAAAATGGCAAATGGCAAAAGTGCGACAGTGCGAGCGGCCAGGACCAGGGCCAGGACCAGGTGCAGAGCCAGAGCCGGAGCCTAGATGGAGCTTGTTAGTGGACAGGCGGATGATGGTCACCGGCGTTGTTGACAAAGGTGCATATGCAAAAGCCGCAAGCCGGTGAGATTAACAATTAGCCGGCATTTTAATTTATTTAATATTTATAAGCGACCTGCACAGCAATATGGCTATATAAATTACTGGGAAAGATACACACGCCTCAGTGGGTGGGCACCGCATAAAAGTCCTTTTCTGACCATAAAGGGGCAACATTTTCTTATCGTGTGCATACACAGAAAGAAATTCATTGATTTGGTAGGGCATTTCCAGGACGTTTCCTATTATTTGTTTAATTTTTCTTTTGTTTTCAAGAATTTAATGTGTAAAATGTAGGATTGGTTTACGAAAACACATTCTTAATGTGTCTAAAAGTTTACAGTATTTTTTAACACTAAATTGGTTAGTAAGTAAAAAAAACTATTTTTATGACATACTTTTGGCCATTAAACATGGTGATCTTTGAAAGTTTTTTAGTAATAAAATTTAGAATTTTTCCTTTAATTCGAACGAAAGAAACGGTCAAAAAGTATTCTAACTAAGAAATTTAAAATGTGTTCCAGTGCTCAACTTTTACATTTTCCTTTAAAAACTCCATTTAAACCGAAAGTAGTCTCTTTAAACCCGAAAGACTCCTCATCTGAAAATGTTCCTTTGTGCATACCTTTTGCCATATAAAAAAAAGGCGGCCTTTATCTTTTTTATGCCTTGGGTTTCAGGCCATTACGCATACGCGGCGTGCGGCCATCAGTCCGTTTTCTGGGTTTATCAATGGCAAATCGATGGTTATTGCTTTATAGACGTTCATGTAATGTGTTCCCCTCGAATCGAAACGTAACAAAATGCCTAACAAGCCCAACAACCATTTGCGAGCGAGTGCATAGTATATTTGTGTGTGTTTTGCCCTTGGCTAGCGAAATTGTTGGTTGTTGTCCGTGTTGAATATTTATGTTTTCACACAGCAGCCAAAAAGAAAATAACGCAAATAAGCCAAACGAAACCGAACGAAATGAAATGAAACATAGGGAGGGAGATGGGTGCCTGGTGTGGTGCAAAATAAAACATGGCAATGAATTATGATACATGTGTTCGCCACTCCAGTGGCCCCAAAGCCAAGGCAAGGCAGCGGCAACAAAACAGGCAGTTAGCTGGAAGCACAGCCAGCACTCATTCATTTAAATGCCATTTTAAACTTAAATGAAAGTTTATGGCCTTTTATTTGCATTGTCGCATATGCTGTTGGCTCGCATATGTATGGCTAAGGTCGGTGGCACTGCCACTGCCCCTGCCACAGCCGCTGCCTCAGCCGTAGCTTGTTGCTGGTACACATTCACGTCGCCTAGTAGATCAACACCCCCCGAAATTGAGGCGAATGCAACATACACATGCCAATCGTGTTTCTGCACTGAGAGAAAAGTATTTAAGAAATTATGGTGAGTAGGGAAAATATGTGAAAGGAAGTGTGGTTTCCCTGGGGAAAGTTGAAGGGATTTTAGAAATATTTTTGTCCTAGCATAGCTTGATTTACAGATGGGAGAGTTAAAACATGTATATATAAGATTGAAGAATATTTTACTGAACGAGAACTTAAACATAAAATTATGGAGTAAACCATTCTTTAAAAGGTTTACACTGATTTTAGGAATTAATTGGTTAGGCTTACCTTTAAACCCTCTCTAAATGTAAATTAAAATCAACCCCCACAGAAATTAGTCCCATCTTTGGCTTATTTTTCACCTGTATTTAGTAATTTAGTAATGAATGTACTAGTATATATTCCTTATTTTTTGTAAGGTGTAACAGCTTGTTTTATAGGAGCGACGTGTACACATATGCCACGCAAAACTCGACACTTTACATTTGCCATGGCAATAATTTATTTTTATTTTCGTTGTTTTGCCAGAAATTCGTTACCTGCCAGGCCAGGACATCCAACATACAAACGGCTGAAACGAACCGAACCGAATGAAACAAAACAGCGGCGGGGTGCGGTGGCAGAGGCGAAACAGTGCAGGAACAGCACAGGTAACACGACATGGCAGGTGCAAAAGGCAACTGCGAACAAGCAACATTCAGACGGAGCGGCGTACATAAATCAAATTAATTTTGTAGGCGGGCCAACGTGCGCCATTTTGGGGCACCATCTCGCTCGCTCACACGAACACACTGTGGCACACTCTGGGTCCTGGATCCTGGATCCAGGATCCTTGCTACCGGGGGAAAAGTGCGTTTTAATTGCAAAGATGCCGCCGCGTTTGGCATCGCGATTCGAGGCTAATTAGGCGCACAATTGGCACGAAATAAAAAGCCAGAAAAACAAAGGAGCGTACGTGACTATCTCAAGCTGTCGATCCGCTGCCACCCCCAGCGGTGCGGCGATAAAACGTACATTTAAATTGTCGCGGGGTGAAAAAAAACACAAAAACACAAGCAGAAGGGGAGGCAACCGCATCGCACGTGTAGCACACTCGTATTCGTATCATCAAATGAATATTCGCTTATTTGCATCTCTCTCCGGAGGTGGCAGAAGATACCCCAGCCCACAGCGACATCCCCTCACTAGGATACACTGAGCGAAACTAGGTTTATGTGAGTTAAGGGGGTAGAATTCTATGTAATGTAAATGCATTTGCCAAATTACACGCCACTAAAGGCGACGACTCTTGTGCACATTTTTCTTTTCCTTCCTTAACGGACAACTTAAAAAGTTAAAGCTTAATTTATGTATCGTCCTAAATCTGTAGTTGTTTGATGATTATGAATAAGTAAGAATTTATAAAGTTAATTTATTTAGATGCTCTAGAAATGTTATTGTTTTCTACTATCTAGTTAAATCCAAAAGGTTTTTAAAAGAAGTTCTAAATATTATTATAAAGCAATCCCATTTAAATCATATCTTATTAAATCACAAATTTAAATATTAAAATCTGCAGAAATGGTATCTTATCCCGAAGTAAATTAAGATTTTTTAACAATCACAAAGACACTAACTTTAAATGAAGAACGGAAAGACCAAGGAAATAAGGCAAACAAGGAATAGATGAAAGGATCTCAAACGCACGAAAGTATCTCGACCCTGAAATTCAGGTTGAGAATGAATTTAAACATTTTATTGTCTAATAAGCTCTCTATACACCCCAGTTTTTCAATATTTTCCTAGCTCTTAATTAACAAATTGGTATTCAGAACTGGCCACTATTTCTCTATGTACAACCAAGCAAATGAGTCTCAGCTGCTGCTCCTCCAAAGAGCGTGTGTGTGGCATGGATGTGTGGATTGATGGCAGTTGGGTGGCTGGGCTGATGGCTGACAAAATGAGTTTTTCAGTTATTTTCCTTTTCTGTGTTTTTTTTTCCCCCCCTTGCCTGGCCGCATGGCGCTCTCGGCTCGGCTTGGCTGGGCTGGGCTGGGGAAAAGGGATAAGTGGGGGCACCGGTGGGTTAACCTTTGATTCAACAGCTGGCTTTTAAATTAAGATTTCTGGGGCCTCTCTTGTGCAATTTCAGCAGCTGGAAATGAGAAAAGTTGCCCCGTTGGCGAGCGAAGTTTTCGGCTGGCCGCTTGCAAATTTCTCATCTCCATCTTGGAGAGTTGTTTGCCAAGAGTTTGGGCCTTTGGCCCGCAGAACTTTCCCCCGACTCGGACCGACTGGTAAATATATACGCTGCCCGGCAGGACACGATGACGACGAGGAAAACTAAACTAATTTCAAATGATTACCAAAGAGCAGCGGTGACTGCTTGAGTCCCGGATTATGTTATTAGTTGGCCACATCCCAGCAGATACACTCATGCACATCCGCATTCGAATCTAATGATATTGAATAAGCTCTTGAAAAACTCATGTAAAGTAAACAATTGATTTCCATTACCCCGGAGGCAAGACATCGGAGATGGGAAGCCCGAGGAGACTTAACAACTTGCCATTTGCTTAGCCACCGTTTACTTGCACATTTTCCTTTTTCCCTTATTTCCCTCACAGATTTTTGCATTTTTCCTGCCCACTTGCCTCGCACATGGATACACATATATGCTTCTGATGTGAGCAAGTTTCTTGCGAGTTATTTTCATATTTGTTTAAAGTCTATTTACCGCAAGTTGACAGTGAAATATGCGAAACTAGCGCGTAGCCAAATAAGTGCGACAGTTTCCGGTTACAACTGTGGCAATGCCAATGTCTTGGCGGCCACGGCAGTAGCAGCACCAGCAGGAGATTTTTCCTCGCATTTCCCTGCTTTCCCCCAACTTTGCAGAGTTTTCCCACCCCGTTTTCAGTGAAGACTCTGCCTGCATGTCATTGCGGTTTGTTTGTTTGCTTGACTTGCGCCCGGGTAAGGATTTCATGTGCTTGAGCTCAGCGGAGCCGGGGAGGTCCTGCAATGGGGGATGAGCTGCATCAGGACCAACCGCAGAGCCCGTCTATGTATGTGCGAGGATGCCTGCCTGCCTGACTGCCTGTCCGCATGACAATTTGTTGTGCATGAAATCTGCTCCTGCTGGTGGTTCCCCACGCTCCCCTTTCATCCTGCTTACTGGTGCAATGTTTTTTGCGCAATTTGCCAAAGCCATGCCAGGCACGAAGCAGATATGCAGAGCAGCGAAGAATCGCAGCAACCAGAAGGAAACCAGCACGACTGCGACGAGGACCAGGACCAGGACGAGGACGGTACTCACGCTCCGACTCCGATTCCGAATTCGAATCCGACCACGACTGCAGGTGCACTTGGAAAAATATAAAAGGTAGCGCAGAGAAAGTTGCAACGCATACATATGCATTTACAACTGGGGATTTTTCTAAAGTAATTTTGAAAAAATCCTAAGTAAATAATTTAAAATAATTATATGAGCTCCAAAATTCAAATGATTTATCTCTCTTAGATAAACTTTAATTATTTATAGTTAGTTAGTTAGTTAGTTTAAATTAACCTGGTAGAAACCTTGTAAAATATCGTAGTAAGTGTTTTTTAATATCACAGGCTAATTTTCCTTTAAAAATGAGGATTCACTGCTTAAACGTTTGCTGCGATATCTTACATAAAAACTTTCATTCTTCCGGACAGATTTTTAAGAGATTTCATTTCAAGTGTGAAACTTTTCCTCTGGAGCTTTAAGTATGTGATATCAAAACTAGGAAAATACTATTGGAAACTTGTTTTTCTCAGTGCCCCACTGTGGCTGTGGCTAAGCTCAGTCCGGGCAAATAGTCTGGGCTATGTAAACAAACGGTTATCCCTGCCGAGTCGCTCGCTTGCAAGACATATTAGATTTCCCCCGTATATCCTGCCATGGCTGCCGTTGCTTTTGCCGTTGCCGTTGCAGCTGTAGCTGTAGTTGTAGCTTTAGTTGTTGTAGTCGTAGTCGAGCCTAACCACTGAGACGGAAGTAATGTGTCTATCAAAGCATTAACAACGAACCCGACCAACGAAACGAAACGAAACGAAACGAAACCAGACTCAGACTGAGACTCAAACTCAAACTCAAACTGAAACTCTGACCGAAACCGAAACCCAAACGAAACGTCTTCGTTTCGAAATGGAGTATCTCGCATACCCTAGATCCTGGCTAAGAAGGATGCTCATCTTATTGATTTCCCATCGGTTTTGGGCTTTAACTAAGAGATAAGGCCTCTTCGGAAGGGTATATGGGCATGAAAAATGTGTCTTTTGAGGGGGTGGCAGGGGATTTTCCGGATGGGGGGCAGCCGACACTCGTGCTTGTTTGCCAAATGCCTTTTGCATTAAACGCCTTTATGCCAAATTGAACACAATTAAATTAGATGCGGCCAAGGGATTAAGGTGGAAATTGCCATCGTTGTTGTCTGTGTTTATGTATAACTAATTGGCTATGTAAATGGCAGCCGAGTGACTGAGTGTGTGTACTGTCCGTGTGTGTTTGTACTGCACCTACACACACACACACACACACAGAAGCATACGTATATGTGCCGTTAATTACAAGCAGAGGCAACCGCAGCTTATAGATGATTGGGCTGGTTTAGAGTGGCCCTAAAACAGGGGGTTCCAAGGGGGTTCCAAGGGGGTTCCATCCCCTCATCCATCTGCCGGCGGCAGGCAGTCTGAGGCTGAAGTTTGCCCAGGGGGCGGTGATCCATCCGCCCACATTGACATTTCGAGCAGCGTTGTCATGAAACCTTTTGCTAAGGATTATGCAAATCTGCCACTCATCGTGCACTCACTCACACACACACACACACTCAGACACAAACACACAACACAGCACACACACACACACACTACGATGGCGTGCCTTCATTTACATTTACATTCAGCTAGCTGAAGATTTGCGCATCATAATTTATGCCCCTCAAACCCCATATTTCCTCGTCCTCGAAAGAGACAGCTAGCTGTGGCTAGAGAGAGAGGGAGAGAGAGAGAGAGAGAGGGAGACAGAGAGAAAGGCAGGCTCGGCAGGAGAGAGACACTTCATTCAGAATGCCTCAAAAATTGCCCACAGTTATGACAGGCCAGGTGAACTCTGACAGAGACAGGAGCCGAAGCCCCAGCCAGGATTCATTTGGAATCTTATTCACGTCCAGAGATGGGCACTGCGAGAAATATCTGTCCAGTGCTCTTTAAAAGCAACAGAAATTTCAATAAATAAGGATATATAGAAGATTCCCAAAGGATATAAGAGCTAGAGATTTGAAAACTGTTTTTAAGGATACCCAAAGATATGAAAAATAAAAGACAATTTGACTTCACATCCTTATTTCTGAAAGAATATGATTGAGTTTCCCGTGACATGATGTTTGATGTTTTATTATGAGTTAAACCTTTTTTAAATAATTTACTTTATAAAATCGAATAATATCATAAAGCTAAAGATTTTAAGATTGGAAAACAACCACGAAAATATGTTTAAGACTAATATTTTCTGATATAAAAAAGTATGCCTAATATGTACAATCAATACCAAGTATTTATTTTACAAGTGCTGCCCTTGCAATAATATTTATCTTCACACCAAATGTCCAGCGTTTGTTATCCTTGCATTTTTTTGGTCCTGTGTACATTTTAGACGTGGCTCTCGCTCGCCTGCCCTTCCATAATTAAATCATAAAAAATTGTTTTTTAATGAAATTAGTTGGTTGGTTTTTCTGTGCCGTTTGTTTTCGTTTTGGCTTTGCTTTGCATGATTTGTCATAATTAATACCCAAGTGGGCAGCGTGCAGGCCGAGGGGGAGCAGGAGTTATCTGACAGCTGAAGAAGCTGCCCAGGCCAACACTTTTCGAGATGGTGCACTTTTGGCCATTTGCCTGGCTCGGATCGGAGGTCCCGGATCCTGGCCCCCATAAAATGCTTATGAAAAGCGCTTAAATTTACTAACCTGCAAGGTGAGCCAAAGGGGGCAGCATGCAGAAGGCAAACACCGTAAACACCTTTAAAAGCAGGGGCCAGGACGAGGGCAGGGCTTTTCGGGCAATGACTGGACTTGGCTGCCAGATCCTGATAGTTGGCTCCGCAATTTCCATGCGGAGGGGGACTTTACAAAATGTGTAGTTTATTTGCAATTTTTTAGCCAACGAGCTTTACGTTTCTGTTTTGATTCCCCGCCGCCTCCCTGCATGTGGAATTTTTCGTTATCGCAGAGCTTGCAGCAGCAGCAGCTGCATCAGTTGCAATAAAATCAGTGGCCAAAAGGTTGCAGCATCTGAGGTCAGCTGGGTGGCACTTTTCCACTTTTCCTTCCTCTTTCCTCTTTGCCCTCTCTCCTGGTGCTGGTATGAATGTGTGTGCTTGTTAAATAGAACATTTGCAGGGGAAAACCCAACCTGCGATGGCTAAAATTTGGAATTTGTCCTCTTTGCTTTGTTTATTCGGACAGTTTTTTAGCCCCATTTTCATTTGGGTTTTGTATTTTCAAAATAGTTTTCTGATTTGCATTTAAAAGGTGCTCTTCGTTGGGGCTTTTAGGGTTCTACATGGCCTACAGATACCGAGATACAAATGTATCTAATGGGTGCTTGTGAAGGGAATTTACTTCCTTCCTCTAATTGGAAGTGCTGCTTGTTCTTTCTTTGGGAAATTTTAAATATTTTAAGATTGTGTATAGTGGTATTTAGGGATTTTAGCTAACACAAAGTGCCTTAGCTATGGTCTGTAAACATATAAATATAATTTTTTGTTAAAGTTAAAGAACTAAGCCTTTTTTGTAATCAAAAGCTTAAAGGTGGAACAAAATTGTATGTTAAAATTAAACCCAGTTTTTTGTAGAGTATCCATTAGTTAATTTCCATGAAAATGAAAGCTCTAAGCCAGGTATGAAAATGGAAACATTTGAAAAGGATACAATGAACAGCAAATGGCTGGGCAAATAGAATGCTCTGCCGGCGGAAATAAAAATATATAAATTTGAACATCGGCAACATGAAATTGGCTGGATGGATGGCCAGGGCTGCGTCATAAATTACTATAGATATATACATAGGATATACATTCTATATATATCGTTCAGTTGGGAATCCCTGTGCCGTTGTGGGCGCTACGCATGCAACTATTAATCATATTGAATGGCGCGCCCTGACTTGTCCGGCTAATCAATCTTGCCAGGAGCAATCTCTCCGCTCTCATCTCATCCAAGGCGGAAGAAAAATGGCCGCTAAAGTCATTAACGCCTCGCTGGTCACCTGCCGACGAAAACGTGGCGAGGGGAAAATCGCTGAAGGAAAAACGGGGGTTCCCACTGGTAGGTAAACTAAGCCGCCAGTTGCCATTTTGCTATTTTGTTTATGGCCCTGGCGCAAATCTCTTGCCATATCTTTCAGCGTTCCCCCCCTTGGATTTTCCCTTGCCCCCCCCCCGCCTCGGATTTTCCCAGATGCCCAATGAGGCGGCAGGCAAAAGCCAAAGGGGATTAGTTGTAATCAATAACTTGGGCAAGAGTATGTGTGTGTGTGTGTGTATGGAGGAGGAAAAGCGGAGGAAAACTGGTCTTGGGCTTCTGTTTTGTTTGCCTGTCGAAAGTTTCTCCGCACAGCTTATGGCCGGGCTTATACACTCGCAGCCAAGTTATTATTATAATTTCCTTTGCCAATGCGGATTAATTGAAAAGTTTTCCATTAAGAATTCGCGCTTGGTTAAATCGCCCCGCCGTCTTTTGTTTCACCTTTTCCATAAATATTTCCCCCTTATAGGATATATATTTATAGTATACGCAGTATAAGTATCTTCACTATTTGATCGTTATGGATTTTGACAGTTTCGCTGGGCTATGATGAAAATTACTTAAAAGCATTTTGCTCCTCGCGCTGATTTGATTGATGGCCGTTTATGGATTCCCTCCCTCGCTCTCTCGTCATTATATTCGCATTATCAAGTGCCAGAGCCATATAAATATATATATTTATATATATTAAAGTGGGCGGGGCATTGGAGCATTGCAAATGGCAGTTGACGTCTTGCGGTGAAGAGCTGACAAAAAGTTGCGCCAATTTATGTCAATTATCGGAAGCTTTACCTGCGGAATTGGGTTTCATTTTGGTTGGGGATTTCGGAGGAAAATCGAGGGAAATCAAGGGAAATCCCCCCCACGAGAGCAGGCTGTAATTTGCTGGGGAAAAACAAATAATGGCATTTTTAGTTGTTACCCGATATGGCCAGTTTTTCTCTCCCTGGGAATCATTCAAATTTGTCACCGGGTGACTGGGAAATTTGAGAATGTTCATTCTCAGATGAGGAGCATCCCTTTTTTTCTTGGTTCACTTTGGATATATTCAAGTGAAGTTTGAGTTATTGGGATTAAATTGTGAGTGGGAATTAGATTTCTGAACTCCTTTTTACGGCCTAGATTGGGTTACCTTTTGGGGCAAGCCCTTTTCTCCCTTTCTCCATTAATGGAATTTTTGTTTAAGAAATGTTCGCTTTACTCTACAGACTTCCTGATAGAGTGAAGCAGAATTTCTTTTAAGGCTTAATATGTTTTATGTTCCCAATAAACTGCTTGCATCCTTTCACCGCAATCCCTAAGCACATTGACTTTCCTGCTGCCCCAGCACACAGACCATTTAGGGCTTAAACTCCTTTCAGCTTCACAGAAATCTAACCTCTTCAGAAATCCCCTCGAATAGCACATCGTTAATGAAAATCCTGGCTGTGGGGGGATCAGAGGAACAGAGCAGAGTCGCTCATTAAAATCGGCGGGGGCAAATCGATTTTCGTTTAGTATCGTAATCAACAACACAGAATTTTTGTTCTCGTGCTAAAAATTTGTTTTTTGCGCTATAACAAGTCTGGCGGAGGCCCCATTTCATTTCGTTTTGGCCTTTCGGGGCAGGCCAACATGGCTGAATGGAGAACTTAAAGAGCACTCGAACGGCACTCAGCCGCAAGCACACACACTCGCACACTCGATATGCATATGTGTGTGTCTAAGTGGAGTTTGCCGCCGAAGGGTTTGGGGGCCAAAGTGGAGTCCTGTGCTTTGCAGTACTTGTCAAGATTGAATTTGGTACGAATTTTTTTTACAGGTTTTTCTCTTTCATTCGCTGGCTTCGTACAATTTTCTGATTTCTCCTCTTTTTTTTGGCGTTTTTATTGATCAAACAAAACGTAGCAAGTGGCAGCCAGTGAAGGTGTCACTGCTTACAAAAAAAAAGAAAGGAAAATATATTTGTATACTGCTAAAATTGTATGGGGAACACGCGCTGTGCGAATAGATTGCATGATTTGCTCCACTGCCTGTCATTCTGATTTTTTATGATTATTATTTTGCTTCATTTCGTTTAGCATTTTGGCATGTGACTGCCTCGATACTTCGTCTTCCATGGAAAGTATATACTAAATGCACAGGGGGAGGCAGCTAGTGCTACTTACCGGACCAAACTGTTCGAAGTAGCTTTTGACATCCTCCAGTGTGGTGGGCGCCGAGAGGCCGCCCACAAAGATTTTCTTCGTTCTCGTCACCATCTGCAAGGAAAGAAAGGCATTGAGAATGGGGGTTAATAATGAGCGGAAAGGTTAAGTGGAATGGCCCGGCATTTAAATATGCATTTTATACGAAAGTTATGACCCCCTTGTTCGGAGACCTTTTCCCGTTTTCTCAAGTTCCCCGTAACTTATGGCCGCCAACTTTCGCCATGAGTCGTTCGACCATTTTGTGCATTTTATGTACTACATGCATGGCTCCTCCGCCGTGTCTGTCTGCGTGAGCCCAGCTCGGGTGTGTATGGGTGTAAAGGATGTAGGGAGTGTAAAGGGTGTAAGGCTGTGAAGCTCTGGGGCTGTGTGTGCGTGTGTGTGTGCAGCTGGCATTTTTAAGCTGACAGTTTCAAGTGCCAACTTTACGCAGTTAGCGCAGCAGCAGCAACAGCAACAGCAGCAGCATCAGTAGCAGGAAAAGCGGGAAAACTAGCAGCAGCCGTCGAGCACCCAGCACCGAAAATGATGGCGAGACAAGGACGAGCAGTCTGCCTCAGGCCTGCATACGTATGTGCACTGAGCGGAAGGATATGGCCAAAGTCAAGGAAACTACCTTAAATGGGAAAGAAAATCTCAAGGAAAAGGATGGGAATATAGGAACTAAAGCAACTCGCAAATAGATTTATATTTCTTTAATTAAGTCCTATGTTTCTTTTATCATACGTTGGTAGTTAAATTATTTATTATATTAATGCAAGAACTACTTAACTTTCATATTAATCCCCACATTCGAAGTGATTTTCTTAACTCTTTTTGAAATATCCCCCAAACTCTCTAATTCCCTGCAGTGTAGGCGTGTGTTAGCTGATGGCTGTGCGTGTGTGTGTAGTGTGTGTAGTGCAACGCCAGCCTTTTTAGCCCGCAGGCAAGCGTAAACTGTTAACGTTAAGTGACGGCAGTTAAGGCACAGTGGGCCCGGCAACGCAATGCGATGTGCCATACGCGATACGCGATATGCGATATGCGATATGCGATATGCGAGTGCAGCTCTCTCACATTTTAATTTGGATAATTTTGAAAAAATTACCCACAAGCTAAGCCAGCTAAGACCCCCGCGGGAGATCCTGGCTGGGAGTTCACAGAGGCTGCAGTTGCAGGAGCCAGGAGCCTGGGAGAGGCGGAATCCACGGTTCAAGGGACCCTCCTCGAACAAACCGGATGAAGCTGATGACGCTGATTGCACTGACGCTTGCAAGCTGCAATTTATGAGCACGGCACAGACAACGGGGGTTTGGGGCGTCGGAAAATGCCCCCACATTTTCCTACCCGACTTCGCCGGCGATGTGGGATATGTCCGTTAAGGAAGCTAACGATATGTAACAGCGGTGCTGATGTTTCTGCAGTGCCAGCAGTAAAATTCATACAATGTCGTAAAATTAAAACACTTGTGCTGTCGCTGGGTGTGTGCGAGGGAGCGAGATGGCCAGAGAGGGGCGTTTTAGATGTTGCTACAAAGTTGGTCGTGCAGCTTTTGGCAAGGCAAATCGCTTTGGCCCAGGAAGAGAGAGTCCTGAGACTCTGGCTCCTGGCTCCTGGCTCCTGGCTCCTGGTTGCTTCTTCCTGTCGCTCTTAGTTTCTTTTTTTTCTACCCACTTGTTCATTTTTTTTTGGTTTTGTTTTTGTCTATGCTGCACTTTAGCCAGGTTGAGGAGGACTCACTGGCGGCGGGCAGGAGCTGTGGTTGTGGAGGGCTTCGGGGCTGGCACCGCGGGCGTTCCCTCTAACAATTTGCAAGACCAAAAAACGAACAGAAATCAAGTTGAGAGTGGCGCTGCAAGAAAGTAACTGTAGCAACATGACGTCCGAGACAACGTCGAGCCCGGCTAGCCCCTGGAACCACCACACCGCAGCACAGCACCCCCTTGGAGCACAGCGCCCGGGTGGCTCATCATCACCAGCCGCAAAATGGGCACAGAAATTGCAGCGTTGTTAAAAAGCGATTCAAAACTGCAGTGGCCAGCACTTTGGGTGTCTTTTTTCAATGTGCACTGGCCAAAAAATTAGCACTTGTTCGTATCAGCATAGAAAGGAGCCAGCTGAGAGTTATAATAACTATTGAGGGGAAATTCATGAATATATTGTAATAAAAAGAAGAGCTCCTTAAGCAAATCCCTTTAATTTAGTTCGCTTCCTGAACGCTAATCACTCCCAAAATGGAGCTACTTAAACTAATAAACTGAAGCCGGGAGTTTGATTGTCGACGGCAGCCGTGGCAGTGGCAATGTCATCATCAAATATAAATGAACCAGTTTTGGGAACACGCCCAGTGCTGATAGCGGGGCATGAATCAAAAGCAAAACACACCCAGGCCGAAGGCAGAGAGCCGAGGGTCCGGGAGTCCGAGTCCCGGTCCGAACGCGACCTCAAGACAAATACAGGCCGCAGAGCACACACAGGATACACGGGGCCGCAAGGATACAAGGCTACAAGGCCACACTTAGATACGCAGATACTCAGATACAAATGGCACCACACACGCATACTAACGAAGTGACACGGCATTTTAACGGCCGCCGCAGCGGAGCACAGATTAGGAATGTCAATATTGGCCACAAGGACTGCGATGAGCGGCAGGATATACGTCGGGGGACGGGCAAGCAGTCGGAGGTCGAGTGGGCGGGCCAGACAACTGGCACAGTGTCTGGTCATGTCTTTCTGGCCGTTTGGTAATGTCGGGAAGCTCGACAAATGACGTCAAGAGTGGGCGTGATCAAGCAGGGAGGCAGGGAACAAGGAGCAGGTCACAGGATCATGGGGTACGACACGCGGAAGCGCAAGAAGGCGGACCCCTTACAATGCAACTCTGACAAGAAAGTCGCCCTTCAATGGATGCCATTTCTCGAGTGATAATGTTAAGAAGATGAGACAGGGAAAAACTTATATTTTAAATGAGCTTCAAAGGTTAATATTAAAAGTAAGTATAAGGTTAAAATGTTTTATAAGTCTCACATGTTAGCTTGAATAAGTTAAAGCTGAATATAAAAGGTAACCCATTACGATAGATAGAGAATAATCATATAGCTTCTCACTAAGTTCATCTTATATACATTTTAAGCTAATCCTGGATCATTTTAAAAATCACTTTACCTTTCAACTAATTAAATTTCTCTAAAGATAATAGACATAGTTCAAAAAGCGAGCTAAAAAACCCCACAGGAAGCAACCCAAGGCAAGGACAATTAATCAATTCAACACCTCGGAAGTCGTCATTTTTCGTACTTCATAAATACTATTTACCCAACCTTCTCTCCTCTCTCAGCGAAGATTTTAATGCTATACACGCATAGATATGGAAACGCAATCAAATCGACACTTTATCATGGCCTCTCATCGGGGCCCAGAGACCGAGTTGACAAGTGGCAAATGCATATTTCATTCCGACTGAGCTGCCTATCGATAACCCGGCATTATCTCGACTTATCTTACTCGCAAGGATACGCTGGGGTGAGGAAAAGCGATGCCGACATGGCCATCATCTCCATCATCTGCCGAGGAGAGGAGAGCAACATCCCGATGTCTGTTATGTTAGTGGGAAAGGCCAAATCAATTTAACACTTTCAGCTAAATTATTCATTTTGCATAATAATTTTCAAATCTGTCAAAAATGTACACCCGCACACACACACACACCTTCCGATCCAAAAGGCTTTCAGAGGCGTCTGCACTTTCACACGCTCCGGAATGGGGGGATGGCGCTTGCGGAACGCTTTCCCAAAAAGCACTCAAATAATTCCCGAGCGTAAGCTAAACCAGCGCAAAGTTGCCGAGAGAGCAGCTCACACAACAATAGCAAACGGAAATTGAGGGGCAAGGGTGGGAAAATGGGGTGGCGGTGGTGGCGGCTTGGGGAAAATGGAAAACCCTTTAACCGTGCGTAGGCTCCATCGTTGCCGCCGCCGCCGCCGCCGCCAAGCGTTGCAAATTCTGTTAAGCGAAAATTTCATCAACGGCAAACGGGCAGAATTTTCATTCGCCATTCAGACAACCCATCCCAGCGTCGCGCCAGGAACGTTCGTTGTCAAAATGAAAGGAAAATGTCTCATAAATCCTTTTAATATTAAATGAGCTCGTTCTACGAGAGCGGGGAAATTCGGAGTCGGGGTCGGGGTCGGGGAGGTAGGGGAAACTCGGGCAACGCACACACTTAAAATTATGTGGCTAATGGGAGCAACTTGCCTGGAAATTGCGCGCGGAACTGCGGAGATGTCTCGAATCGGCGACACATGTTCAGCGACAAAAGGAAAAGCGGCGGAAAAGCGGGTAGAGGTAAGCGGGGCTGGGGTAAACAGGTTGGGGAAAGGCCGAAGGACCGCGGCACTCTGCCAATTGTCATTAAATGTAATTTTTAAACCTGTTAGCGCATGTGTGCCATAAAATGTAAGGTTAAAAAGGGTTTTCCTTTTGGGCCTCCTCCTAGGATGTCCTTTTTTTTATTATTTTCGTTGTTGCCATTTGGTTTTATTGTGAAATTAGTCGGCTAAAGCGGGTTTATTAAAGTTTGCCCCGAAATTCCTGATGCGTTGCCCGAATTTCGAGCCTCGACGGCGGCGGGTCACACCGGGGGTGAGTTTCAACGACAACAATTTGTAACATTTGCCGCACTTCCCGCAAGAATTTTGCCGCCGGGGCAGGACCGGGCAGGGATTGGTTGTGGCCCACTCGGAAAAAGAGCTTCAACATCATTCAAAGTGACAAATTATCCATGCAAATTTTATACAAAATAAAAAAGGGGTGGACCGAGGAGACCCTCCACAAGGCCATCCTTTTCGCCTGCCGTCGCCGTGGGAAAAAGTGTTGCATACTTATGAGTGCCGGCGCAGAGCGTGTCGAGTCGGCTTGAAATATGAGCATTGATAGAAAGTTTGACAAATGCCAAAGGATGCCATACTGAGAGGCAGATAAGAAGGAAATATATATAACAAGGCAGCTTACTCAAGCATTATCTTTGTTCATTTCCCTTAACACTGTTCTAAATGAAGGGGCAGGGATGTTTTTAAGATGCTTAAGGGATTGGAATGTGGCAGAGCTTCAGTATTTTATGTTCCTATATTTAAATGTTAGATATTTTAAAAGTATGTTAGATATATATAAAATGTTTTAGAATAAGTATTTAATGCTTAAACTGGTAACATCTAGACTCCTTTGGCTTTTTATTTTTAGATCTCCAAATCTTTAACCTTGTTTTAAAATATTTTCTACGGAATTTTGGTAATTTATATCATTCATATGTATTTTTCTCTATTTTGAAAATCGCTTTTCATGTAAAATAAGTTCCTTTTCAATCCCACTCATTCAGCTCACTTTTCTACCCTTTCGTGCCTCGAATGTGTGGGATATTAAATATGTATCACACGAAGACCTATATTTTCGCAGTGCACGTTTTGGGTATCCTTAGTTATGCATAATTCGATATGCTCCATCAATGCCGCATTTTGCGTTCTCCTATCTCTGTTTTTGTCTGGCTTTCAATTAAAATGACCGCAATCGCACACGGACACAGGCAGACGGGACAGGACCCACACACAGCAGACATCCTCATCGACACACACTCAAACGCACACACACACACACACACATGTGATCCTGATCCCAAACAAAATTTGTGCAATTTCCGTTACTAATACTTTTTGGTCAATTTCCTTCGAAATTTGCTTGGGCAGGACAAAAAGCGTTCGTTCGTTCGTCTTCCTTGTTGATTTATTGCCCTGACAGAAGGACCTCCCAATGCCTTGCGCCAGCATCCGGTTGCTCCTTAATTTCGTTGATATTTATGCGGCAAATGTCCTAGCGAACGAAGCCAATAAACACGTTCCTGCTGTCACTGACAAGGGATAATGGGGACTGGTGGTTCATAGAGAAATCACCATTTGAATATGCCCAAGGGAGCGGCGGGAAACTGGCCATCAAAGGGAATGCAAATGCAGGGCTTGAATATCCTGTGAAGTCCTGCTTTCCTCTTTTTTTTTTTGTGTGTGTTTTGTTGTTGTCCAGCTTAAACTTGTAAATCAAATGAAATATATGGCCGGCAAATAAATACATTTTCGGAGATTGATGCCAAAGAGTTGAGTCCGAAACCGAACCGAAACCGAACTGATCTCAGCTGAGCTGGCATTTTAATGAGCTCCATAACAGAAACTAAAATGGCGCATCGTTCACAAATTGGTTGGGGGCGGCAAGGACAACGACAACGAGACCGACAATGGGGGAGAAAGTCCTGGCAAGTCACCTTATTTATGCATAACAATAATGAATATTATACAACAAGCCCGAAATGTAATTCTGTGTAATTAATTATTAATTTATGCGCATACATTTAACTCACACGCATTGTCGTCGACAGCAGGAGCAAAGGCAGGAGCAAGGACCAGGACACATGTGTGTGTGTGTGTGTGTCTCCTCTGCTCTGCTCTCCTCTACTCCCTTCTCCCGTTCTCTCATCCTGCGAGTGTGTTTGGCATTGGCATCCTGGCACAATGGCGGCTGGCGGATGCGGAAACTGTTTTGCTGCCGTTGATGCCGATGCCATAGAGAAGCCCCGGCCATTGTTGCTGCCGATGCCAAGCGTACCCATTAATTGGTAGCACTAATAAGTTGATAGGACTAAAACCAGGCAAGGATCTCTTGCTACTTTATAGAACTTAACTAGATAAGTCTATGAAGCGATTTAGGTGCTTGTTTTATTTATTTAATATCTTAAAATCACATAATACTTTCTTTTAACTATGTTTTATAGATTTCCTCATATTGTTTTGTTAATTAAATTTGTATCTGTTAATTAAATATAAATATTTCAATCTTAAGACCACATTTGTGATCACTGAAAGCAATTTACTACGCAATTCCATAGTTTCTTAAAATAATATTTAAAGTATTTTCAATATATTATTCCCGTCTTCTTCCAGGGTATCCCCCGTTCGAGTTAACCACCTTGATCCGCATTATTGCCGCTGCTGCAGCGACTAACGACTAACGACCGACAAAGTCGTTCCTGATGCTGGTCGCATGTTGCTGCCCCTGTCGTTCTAATGTTAAGTTGAATTGTCATTAAAATTGTCGTCCATAATTTCGACATTAAATACACACATAGGCGGCACACACACGCACACACACACTGGCTGGGCTGGGCAAAAGCTGCTCCAAGGATGCGTGTGTCTGTGTGTGCATGTATGTAAATTGTGCGGCAGGCCCCTCGATGTATGCAACACTTTTGGCGAGCAGAGCATAAATGCTTGCCTGTGCTTAAGCAGATGTGTGTGCTCGGTGTGTGTGTGTGTGTGCCTGTGTGTGTGTTGTGCTGGCAGCGTGGTTAAAAAGTGCCAACGCAGCATGTTTTCAACATTGTTTAAATTTATATGGCAGACAGGCGCTCACACACGACTCCTAGGACTCCGAGGACATGGATGGGACGGACCCTGGATACGGCCGCAACTTGTGCTTAAAGCTAAAGTTTTAAATTTGCATAATACAGCAAGTCAAGGAGGGTCAACTTGGGCCATCCTTGCTCCTCCGGCGCCTCTCGCTCTCCCGCTTACGTAATTGCCAGGCTCATAAACTCCAGGACCAATCATCATTAGGCGGACGGCCATTACATAATTATCGCAATCACAACTTGCAGGTAATTGAAATTGTGTGTGGTGGTGTCCATTCGGAGTCAATTTCGATAAAGTTTTCCCCCGATTCCCGTCATTTAACGCTAATCACTTGCAGTCACACACAGAGCGGGCGAATGGGAACGAAAACGACAACGAAACTCGAAACTCGAAGCAAATAATTTGTCTTTCCATTTCCGCCCGGGAGGCAAAACTTTCCTTTATCCCCGATGTTCGGGCCTAGATTGTTTTTGGCCAAGGTCAAAAGCGGGCCACTCCGGGGCGGGCTAGGTGACGGTTTTGCTTAATTAGAACATTCATTAATCAAATCAAAACCATTTGCCACCCTGGGCTTAGGCCTAGCCGGGGAAAAACCAGGCCAGACAATGAGCCAAAGAGGAAAAGCTCTGGCACAAAAAACACACACACACACATAGAGAAGCGAACTAGAGGAAGAAGGAAACTTTTGGCGAATGGCGAATGGCGGCCAAACACGCACAGGATAAAAGGCGGAGAGCGCGGAGCAAATAAATTCAGTCGCATAGAAAAACGACAAGCGGCATAACAAAGCGCACAGATTCGGTAAAGGACGACGCAGGAGCTGGATGAGCCAACGTAATACAACAAAGGGACGAAACCGAAAACGAGAGCGAGAAACGGAAAAAATGCGACCATTAAAACACATTTGTATATCTATTTTTGGGGCGAAACAAGCGCCGACCTCAAACTTCAGAGCAGCGGGCGGTCCGCGAATGCCACAAAGCCCAAACCCAAGCCCAGGCCCATGCCCATGCCCAGCCCCGAAGCCCAGCCCCAAACCCAAACCCAAAACCAGATCCCGAAACTCCAGCCCAAAGATACAGGAGAAGAAAACGGTAAGGGAATAGAGGAAGCGGAGCTACCAAATGAGAGCCCAACAATGGCCGGCACAGAAATACTTAAAACTACTTTAATTTATGGCGCACGCATTTCTGCGTTTAGCTCAGCCCCTTTTCCGTTCATTTCCGCTACCATTCATGGGTACGAGAGGGTTGCAAAGTTCAGGGGGCTTCAGTGGGTTCCAGTGGGGTCGGAGGCCAAAGCAATCAGTCAGCAAACAACATGGCTTTGAGCTCTGCCTTCGTCGTCGTCGTCGTCGTCATCCTTTCAGTCACTCTTTTCAAAGGATACGCTCTCTAATAAGTCTCCTTGCGACCCTAACCCCTCCCCCCGCCCTCCAAAAATGGAAGCACACCACATTCAAAGGCTTCTTGAGACGGGCCCGGTTTCCAAGTTTTTGCTCTATCAAAATTCTGCGCTAGCCTGTATTTTCGGTGGAATATATCCCGCCACATACTATACCGGGCCCAGTTATCAGCGTACGTGGCTGAGATTTGGTTGGGAAATTAATGAGAAATCATAAATCAGAAGATAATTGGACACAGCTCGGCAGGGCCCACAAGTTTTCTTATTTTCGGGAAAGCCTCTATCTCAGGCTCTGTCGCTTTACAAAGTCAAAGCGATATCGCCAGTGACTGGGCTTCCCCTAGCTGCAGTCAGTTGCATTCCCCTCACCTCATTTCGGGTTTTTTCTTGCACTGCAAAAACTTAGGCCCAAGTAATATTACATTCATTAAGCTCGTAAGTGGTCTAGGGAAGAATTTATGTGCAGAAATTTAATTAACTGGAGATATTTAAATGTAAATTAGCATTAGACTCTTCACTCTCCTTATTCTGATGGATATGAGATGACAAAGGAGACCTGCTTTCCCGTGTTTACTTTTTGTTGCCCATGTTGTTGTGTCTTTTTTTTCCCGTGTACGCCCCTTTTCTGGCTTTTCTGCCAACTGTGCTGAGTGGGTAAATTATGCATAAGCGCACTACCAGCACCACATTATGACGAGGCAGGCGGACGTCTGATGCAGAACGCAGCTGCCTGGATTATGTATGAGTATTCCGGAGGCTGGGAAGGGGTTGCAGGCGGACCAGGGGTCCGCTCTAGGTGAGGAGGGGTAACCAAGGGCTGCCAGCTCACTTGTCAACGTGCTCATCACATTTCTTCTCCACGAAAAAACCACCCACTTTGCCGTTTATGCGCACCAAGGCAAACAAACAGCAAAATATTTGTATGCTAAGCCAAACACATGCGACGGCGAAGCCCCACAATGCCACGCCCCCTCTCCATCAGCCAGCCGCCCCCATTTCCTCATTTTCCAGGGGAGAGCCAAAGAGCCAAAGAGCCGGGCGAGCCCAGGCCCAACGCGGCTCAAGTATTTTGCATTGCTAAGCAGAAATTATAAATCAGGGCAATTGTTGAAGATTTGCAGATTTGCAGCCCGCACAACTAAACGAGAAACGAGAACGAGAACGAGACCGAGAACCGACGACCGGCATGGAAATGGGAATGGAAATGGAATGGGGGCAGGGATGGGTACTGGGAGCGGGACCAGGAGCGAAGCGGGACGGCACGGGAGCAAAGCGGAGCGGGACAGGAGGGATTGCGGCACGCACGCCTCGCTGGTTTCCTGGCTGCCTCGGCTGTTGTTGACTAACTGACTGGCTAAGTGACTGACTGACTCGCCCCGCCCTTGCTGATGTCTGTCTGTGCCCTGCACTGGCAGAAAAATATGAATATGGTAACCATTTCAAATTTATTTTAACCCACTTACATTACTTTACATACTTATATTAGTTTAAGTAAAGTAAAAATATATTTGAACTCATTTTAAATTGGTACAAAATAGCCATAAACAAATTGCATTATAGAAATACAACCAAAGAGTTCCCAAGTCCGGGAATACAATTTATATAGATATTGGATATTCCTTAAGACTTGGATATATACTTCAAATATGTTTATACTATCTAACTATCTAAAAAGTAATTATTCTTGAATACTTTTTTAATAAATCATACATACAACCTTTTTTAAATAAGTCCCCTGAGACCCAAGTAACTTCTGTTTGTAATTTAATTAATTATAATTTTCCTAGTTTATTTTAAATAATATTACACAAATATTTCAAGCTAAATAATATACTTTAAATAACATGTGACCCAATCCAAATATTTTGTCAAAGTGTTCTTTTTGGGGCCTGGCCTGATGAACGTGCACAGGCAGTCAAATATTTTGCAAGGACGAACGTGGAAAATAAATAAAAATTTCCCACAAAAATGAATTTAACGAATATGAAAACAGAAGCGAGACGGGACAGACGAAGGAGAACTCAGCTGGGCCGAGCAGGAGGCGGAGCCAGAGAGCTGAAATCATAATTTAATTTAACGTATTTTTCGTTGCCAAAAGACAAGACGCGAATCACACACAAAGTCGCATACTATGAGCAGGGAGGGGAGGGGAGCGACAAAAACAACAGATGGCAAAAATGTACGAGAGGGGAATCCAGGATTCACATCTACTGGCACATCCAAAAACAGAGTCACAATCAGCGGCTGAAACAGAAGCCGGAGTGGAAGTCCTGCTGCCAGACAGACTAAAAGCAGCGGAAATAACACGCTCCGCAGCGTCGTTTAAAAGTGTAAAAGCCGTCAAGAAAAAACAAAAAGAAAATATAGAAAGCAGCTAAAGGAAACAGTCGCGAGTCCTGGCTTTTCCTCTATATTTTTTCCCCTCCAACTTACGCCGTGGTGTGAGTCACTTTGGTAATAGAATCGCAGCGCGTTTTGCCTGGATTTTAATTTTAGTAATGGAAGACAATGGCAGACGAAGATGCGGAGAGACAAATAAGCTTATCCAGCAAATGCAGCAGCAGGGAGCAGTGCCAAGGAGCCGGGTAAGATTCCGCGGATTCCAGATTTATTGCGCCACGTTGCAGTTTGAAGTTGTCGGGACACATAAATCTATCAGGGCAAGGATCGAGGACGCTCCGCGCAAATTTACACATGATTGTTATTATTTAATGCTGTTTTTGCAACGGCTGACTATGTGCTACGGCTACAGCTGCTGCTGTTGCTGTCATGCGGTTTTTTAAACGATTTTTATTAGTGGAAAGCAAAAGCGGAAAGCGGAAATAACAGCCACGCGCCGTAAAGTAGACAGCACATTCCGCACACACGCGCACACAGGTCCTTCTCCTTCCGCCCTCCGCCCTCCGCCCTCCGCCCTCCGCCCTCCGCCTTCCGGCATCTCCCTTCACCCCGGCATGCAATAAATGCATTTTGCATGGTGTGCACGTAAATGACCGCCGACGATTTAAATTGTTACGCTGTGGCCGGCCGAGCGTTGTCTGCCATCAAAATGCATTACGTATACGCAATAAAAATTACGTATACGTATGCATGTGCGTGTGCACATGGGGGAGTGACTGCATTTTATGCGTGCCGCGCATTATCATTTAACATTTCCTGTGCTCTGTCCTGTTCAGTTCGGTTCAGCGACGGTGAAAAGTGGGGATTCGGCTTGCTTGTAACAATTGGCTAAATAGTTTATTGTGTGTACGCGTGTGTGTATATGGTCGGGAGGGAAGGGAAAAAGGGGGAAAACAGGTTAGTGGGTGGGCCAGCGATTGATTGGCAATTGAAATGCACATAGAGCGTATGGCCGGCAGTAAATCATGGTGAATTATGCAATTATACCGATCATCAGGGATTAAATAGGTAATTGTAATTGTTTTTTTTTTTGTTTTGTCCTCATGAGGGAGAACTTTCCCTCGAAAGGGAATTTGCCATTCCACTTCCCTTCCCCTAACTCCTGTCCCTTCCTCTTCCACTTTCATTTCCATTTCTCAATTTCTCGCTGCCTGCAATTTGGTTAAATATTTACCTTACTTTCGCTGCCTTTCGGCGTTTTTCATCACTCGACGGAAAATTGCAGTCGTTCTGCTCTGTCAACTAATCATATAGAAAGCATTTCTGCCCCCGAACCCAACCAGACCTCAGCAAACCAAACCACAACCCAGGAAGACCAGCATACAACTCGAAAGGTTGACCGACCAAGCCGCTTTGGCACAATAATAATTTTGTAAATTATTGCGCATACGCCGCGTGTGCTTGTCAACGCGAAATAAAAATGTCAGTGGAAAAACTTTCAACAATATTTCCCACTCGGGAGGTCGCCGCCAAGGTTCATCCCGGACTGGAGGCTGATCCGGTGCCTCAGCTCATTTCCAGCTCAAATAAGCGTAAGTAAATTTGTAAGACAAACAATTGGAGGGGGACAAGAAAAACAGAGACCTGCTGTTGATGTTGTCAGCAGGTGGAGAGGCTCAGGTGGATTTGGATTTGGGGGCGGAGGACCAGGTGGACCGGTGCCCCGGTGCCCCGGCCTGCCCTCGAGGAAAGTCTGGCCTGTGTCTCTCTCTGTCTCATCAGCTCTGTGGAGCTGTGGAAGCCAAGTCAAGCCAAACAGCTTCAGGGCTCCCAGAGAAAGACAGAGAAAAATGCTGGTAGAGAGAGAGGGAGAATGACGATGAGGAGCTTCTAGTCCTGGCAATATTCATTCCGGTGGCAAACAAACACGCAGCAGCAACAATGGCCACAACAGCAGCACTGCACTGGGAGAAAATGAGCAGACTACCAAGTTAAATAAGTTTCATAAAAATCAATGGAAATTTCGAATTTCTTCGCTGAAGAATTGCTTGATTATAAATACCCTTCAAGGATCCTTTTAAACTATTTATTTGTTAACAGCAAAAAGGAGCTTATTGGACAGTCCTTTATTACTACAGACACCTTCACATAATTTGTTTTTTCATTGTTTTTTAGCCAAGTGCATGGGGCGGTGTGGGCGAACAACAAGCTGAGTAACGCCTTGGACGCTGCCATTTGTGGCATGCCTCCGCCCCGCCCCCCGCTTCGAAGGACCCTTCCCCGGCGACGCCCCCTCAAGTTAGTTGATGAACTTCGTGTTCAAGTTGTAGCACAAGAGTTGACGCCTCGCAGCCAAAAACTGCGACGGCTGCTGTTGATGGCCTCGCATCTGGCGACCAGGGGCTAGGAAAATAGGAGAGGCAGGCGGGGGAAAAGCCGCCGCCAGCTGTAACACTGATAGCAATTCCAAGAGACAACAACGGGCGACGAGCGACGAGCGCCAAGCGGCGGGGAAAACTCCTGAGCAGCTCTTTGCTTTTCGTGGGTTTTTGTTTTTCTTTTAGTTTATTTTACTTTCGTGTGCCGTGGCGGCGTCGGCATCTTCACTTTGGTTTGATTTTATTATGTTTTTCTTTGGGACCGCACTGGCCCCCATTTTCCGAGTCCATAGCCTGCCGGCCGCCACTTTTCCCTTGGCCACATGCTGCCAAGAGTTTTCTTTCGTTATATTTGACTTGGCCCCGACGACCTTTCGAGAGGTTGAGCAGGTTGGAAAACAGCAGCAGCGGCAGCAGCAGCAGCACCATCGGCATCAGCATCCCTTAGCCCCGTTACAATATCAAGTTAATTGTTTGAAATAAGTGTTGGCCCGCCCACCGCTTTTCCAGAGCGTCCCCCGCCCCCAGCTCGCTTGCTTTTCCCGGCCCCTTTTGGCCCTATCTTGTTGCTGATGTTGCGGTTTCTTTTGTGCCGCCTTTTGGAAACTACCCACATTTATAGTGTTGTGGCCGAGGCTTTTTCCTCTTTTCCTCAGCTGGTTGTCAACGCCAGCCGCAGCCCCAAGTTTTCCCTACATTTTCCTCCTGTGCGGGTGGTTTTCCCCCCTTTCCCCCTCTTTCCTTTCTGGTCTTTTTTTTAACTTCTTTCGCATTCGCATCTCTTTGGCTTATTTTACTTTGACTGACTCTCTTGCCCCGAAGTCTCAATGTTTGGAGTGCACTTTGGCCGGCAACTTGAAATGAATCTAATAACTTGGCCCACACACACACACACTCACACATACCCACAGATGGACGCACAAAAACAATGGCCAGCTTTTTTTGGGAGGAGGAGAAGAAGAAAAGCTTGTTGAAAAGCGGATTTTGTTTTGCAAGTTGCTCGAGTGCTTCGGCGGTTTCTTTTCCACTTTTCCGCATTGTTCGTTCTGGCAATTCAAATATCTTAGTTGAGGAATTTCCCAGACCAAACCGAACGAGCGAACGAACGAACGAACGAGTTATAAGTTTGCTGGATGCCAATGTTAACAGCTCTATTAGTTCAATTTATTTGTCTGGCGATGCGAAGGGAAAACAACAATTTTCCGCCTGCGCCTGCCACGGCGACAAAAGCGGTGCGAGGAATTCGGAATTCGACTTGATTGTGTTTGCAATTTCATAAAATAACAATTCGCCAGTCAGCGTCTTGGCATCCTTCATCCTTGTTATTGGCGCCCTGATTGCCGCCGGTGGTTGTCGCTTTTCCTGGCTTTTCCGGAGCTGCTTTTGCCGCTGGATTTTTCGTGGGATGGGAACGGGAATGGAAAGGAATGCGTTCCCCGTAAATAGCTGGCAAGGTGTGGGCCCGGCATGTGACGCCAACCCATCCCGGGAGCCAAGAGAAAAGTCTGCCCTGGTTTTCCCACTCCTGCAAAATTCGCTCCTCGCTCCTGGGGCATGCCAAATTCAATTCACACAAAATACCCGTAATTCAACACCCCACGGATGGAGATGAATGCCACTCCACTGACTGATTGCTTTTGCCTCCAAAACAAACTCCCCCAGGGCGCATTGAAATGAGTTAAACCAAAGGCGACGGCGGGCGCCTGCTGCCAGCTCCTCAAGTTTTCCTCGATTTTCGCCGAGCTTGGCCCGCTTTTCCCTTCGAGTCTGAGATTTCAGCAGCGACATCTCAAGCGACTCGTTGACATATTTGTATTGTATTCAATCGATGAATTTCTGCAGCTTCTTCGCCGCATGGCCCATAAGGGAAAATGACTTATTTTGCTTACGCACACATTGAACAAGGTCCTCGAGCAGCAGGAGCAGGAGCAGCACCAGCTTGCCTTCGTCCTGGCATACCAACATCGAAGCATCCTTCGCCGGGGTTGATTGCTCTCTCGCTCTCTTTCTTCTGGCTTTCCCCCCGTTTTCCTTTGACTTTACACGGAAACTAATTTTATATTTTATGAAGATCGATTCGATGGGTGTTCCGTTTAAAATAAAATACATGGCATTGTAGTAAAAGTATCTTTTGAGGATATTCTTAATTTTCCTAACTTTGGAATGCATCGATTTTATAGAGAAATGTTTCAGTTTAACCCGAGATTAGAAGCAGGCACTACAATTAAATCAAAATAATTCTAAGAATCTGTTTCTATCTATTTTCTTTTAAAACTTCTCTTTTTGTATCCTTTTCGGGCTAAAATTTGTCATATTTCTTTGCGTGTATGCATTGACATTCGTCCTGTTTCGGCTCCTGCTCCGCTTTTCCAGCAGAAAAGTTTGCGCTACACATTTTTTACTTGGCTGACTGTCGACATTCGCGTTGATATTAAAATTTTAATAAACCCCAGCACGTTGACTTGGGGAATCTTCAGCTGGTACTGCTTCTGGCCCGGCTCCGGCTCCGGCTGCTGCTCCTGCTGCTTTTCCTCCTTTTCAGCGACTCCTTCACCAGGCATTTTCCCCTTAGCCCCCCGTGGCCGCTCTTCTCGCTTTTCCCAGCTTGTTGCACTTGACGGAAACGCGTCAGATGGGCGCGCTCTTTCGCTTTTCCCCCACTACTCTTTCTCCCTCGAGCTCCCAATTGGATTGGCACAACGCACATTTTCATGCGGCGACATGAAAAACGAAAATGCCATAATGCTGGAATTGCCATATATACACACTTGGGTCCCAGCTGGCTGACAGCAATGATTTCTTTTGCCCTCACGTGGAACATGTTGATAAATCAAATCCCAGCCAACTCAATGCCAATGCCAATTTGGTTGACAATTGCTTTTTTCGCTCCGATTTGCTTTGGTTTGGGTTTGGGTTTGGGTTTGGGTTTGGCTTTATCCCGACAGCTAATTGTTGAGGGAGTGAGATGATGGCTTTGGGAGGGAAATATTTTCATTTTGCAACCAACTAGGGCCGGCAACTTTAAGCCCCTTTCAAAAAAGGCAACTAGCAACTGGCCAAAGCTGGCTTCTATGCCAGTCGAAAGCCAGACATTTGTAATCCATGTGGCTGTCTCCGGAATTGGCTTTGCGGCATCGGACAATTCACAAAAAGGCCGGAGTGAAACCTTAAGAGCGTTGCCCGAAATGAAATCAAATAAAATAGTTAGTAAATAATAAAACAGTTGAGCAGTGGATTCGGGGACTCGAGGACTCGAGGATTCAGGGATTTTCGAGGGGACATGGGGAGAGACGTTTAGTGCCGCTTTTCGCAGCTTTTATGGCCAACGGCAATAGACGAAAATTTTATTATAGAAAACGTCTTTGGGCTTTGAGCCCGTGGCAGTCAACAAACCATTAAACTCAAGTGTTTACCACAAGCCCAAGTCACTAGACACAAATCTAAAATGGCAGTTAGACAACTCGAGCGATGTGGGACAGCAGCTAATGTGGTTACGAGGCTGGTTCCGTCGCTCTTAGGTGAGCCGGAGGAGTCCTCGCAATCCTCGCAGTCCTAGCAGTCCTCGATTTTGGCCCAAAGTGCTGAGAGCTAAGCCATTTTGGGCGAATGATGGCTGCGAATTTATTGCCAGGACGATGAGAGGAACTCAAAGTTTAAACTTAGCTAGGATGAATTATTTGAAGGGCTCTCAAATTCAGAAAATCATGTTACTTGGATTCTAGAAATCTCCCATTTTGGTTAATAGTCTTCGTAGATTTTAGTTTTGGAAAGTGAAGCAAGTTCTTATACTTCTTTAGAAGTAAGTCCTTTAAAACACATGTATTGAACGTGGTAAATAAATTCTGGTAAATTCCAGGCATGGTTTACTTATATAAAATTTTAAAATATCAAACAAAAATTCTTTCATATAAGATGTCTTGATGTTTTTAAACCTTTAATTAATATCAGAAAATTTTTAATTGATGGAAAAATGCTTTACAAGACTTAATTTTTGCAGATCAAAAAGTATTTTCTTACTTCTTGTCTGTAAAATCTCAAATAAATGTCCCGAAATATAAAAGCATTTTTCAGATATATATAGAAATATAGCAGGGTATCAATCAATTTGGCTTTCGCCGCTTAAATGAAGTCATAGTCCCGTGGCCTATTGAAACATTCATCAAGGAAAAGTTGATGGCAGCACGGACTCCTCATCAGAACTTCTAACCAAGTTGAAACCGCACTATAAATATATTTCAACTTATTTATGACCATTTTCGATGAGGGTTTATTCGCGTTTACAGCCGGGTTATAAAATTTATGAGCCCCCGGGCTAGAGGTCGAGGGTCGAGGGTCGATGGTCGAGGATCGAGTCGAGTCGAAGCGGCGCGGGAGAGAGACACGCGAATTCCGATGCCGCGTTTATTTTCCTGGTGCGTAATTATTTTTATGACATTTTTTCCTGCCTTTTTTAGCCGAGGTGTGGGTTAGATAGACGGAGCACGGCCAGGAGCAGGAGCATGAGCACGAGCCGGGAGCAGGAGCTATGTGGCCGAGGTCCTTTTGTCCGGCAACCGTGTTGAAGTGTTGGCGTTTGCCAAACAAATTAAAAGCAAATTATAACGAAGCAACGAAAACGAAACGAAACGAAACGATATTATCAGGCAGCAAGGACACAAACTAAATTTTAGAGTCCTGCCGGAGGATTCTTCCCACGCCGGGGCTGCCGGCTTTGCCCGCTGATGATGGTCGTTGGAATTTTAATTTCTGTGTTGTGCTTTTCACTCGGGCAATGCCACTTAAAGCGATTTACTTGCAAATCTTGGTAATGGATGGCAGGCAAGGTGAGAAACGTGCCCGAGGACCAGAAGTCCTGCGGAGGGTGCGAAACGTGCCTGACGTTGGACATAAATTAATTTATTGCGTGCGCGCCTGGCCAAGAAAAACAAAAAACAAAAAAAAAACAGAACAGAAAAAATGGGGAAAAGCGCTAAGAATAAAAAAAAAGCTCAAGAAGGAAAACAAAAACAAACGGCGCGATTCGTTGAATTGTTTGAGCTGCCAGCATAAAAATAATTCATTGCATACTTCTTTGGGTACGAGGCCCAAAACTTTCATTAAATAGCATTAATAATTAAGAGATGAGGGTGGCATTTAGGGGGATATTTAGATATTTAGAGGGACTTATAATGACCTTCTGGGCAGGAATTGCCTTAAATATTATGCTTATTTATCATGGAATGTGAGTTACAAAAAGGGAGAGAATGAGAGTAATTTGATTGGAGACATTAGTTTAAAAAAGCGTAATTATGATGTAGAAACTAAGTAATTATTGCATTACAACATGTACTTTTTTTAAGTTATAATGATTTTAATTTAAGTATACTTTTTAGTGCCTTTCTACAGCTTGATTTAATCTAAAAACTTAATTTATCAAGTTCATTTGCAAAGACTTCTAGGTTATATAAATATTTATCTGTTCAAATGCTAATCCATTTAAATTGTTGTCTTTTCTAATTTATTTACTGCTATGTTTAAGCCAACAAAATAAATTCCACTTGAAGAATGTTTTTGTAAAATATATATAACTTTTTGTAACGCATTCACAGGTGTCCGTTTAACTTTGCCATGAAAAAACACGCTTAAACTAATGTATAAATTAATTTTCAGTGAAAGCAACTAGTTTAACTTATTCCTGTATTGGTTTTTCATAAAAATTCACTTAGAGACATTAAATTCTCCCCTTTTTTGTAGACATTACCATGAATCTTAAATTTTCGACTAATTTACGATATAAATACCTAACAAAAAATAGCTTTTTGAGCCATTTAAGAAGTCTCTAGTGTATTCATATATTTAATAGCAACTTACAACGAGCTTCTTTGTTGGAATTGTGGCGGCTGCTGTCGTCGACAGCGGCGTAAACGTCGACTGCGGCGGCGGCGGCGGCGGCGCTGCGACGGCTGTCACGGGCGGACTAATCGCTTTAATTGTCGCCTGCGGAAGCGGCGGCTGCTGAAATAATTCCGCTGGCTGCTTCACGTAGAACAGATTTACTCCAAAGTGTGAAATCTTGATGGGTTTTATAGCAACACCTTCGACAGGAAATGTGGTTCTGCGGGCCGACTTAGCTGCGTCGGCTCTAGGGGGGCTAAGATCGGCTGTCTGGGCTGATCTTGGCTATATGCACGGCTCTCTATATATCTGTAGAAGCGGATGTGGATTTTCCCTGTTTTATGTCGTCGATTCACAACTGTTTTGAGAAGCTCTTTGGGTTTAGGGTTTATTTTTGTTGATTTGTTATCTTTGTTTTGTTCGATTTGCAAGTATTTCTCTCTTTTGGGGAAATACTCGGGAAATCTGTATTTTTAAACACTACTAAAGCTCAACGGTTGACAGCGCGACAAATGTCCTGCTCCTGTTTTGGATTTTGTTTGGGGATTGTTGTTGTGTGTTGATTGCACTTGAACGCGTTGTGTTGGATTACCAAAAAACTCACGGTGACAAAAATCTCAGGACGCGATTGCCGCGAGTGTCCTTTAGCGACTTTCGACTGGCTGATATTCGATTTGCAGGACTTAATACCTCTCGACTCGACTCGACTCTTGGGTCTTCCTGGGCTGTCGGCTGTTTGGTTGTTTGGTTGTTTGGTTGTTTGGTTGTAGATTTTGTTGGTTTCACACTAGGCTACTTGCACGGTTTATTTGCTGAGGAACAGAACGCAACGACTGCTGGACTCGCTTGTCTGATAACGACTGAAGGACTCTCGCGAATTGCGTAGGATTTTTAGCAACAGCCAAACGCAGCGGGATTCTCTTCCTCGACCGTGCCGTGCCGTACCGGAGCTTCTCTGCCGCCGTCGCAGTCGCCGTTGCTGGTTGTCGTCGCTTTCACCGCCGCCGTCGGCGGGCGGCCGGCGCAGAAGCATTACAACAGCGGAAGTGGCTAACAGCGCCGGAGAGAGAGAGAGTGCGAGGAGGAGAGCGACAGCGAGCGAGCAGGACAATGGGGCCGCAGAAATGGAGGAAGCCAAGGGGGGCGCCTGACGGACGAAGAGAGAGCTACTGAGAGCGAGAGCGAGCGCCGGATGCACACCCCCACTCTGCCCTGCCGGGAGCTCTCTGTTAACTGTTAGCCCGCATAAGCTGTCGCCAGGGTTGTCGAGTCTGTTAAATGTTTGCCAGGATAGGCAGTAATAGCAGTGGAGAATGGGGAAAAAAACCCTCCCCCTTAAAAACAATACAAGCTACGGGGATAAATTCCTGTAGATTGCTTTATATATCCTAGTCACTTCTATATCCTTGCAGAGTATTATAATTTTAGTTAAAAGTTTCCAATTTGGTATTTCCGACTGTATAAATAAAATAATAAAATATATATTTTTAATCAGAATTGAGTAGATTTAGCCAATCCGGAAAAAAATACATTTTATACATTTTTGTCAACATTTTTAACGGAATAATTACATTATTAAAATTTTTAAAAATCGGTAGACATTTTACCATAAAAATTTTAAACTTCATTTGCTGATTTTTCATCTGACTAAAAAGCCTTCATCTAAATGCTTTCCGAATATAAATTAATACATTTTTGGCTGTATACATTATTATTAATATATTTTCGATTGAGAATTGCAAGGGTACGCCAACTTTGTAAATGGTAAATTATTTGTAACTTTTTTAATGAATTAAACATCGTAAAAAATCTATCTCAACTTCCCAAATAGTATCTTAAAATAAAGGTTCATTACAAAGTATAAAAAAAGTATAGTCTAGTCAAAGTCTACTGGGATTTAAATACCGACACAACATTTTCTATATATATTTAATGTATTATAATTGTAGACAGAACGATGCAACGCACTGAAGGAGTCATTTCCAACCCTATAAACCATATACATTATTAATCAGAATTAACAGCCTGGTCGATCTAGAATAGCTTACCGAATCGAAATTAACTCATTTTTGGCTAAATTATGATATTTGACAAATTTAGATGTAACCAAAAAATTTGCATTTAGAATAAACTTATTTTATGTGTTATTTGAGGGATGTCATTCAATTGACGTATGTCAAAAAACTAATTATTGACTAAAGTATTTATAAGGCTTCTAACAATACAGCCAAATTAAAAAATACTTTTAAAAAATCGACATAATAGTTAACTGATATGTTTTTTTTATGTCAAAAATTTTTAAAATTTTTCATTTAAAGCCAAATATGCTGGTATCGTAATAAAACGCAACACAGAAAAGGATTCATTTAACAGCAAGAACTTCCCAAAGCTAGCTTCCTTTCTTCTTTTTCGATTCTATTAATATGTTTTTTAACTGTTTACTTCTTTTATCGAGAGATTCCCACCTGAATTATAAATATACCTGCCGAAATCGCAATTCTCCTTTCCTCAATGCAACAAATTCAACAGTGATTCCTGGCTTTAGGCCATTACATTTACTATCCTGCCACCTGTCCCTAAGCCAGTAACGGTCCGCCAACAATGTTGCAATCGAAAACAAACAAACAAAAATCTTAGACATTCACCAAACATTCACTTTCAGCAGCAGGAGAAGTCAGTTAACAGCGAGAGAGAGAGAGACTCTCGCTCTCTCTCAACTTACTGCAACTAAAACTGAGAACAAGGATATCGAGAGAAGGAAATGCCAGAGTCCTTACACAGAGAGGGAGAGAAAGCGGAAGACAGAGAGAGAGAGAGAGTGAGAGAGCGAAAGCGAGAGAGAGCTCGGTGCTCCACGCGCGTCATTGTTGCACCTTTATGTTTGTTTTCGTGGGTGGCCCGCCACTCGCTGGAGCAAAGGGAGACCCCAGGGCGAAGGGACGACCGAAAGGAGCCAGGACCTAAGGGAGGGAAGTGCCGATGTAGAGCAGGGAGCATGGGTAATGCGGAGAAGAGTCCTGGCAATGGCGCAAACAAACAACAATAGCGATTCGAGTCGGTAGAATGTCCATGTAACCTCTGCAGAGGGTGTCGCTGATGTCCCGATGATGACGACGATGACGACGAAGGGCTACGGAAATGATAATGCCCATGTTTCCAGGTGAGACCTAACCCTTTGACTAGCATTCGTCAAGCAAGAAAGATGAGGTATATGAAAGTCTGATCTTAAAAATAGTGAGAACAAATATGGAGTAGGAACGCTTCTTGATTTAATTATTATATTATTTTATATATAATCCTAATAATATTGCTATCAGGTAATCTATATAACTAATATTTTCATTAGTTCATTAATATGATGAACAGGTAAGTTACTAAATTGTATTTTTCAGTTAAAAATGATTAATGATGCCACATTTTAGTAATATTTTGCATATTATTGATCCTAAATTGCAATCGAGTACTTGTATAGTTTTATTATAATTAAGAATATTTTATTTTATTTCAAATCCTAATGATAAATATGAATATGACAATAAATCCATCTAGATAACCATTATCTCATATCCTTCGAATAATAATCATTGTAACGCCATCATAGAAATCGTGAATGAGTGAGCGAACATCAAAGGATTCATCATCACATAAATGCCCACTCATTACGGACATTATCATTAGAGCGTTCATCATCACTGGGCCGTATCTGCATCATCATAATCATCGTCCTCGTCGCCATCATCATCGCCATCGCAGCAGTGGTAGTCATCGTTCCCGTTCTCCTCCATTGTTGTTCGCCGTCGTGTGTCCCGTGTCTCGTGTCTCGTGCGTTGGTGAAAGTGTCAACTTGACATTGCCTGGAGTGCACGCGCCACGGCTCTCTCGCACACTGACACACACACACACACACACACACACACACACACACCCATATAGCAGTGATGCTCTCCAGGATACGTATGTGTGTGCATATCCTTACAATCCGCTTGCGTCAAATATTTTGTTGGCCCCGGGGCAATTGTTGTTGCTGTTGCTCCTCGCTGACATGCGAATAATGCTCGCAGCTGGGAAATTTGCTCAACCAGAAAAAGGACTCGCGAGAGCCAGGAAATTATAGAGAGAGAGAGAGTCCCTCGCTCTCTCTCGCGGCGCAGGCTCCCTGATTGGATTTCCCCTTGGCTCGACGGCGCTGTCGGCGGCGACAGAGGCTGCTGCCATGGCAGCTTTATCAGTGCCATGAAATGTTGTTCCCGGAAAATAACCCAAAGGAAATGCTCTGCTCTACACACACATGCACATCCGCGTAAGGACCCACACGAGTGTGTGTGAGTGTGTGTTTGGAGGAGCAGCAGCAGCAGCAGCAATAACTGTGTACATGTAAATCCTGGTTTGTTTCATTTGCCGATTTGGAGCACCAACCTCCGCCAGCTCCCCCTCCTGGCACCGCTCTCATCCGATCTCCCTCCGTCGCCGAAAAGCCCGCCGGCACTAACTTTGTACGCTTGATGATGATAATAATGTTGCCCCTTGCCAGTCACACAGAGGGAAAATATCACCCGAAATGGGTAATCAATTGGAAGACTCTTTCTAAGCTAGAAAACAGTAATTTTGGTCTTAGTAACCTTGCATGGGAAATCTGGTGATGAAATTACTCAGCTAGGAAGTGGAACTAAGGTTTTAAATCCTTACATTATAATTCTTATTATTCATCCTCTCAATTCATTCATTCTTCTGTTATTATTCATTCTATAAAATCATTGATTAATTCGACTGAAACTGAGTTTTCTTGGGCTAGTAGTATTTTTATGATTATAGTTCCATTTTAAAATTGCTTCAATTATTTTTGAACTCTACTTTAACCATAAACATTATAATACTTAATTACTTTAAAACCTTTTATTACCATGTATAAACAATTTCCTTTTTTATAAGAATACATTTAATGTGATTTAATATATAGGTTTCCCTAGGAACCAAAAATGAGCAAACACTTAAAAAGGGACTTGTTGGGGTGTCCTTTCTTAGGTAACTCAACAAGTTCTTAAATAAACCACCTGTAATATGAACTCTACCAACTTTATTAAGTTTTGTCAAGTTCTCTTATTAAGCAAACTCTGCAGCATTGATGCCACAATATAGTTTAGAAAAAGAGCTTTAAATATATAATATAAAATTATAAAGCATGCTTAAAGAAATAATATTGGCCATGAGCCAGAATTTTTTATAGCAGTGCATCCAAACCGAATCGAACCCAATCCCAATCGCAAACTCAAACCCAGACCCAGGCAGGACCTAGCCTCGCCCCAAAAACCCCTGCCAATCCAATCCAATCGCACGGCCACACCAGACATCGTCTATGGAAATTCGCATGCCGATTTTCGAGCGATTGCAATTGATTTGTAATGTATTTCATTGTTGTGTGAGTGTGTGTGTGTGTGTGTGCAGGATCTAATGGGGGACAAAGAGCAGGGCAGCGGCAGGAGCGGAGGTATAAAATTTGTATTGATTATTTCTATTGCCTTTGTTCGCCGGTCGTCGCTTTTGTTCGCCATCTAATGATAGCTATGGGGGCATTAAAAATGTCATACACAATAGTTTTTCCTTCTTTTCTATTCCGGCCTGCAACAACTAGCCGAAAGTAGATAGAGAGCAGGACTTTAAGACCATAGACCGACCGACCAGTGGATCGAGTGGACCGAGTGGCAGCCGGGGCAGGTGGCAGGGTGTGGGTATAAATTGTAAACTTGGCCGCATAACGCCGCCAGGACACGCAGCAAAAGTGGCAGCGGGGAAAATGTCTGCGGAGAGGCGGCTATCGGCTGGGGAATTGGCATGTGTACAAGTCAATTATGGGTCAAAATCCACACAGGAGTTGAGGCGAATCGACTCAAGCTGAACTGAGCCGAGTGGCAAACACTTGAAGATGACGCCAATGCCAATGCCAATGCCGTTGCCTTTGCTTTTCTTTGCTTTCCTTGGCTTTTCCTTTTGGCTTTTCCTTTCGACTCCTTAGCACAGCGCAGCTCAACGCACAATTTTATGAGTTTTTGGCTGCGCTCACTTTTTTATGCCCAGCAAAGCATTGAGACTGCAAGGGTATATAAGGTTTTCTTCGTCTTCGTGGCTAATTCCACAATTTGGTTACTTTGTAAGTCGTTTTTCCACTATTTAAGGAATTTTTATGTCCAATTATGGGTTTATAGCTAAGACAGAAAGCAAGGAAAATGTATTATATACACGATATATAAAGTTTTATATCAATATACTTCTAAATTTAGTAATATACTTCAGCATTTAAGCAATGAAGATCAGAGGGACTAGAAACACTTGTATCTTTTAATATACAGATTTAGAATGGAATGTTATCTTTTGTATTAAATGATATATAAAGTACAGGAAAAGTTTGTACTGCCAAAAATATCATTAAATATAGTTTTCTTTTCCTGAATACAAATTTATTAGGAAATAAATACTGAAGCGTTCTCAGACTCCATCTTCCTCACATCATAGTTAGCTCTTTGCATTCTTTACTCATATTTTCACACAACCTCACATCGATTTTGACTTACATATGGCTATTGAGATTGACGGGAATGGTACTACCGGGTATCATGGATTCGTGGAAATCAAGAAATATAATACAATTCTTAATTTCGTTTTTTTGCCTCGCCTTTGGATGGTTGCAAGATGTGTGCGAGATGAAAGGGGGCCAAGGCTCTGGAAGCCGGGGTAAGCTGGGGCGGCAGCCAGTGGCCATTGCAAATGAAACATGTTTGGCTTTATCGCATTTATTGACGACTCCGCTGGGACGTTTTGCTTGCCTTTTTGCACCGCCTCCGAAGCCAGATCAAACAATGCCACTTGGGAGGCGCTGCTGGGAGGTGGCAGTGGCATATCGGTTGGGGAGGGGATTCGCCACTCAAATTGCGCTATCGAGCAGCTCCAAACAGACTTATAAAAACATTATTTTATGTTCATGTGAGTGTGCAAGGAGGGAGAGTTAAGCGCCGGACGGAGGCAGCCGGAAGGCGGAAGGAGGTCGAACTAAAATCACTTAGAAAAGCAGTCATAGATAAACAAGGAGAAATGATGAATGCCAACGGAATCAATATGCTGCTCAAGCTGTTTTTCACGCTGATATTGATTCAAAAATCGAATATGTAATGAGGTTCAAGTTATAAGTTTCTGCTTTGGAGAGTCTCAAGCCAACTCAAGACCAGACTTAATTTTTCAATGCCACCATTATAACGTATGCAAGTGAATACTTATTTGTATTTGGTAAGAAAGTTTGTTCTGCTTGAACCGCTGTATGTTTAAATAAATTCCTAGGTTTTGCCACTTAAAATATGAATAAGTTATGTCCTTGCGACTCTGTTGGAAATCCTCCACTGGAAGTCCGGCCTCATTTAAGCAATTCTGCTTGTTAAAAGCTTACGCCGCGCACTTTGGCTTTAAACCACGCCAGCAAATGCCACTTCATTCGGCTGATATTTGTGGCCAGAAGCGGCACACACACACGCACACACACACCAGCACACGTACACACTGGCAGAAAAACAGCAAAATCACACACATCCTTTTGCCATCAATTCTCTAAGCAACAAACAAACACACGCACAAGCCCGACTGGAATGGAAAGAGATGCCGCAACACGCAAAGCTCTTTTCACTACAAAACGGAAGTACATAGAAGCAGGAAAACTGCGGGGAAATTCTGTGGGGGAAAGGCTGGCCGCACACTCGCACAAGCTTAGAGAAAAATACTGTGGCAAAAACTACTATAACACACAATCGCAGGAAGGGTGGCCGTGCGACGGAGCGGGCCGGGGGGCGAGTAGCTGCTGGAAACAGGAGAGCACAAGATATTCATTCTATCGTAAAATAGGTGTGCCATGTGCTGTGTGTGCGAGTGTGTGCGAGTGTGGAAAAAACAAGCGCCAACGCTCTGGTCAACGGATAACAAAACATAAATAATAACGACAGCCGAGCCAGTCGAGGATGCTGGGCAGAGCGTGAAGAATCGGGGGAATATATAGTATGTATATATCTACGGGTATCTGGCGCGTGGTGCCCCAGGGCAGCGGCACCTTCAGATCGCCGGAGATCTCTTTGGAACATAAATGGGACAGGGAAAATATACACCTCTGCCTTGGCTTTAAATAAAAACAACTATTTTGTTACCTAAACCGATGGGAGTTTAATTTAATTTACTTAAAAATCACCAAGTAAAGGGGGATTCGAAATAATAAAATAAATACACTTCCTACTTCTGTGGAATTATTCCCATACCCATTTGATTTAATTAAACACCTCTGTGGAAAATGTTAAATACACTTTAAAGAGAAATGCGTATCATTAAGTACAACAAATCAATTGAAAGCCGACAGTAAATGGGTTAAAGATCGCTTTTATTCATCAGCAAAATATTTCCAGAACCGCTTCCCATTCAATTGAAATGGAAAACGCTTTCGACTCCGGCTCCGGCTCCCGCTCTGGTCCGGCTTGGCTTCCTGGAATATCCTTAATCGCCATGTCCTATCGGTTTCCTGTGAGCCAGAACAAAAACAACCAGAAATCAGACCGGACAAGAGCCGAAAACTGGTAGTCGAGGCGGTGAAGGGGAAAGGTGGCAAAAATCCCCATCGGATGGAGAATAATGTGAATGTGAACGCGCATATAACTCATTTATTTATTTACTATACTATACGTACTTATACATATGTATACGGAGAGTGGAGAGGCCAAAGCTGTGGTGGGGCTCAAGGAAGAAAACAACATTTTTGGTGAATTTATAAATACGAAAAACGAGAAAATGTGGGCTTTAAAGGGGAGAACAGCTTCAAGTTCTTCGATAAATATACTTCAGTGTTTTGTGTGGGGGAATTCTGCTGTACACAGCAAAATAAATGTTTACATAATACAATTAAAGAATATAATTAAGAATAAATAATACATAATAAAACCTTTGTTAATGCTTCAAAGTTTTCAGCCATTTTCAAGGAGTTTTTTAAGGCTATTTGTACAAATGAGAGTTACTTTGTTCTATAAATCTTATGTTTGTTGAATTTGTTCCTCATTCTTTACTGGTTTATTCTTAATGTGTAATTGTGAGCTTGCGTGCATTGAGGCTTGCGTTTGATTTAATAGTTTATTAAGATACGCGCTCCAAGTGCAGATTACGGCAGGCGAATTTGCTTTGTGGCTCCCCTTGAAAACCTTAGCCCCACCGCCGGGTAACCACCCACAAAACCACCCCTCCTCGCACTATTGCCACCCCCAGCCCCGATGAAACCCTCGGCAAGACACTTAAATGCGACGACCACTGGATTTTGGCTGTGGTTTATGGGCTTGAGCTGGGGCATAAATAGATTTCGGGTTTCTCGCATTGAAAGGCAGCGAGGAGCGGGAATTAAGAGCGGGAGAAACACGAGTTTCTGCACTAGCCGGGAAATGGGATTGGTGCATAAATATTTCCCGGTCGCTGAAGCTGCTGAAATCGATGCACGAATAAAATCCAATTCATCGGGCACTTAATCACTCGATTTGTGAATGCATTTGCCCCGCCGTTTAGTGTTTACCACTGTATTTATTTTGGTATTTACGCAGTGTTTATCACTGCCCGCTAAGTATTTATTTTCATATTTATCTCATTGCTCAGCGCAGTTATTGCTTCATTTTCATTGCCAATTTGTTGCTCATCGAGCCACGGGGCAGGGGCTCATTTAAAAGGCCCATAAATTAATATTTTCACGCTTTAAATGCCACAACAGGATACGTACACGGGGCGCAGGAGCACATATTATACACATTATATGGGTCTGTGTGTGTCTGCCCGCTAGACGATTAAAATGGCTGTTAATGACAAGTGAACGTTATAAATTACAGCAATGAAGAAATTCTTTTTTCCGCTGCTTATTTCCCCCACGCAGGGGATGCTTTTCCTCAGACCAAACGTAGCAGGATGATGATGATGATGATGCGCAGGGTAGATGCTTGATGGGTTGTATCTGCCGGCGACACTGAAGTCTGCCTAATTATTTAAGATCAAGCGGCTGGGAAATGCCAATGCCAATGCCAGGATGCTTCCCTGTTTCTGGCAAACAATGGAAATTAAGGCCAAGGCATAGACAAAGTCACAGCTCGGGCTCCGATCTAATGATGTTGTCTTGGCCTGTTCTACGCCCCGATGTTATTAATGATGCCCCATATGACACACACTCGCACACCCATCTACACCTTCAGCGACCTCCGACTGAGCTGGCGTTTTTTGGTATCGTTGCCTTTAAATTACGTATACGTAATATTTGCTGCGGCGCCAAGAGAGTTGCTCGCTGCACTGAGGGAAAAGTTGTAGCGATCCTTTTATTTATAAACTATGCAAACTGGCAACTAAACTTTCTTTCCAGAAATTAAATCAGACTTTTGAGCAGCTATTTATAATGACTTTAAAGCCAAAGTTTAATAACTATTTTCTCGAGTGCAGCTTTTAGCTCTTACCTCCGCTCCTCCGTCCCCTCGTTTAGGCAGATGTCGGATGTGGTGGATGGCTGACGGGGGTGGAGCTACACGCAGGATCCTGGATGGGGTTTCCAGTGAGCGATTGAACCGGCAAGCAACAACAAAGGCAACAGCAACGGCAGCAGGAGCAGCAGCAACGGCAATAAGGATGATGACGAGGACGCCAGGACACGGTGAAATCAATGTGTGTGATTTGCCAATTATGTGGGTTATACTGCCAGCATTTTGGGTGTGTGTATCACCGTCTGCACCCGATAGGGGGTGAGTGTGTGTGTGTATGTGGGTGAGTGTGCGCGCCTCGTCATTACCGCTGTTTCCATTTCCGGCAGACAGGCGAGGCTTCGATGTCAATTTCATAAGCAATTTACGCAGACAGGAGCACAGGAGCGGGGCATTCGTTGAGGGAGCAGCAGGTTTCGGCTGAATCCCATTCGATTTGCCAACTGTTGAGGCCCAACAAATACGAAACAACAAAAAAAAAAAAGAAAAAAAATAAATTCCGCATTTGGGGAGACCGGGAAATTGAGTAGACCCCTAATTAACCAATTTTCCAATCGACACAGAGGGAGAGCGAGAAAAATTCACACGTTCCAGCAGGGCCCTGGCCCACACTGGCCTGTCCTAATTATTGTCCTGCCATAAACAACAAAAGGACCCCCAAAGTAATGGCCGCTATAATTCACAGTTACTTATTGTTTATCTGTTCGTTTGCCCCGGCTCAATGTGGGCCATAATTTAACTGGCCGAATCTTTCGGCTGCTCCCCTTTGCTTGGTTCGATTTTACGGCCTTCTGGGACAAGAGTCCTTGCCCTCAGCACTCGGCACCCGAGAAAGGACTCCCTCTCCATCTCACTCTCTCTCTCTCTGACTCTCTCTTTCTCTGTGATTTAAATGATGCGAATTAATTTGGAGAATTTTCAACTCCCCCGACTTGCTGCAACCTGTGCAACAATGGCAAGGATAACTCCCAGCGAAGGAGCTGCAAACAATTGCCGGCTGGGACGCGGGAGAGGGGGAAAAACAAGGCCAAGGAAAATCTCAGTGCACATAACCGAAAGCCAAAATCGTGGCCATAACTATGTGCGGCTGCAGCGGCAAAGAGAGAGGAGAGAGAGCTGTAGAGGAAATGGCAAACAGACAAAAAATAAAAATACAGCAAAAAGTGTGTACGAAAAACAAAAGGAAACACAGCACGGCACACGGAGCAAAACAATGCAACTCGGGGGCCTTCGATGTGTGTGTGAAGTGTAGCGGGGGGGAGGGGAAGGGGAAGGGGATGAAAACTCGCAGAGCCACAGCAGATTGCATAAAAAATAGTTGAAGAGCCGGACAGGAGCAGCAGCTACAGCAACAATAACAACAATAGCCAACCAAGCAACCACATTGGTGGGAAACATCTCTTTTGGCCCAAAAAATAAGGGCTGAGCCGGGAGGAGCCGTTGGTTCGTTCATTCGAGTAGGCGAAAGTTTAAACAACTATTTATTATAAAATACAGCTACAACTACAAAATACTCAAATGAAATAAGCTAGGAGAGTTTGCCGAGAGTGCGGCATATTTGATTACCTGGCAGGGGTCTTGAATTGTACTCAAGAGAGGTTTAATTAAAATTAAAGGAGAACTTTGGAAGCTGCACACATATATTTCAAGAGAATAACATATAAATAATGATGAATTATGTCAAGAAATTAATATTTTAAAAATTAACTAGTTTCCACTTTCAAAAGCTTTAAAAACGTTTCATTTTATATGTTATTCTTTTGGTATATCTTATACTTAAAAGGAAATATTACTGATTCAAATAGTAAAAGCTACATATTGCACAGTTTTTAATTAATTCAGATCTATATTTATTGCATTTAATTATTTCAATTCCTCCAAACTGAATATTCCAAATGTTGTAAATAAAGCCTCAATCTTCGATCCCCCACCTGCGGTCTCTTTACTTTCCCAGGGTATTAAAACTATTTAACTTATACATATACCCAGGGATAAATTCAAGCAGACAACAGCTGAGCGTGAAGGTGGCATCAGCTTTTTTCTGGGACAGCAGGAGGTCCAACCGGAGTAACCAAACCAAACCAAACCAAACCGAACGAAACGAAACGAGACCAGGAGCCACCGATCCGACCAGGCCAGGCCAGGCCAGACCAGAGCCATCCAATCCATCCAGCACAGATGAGAGAGCACGCGGCACCGTGGGTTAATCGAAAAGGATTAAATTTGAATGGAAAAAATATATAACTACATTTTCTGTTTGAATTTTCTAAGTAAGAAAATGTTTTAATGCTTCAGCATAGGGTCTTGAAACATTTTATAAAGATGATCCTTGAAGGTCCCCTCTTATATTGTAGAAGCTCTCAACTTTCCAAGAACATAGAGCAATTCGAAATTATTAAAGTTTCTTTTAAACATATATTAAAACCATACTCAATTTATTAATTATTCCCGGTTTGATGGCCCCAAATATATAAGCCCACTGTGCGTAGGAAAAGCGGGAAAAGCGATGCCGTGAAGCCTCAACAGCCCAGCCAAAGGAGCAACTTTTACGTGAAAATGTTCAAAATTTAATCAAATTAAAGTGAATGCGCCGCAGGCGAACATATTTCGCACGCCGAAGGAGCGGCAGCGGCGAACGAGAGGCTCGCAGGATGTGCGATGAGGATAACAGGCGGCTGGCTGGCAGCTCTGCGCAAGTTTAATATGTAAATTGTTTTCACTCGGCCCACTCTTGTTGCTGTTGCTGTGGCTGTTGCCGTTGCCGTTGCCTTCGACATTAAGTGGTTATCATAGCCATTTATGAGGCTGTTAAAAAGTATCTCATTAAACATAAATGGCCGCCCGCTCAACTAGAACCGCACAGATAGACAAAGTATCTATATTGAAACGCTTTGGCCGCTAGCCGGTTAGCCAAAATAGAAAGCCAAAGCCAAATCCGTATACAAATCCAGAATCCCCGGTATCCGACGGTCGCAGCTGTTGCCAGCGGTTTCTGCATTTGGAAAAGGGGTTTTCCGCCAGCGAAATTTTCCTCAAACTCACAAACACACAGCCACACACTCATGTGTACACAGATATTCTATCCGAATTCCGTTTACCTGTCAAACTTTTGCCATTTGTGGCCAACATATTTTGAAGTTGGCCCGCACACACACACACACCGACAGAGGATTCTTGCCAGCCCCGTTTCCACCCCTTCTCCTCAATTTTCCACCTCCTATACCCCTCTCCCCGTTTGAATATTCCACCCCCTTACCCTCGTCATCGAGCCACATTTATACCCTCAGCAATTTCCCAGAGACAGAGCCACGTTTATGCCTAAACTTTGTCAATTATTTGCGGATTTAACATTTGTAGCTGGTGCGGATTTTGATTTTTGATTCGAGTTTAAAAGGCAGGCATTACAACAACAACAACAATAACACTCCTGGTGGCAAGTTCATAAGCTCTGCCATGACACACTTTGGCTACTTGGGAAAAATCAGATCCAAAGGGGAGTGTGTATATTCTAATGGAAATTGAATGGAAAATTGAGAAGGCAAAACTTGAATTTGAAGGAAATTAAAATTTATAGATATGTTTTTGTGAATAGGATTTTGATTTGAGCTACGAAAACAACAGGAGTCAGGCCTAGAAAGAGCTGAAGAAAAAATAACATGACATTTCTAGTTTTTTTGAAGGAAATGTGATGGATTGAGGTTACTTAACAAAAAAAAAGGAAAGAAATATAAAATAAAAAGCAGAATAGCTTGCTGGCAGAATAGAAACAACATATTTTTATACATTACATTTAATTTTAAAGTGTCACAACGTTTTATGAAGCATTTTACTATGGAAATTATTCATATATAATTTCACGTGACAACTCACTAGTGTTTTGTCACAAACCAACAACTGAAAACTACAAGAAAATATGATATAAATTCGTAGCTGAAAACTAACTTTAAAACTAATAAATTAATCATAAATTAAAAAAGCAACACCTCTCATTAGGCATTAAACAAAAAGTGTTGCAGAAAATTACACCTTTTTCACTTTGTAATGTTTTATTTGCATTTCCCTTCACACTGCCTTATACCAGCATCATTAGCGTCATTTTTTATTAATCAATAATTTTTTGCAGATATTCATGCTTGTTTTCAGTTGCCTGTATTTTCTTTTTTTTTTATTTTAGCAAACATTTGGAATATGCATATCAAATAACTATCAATGACGTCCAACGGCTGCCAATTGCAAATGTTGAAGTCTCGCAACAAATTATCAGCACAGCCGTCAGCAGCACCTGTCGTGTCCTTTTGCCAACCCCTCCTTATATATATAAATATCAAATATATATATATATTAGGTATCTATCACCCACACAATCTCCAAAAAAAAGAAAAACTCGCCTTCATTTCTCCGCTTTCCGCTCTCAGACCCAGTGCAAAAGTTATAAAAAAGAAAGAAAGCAGACAACGAAAATTGGCATAGAAAAATCAAAAATAAAATATAAGAATCGGAAAAAGAGAGGGGTGAGGCCTACCGAGAAAGAGGTAGATATATATGTAGTATATATCTGCTATATAGCTGGAGATTGAGCAAGAACAGATGATGTTTGTTGACGTTGAGTTTGATGGCAACACTTGCAATTTTGCAATTTGATTATTTTGCCAAAAGCTAAATAAATATGTATGCAAAGTGGGCTGTGGCCCAGCACCTGGCGACTGACTGCAGCCTGGATCCTGGGTGCTGGGTGCTGGGTCCTGGATCCTGGGTCCATCGCCCGCCCACGCACACTCGTTTATTATGCGTAGCCCGGCGAAAGTTTGCAAAGTAATAACGCCGCAAAAGTTCAACTTCAATTGAAATAAATTAATTTCAACATTCGGACTGACAGTGCCAACTAACTGACAATTACACACACTGCAGAGACTCTCAGCGTGCCGCCCGTCGCATAAAATAGTTGACTAACTATTTTTTTGTGTGTGTATGTTTTTTTCCCCCTTTTTTGGGATTCCCCAGCTCCAGCTCCTGCTGTTGCTCCTGCTGCTCGGCGCTCGGCGCTCTATGCTCCTTGCTTTCGCTCTATCTTTTGTTGTAAATGTAAAATAATAACGACAAAATTGCACTTTCAACTTTTTGACTTTTTCACATGCCATTGTCTGCAGCAGAAAGTTGAATTAATCGACCCAACCCCTGAACTTTTGCACCCCCACGCCCCGAGTCCCGAGTCCCGAGCAAACTGCAGTCAGACGCATACTTCCGACATAGTTTGGCTGCCACGACGACTGTTTCATCTTGATTGATTACATATTTTACAAGTTATTGCACGCGGGGATGTTCGGAGGTTCGGAGGCTCGGATGTTCGGGAAGGCGGAACCGGAAGCCGGCGAAAAGGGGTGAGAAACACACGTATTTATTAGATTTATGGCCCGGCTTTCATGTTCAGTTCGGTTATAATGGATTCTGCCAAGTGTATTCACACAACTTTTAATGTATTGGAATTTCTCCGTGTCTCAAATCTTCTCCTCTCTCTCCCCCAGCAATTCTCCAACTCTCGCTCTCTCTCTCTATCTCGGTGTCTCTGGCTGAAATGCGCCAACATCGCATCCGTCGCACACCCGAAGGTACTAAAAAAGTAAAACTCATGTCGAAAGCGGTAAGCTGTGGCAATTGACTGAAACTGCCGGTTTAAATTAGAAAAGTTTGCACAATGTAAGTGTACAACTCTCCCCCGCATCCTGCTTTCTCCCCTCTGCCTCGCAGATACACTCGCACGCTTACACCCACACAGATACTCAACACACTCACACACACATAGAGTCATATGAGGGGCACATTCGAGCGTGTTAATTTAATGGAAAAAACGATGCCAGGACACACAGCATTTGCCATTGATGGGCCCTCCTCTCGAATGAAAAAGATGTCTGCGCCTGGTCAGGAATTTGTCACAGGACCAAATCCACACGAGAATGGGCTGGAAAGCATTACTCGTTGGGGAATCTATGACCCGAGCAACAGTTCACATCTAATTTACCTAGAAGTATTTGCAGGACATATCACATATAGCGAAACAATGCGTTTGCTTTTAAATTGAATTCACAAGCCATTTCAGGAATTTATCGGGGAAACTCAATGGAGTGTGGGCGTGAAAAATACCACAGCGAAATTATTAATTACTGTTCATATTAAAAAATGTGCCTGCTTTCATATTTTTTTCATTATAAAAAAAAGATAAAGAGTCATGGCGGCTTGTGGTCAAGACAGAAAACTAATTAAGAGAGCTGAAGTTGGTTTTCGCGGAATATTAAACGTTTATATAAGTTTTTCAGTGGCCCTGATCAATTACTTATTTATTACCTTATTATTTTATTGCTAAGAAGCTTGATTAATTCCTGAGAGTATAAAAGGTAATGATAATTCCACTACAAATGCCTTTTTAAAATGTTCTTCATCACCAAAGTACTTTGCAAAACTAACTGAAATAATTTATGCATAGTAATACCGCATAAATACAAAAGGACCTCAACTAGCTAGGCAGGACTATTATTTAGCCCATAACTATTCGCTTCAAGTTGATAAAATAACTCGGTCTAAGCCAGGCCAACGCCGAACCCAATCTATGTATATAATCCACTTATGGCTTATACTTATACGACCTGTTCGTGTACGCACCTCAGCTCGACATTAAAGGATTTACCCAACTCAACGATTTCGGGGCAGGGACTTTTTTGCAGCAACAGCACACGCACTCCAGGAAGAGGAATAAGGATGCCGAGTCCCGGTCCGCTTTTCTTTTGTTCCGAACAAACAGTCATAAATCCTAGCCAAGTTCAAACTATATCTGCTGCCCTGGACCGTTCCGCAAAATTCCTCCTTTTTTATGGCGCACTTATATGTGGGACAGGACAGCGTAGCCCGAAAATCCATTTCACTTATTCCCATGCACTTTTATGGCCCTAGTCCGCCAACAATTTTGCGCATTAAGAGCGAACTTTTTTACATGACATATGTATGCCAGTCCCACCCCCCAGCACCCCCAGAAGCGCCCCAAAAATATAACTAACACAAATACACATTTCATATTCATGGTGAGGAGCGCTTAAAAAGCGAAGAAATTAACTCCGGCTGAAAGTTTGGGCGGCGGCGGGCGAGAGCAGAGCCTGTCGCTGCGACATGTGTAAAAAAGCCGAAGGGAAAGTGCTTTCAAAGGGCGTGGGAGGGGGAGTGCCGGGGGGCAGTGCGGAGAGGCCTACTTAGCACTCCCTTCCCGAATCCCCTCCCGTCCTGCGGAGAATGTCCCCTTTTCTCCGGCTGCCACACTATTTTCTGCTTAGTCGGCTCATCTGCATTTTATGGTCCAAAAATATCATCATCATTTTTTCGCATTTCATTATGGCACTGTATGCGTGTGTGTGCCAGTGCACTGAGAGAAAAAGTGCTCAACGAAGGCGGAATTAGAAAATAGGAAATATAATAAGTATTCATTTTAGAATAAATAATGAATATTTAAAGTTCTTAAAACATTTTCAAAGGTGAATTAGAAATCTTTTAGTTAGGAAACGAGTACTAATAAAAGTCCTGGCAAGAACCGAAATGGCTCTATATCTAAGTCAAAGATAAGCTAAAATTAGGAGCATAACAAATTAATATATCTGACTATTCAGAAGTAGTCTTAATATAAGTTTCCTAATTTTTTCAAGTGCCTTTTGCCCTGCCTGTATTTGTGTCCCAGCGAAAACTTAGCAGCGTCATTTAGTATGCTTCATTTCATTATGTATCTTCCCGTTTGCCCCCCCCCCCTAAAAATCCCCGGGAAAAACTCCATCCAGAAATGGGGGGAAAACTGCCTGGAAAACCCCTCGCCTAACTGCCTACGTCTACGCTCTTTTTTTAAAACTCTTAACTTTCGCTGCAACCGCAAGCATTTTGGGCCGCATTTTGTGGGCAATCCTTCCTTGTGAGCCAGGTCCTTCGTTTTTGGTCCTGGCAAACGGTGCGAGAAATTGTCCTCCCTATCATTCTTTCTCCTCCTTTTTGGTGGAGGGGGGGTTGGGTTTCTCCTTCGTTTGCCTCCTGTTATTTTTTTGTTGCTTTTGATGTCGCCTGCATTTTTTTTTTTTTTTTGCTAAAGATATCTTTTTTTTTGCCATCGTCGTCCTGCGTAGGAAAGCTCCTTTGGGTGTCCCTGCCATTTGGCTCGGTCTAAGCCTGCCGCCATCTCGCTCTATACCCCATTTGCTGTCCCGCTCTGTCAGTCATTTTTTCCTCGTAATTTTCATAAGCAGCCGTTAGACGTTGGATTTATGTTTTTAAACGCCTTTTAATATGCGAGAGGATATTCGCGCGTAGCTGCAGAGATCCCCGGCAAAACACAAAGCCACTCGCAAAATGCCGCATAGCCAGCGTCCTAGCCACGCCCCCCCGGCAGTCCTTGTCGCCCCCTTTTTCCTTTGCCTTCATTTTGGCCCTTAAGCCAAGCCCCCAGCCCCACTTTTTGGGTTCCCAGCAGAGATGCCAAGAAGTCCTGTCTAAAAAACGGGACACATTTAAAACACAAAGGGAAAATTAGTAAGAAAAAGGGAAAAACTAAATAATATAATTATTTAATAAATTGGTAAGCTTATGCCTTATTTATTAATTAGATGAATTATTACGCAGCATTGGTAAAAATATATAAATGTTTAAAATACGTTTGTAAGCAAAAATAAATAGCGAAATTTATTAGAATAAAATGTAATCAAAAGCTTATTTAATATAAAATAAGCAAACTTTTTTTAATGAAATATTTCTCTTAATTCTGATATTCAACAAACTTTTGAGTTAAGGCATTATTTTTAAACCAAAAAAATAAACGGACAAATTGCCAACACTGACTTCTTATTTTGCGGCTGTCTACTTCTTGGTAACGCCGCGCAAATCCAGTGAGAATGCGTTTAAAAAAATATTATAATAATAACATTACGTAAATAATTGTTGGCTGCTGCTCGGGCTGCTAGGGTGGCTCCAAGGCTCACTTCCGTGGGGCAGGGGCGTGTTTGGGAGGCACGCGCCTCTGGAATAGCAACGGAAATCAGCTGCGTGTTGATAAGCACGCATATATAGCTCCAAGGAGAGTTGCCAGCAAAGGATCGGGGAGGGGCAGGACTCGTCTCAGTTTCCTTGTCTTATATGTGTAGGGGGTGCCATTTGCGTGCGTATTTTTGGTATGCTTTTGCGGTTGGCTGTTCAGTCGAATCCAGGAAAAAGTCAAACACATCGAAGTTGGAAATACATTTTAAATGGCAAAGTTAAAGAGAAAATAAATGAATATTTAAGCCTTGGCTAGAATGGGAAGCTATAATATTCTATCGAACCTTGATATATCGGTAAAAATATATTTATATGGAAAAGAAGTGAGAGAATAATGGAAATAAGGAAAAGTTGTATTCCTTTCAGAAATATATTATTGTAACTGCTTTAAATAGTCAGAAACAGGGAACTATATTAGGAATTTATCTACTATTTTCCCTGGATCACTGAATATATATAGATTGTAACTTGTATAGTACTTTCTTTATCAATTTCTTATATAAGAATTATAGGTATACCCAATCTCTAATAATATTTCAAAGCTTGCAAATCTTTTTAACCAGTTACTCTGTATGATTAAAAGTACCAATTTATGAACCATTTATTTATGCATAAAACTTTCAAATAATTCAAAGGATCTTTTCCCCCAATAAAGGGTATATCACCATAAAAAGGGGACAGAGAAAAAAAAAATACGGAAAACAGAGGCACATTTGTAACGCGCTGTCTAACAACAAAATGTGCGTGTGGCTCACGATGGCTGCAGACAGCAGCAGTTCACATCAGTTTCCCCTGCACCTTCACCTTTTTTGCCGAAATTTTGTTGTCATCATCACTTTAAGAGCGGTGGTTTAAGGTGGTTGGGTGGTTGGGTGGTTGGGTGGTTGGGTGGCTACATGGTGTTGGTGCTCCTGTAGAATGCCAAAGCAAGCGACGCCTGTCAGACACAAAGTTATCTTCGCTTCGTCTTGGCAGCCGCCCCAACCAACCTCCGGTGGTTGTTGTTGTCATCTTCCGTTTTTAATTTCATCTGCCATTTACTGCTACTTATGACACATCCTTTTGCAAGGACACCTCGCACCACACCACGCCCAGTGCTCCCCGAAAATGGGTAATATTTTTGTTCGGCTTTTTTTTGCTATCTTTTTTTCGTAGCATTTTGATGGTCTTTTTGCATACTCTTGTTTTGTGGTAATTAGATTCTGGGAAGGAGTTTGCTGCACAACAGGATAGTTCAATTAAAGAAATTGCCCTAATAGTTAGCATAATTGTCTGCAAAAGTGAAGCTATCTGTTTTCTTTGTTTCATTTAAATTGAAATGTAATTTTGCTCATGAAGATTCCCCTAAAACGCAACGAGGGAAGTTATTTGTTTAACCTTTCCTTGGGAAGTAGTTCAGGGTAGCACTTAATTAACAATGCAGTGTATGAGCCACCTTATAATTAAATATAATCTTGAGTTAACTAGTAAAGGAACGAAAATATGGAATGCAGAAAAGGATGCTATTTGATTGAAAGTATTTTGGATAAAGAGTAAACTGTCACTTTTGACTAATAATACAGTGTCATAGTCCCATTACATTTATCATAAATCCTTAATTTATAATATCTGAATTATATTATATTATAGAATCTGAATTTTCAGACTAGTAAGCTTATCAAGAAATACTTTTAAATAGTTCCATTAATATTCAGGGTAAGAGTATTACAGTTTTCTGTTCGTTTGCTTACTTTTTTGTTTTGTCTTGCAGATTTCGGTTTTATATTTGTTATATATATACATATAAAATATATATTTTTCGGGCTTTTCGCTCCGGGTACTTACCTTGGGGTGTGCACGGCGCGGAAAAGCTACTTTCGGATCGACCTGCAGGCGAAAGAAAGAGAGAAATGGGGAATTATAGAGCGCGTCGATGGGGAATCCGAAAAGAAATCGTATGCTTAATGACATTTAAATGAAAAGAACATTTCGCACAACTCTTCATATTAATAGCCGGGCATAAATCTTGCATAAGCCTGCACTGCACATTAAATGAAATTGCCCCAAGAGGGGGGTTCTGGGTGGATAGTCGGACGACCTTGGGGGTGGTGTCTGTGCTAGCGGGTGACTTCAAGCTGAGCACGCACGAATTAACGCGTAACAAATTGCTCGACCGGCGGGAAGGCGTAAGGAGGAGGAGGAAAAGGCGAACAGCTTCTCTGCCCAATAAGCAGCGTCATTAAAAATAATTAAAAATCATAAAAATTCAATTTTAAGCATTTTTTGCCTGGTCTATCTTTTCAGCTTTCTCTGGAACCGCTGCTCCTGCCCCTCGCTTTCTCCAGCCACTGCGGCTTTCATATTAGTGCAGGGAGACAGCTCGGCTTGACAGCTGAAATATAAAAAATCAGGGACCGCGCACTCGACGAGGGTGGCACTAAATCCTGGCAGCTGAAGTGCTGCTGTTGCATTTATCCTGGCTATCTCAAGCCAATGAAGGAGCAGCCACTGCAAAGTGGGGCTCAAGGAAGCAACGCAATATCCTCTGGCGATAATAATTCGCACACACACACACACACTGCGGTACGGAGCGGTGTGGTGTGGAAAATCTGTCACAGGATAGGCAGGACATGCGGCTTGCCGTTCGCCGTTCGCCGCTTGCCGTGTTGATTTCCTGTTTGCAGGACGAAAAACAAGGGCAGCCGCATGGCGGGAAATTGATTTTTAGATTAAAATTAAAACTAATCAGCGCTGAGTGCCGAAACATTTTGGAGGATGTTGCCGATGCTTTTGGCCTTTTTGAAATACATCAGGCCGAAAAACCGTAACGAAATGAAATGAATTCGTTTCGTACGGTTTCGTTTTTCGTGGCTGTGCAGCCAAACGGAAACACGAAAATCCATGACCAGCGGAAAGTCAGCAAGACGAAAAAGTGCGCAGTAAAAAATAATGATCCTTTGGGGTTTGTTAAAGGAATCTGATTATTAATTATTAAATAAAGTTTCAATAGCTTTTAATCAAATAATTTGGGAGTAATTCTAGCAGTAACATACTCCATTTTCCAATAAATTTAGTTCTAATAAAGGGAAATATCCCAACACAAAACATATCACATCTTTTACTAATTGAAAATAATATTTTTAAAGTCACATACGTTTTTCTTTTTTATATCTGTGCAATCTAAAATTACTCTATTTTTTCCAGTGCTCTGCATATATTTGTTCCTGCCGTGTATATAGATATAAACATTACACGTATATAAATGCAGTTTGCGAAACAAACAAAATTGTTGGAGGCAGTGGCACAAAAAATTACACATAAATGCTGGCTGCGCATTTTATTTACAGTTGGCAGGCATAAAAGGATGATCGGATGGACATCGGACTAATGGACAATCGGACAGAGGGACAACCGGAAGAGGCCAAACAGCGAAGCTCCACTCAATTAGGCTAATGCCAACGCGGCGTATGCGTAATGCATGCGGAATAGCATTACAGAGTTTCCACTGTAGTTGGCGCGAGCTAATCAAATGGGATTTCCACCTACATATATATATAGAAAATGCGGAAGGAAGTTACTCTCGGAAATGTATTTATGCAGCTGGATAGAGCTCGATGGAGTTGATTAATTAAACGGATAAAAATGTGCCTATTTCCTGAGCGAAATCTTAGTAGGAAATTGACAAGCTAAGAAGAGATAAAGAATTTGCTTATTACAAAATGTAATTTACTCTCTTTGAATTGAATTACTTGAGGAAATATAAATTTTGGTTACATAACTGCTGAAGCTATTTATTTATTTTAATAAGTTGAACAGTATTTTAATAATTATTTGAAATGTAAATAAATAATGGAATTATGACACTAAATTGTCGCAATAAATTTTTTTAATTTATTATGTGTTTGTTTGGTATGGTATCATAGGCTGGTCACACTTTACTTAATAAATTCAAAAGTGCAGTGTTATAGCCCAGTTTATTTTTTGCTTTTCGATTAACTATAAGATTTAATTTAGAATCTGATAATTAAATTAAAAGAAAACTGACCCTACATCAAAGGAATCATCATTTTTTGTAATAATAGGTGTAAATATTGATGGTTCATTTTTTTGTTGGTAAACTTTATCTTTTTCCAAGGGTTGCCTACTTATTACTTATTTTTTGTAAAAAGAAATTTCCACCTTTAATGAAATTTCTAACTACAAAAAATTTCATCAGCTGCTCTCGACATGCAAAAAATTATACATTGCAGCTCATTTGATGTTCGGCAGTCCTGTCACATCAGGTAATTAAAAACTGTTTGACTTTTAGGGCCCGGGTTTTTGGCCAAGTTTTTTTACCCAGCCTTTTTAGCCAGGACCTGTTATGCTTTGACTTTCTAATTGCTGTCAATAGAGGGAAGCGGTGTATGAATTTCACGGAGGCGCTGCTTTTTTGGGCAAATATTTTGCATAGTTAAAGTGGAGTTTTCTGTTTGCAAAATGAAAAACAAAACAAAAAAAAAAAAAACGTGTAAGGGAAAAAGAAAAGATAAAGGGATGGAGGAGAAAAGTTTCGTTTCGGGGTAACATTTACCTTTTTGCCATCCAGCTCGTGTGTGCCTTGGGTGAGTACCTTATCTACGCTATTTGGATCGCTGAATGTGACAAAGCCGAAGCCTCTGCAAGTAGATTTGGAAGGAGATGTAAACAGGAGACGGTTAGCGAGAAGTTCTGCAAATATTTGCACAAGCAAAGGAGCCAAGTAACTGAACCTGAACCCCAACCAGGACAGGGAAGCCGAGGAAGGCCCAGACCAAAGTTGAACCTGCCATCGTCAGTTTAGCACGTGCGCCAATTAGGCGCTCAAATTACATCAAAATATTGCCAGAAAAAGACAGAGATGCCTGCCAGAGAGTGTATATAGTATATATATATGTAGGTACAGGGTAGTCCTGCCTAACCCCATTCGCAAATGCCCCTTTTCCGAACTGTTCGAAGCCGCTAACGGCAGACGCTTACAAGCCATTACATTCGGCCCTGTCTCCTTCTTTCGCGCTGTCGTGCTCGTGTTGTGATAAACTTATTCTTGTTAAATATTTAATTAAAATGCTTATTATCTCGCACTGCATTTTAATGAGTCTCCCAGCGAAACGAAACGAAAGGAAAGGAAAGCCGGGCTGGAGCCAGGCAGGGCAGACACAGCGCAGGCAAAGACAACAAACCAGCTCAGAGATTTTGGCTGCGGCTGTCAGGCCCCCTTTTGGCCACACCCCTCAATGCCTCTGTGTGTGTATGTGTGTGTGTGCTAGTGTGTGTGCACGTTTATGTTTATTTGAGTTTTGCCACTTGGCAGCAACGCTTAACGATGCTGCGCAACTTCTTCTTTCAGCCCCAGACACATGCTCGTATTTGTCTTGCTCTTTTAAGCCCACCAACAAGCCTCCCCAGAGCCACCCAACCTGGCAACCAGTTAACCACCTAACCACCACCCCTTTTGCACCACCCACCTTAACCAGCCGCCACCGCCACCCCCTCCGCTCAATCCGAGACCGGCAAGAACCGCAAGCACAGCCAGTAATTAACGACGATTCTATTGCAATTGTGGCAATTGTTACGGCTCTGATTCCGCCTCCTCCCAGCGCAAGGTCGTGCCGGCCAGGAACCGGAATAGGAATCGCAATGGAAAGCCAGTCAAACATGGTCCATGGTGTACATGATTCCGTATGGTCAATGAATGGACGAGCTAGAAGCTAAACAACAGCCCCTCCAGGTATTCTTGGCTGAATACGTTCAGGTATGTGTCTGATCGGAGACAAACGACATTCCCACACGGCCTTGCTGGCTTTGTTGCTCAAGGAAATTGAAAGCTTATTCAAAGAAGTTTAGAAGTTCTGAAACTAAGGATATTTAATGTTTATTTTCATTAAAGAAAACATCTGTTTCAAAAGCATAAAAATACAAAAATATGTGAAGCTAAGTTTAGCCATTACAGTTTATATTATATCAAAACAATAAAATAAGAAACATAAGGAAGAAAACTGTACAGTATGCTTTTTATAGTTTGCAGAATATATGGTGGACTCCATGATAATAATATTCCTAATAGTAATAAAGAAAGAAAAGAAGCGAAAAATGTTAAGATAACTCTAGAAAAAATAAAACAGATTAAATTCGACATCCTTTAATATAATAATAATATCCTCTATAACTTAAATTACTAGCATTACTTTTTAAAGACAATGCAGAAAATATTCATATAATTGTGGAACAATGTCAATTAATTGTTAAATGCTTTATAGTCAGTGTTAGTCCTAATATATCCCATTAAAGAGAGCCACTAACTATCTCAGCTGCTACTTAAGCGTCCTTAACTGCTCAAAAATTAGTGGATAATCTCTCATAATTGTGTAGCCTTCCCCTTGACATGATCTAGATTCAATTTAGCAATTTAAATTAACTGTGTTAACTTTAAGATATATCACTAAACGAATACTTGACCATAAATCAAGCACAACATTTTAAGCTGCACCTAATTAACAGCTAAAGTTTTCCCAATGTTTTGAAAGATTGCTGGAAAATCCCTCATATTCTCTTCTAAGCCTCCTTTTAGTTTAACCTCACCTTGACCTAATCTACCTTATGCTTGCTAATTTAAATTAACTTTTAATCTTGACCATGGGCGATAGATGTTCTACCAATTAACTAGGCATGTGTGCTTAACTGCTAGCTCATCTCGCATGTGAAAATGTTACGATTTTAGATCCTGCAAAATCAAGGTAGTTAACGTAATGCATGCGAGTCCTAGAAATTCTCGGCAATGCCACTCCCACTGCATTAACCCTATTTGTGCAGATAGCTGTGCAGATATGGCCCCCCTGGCTCAACCCCCTGGTGGCCCCGTTTTGACATACAGTTTTATTGTATGCGTTTTTCCGTACAATTTACTTGTCAGTTAAATCATTTTGTAATTGAAAGTTAAACAGATAATGCAGACAAGTAATTGTTTCATTGAAATTTTATTACATACTGAAGAGCAATTATTTATAAACAAGGATTACGCTGTGTGGCTACAAATTAAAAGGGGGTTTCCCTTCGATAAATTTAAGAGGGAAAATATTTTGGTATTTGTTATCCTTTTAGGGATTAGGTTAGACTCTCTAATACCCCAAACTGACCCGCTCATAATCCCTATAAAATGTTATCCATACCCAATACTTGGCTGCCGTTTTCCATTTTGACATTCTCGGGCTATATTGTATCCGCTTTCCTACACAAATTGCTATTCGACAAACAATGCTGGAACAACAATTGCTTGTTGCAAATTTATAAAAACAATTTGCATATGGAAAAGGATGTCCCAGGATTGCCAGTGTCTTTGATTTATCCCCGTGTCCTTGCTCTCCGGCCGCCCATCTACGTGCCATGGATAAGTCATTATTTGTTGTTGTTTCTTGTTATTGTCCTGGCTGCCTTCGAGCCTGCCCTGCCGATTTTTGTTGCTATTGGCATTGGCTTTCCCTGGATTCCTGTACAGCTGGCACGGTCTGGTACATATTAAATAAACATTTTATCGTATTTATAGACGAACAATTTGTGCAATGTGCAATTTGCGAAAAAGAGGCCTGCACCTATTAATATTGATTTAAATGGGCGATTTAGGGGGTGGTGGCGTGTGGTTCGAGGGGGTGCAAAGTGATGGTGCCGAGTGGCTCAGTAGGCGTAACTCCAATCCAATGTTCAAGTGGGTCACACAAAATTGCAGAACATTCAAGGGACCGGGTGAGGGCCACAAAGTTGAGGACAGAGATTGTTGCAATTTACCACCAACCCCCCCATCCGTCCGTCCATCGCAACCCACCCAGCTTGTTGGGAGGCAACTCAAAGTGAAAAGCCACAAATTTAAAAGGCAAAACTCAAAAATAATGTGTCTCCTGTGTGCAATTTACTCACAAATTCAGATTCAATTTATGCAACTCGAGGCAGACAAGCATCCACGCGCCAGACAGAGATGGCCGGCACCCAGAAGAAGGAGATGGGTAGAGTGCTCAGGATAACAACAGAATGTGTGCGTGTATATAAGTGTGTGTGCAGGCAACAACAATGAAAAAACCCACACACACAGCTACACGGAGAGAAAGATGAAGGAAAGTCAGAGGAAAATGTATTCAATAACAGCTTAGAGTTGAGAGTTCTTTAAAAATTGATACAAAGAGTTGTGAAATTTGTAAGTTTAAGAAAGTATTTAATTCAGAGTTGTTGTCCTTAAATTTGTTAATAATGTTGCATGGAATTAACTGTTAAATATTAAGCAAAACTTTGTTATTTTAGATTTCCAAACTACCTGCTGCACAATTAAATGTAATTATAAGTAAGTTAAGGTCTAAAGTCATGAAGAGTAATCACAAAAAACTTAAGAGTTCAATTTTGAAGAAACTCTTAGAATCTTTTCTAAACTATTAAAATTTTCCTTATTGAAATACTACTTTTACCCCGGTGCAATTTTATACAAAGAAGGAAAAACTAAACAGCAACAAGGGCAAGCAGCAGAGACATGCAGTCCCGCTCTGACAAGAAAATGTTGGGGGCGGAGAGGGGGCTTTTCAGGGCTGGCCTGCAGAGTGGGCAGTGGGTGAAGGCAGCTCGCCCACCCACCCACACACACACACACTGCTTTAACCCCCCTTTAACCCTTTCCCCGCCTAGAGAACATGCAACTTGGGTTGCTTGTTGAATTTTATAAAGCCGTTTCAGAATGCTAATGAGCGCACGCACACAAGCTGCCAGCAGCCAAGGATGATGATGCTGCTGCTGCTGTTGCTGGATGCCGCCACCTCGAGAACTCACCTTTCTACCTTTTTTCGGGCCGCTGAAAAGGGTGAGCTGAGCTGCGACAGGTGAGAGCCAGGCCAACGAGGGGGGCAGAGGGGGAGTGGCAATCATGTAGCAAGCAGCACACAAACACCGCAGACACGTACCGACCGAGAACACGGCCAAAAGGAGCACAAGCTAAATAAAAGTGTTATTTGAATTGGCATGGCAGAGCTTGGAGCTCGAGAAACTTTCCCCAAAGATACTCTTGCCTCGCTGCCAAGCTTACGCACAATTTAGCAAAACAACTTGCATGTATTTAGCCCGTAGATACTCATACTTGTGCGCATATAGATATAGTAACAAAGAGGGGGCTGGGAAATATCTGGGAATATGGCAGATATGGCAGAGAGTGTCTGCAGTTAAGTTGGCGGTTGGCTTGTGGCTGGCGTCTTGGATTACCGTAAATAATCTAACTAAATGAGTTACCAAAACGGTCAAAGTTCACCACATCCAGGTGTTGGTTCAGTATATACGAGTGTGTGTGTGTGCGTCGTCCTGTTCCCGTAATGGGAGCAGATAACAATATTACCAGTCGCCCGGCATATGTCCGGCGATCAGGTGGACCTGGTGATGATGATATTCCGCCCCCTCTGACGGCAATAGCCAAAACTGTAACCGAAAGCTCATTTTATAGGGAAATGACTATGGTGTGGGAATGGCCTGGCAGAGTAAATAGAATCCTGAATATATCCAGGGCAAAGATTACGTGAAATTGAGCAAGGTTCAACTGCAATAAATGGAAATATTTTTCAGTAAGCGGATGGTGTGCTCCTTAGAGACACAGCAAGAAATTTAATTCATTTGTAATACGAAACGCAATTCATTTTGGGCGTTCGCCTTTTGGAAACAAGGTACAGGATATAGTTCAGATCCTCCGAGTAATAGTTTAAAGTTCTAACATAAATTAAACACCAGGATAGTGGTGCAGGAAGCTTCCTCCCAATCATCCTGTCTATCCAGGCTTCCCCAGCTCTCCCAGATTTTCTACATGTTCCCCGAATCGCTGCGCTTCTGGAGCATCTGAGCGAAACGCTGGGTAATCAGCAGCGAGGTGTCAATGAAGCGGTCCACGCAGTTGCTCAGGCAGGTCTCGGTGGCATGGTCCAGCTTGATGGTCGGCTTCCCAACGCACTTCTCCCAGCAAACCTCGTTGAACTCGTGTATCTGAGCGTTAACCTGGGCCTTCTGCTTCTCGATCATGAGGAACTCCTGCAGCTCCTTGTCGTTGGTGGACAGGTTTTCCAGCTCCGGCTGGTTTTCGAACTCAGACATGGTGGATTTAACTTTTTGTTTTGTGCAACAAACTTTTCAATTATAAAATTTATGTTGTAGGTTTTTGGTTTGATGAACAGAAAGGCAATCGGACAGTTTCAAAAATTTTTAATTTATGTTTTTAAACCAAAAAGGCAATGAATACTCAATGAAATTTTAAGAAAATAACAGCAGAGATATTCAAAGAAACCTATTTTCTACAAATTTCTGGGAATTTCTATGTTGGTGATAAGACATATTTATAGAAATAATACTATTTGAAATTATATTATTTAATATTTTAATTTCCTAACAATAACCTGTCTATTTTTCCCTCAGTATCCTTCCCCCTTTGCAGCACCCAAAGGTGTACGGGCTTAATCTTACCCCTCTGAAACCCAAACGCCTTGGCTTTTATCTCTTAATTGCCTCAACCTCAACTGACCTCAGTGCCTCAGACAGAATGACAAACTACTGTGAATTGCTCTTGAAGTCAGCGGAAGTAAGAAAACAATTGTCTCTGTGTCTCCGGCAACCCTTAACCCCAGTGCAACCCCCACTCCCATTAACGTTTCAGGTACCCTGCGTCGGTATTGTTAATATACAAGCTGCAGTCAAGGCTGCAGAGCGGAGGCGAACATTATATTGTGCATAGAGATGCACTGCTCGCAAAAAATTGCCAAAGAAGCCGCAAGCCATGCCCTCAACCTTAAAACTGGGAAAAGCGGGGGGGGTCTTATTTTTTTTTTTTTGATAGGGAATGAAAGTAGTAAAAGTAGCTGACGGCTAACGAAACTTTCAATCCGCGAGGGCAATTGTTCCAGGAGGTAGTAGGCCGCCAGCAGCAGCAAACGCATATTCAAATGACTTTTTCGTGTAAAAATTTCGAAACAGCCAAACAAAGGCGCCCCGACGACCGAACAATTGCAAGAGGGGAATGCAACTTAAGACGACAGTGGAGTACTCCAAAGGGGGCGTGGCAGATGAAGAGGTGGAAGGCCGAATGGAGGTGAGGGTAGTGGGTATCCAGAGCTGCTCTCTAAGCCTTGGCTACAGCGAAACGTCAAATCCCGAGCGCACTAACAAGCACTTCCAAGCGGACCAAGACGCGACGCCTTTGTGCGGTTCTCTCTTTGGTTCTGCAATTGTTTTGTTCCTGGAAATACCCCTCGAAAATAGAAAAAAAAACAATGCAAAGTTTGAGAAAAATAACGTTTAAATAAATATTTTAAAGATAAAAGTTAAATGTTTATACATTTGATTATTTCGAGATTTCTTTTGGGATTTCATGGTTGCTTCGGAAATCATTTAGTTATTTCAATTGCACCCTTAAAATTGTATATTGTATACTTAATAAATAATCTTTCTTCTAGTATTATTATATAAAGCAGCATTCAAGCATTTGCATTTTTCATTGATGAAACTGAACGTACAGCTGATTTATGTTTTAATATTTTTAACCAATTTATTTATATATTTTTCCATGGAATGCCCTTCGGGGGAATCTTTACTTCGATCACCTCAGTCATGCTCCTTATTTCTTTTCTTTTCTTGTTTCATTTTTTACTTAGAATAGCCCCCCTTTTTGCGTCGCCGTCCCTGACTGGTGACTGCTGTCGTGTGAAGTGGGGCCGCGTGCATGAAACTTTCACAAGTGGCTTCCTGCCTTGGCTCGCCTCGCACTTTATAAGCCTATGGAATATGGGCGTGGGAGCGGAGCGGGGCATTGCTTTTTCCAAGGGGGGGAGGGTAACAGGGTAACAGAGGCAGGTAAGGGCAAGACAGGGGCGCCGCCCACGCCCATTTTGCACGTTTTTATGCCTTTGTCTTTGTTTCGTTTCGTTTTGTGTCGTGTCGTTTTCCTGGGCACAAAAATGCATCCTTGAACACGCACACTTAACTGGGCCTGCGTGAGTGGCAACCTCTTGCCGCCGACCCTCTTCTACACGGAGAGAAAAATCAATTATTAAATTGATTGTTTTTATATAAATTTTAGATGCCAAAAGAAATTTTGAAGCTAACTGAAATGAGTTTCAAAAGAAGTTGCAACCATAGAATAGCCAGGACTTTTCTTTGCGCAAAATTAAAGCATACTTTCCAGCGTTGAACTATTTATCAACTAGCAAATATAGAAAAAGGACTCTAAAATTTCACCTGATGATTAATAAACTGATTTTTCTTTAAAATAAAAACTATTATTTCTCTCCGTCTACATACTTTTTATTCGCTATTTTTTCTCTAGCTCGCTGAGGCTACTCAAGCCTGGCGTGGAGACATTTAAGACGACTATGTCGCCGCCCCGTCAACGATGTCGAGTCCACCTCGAGTTGTGTGTGTGCGTGCCCTTGCGTTGATGTAAAGCCCCAACCCCTATTTTCCCCAGACCCCAACCCCAAACCCCCTTAGCGCTATCTGTGCGTGGGGGTTGTGGGTAATTTTATTAATCCAGACAAGAACAAGAACAAGAACAAGGCTTTGGCGAAGAGCGAGCCCCAAAAAAGGGGTTTCTTACCCCAAGAAACATTTCGGCTAAATATTTAAATGGCCTGGCCATTATGAAAATTTATCGATTTAGTGACAGTTTAAGGACACACATTATGGCCGGCCATTTGTTATGTTTTTATGGTTTTCGTCGTATGCCTGCTGCTAATGTCAATTTTTGAGTGTCGTTGCCACATTAAATTCTGCGGCAGCTGCTGGCTAACAAAAAGTCTCGAGCCTCGGTGCAGAAAGGTGACTTTATTTTATAATTCATTTTATTATTATTATGTAAAAGTGCGGTGCGCAAAGCAATTACAAGGGAGTGAGTGATTAGGGGAGTCTGTGGGGATCATAAAAATATTCTTCCTTTTATTCTCCGCACACACACATATATATATATATATTTTTTTTTTTGTGTTGTTTTCGGGGCAAGTGAGTGAAGGCTCTCGGCGGTGGCTGAGTTTTTCTTTTCATACAAATACAAACATAAAATGCGCATAAAAATGCGCGGGCGGAGAAAGCGCATGAAATAATCAACAGTAACAATGGTGGGGAAAAGTGGAAATGGGGGAAAATGTCGGTATGTGGGTGTGAGGAGGGGGAAAACTGGAGCTGCCACACACGAGTTGACAGCATCCGAGTGTGTGTGCACGGCAAGAAAGTATGTTATATCAAGACTCATATTGCATAAAACAATTGTTTGAATTTCTTGCTTGATTAAATAAATCAGTAAAGGATTAAAAAGGATACTTCTAGTATTCATTTTCAGTATTCAAAACACTCTAATTCTATTTTTCTATTAGTAAATATTTTTCGTATGTTTAAAAATTATTGATAGAGGCTAAAGATAGTTTCCTATTCTTGAAACATAAATCTGGCATTGGTTTTGGTTACTTTAATTAAACCATACCCTATTTCATTAAATATTCCAATATAAAATATAAAAATATATATATATATTTCCCACTGTATCCACTGTGTGTGAGTGACATCTCAACCAGCTTTTGGACCATGGCTGGGATGTCCTAATGGTCTTTTGCCTCCTGTAACTGACTGATGTTTGCCACACACACATCCGCACACTCACACCCGGCCAGCGACGCCATAATTAATGATGAAAAATTGCTACCCCACACACACGCACACACACACACACACACACTTGGACACACAACATATGCAGCCAACACAGAGCCTGAGAGAGGGGTGAGAAAAAATATAAAGCCATTTGGTTTTGTGTGCTGGGAAATTAACATGAAAAGGGCAAAGCGCAGCTGCCGTTCGCGTTTTGGCCGAATATGTGAGATCGGTCCGCAATCGCCCCCGCCGAGGGCCCACTCCAAAGTGGTCAATGCCAGAAGGTCGCCGTCGCCGGGATGAGGAAAAACCAAACCAGAAAAAAAGAGCCGGAGAAAAAATAACCCAAAAATCCCCACTAAAACACATAAAGTGGCGCACTAAAGCTGCGAGCTTGGCAAAGTGATTAAATTGAGTTAATTATGTCCACCGAGAGCGAGAGCCAGCGTGTGTTAGAGCAAGACAAATAAGAGTTTGAAGTTGTACATAAATTATTACAAGGATATTAAATGCCTCGCACAAAACAGGGGCGATGTTCGGGGATTACGCCAGTATTAAGTGCATATTATCAAAGGCCGTTAAATGCCAGATATAAAACATTTCGCCAGGGTGAAATTGCTTTAATCTACGGCAACCCTTAATCTTCATTATTAAAACACTTTGTCTTTGTTAAATCTTTGTAAAGTTGTTTTCGTTTTTCGTTTTTTTGTTTATCATTCTTATTATATTTTTTATTTGTTTGTGAACCGAAATATTTCCCATTTAAAAGGCAATCGGAAGCAAGTAAGTTGCCATTTCAATTGAGTTATGTCGCGAAAATTTGCCTTCGAAATGTATATGTATTCCGATAGCCGCCGCAGAATCGAACTTCTATCAAAGTTTATCAAAGCCAAAACATTTAATGGTTGTGCAAAATGTTTCCACCACTTTTTTGCTTATCCCTTTAGACCGGATTTTAGTAGAGAGTAGACATAGATTTTAAGGGGTATATGCGGAGAAAGGTAACTTAATAGGAAAATAGAAAATTCTATGCTTTTTATGTCACTAAGATTAAAATAATCGGAGAAGGGATATTATTTTCAAGAAATAATCAAGAATTAATAGCAAAAAACAAATGTGCAAAAGTTTGATTTATTTGTTTTCGGGAAAGAGTAAACATTGTATATTTTGTAGAAATTTTAAATGATTTTTAATAACTTGCATAATATTTTTTAATTAGTGCCAGTCTTTTGAGACTCTTCAATTATGAGTTAAATACAAAAATATCCATATAAATGATGCAATGATTAATTTGTTAATGCAAATTTAATTTATTTTTTAATGCCCTTTCAGGGTATTATAATTTGAGTCAGAAGATGCAAAACAGTGAAGGAGTAATTTCAGAACATATAAATCATATATCTTCTTCATTAGTATCAATAGCCGAGACAATCTAGCTATGTAGGACAAAAATTTAATTTTTTTTTAAATTCTCAACAGTTTATAAGAGGTTAAATCTTTAAAATTTTAAAATATGTATAAATATTTTAATTTTTTTAAATGTTAAATGTAAAAATGCTTATTTATTTACCTAATAAAAAGTAATAAGATAATTAAAATTAATGATTTTTAAACTCAGTTATGAGTTTTTTAAAAAGTTTGTCGAAAATGTTATATAAAAATATACATTAATAACGATTTAAAGAATGCTTAGCCTTAATTTCGATTGATTTCTGGTTCGCTCTTTAATTGAATTGCAAACTGTAAGTTCGGTTTTCCGTAGTTAGTTTTCTTGCTTGTTTTGTTCATATTTTAATAAATAAGTCTCCGTTGATGGTTTTAAGTAAATAATCACTAAGAAATCACGTTTTAAATATGAAAAATATGGTTTAAAATACTGAAAACCCCTTAACGAAGTATCACATAGTCGCAACGCTCAGTTAAACGCTGCCATGCTCGTTTTTATTTGTGCTTTTTTAAGTACAGTACCCTGGCTCTTATCTAAAAACCCGTTAAATTTATTATGCAACATTGCGCGCGGGTGGAAAATGCGATTTCTCATTCGATACAGATTCAGGTAAACATTCGCCGTGTGTGTCCGGCAAATAAATAAACGGGAAAAATTCCGCTTGGCGCGTGTGGCGCGAAATAAAAGCCGAAAAAAACAACATTAACAAGCGGCAGTGAAAAAAAATTTAACTTAATTGCCAAACACACACACACACTCAGTCTGTACAGAGGCGTCCCCCTCCAGAAAAGGGGTGTTTCTGTTGTGTTGTAGCTGTGGTTGTGTTTTCTCCGGAAGAAGGGCGGTCGGGGGCTCTTCTGCTGTTGGCGTGCGTGCGCCGTGCGATATAATTTATGTTTCAATAACTTTCGAAACTCATTGAAAAGTCGCTTATGTTTGCTTCAATGGCAGCGGCGGCGGCAATAGCAACAACAGCAACGCGCTTAAGAAGAATGCTAAAAGTACAACAATAAATTGTTTGGATTTACTTATGCGAGAAGGGGGGGCGGGGCGGGGCGGAGATGGAGTGCTGCCGCTGAGCTTTTCTCGATTTTCCCTGCTTTTCTCCCCAGCAGGAGCAGCAGTAGGAGCAGCTTTTCTTAGCTGCCATTTGCCATTTTACTCAATTTTTTATTGTTGCTGCACTTGAGCGACCCCGCTTTGTCTTCTCGCCCGCAAGAAAATTCCCGCTCAACTTGCAAAAGTTTTTCGCTATTTTCCCGCTCTCTCAGCGCGTTTCGTTTTCCGTTTTCTGTTTTTTTTTTTTTTCGTTTTTCTTTTTTCTGTTTCTGTGAATGTGTTTTGTTTGCCATTTGCTTTCATTTTGTTTTCCCGGGCTATGGCCTTTTTCCTCCTTTTTTGTTTTATTTCTTTTTTGCTGCTGCTACTGCCTCCGCTACTGTTGTTCATTTTGTGCTTTTAAAATTTATTTGCAAGTTTTCTAATTTGTACTTCACTCCATTTTATTGTAATATACAATCTCATTTGAAGTGAGATATCTCGGGGCATCTATCTAGCACACACAATCGCAAGAAAATGGGGAAAGGGATGCCAACACGGAAAGAAAAGGGTTTGTCAAGCAAATTTTAAGTGCATTTGAAGTTAATTAATATTCTAAATTGCAATTATAAATAAATTGTATATAATACAACATTAATGTTAAAATAAATAAATGATAAATTAAATATGTAGGAATTGGAGAATGAAATAAAAGTTAAAGAATGAAAGTCATTTAAATTACCGACTTCCTTTACCTTTTACCTAAGAATTCCTTAAAAAAAAAATAAATATAGTACAATATATCTGAATGAATATTTTAGAATATCAATTTAATACGAAAAACATTTCCAATTTATTAAATTTAAAAGCATTAATTGAATAGCCTTGAGTTGAATACCCCTTAAATAAAAATAAGAATTATTAATGAGCTAATAACTCAAGAAACGGATTCCTAAATATAAACCTCCCCATAATAACTTTAATTTGCAATATCTTTTAAAGAAGAACACTTTTTTCATGCCGTGTAACGAGTGAGGTAGCGCAAGGGGGTGGGCCCTATAAGTGTGCAATGCCTGCTGATGCCTGATCCTAGCGGCATATCCTTGTATCCTGTTTCGGCTGGGCGACTGGGGCGCATATTTATTAACCACACTGTTGACTCTCGCTGCGGCAACTTTGCGTGCAGCTTGTTGCTCGCTTCGCGCCCCATCCCTTTCCAACCAACTCGCTAGCTCGCTCGCCCAGTCTTCCGGTTTGAATTTTGTTGTCGCACCTTCTCAGGAATTCTGTTTACATTTATTACTTTGCGCAAGTTTAAGTGAAAAATTTCCATAAACATTCTTTTAAGCGACATAAAGTTTTTATTAAATTTTGCTAGAAATCCCTGACACGATGATATCAGGCAACAACGGCAACGGCAACAAATAGAGCTGCGGAATTTACAACTACCAGAGGGTAGAACACCTGCCGCCCCTTGTTCCTCGTCCTTTTATCCTTCCACTCCACCTCGACTTCCACTTCCACTTCCATCCCTTGCAGCCCGCTTTTAAGATACTTTCCACTGGCATCTGGGGGCTTGGGGGACGGAGGGTCGGTCGTCGGGCGTCGGGCTGCTGCGAAGTGCCAACTGTTTTACTGTTGGCAGTACGAGATACTGCTTCAGCTCCTACTGCACGCAGTTCATAAAAATTTTGCCAGCCAACATGACATGCACAAAGGCGAAAGGACACACGGCTCCAGCGAGCTGCGAGCTGGGAGCTGGGAGCTCCTGCAAGTGGGAAAGAGCTGCAGGAAGGTGGCGTAAACTTTCGTCGCTTGTTAACCTGAAAGCCTCGCCGCCGCCACTTCACTGACATTAGATGAAATTCAATTAAAACAAAGATATATTTCGTTGGACAAATTCCAGCGCAGTTGTTTAAGCTGGGGCAAAAAATGCGCTGCAGAACGAACGAAAAAACGGGCTAGCTTCCGCCCCATAAAATGCTTAATTAGTGCTAAAAGCGAGAGCGGCACATAAACACTTGCTAGTTGCTGAAAGGACCTAGGTTTCATTTGATGAATATTGAGTCGATTAAATGCTGCCGGGAAGGATAAGGCAGGGCAAATGAGCAGCAGGAGGAAAAAGAAAAATACTAGTTCTCAATGAATTAAATAAATGAAATTAGAAGAAGGTTGTTTTGGGATACTTTTGAGGATGTTAAATGGAAGGATGTTTATTCTGAATGCAATTTAGTCTGGGGAATATTAAGTAACTGAATCACATATTATTTACTTATTCTTACAGCAATATACTACAAAATAAACCAACTTCTGAGGAATAAATAACAATCAACCTTCACATATTACGTATACGCCCCGTGAACTGCTAAATAATAATAGCTGGCAATATAACAAAAGAAGTAAAAAGAAAAATGTAGTTTCTCCATGAATTTAATTAATTAATATTGGGCAAAGTTTCTTAACTCTTGGAGAACTCGTAAAATGTTTAACTTAAAAAGAAACTTATTTTTAATGTTTTGAATTAAAAAAAAAAACCTTTAAGAAACGTGGTATCGGAAAACTATGCACGTAAGTTATATGTAATAAGTTGAAAATAAAATAATTGAAAGGTATTAGTCATTTTTAAACTGACACAACCAACTGACTAAAAAGAAAACAAAAACCGCCTACTACACATTGCGTATACGCCCCATAAAACGCCTAATTATGACAAAGCTCAAAGAAAAATATTAGTTCACAGTCAATTTAGAGCAGATAAAGTTAGTTTATTTCTGAATAACAAATACAATTTTTAGAGTGAAAGGGAATTTATTTTAAAAGCCATTTAATACAGAAAAGAATCTTTAAGATATATTAAAATCGTCTCCTTTTGAAAGTTATATCTATTAACTCATAATGTAATGCATTAACTAGAATTAATTTCAAAGTGTTATTTGCATTTATTATTTTTTAAATTAAAACTAACAGCCAATGGGTAAAAAAAGAAAAACAAATTCCACACATTGCGTATACGCCCCATAAAACGCTTAATTAGATTAGAAAAAAACACCGACTATGGCTTGAATTTAATTTGATGTATATGAAAATTGAAATTGACTCGTTTAAATGCTGTCTCATTATTCATACTGTCCGCAGAAACCAGCTAATTTACGTTAAGCATTTTTAAATAAGGTCAAAGTGCAGGCAGAGCTGCTGGCACCGCCGGCCGAGGGGGGTCGCTGAAGAGGGTCCACAGATGGGTTGAGGAATCAGCCACGTTCAGCCAACTGAAAGTTGATCGAAACCGCAACAAATGACAAACGTTACGGGCAAAATACACAACACAAAAATACACGCCCCTCCCGCACACACACATTTCGGAAAAGGACAGGGGGTATAACTGGGGAGTAATAGGTAGAGGGGAGTGGCACAGAGGGAAAAAATAAAATCAATGAAAATGAAAACCAATTAGCGGTTAACCAAACTGTTCAAATTTGGAAATGGATGCAGCCGTGCATGGTCATAAACAACAACAACAACAGCAGCAACAACAAAGATGGCAGCAAATACAGGCGGGCCGTGAAAGGGACAAAAGATGAGCGATAGAGAGGTCAATAGCACAGTAAGGGCTGAAAGGTAAAAGGTTGCCGGGTTACAAATTTATTACACGAAAATAGGAAATAATTAAAATCTGTTCGAATGCGAAAACTATTTTGCCAGCGAAAGGGGGAATGCGATGAGGAAGAGCCCTTTGATTGATAAATTAAGAGCAGTATTTAAATGGAACACCAGGGCTGATTATAGCAAAGATTTTGGGTATCGATAAAGTGGGAAAAATAAACCAAGTCTATGAAAAACGAATGAATTTAAATGTGTGATTCAGGGATTTATACTTCTAAAATGTATTATATGTCTGAGAATACTTAGAAGTCCTTTAAAACACAACACACTTAAATAGATACATATGAAAAATCATATAAAAAACCATTTTAAACTTAAAACTTGCTTGTATAACTCTCTAATATAAATCCCAATAAAATGTTTAGAATATTAGGCATATTTTCCACCTGTTGGAGTTTTTGAAAACATTTTCTTCCCCATCTATCTATCTTCGATAGATAATTCTAAAATGTATTATATGTCTGAGAATTCTTAAAACACAACACACTTAAATAGATACATATGAAATATCATATAAAATACTATTTTAAACTTAAAACCTACATGTATAACTCTCTAATATAAATTCCTACAAAATGTTTAGAATATAAAAGCCATTTTTCCCACCTGTTGGAGTTTTTGATAACCTTTTCTCCCCCAAAAATCTCCTTTGTTTCGCCAGAAATCCTTAGAAAACCCACCACCCATCAAAGACAACCCCCATCTTAATCCAATTTCGCTCACCTGGATCTACGCGTCGTGGGATCCTTCATGACCATAGCCTCTGAGATATCACCATAACGTCCAAAGTAATCGCGTAAGCTCTCTGAAAGAAAGATAAACGTAAGGCAATGGGTGAGCGAATGCACTGAATAATCAATCAAAGCGGGTTTATGAAATGTCCTGGGGTTACACTCAAGTGCGGCCATCAAAATCACGATGCCAAAGTTACTAATTTCGTTACGCGCTTAATAAAAATAAAACCCAAATCAAAAACACAACAAAAAACAACAAAAACAAATACGTCAGAGAGAAACGAATTTCGCGTGAAGCCCAAGTAAACAAACTGGTTTGGGGACCCTTCCTCTCGCAGAAGGATTCTCCTCGCTACCCCCTTGCATACGCAACTGGACATTATTCACATGCATACACAGAGTGCACAGAGGGAAAAAATAAGGTAACATATAATCTCTTGTCATAACTGTCCCACAATTTGCTGATTTTTATGTAAACTTTATATCATCAAAATTGTGTATAACTCAACTTTATTTACCTAGTCTTTGACTAAATTTAATTTTAAACCTAACATAAAGTGGATCTCTCAAATCTTTTCATAAATTCAAATTAAAACCGATATTTAAGCATATAAATTGGATAATTACATTAATTATACCCCTTTTTATTATTAAACAGTAATTGCGCATGTCGAAATAATATTTTATGTGTGATAAATAGGTCCCTTAAACTTGTAAAGTCTTATTATCCTTTAAAAATATAAATCTACCATATATTCCAAATATATTTTCAAAACTCTACTAATATTTATTTTCTCTGTAAACACATACAAAACACACAGACCACTTCAGAGTCGCTGCTTTGGCGGTTGCCAGCGGCAGCTGTTGTCTGCGGTTTTGCGAGCTAATCTGACTCTGACTCCAGCCGGAGGATTCGCAGGATTCAGGACGCCGGAGGAGGGCGAGAAGGCAGAGGAGTGTCCTGCCCGGATGGAAGCACTTCAGCGGCACGTACGCACACAAACGCAACACTGAAGTTATTTCAACAAAATTGCCAGACGAACGGGGGGCGGCAGCAGGAGCGGATGGGTGGGAGTGGGGCGCACGACAGATACCAAGGCTCGTTGGCTGCGATTTAATGCAACAAAAACAAGCAAAATAAAAAAAATGAAACCGATAAAGTCATCTCTCATGGCCCTGGCCCTTGCTCCGGCTCTGGCTCTGGCTCTGGCCCTGGGCTGGTGGAACCCTAATCCAGTCGAGTGTCGACGCTGCCGTCATAAATTCAAACTACAATAAAAATTCAATAAAACAAACGATTTTGCTGCTCACGCCGCCGCGCGGCCAAGACGCTCTCCAGCCATAAATGTGGTGCGAGAAATCGCACCCTTGAAGCCGCACCACACCACCGGCCCCAAAATATCGCAGCAACACCACCAACATACAATACACACACGCACCAAAAACCAGTCTAGAGCAACTAGTTGCGCCATGTTTCGATGCAAAAAGGAACACTCGAAAAAGAGGAAAGTTACATAATAATTTATATATAAAAGATAAAGGAAACATATCAAATGTGACATTAAGAACATAAAATACATTAATCCTAGGATTTTGATTTTATAAACAAGGAAATACTAAAGATAGAAACACGTACTTCTTGTAATAATTTTTAGACTACAAAGACCTACTTAAAAGGTCAAAGCAACTGGGATTACGATAAATATTAATATAAAATAAATAAGGATACGCAAGGAAAGGTATTCAGGATGTCAAAATAATCATAAATATTTATCAAAAAGCCTCAAAACAAAAACCATGATTTTTCCATAGCAATTTTTGACTTCTCTCATATTTATAGATATTAATTTAAACTATTTATAGACCTTCACTCTTTCTTAAAGTGCATAGAAAATCCAAGTGGAAAAGGGGTTTGTGGAAAATGGTTGGCACACACACGCACACATAGACACCAGTCAAGTGGGGGCAATGCAACGCAAAACGCGAAGCGCGTCGCGTGATTTACATAAGTATGCACAATAATTATGAACAATAAAAAACAATTTGTTTGCTTATGACAGTTTTGGAACCATAAATAACAACGGCAACTGGCGCAGCGCGGTTCGAGTGGCATTTGTGGATGTGGAAAATGGGGGAAAAAAGTAGTCCTCCGTCTGGGCCGCGTGTGTGGCATGCAAATTGATGGGGCAGCCAAAGGGTTGCGTTCCATTTCGTTACGTTCGTTGCGTATGTGGCGCTGCAAAGTATGCTACACTTTAAGTTTTAATGGGCAATTGCCGCTCTCTATGCCAGAGCAGACGGGCACAAAGGGTGCCCCAGGTGAGGCAGGCGAGGCGACACTATTCTATGGCATGACTTGCCCATTAGTTGAAGTTGAGGTGTAAATAAACCAGTTGGGGTTACGTGCCACCCCTCTCCACCCTAGCGAAAACCCCAGGACTGTGATTGAGTGGGTCACGGGAAATGAGAATTCGCAGGTCATTTGTTTCGCCGCCTCATGAAGTTATAATAGCAGTCGGGGGTTATATGTTCTTTTTGCACAATTTTGTTACAAAAGTGACGTGATTTTAGTTTTTAAACATTGTGTGCAAGTACATGGAAGGGATTTTGAGGGATTTAAATTAAAGTAAACTTTTTTTTATTAATCAATCATTGCTTTACTTTCCCTTCCTTTAATTAATACTTTTAAATTCTAAAGAAGATTTATCACTTCGCAATTAATTCCCAGCTCTATTCTCTTTTAGAACTCACTCAATTAATTCCCATTTGTTTATGATTTAGTATCCACACAGCCGAAATCCCGGTGAAATGTCAAACTGAAATAAGACGTCATCAACGTGTCAATCACAACATGTGCTATAACCCAGACACGTGGCTGTACTCCTGCCTTTCTGCCCAATTAACCCACCATTCGCCCACGTTTCTCACAGTGCACTTGTGTCCTCCCCCTCACACCCCGTCTCCCCGCCTAAGCCACCCCCTTTCGTTGTCAACTGAATGCGACGTTCAGTTTTTGAGTGACAGCTGCAAAGTTTGTTTTGCATTTCATATTTGCGAGCTCGTCTGCAGGCCTCCCTCTCTCTCTCCTCCTTTCTCCCTCCCTCTCTCTCTCTCTCTCTGACAGTGCCAACTGTCACTTGACCGGCCAACAGACCCTACTCTCCTACTCTCCCCCCGCCCCCGCAAAAACCAACATGGCCAATAGAAAAGCTGGCAAACAAAATAAATGTGTAAATGTGAAGAAGAGGAAAAAAATGGGAAAAATAAAAGAAAATGGTCAACAAATTAAAACGCGGCAAAATAAAAATAAAATTAAAATTTATTTGCTACACGAAAAAAGAAGGCAAACCAAGAGCTGTGAAAAATAAAAAGAATAAAATAAAATACATATAACAAAAGGAAAGAGAGGAAGAGAGAGAGAAAGAGAGGGGGAGAGGAGAATGAAAGAGGCAGCGACAAGAGCGAAATATATTGTAACGGGCCAAAAGCCAAACTTGGATTTAATTAAAATGTTTACCACAGTCATTTCATTTTCATAGCCAGCAAACATAAATTTTGAAACGCACCCAGGCCAGGGGCAGGAAAAGTGGAAAACTGAGGGAGCAGAGAGACAGAGAGAGAGAGAGAGCCCGAGCGAACCGCAGAGCGAAACAGCTGCAAGAAAATGCCAAAAACCATTAAACTTGCCCCCCCGAAAGCACACACATACACAACAAAAGTGGAAATTTTGATTGTTGCATTTTTGGTTTGGGGTAAAACAATAAGCGATAAACAAAATAGGTTCAATCTGGAAAAGAAAATGAATTTGCAGGTAATTAGTTCAAGCAGGCTCACGATCTCTCTCTCACACACACACGCACACTCAACCGAAATTATCCCAAATCCATTTAGTAAGATTATTTATAAGAAAACTCATGCCCCGGGACTTTTGTGCCGTGCCCTAAGTCTCAGCCGAAGGCAATCCGTTCTGCGGTTGCAGGCATATTAACCCCTTAACGTCCCTTAACCCCTCTCCGCCCTGGCCGGCTGCGCCCTCAGAAGGTCCCCTCAATAGGCCACCGCACATGTTGTCAAAAGCACAATGCTGAAACCATAAATTTATGTGCTTTCTATTGTTTTTGCCAAAGAAAGCGGAAGTTGTGTGTGCTCTGCGGTAAGCGGGGAGTACAAGAGGGATGGTGGGAATGCTAGGGTTACAGGGGGGAAAGTGGGGGAAAAGCACGAACAAAAACTACACAGCAGGAAAACGGCAACAACAAAAACCAGAGTGAGTGAAAAAGGTGTGCGCAAAGGGATTTCAATCAATTGTGAGGCGAACTGAGGCAACTGGCAGTCACAGCAACAAAAACTAAAGCTCAGCCTCTGTTTTAGCTCTGCTGGGAAGTGCACTGAGCGAAATAGTAGAGAACACATATTGACTATGGCATGTGGAGCCCTATTTTCGCTTAATTTAATTGGATACTCATCCCTTTCGGTACAACTAAACCTTTAAATTATGGCTAATTGGGAAGAATAGAATATTAATCAGAGATCTATTGAAAAAAAAACTTCTTAATTATATAATTTGATAAAAAGGGATCGTAATGTGTAGTTACACAAAGAAATTCTTGAAAACAAACCCTTATTAGAGTAACCAAGTTACCTCGATCAAGCAAAGGTCACACTATTTGTAGTCTGATTCTTAAAAGCAAACAAGTAAAAAAGAAAAAGCCTGAATACAGTTCTTCTCCTTCACTAGCGCAACATCCTAATGACTTACTTTGGTATCCTACCATAAGGACATTGATTATTTTACGTGAATTTTAGCTTAAATTTCCCTAATTCCTAACTTTCTACATTCAGTGTTGTCACCTTACTTTATATAATCCAAAGTAAGGTACAGCTGAATCAAAATGCATGTATCTTTTAATGGAAAATATCTAAACTTTATATACATTTTTACCAGATTGTCATTTTTTTGGCTTTTAATTAATATTTTTTCATACCTAACTACCTTTAAATATTTTCTTAATTACCACAAATACTTAGATTTAGAAAAATCTTTCACTTTTTTCACAGCGCATCGTTTGTTGGAAAACGCAAATTGCTATTTTGTCTGAACAGCAAACGAGATGGCAATTCACTGGCAGGGACAGAGACAGACAGATCCAGCCCGTCAGAGAGACAGAGAGAGAGAGGGCGAGAGAGCAAAAGAGACAGGACCCTTTACATGGACAAAGCGAGAGAAAGAGAGGGGGCGATAGACCAGTAGAGCCTTGTTGTAACATATCCCCGGTCGTAGCATCATTTTTCATGCGCTCCAACAACTTTTGACAAAGGTCGGTCAAGCAAGTCTTAAAAACTTTGCGACAAGACAACGCACGTTCCGTTCTGAGACCTCCCTGTGACCCCCCTACACCACCGACTATCTGCCCCGGAAATATTCGCCCTGTGAGGCCTGGCTTTCGCTTAGTGAATTACGCCGGCTTTAAGGGGTTAAGGGGCTCAGCCCCCGAGGGCTACGGGTAACAGTTGTCGCTGTTTGCTCTCCGCCCTAAGCCGTAAATAATAATATTTGGACAAGTTGCCAGGGCGAGAAATCTAAAAGAGCTCCAAAGCATTTGATGCCCTTATATGATATTTTTTATCACAATTATAAAATATTATTAACGAATACATATATTTAACATACTTTTGAATTTTAAATTTTCTATATTTCAATCATTAGAAAGGTGTTTAATAATTCGTTTGTGTATAGATACTCGGGAAAATAGAAAAAAAAAAAGATTAAATTAATATTACAAAAATATAAGACTCCTTTTAAATTGCATTTTCCTTTAGTGTATTTTATAAATAAATATTGAAATATATAAATAATTCCTATTTAAGTTTAAAATCAATGGGATTCTTGATTAAAAAGATCAAAATATTAATGATCAAAAAGTGTATTAAGGAAAATGGATTCATTTTTAAAAAATATATATAAAGTAAATAATTAATAACTATAAATTAACTAAAATAAATCTATAAGAAACATAGAAGAAAGTAGCTTAGAGTTAGGCTATAAATCTCTCTTAAATAATTTAAATAACCAAGAAGAAAATCTTATTTAATATATCAAGTTAACACAATTGACAGACTAACTAACTATTGAAGTATAAAAGATGCTCAAAAATACAACTCTATTTTAAAACTTCCAAGAGTTCAATTTATTTGTATACATACTGTTTGCTTAAAGTTATAAACTAAAGCTACATGTGGGAGCACCCATAGTTGCATTAGATAAATAATAAAATACAGTTTATAAATAATTTAATAGTTTACCCAGAGCTTCAATGAATATGTAAACAATTTCTAAACTCTCCCTTTAATCATATCAAAGAAAATCCCTGCAACAATCCTAACCAGATAAGGGTCCACTTTGATCTCTTCTTAACCCAATCTCTGGCCCCTATAGGAAATAACTATTTTAATTAAGTTATGCTCAGAAGGCTTTTCAGCCGCATTGTCTGTGAAAGTTTCGCGGTAAACATCTTCATGCATATGAAACTAAGCTCTCCGATTCTGGGAAAGATAAATATATATGGCACAAAACTGTCCCACATGCGGCTGCCCTTAGTCCTTTGCTCTGGAGGAAATCCTTTTCCCACGCAGAAATCCCTTAACCCTACTCAATGGCTCTGAGAATGGAAAACTTGTTTACAAGCGTCAACATTTTCACCTGATCTAAGGAAAATGTTTGCCCAAGTTGCTGCGATTTATGGCAATGGCAAGTCATAGACTTATGGATTGCTATAACTTCCAAAACGGCACTTACCATAATTGCATTGGAAATCGGAGATATTCCGTTGGGGTTGGGGGTTGGGGGGTCCAACAGGGCCAAGAAATTGGCAGTTGGCAACTTTGAATAATTTATGTGCGTTGCGTTCAAAGTTGAGGCGCACAAATTAAAATCAACGCACCAAATGATTGATGAATGGCCAAAGTATTGCTGTTAGCAGCCAGCGACCAGTTCCTGGGTCCGCTTTTGTTCGGGTCAAGTCATTTAAATATGGCCATCGGACAATGGGTCACAGCCACACACAAGGTAAACTCCAAAACTAAACAGAATGTCAAAAATCAAAGTCCAAACTTGATGGAAGACAAAGGCCAGAAAGTAGGCAAGTTGAAGATGCGCTGGTTAAACAAAAGGCGGTGGAAACTTTCCTCGCACACAAAAGCTAAAACTTTCGCAGGCCCAACGAAAGTGGGAGAGCCGCTTATCTCTGGAAGACACTGGACCAAGTCAGGACCAAGGACTCTGTGGCCCGGGACTCAGGGAATCGGAACTAAGGACCCAGGGTAGCATCAAAAGCATGCTAATGTCCAGCCCTGGCCGCAATACGCCCACCACGTAAACAAGAAAGCAAATTGAAGAAAAGAAACTATAATCGACCATGGAATACCCTAAGATATGTATATAAAAATCATTATTATTATTGGTTGCATAATAAATGAAAATGAAATTGTACAATAGGATACCAGTTTGACAAACAACATTGCAATGATTATTATAAAATAATACAGAAATAACATTTGAAATTATTTCTAAACACATCTTATCATCTTTTAAATATAAAGAATCTATTGAATACATATTTCTTGACAACATTTCCCCATATTACACCCGTACAATATACCCTTGACCACTACAATTATAAGGTATAAAAACGGGGCCAGAAGAGACAAAGGCCCAGACAAGAGCCGAGAAGTCAAGCACAAAAAAGGGTCAAGATGGCAGGAGCTGGAAAAGTGGAAGTGGAAGAAATCCCCACCAGAGAGATATCGCCTCCACGCAGGATATGCGATGGCGACGCATACGAATCAATTGATTTGCGAGATGGAGGCGAGACCAAGCCAGGATGAAAGGTCCCTTACAGAATGCAAAGTCTCCGCTCGTTTCCTATTCCGTCTGCTTTCTCAGATTTTCTTTTTTTTCCCCCTCACTCTCTTTGTTTTTTTGTTTTCTGTTGCCAATGCAGCCATGTGGAATAAATTTCCAGCAGTCAAGGTAAATCGTCGTGGAAATCACTGAAAGCAAATTAAAAAGTAACAGCCAGGAGAAAGGGCAAAGGATGACCAAAGTCAGGTGAAGTATGTAGATAGATATGCCACCACTCGCAAGGACACTGATAAAAATGAAGAGCTAATTGCATTACTTCTAATAATTAAACTAAAATAATAAAATAAAATTTAAATAAAATAAGTTATAAACCATTATTTATATGTATTTATAAAATGTTTTCTTATAACAGATACAAATAAAAAAAAAGAATCTGAACAACTTGGAATTTTTTAATTTTAAAATACGATAAAATTTATATAAACATATATAATAAATTAAAGTGTAGCTTTACAGTTTTTCAGTCTTTTTTGTTATCAAAAGTCTATAGGAGTTGTCTTGAAAATGTAAAATAAACTTAAATTGCAACACACCAAAGAATTAACAACAGATACGAAAAGATTTTAAGATATTAATTTTATAATCAAAATACTGTACAAAATAGATTTTTAAGCACTTATTTAAGTCATCTCAACAGTGTTAAATGCAGACTCCTCTGAAAATACTCAGTTTTAAGAGGTAAACATTATCAGTTCATAAATCTTAGATATTTTCCTGTAGTGCACCATGATATATTTTCTATAAAGAGAGACAGAGTCAATAAGGATGATGGGGATAGAGGAACAAAAGGGTCAAGCGTTCGACGCAATAAACCAAAATGCGACTATCGGGCCAAAGGAGGCGGTGCCCAAAAACGTGGCCGGGATGGAGGAGCTCTAAAGGATTTCCTTATAAATTATTGTGAATTTATGCGAATCATTTCCAGTTGGATTGCCGCCGCGATGGCGATGACGAAGCCTCCCCGCCGCCGCCGGTTCCACGATGGAGGTGGAGATGGGGCAGGAAAGCCGCCGAGGATTTTAACTTTATAATTGAATCCATTACTTAAGAACGTGCGTCCAAGATTTCGACGTATTAAAGTGTTGCCCCATTCCCCGGACCCCATTTCCATCGAAAATCCCTGGCGAAGCCTCTACAATCTCCACCGCTGATTGCCAAGGGTAAGGTTCGAGTTAAGTTCTTGGTTTGTTGGCTACACAAAAACCCCGAAATAAGTTTTAATTACGGGCATATGATGGTGGCCGATAATAATAATAATAATAATAATAACGGCGAGCGAACGCAAACGAAACGAAACCGAACCGATCCAAACGAAGCGTTGGAAAAACTTTTGGCGCCCCGGCAACGTAGACTGACTGAAAAATTCTATTATAATTAATAGCAGAAAATTATGAAATTAATGCAAAGCAACGGGAGCAGAAATAAAAAAAAAAACGAAGAAAAGTGCGGCGAAAAGTACACGCACAGCAGCTCAGCCAGAACAGCAGCCCGAAATTGGATTCATTAAAAATTGAAGTGGGTTTCGTGGCGCAGGCCGAAGGACGCAGGATGCGAGCCAAGGAGTGTGCTCCAGCCCGGCCTTATCCCAAAAACTTGGAATGCAGCGCAAGGGTTGCAGAGCACTGGGGTGTGAGGGCCTCCTCCTTCCGGGGTCCCTTCAAGGATACCCGGCAATAATTGAATCTCTCAGGTCTCTTTTGCCCCAGAGTCGGCATAGATTTCTCCAATCACATTTCAGCTGTTGAAATGTTGATGAGGGATAGATTAGAGGTTACAAATTTGGCATTCCACTGAGCGGATAATCAGGAAGTGGACTCGGTCGAGGGGAGTTACTTGTGGCCTGTCAGTTAATAGAGTCGGTATTTCTGACTGCAGAATAATCTAGGGTTCTTAGTCCTTATTACACGAAGGGATAAGTGTGAATTTCAGATTTACTTTTTTATGACAATTGAAGTTATTTCCAAAAATATTTTTAATATTAACTAATTGTTCAATTGATAAAATCTGCATAACTAATATTCATTATCAAATTATCTTATTTAATTCATCAGATAAATTACAAATTTAATTCAAAACAGACAAAATGTCAGGTTTTATAGTAATCATAAATTTCAATTAATTTGAAGTGCAATCTGAATTATATAATTGAATTATCAAAATAATTTGCACAAATTAAGACATTGATGCATAATTTTAAATATCTGCAAATATATTCTATATATATTCTGTAGAAAAATATGCTAATAAAATTCAATTCAAATAACTTTCTTTTTAACCAATTGACACTTTTATTTGGAAAGATTTTGTGTTCACTTCACAGCCCGGATAATTTAAAACATCAATTTAATTTCAAATTAATTTTAATTCGACATATGCGAACTAAAATAACATGCAATCATTTAAAGTTTATAAAATAACATTGGTATTGGTATTTGAAGTATCACAATTAGCGCAAATTGCAATAACAAAATGAATTTTAATTTATTTCTGCTTAAAATGAGCGACGGGTAGCTGCTCTTTAAGGATTTAAGTTTAGCCTATGCCAGGATGATGTATACCCCTCTTATCTCCATTTCATTTCACTTTTCAACTGGATTTTCTCTCGTTTTTCCCCCCGTTTTTGTTGCACGCAATTTTTCATACTAATTACCAAGCAATTTAGTTTTGTGTTTACACTCGCCGGCGGACTGACGGGTTGGCGGGCTGCCTGGCTGGCTGCCCAGTTGATTGGCATTGGCAGCGGCAGGTGGCCGCCTCATTAGTGGCTTAACTTGCTATACAAAATGTGTGGCACTTATGGCCAACACAACTCAACGGAACGGCACAGAACGGAGCAGAACAGAAGTGGTGGCAGCATGAAACATGAAAAAGCAGCAGCATCAAATTGACACTTAACCGAAGGGGCAGCCGGGTGCCAGTATCCGAGGCAGAGACGGGGATGGTGACGGGGACGGGGACGGTGGAAAAACAGGAAGGCAACAATAAGCAGCCACACGTTGACCAGCCGAGTGGCTGGGGAAATGCTAAAACGGGGAATGGGAAGTGGTTCCAAGGATGGGAGCTGCAGGAGCAGGAGCAGGAACAACAGCATTACCAACTGTGTAAACAAAAACGATGGCGTCGAGGACAAGGCAACAGCTCTCACACACCCCTATACACTTTAAGAAAATTTCTAGGACATTTTTTATTTATCTGTTAAAGAAATCTGTAAAGAAATTCGTATTGAAGCTTTAATGGTGTCTTAAAGTTCAACTTAAGAGGTTAACCCAATGGAAATCCATACGATGATCTTGTCAAGGATAAGGCTTGATTATACAGCAGTTTCAAAATGGAGTAAACTCTTCCTTGTCAATATCCAAAGCTATTCAGCTTCTTCTGGACTTTGAATATTACCAGTATGTTGCTAGAATCCGTTAAGAATTTTAGCGAAACGCAAGGACATTTTCATAACTATATTATAGCAATATCTGACACGAAAACCTTTACATAAAAAGTTATTTAACTTTGGCATAGGAGCTATAAGTCGTTATTCATATTGATTTATTGTTTTAATTTGAGTCTTAAAAGTGGCCAAATTACTGTAGAGCTTCCTAGAAGCTTTAATTTTATATTTAAAAGCAATATTTCTCGATATTTCTGCATTTAATATCGCAAACTTTACTATACTTTCGATATTGTGCGGATATATTTTGTAGATATATGACATCTCTCGTTTCCCTTCCCTACTATCTTCTGTTTTAATATATATATATTTAATATTTCACATAAACTGATATATTTTTGTGCCACCTGAAGTCAGACAGTCCCTGTTCAACATTTCAATAAAACTAAAAATGCTTTAATGGCAAATGTTCTTCCCAGTGCAGCAAACGAGAGGAAAGGATGTGAAGCATGAGGCTGGAGTAAAACGACAGGGACAAAGCCTGCCACATATCAGTCAGAGATGAGACACAGCGACAGAGACGCAGACAGCGACGGCGACGAGAAGAGCCGGAGACACAGAGGCCCGGAGAGATCCTTTAAAGTCGACCCGGGCACTTGTTGGTGTCCATAAGCTGGCTGGGCAAACAGGCAAACAAACCCAACTAACAAGCCATAAGATGACAGCCTGCCAGTGACAAATTGTGCCAAATCGAAATGGTAAACAAATGCCGGGCATTGAAAGAGAAATGCCAACGGAGAAATGCCAGGATAAGGCCGAGAGCCGAGGAGCACGAGAGACGAGAAACGAGAGGACCACGGAAAGGCTGAGAGGCACAAGATCTCTCTGGCCAGAAAGGGAAGCAACAAATATGCAAATTTTGCACATCTGCTAATTTGCTAAGCTGAAAAATATGAGCAACAGATGGGGGACTCGAGGGGGACTTGAGCCTAGAAAATATTGATGCAAGGCAATCAACTGTGCCACGGGGCGTATACGCAATATTGCAAAGGGCAGCAGGAGGCAGGAGGCTGGACAGAAGGACCACCAGGCAAAGTGGCCACAGATCATAGCTCACTTCGGTCCACTTTGTGCGGCATTAGCTAAGCAAATAATCATTACATTTTCCATTTGTTTTTTGAATACATACATATATATATATATATATTTATATATCTGTGCTCCCCAGGTTTGTGTGCTTTATTTTCGTGTTGTATTTTTTTGTATTTTTCGGGGGAGTGTATATCGATAGCCTCGCAAATAAAAATCTCACGCATTCTCGGCACGTACCACATGATTCCCATACCATCCCACCCCCCTGGACAACTTGCCTCTCATCACTCAGCCCCCCACTTGACGAACAAACAGCTCTCGAGGCATAAGCCACCCCCGACCCTCGGAGGCGCAAAGCCCACACCCTGCCTCGAGCCTCCCCCTTCTTGAGGTGGAGGAAAAGGAAAATCCCCCGCAGTTTCCCCCCCATTTAAAAAAGTATCAATTTCATTGTTACGCGAGCTCGTTTTTTTTTCCTGTTCCTCTCTCTTAGTGTTTTGGTTCTTTATTATATGGAACATCCTCACAGAAAAGTCTTATGAATACCACAAGCAGCTGATAAAGAATAACACAGTAAAGTGAAGTGGCTAGAGACTAAAGTATAGAAGAGATTATTGAATAAAAAAATCAAGCACTTGAATGAAAAAAGAGAGAAAAACTCCAGGCACGCAAAAACTTTACACAGGAAATTATGATTATGCCAAAGAAAATGGCAGGGAAATCTATGGGGAAAGCGCAAAAGGTAGTCTGGCAAAAAAATGTTTCAATAGCTGGTTTAATTAAAAACTAAAAACATTGGGTAAAGTTTTGGTTAAAGGATGAAAGGGATGAAATTAAACACAAAAAATATACATATATTAAATGAGAAATCAACTAAATTAAAAAGAAAGTAGAAATATCATTTCTATATTAAATTTAGAATTAACAGTTATCAATATGTTTTCGAAAAGGCTTTGAAAATGTGTAATGATACAATATATAATTGCATTTATTTTTCACAAGAAAAAAATAAGAAAATGCGTTCCATTTGTCAGGAGATTACTAACAAAAAGTTATAAAAAAGGATTTGAGAATGTTTAAAAAACTGTACAATTCATAAATAATGTAATGTATATATTCATTTATTTTTGATAAATAAAACGCAAAAAGTCAAAGACTTATATAGAAATGCAGTCCTTAAATCCTTACATTTATTTTATAAAATAAAGAAAATTTATAAATAAAAAAATAACAAAACCATAAATATAGTTAGGGCAACAGAAATTCGTTTTCCTTCTCTCCTCTTGCCCGATTTCCTCATTTTCATTTGACTGTGCAAAGTGAAATAAATTTTGAAACGGCAATTGCACGAGGGGCCCATGGCAATATTAGATGAACATTTTCCAGCAGGACCCCGGAACGAAACGGTAAGGGAACGGGAACGGAAACGGCAAAGGGACGACGGGACGACGGGCAGCAGGAGCAGGACAACAAATTATTGCCCGGTCATGACGTGAGTTTTCATTCGACTTTGACTTTTTGCATAAAATTTCAATAAGGCCAAGTAAGCAAATGAGTTTTCTTCGAACGTTTTTCTTCTCCGTTTTTGCTTTGTTTTCCAGCAGCAACTGCTGTCCCTCCGCTGGTTTCCTTTTCCTTTGAGTAGATAAAGTACCAATAGTTTGTTTTAAGGCTCTGTGTCCCTAGTGTCAAATTGAGCTAATCAGGCTCAGGTTGGGCCAGAGCAAGTTCTGGTAACTTAAAGGGGAGCTGGGGAGGATAATGCATCATTTTGTGGTCAAAATGGCAAGAGCGTTAAGTTTTTATGGCCAACGACTTTTTGGATCTAGACCAAAAATAATCTCCTGCTGTTCCCCAGACCGAGTTTGCTGTTTGTTTGCTGCGAGTTTCGCTCGTTTGCTGTGTATTTTATTTTATCGCTGTTGGCAGGCAAACCAAAACAACAATAAAACCAGTCAAAAAGCACTCGAAATGCCAAATGAGTTGAGCTGGGCCCCGCCCACCTTTTGCCTAATGGCCCACGCCCCCGTGGGCCACCCGGAAAACTCCGAGTTCCACAGCACATCCTCCCTTCTGTGTGTGTGTGTGTGTTTGAGCTCACCTTTTGCAATTAATCCGTAGCTGGAAAAACCAACAAAACCGCCGCCTTCTCTAGGAATATTTTTGGCCCAAGAAATGGCATGGAAAATACTACCCACTCCCCGCTCATTTTTGGTGTTATCTCAGCATTTCGCTTCGTTTTTCATAAACAAAACGAGGAAATCTGTTTTGGCTGCCAGCGGGAAAAACAACAACTTCCAGCTGCAATTTGGCAGCGTTTTGCGGCGGGGATTCCCCTGCCAACAAAAAACTCCCCAAAGCCCTGTCGCAATTGCTGCTCTTACTGCCACTGCTGCTGCTGCTGCCATTTTTCGGTCTCAAGTGACAAATATTAGAGGAGTCTTTATCGCTAATTAGACTTGGTAGCCGTAAATCTGTTGTCATTTGTTGTGCTTGCCGTTGTCACAAGTATTTCTGGCTAAAGTCAAGCTGTGCGAATGCATTTTCAAGTTTGCCAACTTGATGCCGGAAGCATTCGAGACTCGAAGGAGTTTCAGGCTAAGAAGTTAAGCCCTCGGCTCTAGTAGCTCTAAGGGAAGTGCCAAAGGGGATACGGATCTGGGTGTACATATAGCTGAGAAGTAATGGCAGGGAAGTCGAATTTAAATAAGGATCAAAGTGGGATAGAATCAATTTATAATTGGTATGCAAATCTAATTAAATGACTAAGGTAGATAGCTCTTTGTATTTGTATGTAGTGTATGATTATATTTATTATTTTTCAGATATTGCACATATTCCTTTAAGATATAAAACTATTAAAAACTTGTTACTATTCAAACTCTCTCTGAGGAATGGAACTCTCAATTAGATTAAGTTTTTGAATCCAATTTAAACCCATCTAACACTATTAGTATCCGACTTCAAATTAGTTCCAAATGACAAATGATATGGAAACTAATTAAATAAACTACATTGAACCCTGTCCAAACCCTTAAAGATCCCCTCTACTGCGCTATTATTGTTATTTTCAGAGCACCACATGCGGTGGTAATGGCAATGACAGTGGCTAACTATGGAAAACAATGGCCTTGGATTGCATCCAGCTGCCATTTCGAGAGGATGGCAGACGAAAACGATTCTGCGGATACGGATTCACCAGCGAGACAAACGACAGGCGACGCCGAAGGAGGAGGAGCAGGCATTCAGCAGGCTTTCTACGATTATACGAATTTTTTATGGCACATATGAGACTAATAGAGCTGGTGGAGCGCAGGGCAGGCAGTGGAAGGTGGAGCAGCTGGCACATGCCAAGAAACGAGCCGAGGCCAGTGGCAATTTATGCGGCTCAGTGTTGCATTAAATGTACAGTGAAATGCTTGAGTTAATAAAAAAAATACAAAATATAAAAAACAGCCAAACGCCAAGAAAAAAAAAATAAAAATAGAAAGAAAAACGAATCTGACGACGATGCTGAAACCGAAACCGAAACTGAAACCGAAAATGAAAATGAAAAAGGAGCCCAAGCTCAGAAGGAAATCCTTCAGCCGCATCTAGCTTGAAGTGTGGCCGGAAATGAAGCGTCCCCATTTGGAGGTAATAAGTGTTTTTGGGCTTTTGTTTTTGACATGCCCTTGATGAAGTGGGGTATTATGGTTTCCTCGTGCAGAATGTGACCAAATGCGGATTTATCTGGCAAGTAAACGTGATCAACATAGATTATTGGCCGAGATTTTGATGACAGGGATTCGGAATTGAACTCTTGGGAAGCTTTTAACCATTTAATAATTATTTTAAATTTGAGGTTGCTTTTATAACTATTATTTACATGAATTTAATTTACATGAATTTCAACTATTATTGATTTATCATGAACAATAACTCAGTAAATTTAGAAACACTTATTTCAACCCTATAAATTCAATTGAAAATGTTTGCATATAATTATTATTAATTCTACAGTAATCCTAGGTTTCAATTCCTAAACATAGTTTATATTGTATTTCATATTAAAAAATAACCATGGTATAAAAGACTACTTTAATTTCATTTTTGCTTTATGTAAAATAATCTTTTATAGTCAGAGAAATATCCAAAGTAATACCATTCAAGAGGTCCTGTAAAACGTATCCCCAATTTAATGGGTATAGCCAAACGGATCAGTATCGCTTTTCCCATGTTACAGTCTAGTTTTCCTGCTGATAGAATTATTTTCCGAAACGAGAGCACGGAGCAAACCAAGTACGGAATCCCGGGGAATTGCAAGGACCATATACCGAATCCTGGGCCTAACCAAGCGCAACCAAAAACTTAGTTAACATACGCACACCCAGACCGGGTCGGCCTGAGCTCACTTTCCCCTGGAATAAGTGTGTGTGGCGTGTGTATGATAAATAGCTTTCAATTTATATGCCTCGAGGGCGGTCAGGCCAAAGTTTTTGGCTCCGGGATTGCGGGGATGCGAAGTGGAGACTTAAAGGTGTTCAAGGGTCATTTATCAGGCAGAGCGGCAACATTTAGCGCTGCCTTCCTTCAGCCAGGACATACCATAGGTGGCAGGATGTGGTGGCGAGGCGAAGGTGTGTCTAAATATACCCAGATATACCTTCTATATATCTGTGCCCGACAGTATGTTTGTCTGTGTGTGTGTGTTTGCGAGTGTGGCAAGGAAATTTATGCTTTGCAGCTTCTCCACACGAAAGGTGGATTCCGAGGAGCGGAAGCGGGAGGGGAATGGGGGCCACCAACTCCTCCAACTAGCGGAGTATTCATTTCGATCCGAAAGTGAAAATCATTTGCAATTGTGGCAGTTGGCAGTTGCCAGTCGGCGACTTGTAATGGCTTCGTAGAGCGGTCGAAATTACTTTAACCCGCCAGCTGAGGTCCTGGATAACTTCCAGTTCTACCTCTGCACGGGGAATAATATTTGAGCAAAATTAATCAAAATTATTATAGTGAAAACAGAAGCTTCAGAGATTTGAAATCACTTAAAAATGTGTTTGTCAGTGTGTTAAAAATTATTTTAACGATCAAATTCATTGTAAATCAGTTTCCTCATATATTGTAGCATACTTTACAGTTCAATTTCAATTGATTTAAAATCTCTTGCTTGTTCTTAGAATTCTTAGATCAATTTGCATGCATTTTTCTCTGCGTGCACCATCACGCCCCCCACCTACTCTCTATTAAATGAGTGAGTAAAAGTGTGTAGCTGTCGACAGGTGTGCAAGTAATTACACTCACACCCATCATCAGCAGCCATCGAGGGATGCGAGAACAGGGGGCGTGGCTTAGCCTTTGCATACCCGGGCACACAATTTATATTTGCCAAAGCTGCCGCTGCCACTGAACTGATGCTGGGGCATCAGGACTTCAAGGCTTCAAGACTGGCTGCCGAAGCGGGGGTGCAGGGGAGGACTGCCTTCTGGCAGCCAGGCAGTCAGTCAGTCAGGAAAAATGGTTGCCATTTCCTTGGTCTCGTCAAAATTAATTAATTTGCAGCGCCGCTGCAGCGACGACGCCGATGTTGGGAGACTTGCCCGTAACTCGGAATTCCATCTAGCCTGCGGTTATGCCTTAGAAAACCACCTCTCACAGATCCCTTCCCACACACAGTCCACAAATCAAACCGAGCAGGCAGCAAACGATTTACACTGTCCAACAAGATGATTGACGGCCCATTAGCACTGAGCGAAAGTCTGGGATATATATTGATATTAAAATGTATTCCTATCAGAATTTAATTCACCCAAAGTAAAAGATTAAAGCGGTTTGTATAGTCTCTTTTCAATTTATCAAATTAAATATTGCCAACGAAAAATAAATATAATATATAGCACAGATTATAATATGAAGTAAGGTTTATATGGTTAAACTTTGTTTCAGATATCTGTAATTGTTCAAAGATCTCTGTTTTCTATAAATCAAAATATTAAAATAGTGAAAATTTCAATGGTCTGTGAAGATACTAAGGCTAAGCTGAATCAAAATACCATTTGTATTTATTTCCAGAAGTCCTAAAGATCATAAATTTAATTTTTCATGATCTATTTCTTTATGAAACAAAGTAAATATCTCTAAATATTTGAATAAATTCATTTAGAATTGTAAAAATGAAATCAATATACAAAATAACCTTTACTTAAATCATAATAAATATAAAATCAATCAAATAAGCCGCTAAAAACCCTTGCAACCCACTTCAAAAACATTATATACATGGTATTAATCAAGATTGAAAAATATAAATATTTAAATAATTTCATTTAGAATTGTAAAAGTGAAATCAATATACAAAATAACCTTTACTTAAATCATAACAAATTTAAAATCAATCAATTAAACCTCAAAAAACCCTTTAAACTCACTTCAAAAACATTAAATACATGGTATTAATCAAGATTACAAAATTCCTTAAAAAGATTTTACCAGTTTCTCACAGTAAAAGTTACGCTACATTAGTAAAAATGAATTCACAGCAAATGTCGAGCAATTTCAGAACAAAGACCGGGTGTTATATGTACATATATATAGCACTATGGAGTTGGTATTGAAAACTTTGTTGCCGAGTGAAATCAAATCCAGGGGTCAGATGCTATTGATTACCAAAGTGCGAGCCAATTGAATTGAATTTGTGCTACAAATCAAGTAAGCAACTTAGCAGCTAAACAACGACAACAGCAACAGCAGCAACAACAACAACAGCCCCCGGGCGCAGCCACCCAGACTCGCCCCCTCCCTTCTCGGCCCAATTTTCACCCCACGCCTCTGTCAATAGCTGACCCCAATCAAAGGGGGCACACGAACGCACATGGACTCTGGACGCTAGGCCAAGGGGAGGAAGGGAGCAATCAATTGCAAGGAATGCGAGCCAAGCAGAAAAAAAAAAATTGTGGAGCAGAACAGGAGCAGGGGGGGAACGCGGGCAGGAAAACCTGTCTTCAAAGGTCGAAGATTGAACTACCCTTAGGAAGCCCAACGATTCCTTGAGCTTATTGAAATAATTTTAATAAAATGTTACGATTTTCAGGGGAAATTTCTTTTATTTGTTTGTTGGAAAACCTAATTGATATGGAAATTGTATTTTTTTTATCTTGAAATTATTTTTGGAATTATACAGGGCAGCATTTAGCTGTTAAAGTTAAGCTGATAAAGTTATAATGGTGTAATATTTATAAAGCAGATTTCTCCCTTTAAAATTATAAATAATCAAGTAAACATACTTATATGTATTATTTATTATTAATGAAAAGTTTTCCTAAGACACATTTGGTTACTTTTATCCATAAGCCCTAAATAGTTATAAAACTAATATGGTAATATACCAAAATTAGCAATAATCATTATATTTCGATTAAAGAAACATTGATTTATAATATTATTAATATATAATACTTACTTTAAAGCAACATAAACTGATCGAAAGCAACTTAAAATTCCCAGCTGGACATAAATCCAGCAATAATCCTGGTAATATTTACCCCAAAAGTCCTGCCAAAACCTAGCACACCCAATCACAGGAAAAGTGCGAACAAGAAAAGGGACCTGGCCAAGGATAAATGGAGCAAGGAACAGTGCAGGACATGCTCCTCGCGGAGCAGCGGTCTGTGCGTTTCGCCGACCCACGTGGGAGTGAAGTGCAGCTATAAAATACTAATCCGCATCAAATGAATGCTACATCAATCTTGTGTCGGGCGCAGGCGGTGCCGGTGGCTGATGCGTCGCCAGGTGCGTGAGACGAGGTGAGCCGTCAGAACCTAGAGAGCCAGTCGACGAGGTGGCTGTGCCAGCAGGAGCCAGGAGCCAGCAGCCAGCAGCCGGGAACCATCAACTATCCGCCGAAAAGGATGCAGGATGCAAGAACGACCCAACAACGAGCTGGTGGCAGGCGCAACTTTAATTTTGTTACTAAGCCTGGGACAGGGACATCGTGAAGTATGGTACAGAGCAAAAAACTATGACTTAATAAGGCACAAAGCTTAAAGTTTTGCTTACAAATATAAAAAGTATTAAATTCAGGAAGCTCAAGACATAAAATGTAATACTATCCAGCTATCTGGAATAGAAAATGATTTGGTTTCGATTTCTATGGTAAAGAAATATTATTAATTGCTATTTCAAGGCCATAAAGGTGTAGCAGAACCCTTTTTTACTTCATTTTCCTCTCTGTAGTGCAGAAAAAGAGGCTGTTTCAGTGTCGCTGGCAGATGCCGTGGAGGAACCGCTCAAAAGTCATTTCCGCAAATGTTGTCGGCATCGTTGTCGGTGTCGCATCCTCGCATCCTCGCTTTGAGGATTGCGGCATTGGGGGATTCCGGAGCAGGAGGCGGGCAGCAAAAACTAGGGATTAGGGATTTGCGTGCACATAAATGAATTTGGTGCACGCAACGGGTGGGGGCCGGTGGAGGAGGCATGCAACCTCCCCAAGGGGGTTAAGTGGAAGGGAGAGTGTGCCGCCCACCTAAGCCGTAAGCAGCTGCTGCCGCAACAGTAAACGTTATCTACACGTGCACGTGCACTGTGCAACATGCAGGCAATGAGCTGGCTCAGGGGAGGCTGGGGATCCTCCAGACCCCCTCACTCCCTCCCGCCCCCACACACATTACCCCTGGCGCATTACAATCCCACCACTATCCACTATCCAGTATCCCTTTGCCCCATTCCAGGCGAGCAGACTGGCAGTCTGTGTTTGCATTGGTGTGCAATTGTTGGCATTACGTGCCACTCTCGATTGCCATTCAATGCCAGGAGCAGCAGCAGCATCAGCTTTAGGACGGGAATCCTCAGCAGCAGCAGCAGCAGCAGCAGCAGCAGTGGCAGTGGCAGGATCTGGAGCCTGGGCCACAGCCCACGCAGAGCCGCCAACTATTGAATTACTTTCAACCTGCGACTGAAGATTGCACTTGAAATAGGATTCACAGCTCACTCGCTCTCCAAAAGCTTCAGATTTTCAATTTCCGTTTCCTTTTTTGCGCTTTTCCAGCCCCGCTTTGCCACTCCGCCCGTCCCGTCCAGTGCGTCTGGTATTGGGATTGGCACCGCTCCTCCTCCTCCGCCTTCTCCGATTTTTTCCCCGTTTTGTTCATGTCTAAGCAAATGGAATAAGCGCGCTCATTGCTCCGGCTTGTTGCCGATGGATAGATGGATGCCAGGATGGATGGCTCCCAAGCAGGAAGGGACGAGCGGCCGGGATAGATGCATGGATGGATTGATGATTTCCAGCAAAGGAAAAAAAAAAGACTAAGCAAACTATGGGCATGCCCTTTACACATAGAGAGCGGCCGCCTCCACAATTTATTTATTATTTTTAATTTTGGAAAACCACACAAACAATAAAGAACCTAATAATTTATGTTTGAATATAAATTCAACAAATTTATTATGGCTTTTAAATGAAACAAAATACACATCAGCTAATGTGTTCTAATAAATTAAAAAAAGGCATTTTGAACCTACCCTTTTTATTTATGTATAGACTTTTATTTACATTAAAATTTTCAACGTTACTAAGTGGATATTTGGAATTTTAATAAATACAATTTTAGGATGAAAAAAAATATTTCTTTAGCATAACAAATATTATTAAAATTATGATTGCAGTTAGGCACAACATTTAAAATTTCAAATGAATGATTTTGACCTTCACAAATTTTATAAATTTAAGTATTAGTTAGTAAATCTTTAGTTCCATTTCAAACCCCTCTTTAAAGCTTCCAAAGTGTTTGTAGATTTCTTAAATACCCTTTCATCACATAGACCATAATATTATATATTGCCAATGGCCTAAAATATTCATGGTTACCGCAGGCAATTCCCACTTATTACTATGCTATTCTATTAGGGCCATATACTTCATTTTCCTTGGCAATACCGTATTCATAGTTGCCACTAAAAAATCCCCACTTATTTGTCGGGCCCCCGAAACGCCGCGTTTTGTGGGACGACGCCGACGAGAGCTGGGCGGAAAAGTGGTGAAAAACCAAGGAGGAGGCGGTGAGTGGGCGACAACAGAAGCCAACGTGGCAATATAGAGGATGGGTGAAGGCAATGTTGCACGTGCAACGCCCCAGTTGTTGTTGTAGTTGGTAGTTGCCACGGGCAACACAGAGTGTTCCCCCTACGGAGCAACCCCCCTCTTCCGCATAGTACATCAATCCTTTAAGACGCAACATTGAGTGCCAATCAACAAGTGCGTTCCATCTTGGACTCAACCTGTGCCGGCTCCACCACCAAGCCCACATGCAACAGTACGCTGAACACTTTTATTGCTAACCATTTCTTTCTTTCTACCCCTCTACTTTTTTCCTCCCCCTCTTTTTTGCCGTTGTGTGAGGAATGGCGAATGTTCTGGCAAGGATTTGTACATACATTTGTACGCTCTACACACGTTTTCCAGGAGGGAGTGTGCGAGCGAGGGGCCGGCCATAGTCGGATTGAAAAGAACTCGGCACGTATTTGTCACGTATTATATATTTATAGCAACCAATGAACCGTTGAATGCATGGACAGACTGCAGGATAGGATGTTGAATGCATAAAATGCCTCCCCACCAACTTACACTATATTGCACACACACACACACACACACACACGGAGAGAGAGACAGAGTTCCCAGGAAAAGTTCCCTCTCGGACATTGCTCATACGCCGCGTGTGCTTGAGAGCTGGGGTTTAGTTTAAATTGAATATTCCTAGGGCTGCCTGCACACTACAGAAATGGAGAGTGAGTACACACTGAGGCCAAAATCACAATCTCAAGTGGAAGATCTCACTTATTTCCTTAGTTTAGGAGCACCTTAAGATGCAGGTGAAAACCTATCGATAATTGAAAGCGTGTCATGCTATTTTTTGATATTTTTTTAAAGAAATTCTTAAGAATGATTATAATATTTTTGTGGCTTTGGTTTATGGATATCTTAGTAAATTTAAAAAGTATTTATAAAATCCAGATTTCATTGAAAATAAAACAAAATCAAGTCCCTTTGTCATCAAAATTAGTTCATATTTGCTCTGTACATCTTACGATTTCGATTACAGAGAGTCGCTTGTATATATATATTTTTCTAAAATCATTTGTATGTTTTTCCCCGTGCACGACTGAGACGGAGAATGGATGTGTAGGTGGAAGAGAGATAGAGAAAGACAACCATCACAGTTTAATTATAATTTTAATCACTTTTGCAGCAGCAGGAGCTGGGAAGTAGCAACGGCGGCGCGGAAATGAATTTTATGAAGCGTGCTCCGAACTGTCGTGCCCAACATAAACTGTTGTCAGTTTCTGGGGATCCATGGAGCAGGAGCAGGAGCCGAAGCACAAGCAGGATGAAGGGCGAAAGAAGGAGCCAGTACCAGAACCAGGACGAGAGCTGGAGCGGCTGGAGAAGGGACAACAACCGACTGTCATGTCAATTCAATTTTTGTGCTTCCGTGCGCGGCGACAAGTTTTAGCCAGTTTTCCCCCAACCCCTCACCCTAGGGTTTGAGCCCCGCCCCCTGTGATTTTTCCCCCCCTGAATCCCCTGACAGTTCAGCCAGCGGCACTTTATGTACATCATCATCAACACCTTTTGCCAGGCGCCATTTACACGCCGTCGTCTATCCTCGTCTCTAACTCTAATCAGCCCAGACAGCCATCAGTCGAGGGTTCGTTCTATCTCTTTCTGCGATTCTTTTAGTCTCTATTCCTGTCTCTTTCTCTGCTCCAGTAGCTTCCCCTCATTGTCTTCCCCTCGTTACCCCAGGAGCTGCGGGTAAGCGAATCAATTTTAATGCCGCATTTGTTGCTTGGATTTTTACTTTTTTTGGCTGGAGAGCCAGGGAAAAGCGCTGATAAAAATGCTTAATCGGGTAGAGGGATTCATGATACCCTGGAAAAGTGAATTTGTAAGAAATCAATTCAAAAGAGATTAAATGAGAAAGAGAACGCAGAAGAGAATATGTGTATTTTAAAGTTAAATATATTTTGTATCTTAAGTCTTTATTTTCAAGCAGTTTTGTAGAAACATCAAACTAATCCAGCCCCTTAATACCCCTTAGTTTTTCCGTAAAAAATCATGAATTATATTTCTCTCTCTTCGTTCGCCGGGGCCAGGCAGAACAAATTGAATCATATTTTTAACAGCGACGAAATGGGAAATTATAATTGCCAGCTGAGCATTTGCCATAGACTTTAGCCCTGCCACACTTCACTTCATTCATAGAGCGTTATGAATTGCGGCAAGTGCATACTGCATATATATGTTTGTGTATATATATATCTAGATATCTAGATATATAGCAGGCGGGCCGGGACGACGGGCTGCTGACATGTTTTGTCCACAGGCACGCATTCTCTTGCGGCCTGGCTAACTGGCGAGCGGTTTTTGGCGTTGGCTGGCAACTTTCCCAACGGCACGCGCTGCCGGCTGGCTGCTGCTTCCTGAATTTTCCCAGCTTTCCCTTCCCCCCTCCCCGTTTCCCCGTTTCCCCTTCTGGTGACGACAAGTCAGCCTGGCCGTGTCACTCATATGAGCCACAAATATCCAACCCAGATGCCCCGCCCCGCTGGGTGGCATTTCACGTTGATGCCACGCACGAACGCTTACTTTGTCGCATGCCCAACTTTTGGCTATTAAGTCATTTTTTGGCTTTTTACTTTCGTGGATCTGCGACAAATTCCCCGGACTGTGTCCACTAATTGCCCAGAGTCTTGTGGCGGATGGAAATTCAACAGTTTTCAGCATCGGCAGACCCTCCATCATTGGGTTGGTCAAGTGCCTTTCGCTGCAGCTGATGTTGCTTCTCTTGGCCACACAACTTCAACTCTTTCATAAGAATTTACTTGAATGAATTGTGCAGAGTTTCAAGTGGGCCAGACGACGTCCGGGGGGGTTCGGTCGTGGAAATCGGGGAGGAAAATCCGAGCCAGCAAAGGAAGGGGCAAGGAGAGGTCGCAACAATGACAAGACAAGATGGGATGAATGCAGTGGATGGCATGGAGTGATGTGCTCGATGGCCACTCAAAACTCTATGGAAATCAATAAGAAGTGGTTAAAGAAACTCTCAGGGGTTGGTATCTTATATGTCCCTTAAAAATGAAGCGAAATATTAGCTTTACAAATATGTTGTACAGAATTTATTTGGCGCCTTTTTGCTTCTATTAACATTAACACTTCATTAAATTAATCTAGGGACATATGACAAGCTCTCAATCAAACCGAACACTTAAACTTTATTAAATCAAATCAAAGCACAAACTTGTGATGAATTAAAATATTTATTAACAAATATATTGCCACTTTACAAAGATTCAAAAAACGCAAACGCAGTTTTTGTCTCTAGATCCTAAAAAATAAAACATTCCCCCACACGGATTCAAATTTAACATATGATAAAAACCACTTTACTTATCTTTTTGTAAAAGTATCATAAACAAAGCGAAAAAACTCTATGGATTGTAACAAAAAACGCTAATTTCTGTGAAAGCAACATGGTTCAGCTTGTTGATTTATAGCTGTTAACATTTTATTGATTAAAAAATCAACCAAACAAATGTGTACAATCCTGGCAATGATTTCCATAAAATATGTTCACAAAAAAAGGCGATATGTATTAAAGGTTAACTTGTGTATATATTTTAAGTATAAATTGCTTGGTTTTTAAACCAAGAACCCAAAAAATATCAAAAAATTAAATCGTACTGTCACGAATTCTCAGCATCTTTAATTGGCTAAAAGTTAACTTCTATAAAGCCAGTCCAAATTGAAAATGTATAAGAAACTTTACTCCGCGAAAGGCAAACAATGGACACGGCCTGGGCGGCTACTTAGCCACTTCACTGCACTTCCATTTCCACTTCCACTGGCACTGCCACTCCCACTCCCACTCCCATTTTCCGCTGCCAGTTTTCCTTTCTCAAGGAAAAGTGAAAAGCTAGATTTGTCACGCACTGATGCGTCTTTAAGCGTTTTAATTACCCACCAAACGAAACGAAAGGCGAACGAAACTTGAGCATAATATGCAAACCAGGACAATAATTCACATTGTCCCTGGACACAAAGCCACCAACTGATCTGCCCCCCCTTCCGTCCATAAAATAGAGCTAACCATTGCAGGTACAGTCGGAGAAAAAGTTGGGACTTAAGTTAACTTAAACTTTCGATTAATGAATTTTTAGTATTTTAACGGAGAAATGATAAAGATTTCCTAACCAAAGGTATGCAATTATTGGTTAAATATCACTAAGGAATAATTAAGACTTGGGTCTTATAAAGAAAAATAATTATAAAGAATTAATATAATTATAATGAAGATTTCATAAGCCAAGGTATGCAAATTATAGTTACATTAAATTTAGAAGATTTTTGTCTTATACATAAGATTAATTATAACGACCAAATGTATACGATTTTAAAAGCAAAAGTAATATTGGTTAAATTCCATTAATAAATCATTAAGATTTAGTTCTTATAAAGAAAAATAATTATAAAGAAGAAATTATGAAGATTTTATAAGCAACGGTATGCATATATTGGTTAAATTTCATTAATGACTTATTATTTAATATGTATTAAGTTACATCCTGAATTTTTACGTTTCGGTATAAGTTGATTACATTTATTTCCACACAATATTTATATAGAAAACTATTTTTCATTTAGTTATAAGTATAATTATTTAAACAATTGTAGATGTTTTCTTAAGATATTTGATATTTACCTTTCCTACAACCTAAAATACCTGACAAAGTTGAATGACTAACTTTAAATCCCTTTTATTTCCATGATTGATGACTCTGCTAATTACTATTTAGATAGAAACCCCCTTAATTTTTCTCTGTGTTATTTCTGTTACAATTGCAGTTGCATTTGCAATTTGCATTTTGGACGCTCGGGCAATTAATAGCGCACACGTAAACAAAACAGAGCAGAGCCTAAGGATGACAATGTTGGATGGGGGTGCAGCAGGGAGTCCTGGGAAAAGGGGTGCCGGAAAACAGGGTGGGCGGAGCTGGTAGCCAGGCTTACGACAATGACGATACTAAGGTTAGGGACTATCAAAATGCAAAGCAGCAGGCAGGTAATGAAAATGCTTAATGGCTTGCAAAGTGTCACAGTGGCTGAGCGCCTCTGGATAGGCAATGGAAATTGGCAAAAGGGAGGCAGCATGGCGGCGAGGCAGCAAGGCAGCGCGGCAGCATGGCGATGCGGCCGCGTGGCATGCCCCAAACCAATACGAATGCAATTGGCGAACTTAAAGCGCGTTAAATTCAACTGCTTCGGGGAGGGGAAAGTGAGGCGGAGCGCGAGGCGGGAGAGAGCAGCGCATAAAAAGTCAATTAAAAGAGGCAGTGGCAGTTGCTTTTGCAGCTGCGCTTCGGTTTGAGTTTGAGTTTTTCGTATTTGTCGACGACCCCCAGCTGTCTGAGTGTGTCTGCCACACGCCCACTTTTTCCTATTCCGCTTTAGACCGCCCACTTTTCACTCTGGGAAAAATCTGTAAATGTTAAAACAAGCTAAGAAAGCAAAATGTTTTGTATTGTATTTTAAACATAAGAAATAAACTTATAATCATTTTATGTATTTTAAAAGTTCATTAAAAAAATGTTGATTCATAAAGGGTTTTAAAATATATTTAAATGCTTTTGGGATTATTGTAATATATTACCGAAGAAGCTCTTTTGAACATACCTTAAATTTATATTTATTTATATAGCTTAAAAACCATTTATTCGAAAGACTTTTCCCAGAACACCCTTTAATTTTTCGGTGCACTTGCCAGACTTGATATATATGTGTGCGCTGGTAAGTCCTTCGAGTGCATGAGTGTTGGCCAGCGCTTTTAGCAGAATAAACAGTGAAAGTTGCGCAAAAAGGACACGGCCAAGACACAGGCGAACGAGCCAGAGAGACACACAGAGCCAGAAGCAGGAGCAGGAGCAGGAACAGGAGCTGGAGCAGGAACAGGAGCTGGAACAGGGGCAGCGGAAGGAGATGGCCATAAAAATGGGTGAACGAGCCTGAAAGAGTGTGAAGCATGTTGGGACCTTTGAACGTGTTGAACTTTCAAATGGCTTTGCGCGCCGCTGCCAGCTAATGGCATTACAGTTCAACCCGTTCCAAGCCAGCTAAGGCTTCCAGCCCGCCATTTCCACCCAGTTTTCCATGCCGTTTTCAGCCCCCCTTCCTCTATTTCCCAATCCCTCTTTACCCCTTTGACTGCATACAAAGGCTGAGAACTACAGAGAGAGCGAGAGAGATAGGGCTAAAGAGGGAAAGCGTGCGAAAAAGCAAAGTGTAACTGCAATGTGTGTCCAGTCTGTCTGCACTGCAAGAAAATGGATATGAGTGTTTTAAATGAATTACGTCTATTTAGGATCATTTAAGAATAATATGCATATTTAATCACTTTGTCTTAAAATATATAAGAAAGTTAAGATAATTGGAGGTTTTCAGAACTAAACACGAATCTAAATTGAACTTATTTCCATCATCCCATTTATTTGTCTGGAAAACAACCTATAAATAAATAATATATGGAAAATAATAACCTTAAGCGCCAGATTAAATAATTATAAAAACATAATTAAAATGTACTTTATTTTGAGTATTTAATTACTATAAAATTGTTCAATTTTTCAAGCATAAATAGCTTCAAAATCCTTTTCTTTCAGTGCCTGGCAGCATGTGCAATTAGAGTGACGTACGCTTTATTGATGCCCATAGCCATTTGGCATGCATTAGGGCACAGCACACCAACACTCTACACACATCAGACACACTTACACACACACACACACTCACACATTGGCACAACTTAGAAACAGTTTCAAGGTAAAAATATCAAAGTTGAAGTGCACTTTTTTATTCGTTTGTCACGCAGCACTGGGTCTATAAATTATTTCTTATGATAATTGGCTCAAACGTGGGCGAACAAAACAACCTGCTGTTGTGTGGCTAGGGGGGGCGGCGGTAGTGTGTAGGGGGAAAATCTGAGGAAAACGCAGAGAGAGGGGGAAACCAATCAAAGTGCAGCAACAATAACGGCAATCAATGGTTGTTAGTTAGAGCGGAAATCGGTAGAATACTGCCTGACATTTGGCCCGTAATTACCGTTATGCCACTGCAAACTGCAACTGTTGGCCAGGTGAAGGGTGTTTGCTCAAAACGAAGAAGAAGCAACAAAAAAAATGGTAAATAAAAACAATACACAATTGTGGCAAGAACTATGTGGGTTTTAGCAATTATTGGCAGAGTCCAGAAATATTGCGTGCTGCTACAAATTAAAGTAAGGTATGTGTGTGTATGGTCACTAAATGTATTTGCAATAAATTAAAGACAGTTTTATTATTGGATTGACCTAGTTTATGTGACCTAAAGAGCGATATTTGTGAATTTTTTTTTAGATATTTCTAGCAAGTTTGATGGGTAAATAAACTTGCAAATAATTTATAGAAGCTTAAAATAGTTTTAATTAGGTTCTTTCAGTTATAAGATCTTTGATTATAAAATAAGCTAAGTTATTAAATAAGCTTTCTTATTTAATCTTAAAATAATTTTTTATGAAAGGAATTTCACATTGCATAAAAATCGATTTAACTTTAAATGCAAGTTAAACCCTTTCCAGTATGCTTGAATATTATTTAAAATAACTTTTTATAACCTTGATGGATATTATAATTTTAATCTGAAGGTTGTAATGCACTGAGAGAGTCATTTTCGACCCAATAAATTATATTTATTCGTGATCAGCATCAACAGACGAGTCGATCTAGAAATCCCCGGCATAAAAAAATTTATCATTAAATTTTTATAACGGGTTACATCATTAAAATTTAAAAAAAATTTGCAAAATTTGTAATTATCTTAAGACTTGAAATAAGTGATCAAATTTGTTATTTGAATAAAAAACTGACATAAAAAATTATGATTTTTTGGCTAACTTCTGACTTTTGTAAACTATTATTTGACGAAAAAATTCTCCTATAAAAATATCGATAAGAATAAATACAAGGACAAATATTTTAAGCTTATCTATCGATTTCCTGTTCGATCCTTCAATTGAAAAATTCAAGGGTATATACACATTGGCTTTCCGAAGTTAGTTTCGTTTCTTGTTAATTTTTTGTTCAATTTAAAAAGGATTTTCACATGCCTGAGCCTATAAAGTGAAAAGAAAAATACATATATATCTCATTAAATAAAGTGCAATATTTATGAGCGACTTTTCATAATGGATAAACCCAGCTGGCGAAATATATACTCACATTTCTTTGAATTTATTTATTTTGATGCGTACTGAACTCGGAGATTATTTCCGCTCGCAGAGACAGCAATTAGATGCATTTAAGAGATTATGCCAAACACTTTTCATCTGGGCATAAGCCTCGAGCCATTTTCGTGGCCAAACCAATTTTTCATAATCTTTCTTTCCCACACATATACATGCGAATAAATATTATTTTCAATATGCAGTCAAACGAGTTGAAAGCGAACGGACTTGCGGGGAATTTATATTCTGGGAAATATGCAAGCACTTGGAGCTACTGTATCTCCGAGATATGAATTGCATCGTATGAAAATGTGCTTAATTTAACTGCTGCCAGAGCTCTTCCTTCCGCCCCGGCTCCTCTCCCCCCTGGCTCCTCTCCCCTCCTACTGCCCTGACTCTTTGTCGCTGCGTAGATGATTTAAAATGTGCATAATAAGCGGCACTTGGAGAAGAATGAAAAAGAAAAACAAGCTACATATAGACTAGAGAATCAGTTGAAGTGTGTAAGGCGGGGTTGGGGTGGGGGGAGGGTCTGGAATACATTTGAATCACAAAACTAACAAATAAATAACACAAGCAACGGGAATGTGTAAGACAAACATACTAAAAAACAAAAAGGGAAGGCTAGATGGGAGAACGAAATTGGGAATACCCTTTAAAAGTGAAATTGTCCTGAAGGAAATAAATAAAATATAGAATATATATCCTATATAACCTTGTAAGTAAATAAATAATATAAAATGAAACCTATATAATACATATACAAACATTTAGGATATATCTTTACAATACTTATAAGCAAATGTCTGATGGTAGTATTCCAAATTGCAAGCATAATGTTATTTGATATTGTTTTTACTGTAGATGATTGTTTTTTAAATATAATAAACCTAATAGATAAGTTGTTTATTCAGGTAAAACTGAAAGCAGTAAGTTCTTATTAAATTTAATATAAATAGCTACCAGAAGCTCATTTCAGCACGCTAAAGTTGTTATATCCTTGCATGCAAACTACAAGATAGATCACTAAGAATCAATCCATTTTGGTAAAAAGAAAATAAGTATAAATAAAAGATATATAAAATAATTATTGTAAAATAAGGCTTGAAGTAAGTTTCGTTATGTTTCTAGCTAGCCCGTAGTATTTGTTTCAAATCTATCTACAAATTGCCAAGTAATAAAAATGTAAACAAACGCGGTTTTCCTGCTGTCCAAATGTCAAAATTGAGAGCCACAAGAGTGGATCCTATCTAATTATCTCGCTCTTACGCTCCACCTTTCACCATGAGCAAAACAAAAACAGGTAAGAAAAAAATTGGCGCGCGAGGACAGAGAAGTTCGAGAATAAGGAAAATAAGAAAATAGTGTTGTCTCACTCACCCACTTGCATTGCGCATTATTGTAGATCAACGGAGAATTACACACACGAACGAAACACACAAAAAAAAAACAACCTACGCGAAACGAAGATATTGCACACACTTAATACACACATTTATTTCACATTTTTTGCACTTGCACATAAAAAAAAAACAACAAAATGAACTAGCCAACAAATAACACACTGATCATGGCTAAAATTGATTGAAAACACAACACAACACGGCTGCCCCCCACTTCACTTACAATTTTCACTGTGGGGCTCGCCGGTTTCCCGCACTTTTGGCACCTGAGTTGGCACTGGGTTTTCCGCTGAACTTTTCCATTTATTTCACTTTTGACCGACGCGGTGACCTGTACAGAGATCTTTTCGTTTAATTTTTCGTTTTTCCTTTACTTTTGTTTTCCCTTCGTATTGTAGTTAGAGCTGTCAAAACATTGATACACTAGTATCGATGGCTAGTTTACGATTACTAGAGTATCGATTTAATATTTTGAGTATCGATAATATCGTTGACCCCCACTGAGTACTAAGAAGCTTAACAATAAGTAAGTGCAAAATGATTGAATAATTATATTTATTGCGTTTAATCAATATTTCTTAGGGAATTAATGTATTAATACACGGCAAAAATATAGTAATTAAGGCGAAGTGAAGGGAAATCTAGCATTGAAGGCAAGTAACTATTTTTTAACAAGAACTCTGGCATGTGATAAAATAAAAATAACTGATATAAACTGTTTCCTATACTCACTAATTCAAATATTACTTTAGGCATACAATTTATATACATTCCATATATCGCGATATAACGATGTTTTTAAATATTGATACTGTAACGAAAAGCGCCAGATCCAAAGAGCTCGCGATATTTCAGGCAGTTGGCAACGCGAGAATTCCCTTAAAAGTGCGATTACGAGAGCTTTTGACAGCCAGGACGCCTGGTCTCTCTAAGCGCCCCTTTTTCCTTCTCTTCTTCCTATGACTTTTTCCGGAAAAGGGCGCGTTGAGGATCAGCTACAAATTAACAAAATTAACGAAATATCCATAAAGGCGGTCGAGGCCAGTTAAGGGTCGGCCGAAATTCGTTACAATACTTTTACATCTCTAATTGGAGGACCTTATTGCCAACTGCCACTGGAAACAGGAAACACTTTGTATCTGATGGATAATCGGTAGCTTGTATCTAATTTTCCTAATTGGGTAAGTAAATAATTGAAAAAGAATTGTGATAAAGTATGAAAGTATATGGAAAAACAGCATGATTATAATTCTCTTTTAATATTTACCGATCGTTTTTAATGCAGCTATACGATTTATTCGTCCGGTTTTTATACAATTTTTATAAAATTAAAACCGAAATTCTAGAATTTAAAAAATAGCAATATTATTTGACATCTGTAGAAAACTGAAAAAAAGGGTGAGTGAGAGAAGTTAAGAGTATATAGAAGACTAACTGCAAAGTTTCAATCGTATAGTTTCAAAAGTAGGACTAGTTTGCATATAATTGGACAGATGGTCATACGGGCATGGCTTGATGCTTATCAAGAATATTCTTTATGGGGTCGGAAATGACTCCTTCATCGAATTTAAGGCAGCTGACTAAAAACAATTGAGAACCTCTTTCTCTGTAATAACCCTTAATATGTTGTTTTTAAAAATATTTAATATTAATAATAATATTTAAGAACCATTCTATACTAATATACATAATAATTAGATAGTCATAATGTTATTTATTAATTATTAATAATAATTAACAATTTAATGCAAATAAAAGTCGTGAATCAAGACCTTATTTCTACTCTATCTAACTTTTTATATCATAAACTGTAAACCAAAAAGAATATAGTAGCTCCACCTATCCTCTTTAAAGGGTATATGTATGAACCTATAGGAAAAAAATTCCACAGGGGGTGGGGGGCTGGAGGAAAAATAAAAAAACAAATCGAGCAGACAAATGGCGAACGGGATCGTTGGACAGCCAACAAGGAGAGATAGTGCGAGAACGAAAGAGTGGAAGTGGTAAAAGTAGATGGGTAAGAAAAACATATTCAAATTTAAAATTTCGCCTGATTTTCCCCGCTCTATTCCATCTCTCCCCCCGTGGCCGTTTCTCGCTTTTCCCATGCTTTAGCTGTTTTCGTTTGCATTTTCGCCAAAAACAGCGCGAGACGTGGAACTTTTCGCACATGCAGCTGCCTTGGGTGTGTGTGAATTTAGCGACAGTGTATGCGGGAACGAGGTGTGTGTGTGTGTGTGTGTGATGTGTGTGTGTGTTTACAGTTAGCGGGCGCCAAACCAAGGTGTCGCCGTGCACCCAAAATCGTTTCAGCGTGAATACATTTGCCCCTCGTCCTTGCAGATCCTGCAATTTCATGACAGTGGTACCAGGCTCAAGCCTAACTCCTCCAATCCCCCGTCCGCCATAGTAATTTAGTTAAAATATTCGAAAAGTTTGCACAAGTATTTTCGTTATGCGTAAGATGATAGAAAAATGAATTTCGATTTTGGGAAATGCGGGGGAAATGGTTGCGTTCAATTTGCGTTTATAAGTTATTTGCGGCAGGAGTGTGGGCCTTGGAATGCCTGCACCATCGGCATTTCTGCTGAAATCTAAATTTATTAAACATAAATTGCTTTAGGTTCGAGTATTTGAAATATTTGCCTGGAATCACTGCGGTATATATAGTACATTTTTATGTACAGAAATAATGGTGAAATCAATATGTATTTAAATAGAGCCAATTTGAGTTCTCTATAAAAAACAAAACCAAGAACTGTGTTTGCTCTTTGAATATATAGTTAAATATACACATTTATGCGAATGGTTTATTTTAAGTATTTAATTGCCTATATAAATTTCTTATTTATTTTGTGCAAAGAAGAATATTATTAGTTTGAATTGGTCAGAAAAGTACAATGACTTCTGAATAAGATATAAATTCCTTTTAGCGTTTATTTCCAGTTCAATAAATGTTTTGTTCTAGATAAAACGAAGTTTGGTTTAAAATTTAATAGTTTTTTAAGATAAACGTCTTCTAAATTGAATGAATCTAAATAATAATTTGTTGTTATTAGTACTAATTGTTTTTAGTACGCATCAAGCAATAATATATATATATATATATATATATATATAAATGAGAGAAGCATGTGCTTTGTGTACTTCATGTTTCATATTAAAATAACTTGTTAGAGTTTAAATCAATCTTTCAAATATACAGTAGTGCTACAGAAATATTTAGGGTTTTAAAAGTATAAATTAGGCTAGAGAATTTTATAAAGTTAAAAAAGAAAACAATTTAAATTGGATTTCGTACCTTAAAAATTGCTTTGTATGCATTTTTGAAAATACAAAAAACGCATGCAATAATAAATAATTCCAAATTAAAAAAAGAACTAACCCATCATATATTATTTTTGGATCTTGAAAAAAGTTATTAGAAATATTGTTAATATTATTTTAATTATTAAAGTAAAGCACCAATCTAAACTAGTTATAAACTTACAATTATAACTGAATAGTTAAAAGTCTTTATGTGTTAAAATAAGTAAGAAAAAAGTGTAAAAATTGTTTTAAATTATTAAATTTACCTCTAAAAGGATTCAAAAATACTTTAAAATCAACCTTTCTTTATACCTTTCGAATTTCCTGCTTCTGTAAAATTTCCACAAATTTTCCAGTATCTTGTCCCACTATCCCTGGCCAGGGAATACCTTGAAAACGTTCCTAGCTGGCGAAATGTATTCGCATTTTCGCAAACGCGCTGCATTAATTACCGCAGCAGCCTCCAAGCCCGAATGCGTGTGTTTGTGTGTGTGCTGGTGTGTGTGTGTGTGTGTGTGTGTGTGTTAGCCCGGAATGGTGTGTGACCCCTTCTCATGGCAGGTGCTTTAGGCAGAGCGGCAGGGGGGGGCTTGGAATGATGGGGTGATTGAAGAGGGGAAGCAGTGGAGCCCATGGAACGGAGCACACGGTCAGCGCTTCACTTTGCTTCCTTTCGTTTCGCTTGGCATCGTCCGTTGGCGCTGATATGTTAAGCTGCATTTTGGCTTACAAAAATATGGAGAACAGTGCCGGGGCAAGGCAGCATTTCGGGGCACCTGCAAATCCTTTTACCTCGTTTGGACATTTTGTGATGTATTACGTAAGTGCGGCATTTGTGGTCTATATAAAAGAGAGTTGCAAAATAGCCCCTACTCTCTCTCTCTTTCTCTGCCGCACACACAGCCACACTGGCCCATACTCACACCCCAGCCTGGTCACACACAAAATAAAAAAAGTAAAAAGAGTAAAAGAGTGGAGAGAGTTGGCATTGGAAATGCTTAAATGATGAAGCGAGTTCGTCCCTTTAAAGTTGGCAATGAAAAAGTTTCATATTTGTGAAATGGATATGGAAAAGGATTGAGCCAACTTTGAATGGTTATGATGAATGCTTGTGGCGGGTAGGATGGGGTTGGAGGCTGTTTATGGAGATTTTTGAGAGTGAAAGAGCCGCAGCCGCCAATCCATTAGATGCCCAAACAACTTGTCAAAATAAGAACATTTTACTACACTGTGGGGTCTTTTGAAGTAACTCGTTTTGAGGGGATACAATCGAGTTAGGATTCAGTTAAAGGTGTCAGGGATTTTGGTAAAGGATTTAAAGTCTTGTGTACACATTTTTAAGGTATTTAAAAATCATTTCCTTTAATTATATAAGAAAAGGTTGGCTCTTACCTATCTTCAAAATGTTTATACCTATGTCTTGATCATTTTAAATAATTAAAACTGATTTAAGATTAGCTTCTAATTATTTATCTTCTATTTATAGTTAAATTGTAATGTTCCTTGTTTAAAATGAGCTACATTCCCTTCGCATGATTAAGCCAAATTTATTGATTTCCAAGGATTTCATTTAGCACGCTTGCCTTTGGTCTTTCTAATTGATTCTCTGGTCTGAGCATCGACAGCACTTCCTCCTGTTGTTTACCACAATATCCGGAACTGGGACTGGAACCACAACCTTGTCGTACACTCGCACACACACACACTCACACACATGTAGGGAACACTCGCATGTAACACACATGAGCACACCGCAAACTAAAAGGTTTTCGGTGCGTCCAATGCATAATCAACAAGCAGCATATATTTATGGCCCTGCCAGACGATGGCAATATAAATCAAAAGCTTTTGCAACTCCATCCATCATCCAGCAGCTCGCAGCTTGGCTTTGCTGTCTCCCATCCCCCTCCATGCCTCGTGCCACACATATACCGTTTTGCTGCTGCAACCCCTTTCTTGCCACAATTTTCGCACGAATTAAATGCACATTTGCACATTCCCTTGGTCCACCCACCCAAAAATTTCCCCCTCTGTTACTCCAATTACTGAGGTCCTTGGGCGGCGTCTATGTTACATTGCACTTGTCCTGGCCATTGTTACGTCACAGTATATTAAATTGGTATATATGTTATATATATTATATTTGTATACAGAGCAGCATAAGTATTACTTTGATTTATATTGCTTTCACTAACAAAAACTTGTTGGTTTATTTAAATTATTAAAAAAATGTAATAGCATCATTATCCCTATTTCCTTATCCTTATTTTATCATATATATATTTCTCATCATCTTTTTATTCTATATTTAACTCTTATTTAATTCTTAAAAAGTAAATGTTAAATAAAACCTTGAACTTGTTGATTTATTTAAATTATTGAAAAATGTAATAGTATCATTATACTTATTTCCTTATCCCTATTTTATCATATATATATTTCTCATCATCAGCTTTGTATTACATATTTAAAAGGGAAATGTTAAATAAGGCCTTGAATATATATTTATGGTAAATCTACAGAGCAGGCTAAATATTAATTTGATTAATATTACTTTCAAAATGTAATACCATCATTATTATTTCCTTATCCCTATTTTATCATATATATATTTCTCATCACCAGCTTTGTATTCCATATTTGACTCTTGTTTAATGATTATAAAGTAAATGTTAACTAAGGCCTTGAATAAATATTTATGATAAATCTACCTGAGAATTCAGAGAACCAAATACTTCAAACTCAGAAGCTATTACCTAGATATGATATATATTTATAAATCATTTTATAGCATTCTCATTCCTTATTCTCTATTTCCACAGACTTGCAAATATACATTTAGCAAAAATACAAATTTAAAAAAGGACGACCCCCATTTGATTATCTTTTCCGCTGTGTACCTGTGTTCGAGTGCAGCGTGGATAAGCGATTAAGGAAAACCAAGGCGTGAAACTAGGCAAAAAGGTTGCCAGGACTCTTTCTCAAAGGCAGGTGGCAGGATGACTGGGCTGATGCTGAGGCTCCTGCTGAAGTTGAAGCTGAAGCTGAAGTTGTCCTCAAATTGAAGGCAGCCGCCGGATGCAAATTGGGGAAAGGGACTACAACAACAAAAACAACATGCAACAACAAGACAAAAATAATAAAAAAGAAAAGAAATCATATAAACAGCGAAGAAAGCGGAGAAAGCTCGCTGGCAGTTTAGAGAGCATCCTTGTGCTGTTGGCAAATTCAATTCAAATTTTGTAAGCATTAAAAATTGTTGTTGTTGTTTGTGTTTTCTCCTGTTGCTGTTGCTGTTCCTGGCCCGACTGCAGAAAACTTGGAAAACTCGCCGCCGAAGGAAAGTCGCAGAAAGCGACGCGAAATAAAAGTGATTGTAAGTGCCAAGCGGCAGGGGTGAAGAGGGGAGGAAAATGCGACCGAAAAGGAGGCACAAAAGCAGGAAAATTTATGAAAAGATAAAAGACGCAGGCGTTCATTCAAACACAACACATACACACGCACATATACACCCACGGGCACAGATACACACAACCAAACTCAGGTGAGGACAAGCAATTTTAAATGGCGACAGGCGGCCTAAGTGCACCGGGAAAATATCAATATATATAGCTTGGACTTTAAATTAAGGGAATATATATAGACTCTAGCCAAGGATATTAAATTAAATTAAATTACAAGTGCTAGAAGGAGTTTCTTAATTTTATTTGAAATAAGCTTTTAATGGAAGTAAACTTAGGCCACCTAAAAAGTTGCATCCTTTAAATAATCTTTAAAAAACCTTCTCTATGTATTTGTGTACCTTTTTGAGTGATTAAAAAATGAGGTTACAAATTATTTTCCAGTGCATAGTATTATTTGTGGCTTGGGTAATGTAGGCAACCGCTGAGAGGGGCTGGCTTCCCACCGCTGGTGGCTGCCACTTGAGGCCGCATTACTTCAACTTTGAAGATGCTCGAACGCCCAGCGCCCTGCCTTCAACGCCGGCGACACCTAGCGTGCACAGCTGGAAGCTGCATTCGGTGGCAGGACGAAAAATTCGAAAACGAGGCGTTGAGGAGGGGGGGCACCCCCCAAAGGCAGAGGAGAAGGTCCTGCGACGACCCACTGTCCTCCTCTCGCCTTGCCTTGCCTTTCGTCTGGCTATGTAATATGCAAACAGATTTTTTTCACTTTCATTGGGGATGTTGTGGCTCCTATCCCCGAACCACTGCCCATCCCCTTCCCATCCCCTTCCCCTTTCATCTTGTTGCTTGTTTGCGGCAAACACCCTCCCCGGCTCCCGTCCCCCCGTCGCAGTGCCCGTTTTAACCACAGAACGTTTGCTGAAAAGAAGTTTTTTAGCAACTCAGCAGAAAAAGAAGGAAGCTCGATGGTATGGGGGCCGGGGGATTGAAGGCTTTGTCTGTGGCAGCACATTTTGAAAATGTCCTCGCCAGTGGGACAGTGTTGCCTAATGTCATGTGCACTCCACAACGGGAGGCCCCCTTTTGCCACCACCCTTGTTCGGGGGGTGGCAATAAAAACACGCAACAAAAGCTGAAAGCTGCAACACACAAAACATTTAATCACACTTTGCACAACTAGTTGAAAATGCAAGCTTGCAGCTCGCACAGCCCCCCCTCGAATTTTCCCCGCCCCCGCCGCTGTCGCTTTTCAACCCCTCCTTGAAGCCATACCCTCACGCTTTCCCCCCTTTTTTTTGACGCTCTGTGGAGCTCTGGGACCAATTGGCAAATTAACTTTCAATTCAATTCAATGGCAGCATTTGAAAGATACATTAACACCTGCCCCATAGACCAATTGAAATTTTAGAGGTGTACATAGAAAAAAAAGAGGGAGTTGGTTTGGAAATTGTGCTCTTAAAATATGCAGGAAAGCGTTTGAATCGAAAGATCATTTAACTACAATTAAAATACTGTTTATACTTAAAAAAAAGCATAAAGTTGATGTAAAATCAATATAAAATAACTGAAAATCTTTATTTTATTATTTTTCAGTTTGAAATTTATTTATATCGTTAAACATAAATTATTCATTTTTATATTTAAAAATATAATTTATAAAAGAAAAAGTTTCTTGTAGAAACACAGAATTAATAATTAGATCAAATACCAATATACAGCTACACTTTCCACAAGTATCTTAAAGATTTCCGAATTCTTTTAAAATATGTCTAAATGAATTGCTATTTTTACGATTAATATTTAAGGGATTCGAAAATTATAATGAAGCTTTTGATTTCTGTAGCAACTCCTAAGGTATTCCAATACATTTTTACAAAACTTACCTCGCATATTTTTAGTCAGAGCAGCATTAAACATTAACTACTTTTAGACGCCTTAAAATGAGATTTCAAATCTCAACTACTACTATTAAGTCATGGAATCCTACTTATTCAATGAATATGTCCTTAAAAGGATATACTATCATAGAACACTTTTTGTATTTTTTAAAATATGATTTCTTTTCCAAAAAAAGCTTATATTCTAAATTGTATTATATTTCATAACTCTTTTAACTGGAGAATACTTAAACAATCACTAGAAGAATGTCCTCTGTGTATATAGAGTGTTAGGGAGAAAGAGAAACCGATAGCGATATGGATAAAGAGAGGTTTAGTGCAGGCTCCGCCCCCCTTAGGGACGATCCCTGTAGCCTTTTGATTTGGCTTTTGGTGAACTTGATGACTTGCGTGTGTATGTGTGTGTGTGTGTGCGGGAAATTGAAAAGGTTAATCGAGTCAAATTTGAAATGATAGTTAACCTCTTTCCCTTTTCGTTGGCATCGAATGTCAGTTGGGTTGCCTTTAATGCGCAAATAAACACACAAGCAGTAAATGGATATTCCCTAAACAAGTTTAATTTTCAAAGAAAATTTAAAGACTTTGTTATCTATTTAGTTTATGGATATTAGGCCTTAAGAACACAATAACTTAGAGTTTCCTCAGTATTCTGACTTAATTCCCATCATATTCTTAAAGTACTTTCCTCCTTGGCTTATTATAGCTCACTGACTGCAATATATAAATAATTTTGGTTCGTTCACAGTTTTTGCCCCGAAAACTAATATCTTTCATCTACCATTTCCGTATGTATTGGCCGTAACTCAATTTCCCTATAGCCAGTTATTATGATGGTTGTTCCATGAAGGCAGTCCGCGCGCGGCTTATCAATGACGAAGGAGGCACTAAATCAACTTCTGCCTGGATGCCCCATTAACCCCGCCTCCGTCCCGGCTGATCCAAGGCACTGGCAGTTGTTACCTATCCCAGTTAACCCCCAGATGGCCCCACCTTTTATGCAATGTCACCCGGCGGAGGCGAAAAGATAAAGCCAAGCCAAATCCAGAGCGAAATCCACATCACAACAATTTTCCGACGCTCTTAAGCCGTTCTGAGAGCGAGCAAAAAGGAAAATGGCTCTGGGAAAAAATAAAGAACAGAATGAATAATTGCCAATATGCCACAAATTATTTCAAATGAAATGTGAGAGTCCCGACCACAAACGAGCTCGTAAAATATGTATTTATGATTTATAAGCGCAAGCACATACACACAAAATTACCAAAAAAGGAGAGAACAGGAGGCAGGACCGAAAAAAAGGAATACTAAGGATATATATATTGTACAGGGCAACCTCGTAGATAAAACTTTGACAGTATCGGTGGAGGCGTGGTCCGGGGGCGTAGTTGCATTGAAATGCAGGCGAAACAGTTCGCAGTTCGCAGTCAAAAACTTGGCACAGCCCAGTGAGATAGATTTTGACATGGACGGAGGCCAAGCAGGAGCCACTTAAGCAACGTCCTGCCACATTCTCCCCTCTCCTGCCACCTCGAACCTGATCCGCCGGAGTAGATTGCCAACGTCAGTGTACGGCGGACACAAAGGTAGCAAAAACTCGGTAAGTAATGAGCCCGTTGGCGGATAGAAGTTCCAGGAATACCCTGGGGAAGATTCAATTAGTGCAATTATATTGGGTTTAATTATGGGTAATAGCTTAAGCGCTTCGTTGGAGATATTTAAATGGGCTTGAAATTGAGGTAATTATTAGTAACTAAGTACATAAATCGGTTAAATATCACTTGTAACATTATATATAATTATTTTTAAATATGTTTCTTAACCATTAATTAAAGACATTTTTAGAAATAATAGCAATATCATGTGATTTGCATGAAACTTTATTTGTTTCTTGTATTTTATTACATAAAAATATGTGTATAATTGATTATCAAATAGATTTTAAATAAAATTAAAAGTTTTAAGTAATAAAAAAAAACCTATAAATACTAGACCTTAAGAGAAAACCTATTAATAATAGAAATCAAAATCTATAGAAATATATAGAACAATCTCTAGATTTATTAAAATTATATGCTTTATTAATTGTTATTAAACCAATATGTAAATTATATAAAAGTGTTTAGAAAATTGTCACGAATATATTATAAAATTCGTGTATTTCGTGGAATATATCCTGTACGAACATGTTTATGATATATTTTTTTAAGATATATTCCATAAGGATAATGATCATACTTTTGGTCTCATTTTCCAACCAAAACTCTACAAAAACTACATTTAAGAAACCCCTCACAGCTCCGAGAATCCCTGGATATACTCCTTCCCGATACCTTGCCCATCATACCCCATCTTTTCACCTTCCTAAAGGGTACCAATAACTTTAGCTAAATAGAACTGCCTGCGTTTGCGTTTCCGCTTCTCGGAGGTACTATGTGCGGCAATGTTTGCGGCACACAAAACGCAAAAAAAGAACCGACAATTTGAACGGCAGCCAAGGCGGGAAAGTCCGTAGGAAAAGCGGGGGGTGCAAAAGGCGTCACCCGAGCCGACAGGAGGGCAAAAAGGGACAGCGATAAAGCGGCCCAGAGAGTCGAAAGTTGAAAGTCGAAAAGGCATTTGCAATAATAATAAGTTGTTTACGGCGCGTGAGCTAGCATCAAAACAAGCGCTGACATTTAGGGGCGGACACGAACATGGACACGGAGTTGGACATGGCGAAAAGGATGTGCAAGGATGTGCTAGGATGTGCAGTTTACTTTCTCCCCCTCCCGATTTCCCCTTGGTTTTTCTTGCATTTTTTACTGCTAATTTTTTGCGGCGGCATTTCCGCGAAGACGTCGCCGTTGTCGCCGATGTGGCGCCAGCTGGCGTGGCTTTCCTGCAACTGGACAAAAAGCTTGTCGCCATTTTTATGAATGAAAAGCGTTTTCCACGCGCCAAAGCTTCAAGAGAGCGCCGCGCAACTTAAGAGAGTCCCATCTAATCGAAGAGAGCGCCCAGGGAGCGGAAAAGCGGAAAAGCGGGGTTACCAGAGAGCCATGCGAGAGCAGCAACAGCAGCTGATTGGTGCAAGTAGCACGTTGCTGCTGTGTTTTCTAGTTTTTAGTCACGTGCCAGGCTTCAAATCACACGCACAGGATGCAGAAATGACCAGGATAATGCCAGGCTGAAGGACCTTCGAGACTGCAGGCCACGCGACGAACTTGCAACTTCGTGGCGGTTGCAACTTCGTGATTGCAATGATTGCTGCTGCTGCTGCTGGGGTCATGCAACTTTAATATGTAAACAACACCTCCCCTCGTCTAGCTGTCTGTCTCTCCGCCTGCTTGACTGTGCGTGTGTGTGTGTCTGTCTGGCTGAGTGTGTGCGTGTACCGGAAGCAGACATGTTGTGACACCCTTTGACTTGACCTCAGCAACAACAACAACAACAACGAGCATTGTAACTGCAACAGTAGCAGCAACAGCAACAGCAATACTTGCAACATCTGCAGCAGCAACACAAGCCAGACTAACACCATAAACGCATGTCAATCAGCTGACATAATAGCAAAAGGAGTAAAAGGACAAGAAAACCAAGAGAATACAAGAAGTACAACAAAATAGTACACAAAAGAAGAGGAAAATTATGAAAAAAATATACACAGGATTTTACCAAATTTAACAAATATAAAATGCTAACATACAAGGAACGTAAATAAATATTTAAAAAGGTACCATCAATTGATGTGATAATAAATAGATAAAGAAAACATAAGAGAAGAAAAGGTACGAATTGTATTAAAAAAATAGTACATCAAAAATATATAATAATACATAATAAAAATAAGTATTAATAGTAACTTTACCTAAGAATTCTAAAACTACAAACAAGCTAAGAATTAAAGAATTAAAGAATAGGTACAAACTCTTAAAAACATGCAGAAAGCGTTTAAAAGAGGCAAAAATAAAGTACAGAAAATGTACCACAAGTACTTAAAATATTACAAAATGATGTACCAAAAAGAAAACTAGAAAAAAGGAGTAGTACAAATAACTAAACAAAGAAAAATCACGAAAGAATATATAATAAAAACAGCAAATATTTATTTTAAAAAATTACCATAAATAAGGTACAAAAAAAGATCCTTAAAAATATTTGCCCCTCTAACAAACAAACCTGCAACCAATTTTGTCTGCAACAACCGACAACAATTTTCGGTTATGCAAAAGAGCTACAAACATTTTTTGGTGTGACCCAGTTTAAGGCCAAAAGCAAAATGAAAGGCTCACACTCACACAGGACTCGCACACAGCCAGGCACAGTTACGTGAGGTCCTGGCCGATTGCGGGTGGCTTTTGGCTAGACTACGGCTCAACTTTATATATATATATGAACATATAGATTTATATATATATAAATGTGTATGTGCAGGAATAGGAAGTGCAGGAAGAGCTAGCAGAAGTGGTAGTGAAGCAGCTAGGAAGGCACGTAGCGCACAATTTCGTAATAACTTAATCGATGTCGTCTCTGGGAGACGACTCTACAGTTTTTACTATCTTTTGGTTAGATTTCTCATGAGCCTGAATACTCTATAAAAGAAATTTATTCTATATTTTTGAAATTAATACATATAATTAATAAATATATTAAAACAATGCAAAGAAATAATTTTAAAATAAGTTAAACCTTTATTTAACTTAAAAATTACTCTAAATTTGGTTTAGAGGAGGAAACTACTTACTATTTTTATAATAGTTTAGTTTTTGGGTTTTTAAGTTTAACACACATTTTAATAATAATCCTTAAACTTTGTATAATTATCCTAAATACACTTCTCTCTCCAAGTAAGTGTAGTATTCTAAATATGATAATAAATATGAGGGAATTATGTAATGTTTATATAATAATTTATTTTTTACATTTTAAATCCAATAAGCATTTTATTTGTTGTAACATTATACTAATTCCTCTGAAAAGTAAGTGTATTAAAGTGTCTTCATGGCTAGCAAGGAGCTTGAGCCGGCGTCTCCTACATTATTTTCTTTTTTCGCCGTGTGTGCAAGAGAAGCCTATCAAGTAGGAGCTTGGCTTTGGTGGCAGGCAGGAAGTTGGCAATATATTTGACTGCTCTGCGAACGGAAGCGCAGCTAAGGCCCCTGACAATGGTGCGGCGGCTCCTTCCCAACCTCGCTCCATGATTTCCACTGCAATGAGGAAAATCGGGCAGAAGGAGTGACGGCGGCGCTGAGCGGTTAACAACCGTTGAGGAAAATGTCACTTAGAGCCACTGCAGCCGGCAGAAGTACGAAAAATGGTAGAGGAAAAGCGAGGAGAAAGGCGGGGGAAAGCGGGGCAAAAGGAAAGCCTGAACACAGGAGCAACGAGCTGGAAACAATGAAGGCAAAAGTTGTCGCTGTTCAGTGGTTTTCGGTGCGAAGTTCGGGCTTGCTAGCGAACTTCTAATGAGACTGCGAGCTGCCAGGAGTCCAGATATCGGCAAGTGGCTTTCATTATTGAACTCGGACACCGGAGGATAAGAATATTTACCTTTGCCGTGTCCAAATTGCCTGGCACCAAACAAACTTGCCAGGAGAGAACACAGAGGAGGAGCGACCAGAAACTTGCAGTTGTGCAAAGAAAAGTCGGGGGGAGGGAGGGAGGATATCTAAAAGGAAAAATGAAAAACCGCAGAACCAATATAAAGGTTGCAGGGACTGCACGGCGAAGAAAATGAATTTCTATTGAAAATATATTATATTTTTATGGGGATGGTTAAAGGTGAGGTTAAAATTTTATAGGACAAAGATCAAGTTTTTTAAATGGCAAGGAACCTTGGAGAAATCAGATAATATTTAAATGAAGGCTTAAACTCGATCTTATTTCTCATAATTTAATTACATAGCTTTGCAGTAGTCTAAATTATGATTATGTTATGTAAAAACCATGCCAGGTAAGTGAGTTTTCTTTGTGTGTGGGCGAGCCGTGTCTGCAATTGAAATGGTCCCAAAGACACACCGAAGGCATGGCCCAAACAACAAACACATAAAGTCGATAACCCGGCCAGAATGGTGAGTGTGTGTGACGTGAATCGGAGGATATATGGCAAGGAGCTGCAGGAGCTGCAGCTCAGGACAGGAGCCTCGACTTTTGTGCCCGACTGTCTGACTGCATATTTGCTCGTCTGCTTTGCCTATTTTCAGGTTCTTTTTTCTTGATTTTCTTTTTTGACAAAAGTTGCGACTTATGACTTCCCGAGCCGACAAAAAGCGAAAAGGCCCCAAAATAGGGTCTCCCTTTCCCCACACATATATATATATATATATATATAGGAGAAACTCCCACAAGTTTGGTGTTGACATTCACAGCGCTCATTAAATGTTCTTCATCTCTTTGGAAATCTTTCTCGAAACTGAAAAGTTGCCCAAAGTTCAGTATTTACTCGAGTCATAAAAGATTTAGCAAATTGAAAAGCGCCCTTTTAGGGGCTTTAATCTTTGGTATATATTTTAGTTATTATCCTCCTACACACAGACCCTCTCGCTTCCTGCTCTCCTCCCCCTTGCTGTCCTGTTATAATAATAATAATAGTTTGTTGTTATTGCATAATTTTAATGTGTCGTCCTTAATTTAAATGCTTCCGCTGCACACGGAGCGAAGGCCCGAGCACGAGGCGAATCCTTGGCAACGTCACGACATGGCCTCGTCCTTTATCCTTCCACCTACCTCAACATGGGCCCCCTCTCCTTTTTATTCCGCTGTCTGCATTGTCGTGTTCCGTTTTTCGCTGCCAAAAAATTGTCTATTAGTTGGGCCAGAATGAACATTCCATAATAATGGCATATGACAAGCGCCACATGCGGCTGCAATTGAAGGAGAAAGCCGGCGGGAGGATCCTGGGATCCTTGCTCTCCGGATAGTTCCCGCATACACACACACACATAGGTATAGGTAAGGAGCTAGCCCTGGCTGCTTATTAATTTAAAATCTACGTTGCATGCACTTAGGCGCGCCGGCTTGAAATTGCACGCCCCGGAAAATCTGTCGGTTTTAGGTGCCCAACGGCTACACGACATTTTGATACTTCGTACAAGTTAATTAATTGTTGGCAGGACCAGAACGAGACCTAGTCCTTCTCTATATATAAACACACACACACACACCATATATATTCAGTGTCACTTGTGTAAATATTCAAACCGGCAACGCCCCCCCCTAAAGTTGATAGCCAACAGGAGCAGTCGGCGGCAAGATGAAGGAGCCGTGCTGGCGGGGCAGCGGGTGAAACAACAACAAGGTGTCTAGGGCTAGAGAGCCAAAGGCGCAACAACATGACCAGAAGACCAGGACATTTCCACACATGCACAGTTGTGGTCAAGGAACTAGCTTCAGAGGTGCCAAAACCTAAGGAAATAACCTTCAATTGGTCTTACTCTTCTGTGAGTTTTTCTTCTCCAAATGGGATAATAATACATAAATTTAAGAATATAATATTATAAAATATAATAAAATATAATGTAATGTAATATAATATAATATATTATAATATATAATGTAATATAATATAATCCCTCTCTAAAAATCTCTGTATGAATCTTAAACAAAAGCTGGGAACAAACCAAAGTAAGGTTTAAAAAATATACAATATTATGTAAGCAGTTTAAAAAATCTTTATAAAAACAAGAACAGAATGTTCTATATTAGGTCAAATTCAATTTAATAAAGCTTCTTTACAAATCCCTCTAGCTGAGGACTAGAAACCAAAAGAAGTAAGGTTTAAAAAATATACAATACTATTTAATTAGTTTTAAAAATCTTTATAAAAACAGCAACGAAATTGTTCTCTTTTTAAGAATATATTTTTCATATCTACAGAAAAGTTGTAAATTAGATAAAATTCAATTTAATAATGCTTCTTATACAAACTCTTTGTTATAAACCCCTACAAAATCAAAGGAATACCTAATTATTCCCCAAGAATAACCCCTTAAATTAAAACCAATATTTTTGACCAAAACTTTCGAATAAAAACATTGGCAAAATCTCTCTCTAAAACTTGGCCCGGCACTGCTGTTATTCCGACCGCAGCTGTTCGGCTGAAAAACGAGCCCGGCTGTGCGGCATGTGTGAACTTTTTAACCAAACTCGTGCCAAAGTCAACAAAACAGCGAAACTGGAGACAGAAGAAGACCAGGGAGGGGGTGCGAGAGAGAGGGAGAGGAATTGGTAGTAGAAACGCTGGGAAGCCATTGGCCAACTGGCAGGACATTAAATGCAATGCAAAAGGATGCGAAACGGAGGCCAAGATGGAGAGATGGTGGCGGTCGCTCGGTGCCTGGCAAACCATTCTATCAAAGCCAAGATGCGGTGGCCACAGCCTCAGGATAATCACATTCAAAAGAATATGAAGCGAGCTGAAAAAACATCACCGAAGATAGACCAGGGGATATGGGTACAAAAAAAACAGTACACATAGAGAAATTTAGGGAGATTTACAGGAAGTTACAAATATTCTCTGTACCTAAGAAGTGAAAGTATCTAGGGTGATTTACAGGAAATACTAATTATTCTCAGTAGTTAAAAACTACAAGTTTATTAAGCCTTAGAGTCAATCTAAATCTTTTCTTAAATAGCATCACCAGACGAGCCAATTTAGACAATATAATTTTGTCATTTTGTTCGCTTCATATCCGTCAATTTGCTTAAACATCTAGATCTCAAAGACTACAAAGGCTAGAGCTCTCACATTTTGAGACAACATTCTCACCGTTTTTTGACAGATATACAAAATAAATTTGTATCAGATTAAACCCCTATTTTCTTATAGTGTACGAGGGCGACAGTCAACGACTGTGAACGAAACAGGAAATGTTGCACGGCAAATTCAATGCGAAGAAAGGGAAGCACTGAACTTTGACTGATGGACGCACTGAGTGACTGAGACTGAGAATAGAGAAGGAGAAGCAGAGAAAAGGGGGGAGGGAATTGAGAAGCGGATTGAGAAAACGACTCGGAATGGATTTTTAAATGGAGTGCGAGGAGGTGGTTATTCCGAAATATATTAAGGGATGGGTGGGAAACGGGCAACCGTCCGGCACTTATTTTATTGACAATTTTATTTTCTTCTCCTCCGGTTTTTTCTGTGCTCCGTCGTCGTCGAGATATTTCAATTTGACACTGCCGCTTGCGGCAAATTGTTGCTAACTGCCTGCCCCGTCGTCGTCGACTGGCATAAATTAATCAGGAAATCGAACGAGGCGGCGACGACGACGGTGACGACAACGGCGTTGACGGTGAAGGTGAAACGCCGCCACCCGGAAAACACGCCCCCTTTGTCTCTGTATCCTAGGGTCGACATTTTGAAAATTTGACAATTTTTAGAATTTAAAAAAGACCTGTGGCAAAAATATTTTTCATCAGCATTTGTTTCCTGATTGGATTGCGCACCGAGGGAGGCAATCCCAATCGAAGAGTTCTAATAGAGTGCCAAATCTAGTTTAGAGTGTTAACTGAAACTTTAATTGCTGCGCGTAAATGGTTTTCGCACTTTTCCAATTAATTGGGAAGGGTTTTCCATTGCTGCTATTTGTAATGGTTTTGAGAGCCAAGAAAGCTTATTTAAACCGCCCTAAAGATGGTTTTTTATAAGTTTTTCCAGTGTTGTTTACTTATTATTTATTCGAAGTTAAAAAAACTTGGCATTACATTTAAAAATTAGCAATGATTGATAGAAAAAATATATAATAATAAATTATAAATCACATAGAAAATAGAAAATATTTTTTTCTTAATAGTATAGTTATATATAATAATATATAATAATAAAATATAAATCATATATAAAATAGCAAAAATTTATTTCCTAATAGTGTCTCATAAAAATTAACAGTGAAAAGTTTAAAATACTAATAATAAATAATAAACCACCAACAAATAGTTATTTAATAATATCTTATAATCATGACATTAAACATAAATATAAACAATTAATGCTTGAAGAAAAGATTTCTAAATTAAAAACCATATAGAAAATAGTTCTCCCTTTTTAAATCTCATAGGTGACTTTTTAAATTGGTGAACAATGAACATTTTAAGAAAATAAAAATAGATTATAAGCCATATAGAAAATAGTTCATTGTTTATAAAAAATATCTCATAAAGACGACCTTAAACTTCAAAAATATTGGTGACAGCTTGGGAAAACAGGAACTAATAAATTATATGCAATATAGAAATAGTTTTCCATTATAAAAAATAACGGATAGGTGACTTTTAATATCTAGAAATTTGTATAAAATCTGTAGATACATCCATTTTAAATGTGTGTGAATCAAAATCGTGGCATCTCCGTTCCATTCAGTAGAAGTAGAAAAGAGCCACCGCTTTCATGACCCTCGACACGTGGTAGACAACAATTCGCTGTGCCGCTGTTTGCTGTGCTCACACCCTTTGAACTCCTTTCACCAGGCATCTATTGACTTTACCTGGACAATTTGGTGGAAAAGGAGAAGCTCGGCGAGAGAAATAAGCCCAGATATGCACACACAGGCCATAATGCTCGGCGCAAACAGAAGCTCGAGCTCTCCTTGGAGCTGGCTTCATTTTCATTTGCATGACACAAGCTGGCAAACAAACAAACAAACAAACAATAATAATAATAATAATAAAAGGCGAGGGACACACGAGTTTCGGGGTAAATCGAGAAATGCATATTTATTTGCTCAAAGTATCTCGGGTAGAGTAAGAGTCTGGTTCCGCTTTTATCGCTAAGCGGCATCGAAATGTGAGCGATATGCATGCATAGATTTTTTACTTGCTTTTTGTCTACGGCTTGGATTCTTTTAAAATACCCTTTCTGAGGGGGGTATTGTGATATTTGAGTTGAGTTTGTAATGCAAGCCTTGTTATCTTTAATTTGGTTCTTAAGATGGGTAAGTTATTGAGTTTTTATGGCGACTATATCCTAAGTTTTTAATTAGTTTCCTATTAAAATAACTCTTTTCTGTTAGGGATGCTATATAAATCATTTAAGTTAAATCGTGTTACTATATCTTAAGGTTGTTATAGAAATTTTAAAACCAAATGGTCATTATATATTTTCATTTCACGGAAAAACCCATATATTACTTTCCAATTTAATCTATAAACACCACAGCAAATAGTTATAAAGATATGTATATTTTTTAAAAAGTCATTAAAGATCTTACAAAAATATATATGTTTAAAAAAAAATAGTTATAAAATATGTATGTTTTTAAAAAATCATTTAAGATCATAAAAAAATATATATGTATATTTAAACAAAACATTTAAGTTTCATATTTTCCTATGACAATTTTCCAACTATCCAAAATAAATCCTTGAAGAAAGAGTATGCCAGACTTCGCTATCGAAAGCTCAACTTCTTTCGAACTTCTTTGATCAATTCACTCTCCGAAATGTATTTGTTGTTTCTGCTCTTTATTTGGTTATTTGTTGCATGAGTAATGTGCCGTACCGTTCTGCAGATGCAAATGTATCTGTATCTGTATCTGTATCTGTATCTTTAGTGCATATATAAATAGTATTTCAGTTGAACGCACAGCTAAAATAGCAAAACAAAAAAAAAACGGAGAGACAAGAACAAAAAAACAAAAACAAGAACGTGGAGCTGAGCGGGTCGCGAAGCGTATTGTATTTCAAAAATGTTGTTAAAGATGACACAAATCATGGGTGAAACAAAAAGCCTTTCATCGCCCAACGAGTGCCGTTCGAGATACTCGAATATATATGAAATGAATTATACGTTCGTTGTATATGGCGGGCAAACTCTGAACCAAAGTGGAAGTCGGCGAGTGTTTCCAGGCGATAGCAGCAGCAAATGCGTTTTCAATGCATACAATTACTTCCAGCAAACTGCTTTCGAAATTAAAATTAAATTACGCCGTCGCTGGGCGGAGACCCTGTGAGATTTTCCGAGGAGCCGGATGACTGACTGCAGACGGCAAAGTTCATTAAGTTATATATGACTTGCTAGTTGACACGAAAGCATCACAAAGGCGGCACCTATCAGGGGCGGCTGCCAGCCCTCGAGAACGTCATTAAGTAGCTAAGACAATCGTGCCAATCATTAAAAATCTTGGCCCAGCTAGAGAGTCAAACGCTTTCGAGTGTCGCCACTGCATTGCGGATGCCTCGACTGCTTCCATTGCCACCCAGCCTCGTCGTCATCATCATCGTAGTGGTGGCCACCACCATCATCATCGTCATCATCTGTGCAGCTATCAACACGTACGCAGAGCCGGCTTCAGATCCCGCCAGTGAGTCCGACCTGTCCAAAGCAGCCCTAACTATGCCTTTAGACGCTGGAACGCTAGACTCGAGCGCATGTTTATAGACGCCCTAGATTAGGTCTTTGTCAGCACATTTCGAGTGTGTACTGTGCGGGAGGAGGCCCAGCTCTGCTCTGGGCATATGTAGTTACAGATGGGGTTAATACAATAGTAACTAAGTCGCAAACAAAATTTGAAATATTCCAGTTAATTATGGCACTGCTATATAAGCTTAGAAAATATTTCTAAAAATTTGTCTTTATTTTATTTATTTATTCTTTTTTTATTTTAAAAAATTATAAATAATAAATACAATATTAGATTTCACGAGTTTACAAGTTTATTCAGAATGCTAGTGACTAAGACCTTCGACTCCTCTATTTTGTATTATAAAAATATATATACTACAATTATTAGCAAGTATTTATCACAAGGTGAAGTAGCTTTACTATTCTTTTTATGGAATTGATTACAATATTTAAAATATATTAAAAAATACTTCAGAAACATGTTGTGATGGAATAATTTTAATATTGTCTAATCCGAAATAATTTTATAGTACATTGAAGTTGCTAAAATATTTTTTAAAACGTTCAATCAACAAATAATAATTCAATTCAATTAAAAATATAAAAAAAAACTGGAAACTATTAAGAACTTATAAGAACTTAACTAAAAAGATTAATTTTTATTATTTGAATAAGTTTATTTCAAGAAAATCAAATAATTATATGTTAAAGTAATGGCTTTTATAGCGAAATAATAAATAATTTAATAATAAAATGATTTTTAAGCCAATAAAATTGTTAAATGATATTTAATGACCTTAAAAATATCAATTAAAAGTAAAAGATAAACTTTGATATATTTATTTATTATTCCAATGCTGCACTATACACGCTCTTTCACACCAAAATCACAAGCTAAACTCGAAGTAATTACGTTACCTCTATTAGGGCTCCTTGATGCTATTAACCTGACCTCAACTGTGGCTACGACTGTGTGCTCGAGTGGCGATAGCTGCGAAAAATCCAAAGCATAAGCTTTTGGCGCGAGTGGAAGTGGGAAGTGGAAGTGGAAGCCACTTGAGCTGTTCTGCTCTGCTGTTCCGGCCTCTCAGTTCAGCGCCAGAGCGCCGCAGCAACAACAACGGCATTAACAATAACACTACAACAACAATAACAACAACAAAAACAACAACATCAACAACAAAAACAACAACAAGAGCGACAAATACAACTGCAGAGATGGCCAAGAAGGGATGGCCAAGACAAGCAGGGGCAAAGACGAATAGCGAGATGCAGCAATGACAGGAGCAAAGGAGCAAAAAAACAGGACGAACATCTCCCTAAGCGTGGTCTTAGGCAAAAAGCTCGTCTTCCTTTGCGCTCAAATGGCAGCTAATTGAATTGTTTGCTTTGAATCCGGGATCACGGAAAAAGAGGGGAGAATTTATTGACAGGTTTATTTAGGGAATTAACAAAAGGAACACAAATTATTTGAGGGAAATAATAAAAATAAAAGTTGGTAAAAAAAACGTAAACTAATTTATATAAATAGCTGAACATCAAAGCAAAATAAATGTTTTTTTTAAAAAGATCATATCAAAGAACAACTTGATAAAAGCATAAATAAAATAATAAAGGATAGTTATTAATTATTAATATTTTAAAACAGAAAATACAATTATAGTAGGAATTACACTATTTTGTTTTATTACTTATTTATATTACTTTTGTTTATATTCAAGAGATCATCAATGTTTTATATGATGTTATTCAAAACCTAAACGACTTTCACTTTATGACTTATTTAACTTGAAAATAAAATTTTTCATTTTTTTTTTTACTGGAAAAATAAGACAGATGCAGATAGCCGAAGGTTATATACACTTGCAACATGCAATTTTATTAGAGAATCGAATTGGAAATTGATTATAACTAAGCCAAAAATTATTCGCATTCTTTGAATCGATATTGGTTTTTTGGACAAATCAAACTGAATGAAACTTATAACTAACGCAAAATAGCATTAATTTTAAATAGGAAAGCTTTATGTTACGTTTTATTAGATTAATAAATTTGCATATTCAATTAAAAGTTTAAAATGTTATTTCTTTTTTTTGTGACAATTTTAATGACCTCTTATTAAACATGGCCAGATCGACTTGGCTTGTCAGCCTGGTTCAGAATATTTTTATTATTTATATGGAAAGAAACTTCAGAATAAAACCGTGCAAGGCTATACAAAATAATGAAACTAAACTGAAATCTATAAAAAAAAGAGTCATAACACGTTATTACAGAAAACCTCTTTTAAATGACTGTTTTCTCTATTAAATTTACATTTCCATTTAATTTATTGTTTGTTTTAACTAGAGTTTAATTCAAACAAAAACCTTACATTCTCAATAGCAAAAATATGAGGGGCTAAAAAACATTAAATCGCATTAATTGACTTTTTGTAAATGACTTTAGAATGCAAATTAATTTAAGAACATTCCTGCAACTAACACTGAATTTATTTATTTACAAACCATTTATTTATTATTAATCAACAAACTGTATAGCTCAAGGTTGTTAACTAAATGTACAGATAAGAGACAACCGTAGTCACTTAAAAGCAAATAATTATTAATTCCCTTTTCTTTCATGATTTTCAATTTTAATATCTTGAACTATGAATTACTTAATATTAACTCAGCCACATTTAAATGGAATAAACTCTCACCTATTTGCCAAGGATTTTAAAACACCATTAAATCCGCCTCCCCCCTCAGGACCATTGCTTTGTGATTGACTCACGTGCCACTCATTGACCCCCCTCTGACCATCTTCCCAGCTGCAATTTCCATTCCAATTGACTTTTGCCTCGTCTCGAATTCCGGCAAAGACAATTTTTTATGCGCCCAGCGCACAGAGTGGGAGGTGAGACGGTCGTTTTTGGTGGCCCGTTGTGAGTTCTTTTGGACCCTTTGGCTTTTGCCTAATTTACCAGCTCCATGGGGCCAACTGGCGGCGGCTGCCAAGAAGCGAAAATAAAAATTAAAAAAGAAATAAGACGGAAAAACTCACACACATTGGACACCGAAATGGCAAAAGATAACAAAAGAGCCGGGCAAAAAGAAAAACACACACACACACTCAGAGGTAGAGAGAGCGGAGAGCGGGGGGTATTGAAGAAGCCATTTGAAAATTTGAAAATTTTTTGGCACAGGTACAGGAAACCGCCCCCGCTGCCCCTGGCAGAAAAAAGCGAGGGAAACATTGAGAAAGGCTAAAATAAAGAGACAAACCAAAGACCGCATTGACTCTTCAAACTATATGGGCGAGTGTGCGGGCCAGAGTGTGTGTCTGAGTGTGTGTTTGGGTATGCGCTATAGGTTATAATATGTTAGCGTAATGCCGAGTGGCACTCTGATGATGGGCGGAGCCAACAAATTCGCTAAACAAAAACACAAAGCAACGATATATGTGCATACAAGTGTATAGCCATATGTGCTAGATGGCTATACGGTTGTTTGTTCACTGCGGATACTGCATGTAAGGGCTTTGGTTGCTCCCAAAAGCGCATCTTGCCAGACTCTGCCCGGCTGAGACCTTCTTTTTTTCGAGTGCCATCCAAAATTCGGTTAATATGAATGCTCCAAGCCCTTGCCTTTTGATTAGCCTAATGAAACTATGCGCCACAGAATGGGGGCAGCTTGCCGGAGGGATTCCGAGACCCGCAGAGGCTCTCCGCAATTGAGACAACGTCAAATTCAAATTCGAAAAAAACAAAAAGAAACGGGAGCAAATCTCAAGCATTTGATCAATTACAATTTCCAATTTAAACAAAATGCTATGCCTGCCTGCAGAAAACAGAAACTGGAACCAAATCAATTCGTATGGCAATTCAAATTGAGATACGAAATTGAGTTACAAACAAATGTATATATATTCCTCAGACATTGAGAAATTCACTTTGCACAGCAGCCGGCAGTAGGGATTGCAATTTATATATGGGTTTCTTACCAGCCTCAAAAATAAATCAACAGGAGTTGAGAAAGATAAATCAAAGATACATATGCAAGTCAAAGAATAAATATAAATGCTATGAACATTGAAACAATATGTATTTTTTTAATAAGATTTGTACTGCCTTTTCTATACTAATTCATTAACCATTACTTACTTTCCACACTTCCTGATGCTCTTTTAGCAAAGGTTTGCTATATATGTATATATATGCTTCCCTGCTAATTGACCTCCTTTATTATTAAGACCAAGTCAATTTTTTGTTCGCACAACTCCACTAATTTTCACTTAACTCGTTTTTCACTCACCTGGACTTGTCTGCCAACTGAGGCCGCCAATGAACATTTTTCTGCAACGAAACAGAAGGGGAAGTATAAGATAAATGAGGCATTATCTATATGTATCTGATGGGTATGCCAGGGGGAGGCTAAAAAAAAAATTAGATAAATGTTATGGCCAGGACGGAGAACAACAAACAAAACAGCGAGCTGAGCGATCTTTTATCAGAGTTACCAGCGTCCAGACACTTCCTCTGCCTCATGGAAGGTGGCTTCCATTGTCGTAGGTCTGTTGCCTTGGTAAGCTCATCATCATCCCCACATTTCCATTCTAACCAACCTCATCACCATCATCATTATCATCCCGGCCATTATTATTACTATTATCTCAATCATCATCAGCTGGGGCAGCACTTGCAGTTCCAGTTGCGGTGGTCTGCCCGCCGTCTTCATCATTATTTAAATCATAGAAAATAAGCCGCTTTCCCGGCATTGTTTTCATGCTGGAAATCTCACCCACTCACTCCCAGGTTATCCCCGTCTCGTCTTTCCACCCCCCGCCTCCGCTTACCCATTTTCCAGCCAGCCACTGCAACGGCTTATATAACACGAGAGAGAAAAAGATACTTACTTTTACGTTAATTAGAAGGCAAGGGAAATGCCCTTAAAAATTTATATTATTAACAATAGTTAATAATAAAATTCAAATTTATTAAAATCATATGATTTATGTTGGGTGTGTGGGCTTTCAATAAGCTTAAAAATATATATTAGAATAGTTTCCTATGGATTTGGTACGAGAATTATGGAATTTCAAGAAAAAATGGCTTCTGTTTGAATACGTTACATTGGAAAATTTTTGAGCTTAATAAAAACTTACTTTATTAAGAACTAACAAAATTATTTATTTACCTTCTAGGATTAATAATGTTTGTATTAACTTTTTTTTTGTTAATAATGTTTTACGACCTCTTTCTGAGGTTTTATTAATTTGTAAGGCTAAATATATTTTATTTTTAAATAATACCTATATAAAACCAAAAAATTACTTCTTCTTCGAATTATACACAAAATTTTCGTAGTTATTAAAATTTAATAAATAATACATTTAATTCGTTGTTAAATGAAATCTAAGAAAAATTCGAACAGATTGAGTGACACAAATTTAAAAATCAAATTGTACAATAATAAACAATTTTATCAGTAAATTATCTCCCGCCTAAAAATTCCTAATGCTCTTTACTTTTAAGGAATATAAATAAATTTGTATTAAAAGAAAACACTCTAATTTAGGAAGTAAAAACAATTTGTGTTCAAAGGGAAAACACTTATAAACAAACCCGCTGAATATAATGAAGAGAACAAATTAATTAAGCGATCTAATTATATTAAATCATTCCCAAATGCAAAACTTGCAAACTTGCTCCTTCTCTGCAAGACAAGCTGGGCGCCAAATGGAAATAGGCTTTTCCCCAGGGAAAGCGTATGGAAAACAAAAGGCAAAGGCTGTGCCCGAAACGAAAGTAGGCGGCGGCACGGCTATAGGAAAAGCAGCACCGACGACGACAATGATTATGAAAACTTCAACAAACTGCAAAAGAGCGCAACAGTGGCATAAAAGGGAAGTGGACCGGGCCAAGAGGGGGCAGGGGTTGGGTTGGGTGGGCCGGGGTTTGGGTTCCTGGTGGGCGTTGGGCGGCGGTTTGTTGAGGGGCGTGGCGAAATGCAGTTGGCGACACGAAAACGAATGTAAAACACACACAAAAATGCATAGAAACACAAATTGCAATGAAAGGCAGAAAAGGAAAATAAAGGAGAGCGCAAGAGAGAGAGCAAACAACTAAATGAAAATGTTAATAAAATGTGCAACAACAAAAGCGTAAAGTAAGCTAAAAGAAAAACTAAACCAAAGAACGGAAGAAGCGTCAGCAACAGCGGGTTATAGGTGGGCGTAGGCAGCAGCAGGGGGGTTTTCCAGGGGGCTTTTCCGGGGCGCAGAAGGTAAGCCAACATTCCGCCCAGAGCCCAGCACAGTTTCGATGAAAATAGGCCTCGAATTGCAGCTCGACAGGAAAGTCGAAACTTTTTTTTTCTTTTTTGGATGTTAGACAGCGGCAAACAATTTGTCATTAATCAATGTTTGGAATTTTCCAGTGGCTTCGGCTGGCTTCGATTTGGGCCTCTGTCTTCTCTATCTGTATCTCTCATGCAAAATAATCAATCTTCATGGAAAAGTGGAGAGAAAAATAACTGATAAATGGCAAAGAAATTTGTTAAAGGCAAGTGCTCTTTGTAGGTACTTTTTAAAGAGCCATTTCACACAGGTTTTTTGAATAGATTACGAGCAGGATATACAATGAAAATCAAATAAAAAGAAGCTTCGTATATAAAGTTATTTTAATACAAAGATTTCTATGCAGATTTATCCCTTAAAATTTGCCTTAAATCCTTTGAAATTAGTTCGAAAAATAAGAACTATAACTATATTTCATAGATTGTTTATCCCATTTTCAAATTCTTACTTCTTAAATATAGTTTCAACTAACATTTAATCAAATCAAAGGCTAAATTTGGTAAAAAATTAATAAGTTTAGGAACCAATTTTATATTTATTTCAAAATTAACAAAAAAATTATGTCAGCAAACCCATTTAATTGCAATTTCGAGCTGAAATTCGATTTCATTCATCAAATTTTGGTTTTTCACTTTGTCAACTGTGTTTTCCCGCCACTGAATAACCTTCAAGACCCCCTCCCTGAAAACCTCCTCCCCCCAAGGATGATGCCGCCGTCTGACTGACTGATCCACAAATATTTGTATTCATTTCATAATAATAATTCAGCAAACGCTGGCAACATTGTCTGTGGGCATGGGACGCACTGCAGGTGACCTTCGGTCGGCGCAGCATGACAGAGAGAGAGAGAGAGCCATCAGCAACCCCCCCTGAAATCCCCTCCCGCACACCTCTGGCCAATTGTAAGTGCACCGAATAAATGCGACCTTGTTCCACACTGCGAATCTGTGCACAGAGCTCTCTGGCTTTGCGTTTGCTGTGTCCAGCTGTGTGACGACGCGTAATTGCAAAAAAAAATACAAAAAAATACATAAATAAAAATAGTAAAAATAGTACAAATTAAAATATAAACAAATCACAAAAGGGTAACGGGTGTAAAGTGTCAAAGTCAACGCAGTAAATGCAATTTAAAGAGTTCAACTAGTAGCTTCTGTGTGTGTGTGTGCCTGTGTTTGCAAATTGCACAAGATTACGCATACGCAGTGGTGTCCCTCGTCAATTGTTTTATGTTCCTTGGGCTTGGTTCATTCATTCTCCCGCGGGTGCCAACTTTGATGACATTTGCCTTTGTAGTCGATCCATGCCAGGGCTCCTCTATATATACATATATAGTAATATATATTCCCATATCCCCAGGCTTTGCAGTTTTCGCAGCTATTTACAGATTTCCCACAAGTTCGCCCGCCTCTCAGACAATTCATTCCTAGTGGGCGGGGCTAGCTTTCAGTGTGTGTGTGTGTGTGTGTGGGTGTGTGTGTGTGGTTGGGGGAGTGTGCTAAGCTCTCAGTCATAAACAAGTCAACGCAACATGTCCGATTAGTAGTGCAACCACCGACTGGCATTCGTCACCCAGTGCCTAAGCCTAAGATGCAACTCTAATCTGCACTCTGAGAAATAAATCTATGTGCATATCCTCGACAGGAATACTAATAATGGGAAAGAAGCAGATATATCTTGGAATTAGCCACTTTAATGCGAAAGAGAGAAATTGTATCTATTTTAATGGGGACTTAAATCTTTCAAAATGAGTGAAAAACTAGAAAGTAACTTAAACAAATTTAACAAATTTCATAAAATTATGTAAGTTATGTTGAATATAATAGATATAACTATAAAAAAATATATTCTTTGAATATTCAATAGTTTCATTTTGATAAAAGCTAGTAAAATGTTAAAAACTTATGGAACTCTAAAGAGAAATACTAAAAAATTTTAAAGATTTTCTTCTTTTCAAATAGAACATGAAATAAATAATGTTAAAATGTAACCAATAACTTATTAATTGTATAAATTTAACTAAAACTATTAGAGCATATTACCCTTATAAGAAAAAATCCCAGAAAAAGAGTAAAATTAAATATTGAATACAATTAAAAATATCTTGTTTTATGTGCACTTTAAGAAATAAATTTATTTTGCACTTACTTCAGTGAAGCATTTCATATAAGATTCACAGTTTCTTTTAATATATTTCATATATATATATAATCTCTTCTTCCAAATGAAATCTCTCTTATAATGTAATGCTTGCTTTATGAAAGAAGCCTTATTTTTTGAGTGTAGCAAGCTTCTATTGGCGCTTTTTGTTCGCTGCTCTGCTCAGCTCGGTCACATTTGCTTGCATTACGAAATAATTGTAAAGCGCACGTCACTTTTCTATAGGCCTTCGTCTGTCTATCCGCTCGCTCTCTCCATATAGCCAGCCCCCTCTGGCGCTGCCCCTGCCCCTGCCCCATTCTCCTTCGATCCCTCCAAACAGCCTAGTGTCTCCTCTCGCCCCCCCGTGAGTATCCACCACTTGGGCCATTCATGCGCAAGTCGTCAGCGCCCATTCACGGTCTGTCCCAGTCACACACTCAGCGAAAAAGTGCCCTCGAAAATCATGATTAGGGGCGCTTGATTGGCGTCAGTTTGGGATCTTGACAATGTACATTGTGACAAAATATTGCAAAACTAACTGAAGGAAATAAACTTTAGGAGATAAAAAGATATATGAATATGGTTGATAGATTTTTGGAAATAGTTTAAGGAAGAATTTAAGGTATATTAATTTATTTAACTAATAAAACAAACTAATATATTTTATTAACTGTATTAACTGAATATATAATACAACTAAGCCAGAGAGATATTATTGATATACAAATCCAGCTTATGACAGTTTTTTAAACAATAATGTAAAGGAGACTTTAAGGTGGCAAGATAAGGTATCAATATTAATTTATTAAACTTATAAAACTGAAAATAAACACATATATATTAAAAAGATACTAGCTGAATGTATTATATATAAACTAGAGAGATATTATTAAGATACGTATCCAGCTTTGACCATTGTTATAACCATAATGTAAAGGATACTGTAGGATATCAAGTTTAAGCTACAATATTAATTTGTATTAATTATATAACTATAAATAAATATATATAGTTTAAATATATTATAAATAAACTGTAAAATATAAAGATTTAACAAGTTTTGGTATAGTTTCTTTAGGAAAACATGATCAATAATCTAATGAAACTTACATCTTAATACAAAATGGTATTTCTGTGATCTCTTTAAACCTTCTTTGCAGTCTTTTTAAATACTTTTCTTCCAGTGTCCGTCCCAGTTGAAGACCCGTACATGGAGCCGCTTCCCGGACCCGGCTTGGATAGCTGGCTTTGGCTTTACCCTGCTTTGGGCTTTATGTTTTGGCGCCCAACGCTGCCGCTGCCGCTGTGGCAGTCGCTGTCGCTATCTCTGTCTCCGCCTCTGCCTCTGTCTCTGTCGCAGTTTGGCGCTTGTTTGCCATTCAAAATCCGTTCAGACTTTGTGTGCACATCAAGTGTTGCCCTCTCGCTTCGGCACTACATTTGCATATAGTACTATCTCTGTCGGCCTTTCTTCTGCCGCCTCTCCCCCGCTCACCGCGACCCCTCTCCACCACTCACTGTGCACTAGTTGACGTTTTCTATTGTGGCTTCATTGTTGAATAGAAAAAATGTGCAAAATAGTAACAAAAAAAAAAGAAAAAAAAGGAAAAAAAAAGAAAATAGCAAAACATCTACCCCCTGCTCGTCTTTCAACCTCCCCCGCTCCCTCACCCTGCGCTTCCCTTAGTGACACACGCATGCCTCTTGTTCGGCTTGCAGCTTCCCTTAAAACTCCCCTTGGTCCCGCCTACACAAGGAGAAAAGATCACCAAAAACTGGTCATTAATTGTATAATTTAAATCTTAAAAGAATCTTCTATATATTTATTCTTATAAAATTAATTAGCATTAAGCCATAAATAAACCATTTTGAGTCTGCCACATTAATATTTTAATTGCTTTTGAATCTTGACCTAATATGCTTTTTCTTCTTAAATCTACCTATTTACAGTTTCTTTATCTTTAATTTTAGTGCGTAATTTCTTTCTGTGCATTTACCCATCGCCATCATCATCTCCGCTGCGTGGACTTGCCGCTTACATGGAAATAAAAGTGCAGATCTTGTAACTTTAGTAATTTTTCACATGACAAATTATGTGAGCAGCGACAAAGCGGAAAGTGGTGGGTGCTAGGGGGGAGGGTTGGCCAACGGGAGTTGCCTGTCGAGAGGGCAACAAAGGGGCATGTATGGAGATACACACACCCTAGCACACACACAACTCACACACTCAGGCGGAGAGTCTATCCAAAAGGTGCCGAGTTGTGGCATTTTGAAAGCGGACAGTCCGCATTATGCAACAATGTGGGGCCTGCTACGACTACTGAATTTATTAAATAAGTTAGACATTTAATTTAGACTAAGTTTAAAGTGTAAAAATGTTCCTAAAATGTTAAAGCAACCTAAAACAGTATATATAGTAAATAGTTTAAGCTCTAAAGAATACAAGATCTTCTATGTAAAGATGCTTGACATACCTGCTACGAATAAGTAATTTAAATACTAAATTAAAACATTTACTAAGCCCTTGAGTATAATGTAATTCCAGAAAAGTATAAAATAATGTGTTAAGCTAAAAATAAACTATAAATTTATTACTCTAAATATACAATGTTTGCTTTATTTTCTCCTTATTTTCTAAACAACTCTTAAGCTCCGAGAAACACTTAATCCTTTAATTCATAAATACCTGCCACACTTTCCCCAGAAACACACACACAGACAGGCACACACAGACAAACTGGCCGACATCCTTAGCATCCCGTAACAGCTCCCGTAATAGTTTTAACCTTTTATAAAACGATTTTTCCAAGCTGTTAAGACCCAGACTACAAACCAATGCACATTTCATTATTCACCCCCCTTTGGCTCAGTGGGAGTTATCCACAAAAACCTCTGGACAATTTGACTCCCGCAAAGCCCGAAAGCAACAGCAGCGGCGACAGCAGCGGCAACAACCCAACAAAGGCAAATCCCCTATCCCTATCCCGATGACTATCATGTGCGGCTATGGCTATCAACAACATCATCAAAATGCACCAACATCCAGCAGCAACATCAGCAGCAACAAAAGGAATGGGAATAAGAATTTCCAAAAGGGGGGATAAAGGGAGCAGAAGGGGCGGAAAGACTGCAATTGCTTCGTGGTTTCAACCTTTTCAGCATGAGATCGTATGGTATGGGCATGGGGAGATGCCGGGGAGGGAATAGTGGTGGTCACATAAACTAAAAACTGAAAACGCATCGAGAGAGGCAAGTGGCATAGAGACACTGATGCCAAATATTAATGCTAAATGGGTTGCATTTTTGTAGTTAAACTTTAAGTTATTGAAAATGATAAATATTTATTTTAAATTTTAGGAAAAAAGAGAGAAATGTTTATGCTTGGCACTTGTACGGAGAGAAGCCCACATGTCGTATACTTAATATATTTATTTAAGGTTAATATGCATTGCGTATACGCAATGTGTTCTTACTGGGATATAAGATGATTATATTTATAAAAATTTTATTAAGTGATATAATGGATTTAACTGATTTTGTCTTACACATTTAATAGAATTTATGATTAAGAACATTATATTTGCTTTCATTTCCAAGGCCTCAAATATATTTTAAATATTACTAAAACCCTTTGTATTCATTGAAATTGGTTTCATTATTCAATTTATAAATACTAATTAATTCAATTAATAAATATTTATATTCAATTTTATTTAAAAATAACAAGTTTTTGCTTGGCATTTGTTAGGAGAACAGCCTACATGTCGTATACTTAATATTTTTATTTAAGGTTAATATACATTGCGTATACGCCGTGTTTTCTTACTGGGAAATATGATACCTAAACTTATGTTAACTGATATAATAGATAGTATTTACCGGTATTTTGTTTTATAAATATAATACAAATTATGATTACATTACATTATACATTATACTCTCTTATTTTCAAAGCTTTTAATATATCTAAAATATTACTAAAACTTTTTGTATATATTGAAGTTCTTCCTAATTTATCTCTTAAAAATTTGCAACTTTCATAATTGAGTTCCCATTTGTTTCTGTGCAAAATTAGACCTAAGAAAAATAGTTGTAGGAGGCCTTCATTCTGGAGCCGGCGAGTTTTAGAGAGAGCCGGGCCTCGTCGCATAAATATGCTGCCGACAATTGTCTGAGACATTCGAAGGCCCGGCCCATGGTGAGTGTGTGAAAGCGACACACGGGGCACCAGGGGGTTAAGTGGGAAAAGGGGTCGGGGCTGCCTTCATATGGTAGAGCGAGAACACGCAAAACAGAGCAGAAATGTGAATGTGGGAGCAGGGCGGAGGAGCGAACCTCAGACAAAGCCAGCCAACGGCGGCTAAAAATGTTGGCCGAGCAGCAGAGGCAAATGCTTTATGTAGCACCCACTGAGAGAGATAGCCATGGGAGAAGTGCAGAAACAGAGTTACAGTGGTTCATATGAAAAGTTACGCACATTTTAAAGGTATCAAAGGCAAGTTGGTAGTAAGCAAAATACAACTTTTAAGATTAAATGTATTTTTAAACGTATTGAAGCATAAAAATTAGAAATGTATTAAAATCTAAGCTATCCATGAAAGAATATTCAATATATTTCCAAAAGAATATAAAATATCTTAAATAAAAATAGTTACAGCTATTAAACATATTACTAAACATTTTAAAGCTAGCGAAAGGAATTGATAATAATTTAATTCACATTTTTAAATAAATGCAGTTTCAAACTGAATTTAATAGGTATTACAGCATAAAAATTATTTATATTTTGACCTGCAAACTATTAAAATATAAACTAACCATCAAGTAATATTTTAAGTATATAAACTACATTAAATTCAAATAGATACAACTATTAAACATATATAGAAAACGTATATGTTTCAGTAAATGAACAAATTGGACCTTTATTACTGCTTTAAATATTGACTTTGTACACGTTTTATTTAATTTTTATCAATTTAAAAAAATAACTAAAGCTAACTAAATAAAACAAATTCAATTCAAGCATTAAATAATTGTTTTACTTAATGTTTTTGAATAAAATACAAACATATCTTATTGGTTTCTATATTTACTAATCTATTTTCTTTCAGTTTTCGCAACACTTAATTTAAATTAGTATTATTTCCCTTAAACAGTGCAATAGCAAAGATGATTATATTAGAAATAATAATTATTATTATTATATTAAAAGCTTGGATTAATTCAGCAAATAATAAATTCTAACAAAAGCGTAAGCGATTCTAAACAATGAAAATGTACAATACCTTATTAACATACTATGGAATAGTAATAAAATCAACTTCTTAATGAAAAAACTTTGAATAATCTATAAAAGAAAATCCAAATGCAATTTCCAAACAATGAAAATGCACTGAAAACGATTTGCATATTATTCCACTGTCACATGAGAGTGTGTGTGCTTGGGTGGGGATGTGCGAGCGTGTGTGTGTGTGTGCTTGATGGTGTGCGTAATGCGAATGTGCACGAAAAAGCGTAATAGAAAAAGAACTTTACAGTTGCATCGATTTAATCGTGCGGAAAGCTAAATATGAAAGAGGCAAAGATAGCGGGAGGAGGAGGGAAAAACTGCGTCTGGAGCATCGATGGGGGGGTGGAAATAGGCGGCTGAGGGGGTGGCAGTGGGTCAGCGGCGAGGGAGCCGCGGGGGGAATGAGATTGGGGGGCAGTGGCACAGCCTAAATTGGGATACGCTTCGTTCGGCTCGGCTCATTTAAAGCAATTCTACTCTGCTGCAAACACAAACACAATTACCAGTACATGCAATTTATAATGAATGCTCGAAGGGAGGGGCAGCTGAGGGCGGGGGGACGTGGCTACGGGTCCGGGAGGCCGTAACCCGCTGCACTTTGCGGTTCAAAGGATGCATTGTGGCCGCGTCTGCGATACAGATAGCAAAACTTTTGCACTGCCTTTCCTCCGTCCGTTCCACTTGGTTCCGTTCCTCTTTATTTCGCATTTCTTTTGCCCGTTTATCGTCTTATATTGCATAACATACGCCCAGATTTTAAAAAGATGTTATGGTGGGGAAGGGATGAGAGGGGGTGGGGTCGACAAACAGGCGACCAATATAATGTTTGGTACACAGAAAAAAATTTTCTAAAGGGAGAGTATTATATAAAGCAAGGCTCAAGGCTCTTACAAAGTAAAAACAATATTTGAATATTAAACAGGCTTTTAAATTAAATTCATAAAATTAAATTTAAATATTAAAAAATTATTTATATCAAATTCACCAAAAATATAAAAAGTAGGCTTATGAGAGTCTTTAAATCAAACATACAAAATAAAAATAATAATTAATACTTAAATATACTTTATAATAATATTTTAAAGAATGTTTGTAAGCTGATATTTACTGTAATATTTAAATTATATTTTATACAAAATATTAAGGAATAATATAAAAAACTCACAAAAATATATAAAGAATTCTAATCTTATATCAAATTCATAAAAATATCATAATCTGATGTAAATAAAAAGCTATTTCAGTTATTTCAGTCACCTCTAAGTCATCAGTTAGAAATTCTAAGGCAATGCAAGCGGTAAGTAGACTGATGATCAGGATTCGTGTAGGCTTTAAACTTTGTCCTGTTTGAATCTTAATTTTTTATAATATTTGTATATTTACTATAAATAAGTCAAGTTAAACATATTTTTAAGAAGCTCAATATTTCAGTTATAATCTAACAATAATTATTTACCAGCCACTTTAAAAGCAACAAATGAATTCTACATACCTAATACCATCGATGGAACCTTATATTTAATAACCAAATTAAGAAAATACATACATACATACATACAAATTTAGAAATACATCAAACTTGTTAATTGAACTTTCAGAAATAACTTAATTATGTTGTAACCCAAAATTAAGTGAAATTTCTTCCAGTGCGTCCACCTACAACTCCCTGCCTGTAACGTCATTTTCTAATGGCGGCTTATACTTCCTAACCGAAAAGAGTTTACTTTTTATTCCGCTGCCAAAAGTTATGACTGCATTTAGCAGAGGGACAACTTTCTTAGCCTTGCATTGATTTCAAAAGAGAAGGAAAATATATATATACATATGTATAGACACACACACATATGTGCTGCTACTTCCCGGGCAGTATGTGTGTAGGAAGAAATGTACTTTTAGGCCAAGTATTGTGCTCGAAATACCGTCCAAATAGCCCCCTGCCCCTCACACCACTCCGGCACTCCGTTTTAATCGAACTGTTTACTTAAAAGTGCAACTAAAGCAAATGAAAAGTTTTCTTTTTCAACGTGTCAGACTCCAAGAAGATTGTAAATTGAATTTTGATAATGTCAATCCAGAAAAGTTTTTGCCATTTCTGCGGTTTAAGTGGATAGTTTCCCACGACTCACTACTGCTATACTCGTGTATATATAAAGTTGTTGCAAACAAAAGGGTCAAATTTACATACGCACAATGCATGGAAACATAAGCCCAAGCATAACTCACGCACCAACAAGCATTTAAATCCCATTGAGAGGCCATATTTTGCAATTTATTAACATATTTAAAGGACTTTTATGCCAGCCAACCGGACAACTGTTGACTTTTTGCACAATCACAGGTATATTCCCTGCAGGATTGCCAATAAACGATCACCGGGAGCAATGTTAATAATTGCTAGAGGTGTGGCTTTAGCTTTTATTCAGGCAAACAATGTGTGAGGGGGAAATCAGTTTAAAATAAATATTTAAATTTCCATTTATGGTGGCTTATAGTTATCTGATAAACGTTTAATTTAATAATTTAATAGAAATAAGAAAATTTTACATTCAATTGTATACGAAAAGGACAAGCTTCGGCTTGTAGTAGCATCATACATGTCGTATACTTAATATTTATATTTCAGAATAATATACATTGCGTATACGCAATGTGTGCTTACTGGAAACTGCTTAAACTAATAAAAATATTAGTAATTCTGATTGATGATTCTAATTATGATTGATAATATTTACATGATAGTTATTTACTTATACTTATAGTTATATACTTAAACTGATATTTTTATTTATTTTAATCTGTAAATTGTCATTACATAAAAAACAGATTTTCAATAAATAAAGTTTTACTTTATGATACAATACGTGGTGTTATCTTCATTAAATGTTCTCTAATATCTTATAAATTTATTCACTCTCAACTACCATTCCAACATTCCTAAAAAAATGCACAAAATAAGCTTGTACAATTCTAACAAAACATTTAGGAACAGGATGTTGTTTTTGCATAAGTATTGTTTGGCCGTAGAACAGAATCACAGTATATAGTTTTCTAATATATTTAGATAGACTTGACTCCTTTTAAAATAGTATAAATTAAAAATAAATAAACTGCAAATTGCATTTAAAATCCTTGCAAATCTGTTAGAATTTGATTAAGCTTTGATAAATAATTATAGATATATAACATGTGTCCTTATGTTTACCCTCAACTTCCTTCTCACTTTCATTAAATATGCATAAAAATGAGCTGATTTTTGTGCAACTCTGACAAAACACTTAGCAAACGGATGTTTTGAGGAAATTGTTTTTGCATGAGTGTTGTTTGGCCGTAAAACAGAATCCGCCCGGGAGTGATGCTAACAAACAAAGCTGGCACTTTAAGCTAATGGCTGTCCTAGAGTCAAATTGCCGCAGGCCTCATTATGCATACAAAATGAAAGCTTATTGGCCGAACGGAACGGACGGACGGACAGGCGGCATACAAACACCCGGGACGGAAAGTACGGAAACGCCAAAAATGGCAAACCGGTGCACGGAATATGGACAACGGACAGCGGACAACGGACAACGGACAACGGACAACGACAATGACAGTTGCGTTTACGTTACGGGGAAACAAACAAAACTACGGGCAATATGAAAGTGCGCACACAACGGCACAAAATCATTTGAAAGCAATTATATCTGGCGATTGCGCGACAAGGAGAAGGACGAGGAACGAGGAACGAGGGGCCAACGGCATGGATCTGGCACTGGGAATGGGTCATTCCGTGCTCCAAGCACGGCGTATACAATGAATCAATTTACGGTACGTAACAAAGCCGCAATTACAAGCGGACGACAGAGACCGAGAAACAAAACGACAATTATGAAAAGAGCAGCGAGTGCAATTGCAATCCCAATTCCACTGACAGTTGTCGATGCATTGCAATGCACAAATTTTTGGGGGCACGCTAAATGACGCAGGGGCCTGGACCGATTTTTTCCCCCTTCCATCCTTCCCCTATTTCCACGCTCATTTTCTCGTTTTTCGCCTGCATTTCTTGTTGCATTCTGCCCAGAGAGTTTTTCCCCAAGACCCGCGTGTCAGTTCTAATGGATAATTGTCGGACTCGCATGCCCGTTGGCAAGGCATTCTTGGTCGCTGCGAAAAGGGTAGCCTGGGGGGAGATTAGCGATTCGAGGGGTTGGGCGGAAAAACCACCCTTTCGGCACTTGTTGATTCCACATTTGGGTTAAATCATTTGACACGAAGGCGGAACTAAGTCAACCCAATTAGTTTTAGCAAGGGTTTTGTTTTCGATTTTCATTTCAATCGGTAAGTAAAGAGCTCGAAGGGGAAAGTTACTTAGAATTCATAAAAAATAAATACTTTAGAATTGTTCAATTGAGCGATAAAATAGATATTGAATAAATACTTAAACTATAAACTATATTAGAGAATCAGTTTTTGTGAATAATTATATTTTCTACTGTATAACTTCCTTAGAACCTATTAATCTTTTTAGAATATATATTACAACAGTTTATATAATTTCCACAGTGCGCTAAACATACATAATAAACATTACTATATATTTTAAATACAAATATTTTTAATAAACATTTACCAAATATCCAAAATCTTAAACTGATATTAGACAAGCCTAGTTTAAAAAAAAGCGCCTGCTGTTTACAGTCCTTTGATTTGTTCTAAATGTATAACTTAAAACATTACCTAGACATTAGTAATATACAATAATATAGTGTCTTATTTAATTATTTATTTATTTATTATTAACCATTTACAACCAATAAACTGTCATCATAAAAGGTATTAGCCTGATCGATCACTCCACTAAAAACGATCTCGCTCGCTCGATGTTTGCTGCTTTTGCACTAAAAATACTTTGGCAAAGTGAATTGTATTAATAGCAGGGCATTTATTTAGTTATTTCAAAGTTTTGTTTTGTTTTTATTTTCCTATTTTACTTATTTTCTTTCGCCTTTGTGTTTATTTACTTTGCCATTTTGCGCTTTGCATTGCATCTAGCGAATCTCTTTCTGCCTTTTTTTATGTATTTTATTTTCTGTGGGCCCTTCAAAAGATTTATAAAGTTGCCAAAAGAGTGGGAGTGGAGGGAGGGGGGAAGAGGTTGGTGGGCGGCATGCAGGGGGCGGGACGGGAGCGTTCAAAATTACTGAGCCGTGGCGATCGCCGCGCCAGTCAACGAAACTGTGAATGGAATTGTATTCGCATGTTTTCAACGATATTCGCCAAGTTGCACAACGAAAATAGAGAAAGATGCAGATACTCTGCCTAGGCTACAGATACAGATACAGCTATAGATAGTTGTGGCGCGGAGATGCGGATGCATCTGTATCGGTGAATCTGGGCAGCGTCATCAAAAGGTATTTTGCATTAATTCAAGATTTATGCATTCAACATTCGCTAGGTGCTGCATTTCCCATTCGCATCGCCACAAGACTTTTACCTAACTTCAATGCTGCCAGTTAGTGATGCGAAAGATACCTAAGATTATGATATAATATGTATTTAATTATAAAGATTCAGCTATGTATGTTTCAACACTTTTTGGCGACTTTAAAAAGAGATATATATGGTATAGGTAATTGAAATTTAGTTTAAAAACAACAAAGATGCTAAGATTGTACTTAAAAATATCTTAAATGCCAATTATTTAAGTACTAGATTAATCTATGTATAAAAGAAAAATATTGTTTAAGACTATCTTCAAAGAAATACGATTATAATTCATATTAAATGTAAAATTCATAATTCAGTATAACAGCCCTTCTCAGCGCTTCTCATACATGTTATAACGTCAAGGTTATATAACAGTAATAGTTGAGCCCTTTCCGAGGTTTTCATAAACATACAATTTGGTAGTAATTAAAGTTTATGAAATAAATTCAACAACCATCATTATAAGCTGTTAACTCAACGTTTCGATCATCATTTCAATTGAGAAAACCAAAGTGGAAAAGTAGGAAATCAGTGCTTAGGTACAGATACTTTACATCACTGACTGCAGTGGCAATAGTTGCACCAGTGGCTGCTGCTGCTTCTGTTGCAGTTGCAGTTGCAGTTGTTGCACCTGCCAACATCGTCGGAGCTCAGCGAGCAGCAGGTGATCCATTTCTTTTATCCGGTGGCCTCCGCTTTCCCGCCACGAGAAATATGGCAAGGGATTGTTGGTGAAGGGAAATGCAAGGGGCGGGCCAGCCTATTTTTGCCCGTGTTGTTGCGAGTTTGCCAAACTAATGCAAATAGACAAGAAGAGCTGCAATCAACATCCGCGCAGCTCCCTCCTCTCCTTTGTGGAGTGCTGAAATTCACTTGGGTTATACAATTTGCAGCATTTCGATAATAGATATATTTATACCCGTACATCCATGTGGATGTATATGCATGAACTGCATAATTTATGGGCATTGCGTGTTCAATGGATTGCGACGACTGTTCGGGCCATATGGCTGTACCTATAGTATGTCTCCTTTCTCTCTATTTCCTATGTCTCCTAGGTTTTCCCCTAATGGGGTTTCGGGTGGAAGCTGCAGATGGAGAAATGATTTCTGGGTCCAACTGAAATTATGAGCGGATTATCTGATCTAGTTTGACGTACAGCCGTTGGTGAGCCCTTCTCGGCGCTTCTCACAAAGTTCACTTGGGTGGGAATGGAAATTGTGACGAAATAGCTAACAGCTTTGCAATACGAATATTTATTTATTTAATTAAATGGTATAAATAGGAAAATTTTAATTAAACATGGCATTAAAATTATACAAAACATTCTTTGTATTATTTACCAAAAAAAAGAAGTTTAAACTAAAAACATAAAAAATTCCTCAGTTAGTGTAGTTCGTTTAAAGTGAATAATAATTAAGTGCATGTAGATTCCGGCTTAATGTTTTATAATAACCACAAACCAACTCTATTTATTTGCAATAAACGCTTGGCGAAACTGCCGGATGAATTTTAAACCAAGCTATTTCGTTTAATTAATGGATAATCACTTTTAAATTAAGCTGAAATCTGAGCGGGGGTATAATACAAATTAACAATTTAATATAAGGTAATTAGCTCATTATATTAAGCTAAATATTTATTGTAAAATTCATGGCTGACATAAATGATCGTAATGAATTATTTTTATATTTATAATATTCCACAAAGTCTCTCTTATTAATTTGTAAAGCCTTTCAATCTCAATTAGATGCTTCATTCCGAATAAATCGATTTGCGCGCTCTTTTCCATAATTTGTTCACTTTATAGGCTGCGTCAAAAGTCCGTACCCACTTCCATTCCAATCATTACCTTCAATCAAACCACTTGACTGCCAATCACCGGATCGCCCATCTGTTTGTCTGACTTTGTGACGGCAAAAAGTGCCCCGCCTCAGACCCGAAAACCCAACCCAAAGTCCCAAAGCCGATGCAAATTATCAGCAATGCAGCTCGCAATTAATCTGCTGCATATGACACCGCAATCACAACTTAACCCATTTTGGACCGGCACAAGTGCACAAGTGCATAAATGTTGGATGAGGGAGGGCCTGGCGGCACTGGATGCTGGGCAATCGGACTGATAATAAACTGTAGCCGGAAGGATGGAAGCGGGGACTAAAACAGTAACTGCATTGCACTAAAGCACTAAGCCGAATGGCTTTAATTGAATTTTGATGTCCTTGGCAAATTGTTTTCTAATTAGTTTCGCAGACTTGGATCCCCAGCTGGGCCTGCGCGTCCATTTCTGGCCAGTCCTGGCCAGTTCCGGCCCTCGTTGACATAGAAAACTTTCTGTCAACAACTCTAACTGCCTTGACACTACTCCCCAAGCAACGCCACGCTCCATTCCCCATTTTCCTTCCGGCGCCTGCTCTTCAATAATGACAAACTTAAAACTTAAACAATTAATGCCACGTCCACGACCTCAAACTAAATAAAAAAAAAAGTTCGAAAACGGTTAGCTTACTTTTGTACAACGAAGTTTGCATGCTCTTTGGAAGCACAACAACTGAAACTCTTCTGAAAATTTATTTCTGTGCCTCTGCAAGGCGAAATTCTCAAAGGCTCCTTTGAGCCTTCCTCGGCGCTTCTCATAGAATTTACTTAAGTGGGCAAAACTCGTTTTTCTCTGCGCTTCTTGTTGAGTTTCTACCGTGTGGCAATATTTTAATAGTTAAGGCCTTAGTTTAAGTGTGTAACAAATTGACTTAACTAAAATCATAGGTTTTGGTAAGGGTATAAAGGGTACTTACCCAGGATCGTTCGGCACCTCCGAGGGCGAGCAGGGTCCCAGCTCCACTTGCTGCTGCTGCTGTTGCTGCTGCTGCTGCTGCTGCTCAATCTTGATGTCCATGTTGGGGTTTTAGCTTGGGATTGAGATTGACTGGGCGTTCGAGAGCTGATGCTTGGGGAGCGGGGCTGTTGTCTGGGCTGTCTGCACGGCTGCTACTCTATAATTGTTGCTCCAACGCCTTCTGCTTGCCGGGCATCGAGAACTGCGCGGGGAGGCTGAGTGTATGGTGTATGGTTGTGGTGTGTGTGTGTGTGTGAGTAAGTGTTGGTTGTGTGTGGCTGTGGACGGGGGATGCTGCTTCTACAAGTTGGCTAACAAAGTGTTCCCTTAATCATTGGCCACGTTGGCTGCTAGTTGGCTATTCGATTGGCTCCGGGATTCCTTGATTTCCATTTGGCCTGTCTTTTCCGTTTTCCCCACGACGATTTTTCACTGATTTTGCATTTGGTTTTCCTTTGGGTTTGCTTTTAGCTTTTGGCTTTGCTGTTTGGTTAATAATGGTTTTTGGTTACATTGCACACTTTGAATCACATTTCTTGGTTGTAGTTTTAGTTGTTTCGTTTTGCAGGCCACTTTTGGTTTGGTTATTATTGTTTGATTTATTTTGTTTTGTTGTGTTTAATTTTAATTTTGGTATTCTTCAATTATTATTTGGTATTTAGGCTTTAAGTTTTAGAAACGTTGCGTTAACTTTTGTTGTTGGTTTTTCAATTGATTTAAAGGCAACATATTACGGCAAAGATCTGTTTTGTTTTGTTTTCGGTCGAAAAATTAATTAAATTGCAATTTTAAACTTTGCCAGGGGAAACTTTTTTGAAAAGGCAATTTTCCTCCCTTTCACAGCTGCTGCTGCTGCTGCTGCTGTGATTTCCCATTTACCCAATATATCCCCCCTTTATCCCCCGCAAACCCCCCGTAAAATGCAATGATTCGCAACGAACAATCGTAAAATGCAAAAAAAAAAAAAGAGAAAAGAGAGAGTGAGCATGTGAGAGTGAGTGGGTGGCAGGTGTAAAGGGCGGTGGCATTGAGTAGAAGGAGTGCGAAAGTGACGGCTGAGTGACAATTGGGATGCTGTACTGCGAGTGGAAAAAGATCTTCGCTTCAAAGCAAATTCCCATCTCTTTAATGTCAAATGAATAAATCAAAATGAGAAATATAAAGTCTGCTATGCCGATAAATAAATACATTCGAAGTAATCGAAAGTATGCTTATTAAAACTAGTTAAAATTAATGACACTATTCAAATTTATCATATTTTAATTATATTTCATTTAATTTAATGTTTAATATGTTCTTTTTTATCTTGGAACATTTTTGTATCGTAAAGATACTAAAGATTTTGTGTTAATTATTGTCATTCATTGATTGTTGATATTTTATAAAATAAATATTTTTTCAAACCGTTATTTACACGACGTGTTTTAATCAAAACAAATATTTTTTATTAATATTACAATACACTTTCATCCTTAAGAACAGCAAAATATTAAAAAAAAAAATAGTATACTTTTCATTAAATCCTCTTATTTTTTTCGTAACCCTAAAATTATTTGAAATATTTTTGTTAATAAGTATTGCCTAAATTATGAAAAGGACACAACAAACCACATACAATCCTGTTATTTGTTGTTATTTTGTAAATAAAAGCCAAATATTACCTGTAATTTTTTTATAATTATTAACAATTTGCAAAGATTCTGAACCTTGTTTTGAGTCTCAAAATGAATTAATTTATCATTATTTTACGATTTAAAAAGCACTACAAGAAAACAAAAACAAAACAAGCCCCTTTTAAATATTAAATTTCAATTATGGGAAATCTTTATAATCTTCGCCAATTATTACCTATTTCCTAACAATCTTTTTATCTTTTTAGTTAAAAGACCGACTATGCCAGCAACCGATTTTTATTGCTGGGAACTTTTTGTTGTTAATGCCATTATTTGCCGTTGCTTTCTCCCTCTCTTCTTCTTTTAATTCTTCCTATTTTTTTTTAGCTTTTTTTTGCTTTTTTGCATTTGCTGTGTTTAATACGCGCCTTGATCTTTCGCACACCCACAATTACAACAACAAGCGATAGAGTGGGAGAGAGATGGAGAAAGAGAGGGAGCATTGCATGCATTGACTCCCTCAACAAAAACAATAACAACAACGGCAATGTAATAACGCGCAGCATGCAAGCTTTCACAAACAGACACTCACTCACACACACGGGCGATTGCCCGTAGAGAACACACACACACACGCACACCCATAAAGGGAACATGCACCGTTACAACGAGAGCAGAAGTTAACTGGCGGCAGCAACAAACACGTGACCCGACAATTGCGACAATTGGCAGCACAAAATAAACGAAAATAAAACAAAACAAAAAAAGAACAGAAAATAAACGAAAATAAAACTAGAAATGTGCAGCCGGCTAGTGATCGCCTATAGGGGGCGCCCCCTCCATTGATTGCTAATAATCGAAGTTCCCGTTATGCTGCCAACAGGCAGCCATTTTGTTTAAGTGATCGAGCATTCTGATTGGGATTATAGCAGGAAAATTACTTATTTATTTGATTTTTGTCAACTTTAATATGATGTCATCACGGAAGTCTAGTATTTGTTTATGTGATGTATTAATTATGCTTTTTTTAGTTAGTTTTTCACCGATCAGAGCGCACACCTTTATTTAATAGTTAGTATTTATAACAATATATGTAGTTACTACCACTAGCTAATTAACACAAATCTCGGGCAAAAAAACGCTTAGTGATTTATTTAACTATTTTATATTTATATCCCCACTTCGATCACCTGAAATCATTCAAATGATTTTGTAACCTAAAAGATCACTGGAATAGTCAGCTTTCGTTACCCTCCCTCTAATTTTCTAATTTTTCCAATCATAAATCATTTTGCCGGCCGGCAGCCATTTTGCAGGAAAGATCAACAACAGCAGCAGCTGGAAAGCTAAGTGGAAGGGAGGATGAAGGAGGGTCTTAACTTTTCCTATGCACTTGTTATTGTAGTTGTTTGTAATTGTAAATCGAATGCCGCGCACTTTTATTTGGTTTTCCTTTTTTTTTTGTTGTTTTGTTTTTGTTTTTTTATATTATATAATCGTCAAATTGCACTCCACACAGCCATCGAGGTAAACAAAATGCAAAATGCCCGCTCTGTTCGGGTGTATATCTCGTTAACTATTCTTTCGTTATTTCTATTATTTATTTCTTGCGCGCACGTGTGTGTGTGTTGCACGCACTTCACGGGAACTCAGAAATCGGGACTCGACTCGAGTGGAGGAAAATACGGATTGCAATTATAGTGCAACGACGACGACGGCGGCGGCGGCGGTGGCGTTGATTTATTTTCCCTCTGTGCTGTTTTTCTTCTACTTTTTTTCAGTGCGCGCACACGAACGCGACAACCAACAAGACGACACTGAGAAACGGGACCCCAAAAACACAACTAACGGCCCCAAACGACCGGCGGCAGCGACGCCGGCTGCGCCACGCTGCACTCTCTGGCGGCCGCATTGTTGTTGCCTTCCTGAGCAAAGCTTTGCGCCGGCCGCGACGTCGCTGGTAGCAGCGGCAGTTGCACTATTTACCGGCCTGCAGCACATGGCGCATGTACTTCAGCATCACAGCTGATAAGTGATAAGGCCGCTGAGCGGCCAGAGTGAGAGCATGCGAGAGAGTGTTCGCTGAGCGAGAGAGAGTTTTGCAAAGGGAGCGGCGGCGCTTTCTCTTAAATGCCAGCGAGCTTTTGAAAACTTACACTGCTCGAAGGGGAAGTTGGTTTTGAAGTTGCGTATACGCATTTTATGTTATTCGGAAATATTGCGTATACGCAATACAACATTTTTGTAAGAGTTTATATATTTATAAATCCTATAGCTGTCTTAGGAGAAATCCGTAATTTTTAATTTCAATTTGTATCTTCCTTCTGACTCCCCTGCTATCTCTCGTTCTATTTCTAAATTTTTCCCATTCTATCACGCTGTATCCATCTTTCTCTCACTCTTTCTATATAATTCTTTATTTCTTCCTCCCTTTCTCATCTCTATCTCTATTTCTCCCTCTCTGCCTTTCTCTATTTTGCTAGCTTTTACTCTTCCCCTCTCTCGCTCTCTCTTTCGATACATTTCTCTATTTCTCCCTCTTTCTCTAGCTTCCTCTCCCTCTAGCTATCTACCTCTTTTAAATTGTCTCTCACGCTCTTCTCTTCCCCACTCACCCTGGGACTATAAATAGAGGCACGATCCTCGCACATGCATTCAGTCTGCCGGCGGCTCACCTTCTCTTCGGATCTCTGGTGATAGTGATATGTGCTTTGTCTACAAAAATATCATCTGACCATTCTAAACCCATGTGGACAATCCTGAGAATAGAACTGTGATAATTGCGTGTCCTGCACTTCGGTAAGTCCCAACCAAAATATGATACAAAAATATGTAAATCACCCAAAGCTTTGAGGATTGAATATATAATCAATTGAATTCCATTTTCCTTTCATATCACGTATACGTACTGTTGCTTTTGTTAAAATCTGACCTCAAGTCAATAGCAATAATGCTATAACCAATAAATATTCCCCCATTAACTTCTAAATCAATAACTTATTTATTTTATCAAATTTATTTGGTGAAAACTCTACAATAGTAAGTCACTTTAATTTGCAAATTATTGTATGTCGTTTAATTATTCAATAATTAAATATCTAAGCAAGATAGACCCCTCTCTTTGGTAATACAAATTCAATGAATACAGAAGGCTCTATTTTACTCTTAATTAATTGGTTGAGGTTTTCGAAATGTTTATTTCAAATTTGATTATTCGGAAAATGGCAAAGGGTAATTTTATTTTATTCAAAAAATAAGGAAACATAAGGAATTTATTATAAATTTCGATAGAAGAAAATCGTTTATTAAAGACTACGAAGCTCTTTCATGTTTTCCTGAACCTTTAATAGAGAATTTTCCTAAATTATTTTCGTAGGCTAGCAACGTCGTTTCAATTTTGTTTTCCCACACGGTGAGGCTTGGAACCATTTTATTGCGCTCGGAAAATACGGCATACGGGAAATTTTGCTCAACACTCGAACGAGGTATCCATTGGGGCAATCTTAAAATTAGGCAAAAACAGTGGTGAATGCGTCATGAAGACTGGAGCTCCAGGAGCTATTGTAACTCCGGGCAACATTTCAGGAACATGGGCGCAGGGCAGGGCAGCTCAGCTCCGATCGGCGGTCAAAATGGGGGGGATGAGAACAGAAACACCCTCGAGCACTCCACTCCGAACTCCTCAGCGAGTCCCGTACCTAACTATTCTGGGCAGTTACGGGAGGGGATGTGGGCGGAGATGTTGGCGTGCTGTCTAGGGGCCTTGTACTCTCCTTCTCCTTGTTCCAGCTCTTTAAGCCCTCGGGCAGAGTGGTGTCCTCTTCAAAGGAGCCGGTTCCCTCGACGAACTCCTCGTAAGTGGACTTCTCCTTGAATGGACGCGGACCGAGCAGCTCGATCATATCGTCGCGGCTTAGGACCTCGTTCTGGAGCAGCCGTTCCGCCACGCGTTGCACGTCTTCCTTGTGCTTGGTCAGTAGACTAGTGGTGGCCTCATGGGCGCACTTTATGATCGTTCGCACCTCGCCGTCAATCATCTGGGCGGTGTCCTCGGAATAAGGTTTGCTGAACACCGGATCGCCGGCCTGGCCGACATCAAAGCTGACCCAACCCACCTTCTCGTTCATGCCGAAGCGCACTACCTGCGAGTACGCAATGTCGGTGATCTTCTTCAGATCGTCCTGGGCACCGGTGGTAATACGATTGAAGAACAGCTCCTCTGCCACACGGCCGCCTAGGGTCATGCACATGCGATCGAACAGCTGCTCCTTGGACAACAGATAGTGATCCTTGGGCAGGTACTGGGCATAGCCCAGACCTTTGCCGCGCGGGATGATTGAGACTTTGAGCAGGGGATCGGCATGCTCCAGGAACCAGCCAGCCACGGCATGGCCAGCCTCATGATGCGCCACTGTTCGCTTCTCCTCCGGCGCCAGAACATTTGTCTTCTTCTCCATGCCGGCAATAACGCGCTCAATGGCCTGTTCGAAGTGCTTCAGGATAATCGAGTCCTTGGAGTCACGGGCCGCTATTAGAGCGGCTTCATTGCACACATTGGCAATATCGGCGCCTGTAAAGCCAGGCGTAAGAGCCGCCATCTTTCTGCTTAGCTCGTTTTTGTCCAGCTCCGTCTTCAGGTTACCCAGATGCACTTTGAAGATGCTCGCCCTGCCCTTGATGTCGGGCGCCGGGACGTATATCTGCCGATCGAAGCGACCTGGTCGCATCAGAGCCTTGTCGAGAATATCCACGCGATTGGTGGCAGCCAGCACCACCACATTGGTTGTGGTATTGAAGCCGTCCATCTCCACCAGCAGTTGATTCAGCGTGTTCTCCTGCTCCGAATGGCCGCCGAATGTCTTGCCACCACGTTTTCTGCCCACGGCATCGATCTCGTCGATGAAAAGGATACAGGGAGCGTGCTTGCGGGCCATGGCGAACATGTCGCGCACACGTGATGGACCCACGCCCACGAACATTTCGAGGAACTCGGATCCCGACACTGTAATAAAGGGCACATTCGCCTCGCCGGCTGTGGCCTTGGCCAGCAACGTTTTACCCGTGCCAGGTGGACCCGTTAGCATGGCTCCCTTTGGAATCTTAGCGCCCAGATCGATGTACTGTTGAGGGTTTTTCAGGAAGTTCACGAACTCCATGATTTCTATTTTGGCCTCTTCGCAGCCGGCAACGTCCCTGAAAAAGGCAAAAAAATATAAGAATTATGATATATATTTAATATTTATCAAGAAAGCCAGCATCCACTCACTTAAAGCCCACACCTATTTCGGTGGGATTGATCAGCTTAGCGGTGGACTGCATGACGCCGCCAAAGAGGCCGCCACCTTTGCGTCCACGTCCGCCGCCCATCATGTCCGCCGACTTGCGCATCATGTAGACAAGAAATCCAATGATGAGTAGCGTGGGCAGCAGACCTGTCAAGCTGGCAGCCTCAACCTCGTTCCTGTAGATGACGGGGACAAAGTTAATGGACTCGGTGCCCTGCTCCGTCTGCGCAGTCTCCAAATTCCGTTCGAAGCTGTCGACGCTGCCAATGTTGAACCAAAGAACACCGCCGCCGCTGTTGCTATTCTGCTGGAGTCGCACGCGCACCCACTTCTTGTTGACAACCTCCAGCTTTTCCACAATGCCCTTGGACAGGTAGCTATTTATTAACATGAAATATCAAGAGCATTATAAAAAAAGAACAGTCTAAAATTCCGCTTAATCAGAAACGAGTTCCTGACTACCGCACCTGTTGACGAACTCCTTCCAGGAGATCTCCTTGTAGCCCATCTCGAAGAAGGCAAACGAACCGAGCAGCACCACTGTGCCTATGGCGCCCAGCATGATCCAGCGCTCCCTATCGCCGCCGCTACCTCCCTCACCCAGCGGCCTGCCGCCCGGTGCATTGCCAGATCTCGCCGCCTTTGTGCTATTGCTGAACATGCCAAAATTCCAATCTGATTTGGATTCCGACGCTGATTTGGAGGGTTTCGCAGCGCTGGGCTTCTCCGAGGCGGATTTACTGTTGCTGGATGCCGTTGAGGGCTTCTTTTCGCCGTTGGCGGATCCTTTTGGCGGACCGGCGGGCGACTTGCCACCAGCCTCAAAATACTTCTCGAATCCCTTTGGCGGCTTTTTGCAGAACAGCTGAATTTGTTTAACGACGAAACGGAGGAGCGGGTTCAGTTCCGCAGGAAGTATGTAGACACCTGCACCAGTGGCTCCTGTGGGCAGTGCTGAGGCTGAGCGATGCACCTGGAAATGCAGGGATATTTAGCGCCAGTTCCTCAATGTTCGGACATTCGGGAAGCGTAAGACGTTAGCTCTCAAGTGGAAAAGCGGTTAGAAATTTGGTGAAAAGTCATAGAGTGAAAAATTTATTAAAGAAAGAATTAATGAATGAAAGGGGGAATAGAAAAAGAAGAAAAACCTAATGTTTAATGGAGCTTGACTAATACCCTAACTTTGACTGACAGCTGGGCAACTGGCGCCTTAACTCGGCATGAAGAGACCGGCAATTACTCCAGCTTACTCCTCGTTGGATCCCAACACCAACCTTTTCCGTGAGAGATCCTGTTGTGTAGCCGCGTCGCGTTACGCCGGCCAACATCTTGGCCGTGCCAAACAGCCGGAAAGCCATGACTCCGCCTGATTTTCGTTGCTTTTCGCTAGGTTATTACCCAACGATCAGATTGGAACAGCTGCTCCACACCTCTCACGTTGGTACAAATTTTGGTCGGGAGTAAGGCTGTCTCAAAGTAGAAGCCAAAGTCGCCGCCTCGCACACCGTATCTCGATTTGGAATTTTCCCGAATATATCGGTCGAGTAAATGTGTGAAAACTTTATTATTATTACGCGGTGAGGGATTGTGAAATAGAGCTGCCAGAACGTCGATGATACGGTATCGATACTGTCGATACGCTATCGATACAATCAGAAACTCTATCGATTGTCATAAGAAACTAAAACAATTAAAAAAGTTTCATGCAAATAAACTACTTTCATTTACAAAATCTCGGAACTGAAGAAAAACAGATAATAAAAATTAAATTGCATTAGTTCTTTCAATAAATATATATAATTATATTTAAAGTTAATTTAATTGCTTCATGTATTTTCCAGCACTGAACTTTTTCTACCGCCCATCGTTGCTAGAGATGGACCCAGCTCTTAGGATAAATAAAATATCAATAAAAATTTTGACATTATAAAAAATAAACAAATAAATAATTAGAAATTCATTTTTGTTCAGGGACCGTCAATAACGATTATCTGTCAAAATTGTAAATGAAAAAATCAACCCCTTAGAATCAACTTGGTAAAATAAGGATAATTTCCTGTGAATCTTTGTTCGAAATTCTATTCATTTCCGGCAGAATTTTTATGAAATTCTTCAATAATAATTATTTGAATTGAGTTAAATTATATAAATCAATGATAATCATTAATTTTGATCAAAAACATAAAAATAATTAGTTTTGGGTAAACAAATTAGAATCACAAATGAAATTATTAGTATATGACAAAATATAAAATAGAAAATAATGATTATCTTTGATTTATATAATATAAATCAATTTAAATAATAGTTATTGATGAATTTTATTAAAGTAAAAAAATAATAATTATTTTAAGTTTTATATTTTCCTTAAAAATAATACATCTTATGTAGTTATACTGTTGTGCAAACTCAAGTGTGACCAGTTACTGTGAAGGTGAAAATCCCCTCATTATCCGTCGAATCTAGGTTTTTTTAGGTACCGGGTCACACTGCTTTACTCGTTGCGTTGTTGTCGTGTGGTAAAAAAATTTGGTTGAAAAAAATCTTTTGGCTTCGAATAGGACAATTATTTAACTCAAATTCGGAACAAAAATATGCTGAAAATGTGCCGAAAACAGTGCTGTGATGATTGAATATAAAAAGTGCCCGAAAACAAAGGTTTTTAAGGCCATAAAAACGTTTTTCCTGTTTGCCTGCTGCCCTGCCTGTACTTGCGTGTGTGTTAGTGTGTGCTCGAGGGGTACAAAAATTTGCAGCCCAAAAAAAAGTTGGGTGAAAAACTTTTTTTTTACCAACTTGGCACTTGGGTGAATGTATGCGTGTGTATGTGCGTACAGTCGGCAGCTAAATTTACGCAGAAAGCACAACAAAAATGTGTAAAAATAGTTTACAATTGCAATTGCGTGCGTGTGCATAGTGGCCGGAGAGTGTGTGTGTATGTGTGAAATTTTTTCCGGCAGGCAAAAGTCTCTCCATTTGCAACACTGAAAAATCAATAAAACTGCAGCAAAAAGAAAAAACAGTAGATTTCACCATACGAAAAGCCGAAAAAGAAAATTAAAAAATATATTTATAAAGAAACAGGAAAAAATTAAACTTTTCGCCTAATCATTTTCCCCTTTCTCTTTTTTCCCCAGCTTTTGTAACTAAAACTCCGTTTTGACATCACTTTCATCATAATCTGAATAAAAATAATAATAACATAAAAATACAAAACAAAACAAAAAAAATGAAATACAAAATAAATAAATAAAACACCATCGAAAACGAATCAAAAAATAATACATACAAAATATATAAATCGCAAATAATTGAAAGTTACAGCAAGGAAAATCTAGATAAAGAAATCCAACAAAACAACAACATAGCTCAAAAGAAAGGCGAAAGGAAAACGCGAAAGATTCTCTGCCATCAACTTTTTCTTCGTTTTTTTCGGACTCTTCTTCGTTTTCAGTTGTTTTGCTTTGCAAATAAGACACACAAATAAATAATACGAAACCGGAAAGAAAAAAACAAAAACAAAAAGCGAAAACGAGAATTTTTACGCCGCCGCTTTCCAAGTGGACGTCCGTGGGTGTGAGCGAGACAGACAGGCATATAGAGAGGGAGCCAGCTAGCCGGAGAGGGAGATAAAGCGACTGCGCAAATAAAATAAAACAAGCCAAGCTTGAAACGAAGACTTTCAAATAAAACAACAAAACCAACAACAACAACAAAAACAAACCAAACAAATTGAAACGCTGTGAAATTAAAACTCGTCAATACTCAAAGCACCAACAAATAAATAAAGATAAAAAACGCGAAACCAACAACTACAAGGAGAAGGAGCAAGTAAAGCGGAGTTGATGTCAAAACAAAAACAAAACCATCAAGCAAACAACGGCAAGCACTGAGAGAAAACGGGAAATAAAACGGCGCTGCGGCGTTCGACAAAATCTCGAATATAAAACTAAAGCAAAAAACTAAATAAAAACAAAAAACAAAACTTTCAAAAAGCAAAAAATCAATCCCAAAATTCCTCATTATTTTTCCTGAAAGCTTTAATTTAATTACGAATTTTTTTGATAAGTCAAAGTGAATTCAATTTGCTAATTATTTAAAAATTAAGACAACAACAAAACTAAAAACAACCAATAAAAAGAAGCTACAAAAGCAGCAACAACAACAACAAGCAAACAAAACAACCAACCAACAACAAGCAACTGAATTAATGTTTTAAAGTACAAAATAACCGGGAGTAAATCAACAAATAAATAATTTAAACATATTAAAAACGATTTAATTTAAAAAACGCAACATCAATCTAAATTATTTAAACAAAAAACACTGATCTAGCCTCTAAGTGGAAAAGCAAAACTAAAACTCTGATAAACGGACCCAGAAAACGGGGAAGTTGGAGAAGGAGTGAGGAGAACGGAGCAAAATAAAACCGATTAAGCAACAATTGTGCCGCAAAAAACCCGTGTGAATAGAAAAAAAAAATAATAAAATAAAAAAACAAAAATATATACTAAAATATTAACGGTAACAATAAAGAAAACATTTAAAACCAAAAATCTACAAGAATTCTATAAGTTTTAAGTCACGTTTTACACAGAACAACCGGAAACACAAAAGCGAAAAACCGAAACAACACCAGCAACTTAACTTAGCCAATAAAAATAATACAAAAATAAACAAAAAAAATACAAAAAACCTTTTGTACTGTACATAAGTGAATGAAATAAAGCCCAGCAATAGGAATAAAATAAGCAAATAAATAAATTTAGAGAGAAAACTGCGGCCTTGCGGCCAAAGAACAGTTTTTATTTTTTACAACATAAACATTGTTTTTTAGTAGTTTTCAATTCAATTTTTTTATAAGTGTACCTAGTGAGAAATGTTAAAAGTCTAAAAACAGCAAAAGCAACACTGCAACAAAAAAGGGAAGTAAACGAGACAGAAAGGAAAACAAAAACAAAACAAATTCAAAGAAAGATTTAACAACTCTGTGATAATTACTGTAAATTTATAAATTTAAATAAAAAACGAAAAAAAAAAAACGCAAAGAAAACTAACAAAAAAATCTCTAAATGGAATGAACGGATAAACGGTAATTTTTAAACAATAGAAGGGAAAACCGCAGGAGAACGAGGAGAGGAAAGCTAAGAACATCTTAAAAACCAACAAACAAACAACTTTACACTTAAGAGCAAACGCAAATGCAAATGAAAAGATAAAAAAAAACATTGAAACAAATTCGTGATATCTTAAAGGACTTCGATACATATATACTATAGTATATTATATATTATATTATATAAACTATTAAACTAAGCTTAAATCTAGTAAGCGAAACCCGAAAACAAAAAACAAAATCATGGAATAAGTGAATAAAAACAAAATAACAAACAACAACCAACCAACCAACACAAAGCAAAATAAAAACCCTAGGTTATAAAAAAAGACTTCAAAACGCATTCAAAATATATATATATTTAACTAAAAACAAAAATAAATCGTAGCATTAAAGTTCAACATAGTAAATGAGCGGAGGATACACTCAGCATAACGGGTAAATCCTACTATATCTATTATATATATATATGAAAAAAGCCGTAAAACTCATACTTTTTTGCTTAGTGAATAGTAAATGAAACAGCAATAATAACAGCAACCGAAAACAACAAACAAATAAAATATATACAAATCGTGCAACCGAAAAGTAATAGCAACGTACAGCGAAACTAAATAGGAAGGAAGGAAGAAAGGAAGGAATAATCGAGGAAAGGCTAGTCCGAGACGAACAAGGAGCGAAAGAGGAGCCAGAGGAGCAGGAGCTGGAGCAGAAGAAAGCCAGGAGAATCAAACCTCGTCATCGTCCCCCGTTAAAATCGTCGTTGTACTAAGGGTATTCGAAAGTAAATTATAAATAAATCACTACTACTTCCTAAAAACCACAACGATTGCCTACAAAATATATATTATATATATGTATACTATATAGAAAACAAAACAAACAAAAACAACCAATATAATCACTTCCCAAAAGCAAAAACACACACAAAATATTCAAATATCAAACAAAAGCTAATCTAACCCAAAAGTAAAAGTATTCCCAGTGTATTTTTCTAGTAAAACTAACGTAAAAAAATATTTAAAAAAAAGAAACATACAAACTTCAACAAGCAAAATGCAATAATTCAATAATATTTCAAAACTCCAATTGCAAACAAATATATAAAAACAAAAACAACACCAACGGCAGCAGCTGGTATGCATTTTCATCGTAAAACAACAATATTTTGAATACACAAAACTATAAGAAATTGAAAACCTACAAAACAGACCCAGGAAGGAACTTCAAACTACCAAAACCAACCAACCAACCAACAACGTTACAATATTTGTCGGCATTTTTTACAAAACACACACAACAAACAACAAGGAACACAACCAACCAACCAACAAACAAACAGGAGGAGGAAAGCTGAGGAAAGCAACAATTTTTTTGTGTGGGGCTTGCATGTCCTCGACAAAAGACAAACATTTTTATTAACTTCGAAGACAAGGAATTTCAGTGCCTCTTGTGCCAGTGTTTAGCCAAAATATATATACACAAAAAACAAAACAAACAAAAAAATAAAGAAGAAAACATTAAACAAACAAAATACGTATTTATTGCTTAGTTTTTTTTCTCTTTGATATAAAAAATACACGAAAAAATACAAAAAAATAAGCAACTATAAGAAGAATACCCTTAAAAGTGAGTGAGGAGAGATTTACAATCTCTTTTTTTCGGTCAAACTTCAACTTTAACCCTCGTTCCAATATTGTTGTTCTCTTCATTCGCCTCCATTTATCGTGTTTTCGGGCTTAACTATAACAAATAAACGCAAAGCATAAACAATAGCAACAATCGCTAAGAAAACCAGTCTCCAATTTGCTAGTCCTTATCAGCATTTCTCTTTGTTTCCTAATAAATCTGATCAATCGATTCAACATGAATACGCAATCGAAGGTTTACCGCACCGGCGAAGGTGAGTAATCATAGAAATAGCATTTCCCTCTTGTATTTAAAAACCTTGAAAACATCATTAAAGTAAGTTAGATATTTTGAAAAACTTTACCTTTTAACTTCACAAATAATATAGTCCTTAACATTTCTAACCTTATAGCTGGTGCTTTTAAGTCATTTCCATTTCATTTTATTTTTTCGAACTCTTAATTCAGTGAAGTCTAAATTTCTGTATTAAAACTCTTCTACCCTATTCTGTAAATTGAACATAACTTTAAACTACCACTTAATAACAAAAACACAATTAAGTTTACAACTTTTTGCTTATTTTTTTTTTTTATATTAAAGATCTAGGTTGTATTTTATATTAAAGTGATTTTATTGATATTCAAATAAGATGCTTAACAGCATCATAAGTGATAATTTCGCCATTCTACTAAATGAAACTAGAAGTCAATTTCCTTCCCTTTTACTCGACTTGATGTTTCACAGGAATGTAAATGATTCGGAATATAACTTACCATTTCCTTTTCGCTTAAGATATATAAGATAAGATATATACATTTTATACTTTAATATACGCTTTAATTTATAGTACTTTTACATCCGCAATAATTATGTTTCTCTCCCTTTGCAAAATTAATAATACAGAGATCTACGACAACTTGCCATGCGATGGTAGTTATTTTAACATGAATGCCATTCGCAACTTGGGAATCCCCACTACTTTTCCGACAATCGGAACCTTTACGCTTGACTCCACCACATTGGGATTGCAGCCCCAGGGCCAGCAGCAGCAGAGCATCCATCATCATCAACAGCAGCAGCAGCAGCAACAGCATCAACAGCAGCAACATCAGCAACATCAGCAGCATCAGCACATGCAGCAGCAGCAACACCAACAGCAGCAGCATCATCAACAGCAGCAGCAGCAGCAGCAACAACAGCAGCAGCAGCAGCATCCCACCATCGGGATGTTTGATGCCAACGAGGTGAACGATGTGATTCAGAATCCACCTCAGATCGGGGTTTTCCAATCCAATAGCGTGCTGACCAACGGAGCTGGGAGCTCTTCCTCTATCTTTGGCTCCCAGTCAAGCAACTCTTCGGCCGCCGCTGCCACGGACCCCAGCCAGGCTACCCGGGAAACTGGCATTATTGAGAAGTTGCTGGTGAGTTTGAGCCATTTGGCAAAGAAGGGAACTTTCACTTGACCGCGATTTCTATTTCTATTTTTTTGCAGCACTCCTATGGATTCATTCAGTGCTGCGAGCGACAGGCGCGTCTCTTCTTTCACTTCTCACAATTCAGCGGAAATATTGATCATCTGAAGATTGGGGATCCCGTGGAGTTCGAGATGACATACGATCGCCGCACCGGCAAGCCGATTGCTAGTCAAGTGTCCAAGATTGCCCCAGAGGTTGTACTATCCGAGGAGCGGGTCACCGGCACTGTGACCACCGAGCTGCGCACGGATAGCGCCAACAATGTGCTCAGCTCCAGCGAGACTACCGGTCGGATTAGCTATGAGAATCGAGGCGAATGCTTCTTTTTACCCTATACCAAAGACGATGTCGAGGGCAATGTTAACTTGCGAGCTGGCGACAAGGTCAGCTTTCAAATCGCAACGAACCAAAGGCAAGTCTAATCTGACATATTTTAAGCTATATAATGTAATCACCTAATCCATGCATTATCATTCCCATTGTAGAGGTAACCTGGGCGCCTGCCATATTCGCCTGGAGAACCCAGCCCAGCCGGTCAAGTATCGTGGTGTTGTCTGCTCCATGAAGGAATCGTTTGGCTTTATTGAACGCGCCGATGTGGTGAAGGAGATCTTTTTCCACTTCTCAGAGGCGGAGGGCAATGTGGAACTGCGTCCCGGTGACGATGTTGAGTTCACCATTCAGACACGAAGTGTAAGTGGAAGTGGCGATCCGGCCAATCCGCATCTCCTCCAATCGAAAATGCAGTCGCCGTCGGTGCCGCCGCAGGGCCGTGAATTTGCTTGCAACATCACGCGCCTGGCACCGGGATCCGTGATTTTTGAGGACGTGGACAGCACTGTGTACAAGGGTCAGGTGCTCAAGTCGTTGGATCGCAACAATCCGGTGCGACAGAACAATGATCCGTTGCCGGGTCGCATTCGTTACAGAGCCTTGGATTACTCGGAGGTGGAAGTACCCTTCGGGGACAAGGATCAAAAGGGTGACTTCACCCTGCGTCACGGCGATTGGGTGCAGTTCCTGCTGGCCACCGATCGTCGTGATCAGCTGCAGCGGGCCACCTCGATTGCCCTGCTGGACGAGACCTTCAAGGTGTCGGGCGAGAAGCGAGAGCAGGGCACCATTGCCTCGCTCAAGGAGGGATTCGGCTTCCTGCGATGTGTAGAGCGTCAGCCGCGACTATTTTTCCACTATACTGAAGTTCTTGATACGGTAGGAGTCGATTTATTTTCTATAAATATTGAATGAATCAAATTTATTTAAATTACAGAGCCGTGAAATAGATGTCAACGATGAGGTTGAATTCACTGTCATCCAGGAACCTGGATTGGCCTACAACAACTCGCGTTTGCAGGCCATACGCATAAAGCACTTGCCGCCCAACTCTGTGCAATTCGAAACTCTAATGGCCAGCAACATTGAGGGTGAGTGAGAGCAGTTTTAAATCGGAAGGCTGAGCTTAACTGAATCTCTTCGCAGGTTGCGTGACACGCGAGGCGCCCAAGAGCCCAATCAAATCTCAAGATCGCGTCGAGGGCGGTGTGATTACCTACGAGCATGCCGATGCTAAAAAGACTATAATGTATTTTCTTAAAGACTGTGAAAAACCACCAAGGATTGGGGAGCGTGTACGCTTCGATATTTACATAGTAAGTTTAATGTACAACTTAGATGAGCTTTTCTAACCATTGTTTCATCTTCGCCAGGTCAAACGTAACAAGGAGTGTATTGCCGTCAATGTGCAGCAAATTTCGCTGCAGCAACAGCAACAACAACAACAGCAACAGCTGTTGAATCAACCGAATGCCAGTGGTAACATCAACCAGAACGAGCAGCTGTCGAATGGAATCAGCGGCAGCAGCTCCAACGCCTCGCTGCAGAATGGCTATGTCATGCACGGCAGCCCTGGTGGCAGCACCAGCAGCAGCGTGGGCAGCAACAATCCATCCCATTTGGACGATTTCAAGCTGGAGAACAATAACCATGCCGGATCCGAGTCCGGCCAGGTTTACCGTGGCTTTATAGCCGTGATGAAGGAGAACTTTGGATTCATCGAGACCCTGTCCCACGACGAGGAGGTCTTCTTTCACTTTAGCAACTATTTGGGCAATCCCAATTGGCTGGAGCTGGGCCAGGAGGTGGAGTACACTCTAGCCCGCAATGGGAATACATCCGTTTCGGGTAATTGCCTGCCCGCGGAGAATGTCCGCATGCTGCCCAAGAACTCTATACCGCAGCCAGCGGTTCTGGAAACAGTGCACAATGGCGTGGTGGCGCGTCCGCTACGCTGCATCAATCCCGACCAGCAAGAGTATGCCGGTCTTATCGAAATACTCGATGAACAGCGCACCACCGTCATCTCGCAGCATGAATTCGGTATCACTAGTCTGGTGAACAAGCGGGATCTCCTCCAGAAGGGTGATCTGGTTAGTTTCCGTATCGACGAGAGTGGACGGGCTGCTGGAGTGAATGCAGTTCGTCAGAAGAAGCGTGCCACCGTGGACTCGATTAAGGGCCAGTTTGGATTCCTCAACTTTGAGGTGGAGGACGGCAAGAAGTTATTCTTCCATATGTCTGAAGTCCAGGGCAACACCGTTGCCCTACATCCCGGCGACACTGTAGAGTTCTCCGTGGTCACCAATCAGGTGAGTTGTATTTTGGGATCTATATATCAAGAGATGTGTTACGATATATATAATTCGATATATCAAACACAATATTAATTTATACATAGACATTCGCGGCATATAATTTTATTATAATGGATTTTTCCTTCAGCGTAATGGAAAGTCTTCGGCTTGCAATGTTCTGAAAATAAACGATCGTCCGGATCGTCTGATCTCGCGTCTCAAGCTCAATGGCGATGACACTGTGCCGCGCCTAATACTCATTCGTGCGCCCAAGGGACCGCAGGGCAAGGGCTTCTCCGTGCTAGCACGGCACCCACGCATTCCAGGTAAGCCATTACCCCAGGATTTAAGCAAAATGTTTTACTTATTACCAAATTTACTGATTTGGCAGGCACCTTGGTGGAGTAGATTGCTGAAAAATGATAAATGTTGGATATTAGAGGCACATCAAAGACAATTACCTACAGCTACAGCTATAAATTTATATATATTCTTGTACGCGAGCCATTAAATAGCGAGCCAAGCAACCAATCAACCAACTAACACAGCAAACCAAGCAACATTTATAACGAATATAAACCCTAGAAGCAAGCAACACACTATTGGAAACGATCGTAATTGATAATAGGAAGGCGTACGTTTAATAATTACAAAACTACTTATCGGCAACAAGGAGAACTCTTCGTGTCTGATGAAACGGAAACTTATTTGTAATACTACCAACTAACTCTAGCCCCTCCACGCATTGTAAGGCTTTGCTTTCAACGCAAATGGAAATTGAAATTCAAGTGTCTGAGAGATGGATGAAACCAAAACGTTTGTATACGTATACTATTTTCTACTAGTTTTGCTTTAGTTAATATGAGAATGAACAACAAAGAAGGCAAGCAAACATGATATAATCTATGTGAAGTGAAGTAATTATTCTAGAGTGGCAACGAAGAATCCTTGTTAGAAATTGTATAAAAACACTCTTTGCATACATCTATCTATTAGCTGGGATATGCAGTTCCTGCTTCTCTACTCTGTAACTTGCTCTAGACTCGTGCTCGTGTTTTCTTTTGTACTTCTCGAAAACTGTTCTTTCACTGCTTTCAATCTTACTGTTAACGATTTATACATATATATATATTTATTGAATTATTATTGTACTGCGGCAGCCAACAATTAAGTAGAACCACAAACAGCAGCAGCAGCAACCCAGAAACCAATCAGTGGAGCGAACGAAGAACATGAAAAGTATTTATATGGCAAAACAAAAAGTCTAATTTGTATACATGCATATATATATATATGGTATATATATATATCTTCACACTTACATACATATATATATATATTTTACATATTCATTAACGTAACATACATAATATTAATGTTATTATTTTGTTAAATTTTTTTGAAACATTGCTTGCAAACCAAAAAACCATACGACGTTGTTTCGCCAAAAAATCACTTCTTTTGTTGCATTCAGACGGTTGCATTAACTTATTACGTAACATATTATATACAAAACATACAAGCTATACATCGTAAAATATTTATTTAAAACTCACCACAAGAAACCCGAACCGAGGAGAGATGGAAAAATTACGAAAACGTTTTGTGTGACGATGAAGAGCAAATTAAATTTGCTGCGCCAAATCTGTTGAAACCATTTAATGAAGATTATAAAAATAATTTTAAAAAAATCTATATATACGAGACAAAAAGCTAAAAAAAAAATAAAAAAAAAAACAACTAATATATAAAAACAAAACCAAACCTTATGAGCGTGTCGTGTGTCGGTAACAAAGAGCAAATATTGTGAAAATTATGAATTTCAATTACTAAGAAAACAAAAACTAATGTAACAAGAAAAAAGAACAAAAAACTAAAAAAAAAACACAAAAACATTTAACAAGCTAACAACAAATTTGGGATCAGTACGTCCTATTATAGCCATGTTATATACAACAACTACAACAGCAGAAACATCAACATCAAGAACCTACACTAAGCAACACACAGACACTTGCAGAAAACCAGAAAACAAAAACAAAACCAGAACAAAGAGCAAGAGAAAATAGTAACTTTAATATTGTATAACGATTATACATCTAAATAAATCTAGATATATGCAGGGGCGGGTTGGGGGTAACCGAGGTTGACACACAGTCGTCGTTAGAGAAATGCCAAACGCCATCGCAGCAGCAGCCGCAGCCGCATCCCAAAACCATTCGCAGAAAGGCGGCCGGGCGTTTCGTCTCTTCAATGCAATGCAATGAAATGAGAACAGCACAGTAACTAAATCCTTATTACGAAAAACCAACAAAAACACAACATAAAAAACATTTCAAACAAAACTACAAACAAAAAAATCGAAAAACTCCACAAAAATGTAACAAAAACAACAAAAAATATATTTAAAAAATACAAGAAAAATACATACATACATATGTGCTTGAATACGAAAAAAAAAATCGCAAACTATATAAGTCAAATAATACAACAAGAACAGAATAAATAATAAATACATATTTCAATAAACTAAAAAAGAAAACGTTGTTTTAAATTTACATTAGCTTTTTATGTTGATTGGAACTCAAAAATAACAGAGTTTGTGTAGAACCTTAAAGCAAATGCATTCCAACAGTTTGTATCATTCAGAATCTGTTCATGGGAAGATTATAATTGTTAATGGTTCTTATAATCCATACTTTTTTTATGAAACATGTTGGGGCACCGAACTCCAAGGTAAGAGCTTAGCTAACACTTTTCCCATTGAATTCTTAAAAACTTTCGATATTTAAAGGAAAGGACTCTGATTGCTGAAGGAACTCTCTTGGTGATAAAGCACTACGAATCTTCAGGAGAACTAATCATATAGACTTTATAAACCTTTGTAGAATTCAGAACAGTTTTTACACTTTCCCAACATGCCATTAAACTCTTAAGACTCACAGTTTGGTTTAATTTTTCTTTTTTATTTATAAGAATAATTTATATCTGCTTAGATTTGTTTGGTTACATGACATGACTATGGTATGGTATCATCGTTTGTTCATCGCCTCTCGCCTTAGACTCTCGTACGCATCCTAAAACGTGACAGTTTATTGACTTTATCCACTCTATATATATTTTGTGTGTATGCTGGGAGTTACAATTGGGTTCGTTTCCGTTTGTTCTTATGCTGTATGCTGCTCTCTTAAAATTCAAAATCCTTTCGTTTTTCATTAATATACTCGTCTATACTCGTTTGTGTTGTTGAGGTTATGATAAATTACTTACGATTTAAACGCTTGCATTGATTTCTCGTTAGTGAATATATATTGCATTGATTTCGATTCGATTCGCACGTTTATCTTTAATATATATATCGCCTAGGTATATGTTTTTATATATATTTGTATACCACTTAGGTTTAGTAGATATATACGAGTTATGGCAAAAAATTGTTGTGTTTGTTTGTTGTGTTTCTTGCGTGGGACTAGAACGTTTGACATTTGACTCTTGAGGAATTTAAAAACCAACCGATGGACCATCGATTGCCATATACATACATCATATATAAAGCCTGTAAAAAGGGATTCTCGTTAATACAAATTGAATTATGATTACTTTTTGGTGTGGGGAGATTATTAATTGATTCGATTCGAACTTACAATTACAATTACAAAAAACGTTTCGAGCATTGTATAAAAAATCGAGGTAAACTTGATAGTGCATCGGATCTGGTTGGGTGTGTCCTTAGCTTGGGTTTGTCGTTATCCTTGCTCATATTTGGTGTTACGGGGGAAACTCAGGGTTCTGTGTTTTTTGGGGGCGATCGCCGCCGCCGAAGGCATTTCATTTAATGGCTGTGTTCGATTCTGATTCTCCTACCGTGGATTAGCTTGTTGGATGAAATGAGGGACTACTTATAGGATGGGCACAAATGGGCGTGAGAGTAAACGAAAGCATCCTCGATCTAGCTGAGATACAGTATATATATAGACCAGATCTGACCTTGTCTTTTCTTGTTATCCTATACGAGAGAGAGAAAGAGAGAAAATTTGAATCTGGGGTGGGCAAGTTTTTCCTTCCGGAACTGCGTATATACGAGCTATATTTCTTATAATTTTCGGTTGCTCTTAATAGGAAGAAGTTAGATAGTCTTAATTGTAAGTGTACATAGCTATATTTGATATCCAAGGGGGTTGTGCTTAATTTTCGTAGTATCTTATAATTTTTATCTTTTTCTTTCGAACTGGGGGAAAACTTGAATTGCTTGTGCTGGCTACGCCAAGTAAGGGACTTCTTCTTAGGGCATCAATCATGTTCTTCTGGGGCTCATCGACTAACTTAGCGTAACTACGGGGCAGGTGTGTGTGTGTGGGGTTGTGAGTGTAAGAGTTAGGTGCTCCTAAAGCGACGATTAATTTCCTTGATTTCAGAAAGACTAATTTCTTTTTTCTTGTGATTTTTGTATTTCTTAGTTGAACCTTCTCTAACTCGATTTGAAATTGTTTTTAGTAACATCGTTGAACGATTGAATTTTTTAAAATTTTGTATTCCTTTTTTTTGTAAATTAAATTTTTAAAACTTCTTTAATTAAACAAATTTCTGGAAATACTTTAAAACTCTTTTTGGTGGAAGGAACTAAAACATTACTTTTCTTTTTCTTCGATTTAAAGGAATTTCCTTTATGGCTACATGTTAATACTCTTTTATATAATTAAAAAGTGCTTAATTTAATGTCTTGACTAAGAAATGAAAACTTTTTCTAATTTACATTTATTAATTTAATTCAGAAGAGTCCAATAAATCGAAAATACTTAAGGTAAAGTCGAATATTTTCACCAAATCCAAAAGCTTATCCTTTTTTCGTCTTAAAATAACAATCTACTCATAAAAATAAATAAAAATTAGTAAAGAAACTCTACTATAGCTCATCATTAAAATTAAATAATTCATTTAACAATATTGTTTCGAGTTAGAGAAGTTCGTCTGCGTAGATTTCGGTTGCTTTTTGCCTTGTCCTTCTATCTAACAATCACTTCAGGCGCTGTTCTTGGAGACAAACTCCCGCAGGATGTCGCCGGCCATCTCGATGTTGTTCCGCGAGATCCCCAACGCGGTAATTGCATTCTCCTTGGAGTAGCCGGCATTCATCAGCCGGGCTATGTACTCCAGGTTTATGTTCTCGTAGGGCACATTGCCGCAGTCTTTTTGATTGATCGTCACGTTCGCATAGAGCAGTGGCTGCTGGGATTGCTGTGGCTGTTGCTGGTGAGGATTGCCCCCATTGCCCGTTACCGATCCCGCCTTAGTCGCCGCCGTTGTCGTCGTTGTGGTTTGGATCTGCTTGGCCGGCGTAGCCTTCTTTCCATTGGCCAGAGCAGCAGTAGCAGCCACTGCGGCGGAGCCGCCACCACTGCTGGTGGTACACAGCTGTGTGTAGTGCGAGGTGGCCGAGTCCTGTCGGCTCAGGGTGACACCGCGCGCCTCCAGGGGGCGGGTATCAATCACACCGCTAATAGTTTCCGCCGGACCCACCTCCACAATATCCTCATCGAGCAGGGAGAGCACCGGCGACGTGGTACTGGTGGCTATGCGCTGCTGTCGCATCAGATCCTCGGCCAAGGTGTCCACGCTGGGCGAGACATGTGGCGGAATCGGTGGCGCTGTCGTCTGGGGCGGCACATTGTCCAAGCTGCACTGGATGTTGTCGATGCTCTTGCTGCTGCTGGGCGGCGGTGGCGGCGGTGCTGTGGCCTTGCTGGGCGTCTCCACGCCAGGTGAGGATTTCCTGGGCGGCAGCGGAGGAGCCACTGCTCCTGATGCTGACGCTGCCGCCGCTGCAGACCCTCCTGCTCCAGCTGATCCAGCCTGCGTTCCACTCTCCTGCAGATTCTGCAATATGGCATATGAGCTCGAGCTGGAGGCATTGTCGCTGGTGTTGCTGCCGCTGCTGCTGGAGTTCTGCGGCAACTTATGGCCATAGGTGGAGTTGGTCACACAGGATCCGATCAGGGGAGCACTCATCCGATTGGTGGTCTTCTGGCTGGCGCTGATCCCGCCTCCCCCTCCCCCAGCTCCTCCTCCCCCGTTGCTCAGAACAGCTGAAGCCGGAGGAGCCGATGGCTGCGGCTGCTGTTGCTGCTGGGAGGAGGATGTGGTTGCTGCTACTGCTGCTGAAGTGGAGGAGGAGGAGGACGACGACGATGAAGTTGAGGCGGCGGCAACGGAGCTGCTGGGCAGGCTGAGAGTGGGCGTCCCGCCCGCATAGAGATCGTTCTGCACGGCCATCAAGCTGGGCGTGGTGCTGCGTCGTCCCAATCGCGGCGATGTGTGCGGACTGTGCTTCTCGGCCGCCGCCGTCGCCGTTGAAGATGTGCTGAGTGCGTGCAGCGACGAGGTGGCTATGTTGAAGTCGCCCATATCCTAAACATATCCAGAAACAAAGATCAGATTAATGCTTGCTTTCCTCACAGTTCACTTGGAGCTCAGGTATGGGATCTCGCAAAGAATCAGGAACAGAGATGGAAGTATATAAATTCTTAAGAGAAATATTAAGAAATGTAACTACAAAATAAAGTAAGTGTTTGAAAAAAGATTCAGAAATAACGTAATAAAGTTCTTTTTATTTTAATTAAGGTTGAATTAAATTTTATAACAATCAAGAAACATATTAGGTAAACATATAATTTTAAATAATTATATATTTAGTTAAAATTTTATGGAATAGTTCGATATATTCAAAAGATGTATTTTCTATTATTCCACAAATTTTAAAGGTTTTATAAATTTATAAAAATAATTTTATGGTATTTTATGGTAATTTATTCAAAAGATGTATTTTCTATTATTCCACAAATTTTAAAGGTTTTATAAATTTATAAAAATAATTTTATCGCACGATTTTCAAAGCGAAAAGTAAATTTACTATTAAAAACACATAAAAATAAGAAGATTAAATGAAATTAAAATATCGAAAATAATCAAGATCGAGCTGTTGTTCCATGTGAGCTAGATGCCAACCGAGCTTTTGTAAAAACCTTAAGCAAAATAATGATTTATCTCGTTTTTTTTTGCTGATCAAAGAGCATGCCGCTGGCTTTTGGTGGAAATGCAGGACATGCACATCATCAAACAGAAAATCTCAGGAAAAATAAGAACAGGTCGCTAGTGGTAGAAAAACAGAGCTAAATAAGGATGGGAAAAAACGTAAAAGATCAATTCAAACCAATATTTAAATATTCGTATTAAGCATATATTTTGTTTTGTTTCGTTTTTTGTTTTTGTGGTTGTGTGTTGTTTTGTTTTGTTTTTTTTTTTTAGCCGTAAACTTATTAAGGAAGTAAAAAACTAAACGCTAAATGGTATAAAAATTGCATTAAATGTATTAAATATATATATAAATATATCATTAACGTATGTGTGTATGTATGCGCTCTGCTTTAGTGTTATGTTTAAGTTAACGAAATGAGCCGAAAGATGAGTTCGCGATTTCTAAATTTCCTTGCTAATACTTTTCGTTTATATATTTATATTTTCGTTTTAAATAATAAATTCGGGCCCCTCACAGGTAATCCAATTTAATTTACATAAAGTCTAACTAAGCTAACCTTTTTGTTTTCTTTTAAATAATTTTTTTTGTGTTAATAATAATAAATTACAGTCTTAGGGCAGCTCTCCGGCTGCTTACACATAAAAATAAAACTGAATTGATGGGGGGCGGGAGGGGGAGGGTAAACGCACGCTACTACAAACTAAATGTATCTTTGGAAGTATTAAACAATAAAACTAAAATGAAATAAACACATAACGGAGTTAAACGAATGTAAGACCATGATTCTAAGAGATGCAAAATATACTGCGGAATACACAGAAGAAAATGAGGGGGAAATACGAGGGATAATACAGATAATCATAAATTCCATAGTGCCTAGTGCCTAGTAGTATTATGTACAATAGTGCAAACAAGAGCGGATCGAACCGATTAAGTGTGATTCATAGACGAACGAACGAGTGAACGGATGGATGGATGGCGAGGAGTGATCGACAGAGAAAGAGTGGGAGCGTGAGAGAGGAATAGAGGAAGAACAAACAACTAAGCGAACAACGCGCACACAAAACAAACCAACAGACCAGCAGCAGAGGAAGAGTGAGCAAGAACGGAGGCTGATGAGCCACTTCCGGTCAAAGAATTTCAACTACGTTATGCTTGTGTATGTGTGTGTGTGTGTGCGAGTGGATGTGAGTGTGCCGTATGTGTGTGAGTTAGTTGCATGAGTTTGGCTAATAATTTGTAATATATGTTACAGCTAAAACAAACAAAAACTAAACTCGAAAACTGCAACTGCCAACTCTGCAGGCTAAACATTAAACTTATATAAACAATAGCAGTTGTAAAATCTAAAGTATATAATGTATATATATATATAAATATATATATAAACGAACCAAGGGTAATCATAAGAGTAATAATATATATATATATATAAATAGATAGCAGCACAGGCGGCAGCGGAGCAGGCGGATCAGGCTGTGAACAAAACTATACCTCAGTGTCGTCGTCGTCCAGCTGCTGCTGCTGTCGCCCATTGGTGACATTCCGGTTGTGCTGCTTGCGCGGATCGAAGGCATCCACAACGATCTGTTCGGTGCCCTTGATCTCAGCCCGACAAAAGGGACAGCCCTGCAGCAAAACAAAATAGGATTAAACAGAGTAAAACGACGTTTTATAAGGCTCAGAGCTTACTTGTCCCTCGGAATCCACCTGCCAGGAGGTGAGGCAGGGTGTGCACAGCAAATGGCCGCAGGGCTCGATGCGAATATCCTTGTCGTTTTCCGCACAGATCTTGCACAGCTGGAAAGTGCTGCCTGGAAGGCCCCAAAAAGCAAACAGTGATTAGAAATTTGAAGGAGGGGTAAAAGTACCTCAAACTCACCCATTTCACAGTATAGTTCGTATTGCTCTTGGGTTACGGTTATGTGGTCCTCGGTGGGACTTTGAACGGCCGATGACAGATCCGGATTGTAGGCTTGGCCATCTGGATACAAGTAAAAGCCCTCGCTGCAATAGAGAATGCCAATTAAAATCAGAGCCAAAATAATGAGTTGTAGCCTTTCTTACCGGTGGCCATCGAGCAGAGCCTGGCATAGGGATTTGTTCTGTGGAATCGTCTGCAGTATTTCACCCTCGGCAGTCACATATCCAATGGCCCACTGGCCCAATCGTGTGCAGGAGAGCCGGAAGACATAGCTGCCCGCTTTGCCAATGTAACGTTGCAGGCGCGCCTTCACCTCGTCGTATGTGAGGAAGGCCACATAGCCGGGATGGGTTACGGCCAGGATTTGCCAGTTGCGCAACAGCGTTACCCAGGGCTGGAAGAGTCGTGTGAACACGTCAAATTCGAAATTCGAGATGAAATCGTTGCAGGTTAGATCGATGGTGGTCTTCAATGCCATCGCCTCCAAGCCGGAGGATATCGGGTGGACCTTGTTCAGTTCCTGTCGGAAGATCTTCCACGGAACCAATGTGCTGCAATATATACAGGAAAGCAGGAGTAAGTATATTATATATATATATAAGTGAGATTCTTAAAAGAATCCATACAAAATATATTTAAAAGATACATATTTACCTAAGCCTTTTGTTAGTTTTAAAACAATTTTTAAATAACTCGAAGATTAATTCGTGCTTGATGTTAAGGATTGTGCATAAAAGGTTATATTAGCTCAATGACTAAATTTAATCTTTTCAAAATGCTATGATCAAAAATCTCATTCCCGAAATTAACAATTAACTGGGTCAATAATAACTTGTTTATGTCGGAAAAAAACTGGTTTCTGTGGCTTTAAGATAAGAAAATGTGTAACCGGGGAATGTTCCAGGAACGTCAAAGTTCCTAAAGTTATCTAAGATTTTGTTGTTTAAATATGTGTATTTGAAACAAAGAAATTATAGAATAAGGCTGGTTAAGCCTTACGCTTTCATAATATTAATCAACGCCTTGAAAGTTAAAATGATACTTGTTGTGATGGTAACTAGAACTTTAAATTGTAACTTTTAATTTAAAAACGGGCTGGAAAGAAGTTAAGATATTTAGCGGATATATAGAATTACTTTCACAAAAACTGTATATAAGAAATCCGATGTGGAAATCATTAAAATTCTGTTGAAATGTAAAATTCCGTACAAATAAAACACTGTAAAAAACAATGTAGTGATCATGATACTGATTTTAAGGGTATATAATACTTATTCTTGTCCTTTTAGAAACTTTAAATTGAGGAAGTTATATTAACATTACATTAATAAGAGCACTGACACGTCCCTGATTGGCTTCGGTTTGCTTTCTTATATGCAACGCGTTTAAAACTAAAAAAAAAGGCTTTGCACACTCATTAACACGATTAAAAAATATTTAGAAGACGCAGAAGTGTTTCAATACTTTAAAACTAATAAATTATACACAGCTCCTCAGAAATATCAACAAATAAACTGAGCTAAAAGGGTTTCCGGCCACACAATTATGTATCCATCGTCACTTAATCTTCCTCAATAAGTGTAGAGCACTCCCTGCTGATCCTCCTCCTGCTCACCTGTTACCAAAGTTGCTCTTCCAGAAGTCCGCAGCGTCCGCCTTGGTAATCCGGAACTGATCGCCGGCAAACACACCGTTCGGAAAGATGGCCTTCAGCTCGCTGAGCATGTGCGAGAAGACCAGGCTGAGCTTGGTGAGATTGCGACGGTAGTGGGAGTTCTCGTCGAACATCTTCTCCTTGCCCTCCTTGAAGAGCTTGATGGCCTGCTTGCACTTGCGCATCAGATTGTTGATGAACACGTTGAAGTGCTCGTTGGCGTGGAGCAGGTGCATCTGGTCCTCGTTCTTCGAGTAGATCAACCGCAGCCGCTGGTATGTGTCCGGCAGGATGTCCAGTATGAACGGCGGCGAGTTCTTCAGGTTCATTTTGGGCTGCTGGCACAGCTTGACCACCTTGTCCATTAGCTTCCACGTCTTCTCCAGCGTCTTCTTGTCGGTAGACAGCCGCTGGGAGACGCACGCCTCCGAGATGGCGCCGTGCAGCTTGGAAAACAGCGAGGGGAAAATCTTTGGCTGCGTTTGCACACGAGTCCCAGTGCCTCTCGTCGCCATCTTTTCTCTCTGCCGCTGCGCTGCCCCTCTGCCTCTGCCGCTGCTTCTCGCTGCTACTGCTGCTGCTTCTGGTGTTGTTGTTGTTGCTCCCTCTGCGTAGTAGTAGTGGTGATTGTGGGCCCTGCGAGTGGTTTTCCTCTAGCCCGATTTCCCCCGCGTTCGCGACATGTAATCCCGTTGGCTAGCGTAATCCGTAACTGCCCGCAATCATAACTATTCGCAACCCGTTGCTCCGACTGCGTGGTTGGCGACGTTCTTTTTTTTTATTTAGCCCACACAGTATTTTCGACTTTTTCAATGAGTTATAGAGGTGCCGTGCTGCCGATTTGGATTTTTTCCCGTCAGAACTGGCTTTTTTTGAGGGATAGCTGCGGGAAAAATTTGTGAATTGCGGGAATTGTGAAAAGCGGGAACTCTGGTTTTTATCGATAGTTCGATACTTTTCCCAGAGAGAATTCTGTTAGGTTACGCTCACCCCGTGATAAGTTACGCTCTCTCTCTCCGATCTGTAAATTTCTACATGAGAATTCGCACCAAACATGAGAATTCGACCCCAAACATCTGTAAACGTGTAGAACCGTTCTGTAACTGTGTCAAAATCTGTAAAAGCGTAACAGTAAAATATAAAACTACGGCTAGCTGCTTCTAGCGAGGATCCTAAGGAATAATATTTATAATCAGCAGGATCTACGATTTCTCAATAAACCTCTTGCAACGAGGTTCCCAAAATTCAGATGATAAATCTCCAATTTATGTTTGTTTATGAATTCATTTGTTTTGGATATATGATTTCTTTAACTTTTGCGAGACTTCAATTATAGATAATAGATATTGCTTGCCTTCACACTGCCTGTGTTTGTGATTAGATATTTAGTATAAATCATTAAGAATCCCTCGTGTTCTTTCACGAGTAATATTTGAAAACTGAAAATGAAATGTAATGGTTTATTTGGAACTTTGCATATGTCAACTTCTATATATATTTATATATCTTTTTCAAAAATAATAATAACAAAAATTAACTTAATAAATTGTTATATTTGTTCACATTTTTTTTTCTCTTTATACATTTGATTTTGCCTTTTTAATTTTATTTATTAAGCTTTTTTCTTAATTCTTCCCGTCAAAAACAGCTTTTTTGTTGGTCAAAAGTTGCCAGCACTGTAGAGGTGCGCAAAACATGTTTTTTCGACCATCGATGTTTCTGTGCCGTCATCGATGTTTTTGCTCCTTCAATGAGTTGTGCTGGGTAGAGCTGCAACTATCGGCAGCTATCGATGTTTCCAAACAAAATCCGAAAGCGATAAATCATGGAATTGGCGTTGCCGGACTTGTGCAAAAAGTAGAGAAATTACTTGTAACGCCACTATTGGCCAGTTTCAAAAGCTGTTACAAAATGACGGGTTTATTTCAAAATGTGAATGAATATGGATTTTGGTCCCTTTTTTTTTTTTAAATTTATATGCTGATGATTTATTTTACTCTGAGATTCGTAGAAGTGAATTTTTTTTTTAATTTAAATCATACAAAACCGAACTGTTTATTCATGTTGAACAATATGATTACTGAGATTATTAGCATATTGTTAGATAAATACGTAGAGTAAAAACGATAGTCCTAAAAAACATAAACTCATTTATATGAAATGAAAAAGGAAATTGACCTGGGTGTAAACTGTAAATACTAACTGCTTGCATTTACAGTTAACACCCATAGCAATTTCATTTTCTTTTAATATGTCATCTCGTAAATGCCGAGAATATAACTCTCACCCCGGCCATATAATTTCCGCCATTTATCGCGGCATCCGAGAGAGGCATTGCATTTATATAATACTCGCGCAAGGCTGGCAAGGCGGCCTCTTGGCCAAGAGCTGTGATTAGAGATGGAAGGAAAAGCGGCGGAAAACTGGCAGAACAGGTGCGTGGCTCTATGCCTTCTACCGTTTATTATGGCCATCTTTTCGCACACGGTTGTTTCTATTTTTTGCTTTTATTTTTTAATATGCACTGCCGCTGCAGCCGCAATTTTCACTTTCCATTTTTATTGGCAACCCAACACAACCGCTGGCGGACGGCGTCAAATATTTGGCCAAAAAAGAAATTGCACGGCTGCCAAAAGGTTTTTACGTCTCCGTGCCGCACACAGGTTTTCTTTTAATTAAAATTTGGTTTGTCGGTTTTCTGTTTTCAATTTTCAGCCTTTGCCATCTGTATTTTTAGTTAGTTTTATTTTATTTTCGGCATCTGCAAGTTGTCGTGTTCGGGGTATTAGTTCTGGGCGCGCTGGCGCTTAAAGCCGAGTCACGCCTGTCATATGCAGTTTATTTGTTTTTTGTATTTTTTGAGCCTGACTTTTAGAGCTTGGCTCTCTCTGATCTGCCCAAAAAGCTAACTGTAAACATTCACTTACTGACCTCTTTTTCGGCGGCAACTTCCACTTCCACCTCCACTCAATTTTCTTTAATGCACGCGACTCGGTCGCCGCCAATGATCAGCTTCTTCATCATCCTCCCGCTCCGCGCACAGTGGTCGATTTGATGGCAACATAGGTCAAGGAAAATGTAAATGTTCCCAACTACACTTTGTATATAGTGATTCTTGATCTTAGAGATCACATAAATCCCATATGATGTAAGTAAATGTATAAAAAGTTGTACTGGCATTGCTGTAGAGTTGTAACAAAGGCATCAGTAGTAGTTAATACAGAATAAAAATTCTATTATGAAGATATAAGACAAACTTTAGTAGCTTTATTCACAGAAAATCTTGTAAAAAATGAATATTCTGAGTTTGAACAGTGGTTAGTTTTTGAAAAAATAGAAAATAAAATATAAAATTGTTAAATGGCAACAGTTCTTCGAATATATTTGCTGATAATCGGTCTTCAACAAAGTTATATAAACAAAGTCTGGAGAAAATCTGTAAACTGTAAACTAAACAATATACACATTTTTACAGAGCAAACTTAAGGGAAATTTGTTAGCTTTTGAAAGCAAACATTTGTAAGCTTGTGAGGTGCTTTAAATACCTAAGAAACCCCTTAAGCCATCTGCTATTTGGTGATTATCTATACAACTTTCTTAAATCGTGTAAAATATATATTTTTGTCATATGAATTTTAAATTACAAAAGTTTTTTGCTTAAATTCTTTTTTAAAACCCAACAAACCACTGTGCGCCGTGAGAGTGTGCTCGGTGGTTGTGTGTGCGCTTTCTGGAGATCGTGTGTGTATGAGTGTATGACCCTTATTCGCAACTGCCGCTGAGGCGTAAAATTTATGGCTTTAGAGTCTACAAGTCTATAAACACAGCTTCCAGGCTGCACTTTCTACTGCAACTGAAATGCAACTGCCAATGGAACGAACCGCCGCCACCATCACCGCCGCTGAAACCGAACCGAACCGTGCATCGTCCGTAGATCGCTCGAATCGTGGATATTGGATATTGGTTATTGGGTATTGGATAGAGGATGGGATCGAGTGTGTGCGTTATAATTTCAAATGCTGCTCGCCTTTTTGGTTGCATTTTGCTGCCACTTTTGGCAAATTAAATTTGTACACAAAACCGATTAGGCCGGCAGACATGACCAAGTTGTTATTTTAAATACCGACAACTCCATTTAATCAATATGCCCAGAGGCAGGCAATAATGCACTTGAAATAAAATTATTCATCCTGGTCTTGCAACTGAAAATAAACTGCAGATTCGGAGAAAGGTGTGCCCTTTTCTGTCTGTCTTTAGTCTCAAAGTTAATTGGAAGGATATCCTGTATATAAAGACTGTACTAGTAAACTTTAAAGATATTTTATTTGAAATATATATTCTAGAAGTTAACAAATGCTTAGAACTACTATTTGCTATAATAAAAGTAATTACATACTTGGTTACACTGTTAAAATGCATTTTAAGATGTTAGACCTCTTAATAAGGATCATTGTTGGTAACTAAAGTATGGTAATTTCCTCTTTTTTTTAACGAAAAAAATACAGTTAATGTTTTCAGTAGTATTACTTTAATTTTATTGTCTGGAAAAAATTAAATAATTAAAGTTGTTAGTCTATTCTTTAAAATATCAAAGTAATTATGCAACGAATTTATGACTTAACCACATTTATCATAAGTCTAACTTTTAAATTAACAGATTAAATGTCTGATCAATATTTTTTCATATGGAGTATAAGAGAAAATGATATTTTTCAATATTAATTAACGAAATCATTGGATTTTTAGAGTCCTTTCCTAAAAATTGAATAATGTAAATATTCAAAAGATTGAATAAACCAAGCATTAAAAACTAAATACAAATAATAAATTCTTTAACGAATTTGTATTAACATTTTACTGATTTAGTAAATACATTTTTATGAAGAATAAATGAAGTTTTAGTTTAATTGTTATTTAAAAATAAATAAATGAACTTAGCTTCAAAATAAGCATCAGCTGGACATTTTTTCGAGTGTAATTTGCGCCGAAGCTTCTCGCCAGCTGCTGGATGCTCTGCGCTGCCGGCGCCGACTGCGCCGACTGCGCTGCCTTTCACTCATATAAATTTGTTGGCATTGCAAATTCGGTGCCATTCGTCGGCGCATTGTCAAACCTTTCTCTTCGTCCCAATTGGAGCTTAGCGTGCCGAGATTTCTGGGCATACACCGCCGCGTCGGGGGAAATACGAAAAGCAGAAGCAGCAGCAGCAGCAGCAGCAGCAGTAGCAGCGTCCAGCGGAGACGACAATAAAAGCCTATAATTTTATGAATGTACATTGTACAAATCGGATGCTAGCGTGTGTGTGCCTGTGAGTGTGTCGGTCAGTTTGAGTGTGTATTGTGTGTTCATTCATTGAAAACGCGGCGGCAACAACAACAATAAATAAAAAATGCAATCGCCGCAGTCGAAGTCGAAGTCAACGTAAGCAGCAGCAGCAGCAAAAGCAGCCGCAGAGGCAGAAACAGTAGCAGCATCCAAAAGAGAGATCATTTCATATGCGAATCGAAACTCGAAGAGCGCGCATCAAAGTCAAATTCAAACGAAGGAAGAACGAAGAAGAAGAGGCTGCAAAAGAAAGAAGAATTGTTTTGTGTGGACAATAAAAGGCCGTAGTACCGCAGCGACCAGAGCGTAATTGAAATCAAATTAAAGGCGGGCAAAAATAATAAGAACAAACAAAAGGAAGCTAACGAAAAAGAAGCGATAAAAAAGAAATTATGCCCCATTGTGCGATTGTGTGAAAAGGTCAAGTGCCCAGCAGGCTCGAAAGAGAACTAGGAGGAGAAGGAGGAGCAGGCGGCAGCAGGAGCTTCAAGAGAGTGGCAGCGGCGGCAGCCGTTACATTTCGGTTAATAGGCAAGCGCAAGCTCACACGACGAGTGAACTCATAAAAGGGCCCGGCAGAGCGAGCGAGACAAGACTATCAAGCACTAGAAGAAGAAGGAGAAGCAGAAGAAGAAGAGCAGGCCAAGCCCAAATGACCGCAAGAATACCGTTAATTCGAATAGCTTCTGCGGTAATCTTGCACCAGTTACGATCGTTTATTTAGTCTTCGCGCTCTTCTTCGAGAGCGAGAGCCAGAGCGGAAGAGAGCCGAAGAGAGCGGGGAAAACTTTCTTCTTTCCTCGCGCGCGCACATACAAACACACAGACAAGGCAGTGAACCTCAGCCGCGCCGCCCAAGTTTGCTACTATTTCAATTGTTAACGAGCGAAAGCGCCGCCGTCACGCACAACAACAGCAATAGCAGCATCCACAGCTAAATAGCAGGAAAGTGCAGCAGACAGTGAAAATGTACCAATCGCAGCAGCAGCCACAGTCCCCCGCCCAAACCCATGCGCAGGCGCTAGCCCAGAGATTTGGCCAGCCTCTAAGCCAGGCCAAGATCAAGAGTGGCAACCACAGCCGCAGCCACCACAGCAAGCGCCAGCTGTTTGGCGCACTGCTGGCCGTCTTTATGTTCGCGGCGGCGTCAACCACTAATGGTAAGTCAAACATGTATGCTGCACTGTGCACTGCAAGAAAAATGTGCAAGAAATTAGAAATTAAAAGAGCGATCACTCTGGAAACATAGCTACAGAAAGGGTTTGTGTGTGAGGATATAGGTTTCTATAGATCTATAGAAAGTGTATCAAAAAGTATGCAATGAAATATTTTAGGTCCTTAATTTAAGAAGGCTTTAAATTAGGTAACTTTTGCTGGGATTGATGGGTTTTCAGAGTTATTACATATATCCTGAAAGGATATATTGAGAATTGTAATTTATTATAAATCAAAATTATAATTTTAAAAGAAAGCTATGAATGTTTTTCAGTAAATTAATTTTTTAGGAATTAAAGAAGGGTTATAACTATTAATATATTATGTTAGGCCATTTTCTAGTAACCCAGTAACTTCTTTAATAATAGACTTTCTGGAATGGGTAGTAATAAAATAAATTGATTTGAATTGAAAACAATAAAATACAAATGGGTTTTTAATTAAGAACAGCGCTATAAATAAAAGCAATTTAATATTTCTAACCAAAAATGCAAAAGTTTAGACAAAAAAATCAATCAATTTGACAATTTTCGGATTCTAAACCAATTTAAATAAATTAAGTCAATTTATTTTTATATTTTTTTTTAAAGAAAAAGTCATGAATGACAATACACAATTAAAGGTTGACTTAATAAATAATTAAACCCTTTTGAAAGATTATTTTCAATTTCTTTTCTATTCCTCGTAGTACATATATTTCAATATCCTATTCTTCAAGTAGTTTCCTAGCTCTAAGTCATGTTTGTTTCTTAAGAGAATGGCCAAAAATCATTGCTAATGGCTAGATCGTGAGCTTACCAACATAATTATCCCCTAATTTCTCTGGGTGTTGAAACGGAGAAGGTGACTCCGGGGTCCGGATCTAAGACCTACAGCTGTGCGGTGGTAGAAAGGCCGTCGTTGGAGCTGCTATTAATTTCTAAGGTACTACTACTTCGCATAAAGTGAATGTAAACTGGCACACACACACAGACACAGGAGAGGGGCCCCCTAGAAACCCCCTCTCCTGGGACTCTGACTTCACTCTCGGACGCACAACATGCTCGTAAATATTTTCGTGCACAATTTGTCCAACATTCAAATAAATTCATTAAACGCACGAAGGGGAGACACAGAAGCCAGGGACGCCGGTCGGGGCGGATGGTTGGTGGATAGTTCATGGGGAAATCAAACTGACCGCACAGTGGAAACCAGCTCCGAGTCGTGAAAAACGGCCAGGGGGGTGCCAGCTCCCATACACTAGTATGTAGCTCGTTTAGCTCTGACCCGGAGCGAAATGATTTGTTTTACTTGCAAGCGCGATCATTTGGTTAATTGATAACAGCACTTGATCGGAGATTGATGGGTGAAAGATCAATTAGCTGGCTCCGCCGTGATCTCACATATATGTGTGTACATATTTAATGGGCCCCCAATCAGTGGCGCCGTGATTCATCCATGGGCTTGGCCTGGTCTCTCCACTGCTTTCCACTGTGCCAGGCCAAACCAGAGCACACCGAGCCACACTCCGCAACACACACCGCACACACATCGGGCACACACACGCATGGCACATGCATAGCTCATGCAAAAGTCCCTGTGCGTTGGTTGCTGGATTTTTCCACTTTTGAAAATTATACGCTTGCTGCTTTTATTTTTCTCTCGCCTTTTTTTTTGTTGCTGTTTTTCTTTTTTTGCAATTGATGGCATCCGATAGGAAGGAGCCTGCCTGGCAGTCACTCGCCGGAGGCCAGGAAAATGCCCTGCACTTGAAGAAACATATTAAAACTGATGAGGATTTTACTGCCTTTTAGAAAAATTGTAAAATTAATAAAGAAACCTAAATCTTTTCTTGGCATGCGTTGCCTTGAACAAAAATAGATTAAGATACATTTTTTAAAATATTAAACATTTTAAAGGATCCTAACAATAGTACTATATTCCATATCGTACTGCTTGATTTATGCGGATTGAGTGAGATAAAAACTCATATAAATTGCAAGTAAATCAAATTAAAATTTTAATTAATAATTAAAGGATTTACCAAGATTAATACAAACTATAAATTGTACTCAAGATAGTTCTAAACAGTGACTGAAAAAGGTTGTTTAGATAAAGGAAGATATGTAAGTTTCACAAAAGCCTTTGAAAGGTTTTCTAGGTTACACATTGGTTAACAAACTATTCCTAAAATTCCCTCAAAATTTTCTTCAAGTGTTGGGATTGTGCCACCGAGTGGGTGGTGCCGGGGTTGAGGTCGCATAGTTGCAGTTGCAGCCCCAAGTGAGATGAGATAGGCTGTGCGGTCTCGCCTGCTTCTGGGTCTGCCTCCGCATCTGACCAGTCCAGCGGATCGTTTACATGTGCATAAATTCCTAACGCCGCTTAATTTTCTCCGGGGCTTAATGGCTCCGATTCGGATCCAGCCCCGGTTCCATGTCCATTAAGCTCTGGGAATGCGTCTGTCTGCCAGTCTGCTGTGGCGGTGGCGGTGGCGGAGGCTGGATATATGTTGAAATTTTCATCTTTATGGCCGGCAGCAGCAGCTCCAACAAATTGGAATAATGAACGTGGGTTCAATTATCGCGGGCAAACAATCGTGGCAGCCACAAAGAGCGCTAATAGATTTTCTACCGCTTAATACACTCGGATCTCTCGGATCTTGGAGCTCGCTTCCTCCGGAGGCGGCTGGCTCTCACAGCTTTCTTTGCAAACAGACTCAAACAAAACAAAGCTAAAGCCAACTGAACGGAGCCACATCCGACCGACCAAAGACAACAGAAATGTTTCGGGGCCGGAGGCAATTAGTGTGGAAATTTCACTTGCAGTTTTTAGCACAGATTAAGCTTACGATTTCTGGCTGGGATTAGCATGAACAATTATAGATGGAGGTCGGTTGATAGTATGTGTAGCATAATAATAATAATAATAATAGTTGTGCTCAAATCTCAGCCACAAATGCTGCCCCATTGTGTCGTTTACTTGGAATCGAGCTATGAAACTGGTACCGTTAGTGGTGGCAAGGGAACTCCCCCGTTCCTGTTCCCGTTGCCGCTTTGGGTCTGCTTCCCCGGAACTCTCGTCAACCCTATAAACTCCCAAATTATTCAAGTTAATGGCTGGTTACTTGAGTCGGTCATGCGATCACTATGGATAGTGATGGAGGAGGTTCTGGAGGTGGAGAGCCACGACACAGTGGGTCACAACTGCGCAGAATGCCTAGAGCTAATCTCGCATTTGTATGCCCAGAGACAACTCTTCCGCATGTGGAGGAAAATGCCCAGGGGAAAGTGGCCTTTCGGGACGGGTTCGAAGCTGAAGATACCCTGGGAAAGCTAAGCGAGAAACGGGATAAATAAAACAGGGAAAGTGTGAACTTGAAAAGGGACTATATAAGAATCTAAGATCTTATATAAATTGGTATTATCCTAAGGAAATATATCGTTTTATGGGATATGGAATATTCTTAATTAATTATAAATAAAGTACACTATGAAGATCTAAAAGCAACTAAGGTATTTCACATTGCGTTTTCGGCTTTTATGTTTGTCTAAGCTTTGGAAGATATTGTATATAATAATCAACTGAAACTAAAACCTTTTAAAAGAAAAGTTTCTCCATTTTTCGTAGCAGAAATTCAACAGCTTTAAGTAAAGTTATAAAAGCAACGTTATGCTCCTCAACTTAATAGCGAATAAAGTGACAAATAAATTTATTTACAGTTCACAAAAAAAGAGTTGCAGAATTTTTAAGAGCTTTGTTCTAGAAAGACACAATAAAAAATAACGCCTAGTTTCGACATTTTTTTAAACTTTCCAAAAGTTTACGATTAAATATGGGTAAAGATTTGCAAAATATATGCTTGAAAAATATGTTTAATATTGTAAGTGAAGAAGTAAATTATTAAGTGCAGGAATATGAAACTTTGGTCTTTATATTGGACTTTATAAGATATTAAATAAACTTATCTTTTGTTTTTAGAAATATTTTTAAAGAATTTATATAGATTTTTTTAGAGATGAAATCAAATACTTGTAAATTATTTCCTTAACTTTCCAATACAAATTGTCTTACCGTATTTTTCTCGATGATCCTAGGCGCTGTGACAGACTCCCCCATTAAGATCATTCGGCTACCGGCTCAGGCGCCCGTGATCCGCTATCGGAGTGCAGATGCAGCGCCGGACTCGCTGCTGATCAACTACCGTCAAGATCCACAGCCGGAGTTGTCCTCCACGTTGATGCAGGCCCCCGGGGCGGCGGCTGCTGCACTGGAGTCACTGCTCCGCGAGGAGACGGAGCAACAGCAGCAGGCACAGATGGGCAGACGAAATAGGGCCAGTGCCGGCAGCACTGGCAACTGTCCGCGATCGTGTCCACCGAGCTTGACCGTGGGAGCAGAACCCGTGTGCGGCAGCGATGGCCTGATCTATGCCAATCTCTGTGAGTTGCGCAAGAAGACATGTTCGCGGAGCGGCGTCTCCCTGATCAAGGATATCCGTGATGGTTGCGAGCGTTCGAAGGGCTCAGACTGCAAGCACCGCTGCAGCACGGAGAAGGATCCGGTTTGCGGCACAGATGGACGCACTTATCTGAATCGCTGCATGCTGCGCGTGCAGTCCTGCCGCGTGGGCTTGGCGGCCGTAAAGCTATCCCATGTGGGTCCCTGCAGCAACACGAGTGCCGTGCGCGAATCCTGTCCGGTGGATTGCAACAGTGCCCCGAAGGACGGACCTGTGTGCGCCTCGGATGGCAATGTGTACAACTCGACGTGCGAGATGAAGCTGCACACCTGCGGACAGGGAGTGGTGAAGACCAGCCGGAAGCACTGCCAGTCGACGAGGATGTGCCGCGAGTCCTGCTGGCGGGTGGCCAGGCCCACCTGTGGGTCCGATGGGCGACTCTATGCCAGTCCATGCAAGATGCGCTCCTCCAACTGTGGCAAGCACGTGTTCGAGGTGCCACTTTCATTCTGCATGCCGCAGGAGAGGCATGGCAGCGCAGCGGATGCCTGTCCCACCGACTGTCCCAAGGCGGAGGCAGATGCGCCGTCGCAGTATGTGTGTGGCAGTGATGGCAACATTTACTCCTCGCTCTGCGAACTCAAGATGCTGAACTGTGGGTGAGTTTAAGAGAAACAATAAAACAAAATTAAAAGATGAATCTAAACCACTTTCACTCCCATAGCCCGCAGCGCAAGTCCATCCAGAAGGTGAGCATGGACAAGTGCAAGAATCGGTTGACCCGCTGCAAGCAACTGCCGCCCTGCAAGGACTTCAACAGCCTGTTCGGCTCCATCTTCAGCTCGAAGCGTAACGACAAGCTCTGCGGCACTGATGCCAAGACCTACAACAATGAGTGCGAGCTGGCCCATGCCACCTGCCTGTAAGTAACATATAAGAGAGGTTAAAGATTAAAGGTCTTCTTACCACCTTGCCTAATCCTATTTCCAGACGCGGCGTGAATCTGGCTCATATTGGACCCTGCACGGATCTTAATTCGCCCGCCAAGGACTGCGGCGATGCCTGTACGCGGGCGGACTTGGAGCAGCAGCCGGTGTGTGGATCGGACGGCAACACCTTCGCCTCCATGTGTGAGTTCAAGAGGCGCACTTGCAATATGCGTGTGGTGGCCGTTTCGTTGAAGAACTGCGCCTTGACTGCCGACTGTGAGTCGGATTGCGATGCCCAGCCGCCGAGTTTTGTGTGCGGATCAGATAATAACCTGTACAAGTCCGAGTGCCACATGCGCAAGGAGAACTGCGGCAAGCATGTGTTTGTGGTGCCGCTGAAGCGATGCCTGGCCGCCTTCCAGCTGAAGGGATGCGCCCGCATCTGCCCGCGGGAATTCGAGCCTGTGTGCGGCAGCGACAACAAGACGTATTTGAACGACTGCTTCCTGGAGATCGAGAACTGCAGGGCGAACCAGACGGTGAACATCAACTACTACGGCGCCTGTGGCCGCCCCGAGGCACCGTCCACCAACTTCCTTTACTAGGATGTGTGCGTGGCGCCTGCATTACACACACACACTTGGCAGCATTTAATAATTTTAGGCTATAGTCTTGTATTGTACTTTTTTTAAAAGCAATATTTATTGAGTTTTGAATTAAAGCCCCCCCAACGAACTTACGATCTTAGGAATGCACTCGAACCCAGCTCCTCTGGGAGCTGAACATCTCTAGGCGGAGTCATCGAATAGCTTGCTTAGCATGGCATTAATCTCGTGCGGCCTATATCTCACATACTTGTCGGGATTCTTGCTGAACTGAACGCCGGCATACCTAAAAAGAGGCACAAATTATGAAGGAAAATTCATAAGTTATACTACTTAAACATACATTTCGTGGAAGCGGTTGTATTTGGGCAGAATGTGCTCCACATTATCACGTTTGATGCCCTCGCGCAGAATGACATCGGGTATGGAGATGCCTCGCTGAATTTTACACGCCTCCTCGAAGTCCTTGTTGAAGTTCTATAATGGAAAAAGTAAATCAAATTGGAAATAAGTTTAAAAAACTATTTATTATTTAGAGAAACCTACCGAAAACCTCTCCTTCAGCACACTACGATCCTTGTCCTTGACCTTGCCGGCCACTGGCTTCGGTAGCTCATCCAATGAGTAGATTCCCAGCAACATCTTGGACCAGGTCTTCTGGTAGCTGGCCTTCAGCTCGCGTATCATCTCTAGGTAGCTATGCTCGCACTCCGGCTCCGCCAGCGTCACCAAGTCGATGAGATTGGAGCGTTGCAGCGACTTGAGGATGTAGTGGATGTTGTTCAAGCGGAAGAGATGCTTGGTGGCCTGGTCATTGTACTGCTCGCACTTGTTCATAATGGACAGATTCAGTTCCGCCAGAGCCTTTTCTGTTTAGAATTATAGTATGATATAAACTAAAATAAAAAATTTACGCGGAGAAGATTCCTTACTTATGTAAATGGCCAAGAGAGCCTTGTTCCGTTCCTCTCCTGGCAGCGCCTTCTTCATGAGAATGGTGTCCAGTTGCGTGGAGTAGAGCACATCCTGCGCCAATATGGAGCCAATCACGTCAAAATGCTCGTACAAGTGCTCAATGAACCAGATCGTATTGGAGGTGAGCTCATGAACGGTGGCATCTTTGGGCACATTGCTCTGTCCCACAATGTTCGTACTGGACTCACCCTTGACCACGTCCAGAAAGTGCTCTAAGGCCTTGGCGCCCGTATGCTGCAACTTATTCAGGACCTTGGTCAGCTGTTCCCTTTGGGCAGGATCATAGGTACGCTCAATATCTGGCTGCAGCAGTATTACACGCTTCAGAGCGGAGAATATACCCAGGGCCGACGTCCATTCCTTGCGGGAGATGCATCGCAAGATGCGTTGCGTGATAGCCTCGGCATCCTTGACCACCAGCTCGATGGCATTGTAGGCCAAACGAGCGAATACTTCGTTGTGTTTCGACTGCGGTATAATGTCGTGCATGATGGCGCGCTCCCAGTTGAGCAGCCGCTGCAGACCCAGCAGCATAACCAAGTACTTGTCGAGCTCCTGGTCGCCATCCATCAGATCCTCCGAGGTTAAATGGTCACTGTGCGACGATGCCTTCTTAATGGAGAACCCAGTGGACTGCTCGATGGTCTGGGTGGCCCGTAAATACAGCTTGTTGGCCTTCTTCTCAAAGCTGAAGTTGGTAATTAAAGAAGTTTCATTAAGGCTTGAAAAAAGAATATATGAATAGGTGATCTCACATTTGCTGAAGGCGGGCCGAGGTGTTCTTCTTGGGTTCCGTTTGGCGTCCACTATGACGAGGTCTCTGCAAGAAGTTGCGGAAGTGTTTAGGTAATGGTTAAGAGATATTTTTTTTGTTTTGTTTTAGATTGAGAAAGTTACTACAAATTACTACTAATTAATTTATCTTGAAATAAAAGGATGACAGGATCAAAATACCAAATAATTACTAATCCGGCTTTTTTCAAGACCGCAAATTTTGTTTTTTTTTTATTTAATTTTAAGCTTACAATAGAGATATAGGAGACCAGCTTTATAAAAATGAGATGCAGACCCTCTGTTTACATAGCACATATTTGAAGTGAACTTATTTCGATACATTGTATTATACATTATTTTGATTTAACAATATTATTCAGACTTAAAAACACTTTGGAAATACATTTATTCTTAAGCTAACAAAATGTAGTATGCAGACACCAGGTCGTTCACAAAGGTTTTCACATAATCCTATATAAAATCTCTTCACATAAAACACATTTCAAAATATACATCCAAAAGACTTAAAGAGCATTGATGGCATCCATAATTCGATTACAATCCTCATCGGCGTTGAGGCCAATTTTGGCCAGATCGTCGCGTCCCATGGAGGCAAGGGTCACCAAATCAATGTGAGCCTTCTCAAAGTGACGGACATAGTTCTCCAGGCCGATGTGCACAAGTACCTGCTCCACATTCCGGGCGTGATTTACCACATACGAGTGATTGGAGGCTGTGATGGAGCGGCGACGTGACTCTACGGTCAGGGAGGTCTCCAAATTGGAGTCATCCGATCCGATATCCGGGCTGCTGCTGCTATTGCTCTTCATCTCCTTTTCCCGTTCCAGTTCCCAGTGCTTCTGCTCCATTATCTCTTCCTGCGGCTGGGGCAGCACGAAAATCGGAGGCTTTAGCTCGGTGCGATTTATGGTCTTATACTGGTGCTTCTGCGGCTGATGTATATCCAACTTTTTAGGCGGCTTCTTGAATGCTTCTAGTCGCATGGGCGACACCGGACTTTTTTTCGGACCCATGCCCTCGATCGGCGAGAGATTGGGCGATCGGAAGTCCCCAAAGATGGGCGTGGAGCAGCGAACGCTGGTGTTGCTCACGTTCAGGGTGTTCCATCGCCGCTCCTTCATCGTTGGAGTGCGGTTAAAGGTGTAGTTTTTCTTGTTGGTCGGAGTACGGCAGTGCTCCATTTTATTTGATTTATATTTTGTATTTCTAAAATCTAAAAACGATGCGTTCTCGACAAGTTCTAGTTGGCAAATGGCGGCCACAGAAGCTGGCTATAAGTCCCATTGCTTTGGAAGCTTTTTTACTCAAGTGCCGTTATCAAAGGTAGTAAAAGGAAAGGAAACAAGATAGAAGCTGGATAGGGATGAGATATCCCGGTACAATTGTTAACAGGGTACATTAATTAATGGCACAAACGAGCCAAAGTCATTTTACAAGGTGCAAGGATAAATGGTAAAGGGAAAGGTACAGATGTTATTTTAAACCAGGTACTGAAAGTATACTTGAGTACTTTGAAACGAATGACAAAATTTTAACCATGTGTTTAAACTTAATAAAATATGCAAAGTACTTAGATATTAACTCAAATAAAAATACTCAATTGTATTCCTAAAAATGTTTTTCCCCAAGCAGAAGACTTTACTACTCACCAGTGCCTCGTGACCCCAGCTATTGCTCTTCTGGTGATCCTTGAGCAGCTGCAGCGAACGTAGCACCACATCGCCCCGCTCCGTGGCATAGATGTGGGTGTACTCCCGCAGATTTTGCTCCAGCCAATGGGAGATGGTATAGAGTTCTTCGCGCGTGGTCTGCGACAGCTGCCGGAACGAGGTGTACTCGTCACTGGAGTCGTCTTCGATGTAAATGAGATCCAGCAGCTCCACGGGCTTCAGCGGAGCACTGTGCTTCTTTAGCAACATGCTGTAATGCTGATTGAGGCCCTCGCATCCAGTGTTAAACAAGCTGGTCACGTTCTCCAACTCCACGCTTTGGGAGTTGTTGTGCAAGAAGTAATCCATGGCTGCTCGCAGCTTGGCCAGAGCGTCCAGGAAGACAGAGATGTTTCCCTCAATAGGTCCCTGGTGTATCAGTTGACACACCTCCTGCGAGACATCGTAGTGCGAGAGAACACTCTCCAGGCAGTTCAGAGTGGCTTCCAGGTCTACAAAAAGAGAGGCGTCAACCCATTAGTGCTCAGGGAATCCCTTTGTTTATCTTTCCACTTACTTTGCTGACGCTTCTGGAGCTGCTCTGTCTCCTGGTAAACGGGTAATATGGTCTGTTCCAGGTTACCCAGACGCTTCTCGAACACGGTGAGGATACTGGACATTTGCGTGGAGAGATCATGATACTTATCCACTCGGTCTTTGAGCAGAGCCAAGTTGGTGGTTTCCTGTGGAAGTTACGGGTAAATATGGAGTCTTAAAGGCTGACAGCAATACTTACTTTTTCCAACTTGTTGTGCGCCTGCAATGAACTGTCCAGATTGTTCATTTTCTACCGGGAATATCTTAAATTTCGCTAAAATTGTTTTGTTGTGACTGGAAATTGTAAAATAAATAATTATCTTATTAGACTGGCAAAGTTTCTAGCTTTTTAGGTTATTATGCAACGGTCACACTCTTCCACCAGTCCTGCCAACTTGTGTCAAATTATCCGTTGCCATGGAACCTGTATGTAAACAACAAACATAAAACTTGGAATTTTTAGCAACTATGCAGCTGCTCTAGAGGATTAGGCTAAGATAGTTCCAAAAATGAGGGGCGTACTCAAGTGGCTGGAACGAATAGAGTTCCCCAACAGCAAAGACAACGAGATCAGGTGAAGCTCTCTACGGAAAAGCAACAACCTGTTGCTCCATAACGGTAACGGTAAAACCTCTTTTACAGCGTCCACAATGTTTGCTACGCTCCCGATGGCAGCCAGTTGGTGGTGGCCGCAGGCGACCGGCTGCTCATCTACGACCCAAATGACGGTTCGCTCCTGAACACCCTGAAGGCCCACAAGGACACGGTCAACTGTGTGGCCTACTCGCGGGATGGCAAGCGGTTTGCCAGCGGAGCCTCCGATAAAATGGTCATTGTGTGGTCACCGCAGCTCGAGGGGCTGCTCAAGTATTCGTGAGTAGATCTAGACATATACTTGAAATTTAATTAAATTAATTAAGATAGGAAAACATTTTTTTATCTTAATTATATTTCTTTAAATGATACATTGAATACTTCGCAATTCGCATATTAAACATTGTTTATTTTCCTATGGACTTGGTCTGTTATTGATTTTAAATCTCTCCATTTATTTCTATGTATATTCCTTTTATTTATTACTTTAAATGTTATATGTTAAAATCAAAAATAGTTAAAAAACTCATTTTTCCAGACATGGCGACTCCATTCAGTGCATGAGCTTCAATCCCGTCTCACATCACCTGGCCTCTTGTTCCCTGTCGGACTTTGCCTTCTGGTCGGCGGACCAGAAGGCTGTGCAGAAGTATAAGATCTCTGCTCGGGTAAACGGCTGCTCCTGGACCAACGACGGACAGTACCTAATCTTGGGACTGGCCAATGGGACCATTTCCATACGCAACAAGCTGGGCGAGGAGAAGGGTCGCATCGATCGTCCGGGCGGACCCAATAGCAATGTCTTTAGTGTCCAGTGCTGTCCGGCCAGTGGCCCCGGTAGTGTGGACACCATTGGCGTGGTAGACTGGAGTCAGACGCTATCGTTTCACACGCTCAGTGGCCAAATGATTGGGAAGGAGCGAACTCTGGGCTTTGATCCCTTGTGCCTGCAGTACTTTCCGAATGGGGAATTCTGCTTGGTTGGCGGTTGCACCGGAGGACTGCACTTCTTTACGAGAGAAGGTATTCGGCTGGGCACCTTGGGCGACAGCTTCGACACCTGGATATGGACAGTTGCACTGCATCCCAACGGGCAGTCGTACACCATTGGCTGCCAGGATGGAACATTGGCCTGCTTTAACATCGCATCGAGCACTGTTCATGCTCTCTACCGCGAGCGCTATGCCTTCCGAGAGAATATGTGTGACGTTATCATCCAGCACCTGATCTCTGGCCAGAAGGTCCGCATCAAGTGCCGGGACTTGGTGCAGAAGATAGCCATCTACCGGAACCGATTGGCTGTTCAACTGCCCGAGCGAGTGGTTCTCTATGAACTGAGCTCTGGCGAGGATCAGCCGATGCACTACAAGGTGCGGGAGAAGATCCAGCAGAAGTTCGATTGCAGTCTGTTGGTTGTGTGTGGCCGCCACATCGTCTTGTGCCAGGAGAAGCGGCTCCAATGCCTGGATTTCTCCGGTGTTCTTCAGCGCGAGTGGATCATGGACTCCTTTATTCGCTACATCAAGGTTACTGGTGGTCCAGTGGGCCGCGAGGGACTAATGGTGGGTCTGAAAAGTGGCCAGGTGTTTCGGATCTTTCTTAACAACTCCCTGCCGCTACTGATTACCACCGCCGTGTCGGCAGTCCGTTGCCTTGACATAAACTCCAAGCGGAGCAAGATCGCTGTGGTGGACGATGTTGGTCGCTTGGTGGTACGCGACATAGTCAACGACACGATCCTGTACCAAGACACGGGAGTTAACAGCGTCACCTGGAACACACATTTGGACTCGATGCTGTGCTATACCCACACCACCGGAGGATTAAGTGTTCGCGTGGGAAATCTACCGCCGAGAGCACCACAGAATATGCACGGCGTAGTAGTGGGACTGTGCGGAGCCACTGCCTTCTGTCTGCGAGGGAATATAATGCACAATACGCCTCTGGCTCTCGGATCCACCATGTGGCAGTTCATCGAAGCGGGCTTGTTTGAGTAAGCCTTATATTTTAGCCTTAGCTTAGCTTAATGATAGATTATTTTATTCCCTAGGGAAGCTTACCAAGTGGCTTGTCTGGGTGTGACCACCAGCGACTGGGAGGGACTGGCCCAATCCGCCCTGGAAGCCCTGCATATCAATATAGCCCGCGATGCCTACGTCAAAGTGCGTAACCTACCCTGGCTCAAGCTGATCGGGGAGCTAAGGGACCAGCAGCAGCGGTCGGCTGTGCCCAAGGAAGTTCTACTCGCGGAGAACTGTGCCTTCGCTGGAAAATTCAAAGAGGCTGCGCGCCTATTCCTTAAATGCGGTCAGTCGTCGCGAGCCCTCGAAATGTACACGGACCTGAGAATGTTCGATCTGGCCCAGGAGTACATCAAAGACGGCACGGCGCAGGAGAAGAAGGAGTTGGTGCGGAAGCGGGCGGAGTGGGCCTATTCCGTCAAAGAGCCACGTGCTGCTGCAGAGCTACTCCTCTCCGCGGGAGAGAACCAAAAGGCCATTGACATTGTGGCAGAGCAGGGGTGGGCCGATGTGTAAGTATCTTAATGTTCTAAAAAATCATAAAACTAATGATTAAAAGCTATTTAGGCTGTACGATATCGGACGCCGCCTGAGCCTCTCGGAACGCGATGCCTTGGAATCGGTGGCCCAAAACCTGAAGACCCTTAAAGCTCTGCCCTTGGCAGCGGAGATTTTTAAGAAACTGGGCGACGAGGCCCAAGTAGTACAGCTGCATGTTGAGGTTCGAGATTGGCCGGAAGCTTTTCGATTGGCGGAATCCTTGCCAGAACTGCTGCCGACAGTGCACTACCAGCATGGTCAGTGGTTGGCCGAAACCGATCAGTTTATAGAGGCGCATCAGGGTGAGAGTCTATGATTATTGTAAACCTGTGAGAACTTGCTTTTAATTATGAATTTCGTATTTAGCCTATCTAAAGGCAGGACGCACCAAGGAAGCCAATCGGTTGCTAAAGCAGCTAAGCAATACAGCCATTGTGGAGGAGCGTTACCTAGATGCCAGCTACTTTTACTGGCTGCTGGCCAAGCAGTACTTGGATATATATCATGCTAAGGAGTGGGTTGAAGGGTTAATAGAAAATGTGATGCAATTTAGTGAACTTCTTTCTTATTTCAGCGAACAAAACCCCATTGATCATCACCTGACCGAGTACAAGAATCATTTGCGCATTGCCAAGGTCTACTATGCCTACAGTGTGATCTATAGCTACATGAAGGAACCCTTTACAACCCATTCACCAGTGAGCTTGTTCAACGTGAGCCGCTTTATACTCAACGAAGTGGAGCACAAGGGTGTGCCCAAAGGAGTTAGTATGTTGTGAGTTATCCACTGATCTGAGGTGTGATTATAGATATTAATATTTAATATATGCTTTGTAGCTCCGTTCTTTTCACTTTGGCCAAACAGGCCAAGTTTCTGCAGGCAAACAAATTGTGTTTGCTTATCAATAAGCGTTTGCAGTCCCTAAAGCCACCTGCTGGTATACAAGAGCAGATTGATGTAAGTCTATAACAGATTGTCTAGCAATTGTTAAGTTAAGACTTCTTTTCTTGTAGCTCAACTTTTTGAATAGCAAGGCTTGCAAGAGTGGCTTTAATGATCCCGAGGAGCTGTTGCCCCTTTGCTACAAGTGCTCGAACTATAGCCAGCACCTGAATAGCAATTGTTGTCCCACCTGCCGGCAGGATTACATTTTCTCATTTGTTTCATTCGGTAAGAGAGTTGCTTTAATCCGAAATAAAAATTACAAGTGGAAGAGTGAAAGATGGAGCTGATCTATAATATTCTCTTCTTTTTAAGAAATTCTACCCTTGGTGCAATTCTATCCCGAAGTTGATATATCAGACGGCGAAGCTGAGCGATTGCTGTTAGCGCCTGCTAAGCACGCCGAGGATTCAGATCCCTTTAACGAAGATGCGGCCAGTGTGGCCTTGCCCTTGAGCCTTGATCGCAACGGTCTGCGTGCCATTGATCCCAACCATGTGCTCATCCTCAAGCGGCAGGGAAAGAACGTGCGGAATGTGTATTATCGCAATATACTGCCGGATCTGCAGGTTACCTATTGCCCTCAATGTTTGCTGGTGAGTTTGCTACATAAGAAATAATCCTTACCCAGATGTAAAGTCCACTCTTTGCAGCTCTTTTATGCCGAGGACTTTGAGCTGCAGGTACTGCAGAAGGGTCACTGTCCGTTTTGCCACACATCGTCGGAAAAGTTGTTGGAAGACTTTTGAGGCGGCCTTTAAGTAGTTTTGTTAAGAATATTATTTCCGTCCACACAAACCGTACAAATAGGAACTTATGCGCGAATAAAGATTGGCTTTTACGCCCAGGTCTCCTCTTGGTATCGTCGCTGCTTGATCATCAGATCCACATAATCCGCATCGCCGTCGAGAATCTCTATGAAGGCCTCTCTAACCGATTTCGGCATGTTGTTGGAGTTTCCAGCCACGTAAATGAAGGCATTGCGGTCCTTAATAAGCTCCGCCAGGTGAGGGCCATTCTTGGTTATTAAATGCTGGACATAGACCTTGTGATCCTCATCCCGTGAGAAGGCAAAGTGAGCCTCCACCTGTTTGGCCGTTGTCCAATTTGTGAAGTCCTCTTCAAAATGAAAATCTGACGACTTGTTGCGGCAGCCAAAGAACACGACCAAAGGGCCGATAGCAGAGCCCGTGAGTTGTGCATGCAATCGATTTTGGATGATGCTGCGGAAGGGGGCAATGCCCGTGCCAGGTCCCACCATGATGAGAGGGATGCTCAAGTCCTTTGGCCATACCATGGTCCCCTTCTTGAGAACGCCACGTATCTCTGTTGTTCCAGCCTCTAGCTGTTTCAGCCAGTTGGAACACAGGCCCAGGCGAGGAGTGTGCATGATGGTCTTGTAGTTGACCACGGCCACCAGCAAGTCCAGCGTGCCGGTGGACACATCTGAAGCTATGGAGAAGCTGCGAGGCTGTATCAGCGGCATCATCTCGAAAAGTTGCTCCAGAGTTAGGCAGGAGGTGGCGTGGCGAAAGTCTTGCAGAACTTCCAGGACTGTACGACGCGGCCTATTGACATAAGCAACTAAGTCATCGATGCCCTCGCCAGAGCAGAACTCAACCAGTTTCTCCTTTTCCATCTCGTCGCTGCAGTTAAAGCCCAGCACCTCGAGAAAACGCTGCCGCGGCTTGGCGCTCAAGTCCCATACGTATTTGGCCGCCTGCCGGAGGCTTAACGGAATGGCATAGGCCTTTGGCAGTGGCATGTCCGGATGAGCACTCGTCACCTCGACCACGGTGTTCTCGTCGAAGTTCAGGTTGTGTTCGCGGATAAGATCAAAGAATTCCTTTACGGTCTCCTCGCTGTTTTGGGGCTGCACATCGAGAACATCGCCGGGTTCCCAGTTTAGGGCTTCTGTCTGGTATTCCAGCTTCAAAAACCGCACATCCTGGAAGTGATTCTCAGCCGTTGTCCTTTGGTTATCCTTAAGTTTAAAAGTGTGCGCTGGTTGTTTTTGTGTCCACAGAAAAGTTTCCAGGGAGGCGATGGCTGATCCTTTTGGTAACGTCTTCAGCAGCCACTTTCCTGGGCTTTGGTCGTGACCGCCATTCTGCTGACTGTCGTTCACACCGGAGATGCTTTTGAGGGCGATCCAAAGGTCTTTGGTCCAGGCGAGGGACACTCCCAAATGACCGTAATCATGCTGATCATCGCACAGTCCCACTGGACAGACGGCAGTGGCTCCCAAATTCAGCAGTCGCTTGTGCAGCTTCTTGGCGGCGTAGTTGAACTTCGGATAGCTGGAGTCTCCCAGCCCGAGGCAGGCGAACTGCATTCCTTGCAGGGATTGGGGGGGCAGGCTGCGCTTAAGCAGGAACCGCCAGGCCTGCTTCATATTATCAGGCTCCACTCCATCGCCGGTGGTCGCCACCACAAAGACCACGAGGTGCTCCTCGATAAGCCGCTGCGTTTCGTACTCCTCAAAGGAGAGCACCGGACCCCGGAAGCCCAACAGATGAGACTCCCGCCAGATCTGCTCCGCCACGTCCTGGGCGGTGCCTGTTTGGCTGCCATAGAGAACCAATAGCCGCATTATTCTAGAATTTTGAACTAAAAAATATAAATATTCTAAATAGTGTGACCAGAAGCTGGAAACAAAGGGAAATTTTGTGAAATTGGCGATTTTACGCTTTAGTTCTTTATTAATAATTTATTTATTACTTTTCAATAATTTAGCTTGCAAAAAAATGAATAGCTCTAATAGAACATTAAAAAAAATAAACTAAACAAATGTATTTAAAACTGAGAACTTCACTGGTTTGGTATATTTCAAACCGAGTATTGGTATATTTTGGCATATTTGAATATAAACAGACATACTGAATTCCAATGTTCTAAATTTGCAAACAAATCCTAAAATTTGCATAGACGTAAGTTTAATCTTCAAGAAATGCCACCCAAACAGGCAGTGGATGATATTCAACTTAGCAAGAAGCTTTCCTGGTTGCTGCGTCACGGAGCTAAAACGGAGGGCATTCCTATCCAGCTGGATGGCTATGTCAGCGTGTCCGATCTTGCGAAGCATCCGCGCTACAAATGCTTCTCTCTGGAGAAGCTGCAGGCGATTGTGTACGCGGACGCCAAGCAGAGATATAGCCTGCGCTGGAACGAAGATCGCGGCGTCCATGAGATCCGTGCTAACCAGGGTCACTCCCTGTCGTCAGTGGTGGACAGCGAGGTGGGCGGCCTAGAGAAATTGACCAAACCGGCTCTCCTGGCGGTCCACGGCACCTACTACAGGCACTGGGAGGCAATAAAGACACAAGGTTTGAGCAGGATGAATCGCAACCACGTGCACTTTGCTAGCAGCGACAGAACGGAGTCTACCTTGAGTGGGTTCCGCGGCGATTGTCAGATTCTGATATACCTCAACACCGCAAAGGTTCTCTCGCACGGCATACCGATCTATCGCTCCAGCAACGGTGTGCTCCTCTGTCCGGGCGTCGAGGGCGTCATTAACACATCATATTTCGAACGTGTGATTGATAGGAGAACGGGGCAGCCGCTGGCTTACTGACTTACTCACCTAATGCCTTTATATTTCGTTACTGAATAAAATACTTAAGCGAACAGAACGGTAATCCAATCGTAATCCCTTCTTGCAGACAATGCCGGCCCCCGCCTCGGAACAGAGCCATCCTACGTGCGGCGACGTTGTGGTGCAGGTGTGCATGGTCTGCTCCGCCCCGTTCCAAAGCGTACAAGACTGTCTAGCCCACGAGCTGCTTAAGCATTCCAGCAAGCCACAGAAGCAGCTGCGCCAGCGTCTCAGCGCCATCACCAAGTTGTTTACAAGCAAGCAAACACAGTCGGAGCGTAGCGAGCTCCATGCTGCGCTCATTCAGTCGCCACCCGACTGCCACTTGCGCGCGGTCTTAGACTTTTATGCGAGTGATCTCAAGGAGCTGGAGGAATGCTATGGCCAGGTACGCAACTGCATCGAAAAGGAGCTTAAAGGCAGGGTGAAGGTCTATCCGTTTGGTTCGCTGGTCACGGGCTTGGCCCTGAAAGGTGAGTGCCTCCTGATGCCTGTTTTAATACAGTCCGATATATATTACCCGTGTTCTTGCCTGCAGAAAGCGACATTGATTTGTATCTACAGCCATGCGATGTCCCGCCCATGGTCCACAAGCAGCTGTACAACAAAGTCTCAAATTTTTTGCGTCGCTCCAAGTGCTTCACTGACGTTTTCACTATTCGCCACGCCCGTGTGCCCATCATCCGGTGCAAGCATCAGCTAACCGGGCTAAGCATCGACATTAATATGTCCAATCCGAATAGTACGTACAACTCCAAGTTTGTGGGCGAATTGATGCGGCGAGACGAGCGACTGCGCCAACTGGGGCTCTTCTTGAAGATATGGGCCAAAAAGCTAAAGCTGATTGGCCACGGCAGCATGACCAGCTATTGCCTCGTCAGCATGATAATTGTCAGCCTGCAGGTGCAGCACCTGCTGCCGTCCATCAAGGAGATGCAGTCATTCTGCCCCCCAGAGAATGTGAGCGGTGTAAATTATGCTTACACCTTGAACTTTATGCCGCAGATATCACCCCAGACGAGCACCATGGAGCTAATCAGGAACTTCTTTGTCTACTACAGTACCGTCGACTTTCAGAAGAGCGTGGTGAGCCCGTTTCTGGGCTGCGTGCTGGACAGGGAGACCACTTTTGGGACGCCGGGTGGCGGCTTTCCCGAGTACGAGGAACAGCTGCGGGCCATGGAGGAGGCAGTGGGAGAGCCGCCAGAAGCCTTTCAGCTGGACCGCAGCATGTGCGTACAAGACCCCTTCGAGCTGCAGCACAACGTGGCCAAGTCCGTCTCCCAATTGAGTTTATGCTACCTCAGACAATGCCTAATACTGGCAGCTCAGGCCAGTAGTGATCCGGAGTTACAGGCGCGACCAGCGAAACTATATGACTACTTGCTATTTAGTCTAACGGACAAGTTGGTAGCTAACCAATACAATGATAAACCCACTCCGCCAAAGCAGCAGAAAAAGGAACTCAAGCACGAGCCGGAAATTCCGCCGATAACTGAACCAAAGGCTACGAATTTGGATGTTGTCGCTGCGGAACACAATGCACCGCCCATTGTGCGAACGCACATAATCACGCCCACCACCAACGATCTCAAGAGTCTGCGCTCTAGCCAGCTGGCCAGTACCTACGAAGGCACGCGACCTATATGCTATTACTGGGTGTCCTGCTATGTGGACACCATCAAGGATGTGCTGGCACAGCTGTACGTACTGAATGTCGAATCGATGACGGACGAGGCACACTATTACAGATGGCGCATCAGCAGCTCTCTGGACAGTTGGACGGGACGCTCCTTCCAGCGTGGCTCTGGCCAGTCATTCTTTGCACATCAGCTGCAACAGACGATTGAATTCATGAAGACACGACCCGGAGATCCCTTGTACGCAGTCAATCTGCGTGGTATTCTATCGCTGGTGGCCAGTGATGACTACAAGGAGATCCGCCTGGAGGTGCAGCCTCTGCCTGGTGACCTCCTTGGACTGCAGCGGAACAGTCCCCTGACTAAGCTGTTCAAGGCGTTAAAGAACTTGCTGGGCAACTATAGCTTCAAGGAGAAGGCCAGTACATGGAAGTATTACGCTCAATCCGACCAAAGCGGAGCCCTATGACTACCAAACGGACATACATATGTGAATATGTAAACCTTGATGTACAAAAACTTTTCACATTGAAAGCCTATGAGACTGTGAGCCTTTATGTACAAAAACTATTAGAACTGGAAGCCAAGTGGGCTTTCAATTACAAAAGTTTTTGTATATAACGGTTTACATAATCATAACTGGACATTACTTTCAAACTGAATTCGTTTATATTTGAATCTGGCTTAGAATAAATTTAATGTCTACAACAAATCATTGTAATTAGTGTAATAGCGACTAAGTATATAATTACATATATGTATATAAACTAAACTAGTTCTTGGCCGATGAGTCTCTTAGAGCGCATAGTTTTATTATTTACAGAGATTGAGGCAAAGAGACTATAATAACAAGATGAATAACGCCCATACATAAACCAAGTATCTCTAGAGCGCTGTTTCATGATAAAAGTTCTTAGAGAGCCTTAAGTCAGGAGTGAGGGCGTTACTCGTCATCTTATTATGATATTTTTATGATACGCGACAGATAGTTTTTGAAAACAATAGTTGGGAAAACTTGAAGAAGTGCTGGATCACAGAGATCTGTACTTTCGAATACTGCTGTCAAAATAAAGCAATTACATTGCTTACTTTTAGAGGCATACATAAAACTATTTTGGTTTCTGGAAAAACTAAAAAAGTATGATTAAACACCTTCATTGCTTCCGAAAGTACTGTTTTTGAAATCTCCCCGGGTTTCAGGCAGATATTCGCTATATATATACATATATTTGCCAGATATGCATCTGGGTAACGGCACTTGGGCACTAGCCTTTGTTCTAATCCTACTCCATCCTCTATCCCTTCTTCAGGCGGCAATAGCAGTACTTCTTGGCTGCGAAATCCTTCATGCACTCCGCCTCACCACTGTATACGTTCAGCCGGCTCACGGATCCCGTGACCGTAACCGAGTCGTCCGTGTGGTTGTGCCGTACGGTGGCCTCATACCATGCCTTGTTGGGCGACGTGACGAATATCAACCGATAGGTATGCACATCCTCCGGATCGAGGGCATTGGGATGCGCTCGAAACGCCGAACGGATGCTCTGAAGCGCTAGAGGAGCACACAGCTTGGCGTATGTTCCGTTCCGGAACTCGGCCACAAATGTGTTCAGATAGGACACCACCCGCTTGCCCAGCTTCCGCGTTTCCGGCGATGTGCTCGATACGGTGTCATAGGCCCAACAGGTGCACCAGTGATCCTCGATGCCCACGTCGGCACAAGTACGCCGCGGCGAGACGGGTCGCAGCAGGCTCTGACACTGCGGGCAGTCGGGTGCGGGTCCAAGGGATGCCATGTCCGTTCTCCCAGACAGAGACAGTATGTGCTTCATGGTCAGATGCAGATCGTAGGGCGTGGTCAGCCGATTCCTGTTCAGGTGCAGGGCGCGGACAAACTCCGGATGGGACTGACGCAGATGATGCGGCAGCCAGATAAAGATCACCGGTAGCCGTTCCTCCAAATGACCCGACCAGGTGGCCCGCGTGGGACCGAACCTGAGGCCATGGTCGCTGAAGAACACCACCACGCTGTTGTCCATGGTACCCTGGCGCACCAGCTTGCGCAGATACTCCGCCATGTAGTCATCCATGCTACTCGTCTGGGATATGTCGCTGTGGCTGTGCGTGTTTGTCCAGAAGAACCCGAAGTACGTCTCGTTGAGGAACCGACGCGTGAACTCCAAGGCATAGTCGTAGACATGCTCCGCGGCCGTCTCGTAGCCGAGGCAGTGGATCAGACCGTTGACCACCGTGTGATCCAGCAGCTTCTCGGCAGCGGACAGATACGGACGAAGGTAGTAATCTGCCGGAGGATGCTCGAAGCCCTTCTTCAGGTAGTTGAAGGTGTTGATCTTTACCGCATCCTCCGCGTAGGCAGTGACATAGCCATGTTCCTTGTACTGCTTCCAGATATAATTGCACTTGTCGAGGCCACCGACCACGAACGGGGAGCACTCCTGCTGGGCGTTGTGCAGGTTATAGCCGGTGGCCAAGGCCATAATGTTCGGGAATGTATTGTCATCCACCTGAAAAGGTCAGCGAGGACAAAAGAGGAGATGGCTCTTTTAGTTTAACATTTATTACATTTAAATCATAAAAAAACAACGACATCACCTTGTTGTAACCCGCCAGTTCGAACCACTCGTTGTCGTACAGATACTGGGCCGTCTTGGGCATGGCCCGGATGAGATTCACACGTGAGATGCTATCGATGCCCAGCATGAGGACGCTGAGCGGTCTGTGTGGCGTCAGCTGCTCCTCTGTCTTGGCCTCCAGCTCTGCGGACTTTTCGTATGCCTCCTGGAGTCGCTGCTGGACGGCATCCTTGACGGGAATGGTGGCATGACCATTGATGTAGATCTGCTTGCCACCCGACTCACACTTGACGATGATGTCCTCGACGGAATTGGGCAGTTCCGTGCGCCCCTTAAAGCTGTGGCACTTGGTGTAGTTGACCTCCATCTCGTTAACCCGCTGCACGGCCATGTAGCAGCATTGCAGGTTGTTGGTCACCGGATACTGACTGAACGCGGCTCCATCGATGGTGAGGAGGTACCTTTGGGAGCGCTCCTGGAACCTCACCCTTGTCAGTGGAGGCAACTTCTGGCAGGGCTTATACTTGACACGCTTGAAGTGACGCATCACCTCCCTCTTGTACGGATCCAGCTCCATGATCCGACAGGAGTTGCTGTACACGAGGAAGCCTTCCGGCACAAATGGAATACTACTTTCAGTAAATGAGACATCTGGGGACACTGCACGGGACTCGGACAATCACATGCATCAACAAAATGGGGAAAAACGGCAAAACACAAAATAAAGGAAAAAGGAAAATTGAAAACATAACTACGGGCATGCACTGAGGAGGCAACATAAGGAGTGATCAAGGATATGCGATCAAGGATATGAATTACTCACCATCCATGACCGTGGACTGGTGCTGGACTGTGAGGAAGCTATCTCCGTGCAGGACATCCAGATCAAGGACATTCGCCCAGTCAGGTCGCCCTATCAGAAAGTAGCAAAACACAAAGGCCACCACCAGGCAGAGCACCGACTTCCGGCGGAGGAAGAGCAGCCGGCAGCTGCCGGGCAGCGACTGGTGCTGGATCGCCTGGAGGATAACGCCCTTCCGCCGGGTCATTTGTACTTCCAGTTTCTCCGTCGTCTCTGAGGAATCCGATCGCTCCAGCAGTAAGCGTTTCTCTGCCATACCATTTAAGCTCTTGGCTATATATACAAAGTAGATGAATGTGTATTTGGTTAATAAATGCATCATATACATTTTAATTTCTATAATATTTTATCTATTAATATCTTAAAGTATTAGGCAATATACTTCGCTTTAAAATATAAATAATTGAAATATTAAAGTGAGCAGGGTTTGTCTCTAAATGAAGTACTTAAATAGTAATTACTCATTAATTTTCACAACTGTGCACAGCTATAAAAACAAATGAAAGCCTAAAGTGCACTTACTTAGCGCCTAATTTATTTATCAGCTGCCAACGAGATTTATGTAATACTTGTTTACTTGAAAAATAAAATGCAATTTTTTCAGTAAATATATATAAACTTGCTGAAACCAAAGGAATTGGAAGAATAATAAACAAAAATTAAAATTATGATAAAAATAATAAATAAAATGGACTAGGATCTTTCTGTTTCTGTTTACCACGAAAAAGTAAAAATAAACATTTTATTTTTTTGAAAAAATATATTCAAAGTTGAGTAAAATGTTAATTTTTCAGTATATTTAATGCTATTCATATTTATATATGAATCAACGCAAGATATCTAATATTTCCTTGAAAAGAAAGTTCAGATAAAGCATTTCCTGGTATTAATTCTTAAGAAATATTTCCGATTTTTGGATTGCCAAAAAATAAAATAAAAAGGTTTGAATGACAGACTTACCCTTGGAATGCTTATTTGAAGTATTCGTGGATTTATTGTTGCAAGATCGTTGATTCTGCAGCTGAAATTGGAAACAGACTTCTGATGACTTGCTGACAAATGCAAAATTTGTTTATAATTATTTTTTTCGTATCTCTAAAGGTCAGTTTACTGATTTCCATAGTAAACAATGAATAAATTACAAATTCTCGGAATTTCAAACCTTGCGAAAAAACGAATGAATAGATGCGTTTTTAATTGCAAATGTCCGGAATAAATGAAAATTATATAATAATTATAAATTGTGATGGCATTTTAAAGATTTTTAATCATTTATGTAGCTTTAAGATTATAAAACATAATAACAATTTAATAATGTGTACAGAAGATTGTGCTTACAGCTTGTAATACTTATTGCAACTGACAATACCCTCATATATAATCAAAGACCACTTCACTTGTTTACCTAATCATTCATCTAAATAATTGCTTTTTATTTACAGATTTACAAATAATAAATTTGTTCAGTTCTAATCTTTACCCGCGTGTTTCCGAGTCAGAAAAAACATTGCTGTTTTCCTCCAATCATTGTTTTCATGTTCAAAAACATCGAACACTTTACACTGCTCGATTTATTTGCTTAGACAATAGTTGTGTTTTAGCCAAAAGAATATAAATAACATTTTATTTGGCCCTGAGGGATGCAAATCAGTGGCAAGGGATCGCGCAGAGGGATTAATTAATGAAAATGCTAAAATGCAGTGCCGAGCAAAGAGCCAGCGGTCCGAGCACTATGACGGCACAAACGCGAGTGCGACGAGGCCCCCCGCTCAGAAATCAGATTCGGATTCGGAATGGCATTGGGTATGGGTATGGGTATGGGTATGGGTATGGGTATGGGTATGGGTATAGGGGTCTGGGGGTCTGGTCGCTTGTGATGGGAACCGAATGGGGAAGTGAATGAGTGAGTGAGTCTACCGATGGATCAGTGCTTCGCCGGCATTATTTCATCGATCACGACACAGTGAGTTCGGCGGTCATTAGTTTTTGTAGTTTTGTATTTTTGCAGCTTCGTGATTTTACGATGATTTGATATTTTGTTGTGTTAATGTCTGGACACACATCTTGGTAGACGTCTAAATATAATTAAGATTTTAATACCTAGTACTATTCGTAGGGAAGGGTGTATTATGATTGGGGGCAAAGGACATCATTGCTTTGCAGTGCTTAAAATATTTATTTAGCAAACTTGAAGCCACCACAATTAGACAAACGAAATAAAACTGGATTTGTCCTTAAAGTCTATAGGACTTACTCTTTTAAAAAATGTAATTTATAGATTAAAATTAACAAAATTAACCACATAAGTGAGTGGCACGGTTTATTCACATTCTTCAGTTTGACAGGGATTTAAAAATGTATTTCTATGCGGGTTTGCGATAAAGGCACTGCCCCCATTTAATGAGACCGGAACCAAGATAACATACAAAAAACATAACATACAGAAGTATATTCCTCGGACAGGAAAAGCTGCGATAAGTGCTTATTTTGATGTGATGTACATAGTTTTTAAACTGAATAGGGATTTGTATGCTACTGAGAATCCAAAGAAGTAATAAAAGTATACAAAATACAATTCTAGGTCGCCAAATTAAATGTTATCATATATTTTCAGGCATCACAGGTATTAAATGATTGCATAAATAAAACTCATTCAAGAAGTTATGTAGGAAACCCAGTATTTCAAAGCATAATTAATTATTTATTTTAAGGGTTCCATACGCAAGAGATGAGTACAAAAGAAATATTTTAAAAACCCATAAAGGTTTCAATTCACAGTATTTTAATGACTTCCTTATATACAACTTATCATTAATAAAGTTATATAAAAAACAGTTCATATAAAATTTAATGAATTTGTCTTTTATTTTATAGCAAGAATATGGAAAGCCTAAAAAGAACTATGTTTTAATGATAGCAATAAATAGAGTGAATCGAGCCAGAAAACTTTCTACTTCTACGATACTATTTATTTATTTTCATTTCACACATCTTTCCCATAGTGTCGATGCTCATATTTAGCTTAGGAGAGAGATCAAATTTCGATTACTCCCTCCGGCTTTATGACATCTAACACGCAGACGGTCGTCGTGTAATTAACAGCGTTTATCTAATTGAATATCCAGTTGGCGTTTGAAAGCCTTAACTATGATTCAATGCACTCAAAAATAGAGGTCTGCCATGACAAACCCAAAAGCACTTTGGCGAGTCTTTTGGTGAATAGCAGCCGTGCATCAAGATAATGCATTGAATGCTAATGGCAAATGCACTTGGGATGGCTATTCAGCTGGCCAATATATATGTAGATAATGTATATAATACACTGTAAGGAATAATGAAAATGACGGGCCCTATGCAAGTGGCAAGGGGTGAAGGGCGAATGCCACGATGCAGGATGTGTGCTTGTGCTAGTGTTTCGAGGACATGTATTTTTGCGGTGGCAAATTTATACATCACAAGGGTGTTAGCATGTGTGTGTGTGTGTGTATGTCCCAAGAGGGGTGTTTTTTGGGGGGCGGTGGCGGGGGGCGGATGAGTGTGTCAAGTTCCATTGAGGCGAAATGCTTCTGCTGCAGCGTCAGCGTAAAATTGCAATCGTTGTGCGGATACGGATACGGATACACAGATACAGATACAGATACGGCCTCACAGATACACAAACACAACAAACACGCGAATGCTTGCCAACGCTTTTCCGGACGCACTTGGAAATTTGTCAACACCCAGCCCCAGGATATTCATCCAATATTTGGGCCACACACTCACTGGGTCTTGGTCTTTGACGGGAACTCATCGTCGCACCATATTGATTGCAGCAAATACACAAATATTTGTTGTGTGATTTTTAGCAGCACCTCCTTAGCCAGGAATCGGCGATGCGCGACTCTGGCCGCGGTCCTTAGTCCTTGCCAGCGGAACGGATAATACGAGTGCACAGTGCACGAGTACGAGTGCCTGCCAGCGAGCAGCGCGCAGAGCGTTCCCTGCTCCTCCGACGACCACGGGGCGAATGACGACGAAGCCACGACCCACGACCCAAAGACGATGTGAGATTTTTTACACTCTCATCGGCGGAGCAACAGCAGCAACCAGTGCACAGAGAGAAATTAGGCTTAATGCTAATTACCATTTACTTTTTTTTATCTTTTTATTTCAGCAAATTAGGAGCTTTTTAATCTGTAAATAACATACTCAACGCTTGCGAAATGAAGAATTCAATTATAATTAAGCGATTTATTTAATAAAGTTTTTTCTTTTTAAAATTGAAATAAAATACAGCTAAAGGAATTCTATAACTATTAATAATAACGGATTTAAAATCTCTTAGATAAAGTTTTTAAAAATATTAGAGGCACCAAATTTCAGACAAATATTTTGATTTTAAATTAAATTAAATATATTTATAGTAGTAGTTTTAAAAATGTTTTTAAACAGGGCTTAGAAAGCTGTAAGGAAATCTGTACCATCCCTGAGTATACATATTTATTTATTACTATTTTTATGTATTAACATATTAAAGCATAGTTTTGAAAATCTTTTACAAGATTTTGAATGTCCAAGAGATTTTTGTAGCACTCTTAAGGATACATATTTGTTATTATTTTAAGTGATAGTTGACTTTTATTGTTAATTATTAAACAAAACCTATACGTTATGTATTTCTACAAATGCTGTATTGATAACGTTATATTGACAATATCACCGCCCCCTAAGTATCAAATCGTTAAAGCTTAGAGTATATTTTTTTCCACTGGATTAACTATTTAACCGACCCACTGATGACCTTTAATGATTACGTAATACTTATGGGCGGAACCCAGGGATACAATGGCCAGGCTCGCCCCGAAAATCAGGAAGGGAAGAAGCGATAAAAATTCTAATTTGTGTGATACAGGCAATTTATCGATATGTTCGGTGTGATATCATAACTGTGATATCATAGTTTGTTGTGACGACGTATTTTTTGCGAGTGCAGCAGCAACAGCTATACACACGACCGAGAAGGCGGCATGGCGCTCGGGCTGCACTCGTTGTGTGCGTTGCCCGAAAGTATGCAATGTTTATTTGCCAATTGTCAGTCGCACAGTTTGACACTCACTGAGCGTGCGCACTTCGCAAGCATTTGGCGGCACGTGCTGCGCCGCTATTTTGCACGCTCTCTCCCCTTTTTCCCACTTTCCCCCGTTTTCTCAGCGCCATTTCTCCATCGGCACGCACTCCACACACACTTGTTGGTTCTGTTGGTGTGTATGGAGAGTGGGTGGTATTTTCGCCAAGTGCCAGCCGGAAAATTATAGCAAGGTGCCGCTGCTTATCCGCAGGCAAGGTCGTTTGCAAAAAAATAAAAGGAGAAATACAAAAAAGTAAACAAAGGAAAGGGAAGTAAGGTAATAAAATTAAAGGTAGGATCGAATTTTTGTAGATAACTTATGATAGTTACTATAACATAACACCTCAGTATCTTTCTTAACACAAAAAGTGTTTCGGTACTCTCTTTATTCAAAGAAATAATTTTATATTTTCCTTTAAGGAATTGTTGCACTACTTTTAAATCTTAAATACTTAAGCTCTTACATGTAATGAAATGATTTATTTACTTAATATACATATAATATATAACAGGTATTAAATCTTTACTAACTATTATAGCACCAATATTGCATATAATTTTTAATATTAATATCTAATAAATAGAAAACTATAAAAATAAATTACTAGCTCCCGAAAATAAATGCGAGAATTCTTAAAGAGGCATTACTACATACATACATACATACTATATATATATATAAAGAGTAATATGTACATATTTCTATATATAATAGGGATTTATGATTAGATGACTAGCAGAGATGGAATTTAAGCGTTTAAATATTTATTGAAAACCGAAATACTTATCTCTATTGCTCAGGAAAAATAAGCAGTTTTAAAAAGATTAAATTTTATTCGTAAATAATTATTAACTAAGGTAATTACATTTATTGCATTACATTCCCCCCCTTTTTTTTATTATCAAAATACTGAATTAAATGTATTTAAATATCTAAATATAAGATAAATAAATTACTAAATTAAAAAAGAACATCCAACAGAATTCAAACATATACCCAAATTAATAAAATGAAAAATTCACTTCAAATTTTAATAAATCTTGATAAGTTTAAAGATTACTTGCTATTATTGGATTGTTATTCAAATAAAATAAAAACAAAAAAGGAAGCTTAGGAAATCGGATTTGAAAATAACTAACCAACAAATAAGCGAAACTAAAATACTTTTAAATTAGTTTTTATTAGCTTAATAGCTCAGGATACCAAGTTTAATTTGTAAATTAAAATATTCTTGAATTTTGGACGTTAAAAAAAATACACTAAATTGGTTTCTATTGAACATGGCAAGAAGAACTTGGCAGTTGCCGCTGTTTAACTCCTGATTAAAATAATAACAATACACTGCCAGGCCAGTGAAAAACCCATTTCATTCAGAACCATAAAAACACTTGATTTTTTTTATCAAAAACCATAAATCAAATCGCTAATCTCTTCATAAACAAAACAAATACAATCGGATTTCCGCAAGTGAAATTCAATATTTTTAATCAGTTTAAATATAGCCAACAGTGAAACTGTTTTCAATTGATTGTTGAATATTTATGGCCACTATATAGAATTAAATCTGACTTATCTACAATCCTTTTAATGGGCGTGGCACTTTGCACTTGCTTCGTATACTGTATACACATCCCTTTCGTATTATAAATATTAAAATCTAATCAAGTTTCGATGAAGCAGAGATAGTCTTAACAAGAAGTCGTAAATCTTGGAAAAGTAATAATAATCAGGCTCAAAATACACAAACAAGTTCTAATTATGTATTGAAACCTTGGGGCTTTCGATGGTTTAAAAAGAAATGTAAATAATTGTTTATAGTTGTCCTATAGTTTTATTGAAAGTAAAATAAGTCTTCTTCCAAGAAGAATATACAAAAATACACGGAGATATATTTTTTTTAATTAAATAACAATATTAATAGGTGGGGTAATTAATTTCTGAGGTAAATATAATCATCAATTTGTTTAATATCTTATCCGTCTTATATCTTAAAAAGTCTATGCAACATTAATTTATATTAACTTGAATTTAATTTTAATTAATTTTCTCATGTGCAAAGCTTAAGCAGAATGCAATTCCCATTGCTGGTAATAGTTCTCACTATCGTCTAGTTTTCCAAGTAACACTCCACAGTCTCCTCTTGACCTGACTTCAGTTATTCGCTGCTCCAGAGTCAAGAGTAACAGCCCAGGCAGGGGGTCACTTAGTCAGTCCATGACTTGGCCAATATATTAAATCGCTTATGCTTATCGGCCACTTATTCGAACGCTGATTATATATGACCCACTCTGGCTTGGCCAACCCTATCCGGGTATAAGTAAGCCATTGTCGTCCACCTTTACCCCAAGTTGTTCCAGCAACATGAAACTGTTCGTAGCTATCCTGGCTCTGGCCGTGGCCTCGGCCTCCGGTGCCGCCATGCCCCGTGACTCCAGCTCCGTCCAAAAGGCGGTCCACACCAAGGACATGCAGGGTCGCATCACCAACGGCTACCCGGCTGAGGAGGGCAAGGCCCCCTACACCGTCGGCCTGGGCTTCAGCGGCGGCTGGTGGTGCGGTGGCTCCATCATCGCCCACGACTGGGTCCTCACCGCCGAGCACTGCATCGGAGATGCGGAGTCCGTGACCGTGTACTTCGGTGCCACCTGGCGCACCAACGCCCAGTACACTCACTGGGTGGGCAACGGCAACTTCATCAAGCACGGTAACGCCGACATCGCCCTGATCCGCATCCCGCACGTGGACTTCTGGCACATGGTCAACAAGGTGGAGCTGCCCAGCTACAACGATCGCTACAACGACTACAACGAGTGGTGGGCCGTGGCCTGTGGCTGGGGCGGCACCTACGACGGCAGTCCCCTGCCCGACTACATGCAGTGCGTGGACCTGCAGGTCATGCACAACTCCGAGTGCGCCGGCTACTATGGATCCGGCACCGTCGGAGACAACATCATCTGCGTGCGCACTCCAGACGGCAAGTCCACCTGCGGCGGAGACTCCGGCGGCCCCCTGGTTACCCATGACGGCGGCAAGCTGGTGGGAGTCACCAACTTTGGCTCTACTGCCGGCTGCCAGTCGGGTGCTCCTGCTGGCTTCCAGCGCGTCACCTATCACCTGGACTGGATCCGCGACCACACCGGAATTGCCTACTACTAAAGATGTACATTTGATGAAATAAATTATTTTTGAAGCGCAATGATTAATTATTTTGTTAGTAATATTATTATGAGGAGTAAAAATGAATTACTATTTTTATTATTATAATAATAACAAAAAGAGCAGTAGCAGAGGAACTCTTGGATGTCTCTCGATCTCCATCTCCTATTCCTTCTTTAAGGCGGTGTCCTGTATGTTGTTGCAAAGCTATTTCTTGTAGATTCTATTAATTCTATTCTATTATCTATTCTATTAATTATGTCGTCAGATATTTAGAAAATGAATACTAAAATTTTGGAATCAGAATATATAAGGTTTTTTTCTATTAACTTTCCGATAGTTTCGATGGCAGTTATAAATATAACCTTCCCATTTTTATGAAATGTAAACCCAATTTTATGAATACCAAAAATATCATGCCATATCTAAGAGTACATAAAACTGTAATGAAAAATTACAAAGTTATAAATTATAATATTCTTTCTTTGCTTAATCCTTCCCACGATCACAAAAACATTAAAAATTGCTCGTCAAATATAATTTATTCAATCATTCGTCAATATTTAGTAGTAAGCAACTCCGGTGTGGTCGCGGATCCAGTCCAGGTGGTAAGTCACGCGCTGGAAGCCAGCGGGATGACCAGCCTGGCAGCCGGAACCGGAAACCCAGTTGGTGACTCCCACCAGCTTGCCGCCGTCATGGGTAACCAGGGGGCCGCCGGAGTCTCCGCCGCAGGTTCCCCTGCCGTCAACGACGCGGATGCAGATGATGTTGTCTCCGACGGTGCCGGTGCCGTAGTAGCTGGCGCACTCGGAGTTGTGGATGATCTGGACGTCGGCGCACTGGAGCCAGTCGGGCAGGGGACTGCCGTCGTAGGTGCCGCCCCAGCCGCAGGCCACAGCCCACCACTCGTTGTAGTCGTTGTAGCGGTCGTTGTAGCTGGGCAGCTCCACCTTGTTGACCATGTGCCAGAAGTCCACGTGCGGGATGCGGATCAGGGCGATGTCGGCGTTGCTGTGCTTGATGAAGTTGCCGTTGCCCACCCAGTGAGTGTACTGGGCGTTGGTGCGCCAGGTGGCGCCGAAGTACACGGTCACGGACTCCGCATCTCCGATGCAGTGCTCGGCGGTGAGGACCCAGTCGTTGGCGATGATGGAGCCACCGCACCACCAGCCGCCGCTGAAGCCCAGGCCGACGGTGTAGGGGGCCTTGCCCTCCTCAGCCGGGTAGCCGTTGGTGATGCGACCCTCGATCTTGGACACCTTGGGCAGGTCCTTGGGGTGGACCACGCTATTGATAGCGGAGGCGGAGGCCGAGGCCACAGCCAGAGCCAGGATAGCTACGAACAGTTTCATGTTGCTGGAACAACTTGGTTCGAATGGAATGGCGTTGCCGCTTTTATACCCACGGCTATTGCGATCGTAAACTCTGTTTTGATAATTGCCGAGATAATTATTAAAGTGATATACTAAATCAAAGTTCTCTAATCACAAGTGGGAGTTTCCTATGCATAGTTTCGTGCGAGGAAGTTAATATCACGTATACGCACCATTATCCAGGCTACCTATAGGGAGGAAGGGTAATAATAATAACTTGGAGCCTACCGAAAAAGTAACTGGCGGAAAAGTATCATTTAAATTATTGTAAAGTATAATAAAATAAAATATTTTCGGAATTATTTCCTTATATTTCATAAATTCTTGTAATATATGCAGAACCTTTTCTAGCTTTGTAAAGCCAATCGAAGTATTCGTTTCACATATAAACTCTCGGTGTATCTCATTTTAAATTCCTATTTTGTATTTGTTACCTTATCTAACCTTTTAACGAACCAAGTTTTTCTTTTCCATACATCCTAAGTGTTTTTTATTTTAATGAATATTAAGCTTTGGGAAAAGGGTATATATAAACCGTGAACATCATACTGTAGCTTTCGTGCTCACTTACTTATAACTTTCTTACATATTTAATATTTACTGAGTGGGTACAAGTATTGCATTTGTATTTAAGAAAATTTCGCCTAAAAGAGGGCCATAGTTTAGTAAGTCTTTTAGTCTTTAGTTTTTTAGTTTCTTTTCTTATAGTTCGGAAGCCCGAATAGTCTTAAAACACTGGATATACCAGAGGTTTCTTAATAGTAAAAAATCTAGAGATACCCGGCTGTTTGTTAATTATATATATTAATCTACTCTACTTAAATATATTGTAAGAAAATAAAAAAAACGATATTAAATTAATTATGTTAGCATTTGTTTTGCATTTGTTAGTGAATTATACTGATAATCGTCCTAGGGACACATTTGATAGTCTTATATGAAAGGAAAAAGTAAGAAGTTATCTTTTTAAAGGCGACAATAAATGTTTATAAAATAAATTCAAATCGGCCTTAATTCTTAGACCCACAAACCCAAAATAACTCCATTTAAGTACACGCAATTATTATTTTTTCAATAGTTTTCTAAAAATAGATTTTTTATTGTCATTTTCATTTGTTGTTTTTTTGTTACTTGTTTTTTTTTTAGTTTTACCGTGATGCGTCTTGACTTTGAGAAAAGCGTGTGAGTGCCACTCACACTTACATACATTTAATAAACTATATAGGGGATATGTGATCTGATTGCGCTACGTGGTTAGCTTTAGATACCCTACGTTTCTTTAAAGGCATTATCGTTTCGTTTATCATGTACATCGAACACGTTTACTCTTATTTACAAAATATTTATCGATAAAAATGCATCATTTCATGGTTTTTCTTATTTTTCATCACTCGTGTGTGTGTGTGTATGTTTTCCTTGAATAAATTAGAAAATTTCATAAAACTAGGCTAAATGAAGAAATCTTCCTTTCGAGTGTGTGTGTCATGTTCATTTTGGGTGATGTTTGGGGGATAAATAAATAGTTTTTTGATGGGCCAGATGAGTAGAATAAATAGTCGAAATGGGGGCGATAGTGTGGGTGTTTTTTGGGGTGTGTGTCGGTGTCGCTTTAGTGTGTGCTTTAGGGTTACGCCCAGTGGCTCAATTGACAAACATCACTGGCTCAAAGGGGAGGAACCGGAAGTCCCTTCCCCCTTGCTAGCAAGGTGGCAATTGGGCGTGGCATGGGCGCAGCTAAGGTCATAATAAATAAATAAATAAATGTGTAAATATCCACTTAAATGCTAGGCAAAAATCGTGTTTCAATGCGTCTGGGATATATAGGCGATAGTGCTGCGAGTGTGTTGGGTTTGAGTGCGGGATTTTGGATGTCGGAAGACAGTGTTTGTTGGCAATAGCTCGGTCAGTCGCGGACCGAAAGTCCCCACAGGGGGTCAGGGTACCTCCACATCTCCAAAGGATCCGCTCTACCACAGCGGCATGGGACGCTGCCGGGCCAGGAAGGCGGGCAGACTGGCGGCAGTCGGGGCGGGACAACCTGAAGGATAAGGAGAATATGTAAGTTAATAGTCGGATTCCTTATTTCCCCCCTTCCCAAAGCTACTTACGGCACACGGCGCAGGTCTGCTCGTCGGTACCATCACCGCAGCCATCCCGTCCGGAGCACACAATGGCCGTGGAGCGGCACAAGCCGTTGCTGCAGCGGTGCGGGCAGTAGGCATCCGCCTCTCGCCTTCCGCCCAGCAGGCCACCGGCCTCGATCAGGCGCATGAAGAGATTGGGCACGGACCGGGAGCCGCACAAGTGCGGCGGCTCATCGCTGCCGTCCTTGCAGGACACAATGGCATTGCAGTACTCGTACTCCGGCAGGCACTCGCCGCTGCCGCAGCGGAACGTGTGCTCCGGACAGGCGTTGCCTCCTCGGTGGCTGCCATCACAGCCCAGCTCGTCCTCGCCGTGCGGACACTGGCGCCTGCCGTCGCAGAGCGCCGCCCGCGAGATGCAGCGTCCACTGCGCTGGCAGCGGAAGGACTCCGCCGGACAGCTCTGGTTCAGGCGGGCGTTGTGGGTGCACTCCTCGTCGGAGGCGTCATTGCAATCGGCGCGGCCGTCGCAGACGAAGAACCATGAGATGCAAACGCCGCTGGAACGGCACTGGAAAAAAGGGGATAGCACAAATTATTTATGTTTCTTGGATTTTTGGAAAATCTAGCACTCACCTGGAAGGTTCCAGGACTGCATCCGGTTCTCTCGGCGCCGCATTGTTGCACCTCTCCGCTGGCAGAGCAGTCACAAACGCCGCGTCCATTGCAAACAGTGTGAGGATCGGCCAACTGGCACTGGCGATCGTTGCTGCAGGCCAAACCCAGGGAGACAGCCTCCAGGCCAAGATCCACGCGCTTGCGCAGCTCCGAACCGGGTTTGCTGGCAGCGGGAGCAATGGAAACCGGGGACACGGGCTCCGGAGTAGGCTCATCGGCGGCGGTCATCAGGGGCATCAGAGTGGTCACTACAGGAGCGGCGGGTTCCATGAGGGTCACACGGCTGGCCAGGCCAAGCATGGTCTGGGTGGTGATCTCCACAATGCCGGCTGGATTCGGTGTGGCTTCCTCGTGGGCAACGTTATGAGCCACAGGCTCCTCTTCAATGTGATTGCTGTCCAGTTCCTGCAGGCCATCGATGGTGGTGGTGGACTCCAGGATCAGGTTATCGGACTCCAGCTCGTTCAGACGGATGGGTACAGAGTGATCGATCAGGTCGAAGGGCAGTTCCTCGGGCGACAGGGTACGCTCCTCCTCGGGCTCGGACTCCAGCTCCAGCTCCTTCTCGGTGGTGGCTTCTGTTTGGGCCTCTTCTTCAGTGTCCTCCAGCTTGGCTGGCTCAGCTTCTCCCTCATCTTGCTGGGGTTCCTCCTTGACAGCCTCTTCCTCTGTCTGCTGCTCATCCTTCTCAGCCACAGAGCTCTGCTCCGGAGCGGCTGTTACCTGTTCCTCCTCCTGGGCTTCCTCATCATTAGCTGCCTCCTCATTAGCTGCCTCAGCAAACAGATCAGGAATGGCGGGCACTGGCTCCTCTGCCTGTGGCACTTGCTCCGCGTGGTCATGGGTTTCGTCAGCTTCCGCCACGAGATCGGAAATGGCGGCAAGAGGCTGCTCCTCCTCGTTCTCCGAGTTGGCCTCCACCATGGGCACCGTCTGGGCGGGCTGCTGGCCGAATGGAACCGGTGGCACAGTGCTGTCGCCTTCCAGCATCAGATCGCTAAGAATGTCGGCGATGCTCTCGCTCTCATGGAAGTTCTGGGGATGCTCCTGATCCAGTTCGTCACTCACAATGGCACTGGGTGCCTCCAGGAGCTCCGGGGCCACTGTGGACTCAGCCTCCTCTTCTTCCTGCTCAGCGGCAACAGTGGTTTCTTCTTGCTGGGCGATCTCCTGGAGATGTTCGATGCTGGTGTAGTCCAACTCGGGCTTGCTGGGCTCCTCCTCCTCTGCGGCCGCTGGCTCGGGAACAGCTGGTGTTTCCTCCTGGACCTTAAGAGGAGCGGATTCCTCTGCTGGCTCCTCAGAGTGTTCCTCTGCGGGCTCTGGAATAACCTCTTCCTGGGCAATCGGCTCGGCTCCCTGGATTATGTTGTCGTTCTCATTCTTCTCGACCTCAACTTCATCCAGCTGGGGCTTGATCTCCTCCTGAGTCTGGCCACTTTCACTGGCCTCGGTTTCAGGTTCGGCTTCTGGCACAATCTCCGTCTGCGTGGATTCCTCAGTGGCTTCCGGCTCGATATCAGCATCGCTCTTAATTGGCTGCTCTGGCTTACCTTGATCGGTATCTACCTGCGACACCTCATCATTAGCGGGCTCTGCTTCTGGCTCTTGGATCCTCTCAGTAACCTGTGCCTGCTCCTCCTCCTCATCCTCCTCACCGATCACCGTCTCTGTGGCCGTCTCTGACTCAGGCAACGCCTCTGCCTGGGGCTCAGCAATTGCTTCCGACACTTCGGGCGTTTTAATTGCATTTGCATTTTCCTCATCGGCCTCGGGCACATGCTCCTCCTCCTCCTCCTCCTGTTGGGGCAGCGGCTGCTCGGTGGTGATCTCTAATTCTGGTTCTGGTTCCGCTGCTGCCTCAGGTTGCTCTGTGGTCAGCTCTGGCTCTGCTTCTGCCTCTGCCTCCTCCAGTGGCGCCAATTCATCATCATTTGTTGGGTATGTCAATTGTTCGTGCTCCGCTTCGGTGATTGCCTCCACCTCCTGCTCCGTCTCCGTCTCCGCCTCTACCTCTGCCTCAGCGTCGATGTCTTGGACTGGTTTCTCTGTTGTGGCTTCATCTGCATCTTGATGGACTTCTTCATCCACCTGCTCGGGCTGGCTCTCCTCCTCGTGCTGCTCAGCCCCCTCCTCCTGCTCAGCTGGCTCGGTGACTTGGTCTTGATTTAATTGATTGGCTTCATTTAAATCATCCTCGCCACTTGTCGGCTTGATGTCGGCGCTTTGTTCCACCTGATCGGTCTCAGATCCAGATCCAGATTCAGCTCCCGACTCCATCTCTGGCCTCTGACTGCCTTCGGTGGCCAGAGGTAGCTCCACTTCTGCGGCTTCGGTCGGTGTTGCTTCTGCTTCCGCCACTTCTTTTTCCATTTCGGTTTCTGGCTCCTCTGGTTTTCCCACCTCGACTTGGCTTTCACTCTCCATTTGCACCGGGGCTGGCTCGCTGACGATCGCCGGCTCCTCCTGCTTGGGTGGCTGATCCTCCTCGTGGTGGGCCACAGCCACTTCCAACTCATGATCCCCTGAGGCCAGATGCTCCTCCTCTTGCTCCACCTCGATGTCAGCCGCCTTCGTCACACTTTCGGTTTCAGGTGTGGCATTAACTGGGATCAGTTCCTCGTCGGCCACCGTCTGGGCTGTCTCCGGCTCCGTCTCCTCCTCGAGAAGCTGCGTCTGGACCGGCGGCTCGCTGGTGCTGGCTTCGGCATCGGCCTCGCTCTCGGCGTCGATGGGCACCACCTGCTCATTAGTCTGCGGCACCTCCTCCTCCTCTTCCTCCTTCTCGGATTCAGCTTCGTAATCGAATTTCATGGTGTCGTCGATTGGCGATGAAGCAATCTCCTGATTACCCGACGCCTCCTCCTCCTCGGCTTCTGTTGCCACCACCTCTGGGACAATCTCCTGATGCTCGGGCTGCTCACCAGTTAGTTCCGGCTTGTGGCTGTCATGCTCTTCGGCGTACTCTTCGTCGATCTTGTAGGGATAGTCCTCGGTGGGCCCAGCCTCGGTCTCCTGTTCCGCAGCAATGGCATTCTCCGTGGGCACATCGGCAGGTGTGAGCAGCTGCTGAACACCAGTGGTGGCATCCTGGGAAATATGGGTGAGTTCTGGCTCCGTTGGTGGAGCTGCAGCCTCCTCGTGGTGTTGCTCCTGCTCCTCCTGGTTCTGCTGCTGTGTCAGCTCGGTTTCCTCATGGGCCATGTCCACAGCCTCCAGTTTCTCAACGTTGTCCACCTCGGCTACCTCGGGTCGCAGCTTGGTGGCTTGGCCATCATCCTCCTCCAAGGATTGCTCCTCCACGCTGGCGGGCAGCTCATCTTCCAGAAGAATGGGAGCAGCTGTCGTCGTTGTCGTTGTCGTTGTCGTCGATGGGGTGGTCCTTCTTGTGGTTGTTGTGGGAGCAGGTGTTGTGGTCGTGGTCGTTGTTGTTGTTGTCGTTGTGCTCGTAGTGGTTTTCCTTGTAGTGGTCGTGCTAACTGGTTGCTCCACCTTCTCAACGGCCTGATCCTCCTCCTGCTGATCCGCCGCGGGGGCCACGCAGAGACCACCGATCATCTTGGCGGGACTTGTGCACTGGCAGCGCCCGAACAGATTCGGGATGAGGAAGTCACAGTGGGTGCGGGTGTCGAACATTTGGCAGTGGGCGTGGCTGTAGCAAACGGCGCCAGGATGGGCAGCTGTGGGAAAACGGATAGACGGGGAGAGGGCGGTTGAGAAATTGCGGAAAATTCTCGTGAGATCTATGTGCCTGCTCCGGATCGAGTGTGTTTGTGTGTTTTGAGTCGTGTTATTAAGTTAACCGTAAACCGTAAACCGAACTGCAAGCACCAAATGCATATTAAAAACTCATCATCATCATCATGAGGAGCCACACCAGAACATGGAGGAGAACAAGAACCACATCAGAGCATTAGCCCGCCTTCGACAAGCCTAATAACCGTCAATAAAGTCAACTGCAACTGCATCAACCTCAACGCATCGTGGCCAAAAGAGAATCCCAAAGAAGAGGCGAGAATCCGTGCAGAGAGCAAAATTATATATAACAGAAATCTAAAGGTTCTTTAAGAAATATATACGGATTCTAAGAAAATATACTACAAGTTGTAGATGTTCCTTATCTGATTTAAATATTCATAACTGCCTACATCCTATTTCCAATTTCCTCTTTCCGGTGCCATGGTCATACTTGGTTTTATGGATTTTATGAAATGCAATAAATGTAGGCATGGGCACACTTTCTTTTACAAATTTTGTGAAATATTGTAAGTGTAATATCAGTTTTCACATAATAAATCTTATTATGTTAATGCTCCATATTAAATATAATAAAATATTTCATATGATATGTATTACGCGAAAATTCTGAGTATTGTTTTAATAGAAAATCTGGTTATTTTTAGTAATTTAAGCATCCTAAGCAATCGCTAGATTTTTCCCTGTGCATGACTATGATACTCGTAGATGGGGAACAGATGGGAACCAGAAGATGACGCTGAAACGTCGTCGGTGACGTCGCCCATTCCCATTACCGTTCCTCATCAGCATTCCACTCGCCGATAACTGGCTGAAAGAGCTTGGTGACTACGACCACGAATGCAACTGCAGGCCAAGACTGAGCCGAGCCACCTGCGTGTCTGCCACTGTCCTCCTCTGGAATCTCAGCTCTGACCCACTTTCCGGACTGCCGCTCCAACTTGTTTTCACTTGTTTCGTTTTTGGTTTTGCCAGCAACTAGCAACTTGCAGCAGGCAGCAGGCAACACAGGCAACTTGCAACTAGGAACTTGCAACTTGCAACTGGCATTTCACTGAACAAGGCAGCCGCCGCCGCTGCCACCTGCATTTGCCCTTTGGGCAGTGTCTGGCCACGAGATCCATTCCCATTTGGCGATCATAAATCGGTATGCGAATATATACCCTTCATCCTGGCCCAAGTGGAAAAGTTCGTTTTCTCGCGGGAATTTCGGCCACGGACAGATCCCCAAGTCCCCAAAGAGCCTTCTGGCGGCATTTCACAAAAGGCGCTCCATTGGCCATTGGGGAACCGGTCGATCGGTGGAGTTCGTGGCACATGAAAGGCAAACGGCCAGGCCAGCATGGCGTATACTTAACGAATGCACCGCCTGACACTGACACTGAACGTCGTCGGCCAATGCCCATTCCAAATGCGAGTAGCTCGGACGTGTCTTGCCGCAGCATTGTGACACCAATATGGAGTCAACGCGGAGCAGGAAGAATCGCACGAGAAGGAGGGACTCCAAGTGCTTGGCCTCATCTTTCACTTTTATATAACAGCATTAGAGGGGGCACAAGGCGGTGAATTGTTATTTAGGGAAGGCATTTGTGGGGTTTCTTTAAGTGATTTAAATATAAATAGTATTTAGGGATATTCTAAATTCTATAAAAATAAAAATCGATCTAATTCGAATCATTTCAACTAAGGTTGAAAAACATATATTTTCTATTTATTTTTGAAGTCTGTTCTGAAAAACCTAAGGCATATTTATGGCTTTCTTGGTATACTCTATATAGTTCCCTATTTTAGACATCAAAGTTCTTTTTAATCTATTCTGCTTTCCACTCTCAACCCCACATATATTATTTTAGGTCTAATAAACCAGACATGTATAAATATATAAATCAGATTTCTCTCTGTGCATCGACATTGTTTTCATCCCAACATGGGGCTTGGGACGACGCCTCTGATCGATGTGGCTGCCTGGGGGCAATGCCAATGCCACGGCCACTTAGCGTTGTTTGCCGGTGCGACAGGTTGCATGCGAATCGCTGCACGACTGCCACTGCTAACCTAACCCACTTCGATTACGGCCAGAGCCGGTGGTGCTGCTCCGATCTCCGAGAGATCACCGGCGCGATACCCAGCGAACTGCGAGCTGCGAGAGCGACGCGTGTGAAAATTGCTGTGTGGACCGGCGGGGAGCTGGCATCATAAACAATAATTTGCATCGAAATCAGCATAAATTAAATCGCAGCTTCCTCTGCGGGCGCTGTCTTTGTTCAAATCGCCGCCGCCGAAGCCCCGCCGGTGGCCGGAATCGCAAATAGCAAATCGCAAAACTGTGTCAACTGCCTGCCACACGCACAGCCGCAGATACAGATACAGATACAAATGCGAGACGCTAGCCGATAGATACGAGATGGATCCATCCATCTGCGGCAGCATTCCTGCGGCTATAATAAGTCTATTTATGCCGCCGACTTTCATTATATGAAATAACCCGGGGACGCTTTAATTAATTGAAACCATTTGCATTTGGTGGAAATGGTAAGTTGTCTTTTATTTTCCGGAAGTTGACCGAAAGCGGCGGGGCGCTACTTCTGTGTGTGTTTTGGCCGTTCCACATAATTTGCATGCAATTTGGCATTTGGCGCAATTTAGTTTGAAATGGCCATTCAAGAAGCATTTTTTCGTATATATTTTCTTTCTTCTTTCGGTTTTGTTTTTCTTTGTCAGTAGCCGCAAATTAACACAGTTTGACTTTGACTGGCTGCCTTTGTGGGTCATGCGAAATGAAATGGAATTTTTCAGCGGTTTTCGGTAGTTTTCGTTCGTTTTGGGTCTTTCTCTCTTTCCATTTTTATATTATTTTTGGTGCAAGGTGTCGCAATGGAAAGTATTTTCCCTGTTTTTCTGGCCTGGCGAAGGTGTTGAGGCTGCACGAAAGTGAGCTGAGTTTGGCGAGGCGAGTGACTAGGAGATTTTCTACAGCTTTTCAGGCTCAGCCTTATATAATGAGACTCTGCTGGGATTCCGTAGAGAAAAATCTGAAGAAATACACGAAAAAGGTGTTTGGAGAACCTCTACTTCTTCACAGATAGATTAGATTTTCTTCGTGAAAATGGGATTTATTTTTATAAGGAATTTTAAGAGGAATTTTAATGTGTCTTAGTTAATTTATAACATTTTTAACCCAGCTAAATGAATAAAAAGTAAAGTCAGTTAAGCTATTTAAAGTCTAAACTACAAATTTTATCAAAATGTAACTTGGAAATGAATCTATGCCATCCTTTGAATATTTTTATTTAACTTATGGAAAGTGCTTAAGCTTTATTTTTTCTTCTTGAAAATTTCTAGGGTTGAGCATTTAATACTAATCATTTAGCTCTGATAATAATAATAATATAACTCATATAAAATCATAGCTCACTTTGACACAGTTAACAAACTCAATATTAATTTAAATTAATTTTAATTCTGCAATTTAATAAGTTCTATGAAAAAGGTATTGTTAAAAAGAACATTTTGGAGACTACTTTTAATGATCTTACTTTGAACAAACTTCAAGATACTGAGATACAAAATCCTGATACCATACTCTTCAAAATCATATTTTAAAGCTAACTTGTGATCTCTAGATTTATTCCTCCTTTTTTTATATTTATCCTAAAGAATTTTTCCTACAAATTTTCTGTCAGTGCACTTGTGTGATCACCGATGTCAGAGCGGTTCACTTTTCCTGCAACTTTGTATGCAGAAGATCTCGATCATGCGAGACAGTAGCTCAGGTTCCACTGTTCGGTCGGTTAGTCTGCGGCTATCTGTTTGTTCATTATCTGGCCGAGAGTATATATATATATTTAAGCATATGTATTTGGCATACTTTTAAGCTCTGGAGGCCTGGTGAAACGGGGAGAGTGGAGTAGACCAGCCCGAAGAACCGAATGCATAACTCATAAAGATGGGAGGAAGTGCTCATTGTTGCTGGATTGCCGGATTGCTGGATGGCTGGACGGCTGGAGGTGGGCTCGTTAAACAGCCACAAAAACTGGCAAGTTAAGAGCCAATCCCGGAATGGGCTTGGGCCTGGGTTAAGGTGCATGGGAAACTGGAACAAGTGGCCAAGAGCTGAGCGCCAAGAGCTGGAGAGCGCGGAGAGCGAAAAAGCCAAATGGAAAGCCTGACAAGCTCACAAAATCTGGCACACCACTTGCTTCACTTGACCCGCGACTCAGATGGAGATGGAGGAGCAGCGCCAGCAGGGAGATGGCGATAGGATGAAGTGAATGGCCAATCCCAAATGTGTGCAACATTTTTGTCAACTGCAACTTTGGCCTTACTCTCTCTGTGTGAGAACTAATTGGACTTTCTTGGACTTTCCTCCGTTGCTAATCAGTGCAATTTAATTACGAGCGGAGGGGAGGCAATTAGCCATGTAAAGTAGGCACCGCCGGGCGATAGCCATCGAAGGGGCTAAGCCAGGATATTCCCATATAGTATCGTCTTGTCTCTCTAATGGTGAAAGGTTCCTCTTTCTTTTATTGTGTGTTTCGGTGAAAGTATCTCTCATAAATGAGCGCGGGCTCACCTGGCCGCTTTGGCCTCAAATTACGCTTAATTAAATACGAGAGCTCACTCTCAGCTCGGCCAGTGGCAGCAGCCGCCACAGCATCTGTCCTGCCCATATATATTGAGTTCTTATGCCATATAATTAAGTCGCCAGAGTCTGCAGTGCCACATCAGGTGAACGGCAATGACACGAACTGTTCCACGATCGTGCCCCAGTGGGGTGGAGTGGGGAGAGCCGTGGCCCCTCGATTCTAGTCAACATTCTAATCAGATTAACGCCACTTGGCGCCAATCTGCCAAAAGGAAGTGGAGCGAATTCCAATCGATGACAGGGCTGACATCGAAGGGTCTCAGAAGAGGGTATGTGCCCTTCACGGTCACTGAATTCACAAGATATATTTGAGGAAGAGGTCCTAGTTTAGGTAAAATTATTTGAAGTATTTTATGATACTAGATTTATAAATTAAACTCAACTTGCCCTGGAGTTGTTCTTTGGAATATTACCCGCTCTCTCTATGTTTTTATCCCAACTAAATTTATTACTGCCACGTTCTTGGAATAATTTATTTAATCTTTTTCCCCCCCGCCAGAATAACTATTAATTTCATTTTTTGTACTCTTCTTAGTCAGTCACTGAATGAATCACACAGGCCAGAGAATGATTTATTCCCAACTCTAGCCATGAGTCACGGTTCCCTGGCCCAGAGCCCTACCAGTTAAGTGTAGCTGAAGATGCATCTTCGGAGCCATTGGCCGAGTATCTTGAAAAATGTATCTTTCACACATAGCTCTGCACAAACAGAAACAGAAACTCGTAGAGAGATCGAAGCCAAACATTTGCATTTACATTTTACATTTAACGTTCAGCATTCCACGTTCTGCGTTCTTTTTTTCCAGCACGCTGCTGGCCAGTTCTTGGAAGATTAACCAATTATGCGTATAATTAGTGACACGATTGTCTTGTTATTTTCATCGTTATTGTTATTGCTATGCCCGTGTTAATTGCCGGCAGAAAGGAAAACCCAACCGAACCAAAGTGTTAACGAATGGCAAACAGGAAATGGGAGTGGACACTGAGTAGAGTACACAGAACCAAATGGTTAATCAGAAAATAATAATCAAGGGTTACAGAGAGAGAGAGACTGTAGTGTTAAGACTGAAGATGAGAGATTTAGAAAGCTATATCTTCTTGGAAAAAATAATTAATAAATATCAGGGGTCAAAGAGAGACTGAGTAAGCTAAAGTCGTAAGAAAGGTACATATATCTCTATATTTACACCATATGAAATAACTATAAAAGGTCTTCTTTTCCCCATTAAACCGTTCACAAATCAACTGAATAAATCTCCTAAAATCAAATCGAAATGTTCATAAAATCCTATCCCTTCAAACCTCTTTTTCCTGTGTAGTTACATACTATGGTACTACCTCGCATTGCGTGACATTCCGGTTAACTAAAGAAATGATAAGCCATCAAAGTGGGTATTATTAGTTGGCTGCCGTCCGTTTATTGCAATTCACCAAACACCGCACCGAACAGTTAATGATATCATCTAGTCTCTGTGTGTGTATCTGTGGTGTGATGTGTGTTCTGTGTGTGGTGTGTGGTGTATGGTGTGTGGAATTCCATGCAAACCGGGCGGATTAGGGCCACAAGACTTGGCCGGCACTTGGCGGATACTTACGTCCCAGACAGGTGTGCTTGCGGAACTGCAGGAATCCCTCGACGCACCGACAGGCTCCGTCCAGGCAGCTACTGTTGGCCACCTTCATGGAGCACTGCTCGCTCAGCTGGCAGTCGCCGCCCAGGAGTTGAGCTGAAGACGAAGCCGAAAACAAAATAAAAACAAATCAAAAATCGGTATTTATCCTGAATTAGAGTTTGCCATTAAAGGTAGCCATCATTTTGAAAATTAACTTTAATCGTCTCATTTGAGGGAATTTTCTAAGAAAAATATTGGACTTAACAAGCAATTTGAGAGTGTAAAATAAATGTAAGAGGGGGCAGGGGAGAGAGGCCATCACAAGGAATTTTCTATTTGAGTTTCGCAATAACTATAATTGGACGGCGAAATGTTAAGAAATAAATAACATGATTTAGTCGAGAGATAATCCAATTATTAGATATCATTAAAGAGAAATGTATCTTTAATGGCGGAATTCGTTAGGTGGAATTTTCTGCGAAAAGCCAAAACAATTTTAAGAGTTGAAGATAGATTTAATAGGCTCATTTGAACGAGTTTTGAGAAATCTTGTGAAAATATTTTCTAAGAAAAATTAAACTCGCAAATTTATAATATTTTCCCTTAATAATTACTGATATATTTTGTCAACTATTTCTTCATTAAAATGCAATACTTTTTTAAGTCGAATACCTTAATGTTTTAATCTTTAAAGTATTTAATTGATAAGTATTTAATTAAGAAGTATTTTCTGTAAGGGTATGTTAAATAAATATAGAGAAATTATACCCTAAGAAAGTAACCTAAATCTTGGTTACATTGTATTCCCCCTTAAGCTTCTTGTGTATATTTGACCATCAGGTGATGAATCACTAGTTCTTGCCAATGGAATTCCAAATTCTTTTTCTGTGTACAGAGACGTGGAGAGAGTTGGGCTGAGTGCATCTAACGGGGCTTCGGTGGACAAACACACATCGCCATCGCATCGCCATATGCAACTCCAGCTCCAGCTCCAACTCCGCCCATTGTTTGCTTGTGTTTGCCCGGCAAACATTCTGTATACTCCCACTTTTGGGGTTAGCCAAAGATTGACTTTGCCTACTTAGTACTTACACGACAAACAGCGCTTGGAGTCCAGCTGGACGAAGTAGGGGGCGCACTCGCAGTAGCCCAATGCGGAGCAGCTGCTGCCCTTGATGAAATCCGTGCAGTCCATGTCATGCTGGCACTTGTCACCCAGTTCCAGTGCCCGGCTAGCATCCGCCACTGTGAAGATGATCAGCAGCTGGAACAAAAAGAAAAGGGGTATTACAAGTGGTTCTTAAAGATATATACATATATTTGTAAAAGTTTCCCCATTAAACATCCCTTGGAAAACTAATACAACTTAGCTTTAAGCTGGGTTTCAATCAAAGTAATTAAGATTTTAAAGTATTTGTCTTAAGAACTTTCCACACGGCACCTTATGCCGCATAATTGTAGAAAACCGTAGTGGCTTAAAGACCAGCATTCCTTCTTCCTTCCATCCAAACTTTTTGCTTTATCTATAAACCGCAGAGATCTGTTATTTATAGCCTCAGCATAGTCTTTTTCAATTAGGTGAACCGTTTTGCATGGGCCATTATTAAATCAAAATGAGCCAACAAATTGGACGGTCTTGACCAAGTCTTGTTCGAATGCCAAACAAATGGCTGGGGAACACGGAATAGCATACATATATTCGTGTGGGCCCAGTGTCCGTCGACAAAAAGAGCCGTAAAATCCGTACTTAATCGCAGCAGCTCACTGGCTGGCTAACTCTTTTATGAATGGAGTGTGTGCGATGTGTGTAATTCTAGCTTGTAGCTACGTATCTGTCAGATACAAAGCTTTTGTTCGCCGCACAGACACAGTTAACGTTATATCCGATGCTGCAGAGATACCCGAGAACTGGAGAACTGGAGTTGTAAAACAGAATTAACAGTTGCCTGAACACCGAACACACGCCCCGTCGAAGGCGGATTATATATTCTTTGCCAGGCCAAGTACACTGTGGAGTAGGTTGGCCCGGGATCTATAATTAAAAAAAAAAAGAAACAGAAACAAACAGCGGAGAGTTAAGGGTACCCACTACTACCAGCCGAGCAGCAAGTATGTTTTTGGGCTATCTTGGGTCAATTTACCTCTGTTTTTTATACCCTTTTAATGGGTATTTATTATGGCTCATAATGGTTAGGTATTATCAGGTGGGGCGTCCTTTTAATAAGGTTTTTTTTTCATGGTAATGAGTGTACTTAAGTACAGGGAAAGAATTTATGCAAAGTCCCAATGAAATACGTAAACAAGGAAAGGTTAAATAGCACTGATTTGGTAATAGAAAGATTACTAATTAATAGTCCAAGTAAAGTAATATTTTCTATAGCTTCCTTAATAAAAAATGGATTCATAAAAGTTCCTTAGGAATATTCCCACAAATAAAAATACTCAACTTTTAAAACTTATCTCCGCTTTGTAGAATCTTTCATACAATAACAAAAGATACAAACTTCAAGGGTATTCCAAGCCTCGGTCTAATGGACTCAGCCCTCTTCACTTGTTTTGCAGTTAGAACGCTGGCTTAGCTGGCTAATAAATAAGCTGAATTTTGTGGCCAACACGGATAGAGCTCCTCAACACACATAGACACACATGCGAAGTGGGGAGAAGAGTGCAATGTACTTTCTGCTCATCGCGAATGAGCGCCACACGCCATTAATTACGGGCCGGCTCTCTGGGATTGGCATTACCTAACCGAAACCAAGGCACCAGCTCCATCTCCAACAGCAGCAGATACAGATACAGATACAAGTTAGGTAACTGGGCTTCCTCGCTGGCTTCGGTTTCGGTTTCGGGTTCTGGGTCTTGGGTTTTGGGCCTTTTGCATACTGGCTAAAACGGTACTGTTAGATCTTCACCCGCGACTTTCTTGGTTGCCTCTTTGTTGGAATTTGTTAACGCATTAAATCCAATGATTACATAAAGTTAGCCTTGGACTGCAGGGGGGAGGCCCCCTCAGACTCAGCTAATTGGTAAGAACTCAACGATTCTGATTCCAATACCATAGTCACGCAAGTCTTTGGCAAATTGTACAAGTTGAGACATTAAAAAACACAGTTAGGATCGTTTGGCGGAATGCAACATAGTTGGATTTTCTTGCCTTGATTGCGATAAATGATCAGGTGGAAATTTCAAGTCATAAACGGAAGTAAATCAAGGGATTTTGAAATGGAATAGATAAGAATAGAATAAGTGTTTCGTTATAACTAATAATCACTAACTGAACCTCTCATTGAACTCTTTCCAACTGATTTTCATTCATTCACTTGCAGTTTGTTGTATAAATAATATAATATATAGCGTTTCTGCAAGACTTTCCCCATTCACTACCAAGAAACTCTCCTTTAACTATTAGTACCAATAAATTTGTCTTCTTTTGAGTTTATTGAATAATAAATCAAAAAAATAATAAACAAAAAAGCCTTTCTGTTCAAATTAGTTCAAAATATTATTTTCTTTGTGACTTTCCCCTTTTTCTTGAGAGCATTAATGGCATTACAGGTAAAGTTTATTGAACAACAAAACACTGACACTGCCATTTCGAGATCTTCAAATAACAATAAATAAAAAAGTACTCAACATAATCCCCATTCAGAGGTGTTTCCTTAGAGTCTCAAGATCATTTCGCTACTCATTCGATGCTTGTCTAGTCTAAACACAGCACTTGGGCCCCGTGGCAAGCTCGGGCCCCTCAGAAAGCCAGAGCCAGGCAAATCCATTTCCATTTCCATTCCCATTCCCATTCCCATTCCCCACGAGTACACTCAATGGGAGCGGGCACTGCAAACGAGATCTCGAATGGGAAAAGTATCGGATCGGAGCTGGAGGCAGCGTCGGAATCGCAGACTCGAATGGCCAAGAGAACCAGAAATGAAATGAAACCGTTCAAACTCGACGGCATCAATAAAATGTCAATAAACAGAGAAGAAATTGTTTAATTACGCTTTCGAGCTGGCCGCCAACTGCACAGAGTGAGAGCGAGGGACGGGCCATTGGCCATTAGAGCCGAGTGCCAGTATGTGTTTGCCTTTGTTTGACTTGACCCAATAACTCTGGGCCAAGTTACTTTCATTGCCAGCTCAGTGGCCGTTGGAGGTTTGACATCCATCCGCAGAGGAGTTCTGAGTGGCTGGAGATACTGGAGATATCCGGGGATCTCCAGAGGCGGCTAATAACCGTCAGGTCGTGTCCACCCGGCCATTTGTAATCCTCCGGCCAACCATTCGTCTTCCCGGCCTCCTGAAAGTCCACCTCCTCGACCGTTAAAAACCCCATTCATCAGGCGGGCATATTTATTTCTCAGCTTTCCTGGATCTCAGTGCTCGGTTCTCGGTTCTCGGTTCTCTGTTCCCTGTTCCCTGTTCGGTGTTCCCTGGTTTTTGGTTTTTGGGTTTATGGTCGCTGTGCTAATGAAGACCCGTTGCAGTGGCATTTTCTCTGCACTCCGCTGCAGTTATTGTAATTTAGAATCGTAAAAGAACGGCTGGCCGGCGAAAAGGCAAAAAAGGAGTAAATAATTTTTCGTGTTTTACAAATTACTCTCGTACTTGTTTAATGATCGTCGGGCGCCGGGCCGTCTGCTGACCTTTGGCCGGGCCAAATGCAGGTGCACACAGATGCAGCCGGTGGCCGGCAGACGGTGGCTGGTGGCCAAGACTTAATGCACTTGCCTCAAAATGGGCTGAACGGGGCAGCGGCCGAGGGCATAGCGAAACATAATAACAAACAACATCGAAGTGGATAAATTGTTTCTTGGCCAAGATGAAGTGGAAAACTGGTGGAAAAAAGAAAGACACCTGAGGAAAGCTCCAGGTGGAGCGAGAGCCCTTGGTCCATTGCATTCTTTTTATTTTTTAAGCAGTAGGAATAGATAAAGAATTATTAGATGGGAAAATCTAATTGAATTGTGAAAGATTCATTCATGATTCGTTTATTAAAGTCCAGAGATAGAGGGGCTTATTAATAATTAACACCTGGAAGTGCCAATTAAATTGAAAATTTATAGTATTATTTTACTTTGGAACTAATAAAAGATTTTATTTAATTTATATTTAAAGCACTTAGATAACCAAATTACAAAATATACAAATTTAAAAGAAGTTTTGATTGGAAAACCAATACTATAAGAAGCCCATGCTACTCCTTATTGTTTTGTTATATTAACTAATTAGAAATATACGCAAAATTCACCAAATTAATTAAATATATTTAGTTTAAAACCTAAATACTAATACAAGAAGAACTCGAAACTTGAAATAAAAAGCACTCTAAATTATATATATAGTTCATAAGGGAGATCTAAAAACAAAGACCACAATAGAGATCTTAAAACTGCATAAATGATAAGGTCTCCAAGGTTCCAAAGCACAAACCAATAAAAAGAACAGAAGAAATAAAACCAAGCTGGCCAAACTTCCTCTTTTTTATGCCTCTCGTTTTCCCGGAATCCATAAAATGGCCAGCAATTCAATAGAAGCACTTATTAATAGTCAAACTAGTTCCCATACAGCACAGCCATAATGACGCTTCCCGCAGTAATAATGATTAAGTGCCGGGCAATGAAATTTTATGAAGCAAATAATTCACTAAACTTAATGCCGCTCTTGTGATTTTTTCCCCTGGTATCTCTTTTGGTGCGAGAGCAGTGCCAAGGGGAAAACTCCCACCTTTTATTAGATTAATTTGGCCATATTACTCAGTCAATGGAGTGGACTGTGTACCGCCGAGGCGACCCCCATCGACATCATCATCTCTGGCATGATCTTCGACGCCTGCCTATCCATCTATCAGCCGCAGTTTGACCCAATGGCCGACTTCACAGCTCTTTGCACACACTGAGAGCTCGCTTTGCGAAGAAAAGAACGCGGCCCACGCCGGCCAAAAAGCCAAGAAAACACCTAACATCATAAATAAAAATTGTGCCAAAAAGAAAAAGAGTGTGGCTTTTGTTTAAGAAAGCGAAAAAAGAGCTTAACAATAGCCCGCTGACCAGGTGACAAACATTTTTTGGAGCAATTTGAATTGGCAACGCCCCAAATGACTTTTGAATGCCCGAATGGGGGTGCAATTTTTGCAAGTATTTCCTATTTGTGTTGTACATTTTCTATATGTATATATTTTTAGTTTATTTTGGCCGCAGTTGGGCTTACTTACCGCTAAGAGCCGCTTAACCGTAAAAGCATTTCCATTGAGCATTGCGATCGCAGGTTGCTTTCTCGCTTTTTTTGTCGGCGTCGCAGTCGCCGTCATTGCCGCGCTTCTGTAGCTCCGAGAAGCTGCCTTGGAACTCCCTGGGAAGGCTTTTCGCTCTCCACCAATTTCCCTCCTTTTGTGTGTTTTGTCGATTTTCCAGCGATCACCGTACTCCTCTTTCTCTCTCTCTCACACACACTCTTCCTCTCTATCTCTCTCGTGGCAGTGGTTAATATACGAGTGTGTTTCTGTGCTGTGGAAAGGAGTCGGGGCTGTGAGGATGTGAGGGGAGAGACTTGACTTAAACTCTGAACTCTTAGGGTCAAAAACGGAACGAAAACGTTTTTCTCTTCTTTTACGGGGCAAAGGAAATGCGGCCCACTAAGCAAAAAACGAGGAAAATAATAATAATAATAATAATAATTTCTGTTTTATTATTTTGCAGTTGTCGGCTGCCCTGTTGAGAAGGCCAAAAAAGCAAAAGCCAGCCAACCGGCCGGCTTGCGGCTCACACGCCCCTCATTCGCATTCAATGGGCATTGAAGTCGCTCCACTTTAAAACGAAAGACTTAGGCAGCGAACTTGAGGCGGCAGCCGAAAATGGGAAATTAACACCTGAACCGCCGCAGCCGCCACAGCCGCTGCTGCCCTAACCTAAGCCCTCGAAACTTATTTCGTTTATTTTTCCCGACCGCTGTCTCATGTTTTTCCGTTTTTTTTTTCTTCTATATACTTTTGTTGTTGTTGCTATTTTCACTTGCTGTGACGACCTTTGTCGCTCGCTCGCTCTGTTTTTCCTCGGAGTTGTGTGTGTCTTGTTCTGTTTTTATTTTTTTTTTCTTATACGGAATTCGGATAACGTTTTTGTTGTTGTGTCTTTCTTCGCCGCTGCTGTTATAAAATTTCATTTTATTGCAATGCATGAGTCTGGGCCGAAGAGTTCGAGACCGCGCGACTGAGACTAAGGCCAAGTCTAAGTCGGAAGACTGGAGACTGGGTCTGAGAATGTGGCGCTCTAGGGCATTACCGTTAGGCGGCTGAGGCACAACAAAAAAAAGAATAAACGAGCAGAGCCGATATAAAACATCAACTAACTCCAGCATTTTTATAACTTAATAATAAAAAAAAGTTAAAGGTGGCAAGGGAGAAAGGGAGAACGGCTCTCGAGAGTTCGATTTAAATTGGTCTAAGGTGAGAAAGGCCTGGGAACTAGTCGCTGCACAGGAAACAATGTCATAAAGATTTCTTGGCAACTTAAATTAAGGTGGCACGTGAGGGTTCTTTTATAATTGCAAAAGTAATTCATATATCTTTTTAAAAATAACTGAATTTAGGTTATTACTGAAGAGGATATTAAATCGAAGTATAAAAATACATTGGGCTATAATTTATAACTTGTTTCCTTATTTAAATACTTTCGTGTATAAACAAAGGCTTACAGAACAGAATTAAAGCAATGAAATGAAATTTATTAGTCTCAGTTTTTCTTCAAATAAGATAAAAGCATGAAAACTCATCACAAAATAAGCGGGAATATTATTACTTATATTTTGTGAATTACATTTTCTAATTTCTACTTGTGAAATATATATCTTTGGTTTTAAAAATCCATAAAATATAGATGGAAATATTTTTTCAATGTTAAAAAAGATATAAAAGCCTTTTAGAACTTCCTCTTTTCAACTTCTTTTGTTTCTTTTTTTGCTTTAGAGAATTGCTTTTGGTCAAGGGGCGTGCATGGGCGTGTCTGGACAATTGCCCGACTCAATTTTTTGACCCAGTCAGCCGCGGAGATGCAGATGCAGATGGAGATGCAGAGATGCAGAGATGCAGATGGAGATGCAGAGATACAGATGGCGGAGATCTTCCGCAATCGATCAGCATGTGCAAAGTGTTGGGCTGGCAACCGCAAAACGCAAACTTTTGCTGGGGAGCTGCATTTTTATGCTGCTGCTGCTGCTGTTGTTGTTTGTGGTTTTTGCGCTTGGTCTATCGGTCGCTGGGTCGTCATCAATGCAATGCAACACACACAACACACACACAGGCAGAACGGACTCAGGCTAAGACTCTGGCTAAGACACTCTAGCCGAGAGACACAAGGCAGCAAAAAAAGAGCCAAGAGCAGCGCGATTCTGGCACCGTTATGCACCCAATATGGCGACTGCACCACCGCCGCACCACCATCTCCACCAGAACTGCAGCTCAGCACAGCTCCACACATGTGCCGAAGCTGGACTGGCTCTGGCTCCAGCTTCAGCTCTGACTCTGACTCTGGCTTTTGGGTCTGGGTGCATCTGCATCCAGCAAACTGGACAGCAGAGACACGGGACTCCGGGGACCCTGGATCTGTGGATCTGTGGATCTGTGGATCTCATGTATGTTTGTCTATCTCGCTCGCTATTTGTTTGTTTGTTTGTTTGTTTGTCAGTTGGTTGGTTGTTGCTTCGCTGGTTGGTTCCTTGCCCGCTCGCTGGCTTGGGTTTGTTTGTTGGTTTTCCTTGGGAGTCCGCAAGAAAAACAGAAATTACACACAGTTGCCCGAATGGGCCGCGCCTTAGTCTAATTCCAGCAAGAAATCCTCAGGATCTCTTATCGATTATCATCATTATTATTATTATTATAATTTTCCTCTTTTCGTTTGTTTTTCAGGAGTATTTTTTAGCTACCGTTTTGTTTTAATTTGTATCTCGTTTTTCACACTCGCGTCGCGGCACTTTCTTGTGAGTTGTGTGTGATGTGTTCAAGTGTTGTTTTTCGGTTCAGTCTGATTTATTTCTTTTTGCTAGCAAGGTGAGTGTGCAAAGTGCAGCCGCATCCACGGAGATGAGCTGAGCTGGGCACGTCCGCACGTAACGATGGTCAGCAACGAACTGAAGAGGAGCCAGCCAGCCACGGACTTAAAGAACCAAAGACAAGCAGCCGCAGTTCGCAGTCGCCAGCAACAGCAGCAGCAGCAGCAGCAACATCAGCAGCAGCAGCAGCAGCAGCAACAGCAGCAGCAGCAACACGAAGAAGCCACTTGGCCAGCTCAAAGAGGAGAGCTTTTTGGCCAAAGTCAAAGTCAAGGCAGCGAAGCTTTCTCAGCCACGACAAGTGCCGAGGTCTTGGCCAAAATGTTGTTGCTATTGCTGCTGTTAGCGATCATATTGCCGCTGTTACTCGAGAGACATTGCCGCTGTTACTGCGGCTTAGGCGGGCTCCTGTTACTGCTGATGCTGCGTTTGTTGCTGATGTTGCTGCTGCTGCCTTGGCTGTGTATGCAAATGCGCTTTATTTGTTTCTTTAATTATGAGTGTCAGGTCCGAGAGAGTGCGAACGGCACAGATTAAGAGAGATAAACGGCGAAGCGTTTGTAGTACACCTACACGACGCCGAGATCGCAGCTGCCCAAGCATCGGCATTTGCTTCGAAATTAACCGTTTTAAGTTACAGTCAATGTCCGATAAGTGAAACTACTTAAGCTCTAAAATGGGACATTTTTTAACTATGTAACCAAAAAAATGTTCTGTAAGATTAAATTTAAAAAACTTTTTAAGGACTAGGATTACATACTGAGATTTCAATTTAGACTAAAAATATCGCTAGCTTACATAAATCAAAAATGTATATACCATATTGTTAAAAAATGAGATGTTATTTTAAATAAAAAACGAAAACAATAATTAAATTATAAACATGATATAAATTAAAGGATTGAGCCGATAAACAATTTTTTTTTCTTTCTAATTTCCTCTTTTCTTAATATCCTTTTAAACAGCTATAAATTTGTGTAACTTTTTGAGTCTGCCAAAAACTTGTAATTTTGTTATTTTGTTAAAGGATTAGTCACTTAATTTTACAGCTGACTTATAAGCATAAGAACTAAGCGTATAAATAATTAACTAGCTCAAAGAATGCCTTAATCAAACTCCATTAATGAGGATAGGACAATGATTTTAGGTGCAAACTTTTAAAGTGTTATTAATTAAATTTACAAATAGGATTTGAAAAGAGAAAATACTTGAACTTAATATTTGTTTTGTGATTTTTTGATGTATTTCTTTAATTAATAAATTTAATTCTTTATTGATATATTTAAAACTTTAATTTTCCAAATGAACAGCCTTCGACAGAGTCTCGACTGTAGTTGATTTTAATGTTTGTTACACTTCCGTCACTTGAGGTTTTGAACCCGTGTTGCAATCGCAATGAGGCAAGTGAAGCAACTGAGTCCGCATTGCGAAACGCCAAGAAAAATCTGGCGAGAATGAAAATAATAATAATAATAATCATAATAAGGTGGCGGGGAATGGTCAAATCCAACGCACTCCATTTGGCAGAGGCCAAAAACTATACAAATGCGTCTTCCCTAATTGAATAATGCGGCGAGCAGAGCAGCTCCTTAAGTCGTTGGGGCTCTTTAAAATTTAAAATTATAATTTAATGGTTTTAAATTGGTCGCTTGGGGTGTAATTTTCGCATTTGAGTTCGTTTTAAACAAACTGTTTGCTGTTTTCACATTATCAAAAGTGGGGTGGTCCTTAAAGTTAGTTAAGAAGATTACTTTAAAGTTCAAAATGATAATTTCATAGTTGGGAATAACATTTAAATACATTCTTTAAAAGTTTCTTTTAACTTTAATTAGTTTATATTTATTTACGTTACTTTCTTATCCCAAAAATGTGTTAATTGTAAATTTTTGACACTCTGAAAGACTTTCTAGTCGGATTTTGTAGCTTAAAACTCCTCAAACCACCCACGGAACCCATGAGCGGCAAGTCCGAGGGAACTCAAGTTGGGTGTAGACATCGCATATTGTGCCAAATGGTGACTTCAAAGCGCTTTTGATCGTTTTTGATTTCACATTCAATTTTATATCTGCCCTCTTTGTTTCGCTCATTCTAAAAAACACAAAAACAGCAACAAATTGCTTCGATTTTCGAGCGTTTTCTGGAAGACAGCATCTTAATTTGAAGATTTATTTCAAGCACCGGAAGCGGAGCACCCTCGCCCACCCTCCTCCATCGCGCGCAGAAAAAGAGTTGATTGTCCCGAATCGAAAATCGCATATTACGAGCATATATAGATTTGGCTGGGAACAGGGCCATAATTGACGCTGATTGTCCACGGTTGCTTGCTTAATTCTACAGTTTTCTTTTCTTATTTTATTTTTTACTTTCAAGCGGGGGCAATGGATTCGGAATCTGAATCGAACCTGGGAGTCAATGGAATCAATCGTTAAAGTTTGAGGAAGTTACGGAGCTGTGAACCCTCTTTAGAGATATTAGAAGTAAGGAAAGTTTTTAATTGGTATCTCTAGAAACAAAAAATTTATCGTAGATTTGTTAAAACATTATAAAATTTATCTTAAATATTTAACAAGTTTTATAGCTGTATTTTTGAAGGGCAAATGGCACATCATATAAGATGTTAGTATTTAAAAACATATTTTTAAACAAATAAATAAATTATACATTTATTTAATTAATTTACAGAAGAATGCCTAAGTTGCTCATTTCATGGCAATAGGATCTGCGTAAGTTATTTCAATAAAAATAAATTATATAAATATTTAAAGATATTTATAATATAAATAGATGATTGTTGTATTATTCTAAAACGCTTTTGTATCCTAATCAGTTTAATTTAATCCACATAAATCGAGACTATACTTCTTTAAATTCCCTTTAAAACGTACTATATATTTGATTTAATTAACATTAACAAATAATTTATATAAACATTTCCGGTAGCATATATAATTCTATTAGCTAAACAAAAAAAAAACCCTTGCAAATAATATTTACAATTCCCTTTTCAATGGCTGGCAAGGCAAAGCCATTGATGGAAAAGTTTCCTCCGATGTGGCTGCATTTTGTGTTAAAAACCATGAAATTGTTATTAATGCTTGAACAAAATAGCCCGGCATCAGAGGCACTGGCAGTGGCAGCCGGCTGGCCATCATCGCATTAGAAACAATGAAAAGCAAAAGTAAATCGAAATCGTAGCAAACTCGAAGACACTGCAATGTACGGAGACGGGAGAAATGTTCATCATCATCAGCAATGGTCCAACAGCAGCAGCAGCAGCAGCAACAGCAGCAGCAGCAGCAACATCATCGGCAATATCGGCAGCGGTGGCATCATTATCATGGCAACGATCATTGCCGGAGTGGCGAACAATTGAAAAAGCGCTTTTGCCTTGCTCTTGGGGCAACACGTGCCGGGTCGGCTCTCGGTTTTTTTTTTCGACTGCCATCGATCTCGATCTCGAGTGCCGGTGTACCTGTCGCTGCTGCTGCTGCTGCTGTTGCTGTTGCTGCTTCTGCCACGCCCCCTCCACCTGTCTCCCTGCAGACATAGACATATTCCACCCATATAGAGCCATGTGCCTCCCCCCTGGTGAGCAGTGAGTGCCCTACAAACACACATGCAGGTCCCAAAACACAGTTGCCGCCGGAGATCTTAAACTTTCATTTATACAATTGTCTTCAAACTGTGCAGCGCTTGCCGCTCCGAAATGAAAGTCGGAACAAAATGGATTTGCTTTTGGAATTTTTCTTCAACAGAAGATACACACAACCCAACACACAACAAAAAACACAACCGAAAAAAAAACATTCTGCTGATGTTTGTTTGGCCAGCGCACTATGGGGAAAAGCTGCAACAATTTCACACAAATTAAACATTAAATTGGTACAGATATATCAAGAAAATAAGGCTTCAAAGTAAGATATATTTCATATAAGGGAAAGTAGTACAATATGCATCATTAAAAAAATGTGCATCACTTTTGGGATACGAATTATTTAAAACGATTTTACAATTATTTTTTATCTTCTAATGAAAGTCAAACTAAAAGAGGTTTATTTTTAGGAAAAATAAGATTATTTTAAGAATATTCTTACCGATTTTATATGCAAAACCAAAGCAATACATACACAAGAAAGTCAAATAAAAAAGGAGAACTTTTATATTATCTTTTAAATTAAATCCGCATTCTATTACTTTTTTTTAAATAAAACTTCAGAGCCTTTTTCCGCTGGAAAATGATATCCTTATTTCACTGAATATAACACCAACACATTGTATTTATTATTTATTTTTCAATTTAAGTCAAAGCATTAAGTACTAAATAAAAAAGACAATCAATGGGCAAATCCTAGTAAGAAAACCTATATTATTTGAAGTTGATTTTATATTTTAGTAAAATTGCTTTCTTGTCCTTTTATGTAGACTAAAAAAATATCCTATTAGAAAAACTCCACATATTGATTATTTTTTACAAACTAAAGCAACTTCCCTTATTTAAACCTTAACTTTAAGGTATATTTTCAATCTCCTTACCAAAATTCTTGACTTTTTCCCACAGTTCTCTCTTGCGGCATTTGGTTTATTGCAGTTTTGTGGCCATGTGCCAAAGGAAAGGCGGTCGTACCTTTGCCAACTTCCCTCCGATATCTCGTTAAATCTAAATGCTGGGCTTTTTTTGTATTTTTTTTGGGATTTTTCGGGGATCGCTCTCCATCTCTTTTCCTGATCAACTTTCGCCGCCGAATTGCAGAACGGAGCGAACGTTGCCTTTCGAAGGTTCTCTGACCATCTTGGGACCCATCTTCAGGCCCTATTCCTGCTGGGTCAATGATCGCGGGTTTTGACAAAAAAAAAAAAAAAATACAAAATATATATAAATAAGAAAAAAAATAGCAGCCCAAACTGGTTATTATAATTTTTCGGCTTTCGCAGAATCGCACGCAGCTGCCCGGACAGCGTCCCCCATTAGGTTGGCCCCATTCTCGGGCTGGCGGGTCCAGGAACTGGGCTTGGCCACATGACAGCCCCATCCTCATCCCCCATGCCCCATGCCCCATCCCTCTGGCTAGGTAATACACTGAAGGAAATTCTATAATAATATATGTCATCTGTATAGAAATATAAGATTTTCTTTGAATTTATGAACATACATAAAAAGCAGCCATATTCTACTAAAAAATTACATATTTTGCTTGTTTTCTATAACTATCAGTTGTTGAGCATTATTTTACTAAGAATATTGTAACATTTAAACAATTTTCATAGTAAATATAGCAATTTTTTAGGTGTAACTTGTTTCGGTATTTGGCTTCGTGACAAATATGAATATTTTTTGAGAGCAGGGAGTGGGTCGGCGGCGAGGAGGAGTCAAGTCACGGGCTAGCATCCACATCCACATCCCCATTTCCATTCCCAACTTCAAGTCCAACTCCCATCCTCATCCTCATCCTCATCCACATCCACATCCACATCCACATCCCCATTCCCACTACCAATCCGCAGCGGAGCACCGCGAACGCGGAAGTATTTAACGTGTTTGTTTGTCCATGCCAATTCCCCGGCTTCTGCCGCATTTTCAGCTCCGCTCTGAGCTCTGAATTCTGGACTGAAGCTGGAGCTGTAGATGGAGCTGAAGCTGGAGCTGGAGCTGAAGCTGGCGGAGCTGGAGGAGATGGAGCTGTGCAATGGTCCGAGCTGGAGTCGCTCTTTCATTTGGGTTTGGTGAAAAGTGTTTTGTATGCAAATCATTGAAATTACATATTATGGCCAGTCGTCGGCCAGTCTTGCAGTAAGTAGCAGTTGGCCTCAAACCAACCCACTGACATGCACCAAGCCGAAAGACGAAAGCCGAAAGCCACCAGCTCTCTGGCCCAACTTGGCCACAATTGCTGGCCCGGCGATGAAGACCTCAAATGGTCTTTTGGGTTCCAGTATTCGGTCTTCAGGGGTCCGGTCTCCATTGAAATGGCAATTGGCTGAGAACTGGCCACGACAGATCGTAAATTCATTAGGGCAGTGTTTTCGGGAGGTCTGGCAAATGCAGATGATGTTTCAATTCTCTGCTCTTGTTGGAAAAAAATCAGGTAAGGAAAGTAAACGAACTCCTTTTGAGGATTTATTTTGCCTACAAAGATTTTGTTTATGAGAATAAAACGGCTTTCCTTTCCTTTGAAAACAATTTGCTTTCGTTTTGGCAATGAAACATAAAATATAACGAACTTATCTTGCAAACATTAGTAACAATACGAAAACCCATAGTTTATAACAAGTTAAAATTGGAACTAAACTAATATTAAGAGAACAAGTTCATATTTTATATATTTTACTAATTTAAACATACATTTTATTATTTTTAAAGCGATTCTTAACTCAGTATTAAATGGGTAATGTAAGCTTAAAAAATTCATATTCTTCACTTGTTATTAAGTGGGTAATGTAAGCTTAATATATTGATATATTTCTTAGTTTTAAATTAACTTGATCCTTAGAAAGTGCCCCCCTCGGAATGTCCATTAGGAAATGTCATTCAATTGGAGCAATTTCTCTGATTTCTTCTACACGCACATAGCGGGGCCAATGGGGCGTATGCGCAATTTTCTAGTGCGAATAGGAAGCGGCACACTAACTCGACTTTAATTAAAATGACAGACCATTAGAAAACGATTTGCCCAGATGAATATTTTTACGACTTGATTTGGCGCAGTCGGAAAATGGAAAACTGCAATTGGGCGGTCGGGCCATGCGGTTTAATGCCGCTGGAAAATGGAGACGGAGACGGAGAGGGCGGGACGCGGGCATCCGCTGCGGCGAAACGAAAACCGATCATTAAAATGCACAGTTGAAAACGCAGGTGAAATCTCATCTTGCGGCTGTTGCGGTCTTGCAGCCAATGCACTCAGGGAAATCTTTTCGGATCAATTGAAATTAATGATCTATATTATAATACAATAACAAGGAAACACATTAAGCTGAAATACAATTTAATTGTACTGAATTTACCTAAGAAATATATACCTAAATTTGTTACTGCGTAACCCCAACCTGGTTTTATATTTCTATTACTCCATACTTATTTTGAGCAGTGTAGAGCTTGCCAGAACTATTCCAATGGACGCTTTCTATCGCCGATTGAATAATGCCCTGGCATTCGTTAGGCCCTCGTGGGCAATCGAGGCCCAAACCGAACGCCTGTAATTTCTGGCCATATAGCATACATTAATTGATTTGTTTCGTAACCGAAATTAGGTAATTCGAAAAGCAAAGAAGCGACGAAGAAAACATTTAAACGCTCAAATCTTCTTCGACTTTGGGGCATACGTGAAAGTTCACAAACGAAAGCAAAACGTAAGCTAAACATTTTGTTCGCGGCGGCGCTCATTGTCATTAAACAAAATGAAGCAGAACAGTGTTCAACGTTCGGCGTTTGGGCCATGAAAGGCTTTTAACGCGTCCAAAAGGGTGGGGAATGGGGATGGGCAGGGGTTTCTCGAGGGGATCGGGGGTGCCGCACGCACCAGATGATCATTAAATGCCAAATAAAAAAATAAAATACAACAAAACTGACTGACGAACGGGCTGAATGAAGTGCCAGAGTCCAGAGTCAAATTATAGCAAAAGCAAAACTAAAACTTTAATGTTTCGAATGCTACGTTTCGTTTCTCATTTCTCCTCTATGAGAGTTCGTATATTAAAAGTGAAAACATGTAGAGACTCCGGCCCGAACGCATTCATTCATTCATCCATTGGCAAGGGACAGCGGCAGGCAGCAAAAATAAAAGCGTTAAGGCCAAATTGGCATACAAATTGCGTATACGTAATTTTAATTGATCATTTAAGCGATTTAGTTTCTTGATGCCCGCTTTATGTAAGCATTTCTTTGGCCGCTCGCCGTCGATCTCACTCACATTCGGTATTATGCAAATTTCGTTGCGCATTTAGAAGGATTAATGGAACGTCAATGACAGACATGGATGCTGCTTCCAGCCGGATGAGTAAAAGTTGGCAGTAACTTATGACACATTATCTAATCGGAGTAATGGCCCTAAGCTCGCAACTTTCTGATCCATAACTTATGAGCAATAGTGAGTGGGTAGAGTTCTTTTGTAGATTTTCAAACAAAGAAAATGCTTAAGAGATCTCATCACGAGTGGAGTGGGTTTAAAGGCAAATAACTAATAAATATTAAAAGTATGAATATGTTAAAATAAGTAAGAATAATATGTTTATAGTTGGGGTAGGTTAGGACTGAATATCAAGAATATTTTACTATAACCTTTGTTTACTTCCATCAGAATATATTAAAGGGTTCTTTGAACTAAATGAAGAAGTATCATTTGGATTCTTTTATAATTTTAACTAAAGCTTATGAGTTTATAGAGTTTATTTATTTATAAACCCACGTCTCCTCAAACATTTTTCTAGCCTAAAAGTGTAATTAGTAAAATACTTAAGTCAATTTCTGCCCACAGACCCATACCAAATCGAGTTTGCCCACTCCACCAGCAGCAGTGGCAACATCTGTGGAAGTTCCTCCTCTTCTCGGCAGAAAAAGCCACTGGCAGCAAGTGAAAGTGTCTAAAGTCACATTCAATTTCGAATAATTTCGCTATCAATTAATAAAACGCGCATCGTGCATGAATGAGCGAATGCGAATGCGAATGCTGTGCTCTGCTCTACTGGGAAAGATTAATTGCCGGCCACATTGAGGGGGCATCATTAGCACATCATTACTGTCCCCCAGCTGAAAACTGTAATGATTACTTTGGACATTTGAATGGGAAGTTTGGCATCATCTTATGGGGAGAAAAACAAAAACTGCCTCGAAAGCGAAGGTCCACGGTTCCTACCCAAGCGATGATGGGGCTTTCAAAACTGCACGGATCCGTGGATAGAAGGCTGCCCTCCAGCACTCGTGGGCAACATCTTCCCAAAATAAAATCCATGGAAGATCTCATGCTGCGTAAGCGTTTTAGCGAATAGCGAAGAAAGTGCTGCCTGTCTGTTTACACTGAGAAAGGAGTCATAATCCTAATAGAATTCGGGTACGAGAAATTTTGCAGTAAGTTTACCTCTAATAGCAGCCAGGTCACACTACTCCTCAGACTTGTAATAAATTTAAAGCAACAAAACTATTTAAAGGCCTAGCAAATACAAGTAAAGGTGGGAAATTACTTTCAAGAAAAATATACAATTTTTTCCTGTGTAGCTTTGTACTCTTCTTGGTGGCATTTCTCCTTGGCATGATGCTCAACTATTTGCCGGGCTAAATAATGATGGAAACGAAAAGCGTGTAAAACATCGCGCAAAACACAAAAATCAATTGGAAATTTTACTTTCGACGACAAAGAGACAGATCTCGGATGGAATGGAGGCGGAAGACGCCATGAGTGGAGTATCTAGCCGAAAAAAAAAATTGAGAAAAAGAGATGGACAAAGTGGAACTATTTGCGCTGTCCTATGCTGTATAATTAAATTTCTTTTCAGTTTGATTTTCACCCTCCGAAGTACAAGTCATCCCGCAGACAGAGATCCGAATGCCGTGAAGGGTTTTAGCCAAACTTCAGGCCTGTCATGGCCGCCGCAATGAATTTGGCATTTGCCAGAGACGCCAAAAAACCAGAAACGAAGCAGCCAGAAATTTATTTTTATAAAATTCCACGAAAAAGATAGCATCTTTCCTTAGCAAAAGAAATGGGAAAATAATTATTCAACTCTTGGGCTAAAAATAAATTTATAAGAAAGGAAAAAACCAAGAGGTTACTTCCTGTAATCAATAGTTTTCGATGGGAAAATGTTTTAGGGGAAGTCTAACTTATTTTAAGAGTGTACATTTTTAACAAAAAAGGTTTATAGAAAGTTCTAAACATAAAAATTTAAATAGATAATTTATAGGACAAGTTAAACTTACAGTTTAAAATATATCAGGAAAAAAGTTTGTACTCTCCTTTTTGAAAGTTTTAAAAGAAAATATCGAGAAGATATCAATTGAAAAAGTGAGAAAATAATTGTTAAACTCTGAAAATTTAAATTCATATTAAAAATATATATGTATATAGCCAAAAGTGTCTTCCTTTAATCATGTGGCCAGCCCCATGTTGGCTGTCTCCTGCTCATTGTCCTGCCTTTGGGCCATTTGCCATTCCCCTTTCCAGAATCCATTGGCCAGAACCGAGAACCCATAGATCGCTTTCAACATTTCCGCAGCGGCTTCAATTACTTTCGAGCCGGTGGAAATTTGCATACAAGCAGATGGAACACATGAATTAATATTTGGCTATTGGCCATATTTAGCTGACACAACAATAGACGCGGTCCATGTCTGGCCATGTGAAAGCCCGCTGGCTGGAGAGCAGCGCATTAATGATTTCTCGCATGGAGCCGGTGGCCGCCGCACCGAAACTGAAGTTGGATTTGCGTAGGTCCGATCTTGGCCCTTGGTTCTTGGTCTTGGCCTCCGTCTCCAACTCGGGTTCGGGCGGATGCCACTGGGCCTGGTCGATACATTGACCCAGTGGACAATTGGTATGCAGTATGCCTGGCACTCGAGTTGGCAAGCCCAGAAGCGAAATGTTGGGAAAAACAAATGCCTTGGCTATGCTTTCGATTTTGTGTGAGTTTGCTTACCCTGACTGAAAGTATAAGCTGTTTTTGTTAAATCTATTGGCAAATATAAATATTCATTTTGGCCAGATACAAATTATTTAAAACAAGAAATGAATCTAATTTCGAGAAGCCGAAGTTTGTATACCCTTGCAGATAGACACAGGATTATGGGTTCTAATGTGCAAATGCATTAGTCTCAATTTTAAAGCAATTGTATTTAAAATATTAAAAATTTTATCTATGTTTGATTATTTTAATGATGTTACAATACATTTACATTTTGCAATATTAAGTTACTTTTTTATACAAATTTACTGATTAGGATTTTTAGGCAATTTCTAATAATAACTTAATAATTAATATATTTATATGTTAATTTTCTGGGTAAATCAAACTTTTTCAAACATCATAACTCAGCCAAAAATGCATTAATTTCAAATCGGAAAGCGTTTTTGTGCTACTTTTTATAAGGTTAATTAATCTGCATATTGGGTTTTAAAATTTTAAAAATTTTATTTTTTGCCAAATTTTCACAATTTTAATGATGTAACCCCTTATAAAATTTTCAAAATTTGAAAAATTAAAAAAATTTTTTTTTTGTCCGGAAATGTCTAGATTAACTCCGCTGTTGACGCTGATTAATAATATATATGATGTATAGGGTCGGAAATAAGTTCTTCACAGCGTTTCAAGCTTCTGAATAAAACTCATTTTAGGTTTATTGACCTTTTGCGGGTTAGCCAGTAAAAACACAAAAAGATGATATATTTTATTTTATAAAATACAAATAAAACCATAAGCTTAAAGGGAATTTATTGTGAGCTATTAGTAATGAACTTTCCAAACAAACTTTTTGGCATAGATTTTTAAAACCAACAAAATCTATTAATATATCATCCAAAACCTATAACCAAATGTGTTCACTTTCTAAACATCTTCAAGGGTACTAAAGCCATCGACGTGCCGCAATTAACATAAACTGCACTCGTTTTCACGTGTTGCATTCGTTTTGAAAGCCATTTCTGCCATTTGCGAGTTATTGGCAAGGTTTCCTCCTCCTAGAGTTGACAAACGTGATGGTGATGACGCTGCCTTTCACCTGGGCGTGAGCCGGGGCAGTGATGTACACACAATGCTCCGCCGCCTTAACGGACGGATGGGCAGTCAAATTAAAATCCAATCAAATCGATGGGAAGTCAATGATGCCTGAGTAGCCCACATCACAAGTTCGGTGGTGGCGGAGGACGAGGAGGAGAAGACTCCTGCCCCACCACAAATCTGGCTATTTTCGGAGCGACTTAGCATAAATTTGCATAAGCTGTAAAGTCCGAGACATAACTGTAAACATCAAGAAACGAGCGCTTGATAAATAACATCAAAAGGCCATCCAGAAGATCAGACACAGACGACAGTCGTCGGAGTTGAAGATTTCCATTTCATGCATTCTACGAGAAGACTCGGAGACGGGAGGATCGGAAGACTGAACCAACTCGTAAAAGACATTTGCATCGTGGCTGGGCGAGAAATGAAATATGTGCCACACCAGATCGGCAATGCGATTAAGATATCAACTTTTGGTCAACTCCCGCCTTCCTTGACAACCCGCAGAAGAATGCCGCCGCTCCACAAAGATAAAACTCCGAGTTGAAAGCGCTTTGGCATCGAGTATTTGGAGTATCGAGAGATGAGACATGGAGAAACTAAAATAAAACTATTAATGAAATATTGGGTTGTAAGGTGATATTTAAGGGAAATTCTCTCCTACAAATATGGAGTATTATATTCTTAATCAGGGTTAAACTACAATGATTTATTTTAAATTAGAAAATATATTTTAACTTCTTTGTGACAGCATCAGGTAGCTTATCCCCTTCGATACACTTCTGTTTGTACTGTACTGTATGTTTTGTGTTATTTATCGATAGTTCTTTAAAGCTTTAGTATCTATAAAAAATAGTATGAAGAATAATAATAACAATATATAAAAGATAAGGTCTTGCCATTCTCTTAGACAATTAATGATCATGAGACTTCAAATCAATTAAAATACCTTCCAAAACTCTATATATGTAAGTTGGTGCCACTTAACTGGCTAAGATCTCCCATTCCGCACGGTGCCATCGCTAGCTCCATTGAAATGGAAACTGGCCAGGCTAACTGACTGACCAACTGACTGACTGACAGCCACACATCGTCTTTTGAAATGGCGCACAAAAGACAAGCTGCTGCTGCTACGGCTGCTGTTCAGCATAGGAGTTTGTTCGTTTCGTCTTTTTTAGTTTTATGTTTTTTGTTTGACGAAATTGACTTTCTCCATTCAATATAATTAATAGTAATATTCCGATGCTTTGGCTACACACGTCTTCAGAATGGTAACAACTCCCGACGTGGCCGGTGGAATGTGGACAGGAAGTAATTTGTTATTGCAGGCGTGTGTCTATATGCATTAGAGCCAAAAAACAAAAAAACAAAAAAAAAAACGAATGGATCGGAAAGCATTCGAAATCCATCACAGCGAGATCCGAGATCCGCTGCACGTGCAGGGCGGCGTCGCCCTAGGAATTCCCTCAGTTCTTTGGCCAAAGGAATTCGCATCGCACCACGGGGCGTATGGGTAACAAGTGAAAAGCCAGCCACTCACTCGCCCCAGATGAGTGATGTGCGAGCGATGGGACCCACAAAGTGCCGGAATTTACGGCTCTTTTCTATGGGCATCCCAGTTATAGGTATAGGTTATACATATATCTAAACGCCAACTGCCACATATTGTTGTTTATGCAAATTGTCTTCATTCGAGGGCGCGCGCTCACTTTCAAAATGAGGCAGAAAGCATATTTGGCTAATATTTTAGGATGGCTTCTGCGGCTTTTACTTTTCTCCCTAGCATTCCTCAGTACACTGGGGTAAATTTTAGAGATACCAGCCAATTTGTGCCATTTTTTTATAAAATAAATTGACTAAAAGATAAAGATCTTAAGGAGTTTAGTAATTTTAAAAATGTTTTGAAAGATAACTCTGTTATAATTATTTCTTACTAGTTGAAGGTTTTTATTTTTTCAAAATGATGGAATTATGATTGGAAAACATACAGATGTTGCTCCTGAAATTTCCCCAAAATATATTTAAGACTTTTAAAGTTTGTATTGCAATCAATTTTCCTGAAATGTACTGTACTCTTCAGGAGAACATTACCTAGATTTTAACTACTTCCAAGACATTCCAAAGTATTTTAAGCTTTCCCAACCTAAAGTCTCATTAAATAAGACTTGTTTTATTGGCAACAATAAATATAAATACGCCAAGAATAGCTTATAAACTTTGAAGATTTTTATTTCGCTCAGTGTGCGCTGACTGAAATTAAAAGTAGTTTACCAGCCGCTTCTGTTTTTCGCCGCTTTTCTGTATTTCTTGTGCGTTTTTCTGCATTTTTCCTTCTGCCATCTGTTTACATAACGGCTCGCAGAAGAAATAGCTTAACAATGCCAACTAGCCAATATGGCAGTTCAGGCACGCACTCTGCCCGAAACTAACAAGCCACGAAAAATGCGCCAAAACGAAACTTCGAGTGCGATGTGTGAATGATGTGCCCGGGCCAGAGCAAGTGGCAACAAGTGGCCATTTCACGTTCATTGACATGGCTAATGGCCGGTGGTTTCGTTTGGACTTTAGTGGAGTGGCTCGGAAACCCATCCGAACTAAAGCCCAAATCCAAAGCCCAGACGAAACCGACACGTCTAGGCGACATTTTCGCCGGCACGCGTTTGTTTTACCTGAGAGGACGGCGGGAATATGTTATTTAATGCATTGGCATGCACAAATTAAGACTCGTTATAATTGGGGGTTATATAACGCACTGAGCAGCGCTTATCTAATGCCGCCGCACGGCAAACGCGAAGAAAGCGGCGCAATTAGACGAGTTTTTCTAGCCAGTTTATGTCAAATAATAGGCCCAAGATCGAGAGATTTTCATGCCTGTTCCGAGATGTCGCCGGAATGCCTGTTTGAAGTTGGCTTTCTGGCCTGGCCCCGCCCGATAAGTGGAAATGCTCAAACGGGTGCGAGACTTAATGAAATGGCTAAAACCGAGCATGGGGAAAAATGTAACCTTACCTATATTTAATTTTTAATTAAGCTAAGAGAGCTCTTTATACCCATAATTCAGTATTAAATAATTTAAAGTTGTGTTATCCTGCATTGTGTTATCCTGCATTTTAAGTATACATAAAAACGTAATCACCTCATTAGAACAAAGTAATAATTTAAATAATAAAAGACTATATTTTTTGAATCGTTAATTAGCAACATGAAAAGTACATGATTGTAATGTTACTTGTACAACTTTTCTGTCAATGAATCTAATTACTTTTTTTAAATTTACACAAAGAATATTCCTTGATTTTAATAAGAAATAAACTCGTTTTTACAACATAAAAACCAAACAATCCTATACTAAATAGAATTAAGAAGTATAATACTATAAATATTTCTTGTTGAACTATTTTTTAGGAAATAAATATATATCAGTAAATTTACAGGGTAGATCGTCAAGGTATTTTGTTTGTTTGTGGCCTTTGTAGCGAACCCTTAACACAGGTGGTCAACCTCTGCGACAGAACGTAGCATTCAGGTCTTGATGGCAACACACTTTCGCACATTAAAAGCGGCCACGCCACCGGATTGCAGATTTTTGTTTTTAATTTTATTTGCATATTTAAAGACAAGCCAGTTGAAGAGCTCGACTAACATTTCACTTTTTGAGCACATTTTATGGATTTTCTTTTAACGTCATAAAAAAGCAAATGGCTAAGCAGACTGATCTCGCAAGCAAGCTTCCCCTGAAAAGTTGCAATTAAAATTGAAATTCAAATATTGGCGCTACTCGCTGACGTACAAAAGCTGACCAGCAGGAAACTCTCAAAGAAAGCTTGACAAGTTCAGAAAAAAAAACTTTACCAAGTTACTGATCGAGAGAGTAAAATTACCCAAATGGTAATATCTAGTTACCTAGTTACTAAGGGAATCTTCAAGATATATTTAAGTTTCGAAAGGAAACAAAGTAAAGAAGACAATTTATGTATACAAATTTAACACATTTTGTTTCTATAGATATTAAATATTAATATTATTTTTTTTATGTTTTTTTGGGCTCAAGATAGGGATGACAGTTTAGAAGAATTGCATACCGATAGTCCGGCAAATTTGTTAAATACTCGATACTTCTTTCATTTAAATCACCAGAAAGTTGGCGCTTCGTGCTGCAAGCAACCACAGCCAAAGCTTTAAGTTATCAAAGCAAAGAGCTTTCCGAAAACAGCTGATGGGGGAAACATGTTTTTATCTACGGAATTATCTGCCCCACGCTGTCGTTTCATCAGGCCACTGCCTGGCGGCTCCATGGTTTATTTGTTGGCTCTCGAAATCACTTAGTCGCTGTGCCTGATTGGGAGTGGTTCGCCATTTTTCGGTCTTTTTACTTACTCAGTCTTCGCTCGTTCGTTCTAAATCCGGCAATTTAAATATTCTGAAAGGTAAGTGGAGTCCTCGGGGGTTACATAAAGCACGGTTTCCAAATTTTCCTCGTCACGCCCACCGTCCAATCTTATCTCAATCAGTTATTGGCTGCATTCGTAACGCTGACTTGCAGTTTATATGTGTGCGAAAAAAATAAAAATAAAAATGGAGATATGCAAATCATTGGGCTTTGAGCCGTATTAATGCGAATATTTAGCGTTGTTTAAGTCTATGCATAACCCCTGGCCCAACCTATTTAGCCCCCATCTATTTACTATTTACTTTTGTCGCCGAACTTTCCCCGCCGGTCTTGTTTTTTTATGCATTTTTATCTGCGTCTGCCTCTGCTTCGCGTTTGTTTTCTCGCACCGGTTTTTGCCGCTGTCTCTTCTGAAAACGAGATAGGGAGAAAGAGGAGAATGAGTTAAAAGAGAGGGGAATAATAATTATGGAGACAGAGACAGACACGTAGGCCAGCTTTCCTCGTCCACCTTTATGTCTCCAGGTGGCGGGCGTCCAAAGTTTAATCGTAAATCGTGTCGACAGTTTTAATTAAAGCACAAATACTTTGTATATCTACAAATAGACTGTTCGAGAACATCTCCAGATAGCCCCCGACGAGGGCTCGTATCTCATGGGAATTTGTGCAATACAGTCAAACGTCCATTGTAAGAAAATTGCTAGTTTATTTGGTGTATGCAAATATTTATTAAATTTATGATTTCTAAATCTGAGATAAGGTTTATGACGAGGCGAGAAACTATTGACGTATGACTATTTAAGTCGAGATCCTGATATTCAAGATTATCTTAAATATTTCATGAAGCTATTAAATTGTTAAAATACCACTTTTTTATAAGATTCAGATTTTGAAGCAAAAATAATCTCAAACTTTATTTACATTACTAAAGATCAATTTAATAAATTTAAAATCATGTGACTAAATACTATGAATCATTAGATCCAAATTTTTTTGTGGGTCCAAATTCAAAGATAATCTAGAAAAAATTTAGACATTGTATTCTTTAACTAAACTTAAATTTATACTTAATTTTTAAAATTCATAAAATATACCTATAAAATGTTATAAAATATATACAGTTTGAGTAAATATAACATTTTATAAAATTTCAAATATTTTAGAACATTCGCTTAGAAGTACTATCCACTGTATTTTGCGCCCTGACATTGCATGTTTATTTACCAATGCCGAATCTTATCTTTGACGTGTTTTGATACAATATGAATAAGGGGGTGTGGGTTGGAATTTGATATTGTTAAGCATGTGTATGAAGTGTGCCGGCAGATGTGGTACAAAAAACCGTTTGTGAAAGCTTGAATATTAATATTTTTCGGCCACCGCCTCTCTATTTCTCCCATTTGTGGGCGTGGCCTGGGTCTATGGCGTGATGCGCGATCGCCCCACCATGCCATGCTAATTAACTAGTTCAAGAAGGTGGTATCCACACTTATTAAAATGTCTGGACTGAAAGCTAAACGCTCTCATTATTTTAAATGAATCAAAAAAAGAAACCAACACAAAGAAGAAATAGAATCACGCAATTGAGATTAGTTATACAATTGAGCGGCATTGACTTGAAAAGATAAGGGGCGCGGGAGCAGACATCTCGAGATAATCAGAGCGAGCCTCTGCTTTGGCGCCTAAGTTCAGAGAATACCCGAGCTTTGACAGTGACCTGTCACAGTGCCATCACTGTCGACTATCGTTATCGATGTCTCCTAGAAGGCCGGTCAGCTGGTAAAGAGAAAATCAAAAGCAGCCATAAATTCTATGCGCACCACGCGCCTAGATTGAAATTATCAAGTCGGCCCTGAACTCAGCGTAAAAGCTGCTGGCCCCGGCTAATGCTTTCAAATAGTGGAAAAGTTTTTTGCCAGCTGATAATAGCAACAGTTGCGAGTGGAGAAATTAAAAGAGAGTGAGTGAGAGCATGGCGCCACCCGCAATGCAAATCGAATTGAGAAGTCCAGCTGGCGATAACGATTACAAGTCCGACGCATTTCTGAGTGTTCTGAATGTTTATGTGTTTTTTTAATTACAAGTTGGAAATATTAATTGAAAGCTGCTACTTAATGTGCCGAGTGTGGTTGCGAGAGCAGCTTATCAAAGTCCGTCAACTAAATCTTATCAGTACGGGCATTTAGTACGTTGTGATTACGCGGATTGCGCAACAATCGTCCGGAGAGAGTCGGGTAGAATCAAAAACTGCAGTGAATAACGGACACAATTATCAGTTACAGCTCCTACGCGCCGGCCGCCTGCACAGTTTTTGTCCAGAGACTCGCTTAATGCCGGGTTTTCAGTGTCAGTTTCGTTCTGTTTTTATTTGGTGACAAAGCTGAAATTTCGTCTCTCGTTTCCAGTCCCCCAATTCATTCATAAAAATCCGCAAGTTGTAAAATGTTTGCCGTGCGTCGCTCCGCAGCTCTGATGACGTCGGTCCACCGGCAGCCGCAGCTCATCCGCGCCGTGTTCCGGGCGAATTTCGCCAGCAGCGCCGTGGTAGGTTCATCCGACGTCGCCCTTTGTCGGCGCCCTATATATCTTCCTGTGCTGTCCAATTTTCCGGGCCTGGGTGGATCGATTTTTCGGACGAGAACACAATCTTTGGGCTTTTTTTTGTGATCATCGAATAGGCAGAACAAAGGTCTTTGTTTATTTCATCATTATCTAAAGGAAGTACAGGGCACAATGGGTACACGCATCTTATGAAACACCCATAAGTTTTTGGTTTTTCAAAATAACGAGGAGGAGATTATAATCTTTTTTCGAGATTTATTAAAGAAAATGCTAAAGAAAATAATTGTATATTTTTTTTATTGGGTAAAAATTACATTTTTTAAATTTAAATTCAATAAAAAAAATAGTTATATGCCGATATGCATTTTTTCTTTGGCCTGTATGTGATCTACTTCTAATCTAGTTAAAAAAGTCTTTAATCAACTTTAAGTTACAAAAGTTCAAAGGTCATTTTTTATACATTTATACATTTGTAGCAAATATTTTAATATTAAAAAAACACCTTAATTCTCATCTCAGTTCAGAAAAACGAAGTCATCCCAATCGACCCACCCAGCTCCATCTATCCGGATCAAAGTTCACTTTGCTTCGACCGGCATTCATTTCAATCATTGTCACTCACTTTTCGCCTATTTCGCCTGTGTCTAGCTACCAAATCTACTCAAGATTACCATGGATAATAAGACGAATTCTGCCGTGACCGAGGTGAATGTCCAGACACGCCCTCTGCACTCCATTTTTCGCCAAACATATATATAGCTAATAAGAACCATCCTTTCCCCAAGTCCTCATTGACGGTATGCTCTCCCACACAGATGGCCCAGAAGATTAAAGCCGGACCCGTCGTAGATGTCCTCGGTGACGAGATGACCCGCATCATCTGGGACTCGATCAAGAACAAGCTGATCTTGCCCTTCCTCGACATCGAACTGCACACCTACGATCTGGGTATCGAGTACCGCGACAAGACTGAGGACCAGGTGACGATTGACTGTGCCGAGGCCATCAAGAAGTACAATGTGGGCATCAAGTGCGCCACCATCACCCCCGATGAGAAGCGCGTGGAGGAGTTCAACCTGAAGAAGATGTGGAAGTCGCCCAACGGCACCATCCGCAACATTCTTGGCGGCACCGTCTTCCGCGAGGCCATCATCTGCAAGAATGTGCCCCGCCTCGTCACCGGCTGGCAGAAGCCCATTGTCATCGGTCGCCACGCCCATGCCGATCAGTACAAGGCTGTCGACTACGTGGTGCCTGGACCTGGCAAGCTCACCCTGACCTGGAAGGGCAATGATGGCCAGGTCATCGAGGAGGTGATCAACGACTTCAAGGGCGCCGGCGTCGCCCTGGGCATGTTTAACACGGACGCTTCCATTGTGGACTTTGCCCACGCCTCGTTCAAGTACGCACTGGACCGCAAGCTGCCGCTGTACATGAGCACCAAGAACACGATCCTGAAGAAGTACGATGGTCGCTTCAAGGACATCTTCGAGGATCTGTACAACAAGCAGTACAAGAAGGAGTATGAGGCAGTGGGCATCTGGTATGAGCACCGCCTCATCGACGACATGGTTGCCTATGCCATGAAGTCAGAGGGTGGCTTCGTGTGGGCTTGCAAGAACTACGACGGTGATGTCCAGTCGGACTCTGTCGCCCAGGGCTACGGCTCTCTGGGTCTGATGACCTCCGTGCTGCTGTGTCCCGACGGCAAGACCGTTGAGGCTGAGGCCGCTCACGGTACGGTGACGCGTCACTTCCGTTTCTACCAGCAAGGCAAGGAGACATCCACCAACCCCATTGCCTCGATCTTCGCCTGGACCCGTGGCCTGTTGCACCGCGCCAAGCTTGACGACAACGAGCCGCTGAAGCAGTTCGCCGAGACCTTGGAGCAGGTGTGCATCGACACCATCGAGGGTGGCGCCATGACCAAGGATCTGGCCATCTGCATCAAGGGCAGCATCAATGCTGTGGAGCGCAAGGACTACCAGGAGACGTTCCAGTTCATGGACACGCTGGCCACAAATCTGGCCGCTGCCCTTGCCAAGAAAGCCACCGCCGCCAAGTGACTATCCGGTGCTGAGTCCGAGCCGAAGGCCTCGCACCTCTAAGCGACGCCTCGTCCTTGTCACCATACACTACGATATTTCCATTTGTCTCTGTAGCTGTGCATGTCCTAGGCTAACTGTATTGTGTCCTCGATGCATGTATCACTGTTCATTGTCTCTGCGAGACGCAAAAACCCGAAACCATTTCCCCGAAACGTTCAAAACGGAAGAAAAATTTCAAATAAATGTATTTTTATACCGGACTCAAGAGGTCTTTAACCCAGTCGTAGCGAGGGTGGGCCCGACACGTTACGTGGACCGGCAGGCGGCCGGCCCACTTGTGCGGCTTCTTCTAGGTCCGGTCGTTATTGGATTTGCCTTTTGCCAGCGGTGTGGCGGCCACAGTCGTGCCACAACACTGAGCGGCACCGCACACGGCGAGTATTCAAGCGGAAGGGGATCAGGATCCGGATCGGAAGCACATACTATCCATGCTGGCCCATATCTTGGGCTACGGCTACCTGCTGGCCTATATCTTTTGCCTGTTCTGCTGGCACTCACCTGGAGCAGCGTATCCTGCGAGCAACAGCTACCGGGACCTGGATATCTGCAATCACTGGGATGGGAGACGGCACTTCCTCGAGCTGGGCAGTCCTGCTGGCGAGTTGCACGCCCGGAATGTGAGCTACACCGCCTATCGGGTGAGTGTGTGGGTTTTCTCTGGCGATTATCACCAGGATCAGCATCTCACAATTTGCAGCAGAGCTCGCCACTGGGCTTCAAGAACGATGCGGTGGCGGGGGATGTGTGGTACCAGTGCAGCCTGGAGCTGGTCACCTGTGCCGAGTGCGTCATCCGGGTGACATTCACCTATGCAAATTTCTCCAAGAGTTGCGGCAACACGGGCGGCAGCAAGTCCAGCATGTGTCCCTGCGAGCACATCCAGTTCTCGGAGCCACCCTACGACTCTACAATCTCGGGACAGGAGTTCTGCGGCGACGGCAAGGTGTTCCGGAGCAAGACCAGGACGCTTCAGCTAAAATTCTTTTACCGCGCCACAAATGCCCATGTCTTCTCGCTGCAGTACTTCTCAGAGCGTAAGTCCGAAGGGATTAAATCAGTTATTAAGTAGTCACCTCGAGATATATCTCCTAATAGGTAACGTTCGTATAGTTAGTGGTTCGCCCAGGCAGTCCATTGTGGGCAGTGGGAATGCTAAGCACCTGCCGCAAGTTATCTCCACGCCGTACTTCCCCATGTCCTATCCCCGGGATTATGGCACCGAGCACATCCTCACCTGTGAGGCGGACAACTGCCAGGTGCGGCTGGACTTTACCGACTTCCAGCTGGGCCTGGCCTCTACTCTGGAGATCTTCGATTCCAATGGCCAGATGTTGGACTCGTATACGGGTGAGCACTTCCGGCCACCAATCACGGTGAGCACCGGAAAGTCGCTACTGTTACAGTTCCGGGGCAATTCAGCCACTGGAGTGGGTTTTCGAGCCGAGGTGAGCTTTGTCTCATCCAAGCAGCTGAAGGACGAACGACTGGTGCCCTATACAGGTAAGTTATACTCTGCTGACATTTAAATTCTGAGATTTTATATACGAAATTTAAAATATAGTCTACGTGCTTTAATGTTACTCAAACTCTTTCTAAATTAATCTCCTAGCTTTACACCTTTTATCTTTTAGATTCTGATCAAATTTTAATTGATAATCTAACAGAAATTTAAATATTAGTAATATTATTTATATTTTATAAGAAGGAGGCACCGGATAGTGTGGTCTCGTTATTTTCTTTGTCTGTGAATAGTGACACGGGGATAATTGCCGGATTAGTTGGGCACTTGAAGGTCTGCAGGCAATTGTCATATTGATTTTGGCAGAGGAAATGGGCGGAAGGCTCGGACTCTTGACGAATATCAATGTCAATGTGAGGCGTTGAAGTGGAAACTGGGTGACTGTAGTGGGTTGGCCTGTTGAGTAAGACAATCGATTTCTTGGATCATTGCCCAAAGGGTTCTTTGTTTATATATAAGCTAAGCAAGGGGATGAGTGGGTTATGCATTGTTGGGGTAGGTTGCTTTGAATCTAATAAGTATTCTAAAGAGTTACATATAAGGAATAATGATGAAAGCGTTAAATAAAACGCTTCTATAAAAACATATTCCCAAGAATATAAATAATCTAAGCTTAAATGAATCTCCTTCTATTTCTCCTTACAGATTGCGGTGGAATGGTCACTGGTCCTGGGGGCGCCATCACGATGATGAACATGATCGAAAACGCCACGGATGTCCGGCTCTTTGACTGCATCTGGATCATTAAGCCCGGCAATAACTATATGATGATGAAGACCCACATTTCGTTGCGCGTGGAGGATTTCTATGGCATGGCCGCCCGCTCTGAGCTGACCATCCGGCAGGGCACCACCTCCGATGCCGTTGAGATCGAGAACGTGATGTGGCCGAACAATGGACTGAGCAAGGAGAGCCACGTGGCGCCCATTCTCGCTGGCTACTACATTCGGCTGCGCGGTGTATTTGGCATGTCCTCCAAGCTGGCCATCGTATACAGCGTCTTCAACTATTTGAGTAAGTGTGCTGGAAGGGTCAAGGGATATCTGGTATGGAATATATAAAGTAAAATCCTTAAATCAGATTGCTACATCGGCTCGGAGTTCCTGTGTGGCAACAACCACTGCATCTCGATCCGCCTGCATTGCGACGGCTTCGATCACTGCGGCGATGGCAGCGACGAGCCGGATTCCTGCGAGGAGGACTGGGCCCACCTCCACCACGACCGGCGTTGGTACTCTCACAAGCCCAACTACTACTTTCCCAAGATGGACCAGTATCCGGACCTCAAGACGGCCACGGGCATCTTCATCATCAGCACGCTGGGCATCTTCGGCGTTCTCTCCGGCTGGATGGTGATCCTGTACAGGATGGGTGTGAGGGCGCGACACCAGCGAGAGCTTCAGAGCCACCTACAGACTATCAGTGAGCTGCTGGATCGCCAGGACGAAGATCGCACGCCCGATGAGCCGCCTAGCTACGAAGCTCCGCCTGACTACGAGGAGGTGATCAAAGTAGGGATGCAGCAGGAGCTGAGGGAGCCACGGCGCCAGCGACGCGCTCGTCGTCCGCCTCCACGGGATCGGAGCTGTAGTCGAGCTCCCAGTAATTGCACCATGCAGTCCGTGTTGCCGCTTCATCGCAGCTGCAGCTTGGACAGGGATCAAGAGCAGCCCAGTACCTCGGCGGCGGCGATGACCCACGCTGTGGCCGCCACAGACACCAACGAGGATGCGGAACAGAGCCAGACGATGGCCCAAAGAATGCTCCTGGCTACGGCCATTTGTGGTAGGTAGTTGAGGGTGCCGGAAACCCAATCCCCCGATCCCACCCTGCAGTCGCTAACTTACCCACAGAGTCCCACTTGCAGGCTCTGCAGGCTCGTCTCTCCCGGCAGCAAAGGAGTCAGGTGTCCGCCTCCAATCCGTGGGGGTTTCAACGGGCCCGACACCGCTACCCGCTGGGGGTGAACTACCCGCAACCGGTGGGCCAGCCACGACGCCCGGTAGCACGGCGGATGAGTGCACCCAGGGAGTCGACGACTCCCTCAGCATTTCACTCACTCTAGGCCTGCCCTCCACGACGGCCGGCAGTCTGGTGACCTCCACCCAGAACCAGAACCAGGACAAGGACCAGCAAATCGGTAGTAACTGCACGGAGCACACGTACCTGAAGCGATCGTGGCTGGTGGTGCAGCAGGTGCCGCCTGGAAGGGGCTACAGGGTCCAGCGACTGCGGCACACTTTCTCTTCCCCAGAGGCTTTCACCTCCGATGAACTGCATCTGCCATATCCGGACTTTCTGAGCTACGGAACCAATCTTCCCCACGAGAGGAGTAGCAGCAACTTTGGCTCGGACCTGTCGAGGGATCCTTCCAGCTACAGTGTGGGGAAGCGAGCTCGCTTGACTGTCGCAGAGGCGAGTGATTCAACGGAAACCATAACCAGGGAGTCGCAGGAGCACTCCAACCAGACGCTCCAGTCCCACATGACAGTGGAGGAGATGCCACCGCCTCCGAATCACAGCGAAAGTGAAAGCGAGGCAGAGCAGCAGGTCTCCTGCTTTGGAGCCGTTGCCCAGCGGCCCAAGCGTCGTCGTCGAAGCCATGTACGGAGTCGATCCTTCAGCAATACGGCGGCAGGTGGACGGAGACGCCTCATCCAGCGCAGCTCGTCGGCTGATCTGCTGATGAACTATGCTGCAATGGCTGTGTCCACGCCACAGAAAAGATCAGAGGGAATACAGCGATTGTTCTTTATCTAAGGAAGTGGAGGTGATAAGTAAGAGCATTGTGAAGGAACAACTGAGTGGAACGATAGTATTAAAGCCTGGTGTGATTCTGGTCGGGATCTGGTCACAGTTATATAGATCTATTCCTAGTTTAAGTTGGTTTAATGTGCTGGAATTAAATTGGTTCTGAGCTTGTTAAAGATGAACTTAAAAATATTATAAAATTTTCAGTTGACATTTAAACTCTACTTCCACTACAGTTAATCCAATTTGAACTACCAAACAGGTCTTAAGATTTGTATTCTATATTATATATATGCATACCACCCGAAGGGAATAAATAATTACGTTAATAGTTAGCATTTTATTGGTTAATTTTATTTCGGTTTAGCGTTATACGTGTAGCATTTGCTACCAGTGCGCATCAAACTGTGGGAACCTGGACTACAACAAAACTCCACTTGCTCCTATACCTCAAAGATACAGTGTAACACGCACTGGCCAAGGACCTTATAATAACAAGATGGGTAATGCCATTATTATAACTTTGCGATCTTTAAGCTCCTTAAGCTAGCTAGAGATTCGCCAATACTTGCACATGATGATCCAAATAAATGAGCGTTACGCATCTATATATTATAAGGTACTTGCAACGGCTTTTTTGGGTGCCTCAAAGGTGCAAAATAATAATAAAGAGTCCAATATTCGCTTATATATGGAAATCAAAATGCACGCTTATATAGATTTGTATATAGACGAATATGATGATAAATAATACCAAGGCATAGTCAATGCCGTAGGACTGTCTGCTATCCAGAGCCACCTACACCTCTCTATTACTGATCCTACTGCTGCAGCTGCTGCTTGAGATTCTCAGCCAGGGACTTGCCCGTGTCCAGTGGCACCACAATATTCCGCAGGCTGTCGATGCTATTGCGCAACTTGGTGGCCTGGAATTTAGGGGGCAACTTCGGCGAACCGCCTACAGAGGCAAAGGCGAAGGTCTTGTACTCCTGGGCAGGCGTTCAGGGATCAAAAGAATCGCGTTTAGTATGCTATATATATACATATTGCGTTTGGTTTTATTTTTGCAACAGAAATATAAAAATATCAATAATAATAATAATAAGAAAACAATGTTCGGGCGCTAACAGAAACATAAGGCAGGTTCAATGGTCGGGTAGGGAGAGTCAACTAAATAAAGATTCGTTATGTATGTCATGGTGAAAGTCTGAGGTGTGGGATGCGCGCGTATATAAATTAAACAATGATAAGCAATGCTCGGTTATTCCTCGAGCTCAATTCGCGGCCCTTTGCAGGGAATAACCAGAACTTAATTATAGAAAACTAAAAATATGTTCACTAGCTCCAAGTCAAGGTGCTATCTTCTAGGTTACCTGATTGCCGCTGGGGGAGCTGGCCTCGCTGAGTGTCGTGGGTGCCTGCCCCATGTAGGACTGGAATGTGGGCCCACTGCCATTGTCCCGATGGCCGGCACTACGGGTAGTTACTTTCTCCTGCAGCGAGTTGAAGGTCTTGGATAGCCATGGCTGCCAGCTGTTGCGGTTGTTCGTCTGCAGTTCGCTGATTGTGTTGCTCAGCTGATGGTTGAGGTCCTGGTTCTTGCACTCCGCCTCCACTTGGGCCAGCTTGGCTTGTGCCAGCTCCAGCTCCAGTTCGCGGATGCGCTGGGAGGCGGCGTTGAGCGGATCGAGTGGTCCAAGTGGCGGTTCATTGGCATTACGCATGGCATCCGTTTGCCGTATGGAACTAAAGCCATCCGAAGACGTGGCGTTGTCATTGCCGCCGTCGATCTGCTGCAGGCAATTCTGGCATTTGGAAACCGTGTGCTGAAGAAAAATGGTTGGATCACAACCGTGTTGTTCTTTAGGTTTCTTTCTGTACTTACCATCACCTTGCCCAGTGTCTCGCTGAGCGTGTTCATGTCTTGCTCCTGGCGCTGAATGATCTGCTTGTACTCCTGTATTATGCCAGTGTGCTTCTTCTCCTTCTCCACGGCCCGTTCTTTGGCGGTCGAAAGCTGCTGGGTGAGGGCCTCGATCTCCGCTTGCAGCTTCCGCCGCTCCTCGCCGAAGCGACTCTCGTAGATCTGCGCCTCCTTCTCCAGACGCTCCTTGTGCTGCTTCTTCAGCAGGAACTCCTCCTCGTACTGCTTAAGCTTCTTGATCTTCCGCTCGCAGGCCTGCTTCATTACCTTCCGGGCCTGGCTGGAGCTGCGACACTTCTTGGGCAAAGTTACCCGGAAGTACTTCAAAATGCCCTCAAAATCCAGCTGTCGCAGATCCGACTCGCAGATGGACAGTAAAGTCACGGCCACCTGAAAGAGCACAGGCAAGCCGTCCAACAGGAACACGTCCAGCACGTGAAACACAAAGCAGAGCGGGAATCGGGCCGTGTACAATGTGAGGAACCACTGGGAGGCGTACATGTGCGTCTCAATACCGCATGCAGTAAAGTGCTCATGCAGCCTGGGCAACTGGTCCTTGATCAAGCGCTCCAGCTGATAGAGGCGCAGGTATAGGACCTCGAAGCCCGCCTTGTACAAATCACGCAACCCGTAGTCGTACATGAGGGCCACCAGCACGCAGAAGGCATCCTCCTCGGGCATCTGCAATGGAGTTCTTTATATTTAAGGGCAATAGAATTAGGAAATTTTTTACTTACATGCAGCAGAAGGCTGGCGGCGATAAAGCTTAGGCCCTGGCAATACCCGACCTCGCTGTCGTGCACTGCATAGGCCTTGGACACCTTAAAAAGGGCATCCTGACCAGAGCCGCCCGTCTCCTTGAAGCATTTGTGCGCCGGGAACGTGCGATGGATGTCCCGCTGAATGACTGTCTCGCACTTTGTTTCCTTTAAGTGAATTTTAAATTACATTTTAAGCTTTCTTTTAAACTTTGCCCACTAACCTTGGTGATAAGAATCTTGTACATATCGTTCATCTCCAGCTTGCCCTCCACATTCGCCAGCTTCTGCCAGATTTTCTCTCGCAACGCCTCCGGCACACCCAGGCGGACCAGGGGAGCCAGGTTTTTGGGCCTCTTTTCGCTATCCCATTCGCGCAGAATGGGATCCCATTCGTCCAAGGTGTCCTGTGAGCAATCCTTGGACACCTCACCTGTGCCACTGAGCAGCGGCTCATCCCCATCGCTGCTATAGTCCGTGGGGCAATCATCTTCGATGGAGGCTATGGACGAGCTGCGCACGATGCGCGAGAGATTATTCATGCCCAACTTGAGAAGCGAAGATGAGCTCTGTTGGTTGCCGGCCGGTTGTTCAGTGATCTCCTCCGAGGGATCGATGCTGCTCACCTTCCAGTTGGACTCGTCGGTGCGCTTGAGGTGCAAGTAAAAGCGCAGCGTCATTGGGCGTTTGGACATGAAATGGTCCATGATGCGCATCTCGCTGGCCGACTGGATGGTCACTGGAGTCTCGATAACGAATCGAACAGGTTCCTGGATGCGGCGCATTACGATATCGACTGCCACGGTGAGATTGGTCTTAGACGACTCAAGGTTCAGCTGCTCGAAGGCCTTCTCCTGGGCCTTCCACTCCGCCCGAATGGCGTACGGCAGCGATGAGTTCTGCTGCGAGTTGCTGTCCGCCTCGGCGGTAACACTGCCCGTTCCTGCTGTTGGCAAAACGTATCCCATGCTATGCATGTCGATTAGATGCATATCCTTCTGGACCACCAGCTTTCCGGGGGCCACCAGAACGCCGAAGCAGCGCTCGATATGCAATGGCTGGAGAATGTTCGAGGGCGTCTGCTTGACAGTGATGCACACCTCCTTGTCCGTATTGGCCCGCAGCTTAAAGCATCCCCGATCTCGGGGAACGGCGGCATACGAATTCTTTGCTACCCTTTCGCGTATCTCCAGCGAGACGATAAATTCGTACCCGGCCGTATTCAAGGGATTGCCGCTGACGTCCGACGTCACCGAGTTGGCCATGTCTACGGCCGAGTTAAGACTGCAACTCATGCTGGGCGGATACGTCTGGAATGCCTTCTGGAAGCAGGCTGCGATCGGAGAGTTTAAAATAAATCAATGAAATCACAATTAAGCGATGCTGCTATGCTCTGACTCACCGCTGACTTGGTTGACCGCCTCGGGGATATGGCAACGGAAAACATGGCACTGGAACAGCGCATCGCCGTGCAGCCACGTGAAGGCGAAGCAACCATTCTCTACCGTATCCACGGGTCCTCGGTAGTACAGTATGATGCTAGATATCTCGTAGGTGGCAATAATTGTATTGCTCTCTGCGTCATGCAGGCTGCAAGAGGAATGGCTTCACTGGTGAGTCACTCAAAGGGATTTTCAATCTTTACTCACACCACCAAGCCATCGGAGCAGTTGGGAATGCTGACGGTGATCTTGAGACCCACCGATTTGGAGCCACTGTTCAGCTCGCACATAATGCGATACACCTCGCCCTCGGACTTGGGAGCATTGATGTTGGCAGCGCCCAGGTAGGTTACTCCGGAGAATATGGTGCAGCCCTGATCGATCTCTGAAACTGTGCCAAAAAAAAAAAAGAAAAGTTAATTTAGGGATACTTACGTAGGTTTAGAGATCTTTGTTTGCCTGATATATTCATCCGAAAATACCTTCCCTAAGCTTAGTGACAACTCACCCTCCTCGTCGGTTGTGTCGCCGGGCTTCTCCGGCTTCATTGCATCCTGCTTCTCCTCCACGCAGGCGGGACTCGCATCGATGCAGTCGTAAAACACCGAATGGCCCACTCTGTTCGAGCTGGAGGCATCGTCCAACGTCTCCTCGCTCTTGGGCGAAAACAATGTGCATGGGAAACGCATCTCCGGATCGACAGACCTACCGCTGGAGCCTGTTAATGGCAAGGTCAGGGACTTTTGCTGCTGCTGGTGACTTGGGAGACGTGATTGCGAGCAGCTCTTCTCCCCAGCGGCGGGGGCTGCAAGCAAAAATGTTAATTGACAATTGCCCGATAAAAAGAAACAAATTGAACGGAATTCAGTCGGAGTGTGCGTATGTGTACAGTGTGCAAAGTGTTATGGGGCTTGTTTGTCGATTGTTTCCATGACAGCGCAGCAGTAATAGCACTGAGGCTCTGCCAGATAAGATTGCAGCTGGCGGGCTTAGTAGCTAATAACTGTATGGAAAGGCGGCGTTACGGCTTCAACAGTTCGGAGCGTTGTTCTCACCCGCTCTGCTGTGGCCAATGTGTGTACAGCTGGCGACTGAGCACTTTCCGAAGTGGCTGCTCCGGCAAGGTTTTTAGTTTAGCTCGCAGAGTACTCACCTACGCCACGCTCCAGTTCCAGATCCTTCAGCGCGTCCGTCATCTCGTGCTCCATGTCGCTCAGGTTGCGATTGTGGGCCATGTCCAGTGTGGGCGACCGATCGCCACCGCCCTCCGGCGAGGACAAAGCCAAAGCGCTAAGCGAAGTGGGTGGCTTCTTGACCTGATTATCCGTCTTCGAGTCCTGACTGATTACCCTTCGATTCGGCCCGTGCTCTGTGGGACTGGCCACATTGCTGTCCGTGACAATTTCATACTCTCCGCTGGTCGTTATCGAGGACTCGGAGCTCTTGGTGCTTAGATTATCGTCCATCCTGGACAACACTCAAGGTTGCGTAGGTCCGGTCTTTCTTTGTATCGTTAAGGTGTCCAATGTTTTCCGTTGACTTATGCCTATTTCCCTGCCCAGGCGCCTAGGTATTGCGCATTTTTGGGACAGACAAAACACACAGAAATCAGTTATTTACGCTTCTTTTAGATTTCAATCAGAGAGGGGGTTTCGGGGTTTTCAATTTGTCCAATTTTCAGCGGAGTCGCATTGTTGTTTGGCTTTGGCTCCGCCGTAAATCGATGACGAATCGGGACAGTTTGGTTGGGTTTTTGGGGGCGTTGATTGCGCCGCACACACACGCGCATGTATGTCACACAGTGCCACTTTCCGGGGGGGCAGTGGGACAGGGTTGGGGTGGTTGTGGCGCTGATGGTGGGGTCGGCGGGGTCAACAGTTTGCTCTCGATGCGATTGTGATCGGATATATATGGATTTTTCATTCACTGGCGCAGCTGCAACTGCCTTTTTAAAGCCCTTCGGTTCTTATAGTTTGGTCGGCACTCCGTGGCACTTAATTGCATTATTGTAATGGCGTTTTAGTTGGATTTCAAGGTTTTTTACGCGAAACAATTTGCAACTTTTCGTCTGTTTTGTTTACATATTTTTCTGTCAGTGTTGGTTAGCACTAGGGTCGAATTTAGGGCTGGCTATCGATAGCAGAAACAGCTGTCCGGCGTTACGCAGTACTCTTGCTTCTAGTGTTGGACAACACTTTTTTTTTAAGGATCGATATGAAAATATGTCACTTCATAAGCTTGATACTTATTTTAAAATACGGTGTAATCTCGGAAAAATATTATTTTTATAAAATCACATTTCAGTGAGTTTAATATTAATATATCTTATTAAATGTTTCGAAAATTCTCGTTCGAATTTATTTACTACTACTACTAAATATAGGAACTCCTTAAATACCAATATATATTATTATTGCAAAAATAACTTGAACTCCTATAGTTCTCTCTAGAAAATTTAAAACATTTTGAACTCTATTCTTAGAGATATCGAGTCTCTGCCATCTCTCTCGATACCACTCCTGATACTTGCCAACACTGCCCTATAACACTACCGCGCGTGCAGGAAAAAAAACGTGCGTGTTTCTATTTGTGTAATTATTCCTAAATTCCTGGTATTCCTGCTACCGAGACTTACTCCAACTATGTGGCCGCGATTTGGCATCAAGATTGGCAACAGCACGCTGTGCATCGCCCACGTGCGCGCTGACGGAAAGGCCGAGGTGATCGCCAACAAGCAGGGTGACCGTGTGTCTCAAGCCTGCCTGCTCTGGGACGGCGTCTCAGAGATCGAGTGTGGTCTGACGGCCAAGCAGAAGATGGCGACAAGGCCGCGACAGGCGGTGGCACACAGCTTCCAGCTCCTGCAGCCCAAGGAACAGATCACCGAAGACAAGCTGTCGAGCGCGCTGAAGGAAATCCCATGTGACTTTGACAAGGAGGAGCTCGTGTTCCGCATGGAGCACACGGTGCCGTCTGAAAAGGAGGACCAGGACGACCGGGTTGTGACCAAGGATCTCAGCGCATATCAGGTGACGGTGGAACTGCTGCGCGCTGAACTCGAGCTGGCCCACCAATACCACACGGACGCGGATCAAGCGCCCATTGCCGTTCTATCCATACCCAGCTACTATCCCGCCCCGGCCTTTAAACTGTTAGCGGATGCCGCCCAATCAGCTGGTTTCCATGTTGCCCAGATTATTGCCGAGCCCACGGCCGCCGTTTTGGGCTACAGGATCGGCGAGGAGCAGCAGCCGGAGCAGCGCCGTCACGTGCTCACCATCAAGTGTGGTGGGCTGTACAGCGACTTTGCTTTCTATGCCGTCCAGAACGGACTCTTTGTTCAGCTGGCCACTTTTGGACCCTTTCCCATTGGTGGCCGCCAGTTCACCGAGGCCCTGGTGCAGTTTATCTGCGAGGAATTTCGCCGCAAATACAAGCTGGATCCGCACGAGTCTCGCCGCTCGCTAGCCAAGATCCGCACCGCCGCCGCCAACTGCAAGCACATCCTGACCACGCTACCCTCAACGCAGCTATACATTGACTCGCTGATGGACGGCGTTGACTTCAACGCCCAGATGTCGCGCGCCCGTTTCGAGAGCCTTATCCAGCCGGTGATCAACAACCTCATCCAGCAGCTGAGCGAGTGTGTAGAGCAGGCGCAAAAGGAACATCCGGGCCTAAGTAGCATCGACGACATTGTGCTGTTGGGTGCTACCATGCAGATCCCTAAGCTGCAGGCGGCGGTAGGCGCCCGATTCCCCGATGCCAAGCTGCACAACAGCCACTCGGCGGATGAGGTGGTGGCCATCGGCTGCGCGCTTCAGGCCGTGTGTCTGCTTGATCCGCTCGAGCAGCAGCTGCACAAGGAGGATGACTGTGTGGTGGCTGAAGATGATCTGTATATCTGGCATGGGAACGATGAGGCCAACGCCAAGTTAGTCCTCGGAAGGGGCAGTGTTTTGCCTGCCAAGATACGGATATCCTTGCCGCAATCAAACGAGGGACAGGGCGATAATGCAGATAATGCGGCGGCGTCCTTCAAGCTGCGCGCTGGCGAGAGCGAGATTTTGGCCAGCCTGCCCGAAAGCACGACGCCGGAGGACGGACTCTACCAGCTGGAAGTGGAAGTGGACTTCGACGACAAGGACAACCAAGGCAACGTGGTGCCTCTAGTGCGATTGCGCTGCATGTGAGAGCCGGACTTGGGTCCGGAGAGAAAGCACCATCGCCTAGTCTATTTATTGTTGCTAGCCTAATGATTATACAGAAAAACACAAAATAAAGATAAAGCTGCAATTGACGATCTACTAATCAAAGGTTATATATATTTAAAAGAAAAAATCAAGGCGCTCAACCGAGATTAATAGAAAAGTTCAACTTATTTTCATATCTTATAATTACTCTTCTTACTTCTTGCATTAATTAAAAAATGAAATCAAAACTGCAAACTGGCTGCTTTGTGGCTACGCTCCAGCTTGCGCAGGAACTCCTCGAAGACCACCACGCCCTTAAACATGCTCGTCTTCTTGTGGTCTTTGATCCGGCTCTTGTCCTCTGGAGCCTCCATATAGCTCTTGCTCTTGTCGTCAAAGGCATTGATTTCGTGGAGAAGCTGAGTGATCGTGGGCACCGTGGTGGGATCAAACTTGGCCACAGCACTAACGCTGAAGGGGACGCAGACCTTGCCCGTAGAGGGATGAATGCAAAATGGAGCTTTCAGCAAATGGTTGAAGCCGCGGGTGACATTAATGTCCAATCGTGGATAGAGCAGTCCGAGCTGCACTTCCTGTACTATGTTCTTAAGCTTTCGACTCCAGGCACCGGTCGTGGAGGTTTTCATTGAGTTGGTGTACTTTATAAAACTCTCCCAAACGAGTCTCGAGTGGGCACCGTCCTCTAAGCTCTTTTGCAGATAGGACTCAAGCTCGCCACGGGCTGCATCGTCGGGAACCATTTGGAGTAGCTTGGTAACTCCCTTGGGCGTGCCAAAGAGGTTCTGATCCTTCAGGATGATCTCCTCGAACATGGGCTCCACTATCTTCAGGGCTCGCTTCAGGCTATGATGCGTTCGATCTCCCATCGGGCATCTGGGCGAGTTTTGGCCAGCAAAATTGACATAGGAGATGGGGTTTAGATACTCCGCCACGGCGTAGCGACCACGTCCATCGAGATGTCTTGCCTGGTGATCACATACCCAGCAATGGATGCCTCGCCGCCCGGAAAATACCCAGAGTATATGCTCAAAGCCGAAGTCCTCCCGCAAACCAGCATCCAGAACCCTGGCAGCAAGCACCATGAACTTCCAGCACTTTTGGCACACTTCCGCTTCAGAGCAGCAGGTGCGCACCGGATCGTAATCCGTCATATCGATATCGAAGACAAGCTCGCGTTGAACGGGATTCAGTCCTCCAGGAACGGTGCGAATATTTTTCGGTCTAGTATGCATCACGGGCCCAATGTCCATCTTGACGGGGACCTTCAAGCAAATCTCCTTCTCAAACTCCGCCTGGCTCTCAAAGCACAGGTATCTCAGGTAGATATCATCGTGGAGGGTAAACGAAATCTCACGGTTGCAAAAGATGCCGTCCTCAGCTAAAGGAGGAATATATAGTATAGGAGTAGCATTGAAAACGGAATGGTACACTTACTCAATCCATAGGAGAGCCAGCGGTAGAAGGGCATATGGGGAAAGAGTCGCCTGTAGTAAACGGGCAGCATGTCCATTAACATTTCCCGATTATATGCTGGCACTGCTGCCGCCTGCACCTGCTGCTGGGGAGCCTGGTTCTCCTGATCTACGTTTTCCTCGGGCATTTTAAGTGACTGAAAATAAAGATGATGGGTTAGTAATTCATTCACAAAAATAAAATTAACACTCTTACAGTCTTAAAATTATTTTACTACAAGATCAAGTCGTCTTATTTCTTGTATATTTCAGCAAGAAATCCCAGGTTAATCAAAGGCGTTCAAACTTCTTGTCGAAACCTTATATTTATAAATTTTTTTGTTTGATTTTTTTCTTTTTCAAAGAGAGATACACGATTGGAGCTTACGAGTTACTGAAATATATATTAACGACATGCAATTGTTAAAAGTACGAGGCTAATTAATTGTCAGTTATGGGTCGAAACAAATCGAATCGCATCGAGCTAACACAATGGAATACCGCTGAATGAACCTGGTCAGAGAGTTCGTCCGATGATTGGCTTAGCTTACGATAGAAATATCTACGTGTATGTATATATATATATTACTATATAATATGTGTCTACTTTACGCCTAGGTTAGATCATCGTTTGTGGTAGCTTAAAGATTAGAACACGAAGGGCAGCGTCCCCTTGGCATCAGCATCATGGAGCGGCGAAGGAGACCCAGCTAAATTTCCACATTTAGGCCACTGTCAGGCGGATGTCCTGCATCTTGTGCTGCTGCCAGGACTGTGCCGGCTGTCTAGGCGGTGCTGTATTGTACAGCGTCACCGAGGCAATGTGACTGTTGGGCATAACCTCGAAAATCAGGTCCTGGTAGCCGTAGCAAAAGGTGGATCCGAATGGATTCGCCGTGTTCGTCGAGCTGGCCCGATGCAACACCACTGGCCGTTCCGAAGTGGCCAGCGATCCACTGATCTCGTCCCACTTGGTGTAGGCGCTGATGTTCACATGATCCTGCTTCGTCGGTGTCACCAGGGCGTGGCCACTATCGCTCATGGACGGGTGATCCGCCTGTAGCAGGAACTGGAACTCGCAGCGATGGTACATGTTGAAATTGAAGTGTCCCGGATAGTTCGTATGCAGGATGAATTTCTTGCACGTCTGCGTCCTGGCGTCGAACAACACATCGATGCCCAGGGTGAAATAGTTGAAGAAGATGTCGCTCCGTTTGCTTTGCGCCTGCCGATTCACACTCGAGCTGTGAATCTTCATCTTGTCCTCGCTTTTGAAGAATATACGATTGGGGGCGCCCAAGCTAGTGGCCACGTCCTCGCAGCTGTCTCCAAAAAGCAGCTCCCGCGTAAAGCACTGACGGCGTGGCTCCAATGCCCGACCGGAGCCCTCCGTGAAAAGTTTTAGCTTCAGGCCCTTGGTGTGGCCAAAGGAGGTACGGAGGACGCTGGCCGATTCCAAGTACATTTGTCGGTGATAGCAGGTTAGCGGCAGCGACGGCGCCCTATTTTCGGCCACATTGCTGCCCGCGTAAAGCGACATCTTGGAGACCACGGGCGAGGCGCCGTTCAGAAAGACCAGGGAGCCAAGTCCGTGGGCGTAGCCCGAGTGCAGTTTGCTGTCCACCGGAAAGTAGAAACTCAGCCCGCGGAAGTGCAGGGCAAAGAGCTGCTTTGCCGCATCGTAGACGCCTGGATGCGTGGCTCCGAACGAGTGCTCGATCTGCTCGATGCTGGGCAGGACTTCAGGCGAGTTGAAGTAGACACCGCCGTAGCGCAGCTTCACCAGCTTCATGTTGAACACCTCGATTGTCTTGAGACGCTGCACCACCGGATCAAAGATCAGGCGTACGCCGTCCTGCGGCAAGTTGATGATGATGTCCACGCCCAGGGGATTGGTGTCCGAGTACAGGACTTGCACGCCCTTAATGATCCCCACCTGCGACTGGATAATGGCGATGGCCTGCGAGAAGTGCATCCCCAGGACAAACTCCCAGGCGTCGCAGCCCAGCGAGTTCTCAGGCAGGATCTCTAAGTCGAGCATCGTCGTTCCTCCTGCTATTGGAACGATCGCGGATTGTTATTTGTTATTGTTTGCTTGCGCCTGCGAATATCGCCACCTACTGACCTTGATTGGTGAAATCAGCTGCGGAATGCGAATATATTCAAGCGAATATATGCGCACTTGGTTGCCAGGTAAATAGTACTATTTATTTCAGGCACTTTCTGTTTCTTTTTTTTTCATACAATTGTTTGGCCTTTGTTTGCTGCTGTTCGTGGATGATTCTTCCGTTTGCTTTAGGCAATTACGCAACGCAAGTGAATTTGTTTTGTTTGTGGCTCTTTAGCAACTTTTCGTGCCCTTTGGCGTAGCGTTTAGTGGTTTTCTTCTACAATTTTGGACAAAGGCGAAATGCGCAGCAGAAAAAATGAGATAATAACAAAATGGCGGCGTTGCCGGATCGTCCACGGCAGCTGATTTGCGAAATTCCAAAGCAATCAGGGTGTGGTTACAAAACTAACTTAAATATCTAATTACATGTTAATATCTCAACAAATGTTAATTTAGTTCTTAAATGAAGTATTAAAACTATTTAAGAATATTCTCTGCTATTGCTTTTTTACTTTGCTGCAGCTGGTAACGCTGACGGGCGAAGCAACAGCTGATGCGATGTGTTTCGCGCGCTTTTTGCGGGAGGGCAAAAATGGTATTTTAAACTTACTTTTTGGTGTTGTCCGGAATGTTTTGCTCGAACCTCCAATTTCCGGAGGTTTCCTGGTAAATAAAGCTTTGTTTAAAACACTTTTTGTCTCTTGATTACGTTTAATCAAGTAAATATTGGTTGTTTTGTCGCACACCACTTGGCACCGTGTCTGCAAAAAACAACTGTTTTGTGACCTCTACCAACACTACTCTCCCGCCACTTGCCAACACCGAAAAGAAACTTGAAATTGTATGGAATTGTTTGTTTATTTTCTTAATACAGCCCACTCTTAGCTTAACACTATAAAAGACGTACATATAAAACTTGGACAACACACCCAATAATCAGACACTTTGGACTCCATCCTCCGGACACGTTGCCCCGCATATGGGGCAGCAGAAACTGGCATCCGTCAAGACATTGGCGCTCAGGCAGTAATAACAATAGATATGACCACAACCCATGTGATGGGGCAGCGTGGGACGCTCTCCGCAGTAGGTGCAGGTGGTACTCGCCGTCATCTTCGGTGCCAGGAGCTCCACGCCACCTTCTCTGTCCTCAAGCCGTCGACCAGTTAACTGCTTGCCGAAGGCCCAGGTCTTGAGCACCCTTTGCAGCTTGCGGAAGTTTATGATGGGCAGCACAAGCCCGAGGATTTCCTAAACGGATCACATGGATTATAAGAGGCACAACGAAACCCAGGTGAGACTCACCATGAATCCGCCCCAGAGCAGCTCACGCGTTAGATACTTATAACCGATGTCCCTTCTCTGGTTATTTCTCAGACTAATGTAGTCTAGGCCCAACAGGTAGTCCACCAGCGTGGGTTTCCGGCCTGTCTTCAAAAACCGAAAGTAATTGAGGATGTTTAGCACCAGGGCACTGTTCTCCGCCCAAGTAATCCCTTGGCTGAACCACTCCACTCGCCTGGTCAGCCGCCTCTCCTCCCAGCTCTTCACGTAGCCTGGCAGGACGGTTAAGGCGAAGTGGAGCACCAGCCGGGACACGGTTAGCTTCTCGGCATCGTAGGCGAGGACCAGCAGCTGCTGGCCAAAGGTGGAACAGCGCTTGCCCACAGAGCCAAACCAAATGGCCGACTGGATGAGCAAATCGAGCTCAGGTTGGATTTTGATGAACAGAACGGGCTGGAAATATTTATAGCTGTATTGGAATATCCAAGGATATCTTAATCCAAACACTCACTGATAAAGCCTGAAGGTTCTCCAGCAGACTGTCGCGAATCAGGCGGGTAATGTCCTTGTTCAGATAAATGGCATCTATCTGAAAGGTAAGCAAAGTCCAATTGTGCAGTTTTAAGTCAACGATGTTTAAATTTATGCTCACCTGATTGACCCGCGGAACGTATTTATTCTTTTCCACCATTTTGTTTATATTTCGGCCTTTAGCTACCTATTCATTTGGATCGTTTTTTATTTATCTGTACTCTGCCCTCTCTTATCAACAATGTGCAGCTGCTTAGGGTTGTCGAGTATACAAAATGTAAAACAAGTACTGGGTACACTCAAAAAATCGTCCGTGAAATCCGAAATTGCTTAAGCTAATAATTTAAAGGTTTTAAAAATCATTTATCTATACTGATTAATTTTGGTTATTATTAATAGAAGTAATTGCTTTGTACAGCTATCAGCCATCCAATTTTAAAAACAGTGTTGCTAAACGACGAAATAGCGAGGGCGCTGAAGTTTAAATTTCCAGGAAAATAAACTCAATTGTGTTTTAATTTATTCGCAATCAAAAAATAGCTAATGTATCAAATCACGCCACAGGTTTCTACAACTCCTGTATTGGACATTTAGGAAGCATTTTCGTGCAACTTTTCAAATCGGAATTATGCAATTTCAGTCAAAACAAAACGAAACGAGGCGGCGTACAACTTGTTTGGGAGCCGGAAAATATATCTAACTATGTCTTGCAATCGCCTTTATTGCCGTTAACGTCTTGAAACGCACAAACCAGTTGGTCAGGCCCGACATTTTAGCCACTTTGTTGAGGAGTACAAGTTCAATGATTGGCCCCGGCTGCTGCAAATTATGGTCAGTGGTCGAGTGAGTTGTGATTTTATAAAAAGTACATAATTCACACTTTATTACACAATTTACAATTCGTCTTTTCGATCTCTGTAACAAGTTATACATTTTACGAGAAGTCATATAGTATACATTACAGATAACAGATTACTGTTTAAAGTTTATAGATTACAGATTATAGATTACAGTTTAAAGATTGGTAAATTCGTCTGAGCAGGTAGTGATGACTAAGGATCAGTTGAAAGCGGAAGATACACGTAGAAGTTATTCGCTATCACAGAATAAAATACAATATACAAAATGTTAATGAAGTGGGCATGGCCACGGGGGAGGTCCCGAAGTCTAGTGAAGGTCCCGCCCCGAATGGTCCGTGGCATGTGTGTGCTTGCTGATGTCCTAATTACGAGATATGAAGCTGATTCCATGGTCGATCGATGTGGATCCTCATAATCCTTCTCCGTCTACTTCTTCTTCTCCTATATTTCGTCCTTCTCCTCCTCCGGCTGATGAGTAATTTGGCTAACTCTAGTGAGCAGTGATTCCTTCCTTAGTAGTGATGATCGTGGATTTCCTCATGGTGGTGCACCGGGGCAGTCTTGTGAACCACGGCGTTGAAGCCATTGTGCTTGTCGGCGGTGTAGTCCACGGTGCGAATGGAACCATCGGGCTCCACCAGCGAGTACTGGCCCTTGACGGTGTCACCATCGCGGGTCTCGTGCTGGGACTTTACATCTCCGGTGTGGAAGTCATTGACTCCGTACTTGAAGGCGTACTTGGGAGGGGCCTGTAAAAAAGGTTTTAATTTATTTTATGATACAAGAAATAAGATGAATTGACTTTTGAGCATATTTAAAATAGGAGAACATTATTGTTCAAATATTTTATAGAGACGTTGCTTAAAAAAATATATTTATTTAAACATATTTTTTTTAAGTTTTATGTATCTCATTGGTTTTTACGGATTGCCAAACCCTAAAGTTAGAAGCTGTATCTGAATGATTGATTATTTCATTATTTCAAGTTAAGAAGACTTTTTTTAATTATGCAAAATATTTTCAGAAAATTAGAAATTGTAATTAATTATAATTAAACTTATAATAATACTAGCCTATTTTAAATATTTTCAAAGTTTTTTGATTTAATATTTAATTATTATTTTCCAACTCACATAGTAGTCCACATGCTCGTCATGTCCCTCATGCTCGTGGGTCTCGTAGTGAGGCTGCTCATGATGCACATGCTCGATCTGGTGGTGTCCGTGGTCCTCGCCCAGAGAGATGCGCTCGATCTGGTGATGATCGTACTCGTGAATTGGCTCTGCCTCATGGTGGGCCAGGTGCTCGTAGCCATGGCTCTCCTCGTAATACTGGTGCTCCAGCGGATAGGCAAGGCTCAGGCACAGGGCCGAGGCGAAGATCAGATACTGTAAGACGAAAAAGGCAGGTGCATAATTAACAAGCGGAGCCCAGACTCAAAACACTAGTCCCAAGACCCCGGAGATCAGGGCCCATAGCCTGTAGCCCGGCTAATTGTTTCCGTTGACGAAGTGAAGGCGAGTGGCGACTGCTGCAATTAGCGGTGGCCAATTCGCGTGGGTGTAAGAGCTCGAGGGGATCGGGATGTAGCTATCCATGTAGTGCCTGCATTTAAGGTAAATACTTGAGGTTTTCCTCTGGCGGAGCCTAACGAATTCGTAATGAATTCCTATTTACTGTGGTCGACTGACTTTTATGTTTGGCTTTACGTTTAGTGGTTACTTTGTGGTTTTCTGCCAGCCTGCAAATACGTTGGTTAGCCCAGAGGGAGTACGGTGAGCTAATGTTTAAGCTTTTTGCTAACCAACTAAACTAACTAACTAAAACGATTAGTCTTGTCTTATTCTTGGATTTGCTTTCTTCTAGAGATCTTTCGCTTATGGTTTTTATGTAATTTTGTATAGGTTTTTGTATCCTTTACAAATAGTATTATTATTAAAAAAAAAGTGTATTTAGTTTGGCGGACAGACTCTGCAATTTTTAACCAATAGCCCAATGTGAGTGACTTCTTTTCTCGAAAATTTCTATATTCAATCACTCTTTAAAACACATCCTTTAGCTAATATCCTTTGCAGCACAAGTTTCAAACTGTATTTCTTTTCTTCTGATTCACTGATTCACTGATAGCTTTGGCATATCCTTTAAGGATATTTTTGTTACAGTTCATTGTTCACACTGGGAATGCGATATCCTTAATATCCTTAAGCTGCGGCTGCTGCTCCTCACCTTGAAGGCCATTTTAGTTTGAATTTATTTTAGTTCGCGCTTTGTTTGGAGATCACAAAACAAAAGGTAGCTGTAGGATGACTGCACGCAACGACTTTCCACCACTGAATAATGTGCTTGCAACGAAAATGCGGCGCTTTTATATGTTAGGAAGAAAGTGAATCGGCTGCCAGCGGTGGTGGTGGTTCGCTCGATCGGTGGATCGGTGGATCGTTGGATCGACGGTGGTTCGGGCAGCGACGCCGCCGTCTCTGGTGAGCGGAGCGTCTCTTGAGCCAAATGTAAAACAGTTCAGGCCCCGCTGTTTGCCATTGTTTGGGGTTTGATGTTTGCTGCCCCATGCACTCAGCAGAAAACTTAAAGGGTGTTGGGAAAATGTATTATTAAATTTGGAATAAATAAATATTTCTAGAATATTAATCTAAGAAAATAATCATTCTTAAACGTGGTAATCAGCTTAAAAAAGTTTCTAGCTTAAGGCGTATTTTCCAAAGTTTGAATTCAGGCTTTTCAAGCTCTTTTACAATTCAACTAAAAACATCCCATTTTCATTTTCATATTTTTCCCACAGTGGCTCTTGTCCCAGGACTCTTTGTGTGTCATTAGTGACGCATGCGATGGCGTTGATAAGTCGTCATCGGCGCTGTTGATCGGCAGTTGCAGTTGCAAGTTGCAACATTGCCCCGCTCCGCTCCGTTCCGGCGTTTGTTAATAATATTTTTTGGAATTTTCGATTTGGCCAACTCTCAGCCTATTTGCATTGCAACTCCATAGCTCCGTGGAGCTGCTGCTCTGCAAGTACGCTCATTAAACGCAGTTTGACCCAAATTTTCGGCCTGATGATTTCTTTCGTGGCTGCTGCTGGGCACAGCGTTATTTTTTCGGAGCAACCTTCCATTGCGGCAGCCTCCGGTTAATCGTTTACTTTTAATGCGCTGATTTTCGTAAATCTTAAATCGTAATTCGTAGAGGGTAAATGGTAAATTGAATTGGACCTGCAGGCTGCCGGGCTGTCTGCCCCAATAAAATGTTGTAATACTTAATTGTTGGGCATAAAAGCAGAAAAACAGATCTATTGTTCCACATACTTGGGCTGGCCTGTAGTTCGGAGTCAAAGTTAAGTGCCACAATTGCATTGTGGCGGGGAAAATTAACCAATTTTTAGTGGGTCTTTCGTCAATTTGCAATTGGATGATGGCGCTAATTAGCCACCGAAGCGTGGAGTTTTCCGACTTGAGGGTTCTCACCTCGAAGGTTGTGACTGCGACAGTCGTTTTGTTAAGTGCACTCAAGTGACAGAAAGGTATTCGGCTTTTTGGCAACATTAAGAGCTGTTGTAATTTGCTGTAATGGAAGCGAAAATCAAGGTCGCTGACAACAATAGGCAAAATAAATGGGATTATTTTCAGTATTTATAAAGGAGAAACATAGTTTGCTGAATGAAATTCCTTTATATTTTCCCATCAATTTCCCACCATAAACCTCGAAATTTCCTGCCCATCATCCACTCATTCAACCATTCCTTTCCCATATCGGAAAATCTGGTTCATAGGCAAGTTGTTTGCCAATAACTCGAGAAATTATTTGGCTTGGTTGTGGATTTGGTGCAACCACTTTGCATAGCCCCGATTCACAGGCTCAATAAGATGCCTTAGACATGGATGTGGATGTGGACATGGACTCCAATCCAATTGGATCAAATCGAACCGACACGAAATGACATCTCGGGTTGATGTACTCTTAAATACAGACACATTTTTAATTGCTATATTATGGTCGACAACGTTTGACAACATTGCGAGACATGACAAACCGCCAGGCAGCGGCTGCAAAAAGCAAATAGTTTTTGCTTCTTTCTTTTTGTTTGCACGTTGATTACCAATCCAATCCGCTACAAATCCCGGGGCAGCACAAGAAATATGGCAAATAAAATAAGTGCTTAATTATGGCCCACGATTTGGGGTCTACGTCTCCTGATTTTGTTTTTCATTCCAGCGCAGTGTTGGCGTTGCGGCAGGTGCAAGAAAGACAAAACAAAAAATAACGCAAGTCAACATGCCGCACTAGACTTCGACTCACGAGTCGTCTTTGGTGCATTCCAGCACATACACACATGATCTGCAGCTTTTCTGCCGCTGCATTTGGCAATTTGGCGAAGAGCCGCCAATTGAACGCGTTGCTGGTACAATTTTCGGGTCTGCATAGATGGAATTTCCTTAGAGGGTACATGGAATATGGGAATATGAAAGATAATCTCTTAATTTTAATCATTTTTCCTCTTAAAAATTGAATAAATTGAAAGAAATTTAATGGTATTTAGTATACATTATACGTGCAATCTTTTCGATCTTATAAAATATTATTTTAATATATTAGCTTACCAGTTAGTATACTAAAATATTTTTTTTTCGCTTCCTTAGTGTATTTAGTTAGTCCCATATTTTATTTACTTGTTTCCCCCATTTTTCCTCTGTGATATGCAACATTTTTCGCTTCATTTCGCTGCTAGTTATCCCCTCAAAATTATTTTTATATACTATTTGGCGCCGACTGTCGTCGTAATTGCAGACAAAATTTCATTTTGTGTTTGCTCTACTCGTGCGCCTTGGCCAGCAGGTGTTAAGTTTTTGGTTAGCCATAGTTTAGATACGTTGGCCTGGCCGGAGTGTGGCTTACTTTTACCCAGAGCACTCTTGGCCACTCAATCAATTCCCACTCACAAAAGTGAAAAGTCACAAGCGGTGCTGCTGTGTTGTTGGTTATGCGCATGCGCGCATGTAACAGCTGCAGGTAAGCAGACCAAGCAATTACCTAGTAACTCATATTTACCGTTAGACATTTAGTACATGCATTAACTTGGCCAAAAGCAGCCGAACTGCTCCTGCCGCAACGTATTTCTGGCGTACATTTGCGACATCGGGGGCCCAAACAAAAAATAAAAACAAAAAATAAAACAATGGAATAAAGTTTGTTACACGTAAAGAAAATGGTAGTGGAACCCTTTAAAGGTAAGCTTGAAAGAAATATATATATTTCGCAAGTATACAAAAAAAGGTATATAAAAGTTATAAGAAAATTGTTGAAATTATTAGGTCAATAATTTTCTATAGAAATAAATTAAATATTTAGTCTTATTACCAGAATAAAAATCGAAGTAAGTGGAATATTTCTGTTTATTATTTCTTTTTGATAGTAATTTCAAAGGACCTGTTTTCAAATTGCATATAGTTTTGTTAAAATTAAAGCCACAATTACCTAATAGATTTATAGTGGTAAAAGGGAAAATTGATTTTTAAATTGTTTTTTTTTTTTGATAGTCATTAAAGTTTAAATTACATTTTTTTTTAAGTGGACCTGAACGATCGTTTGGCAAACACACAACAACAATGGCTGGCAATCAGCTGCAAACTTTGACTTTTGTCTCATTGTTTCATATTTATTAGAGTCCCGGCTGAAACCTTACAACTTAACAAGCCAGCGACGCGTGCATCTTTCCCAAATCCAAAACAACAAATAAAAAACTGTTGTGGGAATTGCTTTTGCCGGCACTCTTGCTCTTTTAATGGTTATCCTTTTATGCAGCTCGGCTTACGCAATCCAAGGCACAAAAAACAGCAGCGACTTTTGCTGCTGTAATTGAAAATTACACTCGAAGAGCCTCCGCAGAGTGCCAGGGCATCCCAACGCATTCGATTGCCTGCAATTTATATTAATTTATTTGAAGGCAATGCGAATAAAACACGAATTTACTGGGGACCACACCACCTCCCCTGGTTCGGGCATGAAATATGCGTGTGTGTGGCCAAGAGGAAAATGGCAGAGAAATATTTCACTAATTGCGAGCGCACATTGAACTTACAAACACACACAGCGCGATGAAGTTGTTTTCCTCCTTTTTTCCTCAGCGATCATATGCATCCGTCACACAGTGCGTATGTGTAATAAAAGTTAATGGTCAGCAGCTCGGAAAACAAGTTGAAGCGGTGAAAATATCAACACATGTCCACCCATTTGACACATTTGATGGAAAATAATTGCTTGTTAAATGCATCAGTCACACCGTGGGTATGATACATATTTGCTATTTCATTTGCTAATACTATTAACATTATTGTACATAATTATACTAGCAAAAGTTTGTCAAATTGAAACAGAAAATCTTTTCAAGGAAACGGATATATTCCAGAAATATGTGATACACCTTTTTAGGGGTTAAAATAAGTTGCTAGCAGCATGTTCCTAGCAACACTTATTAAGATACATTTTCTTGTGCTTTCCTCCGTGTTATATTTGATTTATTAAATTCGATTTTCCTGTTATAAAAGCATAATATTAGTTAAGTTAGTTATCCCTGCATAAGTCCATAGTATCTAATATCTCTCTGTCGACCTCTCTCAATTAATGAATTAATTATTATTTGGTTTTAAATTAAATTTTATTAATTAAAAATGTATGTACCTTTCGTCTTATGATTTATACTTATTTTTACAGGTCCCAATTTATTAAACAAGTAAATGCTTGTTTTGTTTTGTTTTGCATAATTAACAATCATTCTTCATTCATTAATTTTAAGCTATTCCAAGTCCAATTAAATATTTTAATATCGCATTTTAATTTGTTCTTTAAATTAGTTTAATTTGTATGCAAAATTTCCTGTGAAAATCTTGCCACACTCACAATTTTCCAACGGATAAACATTAGCCTGGATAATCTCTGTCAGCTTCAATCAGCGCATTCTTCATTATTCAATCGCATCCAGAGCCGTCATAGCCGTCAGCTTTGATTATGCATTCGCGGAGAGCGCCAGCCGTGATATAACTGCCGTCGAAGCATAATCTGAAAAGCCTTTCAACGGTAACAAATAATATTCACTTGAATTCGGTGCTGTAACCAGCCGAGGCGGCAATTGCACCCGCCCATCAGCCCCGCGAGAGTTGAGTCTTAAGCTTCAGCTGCTGGCGTTGACATAATAAATAGCCGAAGAAATTAATTAAATGCAAATTGCCAAATCACATAATCATATCATATGGCAGCTGGGACAGTCTTATTCCAATCCTCCTCGTCTCTCTGTGTGGAGCAACACGCGGAAAAGTGGCAAGATTGTTGCCGAGACATGTCTCGCGGCCGCGCTGCGAATTTTCCAATTGATTTTGTTGCAGCTCTCTAATTGTATCATTGACTAATCAAAATATTTACGCTTTGCATTCACAGGCGGTCGGTAATTGTTAAATATTTTAATTTCGCTCCGCGGCGAGTGCCACTGCAATTTTCACACGTTGAGGAAATTGGGCGGCATTGCCGCGGCTTTTCCCATGGCGACTTCCTTGGAAAGTCGGTGCCGGTGTCTGTGCCAGTGCTGTCTCATTAATTAAGCGGCAATTGAATGAGTGTCGCCCTCTCTTCAACTTCCTACAATGAAAAGCGATATTTGCCTTTAGCTTGTTACTTTTTAACTTTTTTTTTGCTTGGCGGAGAAAAGTAGGTTAAATACTTTTACCTTATTCGGCAGCCGGCTAATTGCTGTCATTTTTGGCATCTCTGGGTTTTGTTTTTCCTGCTGCCACTGCCAACGCAAAGATGTGGCCAAATTAACAACTTTTCAAGCGCGCCCGAACCGGATATTATGAAATTTACCTGTTTCGGCCATATCGAGATTATAAAATGGCTAAATTTATGCAACGGCTGGAAAACAGGAGCTGAACCAGCTGCAGGCTGCAGTCCCAGTCCCAGCCCCAATCAAGTTGTCAGCGTGGACATATTTATGGAATAAATCTCTTATTTTATTGGGCCTGGCCGCAGGGACAACGCCCACGCATCGGGCTCAATGTTAAGTTGAAGTGCAACTGGGACAAGCGAGAGGCGCCTGCCGCCTGACGACCCACTGTGCGGCTACGTAATGCGCTCACAGTTCGCTCACATTACGTATACGTCCCGCCCTAGACGAAATCGAAGCGAATCGCAAGCACACTTTCACGAAGCCACCCAGTGGTGCACCCAAGTGGTGCAAGCCAAGTGGATTGCCTCAGCAATTAGTTAATGACCGAATATATATGCCGCAAAAGAAAGAAACGAAACGTAATGAATTGGAATGGAATGAACAGTAGCAGCAACTAAATTAGCATACAATAAAGCGAGCGGCAACGCTGGCCAACTTTCCCTTAAGAAAAAAAACGTAGCATAACAATAATAATTGTAATTAAATAATGAAACTCCGAAAACAAGAATTGAGCTATCAAAGCATATCCCATAAATGAGATATATACTGACCAGTCCCCCGGGCTGGACTCTTCGCAGCCAAGCATAAAAGTGAATGCACCTCCGATACAAATTCGTGGGCAATAAAAATCCCACTGTATACAAATGTAAAATGCTAAAAACAATAACAGATACACTTTAAAGTGTTTGGAGTGCTTTTGGCAGCAGATTTCGCAATCGACGGCGAGTGTGCGTGCCACAAATTTAAGCTGCCGCAATAATGGAATAATAAATCAGCATAAATATGCATCGGATGCGAGAGAAAAACAGGCAAAGAAAGCCACAACGAAAACGAAATCAACATGCATTTCGCATTTCCTTCCGTTTTTTACCTCGCCATGGAAACGCATTTGGAAATTTGGAGCAATTAAATCGCAAAACCATTTGCACTTGGACTGGAACGTGATCCGGCCGAAGTCTTCCTGGATGCGGGGAATATCCCAGCTGTGGGGGAGCGAAACCCAAACCCAACCCATCGTGGGCGACACAAATTAGCCCGCAAAGGCATTTGTAGCAGCACTTCAAAGGCGGCTAGCGACTTAGATTGGGATCAAGACGCCGCGGGACCAATTTGCCACCCGGAAGATATTCAAAAAATGCCAAGCTGTGTGTATGTCTCACCTTTATTGCAGCCCCAATTGGCTTTTGCAGTGTGTGGAATTCTTTTGTTGCCTTTTTTTCGGGTTAATGGCTAAATTGTGATCAGTGTTTTTTATGGCTTAGATACTGGCGAGACGAGGCCCCAATAAAAAGTGAAAGAAGCTTACCCAATCACCTGGTGGGGACAAGGATCAAAGTCTCAGCAAATATTGACTTAAAAATAATATAATATCAAACACTTTTAAGTTGTAAAAATGTTTACCACAACATAAAGCTTCATCTCTTTACTTGCTCACAAAATAAAAAAAAACAAACTTACATAATAATTATTTGTGGCCATTAATTAACTTTCTATAATTTTCCATCCATAACCTTGAGATTTAAAATGTATTTGCATTTAATTTTGGTTCATTTGAAAATGTTTTTGTTCATTAAATATATATATTAGGATTTAATAAACACCTGCAAAGATCAATTATTTATTAAATATATATTTTAAAAATTAATAAACACTTTAAGACATAATTAAACTATCTTTGTAGACTTTTTCTCAGTGAATTTCCAACAGCTCGGACATTTACTTTGGCCTGGCTCCGCTTAGGTCGGGTAAATTGGCCAGGAATTCTCTCCGATTCGCCTCAATGGTTCGTTGTTGCCAATTTGCATGACTTGGAGTAGCATTGTCCAGTGGCTTAGGAGGAGGAAGTCTGGACTCTGGCTCCTCCACTTGCGGAGCCTTCTCCGCATTATTCGTTTTAGCTTTATTGTATTTAGAAGTCTCCGATTTCTGGGGTTCTGCAGACTTGCTGGACTCAGTGGTGGCCTTGGTGACCTCCTGCTCCGTTGGTAGTTGGAAAGGAGCAATGGGAAACTGTTGGGGTATCACGTTCTGGACTGGCATAACCTTATTGGGAGTCTTGCCCTGGATCACATCAATCACAGCCGGCTTCAGGACATCCTTGGTCACATCAATGTGGTTCAGGTCGAGGCCATGTTGCTCCTTCAGTTGCTTAGCCACATGGTCCGCCACATGGGAGACGCTCACATTGAGGTGACTCTTGGGATCCCAGGTAATGTTGGCAGGAGACTCCACCTTGCTCCTATCCACCAGGATGTCGGGTCTCTGGGTGGGCCACACTGACCTTAGCTTTTCATCACCCACTTTGAAGTTGTGCATCTGGGCAGAGTAACCTTTCTGTTCATCCGCTGTGTACTGGGTGACCTGAATGACTCCATCGGGTCGGGCATAACCGTAGCTACCCTGGATGCTGCCATTCACGAAGCGGCGTTCTTCCCGGAATTGCTTGTTCTGCGTTTGCGGATCGTCGATCTCATAGCCGAAGGCATAGGTGTTGCGTCCTATTTTTTAGTGAAATACTTCTTTATTTAAAGGTATTTATTATAATTATTATTTAATATATTGCCTACCATAGGGCTCGTGCCGAAAATAGTGGCTCACTTTGGCTTTTTCACTTTCATTTTGCGCTGATGTCTTGGCATAGGCTTCGCTATTTGCTGGCGCTGGACTGGCCAACGTGGCGTATACTTTTGTGGTTAGTACTATAAACTGGGAATAGGGGAAAATTTAAGGCATGTATTCAGGCGTTCAGTTGGTTGAATAAATAACTAAGAGCTAGCTTTAAGTTTAAATAATGAAAAATAGCTCAAGATGCAAGTAATACCTTTGTTTTCCTCTTTTTTAAATTTTTTTTCATATTGTAGTATAAGAAAAGCAAATTTAATTGTTTGAAATCATTCGCTAAATACTGTACATTTATAGTTATATTTGGGATTAGTGATAAAAATTGATAATTTGAATAGTTTTATTATTATTATTTATTTAACATATATATAACAAATTAAGCTTGGCAAACAATGTTAAATATAATATTAAATACTGAGCCCTGGCTGCGGTGGCCTTCGACTTGTTTATTTATATTTTTATCTACGAGTAAATTATAGAATTACTTAACTATACATCTCTTTGTTTATTTGTATTGTATTTGTCATTCAAACGTATGTATTCTTTTTTTTACATATGTATAATTGTTTATGTGTTTAAGTATTTTTTTTTCACTAAACTATTCCCTTATTTATTAAATCAAATTACGGAACTCTCACTTCCTGAACTCATCGAAATATATTGATTTTATTTTAAATTGTTTAGTTCTTTGCCATTTTAAATAATATAAAAGCACTTACAATAAACCAAAATAAATTGGACAAACATCCCATAATGAATACTGATGACGTTTCCCTAAAGATTTATAACCTTTGTTTCGATTTTAGGTTTCCGGCCGGCGAGTTCCGCGTACTTTCGTTAGCTTCAATAGACTGAAGAATCAAGAACCAAAATTGCTAGGGAGAAACCCTCCAGGTGGGTGCGAATCCCCATTAGAAATACTTCACCGGAATGCTAAGTAATTTTCGCATTTTTTGTTTGTAATAATTATGGCCCCGTCATGCTAATCTTGCCGACCTTCGTGGATATTTCTTAAGCCAACCAAAGAAAGAGGAATACATAGATAGATTTTTTTAAATATGATTTTTTATTTATTTTTTTTTTTTAGTTTTCTTTTTCTATTTCCATAATAACGTTTTTCGCATTTCGTTTGCTGTTTGCTGCTGTTGTTGCTCTTGTTTTTGCATACAAATGTTTATGGGGAATATATAGTACATAAGTGTAAGGCTCAAATGAACTTTTGAGACGTGAGAGACATGTGAGAGTTGTGGTTTACTTTTCGTCTATCCTCCTTAAATGAGTACAATGATATTAATTATATTTTTTTGTGGCTTTTTCGTACATTTTTACATCGTTCGACGTTTATAATTAAGCTGCATAATGTTTACATAAATACACAATAAATGTGAGAAATACTAAATGCAAAAAATGAAACTAGATACAAAGGTGTGTCAGACTGAGAGTGAGTGAGTGAGTGAGTCGGTGAGTCGGTGAGAGAGACAGACGGAGAGAGAGAGACAGTTGAGTGAATGAGAGAGTTTGAGGAAAGAGGCGGAACGAGGACACGAGCAGGATAACAGGGACAACAGAGAGTACTAGCTACTAATGCACAATGACCGGCCATCTCAGGATATTTACAGGATATACGTATATGTACAGCGTGTTCGGTGCCTGCCCAACCAGCGGGGATCCCGCCATGGCACACAGTTTGGCTCTGAGGGAGCTAGCACGCCCCTTACAGGACCTCTCTTCGGGGCGTGGCAGTTCGGGGATCCTCCGCACACAGTTTGGCTCAGACACCGTCCAGGCTTTCAGGGGGAATAGCATAAATATAGAGAGTATATAGTCGAGGAACAGATAGAGACAGATCGTATAAATATATTACAAAAGACGAGCTTCGGAAAGTAGAAAACAGAGAAAATAAACGGAGTTGTATGTACAGGGACAGAGATAGAGGAGAGAAGCTATCCGCCCTTCCAGCTTATCCTTGGATCGTCGTGCAATAGTTTGCCTTGGGAAATCGGTTCTGGTTCTGGTTATATACAAAGAAATATATAACATTTATCGTATGTCGTATGGGAAGAACACTGTCTCTCCAATAAAAAAGAACTCCAAGCTTCGTTATCCATCAGGGTCGTCATCCGCGATCAAGTCATTCCGAATGCCAAGTCGTTGTGAATTTGCTTTGAATGTGATTTCTTGGTTTTTCCTTTCGTTCTTGTTTACTTTTCGTTCGTTTTTCCTTCGTCCATGCCATGCCAGGATCAGCCGGGTGCCGGGTGTCCGCCTCCTAAGGGCGGTCCCGTCCTAAACTCTTAGCTACGCTTACTTACAAAAGAATTCTCGTTGTTTGTTTATAATTTTTTTTTGTAATTTTTTTTCATTTTCTGTTTGTGGTTCCTACGAAGTTTCTGCTGTTGTTGTTGTTGTGGTGGTGGATGGATGAGAGCAAGAGGGAGAGCACCAGAAGGGGTGACTGTGTCAGGCTCCTCGCTTGCTCGCTTAGTAGTGATGCAGCAGGGGGGCGTGTGCCAGGACGGGGGCATGCACCACCGGCGCATGGGCGATGATCTTGGTGGGGGCGGTCTTGTGGACGACGGCATTGAAGCCGTTGTGATCGTCGGCGGTGTAGTCAACGGTGCGCACGGAGCCATCGGGCTCAACCAGGGAGTACTGGCCTGGAAGAGGGAATAATTTGGGATTAATATTAAAGATTAGCTAGAATTATTATTAGAATTATATTCTTTATGTATAGTATTTTTATCGTAATTTACCTCAAATCATTTAGTTAAATAAATCATTTATTCTGCTTTAACATTTCAAAATTTAAACATTTTCAAAAATTTATCATAAGGCGGCGGTTCATGAAATATTTCCAGTATAATAATATTTTTTACTTAAGATTACCTTAAAATATACTTCAGAAAATGTTTCAATGCTGTTTCCTCCAAGAAATGTCTTAATTATAACCACTATTCATATTAATTTTAACTCATCTAAATCTAAATTGTATTTAAAGGGAGGACGAATATTGTTTATATACAAATAAAGTTAATCTTAATAAATTAATAATCATTTAATTCATGTATAAATTAGAAATAATTTATTTAACTAGATTTGATATTAATAAATAAAAAGGATTCATTCACATTACTCCCACAACTGACTCTTTTCCAGGTTCACACCCTTTTTAATAGTTGACCGAGTTCGTTGCCTAAGTCTTTTGTTTTAAGACGCAAAAATTGCAACACAACTTCAAAAATTTAATTGAAATTAAATAAACAATAGCTTAAAACTTCGTTTAAAACTATAAATGAATTTTGAGCATTAATTTTGGCTGACGGAATTCAAGTTCGTTGCCTAAGTCTTTTGTTTTTTTGAAAACTTAACATGATTTAGATAAAAAAAGTTAGAAATAAGAATTAAAGGAGTAATCTAGGAAAATGTTACATTACAAATACTTATAAAATCACGTTTATAAGACTCCTTTGTGATCTTTTATTCCCAACATTTGTATATTTAACCACCTTTAAATGACAACTTACCCTTCACCACATCACCGTCACGCTCCTCAGCCTGTGACTTGATGTCGCCGGTATGGGGATCCTTGATGCCATAGTTGAAGGAGTACTTGGGATAGGCCACCGGCTCGGCGTGGACGGCATGGACGGCGTGCGCCAGGACGGGCGCATGATGCACCAGCGCCGGGGCGTAGTGTCCCAGCTCAATGGGAACGGCCTGGGCGGCGGCGAACAGCAGAGCGATGGCAACAAAGTACTAGAGTGAAGAAGTGAGCGTCAGGATCGGGGATTTGGATTCACTTGGATATGCCTAGGGGTTTGGTGGGTTTATTTTTTTTTTTAGGGGGGAAACGAACACACACCTTCATTATGTTTTCTTTTCGAGCACGAACACGACACGCGAACACGTAGCTTAGTTAAGGACGAAGGACGACTGGGCGCTGATTCCTGTGCAGGAGGCTGTATCTGAGGAGAGCTCGAGCGAGTGAGGACCGTTAAGAGCACGAAATCGTTAGCTGAACTGATGTCTGCAACGATGACCAAAAGTATTTATATACGCGTCGGCCGTCGACGACTGCAACCCGACTGCACAGACGACGGCTTGGTGTCGACTCGGATCTGGCGGCTGCAGCTGCCACGGGCGGGTGGCTGGGGGTGGCCAGCCATGGAGGCCAGATGCAGATGCCAGCTGGGGAGCGGGCAGAGTGGGGACTGGGGACTGGGGACCGGGGACCGGGGACCGGGGCCCAAGCGAACCACGCATGTGCCACAACAATGATCCCCGGCCTGGCGAGAGGTGCGGCATTTGTTCCGCGGGCCGAGAAGGCGTTCGTTGGTTGGTTCGCTGGATCGGTGACTTAGTTTCGCTGTTTCGACTGTTTGTCTGCGATGACGGGGCTGCAATTGAAAGCGACACTTTTGCATTGGCTCTAATGATCTAAGCTCTTTATTTATTGATTTGCCGACATAATTGCGATCGTGGCACGGCCGAAAACTATATACGTATCTACCATATACACCGACCTGTATCTGTGGCAATCAAACGGGGCGTCGTTATAATTACCACGCCAACGCCGCCAAGTGCATACTGCGTACTGCGTACCGCGTTCGTGCCACGCAATTCGCTGCCCGACATTCTTTCGCCCAACTCCAGTTCGAGTTCCGAGTATTTCCAACGGAATTTCGATATTGGCAAATAGCTTGACAGGGCTCTAAGCAAATCAAACGCCGCCCGATCAATATCTTTCGGAGGCATGCGACAAATGTTTGTCGCCGAGATTGCCAAAAAATGAGAAATATTGGATGGAATTCGGATAAGAGATTGTTGCGGAATGTCTAGAAATAATATAGCAAATTATTGTGCTTATTTTTTATGACTTTTTCTGTCATTTGAATTTTGTCATTTGAAGCTCTAAGCATAGGAATATTATTTTTTATTTAAACACATTTATGTATTTTGTTCTAGTTTTAATATTATGCAAAAATGCGAAGTTTATTTTATATCCTATAAATTTAGAAATTTTTTTGCCTTGCCCTTTACCCAATTGAAAATTTAAAATTATAAATAGTAATACAAGAAACAACTGTTTTTTTTTTTTTTAATATTTTAGATTTAATATTCAAAATTTTGAGTAGTATATGAGCTTTTTCGCCATTTGTGGCCATTTCGAAAATCGATTTTTATAAAAATAATATTTAAAAATATAAATTTAAAGGGGTTTGGTGTGAAAAAAAAAAAAAATTAATAAATAACAACTACTTTCGGGAAGTCGAGGTGTAAATCTAATCGAATCGAAAATCTATCATAACTAAGCATAAAATATTCTAATTTTTTTTATTAGATAATTAACGTTATTCTTATATGAAAATTATTAATTCAAATCAAAGTTTCAATAACGCATAACTAACTAAAAATATCACTAATTTTAATTCGGGAAGCAATCCTATCTATATATCCTATCCTATATGGTATATCTACATTCTGGATTTATAACTTGTAAAAATTAAAATTTTTCCCAATTTTCGACAATTTGAAATTTATATAAAATTTTCAAAATTTGAAAAAAATTGATTCCTCCGGAAATGTCTAGATCAACTCCGCTGTTGATGCTGATTAATAATATATATGATTTATAGGGTCGGACACAGCGTTACAAGCTTCTCACTAAAATTATTTTTTTTGCATTTTAAGTATATGTGTGGCTATGGCTGGTAGTAAAATGTCTGGTGGTAAAATATTTGGAAAAGGTCAAAACACAAAAACACAACAAAATTTTTAATTGAAAGTGAATAAACAATAAATGTTTCGTAAAAAATTCTTTTAATCACCCCGAGGAAAAACAAATTTCTAAAAATCAGTCAAAAACGGCTTAAATATGGCATGAGACCCTTAAGAAACTAATAATGAAGCACAGAAAAACATAAATTTGACATCAAAAGATTTTTCTGTGTTAGTTTTTATTGGATAATAAATCTGCATCTAAACATGAATTTAAACATTTTATATCAAAATTTTTTTTGTTATTTTTTTTGCAGTTTTAGTGATATATAAATGCAAAATGTATAATCGTATGGTTAAAAGGGTCGGAAATAAGTGTATCACTGCGTTGCAATCTTCCAAACATTACCATGTTGTTGAAGTAAACTAAACGGGGCCCAACCAAAGTTCAAAGTACCCCCTTCCCACCCAGCTTACTTAACTCTTAACTTAAAAAACAGTACTTTTTGACACTTTTTCAGGCAACACCCACAACAAACAAACAGCCAACAGCCGCCGCTCTGGCATGACATATCAGAAAATTATGATTGTATCTTATAAAACACACACAAGTGGCCATTAAGCGGGGGCAAGTGGCAGCGGGACGGGAGACTGTGCAGACTGCACTCGGGCCAAACGATGGGAAAAACTCCAAGCTAGAAGAATAAAAAAATAACAACAAAATAAAAAAATACAAAAAATACCCAGGTCGCACTATAAGAGATCACTTTGGCCTGGGCCTGGCCATTAGCATGGAAAGCGGAGACAAAGACACAGAATCGACTTACATAAAACGTTTTCGGGGCTTTAAAGGCGACACATTTACACGGCTGGCCGAAAATCGCTCGAAACAATTGCCAACGAGCCGCAGAAAAAAGAGTTTGTTCCACAAACAAGTTGGCCACGTCACGATCGCACTTTGACAGAGGCTGTTCCCCCTCAGAGTTCAGCGTCAGCCACAGCCACAGCCACAGCCAAAGCCAGAGCTGCAGCTTCAGTTTAGTTGGTTAGTTGGTCAGCGTGGACAAGACAGTTGGAAAATCGCAAAATGACTACAACAGGCTTTGTCTCCGTCTCCATCTCTGTGTTTTCCTCGATCGATGTTTAGTTGCGCAATTGTCGGACTGAGACCTCCTGCCTCCTGCCACGGCCCTCTCCTCCACCGAGGAGACATTTGCTGATCGATCGATCGAGCGAATTGTTTGCATGCGTTAATTGCACTTGTCCACGCACGGCCTCCCTCCACCGATACCCGATCACCGATCCCCCAAAGAACTCGTAATGGATATCTCTTTGCTAAGCTCAAGATTTATTATATTTATGGCTGTAACTGTCGATAACTAGAACAAACATTTTTGCCTTGATTTATGCCCGTCGATTTGGCAGTTTGTTTGCCTATGTTTGGACAATGGCCTGATGTGGGCGGTTTACTAGCTTTTGGGCGGGGTCTTGAAGGAGGTAATGGATCCAATTGAACATTTAAACGCACTTTGCATGGTTTCAGCAAGACTAAGCTGAGTTTGAAGGGGTATAAGGAGCAGAAGGAAAAAAAAGTTAATTAACATTTAAATTTCTTACAATGTATTTCCAGTTTTGTTTAGAATTTGATAAAGTATTTTTAAGCTTTTCAGTTTTAATTTTTGAACCTTTCTACTGATTAATCTACTGTCTAAAGTGAAAAATAATTCTGTACTTATTTAACTTTTTATCCAGTATACTATTTATTTTCAATTTTAAACTAGTCACTGCCTAGTCGACCCACTTTATTTGAATCAAATTCTTCTAAAAACTCACCCATTGGCTAAATGACTTGACAGTTATAGATTTGTGGCTTGATTTATGCAGTAGGCAAAGCGATTTATATTTGTTTCCTTCGTGATTGAGACTTTGAAGGTTTTTTCGGCTTAAGCATTATCTTTGACTCTGAATTGGACAATGGGCCTCGGGGTTGGTTCAATTAGAAAGTGAATGCAGTGCACATTCCACGCAATGCGATCCAAGGCGTTGCACAACGCTGCGTATGCGTAATGTGCCATAAATGGATATGGGTATATCCGGTTAACTATGTACTTCCACGCAGATCACATCCGTTTGGGATTAGGAAATATTTTGCACTTCCGAAAACCTTTTGTAGATCTAATTACGCCTTTGTTTGGTGTCTTTTGTTTAGAGTGATCAACTTGTTGTAAATAAAGTAGAGATGACATAAACGTAGCCACCCTTTTCGAAACTATTTCTTTTAAATTTAAACTAGGAAAATTAAAAAATACATTAAATATAACACGACGGATGACCCGAGAAAATGTGGCTCAGAAAATGCTGCTATAAACATGCTGCTAGGAACCTGTAGCAGGAAATATGTTGAGTTCCTTTTCTTCAACGCTTTATTAAACCTAATATATTTGTAGTTAATTTTCAACTTGAGTTACATTTACAAATATATAAAAACATGCTGTAGAATATATGAATATTTATTGATAACCATTTCGCTCTAGTGTAAATTTGCGAAATGAAACCAGTTTAAATTTGAAACCCAGCCAATGTAGATGTTATTTTCTTCCTTTACGGCTTCCTAACACTTTGGCTAATTAAAACATTTCCAAGCAAGGGGGATTCTTGCACGTTGCCCACAGACGCATGCTAACCATATTTAGCCGCATTTTGTTGGTCTTTCATTCTATATGCCGCCGAAGGGGTTGAGATTGGGCTACGACTGGACTGCGATTGGGCTTCGATCGAACTTAGATCTGGCTTCGATCGGGTTATTAGTGCTTGATAAAAGGGGCAATGGGGGCTGTCAATTAGCCCGGTCCGGTTGCTGCCTGCCAGCCCAATTTTGTCGCCGGCTCAATTGTGAGATTACCGCCGCCAAGTTGCTCCGAATGGCTGGCATTTCGGCATTATTACCGCATCGTGGTCTGGCAAAACCAGACGTCGTTTGATCCACTTTCGACGGGTCCGCGCGCGCCGTCCGATCTCTGCATTTCGCACATTTAATGCGATTTTGCACATTTGCGCGCTCGAAATTAAGCGAGTGACGAAATGGAACCGCTGGCCAGACCGAAGACCAAAGTGGATCACGGCACGCACACTGGGAGAATGTGTGTGCAGATCGATTTTTCCCGGGCTTGCAACAAACTTGCCGTTGACTTCGCTTGATTGAGTCCATGCGAAAATGAAAATGAAAATGAAAAATAAAAAACTGCAGCGAAATCGAATTGAAAATTGAATCAAAGTCGCAGTCCGAGGCGAACGCGAACGCACACGCTCCACTGGCCTGGCCTGGCCGATATCCACTTGACGTTGATGTTGATGTCCATGTCGATGGTGATGTCTGTCCCGGTGGCTTTGTGGTTACGTAAATGCACTTCTTACCTCTTGGACCCCTTAACCCCTGGCAAGCTGGCGGCATAAGCTCGCCAGATATTTCAATTAGCGTTTTATTTAGATTTCTTACTCTATCGGGACGGGAGTTTCGGTATTATGCAAATGTAACCCCAGTAAAAGTGGCATCATTTTTGGGATAAATGGGTTTCAAATGTGCAGATATAAAGCTATTTTCAGATCACTAATTTTAAGTTATAAATATATGAAGGGATATCTTGTTACCAAATTAATTGTAATTTATGTTAATGTCCTTTTGTTTATACTTATAAATGGAATTATTCAAATAAAGAAACCTCTTAACCTTTCTTTAGATTATTTTACAAGTTTAATTTTTTATTCTATCACAACATAGAAAATATAATTAATTTCGTTAATTATAATACTCCTTCAGTTGCCTGTGAGATTCCTTTCTAGTAATCCTCGCTGCTGGACTCCTCCTGCTGACTGTGAGCATTGGCCTCCACATAGCCCTCTTCGCTGCTGCCCTCGTACTCCTGGTGGTCATCGCCACCCTCCTCCTCCTCCTCCTCTCCGCCCTCGTCCTTTTCCGCCTGACCAGCACCCTCGTCATAGTCTTCATGCACCTTGTACTGGCCATTTCCCCGGTGTGGAGCTGCTGCCGCCTCCTCGTCTTCGGCTTCTTCGGCCTCCGAGCTGTCATGTTTCACCTGGTTAGCCACTGCCCCACCGGCGGCATCTCCCTCAGCACCATGGCCGTGCAGTGTCTTCACGCCGTTGGTGATGACCTCCGCCTGGAATCCACTGGCATCGTCGGCCGTGTACTTAACCACACGCAAGGTGCCATCCGGATCGACTACGCTGCGCGGAGGCCATGGAAAAAATATTATTTTAATTCAACACGAGACTTTATTATTATTATTATTTGTTAATGAGTGTTTGTAACTTTAAAAATAATGTGTTTGTTTAATGAAATGTTGTTGGGTATTTGATTATTTACTTATTATATTTAATATACTGTATTTACTTTATTAACGTAGTTCACATTTGCATTTAAATTGATTAATTCATTTTAAGTGCATTTTTAATATGTAAATATTTTAAATATTGAAAACATATACACATATTTTTAAATGTTTTAAATTATACCTATATTTTCCATTAGCAGCCATGCCTTTAATACCCTCACTATATACAGTAAGTGGTATTAAATTGCCTACAAAACGCCATATCAATTCCAGCTCAGTGTGACGCTAATGAATGCGTTGACAAGTTGTCCCCATCCCGGCCAGCGGCACCCCTTATCTTCACACTGCGGTAAGTGGACACGGACTCACCTGTAGACGCCGCGCACCTCGTCCCCGTTGCGCGTCTCCTTGCGATTGTGCAGCACGCGCGTCTTGCCATCCTCGACGCCATAGGCGAAGCTGTACTCGGGCCGGGCCACATAGTCCACGGTGCGTCCGTCGTGGACGGTGACCAGGTGCTCCGGCCCCGCCACCGGACCCTCGAAGCGCGTAAAGGAATAGCCGACGGCGTCACAAGAGCCGATCATTCCGAGTCCGGCAATTAGCGCCAGCAGGGGCCAATCTCTGAGAGCGGCGCGTGCTCCTCCGCGGTGCGCAATGCGGAAGCCAAAACGGGTTCCCAGCTCACATCCATCTCGATATCCATCTCCAGCTGGGCTGGTTACGCGGCGCTTCTTCATGGCTCTATCGATTGGCAGCCGATTCTCGCATACTAAGCGTGAAATGTCGCACTTTCCCGGTATTTATATAGTCGGAGATCTTTGGGACTTTGGGCGGAAAATGCCTACCCTATTGTGGTCACAAGCATTTCCGCGAAATTATGCGCTTCACTGGCCATTAAACGGCAGTCGAGTGGAACTACTGTCCAGCTCTGGCCGGGATGTGGTCAACCGATGACGTTTGGGGCCTGCCTGCCCAGAAATTGCAGCACTCCCAGCATTTACACAATGCCCACCACAACCACCTGACGTCATCGGTGTTCATGGATGATGAGGACGAGGACGAGACGGTGGGCTGAGGGGCAGTTGAAGGAAAAATCTCTTAAATGCCACGATCCCTTATTGACCATCGCACATCGCGGCGCAATTTGTTCAGCTGGGAAATCGCTTTAAGTGCGTCCAGTGCGCCAGCTAGTTAAGTGTACAGTGAGAAAAATGTTAGGGAAATAGGGGAGACTATCAACTAGAAATTCCCTTTTATTATGAGAATTTAAAAAGAAGGTTTACCAATCCTAAACATAAAAGTCAATAATAAATCAATTAAAATTAATACCAAAAAACAGGTTGAATAACTAAATAAATTATTCTTCACTTTCCTTGTAATTAATATTAAAATATATAATTTATTGTTTTTATATAACAAAATGTAATTAATGTTGTAGTTTTTCCCCCTGTTTAACTGGCCAAATGATCGAACATGGAACCACTGGCGATGGCCAAGATAAGCCACCTCCGCGTCCAAGTCCCCGTGGGCCGGAGACAAGCACAGCTGCAGCCGTTGAAGCTTTGACCTTTTTCTGAGGGTCTGCGAGTAGGGGAAAAATTTACCAAAATAATAAAAAAAAAACAACGAAGTATAAAAACCAGCGAAAAGGCAGCCAAAATATGGCTATTATTTTGGCTACTTCTAATTTATAAGCGAGGCGCGCGCAGCGGCTGCCATTGTTGGCAATGGTTGAAAAATGCATATATCATTGGCCCCTGGAACTCGCCGGCTGTTTGTTGTGCACAGTAGTTAAAAGAGTCAGGGGGACTCTATGCCACTCCGCTGGCTATCGTGGGAAAACCCGTTGTGTGTGTGTGTGTTTACGGTACTATAGTGTAGTTCGGTGCATGTGTTGTGCGCAGAAAGCGTCGCTTAATTACCAAGATTACACAAATGCTGCTACTGGCTGCCGTTGGGGCTGAGGCAACCAGAATCGCACATGGATCGGCGCGAATCTCTTTTGGCTTTTGGCTGCCATTAACGTAATTAAGACGCAGCTCGTTTGCCCTTTAGCGGCATTAGGCTTCAGCCCGGCGACTACCACGACGACGACTGACACGCAACAAAATGTGTCACTGCATTATGACTCCAATGGCGCAATGCGAATGCCTGTCAGGCTGCGGCGTAGCCACTGTCTTGGGCTCTATTAAAGCGAAACTAAGCCACATGCCAGCGAGTCATGTCTGCCTCTGGCCATGCCTCTGCTGAATCTGAATCTGAATCTGTATCTGAATCTGAAACTGAATTGGAATCAGAGAAGGAGTCCGGGGTCTTGTTTCTGTTTCTGCGGCTGACATCGAGCAGCTAACTGGGGTGTCCTAAGCAGCCGGCAGCCAGGAAAGATCTTTGCGAGCAGATAAATTGCACATGCCACTGTGCTATTACACTTCAAGAATTATATAGATATATTTATTTATTATTTATTAATCATCTTGGATCAATTTAATAAAACTCAATATATAGTACATATAGTTATTCAAATAATATTTATTAAGAAATATATATAAATATAATATATATATAAATATATATTATTTATATAAATATAATATATATATATAAATATAATTTAATAATAATAAAATAAATAATATCCGATTTACTTGATTTATAAAATGCATATAAGTTAAACTACGAACACAGAGGCTACTTAAGAAATAAAGCAAAAACAAGGTGCTTTTGATGATATTAGATATTGAATTAACATTACCAACTGCACTAGAATTCCCAAAAGGTTATGGTTGTCACCTAGTGGTATCCACGCTGAAAATTAAAATTTACCATCGTTTACCAAAGAGGAAGAAATAAATTCCTTCAGAAGGAGCTCCGTATATCCCAGCCAGGTTTTTGCTTGCTACGCGTGGTTTTCTTTAATTTTCTTTACGCTGAAAAATACTCTATTTTCGAATAAATAATTTTCGCTCAGTGCACATGTGTGTGCTTTTCTATGGACTATTATGTAAGGCATCTCTGTGCGCCGGCTTCTGCCCCATTTCGAGTGAAACCAGCTTTTGCTTTGGCTTCGTTTTCCTTTTCATTTGCACCAACCAAGAGTGGGACGTTGCCGGAGCTAGAGCTGGAGCGGAGATCTCGATCTGGACCGCGTCGCAGCCTGGTCAGCTTCCCTCCATTCCGGATTGCAACACTCACTCGAAAGCGAGGCGGGAAAAGTTTACTCAATCAGAGTTGGCGGTGGCATTTTCATTCATTTCAAACACACACAGCAGGTCGAACGAGCAGCACACACACCGAAACCGAACCGAAATAATATCGATAAATTGCTATAGTACGATTTTGTATGATTTAATAGATTGTCCTGCAATGATTTGCTTGTCCCGTCTGGCCGTAATTAACCTGGGAACCGTTTGGCGCCGATCCGCACCGTCGGAGGAGTCCGATGCCAAAGCCAAGGGTACGTAAATCGCTCCAAATAATAAATGTTTATGTAATTATTTTGAATTATTTTTCAGTGAAACCACCTGTAACTTTGAGGGACGCAAGAAGGGGTTACATCAAATGGTTCAGCAGACTGACCCACTGCAAGCGATCTTCCCGCTCCTTGCAGGGCAGGATGTACTCCCATTATCCCGGGAATTAGAGATCTGCTCCTCCGGAGAGCAGATTCCATCTACAGCAACCGACGATTGGCAATTAAAACTGCATCTGGTGTGGAGATTAGCTCACGTCGCGCTCTCATTGGTGACCCATTTTTTTTTAGTTTTGTTTTCGGAGCTGCTCAGCTGGGAGCCGGTTGTGCCGGCCAAGTTGCGAATGTTGGTCAGTGGAGCGATTGCCACCGCTGGCCTGGCCTGGTAAATGGCCGCTTTTCCAGACTCGCTTTCCTCGTTTTTTCCAGGTTTTTATCTCTGGCCACAGGCAAATTAGTCAAATGGTAACAATTATATAATAATCTAGTTATACTCGGACGCTGTGCCGCTGCTGCACCGAGTGTCCCGGCGAGAAGTGGGCGTTGCATCGGGCTGCCTTTCACTTTTTCTGGATCGGATCGGACCAGGCCGGACCGGGCTGGGCCAGCTGTGCCAGGATATATATCAAGCGGCACGATTATACAATGCTTCGATGCTGGATCGGCACGTAATTAGTTGCCGGCGACGAAAAGAAAACTACACAGAACCAAATATAATATACTATTAACACAAAACAAATTATTTCTAATATTTATTTAATGAATTTAATGAAGCCAAATAATAGCCCAAGCAAGGGGCAGCATTCCGCACGGCTAAGCTGGAGTTTGTCAAGCTTTCCTTTGCAAATTAATTATTAAAAGTATGTATTTTAAATAATATTTAAAGCAACCTTAGACCCCGTAGGATCTTCCTAAATCAAACTCAAATTACAAACCATTTAAAATCGCATTTATTCACCGTGTACGGCAAACAATTGCAAACACACTCTGAATGTTTGAATGTTCTCCGCGCTAAGCTTTTCAATTGAGACATTATTCAATTTGTGACAATCGCGAGAAAAACCGAAACCGAATCTACAACAAAAAAAATACAAGAATACCAAAAAGGTTAACAAAAACAAGAGCTAAAAACAATTAACTGCATTTTGGCGATTTCCCAAAGCGATGTTCTAATTTTGCAACCGAAGCAGGAGAAAAAAAAGAAGCAAAAATGCCTCGCTGGGCCCAAAGTTGTGAACATTTAATGAGCACCAAAATCGTAAATTTAATTTATATCGTTTTCTAAGCTTTTTGTCAGACGACAAATTTCGTAATTTTGCTGCCTTTGCTTTTGCTTTCCGCTGATTCGTGTAAACTGTGCCGACGCTCGGCATGGAGCTCAGATCGCAGCCGGAGCCTGGTTGCATGTCAAAGGCGCATGAAATGCCGCCAGGCTGCCACAAGAATCAAATGACACTCGGCCTGGACTGGTCCATTTTCGGTCAGCAGCGAGTGCCGCAAAAAATTATCTATGCAGCGAGCCGTATGCCTCGCATGATATATCCAAAATACCCGCAGTGAGCAGCCTTAATTGGCACCTCGACACTTGGCCAGGACCGAATACCTGTGTGTAGGTGCTCTTGGACAACGGACTCTGGTGCGAGATTTATGTTCTCTATCCACATTCATTGCCCAACTGGCGGTTTCGCACTTTGCTACATTGAAGCACTGGCACTGGGACTCGCCGTGGCTTCTGGCTTCTGGCCACTTGGCAGTTGGAAGCTGGAAGCTGGAAGCTGCCGCCGCTTTATGATAAAGTATCCCCGCCAATGGTCACGCAATAAATTTGTGACATGACTTACGCATGTCCAATAAGGTTGATGGGGGGCAATAGATATGAGTGGTGGCCATTCTGCAGATCTAAGTGATCCGCAATGGGGCAACAGAGCACTCGTACAACTTTTATGGGAGTCAGCAAAGGCCACACGGCGTATGAGCGATTAAATCTGAAATAATATCTTGAGACCTTGAATGTCGGGGTTGTTAAAGTTTATCTTTCAAATAAAAATACATATAATAGAAGGGGGTTATTTTTCAATGTGATATGATTTTGACAGGTCTACTTTAAAGTGGATTTAGGTATGGGTTTTAGTTTTTAGCTTTGGTTTAGTAGGTGCAATCGAATTATTAGAAAACATATTAAATGAATATTTTTCAAAACCAACTTTAGCTCTTGATTTTTGAGTTAATAATTTAATGCACAAATATGACCTTTTTGTTTAATTTAAGCGAAAGTTGTCTCAATTTTTTTTTAATTTTAATTTATGTTATGCGTATTTCCTTTATTTTTTTGAAGTCGCACCTTTATAATTGCAGCTCTGCCCCAGAAATGTCAGCGATTAGCCGGGAATTTAATTTGGCTGCACCCTTGCCACCAACAACAGACAATTGCCATCGGCGCGAAGAACCGCCTACCTTCAGGTCTATTTACATATGTAAATAATATATATAAATCCCATTTCCAATAACTCAATTACATACATGTGCACACGGGCAGGTTCAAGTCGGGCAGAAACATCTGTAAATCGATTGATTGCACTTTGCCCAAAGATTGCAATTATTCAGCGGCAGTTAAACAAACGTTGTTAATTACGTAGGCAATCATTCAGGCAGTCAGTCGGTCGGTCCGTGTGAGAGAGCAGCAATTATAATTGGCGTTTATTGAGATACAGCGATAAAAGCCACTGGTAATTGACATTTAAGGCAATTCATTAACGCGGCTAACACGTAGGGGAGTCAAGAAGCCAAATACCAAACAGGTGGACTACCGAAGAAATATACCTCTAATCATGAACTAGATTTGGGGATAAGTTTTTTTTTGGAAAATGTACGACTCAAAAAAGTTGCCTCAATTTTTGTTGTCCAATTTTTCAGCGCGCACATTTGCATACGAACTGCAGCGGCGCCACGATTCTCTTCGGTTCCCACCAGCCGCCATCCAGTTAAAGTCGCGCGGATTTGGAGAGTCGAGTTGTTAGCGGCAATTATTGTAACATGCGGACGGGGCTGCATAAATCAGCTTAATTGCTATATTTAAATTCTAAATTTGGAGTTTTGGCCAAGTGCGCCGTCGTCTAGTTGTGCAAGTGACACGGTCAGGCGTCTTGCGTCCGAAATGTTATTAATGCGTGGGTTTATTTTTCGGGCAGCAAATGTAATTTATGTAAATTAATATATGTATATTCTTTATGGAAATTTTATTTACCGTTGCTTGAAATCGTTTAGAATGGCTACGTAATGGGAATTTGATTACATTCATTAAAAAGTAGAGTAATTGGAAACCAAAACATCTGAATTTTTATATAAATTATGGCTCCAATATTAGAATAAATTAAATCACTAAAACCTACCATTAGAAGTTTTGATTTGTGTGTCACCTGGATTTAATTAACCAAGACATCTATGTTGAAAGAAAGTTGTACCTTAATAAATGTTTTCTTAAATGTATTTTTTTTTTGTTAAATGTACATTTCAAATTTAAATACAACCGCCAAGTGTTGGAAAACTTTTATCGATTGATTGATAGATAGCTATCGATAGTATGCTTCGATGGTAGTGCTACGATGTTTTGCCATCACTATTCCGCGGAAATTGCAAGACTAAAATTTAATTGCTTACAAAATATACAAAAATTTATGTATGTATAATCAATCAGTTCATATAGGGAATTCCCTGAATATATAGTCAGTATGTCGTATAGCGATTTGCGATTAGGAGGATCGATATAATATACCGGTTCAGACTCCATTTTACAACTTTTGAATCTCAATAGAATCTTTTAAGAAGGATATACAGAATTGATCTAGAATATAGCATATATATATTTTTTAACAATAGGTCGATGAATTGTTATCGTTGTCCGTTGGAAAAATTTTTCAGCATATAAAAACTGATTAATAATTAAGAACATGGAAGGGTGAGTCACCCAATAATATTTATTTGAATTATTTTACATTTTTATTTATTTATACGTTTTTTTTTTATATTTTTATACTCTAGGTGAGAGACAAGTGAAGACGGCACCTTTAACTCCAAAAATTTCTGATATCAAATTTGATCGTAACGAACCAAAAATTTAAATTACTTAACTTGTTTCAAATTCGGCTCGCTGGTAGTTTCATGGCTACCTTCTTTGCAGCTTAGTGCTGAAAACGAATAGATAAATTAGTAAAATAATAATTAATAATAATAATTTATTTATTTAAATATCAGTTTGGAGGTGTCTCTGCACTAAGATTTTAAATTTTTTTCCTCACTACGTAGTTTGATTACGTTTTGATAATTCAAGTGTGACCAGCTGCAGCCAGTGCTGCCAATTTGGATTGTCAAAACTCGCTTAGTATTTCCATCTATATAAGAAGCGCGGGTAATCTCTTAGCAATTTGTGTAATGCCAAAAGAATATAAACAAAAATGCCTTGGGGAGCCTGAGCAAAAAACGGTTGAAATTGTTATTTATGTTGACATTTATTGCTTTTTTTATTCATTTCTTTTTAGCTTCTAATTTGACTTTTTAATCAGTTTTTTAGCTTTTTCCATTGTTCTTTCCTTTAATAGCTAGAATACGCGATTGATAGATAGTAGCTATCTGCTCCGATGTTTTGCCTATTCCGCGGAAATTTGTTTGCAACCTAAAAATTTAATGTTTAATGCCGGCTAATTACGCGAATTGCGCATTTAATTTTGCTTTAATTTTGAGGCGACGAAATGTCGACGACCAAAGACGAAAATTCCCCGCTCAAGAGCGTGAAAGATACAGATTTAAACGAACTGGCGAGGCAGGAGCTCTTCTCCTCGGATGTGGAAATGGAACTGCAGGAATCTGATACGGAATTCAGTGAATCCAATCCACCGTTATTGTGTAAAGAGGAGACGGTTCCCTTTCGGCGGGATAGCGAAGAGACAGTTCTCTTTCGGCGGGACAGCGTGGAGACGGCTCCCTTTCAGCAGGAGGACTTGGATGATTCAAGGCCGAAAAGCGTGAAGTCGGAGCCCCGAAATCAAGACCGCGTAGAATCGAAAACGCGTAACAGTGACAGCGCAGAGAGGAAGCGGCTGGGTACGGACAGTACAGATACCGAGCTCCGTAAAACAGACACAAGGAATCCCGAAACGAAACGTACTTTCATCGATTCGGATGTGGATATGCTCTCAGCCAAATCTGATGCCAAAGAAACGGAACCGAAAAAGCCGGCCCCTGTTAAGAAGGATCGGCGCAGGAAAGCCAAGGAGCGACAGGCACCCCCGCAAGCACCACCGCAAAAGCTTAACTGGAAGCTGAACTTGCGTATCTTGATCTCCAATTTGTACTTGAACAGCGAGGACCGCCTGCCCGGCGCCTGCGTGCCCAAGTGTCTGCAAAACACCAGTCAATGTGTGGACAAGCACCGCAACTCCATTCTGCCAGATGCCCCCAGCTTCACAGCCACTCAGGCACTGCGGACGACGCTGACTGGCCAGCATTACGATACCTTCCTAGACATCCTGGAAATGATGGTGCTGCAGTGTGTCTATCCTGGCGACAGGATCCTCGAACGGCTCATAGACATGACCATGGTAAGAGAGGCAGTCTACCCCTGTTGCTGTAATTCACTTCGTTGATTTCCTTTCAGATACTTATTGCCAAGGACATGAGCGTCAAGGAGCTGGGCGACACTTACAACAAGCTGATACGTACCTTCTTCCTAATGATCGATGCCTTTCCGCCCTGCTGGACGGCCCTGCGTCCCTACTATCTCAACTTCCTAGGCGTCCAAAAGCCCGCCGTAAGGGAGAGTCGCTCGAATAATGCACCGCCGCAGAAACTGAAGTTCTATTTGGATCTCCTAGAGGAGAACCTTGCCCAATGTAGCGACGAGGAGATCCGTGAAAACACTAAGTTCTACGAAAAGTTTGTCTTCAATTACTCCGAAGAGGAGGATGCCAATATGTCGCAGGAGACGGTGTTTCTGCGTCACGTCCATCAGTACGACTGGCTGAGTGGTAAACTCTGCCTAGATGACTTCAAGCGGATGTCGGCTTCGGTACGCTTGGCCAGACTATGTGACGTACTAAACATGCTTACCTGGATTCTGGAAATGGAATTCCTTTTGTGGCTAGATCACAATCGTCTTCGTCAGGCGGAGTCAGAGTTCTTCCAGGAGGATACCAAGCCGTTCGCATCGATCGTCTTCGAAATGTCTGCTAGCTCCCGGCTTACCGACATCGTTCGTCAGATTATGCGACTGTACGGACTGGCGGCTTCCAAGTCCATGTATCAGGAAAGGCAAAGGATTCTTCTGGTAAGAGCTGGTGGCAAGCAAGTGAGTGAGATATTAATTTAATAATGGTTACTTTTCTACCCACAGCGACTCATAGTCCTTGCTGTGGAGGCCAGCAACACGGCTGAAATAAAGTATGAGGATAACAAGGCGATATATCCGCATCTGGGTCCCCAGACCCGCCTGCTGATCGCCGAGTTCTTTAAGATCTTCAAGTCACAGAATCCCAGATACATTAGCACATATCTGAAGACCATTCCACAGTTGGCACATCCCTATCTGCGCTACGAGTTCACCGATCACTTCCTGCAGCTGTTCTATTTTCCCAAGAACCTGCCTTTCGGTCCCGAGAAGGTCTGCGACGAGTTCACAGCTCGGCATTGGCTAAAGTACAAGCCAAAGAGCGAAATCGAAGAGGATGACGAATTGTCGCGAGAAGATTACCTTAAGATACTGCTCAATGCGCTGAAGGACTACGACACCTGGTTGAATCTCGCAGGCTTCTGGAAGTGCCTGAAGAACAAACGGCAGGTGCACCCAATTCAGACGCGGACCAGTAGTCCACTCGCCACGCCGGTAGGCTTAATAAGCGGCGGAACGGGCAAGGTCTTCATGCTGGACGAGATGGAGGAGGAGGTGCACACCTGGAAGAAGCGCATGGACACCAAGGTGATTATCGGCCGGCCCAAGGTTAATCTGCCAATCGCCAGAATCAATACGACTAAGATGTGCGTGCGCTATGGCGAGGATGTCCGGCAGATGCGCTACCTCCGCAGCCTACTGCAGAACGAAGTGCAGAATGAGGAGGGGATTGATGTTTCCGAGTGGCTGACCTATCTAAATGCCTTCCTGGGCGACGATGAGCCCATGGCGCAGCCGGAGACTAGGTCTGCCGAGTCGGAGGCAACCTAAGCTATCATATTTGTTTGTATACACTAAGCTCATGAAAGTTCAAATCATATTTAAGTTATATTGATATTATTGAAGGAAGCGCTCAGCGATTTAGTTTTGAATAAGATTCATTATTTTTGCCATTTTGTCATTGTTTTCGTTTCTGTATTTCTCCATTGCAAATATATATATTTTTATGCGGTAACTAAATACACAATTACGTACACATTTACATATATAAATACAGCTACTACGCGTGTACATACATTAATAAATATATATGTGTGTATAATTATACAATATTATCGCGTTTTGTTTTTAAGCACTTTTTGCTTGTTTGTTTTTGCTTTTTGCAGTTTTCCATTTGCCTAACGATTCTTGTCTTTGTTCATTGTATGTCTAAATTCTTTGCGGTTTTACATTTTACACATTCCAACTAATCATTATAATTACGCTCTTAAATGCTAATCTCACTACGTCACTTATTTTCGTAATGTATATATTCATAGGCGTGGGAGAGGGCGGGTAGGAAGTGTAGGGAGGGGAAGCTGTGTGTATGTGCAGAGCAGTATTTAATATTTCCTCAGAAGGATGCTCCAAAAACGGATGCTTTAAGCTTGCTCTGCCAGGACCTTGGGATCTGGGCTATCTTGCTTTCAATTCGTTAACACTACACATTTATCAACATTTATTTATTATTGTTTATTCCATATAGGCTAGGTTTTTCGTTCTCCCGGCTTTGCAATTGATTCGTATACATTTAAGAGTTTTCGTTTTTGTTGCGCTTTGAAGTCTATAGGAACTTGATGCAGAAGCTGGTAAGTTCAACTCCTGCTGCAGGTTTTTAAAGTATTTAAAGTGGCGATCGATCGATGATCGGAACGGGTGTAGTCACAATATAAAATCAGTCGGAGGAACCAAGGGTAACAACATGGGTAGGACCAAAGACCTAATAATAACAAAATGAGTAAGGATCAAACAGCTTATAATAACATGATGAGTAACGCCATACGATATACATATTGCATATGCTTGATTTGTTCATACTCACGCTTGAAAGCGCAGAAAAAATGCTTACAAATGGCTATTCAAATGAATGGGCGTTATTCACTTTGTTATTATAAGGCTTTTTTCTATGATATAGCATAAAAAGTCGCAGTTTGTATTTTTAGAAAATATATTATTTTCTTCTTTTAAAAAGGGGTTTCGCTTTTGTTTTACAATTTAGTTAAACTCTCCTTACCTTCGCCGGCTCTCCTCTCTCTATCTCGGTCTTTATACATATACAAATTGGAGTTGGGCTTTTTTTGTACAGAACTTATTATCGAATTAATTAATTAAGAATTAATTAGTTTGCGTTTACTTCATTAACTAATATATAGAGAAGGGCTTTGTGTGGGTTCTCCAATCAATGCCAGGATGTAGAAATTAAAACTACAAAGACTAAAATCAATTAAAATTAACAAAACTCTGCTCTTTAAAAACTATGGCTCTTTAGGGACTACGAAATTAGGTTATTTTTGACCACTCTTACCAACTATTAGAATTTTCTTTGCGTTTAGCAATTAAATAATTAAGCTAGGAATTTCCGTAAAAACAAATTGAATTTGTGTAGGCCCCAAAGCTCGGTAAAAATCGCCTCACAAGAATCGGCCACTGCCCGACTAGGTCAGGGAGTGTGTAAAACAATTTCTCTTATACATTAAAGGCCTAATAAAAACAGTTTAAAAGTGAGTGTTGGATTACCAAATTTAAAATTTGAAACGTATTTTGCCACTTTGTGAAGCTTAGCCAGTTCTCACTTTGCTCGGTCATCTCAACTTACACGCAATGACTTTTAGCTTATCTTGTGTTTAGTATTTCCTTCTGTTTTTAATTTTTTGTTTTTCTTTTAGCAATATTTAGTTTTCATCTAGAGTTGCTCCTAGTTACAGTTAACGGTTAGGATTATTTTTAAGTGAGTAGAAGAGAGTGTGGTTTATTCTATTTCTGGGTCTGAGTGAATGTGAGAGGTCTTTCTGCTGCCGGGCTCTAGTTTTAGCATTAGCTTTAGGGTTTCTGTTTTGCGGTATTACTTTCTCTCTCTCTGTGGGAGCCCTCTGGGTGCTCTGGATTGGTTGCTTGGCGCCATTTCGGTTAGCTACTTTTGAAGCGTTTGCTATACATTCATCTTGGTAAGTTCTTACGTCACACATTTAAACCTTAACAACAACAACAATGTTTCGCTACAATTAAACAACTAACAACAACGTAAGCGTACACACCAAAACATGGCTCACTTCTGGCTCGATGATAGCTGCTCCTCTTGCTGACCTTGCTCAGGATCCTCCTCCTCCTGCTGCTGCTCCGAATCCTCCTCCTCATCCACGTTCTCCTCCTTGAGCATGTACTCGAGGAGCAGCTCATCGACTCATCCCTCGCGCTGCGTCGACGCCGCCGCTGACGTTGTGGCTGTCGTCACGCCATTCGATGGCGATTCGACCTTAATCACTCCCAGCTGCTGCAGTTCTTCGCGTGTATGCTGAATGCGGCCCACCACCACACCGCCCATGGTCACAAAGCTGCCGTCCGCAGTCACCGCTCCCAGCTGCATTGCACCGGACAAATCCCCAAGAGCGGCCACATTAAAGTGATGATGGTGGTGCGGCGAGCCGTCCTGCAGATGCTGCTGCTGTGGCTGCTGCTGGGACGGTGGCGGAGGCTGCTGCTGGTGGTGCTGGTGCGGCTGCTGTTGATGTTGCTGGTGGTGGTGATGTCCTGGCAGGACAACACTACTGGGCGGAGGCGGAGGCTGCTGCTGGTGATGATGCTGCTGCTGCTGGTGCTGATGGTGGTGAGCCGCCAACGCCATCCGTCCTAGTCACCCCTCCTCCTCCTCCGTTTTGATCTTAACAGGAACGTAGACCTTGTCCATCACATGAATCTTTATGTGGTTGTTGAGCGTGCTGGACTGGCGGAACTGCTTTTTGCAGATAACACACTCGAAAGGTTTTTCACCTGCCATAAAAAAAGGGAGATGTGGAAGATAGATTATAAACTCCGGCTGGCCTGGTGGCCACTACTCACCCGTGTGGATCTTCACGTGGTTGGCCAGGGTGCTCAGCTGACGGAAATGCTTAGGACAGTAGTTGCAGTTATAGGGCTTCTCGCCCGTATGGATCTTCAGATGGTTCGTCAGCGTCGACGATTGACGGAAGGTCTTATCACAAACGTTGCATTTGTAGGGCTTCTCGCCAGTGTGGATCTTCACGTGGTTGGTCAGTGTGCTCAGCTGTCGAAAGCGACGATCGCACACGGTACAGTGGAAGGGTTTCTCCAGCTCGCGGGGTCCTCCGCCTCCGCCGCCGGCGTTGCCATTGCTACCAGGCCCACCCTCGCCGGGATGCTCGCCATGACCGTTGGTGCTCAGATAGTGATCGCTAGACATTGTCGGACTGTGCGAGGTCAGATGTGCCAGGTGCGGTTGCTGAGACTGTTGCGGTGGCGCCGGCTGTTGCTGCTCGGCCGCTGCCGCCTGGGCCGCCGCTGCCTGGGCAGCTGCCATGGCCGCTGCTTGAGCGGCGCTATGCGCCTCCGCCGAGATCCCGCTCAGGTGCATCTGGAAGGGCAAGGGCAGTTCCGTCGGCGGCGGCGGCGGCGGTGCCGAGGGCGGTCCACTGGGCTGCTGTTGCTGCTGCTGTTGTTGTTGCTGCTGGTGATGCTGCTGCTGCTGTTGCTGAACTGACGCCGCCGCCGCTGCTGCCATGTGGCTGGGATGCGTTGCCTGGGTGACCGTATCATTGTTATTATTGTTAGCAATGGTTGTTTGGGGCTGGGTGGCCACAATGACGATGTCGCAGTTACTGCTCATCGCCGTGGCAGCGGCATGGGCATGGGGCAGGCTCTTGATATGCATCATGAACTGCTCGCTGGGATCGGGAGAGGGGTTGGATTTGGACTTGGTTTTGGTGCTGGATCTTCTGGTGGCGAGTTATGTGGATCTCCGCCTGTGACTTGAACAGAAAGCTGGCTAACGAACTAAGATCGATGCTTCAAAAATGCCACGACATGGTCATCGCTTCAATGTTGGTGTTGTTGTTGCTAGTGCCTGGAATGGAGATCGGATTGGAGATTGGGTTTTAGTAAAGAGTGGCGGCCTGGCCTTTTGGTATGCAAAAATTTGTTAGGAATTCCCAGACACACGAAAAATACCTAACTGCGAAATTATAAATCTAAATTATTCAATAGCTGACACACTTCCCCAACTGACTGGTCGCCTCGTTCCTCCCCTGTGCCTATGTATGCCTCTCCCGGTCTCTCTGCGCTAATCCCCGCCAGAATTCTTTCTTTCTGACTTTTTTGGGTGTTTTCCCAAGGGCATAAATTATGAAGCATACAAATTATGCATTTTTAAAATCAAAATAAATAAGCGCTGCGCTCTCTTCAAAATGCATATGAAATATTTTGGAGCGCTTTTGGTTTTTACGCCCGCTCGGACAGGTTACCTGCCCTTTATATACAGTGGACACTCGACAATTGACAAATGTCTTGAATAACTTTAGTAAATATGAACTCAAGGGTGAAAGGCACCAGGCGAGTCGATTTAGCCTTGACCGTTTGGCCACCTATGTTCTCAGAGACCATAAGAGCTGGAGCCACCAAATTTGGTGCCTATATTCTTATAAGTTTGATGTATCCTCAGGTATGTTTTACATGTCGATCACGCTAACCAGCAGCTACAAATAAATAGGCTCTACTAGGTGGCCTTGAATTTCTGTAGAAATTATTTATGTCAGATCATAAATAGACTTTGAGTGTTTTTTTTTTTAAGCCAATAAGCTATAACTTCAATTCGATCACCGTAGCGAGCCTGCACTGTACTTACACACACACAACACATACACCCTTGAGCGCTCAGGTATCTCTCTTGGTTTTTTTTTAGTGGAACTGACAGCGTGTTACTTTCTCGCAAATTACATGTGTTTTCCTAGCAACTTGATCAAAATCCCGTCGTGCTGGCCAACTGGAAACGTCAGTGGACTAGAGGCCACACTAGGATTTTCTTTTGATTACAATCTCACTAATTTTGGGCGGGCTTTTGGTGAAAAATTTTCCCTTTTTCAAAAGCAGTTTTTCCACTAACACGTTGCCTTTGCTCCGCCATTCTCCCCTTTGGCCCACGAGCCACAACCACTTTCAGTCGCACACACTGACACCAGAGCAGCAGCTCACACATGCACTCACACGCGCACAGACACTGTCGCGTACTCTCCGTGTAAAAGCTCTTTTGAGGTTAGGGGACACTTAATTTTTGGAACTGTGGCCCCATGAAAATGTTCAATGTTTTCTACAGGGCCCTTTATCAAATCGTCGAAACTCCGGGCTCCACTTGGGTTTCTATTTGGTGGCTGGCATGCACAAATGCGCACACCTCGCGGCGCCCACACATTGACCTACCTTTCCATTTTGTGGCTGTGCTCTGTGGGGCTTTTTGGTTTAGATTTCCCCCCGTTTTACATCATTTTCCGCATTCGATTTGGTTTGGGGTTTGGTAATCGGGAACGGTGCTCGCGCTTCGCTATCGCTGATCGAAAAGGGGCCCTCACAGCATTATCCGCGGCTGGTTGTTCATTTATAAAAAGCGTATAAATGTTAGAAAAATAGTACAAATATTTCTTTTCTTTTTTTTACTGTTTCGCGTACAAAATAGACGCGAACTGAACTGGTGCAAATTGGGGATGGGCGATATTTGGGGGACCTGTTACTTGCTCCCAAATATCGTGTCACGCATCGCGGTCGTGACTAGCTGCGAAAGTTGTGCTTTTTGAAGGGCTTTTCGAGCGGCAATAGATTCTTTGAATGCTATAAGATATATATTTACATTTATGTTCGAACAAAATTGGATAATTGGATATATTTAAATATATTGTATACCCTTTTGAAGATGCTAAAACATCGATGATTCTAAAAAACATTTAAATAGAATAAACCATAAGTAGAAAACGCTTTAATTTCAATTCGGAAAACTAGTTTTTGTTAATTTTCATTCGATTTATTAATCTTCAAAATTCATAAAAAATTTAAATATATAACAAATAGTTGACAGTTTTGATATTGTAGTCGTAGTATCTTTTCATAATTTCGAATAATTTTGTTCCCAAAATTGTATACAATTAATTTATATTTTATTGGCGGCATTCCCGATATATTTGAAATGTGAATCCTAAAGGCCTTACTCGCTCTAACTTACTTCTTTGCTATAATTCATTGTATACGTCATTTCATATTAAAATAAAAAATATTTTAGACATTTAAATATGCCTTAATATCAATTCGGAAAGTTAACCTGTGTTAATTTTTATTATATAAACAAACCTTTATAGAAAATTATAAATATATATAAAATTATTGACGGTTTTGATAATGTTATAATATCCTCTTTTCAAAATTTTAAATAAGTTTGACCAAAAATTGTATATAATTAATTTAGATTTAAAAATCTGAATATGTTCTAAATGTTAATCCTTATGGCCGTACTTACTCTAACCCACCTCATTGCTGTAAGGAAATGTATTCGTTGTTTCAAAATATATATATATGGTTAATATTGTAGGAATTTATGCATAAATGTTAATAGTCACAAACTCGCATCTCTATGGTATATGAAAAGGTTCCAGTTCCGTCATTCACCTGTTAACGTTTCAAGTTTGTCATTGTGTCATTTTTCGCCCGCCCACATACGGTCATACTTCCCGGTGCAAAACTTAATGGCAATTTGCTTTATTGTTTATTATTCTCGGTAAATTGTACTTTAAAACCAAATGCAATTGCTTAGAAAAGTGCTGCCGCTGTTAGTGCGTCTTTTATAAAATCGTGCAGACCCGCGACGACGCCTGCGGCTGGTCGCCATGGCCGTTGCTTAAACTCAGCTCGCTGTTCACCTTGTTTGTGTTCTTGTTGTGCAGCGCAGCCGGCGGACGCGTTTCATCTGTTGGGGAAAAGATTTAATTCAGGTAAGTCTCTTTTACGGGAATAGCTACGATATACACTGCTTAATGGTTACCTTCTATTCTGACCGCCTTTTCGTTGCGGCACGAGAGCCTGTCCATCATCTGTTGCATGAAGCCCTTGGCATCCTCCTCCTTTTGTTGAACCGCCGCCTGCACGTGGGAGTTGGCACGCATCTGCATGGCCCGAATATCGTCCTGCATCGCTTTCTTGCTCCGCTCCACCACCGCGTCAAGGGGATCTTCGTAGGGATTGCTCGAAGGTTCGAAGGGATTGCTTGGGTCGAAGATGTTGCCATTCCCGTTGCCATTTCCTGTTGAATTGTGAATTGAATTCACGGAGGCTGTGGTCCGCTCATCCTCCTCCCCGGAGCCCAGTGTGGTAGTCGTCTTGGGGGCTCCCTCTTTCGAGGACATGTCGGGCGTTGAAACCGGTGTGGTTTGCGGATCTGCCTCGCGGGCCGCTTTTATTTGAAACAATGTCGAGATATTCTCCTTGGCGCCCAGGACCTCGCTGGAAATCTTACTGGTCACCGAGTCCATGGCCCTGCCCATGGAGTCCTTTGTGTCGGACGCTGCCTTGGCAGCATTGCTGCCCGCCTGCCCCACAGCGTGCATAGCATTGTTTCCCGCTTGCTCCACGGCGTGCATGGCATTGCTGCCCGCTTGCTCCACGGCGTGCATGGCATCGCTGGCCATTCGCTGAGCACCTTTTCCTGCCGCCCCTACAGCCCCACCCACGGCATCTACTGCGCCTCGAGCTCCGGTGGCCATCCGCTCGCCAGCAGCCTCCATGGCATCTTTGGCGCCGTACGCCGCCTTCCTTACCGCCGTCTGAATGGAGTTGCGGGTAGAGTCCATGGCATCCATCGCTTCTTCACCAGCCTTGGCAGCTGCCTCTTCTGTTTTTGTTACGATTTTGTCCACTTGCTCGTCTACCTGGTGCAGGATCTGCTCGCCATCCGATTCCAGGTCCTCCAGCGAACTCTCATGCGGAGTGTCCGGCATTTGTTCCTCCACCTTGGCCGTGACATCCACGCCGTTGTTGATGAAGCGAATCTCGTTGATCACTTTGCTGCTGTCCTTTGAGTCGTTGGTCGTGGTTATCTCCACGGCCAGTTGCTCGTCCTCTTCTGTGGGTGGAGTGGGCGTATTGATCTGAATGGTCGCCGCTGGCACCTCTGCTACTGTCTCCAAACTGTCAACCAGCTCCGGCGAGGTGCGATCCAGGTGATCGTGATCCATGGCCGCCTCGTACGAGAAATTCCTTATGGGTGTCTTTTTGATCGTTTGCGGTGTGCTGGAACCACTGCTCTCCGGATACGGCGTTCGTGGGCGCAGCAGCTTCTCCTGGCTGCCAACCTTCGCTGCGGTCGCCATCGTCTCTTGAGGATTTACTGAATGGGTCGAATTGTCGGATTTGTTGGATCTTAGAGATTCCGTTGGGGATTTCGGGGGCGTAGGTGTGTGAGACGGAGGCGTGGGCATTTTCTGTATGGATTCTATGGTTTTTAGAGGAGATTCCGGGGTCTTAGCTTGTGATGTTTTTGTTGGAGAATCCATAGATTTTCCAGCTAGCTCGTTGCTTGCCATTGCTTTTATTGGTGTTTCCATGGGTGCAGTGGGCTCCATTGACTGTATTTTCTGCTTATCTTTGTCGGCGGAATAATCCTGTATTTCCTTCTGCTCATCAGTTGTAGAATCATCCATTTCTTGCTGCTTACTTCCAGGAACTATTGCTGATGTGTCCTCCATTCGATTTGCTTTCTCTCTGGAAGGACTGCTCACCATTTCCTCATTGCCATTTATCTCCTTAAGTTCCTTGGTTTTAGACTCCTGGCTATTTACATTCGCATTTGTGTCCTGGGACGAAAATGTCTCCCCTTCATCCTTTGGTTCCTCCTCTGTACTTAAATGCTTCACTGCCTCCATGGCTGCCGCTGTACCAGCACCGGCTGCAGCTGCCAACCCTCCCACAGTGGCTGCCATTGATCGCTCCTCGGCTTCCTCCACTCCCTTCTGCTTGGTTAGACTCCTGCCACTATGGGACCTAACATGCTCCTCGTTGCCATTTGCATCTGGCGGCTGCAGAGCGAAGCTGCGGCTCGTATAGCGCTGAGGGTCAGCGGAGCCACTAACCGTTGCCGAAGACATCGAGGACCGTGGTATGCCCTGTACGAGTATGTGCTGATCCCCGACGGCGATGTCCAGCAGCCGGAGGTTCTTGAACTTGGAGATTTCGCGGAAGGTCTTCAGGTGATGTCCGCTCTCCGAGAATGTGGTAAAGAACTTGTTCGCCTTGCTGAGGACCGCATAGAAGGAGAAGCCCTTGAGCAGCTTCCAAATCGGGCCGTTCTCCTCGCTGTCATAATCGTAGAAGCGCTGGAAGACCAGGCTCTTATTCCGTACTGACTCAAAGCTGCGGTAGATGCTGCCCGCATTGGTCACGATATACACCTCGCTGGTCTTGGAGATGTGCATGAAGATGATCTGCTCCGTGGGTGGCAGGTTCTTCTGCAGCTCGGTGAAGCGCGGAAAGACAAACTCATTGAGGTGGCCGGTGAGGAAGAGGTTTCCGCTGGCGGTCAGCACTAAAGTGGACTCAGGTCCACAGGCGAACTGCTGTACCTTTGCATCCAGACGAATCTCCACCGGATGACCATCGTAGTCTGCCTCAAGTTCGCCCAGCTGCTGGCGGGCATTTGATCCGCATCCAATGAGACGTCCGGTGCCTTTTGGAAGGGATTTTTATAGTTGGGATTATGTTATCTAGATCAAAAGCCTCTGCTTACTGGTTAACACGGCAAAATGCTCGTTGCCCGCCTGGACTGCCATAAAGTTGTCCGTTTCCTCGCTCTTCGATAGGTAGTCGTCAAACTCCTCCAAACGAAACGGCTTGCGGATGATGGCGCAGGTCTGCTGCTCCACCAGGGCGGTGGTAAAGTGCTGAGCCACATGGGTGTCTTCGGGAAAAATGTTGCGACCCGTGAAGAAGATTTCGTTGGAGTCTGTGGAGATGGTGGCTTTCTTATATTCGTTGAAATTAAATAGTGGGGAAATAACTACTATGCTTCAGAGAATTAGTTTCATAAAGAAACCTCTATCTTTAAACTTTTATACTTTCTAGAATATTTTGTTTTCTAAACAGAAGACTCTTATTTTCTAGCAAGCTAACAAATCTTGGATACAAAGATACATAGGTAGAGCCTTTTTAAAGTTTAACTGAAAGTAAAAATGCCAAAAAAGTTGTTAAAGAAGCATGCTGAAGCAGCATGTAGAAGCGTTGAACTTTTAAAATCTCTTTTATACCTAAAATGTGTATTTTGTATACTGCTTGGTAAACTGATATTGATATTTCATATCATATGCTAGGCTCTAAAAAATATGCCATCATAAATGCTGCCTTAATAGAAAATAATAGGCTTCGAAGCTAACCAAGCTGTAAGCCTGCAATTCAATTACCAAATTGCTGGCATTGACAAACTTTTGCAGTTACTCAAACTTTCTGTCGGGTACCAATTTCTTTAGTGGCACATTTCTCTAGCAAGTTAACCAACTTCCAGGACAGCTATTTGTTGATTCACTCACGTGTCAGCATCACGGCCCAGTTGCTGCCAAAGGCGGCGTCGCAAATCTTTAATCCCAGTGTTTTCAAGGCCTTCACACAGGTGGGCTTGGTCACAATGTCGCCGTTGTTGTTGCTGGCAGCCTTCCTGCTGCCGGAGGCGCCTCCATGGCCACCAATCCCGAGCTGGCCGTAGTGGTTCTCGCCCCAAACAAATAGCCGGCCAGATTCTGTAATTGATAAGAGCGCGGTTTGACATTTGCTTGTGGCTTTCCTTCCAGCCTTTCGACGGCTTTTGTTTTTATTTTGGCTTCTGTTTTCTGTTTCTGTTTCTGTTTTGTTTTATTATGTTTGCGGGTGGTGGTTCCCCTTTCTTGACTTTTATTGATTGAGAAAGTGTGCGAGTGTGTGTAGCTCCTAGCCCCTCAATTCCCCAGTCCTCAATCGCCCAACTGTTTAGCTGCTCCCCCGTAGAAGTTAACGCCTCAATTACGATTGCCGCCTCGGTGTTCTAGGTTCAGCTTTTCGGTCTCAGTCTCGGAATTGGATTCGGTTTCGGTTTATTTTTTGGGGGTTCACTTCGTGAGTTTGCTCCATATTTCAGGTATTTTACGCCGCGTCTGACCCCATTAGTTGTCGATGTTGCTCTCAGCTCTCTCTAGCCTCGGTCTAGCGCGGATTTTAAGCTTATGTAATGCGGGGTTAAATGTGGGACAAATGTGTGCTGCTACACAGTGAAATAATTGTATTATTCATTAATTAAAACCGATGGGTTGTTAATTAATTAACAGAAATGAGTTGAACTTGCTAAACTAGTCACAAAAGCTGAAATACTAAATTATTTACAATAGAAACTCCATCTAAAATATCTTAAAACTGCCTTTCTTGCTCATTTAAAGGTGTTTGGGAATGAATATGTAATAAAAGTAGCTAGCAATATAAGCCTTTATATATTGTTAATAGTTCCCGTCACTTTTCTATTTAATTATTAAATATTAATTATTAAAATTCTGCCTTTAATAAGTCGAACGGGACTTGTAAATGATCATTTTCGGATTGATTTAAAGAGAAATAAACTCTGAACAAATATCTCATAGAAATTAATATCTTTTCTAGTGTAGTTTTCGGGTTAAAATATTTAAGCCACCCCCTGGAAATACACCTAATCTTGGGCAGCAATTTGTCCGGTTGCAAAAGCCGGGCTTTGTAGACGAAATTTAGTAATTCAATGAACGAAACTATACAAGACTGGGCCAACAGAAGAAAGTGAAAGTGCCCCGGGGCGTTCAGCTTATTATTATTTAAAGGAAATTGCACCAAACATGCAATGCAGCACCGGCTGCGGGCACAGACAACCAACTTTGACTTGGCCACTTGACCGGTGGAGCTTCGGTGCCGGGGATTGGACGTCGGTGGATTGGGGTCACGTAGTAGTTACCACAAATGACAGCGCTCTGATGGGGACCGGAAATCAGGCGCTTCACCGGATCGTTCTTGATGTAGAAGTAACTCTGCGTATTCTCCGCCAGATGGGATTTGCCCAGGGTAAATATGGCTCCGCTGCTAGGTATGTCCATGATGGGGTCGCCGTCTAGTCTCCTTCTTACTTGAATTTAATTTATATATAGATATGTATGTGACAGATTTGTGTGGAACTTTGTTATTGATTTTAGTATTAGGAGTGCGTTTTAGCATATTTTTATTCGCCGGCTGCAGTTCAAATGTCTCTCGGTGCCCCCGGGCGCCGTACACACATATTGGTACACAACAAAGCCATTTGGAGTTGCGTGCTCCGGATGGTGGATTCCCGATTCCGAGGCGGAAATGCGGCTGGACAAGGGAGCAAGCGAGGGAGCTATTTGGCCGGCACTTGCGGTCAGTCGGACGATTCAGCGCGTACTGGTCAGCGAGGACTAGGTCTAGCTAGGACTAGGACTAGCTGGCCATCCGCTAGCCACGACTCTAGCTCACTCACACACACACACACACACGGACAGAGCTCGGGCACGACCCACGGCAGTGGGGGTGCCATCAATATTGGGCCATTTGTGAGCCGGCCCTTATAAGTATGCTACGAGTGAGTGACTTTCCCGGCCAAGAGTGAGTGAGTCACCCTACTCCTCCGGCCACGATTTTCCCGAGTTAAGTTATTCCGTGCGCCAAAGAGCGAGTATGGGAATTCGGGTTTTCCTTTATTTTTTTCCCACTCTCTTTGGTATTTATGGCATTTTGTGAGTAATGTTTGCAAATCTCTCGGAATACGAGCGGCCACGTTAAAAATAACATTATTATATATGTATGTGACTGGGGAATTGGGTTGCTTTTCCATTTTCCCTTTCTTTCACACACCCCCCCCTCCCATCCCAGACCTGTTGACATTTGCATAGAACGGAGTGTCCAAGTCGGAATATATTCGCCACATTTCTTCTGAAAAGTTAATTAATTCGTTTTGGGCCTCTCCGGCTTTCGGCGGAAGCGGGGCCAAGCTTAGCCAAAATTGGATAACGATTTTTATGGCGGCGCCGTCATAAAAATAGGGCCAAGTTGCCACAAGTCAAGTCTCTCCACATTTGCGGACTTTCGCAGACAATTTGCCATAATTAATTGATTTCTTTTAACATCCAGCGAAGGTTTTCCATTGGATTTCCCGTACTAACTTATGCAATAAGTGCGTAAGTTGCATTGTCCGTGGACTGAGAAAGGCTAAAGGTGTCCATAGACCAGACACAGGGGAGAGAATAACAGGCAGGTGTTGCAGGAATCTAGTGCAAAATGAGGAGTAAGTTCAAGAGGAGTACAATTGGAAAAGCTACTAAATGTTCTTTAATAAAAAGAGGACATACTCTTCGGCTTCTTTCCTGAAAATGATAACTATTTAGCTTTTATTACTTTTCCTATATACAGTTTGTAGTTATTCTAGCAAACTATAAACACAATTTCTTATAGAGCTAAGAAATTCTAGTCAAGACCTCAAATATCTAAATATTTGATTTCAATTTAACACAATACTCCTCTCCTAGTCCGAGTTAAAGAAGCACAACTGTTTCTATATGTGCCTTCGTCCTGTTTTTCTTCTACTGGGCTCTCCGTATTCTATTCTGCATTGCAATGGGCCGCCAGGAGGACTTAGTTTGGTGTCTAAACTTTCCATATAATATGTGCGCCAGCTCGTTGCCTTATTCATGTGAGAGCCGAGCCGTGAGCCGTGAGACGTGAGCCCTTCGAGCATGTACTCCAATGTCTATGTAATTTATGAATCCCCTAACAAAGTTGTTTGGCCTGCAAACTGCAATTGCGCGCCTTGTTCGCGCCGCCTCGTCTCGCCTTTTGCCGCTCCTCCGGATGCGGGTTACGGGGTCTGCTGGGGCTGTTGCATGTGCCAGTGCACCCAGAGGGGGAATCCCCGTTGGTTCCGCCTTCAGCCGATGACTTGGCAAAAGGCGAATCTTGGTCGGGAGAGTTCATGCAAATGCTGCCCACTCGCTGAGCTGAGCGTTGAACTCGAGCGTTGGTTCCTTGTGGTTTTTGCGCCTATTTTTAGTGGCCTTTGAGCCGTCGTAGTCGTTGTGACAATTAGCCGGAGTCCATTGAACCCCGGTTCGATTGGGTCAAGATGTTCCGGATGACGTAAGGTGGAGGAGAAGGCGGATCAACTAAAAATAAAAAAAATAAAACCCGCCACGGGTCAGCTGCCGGAACTCTCAAGCGATGTGTCAATAGGTTGACAAATCTATTGGGCCACCATGGATTGGTAGTTAACGGGCCAAAGGTTGATTGAACCTGCCATCGGCGGGCTCTTCTCCTCCTCAGCAATCCCGGGTTCAAAGCAATCGATCCGGGAGGCAAGTAGGGTTCCCTGGCCCCAAAAATAAACGAAATTAGTTGACCTTCAGGACCCACGCTGTTGTGTGTGTGTGCGCTTTCTTGGGATTTTTGTGTTGGTCTTTTCTTGGACCGCCCAGAAAGTGGCGTGCGCTTTTCATTTCATTTTATTACCTTACCTCAAAGCTTGACCCACACACACACATTCATTTACACCCTCACCTTCGCTCTGGTGAGGGAAAATGGCAATCATTGTGTAAATTGTTTACCTGGCCAGGCCAGGCGAAAGGTGCAAAAAGGAAAACTTGTTAGTTTCCTGCGAGGCTTCTCGGAATGCCGTCGCTGCCGCCCACTGCCTCCCACAGCCTTCTTCAATGTCAAGCGATATGGGCACGTTCCTGCAATTTAGTTTTGGTTGCTTCACGTGGTGATTATTTGTTGTCCTGGGACACAACAAAAAAAATGTGAAATTAGCTGGGAATTAGACGATTGTCACGCCCACGTAGCAGGAGGAAAGGAAACGAAAGGAATAAACCAAATGTAGTCTACTTCTCAGCTTTCTTTAATTACAGAAACCTCCCCAAAATGAGCGACGAAGGTGAAAGTAAGTCGGAGCACGAGGAGCAACTCAACCCCAGAGCTGAGACTGGAGAAAGCAAGCAGAAAGTTGAGGAGCAGGAGAAGCCAACTACAGCTCCAGCCTCCAGTTCGGATAATAATGAGGCACCGAAGCCAGAGCAGGAAGCTGCTTCCCAAGACTTTGCTGCGTACGAAGAGCACATGACCTATGACCCGGATGGCGAAGCCATCTACACGGATCCCAGCACCAAGCAAAAGTACAAGTGGTGCACCAGCCAAAACAATTGGCAACCTCTAAACGATGCCAACGATGGCGGGGATCCCTACGAGAACGAGCACTACAAGTGGTGTCCTGAGAGCCAACAGTGGCTGCCCAAGAAGAAACAGGAAACCGAGACGGAGCACTACAAGTGGGATGAGGAGCAGCAAAAGTGGCTGCCCAAGCAAAAGCAAGCGCCGGGCCAGGATGTGGTCTACGGCGTGGATGAAAATGGGGATCGTACTTACACCGACAAGGATGGAGCTGTGTTCTTCTGGGATGCGGCCAAGAATGCCTGGTTTCCCAAGATCGACGATGACTTTATGGCCCGCTATCAAATGAACTACGGATTCATTGACAACACCTCGGCGGGCGAGAAGGAGAAGGCCGAGAAAGAAGCGGCCGAGGCCAAGAGAAAGGAGGAGGAGCTCAAGCGGATGACAGCCGAGGCGGAAGCGGCCATGGCCAAAGATAGCGAGGCTTCGACAACGGCGCCAGTGCCAACTGGCAAGCGGAAGATTCAGGAGCCTCCAAGTAAGTATAGAAATCTATTAAGGATTCTAGTCACAAGCTTGTCCTTGCAGAATGGTTCGAGATGGATCCCACGCAGAACACCAAGGTGTATGTCTCGAATCTGCCGCTGGACATCACCATGGATGAGTTTGCCGACCTGATGGGCAAGTGTGGCATGGTCATGCGAGATCCCCAGACCCAGAAGTTCAAGCTGAAGCTGTACGCCGAGAAGGATGGCCAAATCAAGGGCGACGGCCTCTGTGACTACATCAAGGTGAGTGAAATGAGAACAACGGCTGCAGCTTTGGTTTTCTTTGTTTTGTTTATTTTTTTGTTTCGAACTTTATTTTCTTTATTTTTTGTATCTTTACTTCTGTTGTTTGCTGGCTTAACTAGATTTAATCTTGCATAAATATTATATGGTAATTTTATCATATGTTTTCGTATTTTCTGTTGCTGACCTTCCTCTGATTTCTTTGCTTACGCTTCGCTGACTATTTAGGTTTATTCGCATTCATTTCTCAGTGTTTTTGTGTGGTTTTTGCAGAGTATGGTAATAATATTTAAAATTGGTTAGTTTACTATCATTAAAATGCATTTACTTGGCTATATAAAATTGCTTTTTCTTTTCGATTTCATCGTGCTCAACCGCCTTGGCCTTTCCGTCTGTCAATTTTCATTCTTTAGAACGAAACAAAGAACGCACTGAAAGTAGCCTCGGGGTTAGACAGTTTTCCGTTTCTCTTTCATGTTGTTGTTGTTGAGGTATTAAAAAATACATAAAAATTTACATTTAAACATACTTTAGTTATTACATATACAAATGTGTGTGTAAAGTATAGTTTTGTAACCTAAGAAGTTAGTAAAATGGCCAAACCATCCATGATGTTATCCAAAAAGATTCTTAGTAAAGTATTGCTTGGCTTAGGCAAACGAGTTGTGGGAGGAGGAGGAGGAGCAGGAGCAGGACCTGGTCCGGGTCTGGAGGAGGAGCTTCTTTCCTTTCCGTCGTCTCTAGTTCCGTGTGCTTGAGTTAAAAGTTCCCTGCATTCGCGGGCCTTGTGGGTTCTCTCTAAAATTGGTGGCTAACTTCTAGTTCGGTTATTAAGGAAACGTGCGTGACTGGTTGCCGTGTGTTTGTGTGGGGTGCGGTGTGGTTGTGCGTTGGTGTATCGTGTGTGTGTGTGTCTATATCCTAGACCTATATATATAGTATATATATTTACTGTACAGTACTAAGAGCTTAGCGAAGTGCTTGGAGATTGGGCTGGTTTCCTGCGCTCGATCGAAATGCAATCTGAAATCTGATTCCCCTTTTAACCGAATATAATTAGCTTCGCAGCGGTGTGTCCTCCATCAAGGATGCCTCCTTATCATCTCTCCTGGTAAATAATACTTTTGCGTGTGTTTTTCTTCGGCATCGTTAGCGCAAAGAAAAGCAATCGAAAAGGTGTGTTGTCGACTGGGCAACGGTGCGTATGCGGAACCAATTTGATCGATATGTGTCTCGAGTGTTAGTTATTGGTTAGTTTTGGGTTCGGACTCGTGGGGATCCTCGAAGCGGAGCATCGAGGACTGCTCTACTCGGCATCGTTGAGCCGCATGGCGTGCTGTATCCGCTTCAGCTCCTTCTCCTTGCGCTCGCGCTCCTTCTGCTCCTTGAGCTGCTTGCGCCGCTTGCGCATCTCGATGAACTTCTTCTGGTCCTCGGGACTCAGGGCCGAGATGCGACTGGCATAGTCCTGCCGTTTCTTTTCCAGCTTGGCCTTGACCTCCTCGTCGGCCAGTTTCTTGGCCGTCTCCAGGCGGCGCTTCTGCTCGGCGGCCTTGGCCTCTTCGGCGGCCCGCTCCTCAGCTTCCTTGGCCAGACGAGCCTCTTCCGCCTGGCGGATGTCCTCCTCCAGGCGCTGCTTGACTTCCCGTGCCTCAGCGCTCACCTCTTTAACCAGGCGCGCCTCCTCCTCGGCCAGTTTCTTCTCGAGTTCCTCACGCTGCGCGATCTCCCGTTCGCGCTGGCGTTGCAGCTCCTCGCGCTTCTGGTTCTCCTCGTGCAGCCGGTTCAGCTCCTTCTCCTCGAAGATGCGCGTCTCCTCCAGTCGCTTGAGCTCCAGGCGCTTCTCCTCTTCCTCTTGCTCGCGTCGAATCTGCTCTTGACGCTCCTTCTCCTGCCGCTTCAGCGTCTCCTGCAGCTCCATCTCTTCGCGGCGCTTGGCCTCTCGTGCCTCGGCCAGTTGCTTCTCCCGATCCGTCTTGGCCTGCTGCAGACGCTTCTCGTACTCCTCGCGCTGTTGCTGCTCCTCGGCCAGCCGCTTGGCGGCATTCAGGCGGTCCTGCTCCTCCTGCTCTTCGCGCTGCTTACGGCGTTCCTCCTCCCGTTGTTGTCGCTCCTTGGCTTCCAGCTCCCGCTGTTTCTGGATACGCTCCTGGCGGAGTTTCTCGGCCTCCTCGTCAGCGGCCCGTTGGCGCTCCGCCTCGGCTTGATGCTGCTTAAGCACTTCCAGTTCCCGTTCACGAAGCTGCTGCTGGTATTCGCGTTCCTGTTGGTCGCGCTGCTGCTTCGCCTTCAGTTCGCGAAGCTGCTGCTCCTGGTGCTTCAGCTGCTGCTGCTGGTGGTCATGCTGCTCCTTAAGCTTCCGCGCTTCCTCCTCTTGCTGCTGTCTTTCCTGTTCCTCCTGTCGTAGCCTCTCCTTCTCCTCCTTCAGCTTGTTTTCTTGCTCCTGCTTGGTGTTCCCCTTGTCTTCGCTGGAGCGCTGACGCAGCTCATCGACCTCTTGCGACTTGGGTGCTTGATCCTGCTGTCGCCGCTGCTGCTCCTCCCGCAACATACGCTGCTGCTCTTCCCGCTGCAGACGCTGCTGTTCCTCCCGCTGGAGACGCTGCTGTTCCTCGCGCTGGCGACGTTGCTTCTCACGACGCTGCTGACGGACCAAAGCCTGGCGCTCCTTCTTGCGCTGCTGGCGGCGACGCTCGCGTTCCCGCTGGCGTTGCAGCTTCCGGTCGTACTGCGTCATCTGCTGTTGGGTGGGTGCGGGGCCCAGCACGTCGTTGGAAGGATTAGCGGCTGATGAAGCCACAGGCGGGGCAACAGTGGTGACGCGTGGGCGCTTACGTATCGGCGATGGCTGGTAGTTCACATCATTGGGGTGCTGGTTTTGGTTCTGACGGTTCCTCTGCGGGTTCCTCTGCTGCTTGTTGCGGCGATTGTTGTTGTTGCGCCGGCGGGCGGGAATGATCATCTCCTCGTCGCTGCCCTCGGCCTTTACGCGGCGATGGTATCTGGAGAAGAGGAGAGGAATGTATTAATGGAGTATTTCATATTATCCTTTTAGGTGGAGAGTGTCAATCTGGCTCTGAACATTCTGGACGAGTACAATCTGCGAGGTCATAAAATACGCGTCCAGAGAGCTCAATTCCAAATGCGCGGCGAGTACAATCCCGCCCTGAAGCCCAAGCGGAAAAAGAAGGACAAGGAGAAGTTGCAGAAGATGAAGGAAAAGTAAGTATTTCGAGAAGAACTAAAGGCGTATATAACAATAATTGACACTCTCCAGGTTATTCGACTGGCGTCCTGACAAAATGCGTGGAGAACGCTCTAAAAATGAGAAAACTGTCATCATTAAGAACCTCTTTACCCCGGAACTGTTTGAAAAGGAAGTGGAACTCATCCTGGAGTATCAGAATAATCTGCGCGAGGAGTGCAGTAAGTGCGGAATAGTCCGCAAAGTGGTTATATATGATGTGAGTAATATACCAGATTTAAGATGTGTCCATGTTTCTAATGAATTTCTTTGCAGCGTCACCCTGAGGGGGTTGCCCAGATCAACATGTCCTCGCCGGAGGAGGCCGATGTGGTCATACAAATGATGCAGGGTCGCTTCTTTGGAAAGCGACAGTTAAGCGCCGAGTCCTGGGATGGCAAGACCAAATACAAGTGAGTAAATGCCACAAGAATCTAAATCAAGATTGCTTGGTAACTTTTTCATCTCCTTACAGAATCGATGAATCCGCTGTGGAGGCCCAGGAGCGACTCTCCAAATGGGATGAGTTCTTGGAGGAGGAAGAGAGCGAAAAGAAGGAGGAGCCGCAGGAGCAAAAGCAGGAGAAGGATCATGGCCCGGACCAGGACCAGGACAGCTCCCCAGAGAGCCAGCTTTTGCCTGGCGATGCCACCCCGTAGCTGTCCCTTTGCGTACCTGCGATCGTTGTCATGCGGATCGATGATCTCCAGGACCACCTCGTTGGCCTGCTCGTTCGGATAGGTGGCGTTCCATCGATTGTAGATCTTGTACCGATTGGGGCCGCTCACCTTCGGCATCTTGTGCTGGCAGATGAAGCGCAACTTATCCGAGCACGGACGCGCCGACCAGCGGTACTTGAGGCTCGGGTCGTAGATGGCACAGTTATTGTCCAGCGGGTTGCTGTTGGAGATAAGTTGCACATAGCTAGAATTGTTGCTTAAGCGTTAAATCAATCTACGGAAATAAAGGAAGAGAGGAAAGAGCATTTTCGGAGTCACTTACGTGGGATCCTTTTGGCTGAAGGCGTTGAAGGACAGGTTGCGTCCGCTCATGCTCCACTGCCACTTGTTGTTGTGGTGGTCATAGGTGGCACCCAGCCAGATGGGATCGCGTTCTAGTAAGCAGAGCAAAGGGATTAGTTTGGAACCTAAATATTACCAGGACGTAGCTTACCTCCAGACAGAGCGTCCTGCTTCTGTAGGAACTGCCTGAGCTTGCGGTCGGCATGCTTGCCCGGCTCCGTGAGATTGGCGTTCTTGTCCTTGCAGAAGAAGTGCGCCTCCAGCCAGCTGCTGCGCTGCTCCACCAGCGAATAGCAGTCGGTGCCCACGCGCTGGAATTGCGGCGGGCACATGGCATACATGCGTCGCCTGGGCTTTGCCGTTGGAGCCAAGGCATCCGGGCTTTGGGCTGGCGAGGGGCCGTCGAAGCTGATGCCGGCACTCGCTGCACTGAGGTGGAGCTCCGCCGGGATTGTGTGTGCAACTGCAAGGGCAATATATAGAAATATAATTCATCGCGGAAGCTGCATTCGCAGGCAGGCGTACTCACATAAAACTAAGATAAATACTTGACAGCACCACATTTTATGGCTGCCACTCATCCTGATGATCCTGCTGCTGTTTACTGGCGGTTACTAATGGGGCTCTTTATCCTGTTCTTCCTGTATCTGATGATGAATCCTCGGCTGATCTCGTTGTGCGCTGTGGCCGCTGCTTACATCGCTCAACCGGCCGAAGACGGGCTGGAAAAAGATGTGAATGAAACGAAAACAAGCGATGAATATTCGTTAATCTCTCAACTCGTCGTCTGCTTATCATAATTCTATTTCAGCAAATGTTTGTTTTATGCAAATATATTCCGAAGGAGGAGGAGGAGGAGGAGCAGCCTCTAACAAGTGTTTCCGTTGATGGATGGACACACAAACGCCTCCACACTTGGCCAAGACAAATTGAGCCGACGGGAATATATTTGAACAGATTTATTTTATTTATTGGCCCCGCCGCAGAACTGGTCGTCGTCAGTGGTCATCTCTTGGCCATTCAGCAGTAGTCTCTCTTAGCCCGGCTTTGTGTTTGGCGTTTCAATTAACACTTTCATAACTCCTAGCCATCTCGTCAAGACTCAGGGCAAAGAGGGACGGACTGACTGCTGCCACCGATGCTTGTTATTGCATTCTATTTTCAATTTGTTGACACACACCGAGTGCCTCCGACCAGTGTGTGAAATGGTGTGCGGCTGCAGTGACCCACTTTGTGCATATAAATGACTTGAACTGCCGACGGGTTAATCCGCTAACTGATTTAGAGGGTCTCTGCCGAGTTTATTCTTGTCTCAATTACAACTCAAAGGTCTTTGTTTAAATAAAAGTTGAAATGCTAGGCAATTGAAGACCTTAAATCATTTATAAAAATGCTTTAAAATAATAATATAACTATTTTATAACTTATTAAATATTAAACATAAAAGATACGTATATGGCTGCGTGGAAACCATTTCTAGGCAGATTAATTTGTCTAGCAAGACCCTTTAATTTTTGTTTAACAATTGCACATATTTAATTTAAGGTTAAGCCATTTTATAACCAATAAAAATTATAAATAGGGCTTAGAAATTCGTTGCTCTTTTTTTGTTTTACTAAATTTTTAGAGAATAATTTAAAAGATATTATATATATTTTTCAGCGAGTTAAATTAAGTATCTAAGCTGACTGTTAGAGAGCCATAATCTGATAAAAATATATATTTATGTATGTATATTTATGTATATTTATTCATAGGATTTTGTTAAAAATAAGATTTCCAAACCCTTAAAAATCCTTATAGACTCTCTATTTGTATAACCTTGCAGAGTATACTAGCTTTAGTAATAAGCTCCAAAAACAGTGAAGGAGTCATTTCCGACCCTGTAAATCATATATATTCTTGATCAGCATCAACAATCGAGCCGATCTAGCTATGTCCTGTTGAAAATCATTTTTTCGAAAATTTTTCAAAATTTCAAAATTTTATAAGGGGTTACATCGTTAAAAGTGTCAAAAATGGGCAAAAATTTAATTTTTCTTTAAATGTTAAATTGAGTATGCAGATTTATTATTGTAATATAAACTAAAATAAGAAAGCTTTCCGAATTAAAATTAATGCTTTTTTGGCTTAATTATGAGTTTTTTAAACTTTTGTCATATTATTATCGATTCAAATGCGAATATTTAAACTTCTGTTGCCACTTTCTTGAAAAATTAAAAATTGGTTGTATATTATGCCTATTTTCTTAAACTAAATCTAATTTCCTGCTTAATCAAAAAGAAAGTGAAAGTACCTAGGAAAGATCTACTGATAAATCAAACAAAAATCGTAATTAAAAATTACCCCAAGGGGATAGACATGTCTTTCACCTTTGACATTCCACTAAACTTAATTAAATGATCCATCGCCGCTAGGTTTGAGCGATGGATGGAATGGATACAGATATCTGGATACCTGTTCCCCTGGCCAGCACACTCTCTCGGCAAATGATGGGCTTGATTGTGTCATTTTAATTGAGCCATTTGAGTGTGTGCGGCTAATTCGTGGCCTCCCCTTTGGAGCGTTTCCCGTCCACATGTGCACTAATCATATATAATTCCTGTAAAATAATTCATGCCCACGAATCCAAACAAATTAAAGGGGGGACCAGGAGAAAGAGTTAAAGAAGTAAACACACGCCGCGGCCAACTGGCTTGACAGCTTCGCCAGACAGCCCGGCTTGGCTTGGCCCGGAGTTGTTGGCTTATGCCTGCTGGGCCTGTCTCTTGGCTCATTGTTGGCTCTTGGCATGTGCCTCTTGGCTTTTCTTGGCCAACGGCAATCGACAGCAAATTCCTCAACGGTGACGACTTGACATTCATTATTATCAGGGGCCCAATACACGCGAAAATATTAATAGGGTCTTGAGGTTGGCTTGGAATTATTTAGATATTTTACAAATATTTAACGAATATTTATTTTAATGATAACAAATATATAAAATATATATAAATGTTCTAACTATTTCATCATCATAATTTTTTGGCCATCTAAATCCGTCAAGAATACCCCATGCTCATTTCTTGTATCGGTATTTGTCGATATCACTTTTGTGTGAAAATGTTTAAAAAATCAATTACCCAAAAAAGCATTAGAAGCTGTTCTGCATTAGTTTTTATCCGATTAATAAATCTGCGTACCAAGTTTTAAAATTGTGTATATTAAAATTTGATTGAATTATAAATCATTTTAATGATGTGATCCCTTTTTAAAAATTTTGAAATAATGTAGTAAATAAATATATAAATGTAATAAATAAATAAATGTTATATGTTGATAAAAATATATATGTATTTATAGGTTTTAATATGACTGCTTTACAAACTCCTGACTAAAATTAGGTTACCCTGCAAGGGTATAATTATACAAAAATATATTTGTTATCGGATTATTTAAATTTGTAACATTCCTTATAATTTGTTAACTTCTCAAAACTTGTTGACAATATTAAAATTTTAAATGTAAATAAATGTGTTTAATTATGATGTTATAAATACTAGTAAATTCTTAAAAGAGTTACCTTCACTGGGGTAAGGCTTAAATAGAATTTTTAAAGTAACATAATAATGAACTCTGCAATCTAATACTAATATTTTCAGGTGTTAATTTCCAGTGCCAATATTTGTCCCTGTGTACCGATCTCACCGAGGTTCAGTGGCTGTAATTGTTGTCTCCCCGGCATGATTGTTTACTGGTTTTCTGGTTTGTTTGCCCCGACCTGGCGATGATGACGCGATGACGCGAGAGTTCCCGGCGGAGATAGACCTTCAAGACGTTGATGTCAACATTATTACAACTCGACATTTGTTTAAGTGGCCAATAAAAAGAGGAACAGAGACGGCGACGGAGACGGAGACGGCACCCACTCGCAGCAAAAGCGCAGGGAAGCCATCGTCTGGGATGTGGGCGGAATTTGACTGATTTATGACCCACTTCGGATGCAGTTGGCGGTGGGAGCCGCTTTTGGGCCCAGACGACATTCAAATGTCGGGGAAAATTATGGAGGGGAGTGCATATGTTACTATATATACGTATGTACATATCGCCACTCACAAGACCTTGATCTTGAACTTGGGTGTGTCGCCGTGCCCTAGGTTGTATTTTTCGACTGTTACAGCATCCAAGGCAGAAATGTGATTTTAATTGGATCGTATCAACAAGTTCCGGGGAAGTGTAGGGTCATAATTTTCTGTTTTATGCCAACCCCAACCTAACTGAACCGAAAAACGCCAAAGACGAGCGAATCAATCAAGCGGCAGCTGGGACCCTAAAAAAGGTTATAAAACTGTGACTGTCTGGTAATTTTTTTAAATTTAGAATTAAGACCCTTTCCCGTGGCCTTGTCGGTCAGCTCGGAGGCTGGAGATAAGCTCATCAGCCTCAGCACTTTGGGTATTAGGCCTGAAACCTTGGATTCATCTGGGAATCGCAATGAGTGTGGGGAATGGCATTAAAAAATACACAAAATGAAATTAAAAACACACGTGTGCGCCACTGATAAATGAGCTAGGGGCGTGCGTATGACTTTCGAAGGGGGTTTCCACCATTTGGCCAACGAATTTACATTAATGAGGTGCTATTTCAGTGCTATTTTGGTGTTATTTCGGTGCTATTTGGTGGCCGGGAATTAGCATAAATCATGGCGAGTTCCCAGAACTGCTATGATGATGATATATGATATGTAATTTGCGCGTAATTAGAATCCCATCACACGAAAGAGAGCCCCGGAAAGCGGCTATAATTGAGACCTCTTCAGCAGATCATCACCCACTCGCACACCCCATATATTTCGCTCGATTGGCCATCAATCAAATTGTCGAGAATTCGAGTTAAAAGCAAAAGTTGAATGGCTCCGCCAATGGCGAAAACAACATCTTTGGACTTAACCCCTTAACGTCGGGTTCAATGCGAACGGCTGCCAAATAAATTTAAAAACTAAACAGCGGCTTAAAGATGCTCGGACTTGGGGCTTAGATATTGGTATGTGGCTTTTGGAAGTGGACAAATTGCTGGCATTAATCTTGGCCGAGTTCTGCCCCTGTCATACTTATATAGCTTATATAATATATGGTATGCATGTTCGGGGGAGTTCCTGACTCGGCTAGCATATGTCGTAATCAATTAGGAGATCGCGGCTGGCCGGAATTAACCCGTTCTTGGCATAATTAAGTTGCCTGGCCACGAATTTGCATTAATTCCGATTCCGATTCGATTCGTAAACAAACACTCTCCAAATCGATAGCAAATTGCTGGCTAAATACCAGTTTGCGGTTTAATTAAAGGTAAATGTTTTTCTGCGGTTAATTTGTAGCTGTAGGAAGTTAAACATTTATAAATACAGCACACACATGCGTGTCTTTTCGTTTGACTCGCGCTCTCCGGCTTAATTAATTTATGCGCATTTCATTGATTTAAATGCAATCACACAAATAGTTTGGCAAAAAAATAAAACCAACAAAATATATATAAAAGAAAAGTACAGCAGGAGCCTCGGTAAATGTGAGCTATAAATCGCATTGCACATTTTCATTGCCCGGAATAAAGGTGAAAATGTGGAAAATCGTAGCTGGGCAATATAATTTATACGAATCTCTGCCAGATTCGAGCCAATCACCAGCAGCTCCGTCAGTCTCAATTGCATTGAAAAGTAGCCGGGAAACGTTTTCACAGCTGCCACTGGGTCTGTTTGCTCAGTTTTACCTCTCCCCGCCCGCTCCTTTCACACTCTTTCTCCTGATTTTCACCTGCATTTTCATGGTTCACCTGTGCGGAATCTCTCGGCAAGCAGTCGACACGTACTTTGGTCTACTGACTACTCTACTCTATGTATGTGGCTGCGGCTTCTTGCTGCTATCTCCGCATCTGTCATGCCTTTTGACTGAAGTTTTCCCCCTGGATTCCCTTCGCCTACCGCTAAGGATCCTTCCTATCGTCAGCAGGCAACTCTGTCCTCTTGGAATTCTTTGGCTGTCCACTGATACACATCTTTCAAAGCGAAGATAGCCTTACACGGAAAGAAGTGGTGCTAATAGCTGCAGTTTGAAGTATTTTTCATAGAGGCTGCACTTTAAAATTCAATCTAAATGCTAAGGAGGGCAAGTAAATACTCCAATAGATCAAGAATGAATTTGAAATACATATTTTAACCTTACAATGTGCTGAAAATAGACTTAAAAGATTTGTAGTAATGAAAATCCACACCGAAATCTTTTTAAAGAATTTAGTCTTCTTTGTTTTTCTTTAAGGTATTAAAATACTTTTTAAATTGGCAAAATTTAATTTAAAAAAAAAATCAATTTTTTAACCTTAATTGGTAGTAAATCCCTTTTATTTCTCTGTGTTTTCTAAGCATTTTTCAGACAACCCCGGTCACTGTCGTCACTAGGAAAAGTGAAAGTCATTTAGTGTGCTGACAAGTCATTGTGCCTGTTGTTTGGTTGTATTTGTCTGTTGCTTTGACAGGACTCGCAGATCCGCAGGAGCGGTGCTGAAAGACTGCGGCGGTACCCACGCGGCGTATGCGCGATATCAAGTATACGCAGTGCCTGGCAGCATGAGGCTGCACTTTTCAATTGAATTTGAGTGCATTCAAAGTTTTCTGTTTCTGTTTTTCCGTTGCTCCGGGCCAAGTTGAAATTAATTTACGCCAAAAAAACTTTTTTAATGAGTTTAGATGAATTTTAAATGGATTCCTTCCTTTATGGCGCTTTTAGTTCTGTCTTTGGGCCCAGTGGCAGCATTATAAATCGACCGCAGTGAAAATTAAAAGCGAAATACTTCGCCCAGAGTCATAAATTCAGTTTTGATTTTAAGATTCATGCGAAAGCCAACAAGCAATTCATCAGAAATCATCACAAATCAACCCGGCTGCAGTTCGAGTCCCGCAGAGTTCCACAAATCAATCATTTCTACCTGCTCGCCAGGCATCCATCCGTTCGGCTTTGGTCCTACCCCAAAAGATATATGACATAACTCAGTCCCTGAGCTCTGAGCGCCCCTTCCCCGGACTTTGAAGCGCCGCACGTACCCGCAATTCGAATCCGAGGCCCCAGTATTTTCCAACGACTTTTCGGCGTGTGTGCATTGCGAATGGGTATTGGAGACAACGTCATCGACCAAATAAACCCACAGATTGAGATTTGCATTGGGCGCAGGCGCCGGCGGCTACGTCAGCATCTATATTACGTACTCTATCGCATACTCGAGCGGCAATTGGAGCCGCGGCTGTCGGGCGAAGTGATGTCATGCCCCTCGAATTTATTCCACACACAGACACTCGATGCCGGGGTGCCCCAGCCTATCAGACACCATCAGACTTTACACAGGGAGAAAAACTTGCAGGCATATGTATTTAATTATTTTAATATTACAAGCAATTAAAAATGTATCGTAGATACTGATAGCTATCGTACTAAAATATCTCTATTCTCGAAAAGGTACCATTTACAAACCTTGTAGGGGTTTGTATTATAAATTTAGTTAGAGTCTTGCAACGCATTGAAGGAGACCTATATAGCATATATATTCTTGATCAGCATCAAAAGCCGAGTCGATCTAATAGTCTCCGGCAGAAAAGAAAATTAGTAAATTTTGTCAAATTTTCAATCGTTAAAATGTTCGAAAATTTTCAAAAATTTAAATGTTAAATTGTGTATGCAGATTTTTTAACCTAATAAAAACTAGCATTAGAAAGCTTTCTGAATTATACTGAATGCTTTTTGGCTTAGCTATGCGTTTTTTTTAAATTTGATTTGTCGAACTAACTGTCACTTAGAAATATCGATTTAAAGAATTCATTTATTTTAGACATAGTTTTGATAGATTTCCGATACGATCTTATAATTAATTTGCAAACTGTAAGGGTATATAAACTTCGGCTTCCTTCTTTCCTTTCTTGTTTTTAAATATATTTATTTATACATTGCTGATAAGCCATGTTTCCAAAAAGTAATAAATAAATTGGCTGTTAATCTAGTTCTGTTAAATTGTGACATAGAAACATATGATTCTATGTTTATACTAATATTTTGACTAATTTTGATTAAGAAATTTAGCACGAAAATAATCTGAAATAATGTGTGAGGTTATGACATTGTATTAAGAAATTGTATATTAAGAAATCTAGTTTTGTTTTAAATAGATTTGATATTTAATTCAATGGAAAAACGTTTCACGTCGCTAATAATTTGGTAATTAAACATAAAACATTAATGTATTAGTAGTACATTTGAATAAGAAAATAATAATATAAAAATGTAGTTAAATTTATGTTAATTTTAATAGTTATTTTATTTACTTCAATGGAAAGAATAAAATACAAACAAAAAAAAACTAAATACACAATAATTAAGTAAGAAATTAATCCCAAAGAGGATTATAAAATTTTACTAAGAAATTATTTTAAAAAATCAGTCTCATTGAAGGGTTTTATGATTGATTTGTATCGAAAATGTAAATAACGACATTGTATTTCATAAACCAACTAATATATATATCAGAGAAAAGGCACAAATAAAATGATAAATAATTTTTTAACGTGCATAAATATATATTTCCCTACGATGATCAATTCTGTTAAAGCGATCTTCGTTTTCTAGATCTGTTTTTAACATATATATTGTGTATATACCCGTATAGATCGGTTTGTGTGCGGATTTCATTGACATAAAAATGTCACTTGGCGTATTTTTGTGTTGTTAATTTTTACGCTCCCCCGTCTGAACTGTAAAAATATTTTCTATTAATTTATTTTTCAAGTTCAGGCTTGTAGCAAAGTGAGTAAATAGCAAAAATGTGAGTGAGCAAATATTTGTGAAAATTAAGGCTGGCAAAGCAAACAAATATTGCGGAACTTTGCTTTCAGACTTCCCTGTCTCTGTCTCTGTTTCTGGTTTTTGGGCCAAATTGTTTTGCCGATGCTATCGGAGGAGTGGGCGGCCAACGGCCAGCAAGTTGACCATTCAGCTGCCCATTGTTGTCTGTGCTCGCCTCGAATTCTTCTTTCAGAATTTCACCGCCCAGAAAAACTCCCCCTCATTTTCACTGTCACAGAGGCTGGAGAGAGTTTATGCCTGTTTGCAGCTTTTTGGGTGGCAGCCCACAAATTTGTCGGCGCGTGTCGTGACACACACTTGACACTGCCAGACCATGGCATGTGGCCAGCTGGGTAATTGCCTCCGATGCAGGCACACGGCGAGGAAAGTTTAGGTAACCATGGGGATTAGCAAGTGCCCTAAAAGGTGTTCGTTTTTACTTCAAGAAGACCTTAAAAATAAGCATATTCTAGCCACAATTTATTTTTAAAAATATTGTAAAATTCATTAAACAAAAAATGAATCACTGGAGAAACTCCAGCTTAAAATACTCGTAGTCAGGAAGATTATTTGTACAGTGCAGGACCAGAGTTTCGTTATCGACGCACGCATTTGTGTCCCAAGTTAGTTTCCAGTTACCTCCCACTGGCCAAAAAATTCCACAGGACTCCATCAGGTCCTGGCCCGCTCTGGTTCTGCTTCTTTCTGTTCTTGTCGTTCGTGTCAACGATAAATCAAAAGTTTTATCTTGTTTGCTAGACCCGCACACCCCACCACACACACACGAGTTGCCTTGAAATCATTTACAGGCTCCGGAAAATTTGTTGCTTCGTCTATGGTTTTTGTGCGTGTGCTGCAGAAAATGTTTTGGTTTCTTGCAAAATAGCTCGGAACTTGCATTGTTCTCGGGGTTAATCGCATTATGGAATGCTAGTTTATAGCCCCGGCAAAGGGCTAAAGGCCACGGCGCCGTTGGCAGGATAAGTGGAAATTGTCCCGCTCTTCCGTTAGCAAAAATTTGTTGAATTTCCGCTTCAGATTCCGCAAACGCAAACAGGACATTTTCATTTCAAGAGAGTGTGCTCTCTTTTTGCCATTCCTGCTATTCGAAGCAGGGATGCAGGACATGCATGCAAAATGATTTCCGTTTGACTGTAATTTATTGCCAACCGGTCTGCTGCATTTGCTTTTTATAAAAGGGGATGTCCCTGCACAGAGAGAAAATTTGACTTCAAATGAAGAGGAGCTTCTTGAAATTACGTTACAGGAAGTAGACAAATAAGAAAATGATTTTAATCCTTGAATTTTAATCATCTCTATTTGTAAATAAATAATGATGATTTCAGTACAATCCCCTAATAAATATTAAGCAGTTATTAATAGTTTTTTCCCTCAGTACATAACTCCTCATATAAGTCCCCCTGGAACTCCCTCTCCTCATAGTAGTAGTACCCTTCACAGTGCCATCACCGTGGCCAGCTGCTGCTGCATCATCAACATCCCATCCTCTTGGCCACATTGTTGACTTTATGGCTATGCAAAGTCTGGCATATTTATAGATCGATATATATATTTTTATATATATAGTGCGGGATGGGGGGCGTGGCATTAACGTTTTTCTAATGGCCGGCAGATGAGCCGCTCGACACTCCGCTGGCCGTTTTTGGTGATTTTTAATCTATATTTAAATTTTCCACCACCAAAATGTCAAGGCGAGCCAATTCAGAAACGCCACAAAAATCACAAATCAAACTCGGCGATATCTGGAAATCAAATTACGCTACGTATATGGTCAGGACGGAGAAACTTTGACAGAACAAATGGCATGCAAATTGATTCTAGACATTAAAAAGCAAAAAAGACGAGCCACAAATAAGTTTAAAATCTTCAATGACTAACTCAAGTGCAGCTATATAGGTGTGTTCATCTGAATCATCTGCAATTTGAGTCACTCGATACCGCAGACTTTTCAGGTGTTTTCGCGAGTTCCACTTCGGACTTGCCACCATTACTTTATACAGATATCCACTTCACCGGAATATGTCTGTATGTCAGCGCTGTGACTTTGAAACAAATTGTACAAATATTGGTCAAGCATCAATATTGGTCGGCGGCGGTGGCATTAAGCAAATTGTGGCGTTAAGGTCACGGAAATACCAATGGGAAATATTACGTATTCGCCACGTGGACCGACAACGACTTTTCCGTTTGCACTCTTATTAATTTATGGGTCGGAAAAAGCGTCTGCTGCCTTGTCGCTAACTTATTGTAATAGTAGCTTCAACTGCAATTCCTTAAAAGCATAAAAAATGCACATGGCGATAGTGGGTCCAAGGAATCAGCATAAATAAATATAAGGGAAAAAGTGGCGGACTTTAAAGTGTCGCCGCCGCCGCTGTGAGGAAATAAATATAAATAGGTGTAAATGAAAACCGCCTGAATCCCAAAAGATGAAAATCAAAATCGCCGCCTGGCATTGCGCAAAATGTGCGGTAAATGTTGACAATCAACCACATGTGTGTGGGAGGTTTTTTCCCCTCTTTTTTTTGGTAGTGGTTGGTGGCTCAAATTGCATTAGCCATTTGAACTGCAGAAAATGGCATCGCTATCGAGCCAAGCTGTTGAATTATGGAATGTACTTAGCATTTTCCAGGGGGAAAATTTATAACACAATTTCATTACATGTTTGTTGGCTGAGAATTTATTGAACATGGCCAAGAGAAGGCATACTATGTTTGGCATTGCAAATTGGCAAATGAAACAGAATTAATTGAGCTTAGTTAACACATAGCTTAGATATTTAATTAAGTTATGTGAGGTCTAGCAAGTATTTTAGCTGTTTCGCAAATAGATTTTTACTTTTTATTAGCATTTGAATAAATAAATTGATGTAATCTGCTCGTAATTAATTAACTTAGACTCTTGAATGAATTATTTAAGAGAGCTTGTCAGTTAATCATTTGAAATGCGTTATTAATGACGCTTATGTCATATTTTAATGTAAACTATAATCTAATTTAAATATTTGTATATATAAATAGTACTTTTAATAATAAAAGCAGCTTCTTACCTATTGGTTAGACGTCTTTGGTTCCCCTTCAGATCAGAAGTGCACAAATCTGCAATAAAGAAAAATACACAAGAAGTCAGTAAGAAGTTTCCAGCAATGGAAAATCATGCAAATGATATTCCAAGAATTTTCTTTTGCCATAAATATTGACTCAATTGATGCACAAAACCAACTCTCCGAGGGCAACGCAAAAAGCATTTTGACATATTGAGGAGCGCGAATAAAAATGCAAAGTTCTCCATTTGGCGTCAGCAAAATGCTGTGCTGCAGTCCAAAAATAATAATAATTGCAACAGAGTCCGCCTCGGATCACAGCCACTTGAAGATGTCAGGGATTGCCTTGTAAACCCCACTATTCCCCCTGTAATAGCCCAGCCTTTGATCTGGCATTTCTTTCATAATTTAAGCAACTGCATTCGGATGGTTTTGTTTGTTTATCTTCAATGTCTGTCAGCTGGAAATGTTTGTTTGGGCGATATATGGGATACAGAAAATTGGGAGAACAAAACTTTGCAAACTTTGAAACCCCCTAATCTGCCTAATTAATTAAATTTATGTTACAAAAATTTTTATTTTATATTTAAAGAACTCTACGTTCTTTTCTGGCATCATTTTAAATAATTTTAATCCTTCACTTATTATCTGTTATACATATATTAAAAATATTAAATATGGTTCTTTAATATATGGAAATTAATTTCGATATATGTCATAATTTTAATTTTATCTATTAAAATTTATAAATATATATATTTTTGTTACCCCAATTATCGATATTTAATTTATTGTCATTCGGTATTCGTAATCGAAATTTCTGCTTTGCCTTTTTATGTCTATATAATTTATTTTTATGAGTCTATTGAAGTGTTTTGTTCTTTCACTTTCATCATTCTTAAAATTTTTCTATTTAAAATATTAATAGATTATTTTTCGATATCTTAATTACCGATATTTTAATTATTGCCTTACGATAATTTCGATATTTGCGTATAAGCACATCTCCAGCCAAAACTCTGAGTTCGCCTGCTTATGCAAGTTAAAATTCGTAATTATGCTTAGAAAAGTAGAAGGTTTTTAGAACAAATTTTGCATTTTTGTTTCTGGAGCGGATGAGCACAAAAGAAGCGGAGACGGGAACCTGACGTAGATGTACCAAAATACTGCATAAATTTGCCGCCAGCTTTGAGAAGTTGATTTGAATTTAAATCGAAACGAAATCGGAGCAGACAACTCCGTACGCTTCTCTCTCTGACAAACTCTGGCGAATGGGAATGAAATTAATAAATGTGCCACGCGTTCCGCACTTCCGTACCTCAGACCGCTTTTAATTTCGAGTTTAGCCCGCTTTCAATTGGCAGCCGTAATTTAATAAATTCAATTCGACATTATTCGCCATTTGTTTCGGCAATAAATTTCAATTTGGTCAATACAAAACGTTGCTGAAAGAATCAGAATAAGAAAACGAGAAATAATGAAGCTAGACGAAGTCTCGCCAAAACAAAAAAAATTGTGTCAATTGGAAATAATCAAGACATTTCGGTCGCTATTTGAGTTTTCCCTCTCTGATATTATGCCACCTGCCCTGTGATTAGATAGGCGGCTCCGAACATGACACCGAGCCCAATAAACCGGAGAGCAAATAGAAAGTGAGTCTCCAGTCTCACCGCAAAATTACTTTGTCAACTTTGTCATAAAAGGCTAAATTGCAACATTGTCTGTCTTCCAGTCCCTATCTATATGTATCTATCTCAATCTCTAACCCAATCGCAGTTCCAATCTTTTCCATTCGATTTTCATAGCCCCGGCACAAAAGAAGCTTTGTCGGAGCTCTGCGGAAAATGCAAACAACCTGCTGTCGACGGCGGAGGGAAAACTTTTTGGCAGACAAATGTCGAAGTGCAAAGAAGTCAGGGCAAAAGTTTTCAAAGTGCAAGTGCCCTAATAATATCTAAAAAGCAAACAAACTGCAAATAAATACAGTGCTCTTTACTTGAAAGAGTTCTTGCGGAAAATTTTAAAAGGAAAGTATGTGTTTAGACAAATAAAGTGTAGTTCAAGGATTGCCAAATCTACAGCCAACTTACACTGAAAATTAGGATTTAATATTATTCTTGGAGATAGAATTGGGAACTCCCTTTAATATTATTTCATAAAGTGTGTATCATTTCTGGGGAATAGTACGTTAAATTTAAAGTTTTCCTTGTATTTTTCTAGAATACACATAATAAAATTACCAATCCAAGCATTTATGGAAATATATTCCCTTTTAAAATGTAAATAAAAAAACATTAAGCAAAGTTTGGCCTTTGTTAAACAAATAAAAATGATTTACAAGTCTGCAAAGGTAATCTTAAGGTATTTTCTTTAAATTTCTCAGAATTTTGTATGATTTTCTTGTAAATAAAAATACAAAAAAATGATCATATAAATGTGTTCATTTCTGCTAAAATCTATTTAAAAGGGCATTAAATACTTACGAGGTTCTCACAACCAGTATTAAAACAATTTCTTAAAAGTTGTCGAGTATGAAAGGTATTACAGTCTCAACAAAAAAATGTTTATGAGTTAAGAGTAAGAGGCTTTTCTGCCAACCCTTTTTTCCCTGTTAACCTATTTTAACTTGGCAACGGTTTTTTTTTTGCACTGATAAGATAAGACTGCGACACATAAAAAATGAACAAAAAATTAACTGTAGCTCGCCGATTCCGTCATTGTTTGCAAGTACTCAAAGATTGGAGGCGGCTGATTTGTAACTGATTTCCCAATTCGGATACCAAAGATTGTAAAGTAAATTATCGTGGCACCTGCTGGTCAGGTAAACTCGTTTTCCTCGCCGCACAATAACTTACAATAATTGTAATTGTTATGCCCGTTGTCATTTTACAATTTTAACACAATTTGGCGGGTTGACGAACGCGCTTTGTGGCTACCGGCTTCCCACTAACTGGGGCCATTGATCAAACAAACGTGGCCCAAAACAGTTGACCATCTGGCCTGCCGTGCTCCTCGGGCTCTAATTACGCAAGTTTGCATTGATTGTGTCATTAGCGATTTGCAAGAGCCGGCAAAAAGTCGTGCTCGTGTCGAACTTTGATTTGAAATGGCCAGCGGGATACTAGCCTCTAATGAGCTCTATTAGAGGTGATCATTATAGCAAAGTGTTTGCAACAGTATAAAAAAAATCTGCGGAAACCCAAGTGAAAATCTCTAGAATTCCAAAAAATGGCACCCTTTGAGTATTTATCTTCTTAGCAGGTGAATAGTTCAAGTGGCTCCATTACCCTTTCAATCTCTGCCCAGCAGAACGTGGCTTAACCTGTCCACCAGTTCCGACAGTGGCCTGTCATAAAGATTATGCCCTCCCCTGATTGCTTCCAGAGAACGGAGAACGGAGAACCTAGAGCCCAGAACCCAGAATATCGTGATCCAGATGCACAGGCTCCTATCCAGAGGCAGAGATCCGAGGCGGAATGCACTGGGCCTGCGTGGGCTTAACGGTGCAAGATCACTGCATAGGGGGAGATGAGGATGAGGAGTTGCAGACCGGAGGTCGATATCTCAATAGATTTATCTGCGCCTCGGAAACTGGAACAATTTGCTGGTGCTTTGTAGAGTGCTCCAGCCGACGGGGCAATTTGCACCGGGCCTCTGGCCGGGATTAGAGCAGGGGGACTCTGACTCTGACTCTGACTTCCACAGTAATCGGCTGCTCAATCAATTTGCTGCGGGTTTTGTCCAACTGTCTTTGTGGCCCGTTTGTCCCGTCCGATTGGAGCTGCAAGCTTATCGAATTAATCGTTTGAATTAGCCCGTTTTGGCCAGAGACAGCTCAATTTGAGGCTATGGTGCCCGTCGGCTAAATTGCGGCAATTATTTTGTTTGTCGTCTGAGCAAACAACTTGCGATGTCCGCTGCAAATAGCAACTGCAACGCGGGATGTGCTCACCAGCCTCCATTCTCTGCAGCTCATCTTGTTAATTATGAATGAAATTTATGCGACAATGGGCGCAACCGCTAATGCGAGTGCATAAATTAGCATGTCAACAGAATTGTATCACAATTTTGCAGAGAGAAAATAAAGGGGAGCAGATACAAAGCTTTATTAAAAATATTAAATTTGTAAAGGAATTTTGTTATAAATATATTAAATAGATATGGTAAATATTGAATCCATGAAGTAACAAGAAAACGTGGCTTTATGAAATATGTTTTTCCTTAAAATTTATTTAGGTAAATGTCTGATAGAAACTTTAAATAAGATTTTAAGGCTGATAGCTTAAGGTATTTCCATTAGTTTTTACTATCTAATGTTTTTTATTACTATTTAACTTTAGCTCAAACTGCACAGTAAACACAAATCATAACCCACACTTAAGTTATGAATGGCATTTACTTGTAACCAAGCGAATGGTAATTAAGTTGAACAAACACATTAAAAAGCAAACTTATCTTTTATGAAAAATGGCTAAGAAACACTGATAGAAGTGGGGAAAAACTAAAGAATGCATTAAATTCATTACCACAAAATTTCCATTTCAATGTTTATATTTAAGATCAGGATCAGGGTATATTTTAATTAAAGTAATAACTTAGTACCATATGACATAACTATCAGTTGGGCTATTAATTCAAGACCATGTACACTTATTGTTAATCTCTTATAGAAAACGATCTCGTACCTAAAAGTCAGATTAAAAATCAATATATGTGTCAGAAACTTCAGTTCTGCCTTTATTTGTATCTATTTCTTTATAAGTAACAGATTTATTCGTTCCAATTTCGCCCAGCCTAAGATCAAGGTTTCCTGCTAATAAATTTGTAACCATTTGATAAGCATTTAAGATATGATTATTTTTTCGCGTGTATGCCTTAAACGGTAGCGCTTCGAGGCAAAAACATGAGATCGCAGATACGACGGGCGAGTTCTTTGTACGTCTGTCAGTTATGGAACGCCCACAATGCACGACCGTGCGGAGCTGCGGCAACATAATGCCCATCATCAGCTCCATCATGACGATGATCATAAAGATTGGAACTAGACACAGAAATGGGGGACTTGTGTAGGGGCTCTAGGAGGTCGGACAATTTGTTCAATTGCAGCAGCCTGTTGGGCGTCGCAAGCGCGAATCTGTCTGCATCTTAAGTGCCTTTTCCAACGGCGACACAGTGACCTCGTGCCTGGGTTTTCCCCGAGACCCAGGCACCGAGTACCGAGTACCGAGTGCCGAGTCCCGTTTTCCCCTTATAGTTTTCCGTTCTCTTTTCGCGCTCTATGACTGATTATGCCTCACGTTTCCGCTTATCCGTGACGCAGAGTCTGGAAAATTTGTCATTGGCCAAACAATGGCTCCCACTTTCTGGATGGCCAGCATGGCCTGTCTTGTTATTACTTTCCTGGAAGCCGTCCATTTAGCTGCAAATATTTGCATAACTCATTAGGAGAGATGTTCGAGATATGGTCTTCGGAGAGGGTATAGTTCGGATGCTAAACAGTTTGCAGTTTGTCGCGATCGCATAAGGCGAAAATATTTTAATTAGTTTTCGGGGTGTGGCGGCAGAGATAGTTCCCCAAACGGTAGCTAATTTCGCTAAGCAGCAACGGCCTTTTGTGCTCAGCATTATGGAAAGATTGTGTAAATTAGTTAAGAAAAGTGTGGGCAGCTAAGGGGGAATATGTATACAGGAAGGGGGATTGGCATTGGGTGACATAATAGTATTATTGGTAAGTTTTCTACAGTTTCTATAGTTCATATACAACATTTATTTAACAATTCTGTTGGCAACCCTGTGGCAAGCCTGTCAAACTAATCAAAGAAGGCCTTGTTTTAACTTTCCAACTCTTTTGTGTCACTATTTTCGGCACTTTTTCCCTTGACTTGTTACCTTGATTGTGCAGCGTAGTTTTATTCTTATTTTTATTGTTAAAATGGATACCTACGATAAAGTCTTGTACAAAGTGGTGCACCAAATGTTGAGGGCCATGAACTGCAGCGTGGAGAACGGATTCCTGCTTCACTCGCTGGTGGATCTGCTACGGAACAGTGAGTAAACCTCCATCACTAGGGAAATGCTTCAATTCCTGTTTTCCCCTTGAGAAATCCGTGAGATTGGCACTCGCGTCAGTAACGCGTCCAATCACGCCGGTCGCACGGTGCCTAGTTTCTTTGATCTGGAGCGCACCTTTACCCAGATGGGATTCGGTCCGATTGACCTCAGGAACACGTGCCGGACTCAGAGTTACCGTCTGCGTCCTGTCCAGTGTCCACAGCCGAAGACTCTCGACGAAGACTACCACAAGGGGCCAAAGCCCATGCTGACCGAGACCAGCACCCGTGAACTGGCAGGCTGCTCCCATATCCCTGAGAATTTCCCACCCTTTCCCGGGTCGCACTCCTTCAAGGGCACATTGATTAAGAAAAGTACGAAGAAAAGCTATGCGGCGGTGCGCAGGTGCCATGCCTTGAACCAGCACTGTGCCCAGCGGGCCCTTAATAGATTTTACTTGGGCTGCGAGCCTAATCTCTCGCTGACCGGCAACAACCAGTCGGCGGAGGACAGCTTCAAGGTCCTGATTGTGGATCCTCGCCAGAAAATGGCCTGTTTGGATGCGCTAATGCCACGCAGCGAGGTCTTCGAGAAGGATATATACGAGAACAAGGATGAGATTACTCATGCAGGTAATTAAAGATTATTTTAATTGCTTTCCTATTTCCGATTTAAAATGTCACATTTTTTGTGTAGTTTTTGATTTTCTATAAATTGTACCTAGCTTTCCATTAAATCACAGTTCCTACTCGCTTGATTTAGCATAGAAATGCCTTAAAATATTATTTAAAATCAATCTTAAAGCAGTTTTCTTTGAACCAAAACACCTTGAAGCACTGAAGCAAGGTATCCCAAGTTGATTTCATTATGCAGCCATCATCATCTTCACATCGTCATAACAACTTTTCACCCCGACAGCCCTTCAGTGCCCCTTCCTGATGGAGCCAAAGATGGAGAGCACCCACAAATACGACGGAGGCGAGGACGTGGTGATGCACGTGCAACCCAACGACGTGGAGATGGAGTCCGAGTCCGATGAGGATGAGATTAACTGGTCAGTGCTCGACTGAGAAATGAATTAAGCTGCTGCACACGAAATGCTTCCATTACACAGACACGGTCCACGAAAAGTGTGAGAAAAATAAATTCATTTCAATTACATTTCATTAAGGGCTGCCACACGTTGCCCGGGCGAAGGACGAATGATGCACGGGGGCAGAGTTCATTGGAGCAGATGGCGCCTGGCTGGATGCTTCGCTGGCTCCTGCTGGTGCCGCCACCTCTGCCGAACGATTCCAAAGTATTAAATAACTTTGTAATTTAATTAACTTTGACGTCGGCGCCGCCGCTTAACTTTGATTAACGTTTGCAATTTTTCAACAACTTTCGACCGAACTTCTCCTCGGCAGCGACACTCCTGAGTGGCAGTCGTCCGTAGGAGCCAAAGGATTGCGACTGTGATTTCTTCCTCCGGCTCGGATTACAAGGGATTCGCAGAGTCTGTACCCCAATCTTCCGCTCGAATATCCCGGCTATTTGAAATTGTAGCTGCCAAGCAGCCGAGCCGGGAAAAGGGTGATGGGGTTTAAGGGGAGTATCGAATGCAATTAGAGCTCCTTTGGCAGGGGGAAGCAATCTGTTCAGATGACTAGCTAATAATCCCAGGAAACGAGCATAATCGGTGTCTTTTGATAGAAAAAATTAAAGACAGGGAGGGTTATGGCTACCAATCAACGTTGGAGCTTCCTTCAAGGCTTCTCGTTTTTAGCTCGTAATTATTTATAGAGAACTAATTAACAATGAAGCTAGATGAAGGTAGAAAAACATAGAAAATTCAGAAATTTCAGGAATTTGTACTCGATTATTATTATTATGAATTGGACATAAAAACAATTGACATAAATAATGTATACACTAAAATGTTATGAGTGTTTATCTGTGGAAAAACATTGCACACTGCATTGCATTGCATCTGCCATATTTATGGAACAATTATTTTAAACTACGTATAATGCCAGTTTTTGTTCACGAATGATTATTTTAAACAACTTTAAGTATGTCATGCAATGGTAAATAAACACATTAACCAGAAATAATAAAAACAAATAATAATTAAACTTTTTAAATCAACATTAATCCTTGTTTTCCTTTCACTATAAAAATATGAATGCAAATGAACTTGGATCCTGTATATTTTTTGGTACTATTTTCAGTTTTTTATTACCGTAACTCAGTGAGATTTATGCTTTAATAAAAATAACACTTGTTCTTAAAATAAAGAAAATGACAACAATCATTATAAAGTAATAATTGGCATCATTTCCAACAAAATATAACTTGATATATACATATCCCTCCCTGGTTTTCTCTGGAAAATTTGCCTTTTGAATTTTGCTAATCAAATTGATTCAATAAATAACTCTAATGACCTGGAAACATGACGCATTTGTTCCAAATTCTCAAAATGCCGGCCCTTTCCTGCCCATCATTCTGGATCATCATTTAGTCATCAGCTTTGAATTGGTTTTAGCATTTTCCGCCGCTGATGATTTTATTCGGCATCCGAATTTTACACACAATTTGACTTTGATATTGTGCCAGGGTCTGTGGGTCAGAGGGGCTTATTCTCAGGGGGGAGAGGGAGGCTGTGGGCCAAAGATCAGACGGCTGGCAAGCGCCGGCTGCCTGCAGGCCGCTTCAGTTGCCAAATTTTTCGACTTGGCTGCCGGTTACTGTGTGCCATTAAAATGCATAAACATAAACAACGGCGGAGAACAAATTTGTAAAAGGCCAATAAAAACCAAATTACATTTATGTGGGAAACATGGCCGAGCGAGAAATGTGCAATAACAAAAAAAAAAAAAGAAAAAAAAAATACAGTACTTATTTGGTCTAGTGAATGCATTTTTACACTCTGAGAAGGGAAGAGATTTTTAAGTTTCACTTAAATATTTATAATATTAAAGAACCTATAAAAATGCATATATTTCCGGCCTTTTAAATATATATAAATTATAAATTTATAGATTATTTTAATAATTATTATGCATTTTTACACTCTAAGAAGTAAAAAGATTTTGTAGTTTAACTTAACTTCTTCTCTTATATTTTCTAAGTTATTTTCTTAAGAATTTCTAATAAATTCTTGTATTTCTTATCTATTTACCTTATCGAATTTCCACTGTAATTTCAGAGAAAAGGAAGCTACGCGAAGAATGGCCAACAAATGTTTAACAAAAATGTGTTAGACAGACTGGGCTTTTTGTTGTTGTTTTTATTGTTGCTGTGCCCAATTGCGTTTGTCATTTTAACCCAGTTAACCCATGTTGGCCAATGTGCAACTATCTATGCACAACACACACACACACTAACTCATATTCACACACTCTTTGTTTTTGTTTCCATTGGCCACAAAATTGCTTTGGCATCTTTGTTTATTTTGCGGTCAACAGATAAAATTCAATTCAACATGAAAACGAGAATGAAAATTATGGCAGCTCAGATTATTATTTAGCATTTATATATTGTGTTTTTTCCCTTTGCATATTTATGTTTAAGAGAAAACAAGCATTGATAAATAAAATTTATGATTTACGCTGTTATTTCCTTAATATTTTGGGGACTTAAAAATTATTTATTGAACTTGTTTAATGCTGTCCTTTTTATGATGGAGACCAGTACAAAATTAATTCGAATTTAATAGTTTATATAAAAAGTAGCTAGGTAGAAATTAAGATAAATTTTATAAAATAAAAAACTGCACCAATTTATATTCTTACAAAATGTACGAATAATTTATAGCTTCCTTTTAAATTCATATTAAGAACATAATATATACCCCTAATTTTTTTTGCATATAAGTTCACATGTAAGGGTGTAAACCCAGCTGACCTCAGGCCATATAGTTTTTGATTTATTTATTCTAGTTGATAAAAATGCGGCCTGGCTGGTGCAAAAAAAAATAAAGAAAAAAGAGCGAGGCCCAAGCGGATATCCTAACGAACGGCGGGGCGCAGAAGGTCGAACGGCAGCGGTAAAAAAGTCGAGTTCTGTCATAAAGTTCACATTTTCATTTCCGTTCACGGACCTTCGACCGCATGTGTGTGGGTGTGTGTGAGTTTCGGGATGAGTGTGCCTGATTGTGTGTGTATGTGAGTGTGTGTTTCGGCCATGTTATCTTGTTTACTTGCAAAGAGAAGCCCCTCGACGCCCAACCACAACAACAAGGACCAACAACACGGCCATAACAACAAAAGCCAATTTTTCATAAATCTTTTTTGCAGCTCTCCCGGCACGCCCCGCCCCCTTGGTCGCATGAATTTTTACAGCTGCATTTAACCTTTTTCTCTTGACATTCGGTTTAAATTTTATGCCCGTGTGTGCCATAAAAAAGTTCCTTACGAGCGTGTTGCTCATCCGCCACGTTGGCTGCGCGTCGCTCATACGCCTCGTTGTCTGATCCGAGTTATACAAATTGCTACCTCGTTATAATTATGATGTTTTTACGCCTAACAAGAAGTGGTTCGGGTAACACTCTTAAGCAAATCAATTCAAGTTCACGCTTCTTATTTATTTACGTGTTTTTCCTGTCTTTCTTTTTTCCCGTTGTTTTCCATCTTGGCGCGTGTGTGAAATTTTACTTTCCGTTGCCTTTTTCCCAGCCTCACTTTCTTTGGCATTGCGGTTTCAGTCATTTCTTCGACTTGGTCCCGGCTTTATTTGATTTTTATTATCAAACGGCTGCCTTAAACAACAAAAAAAAACAGCAGCAAGTGGGAAAAGAAAAATGAAAGGAAAACGCAAAACAAGAGGAAAACCAAGTAGGTTTTTTTGCACGTGTTTTTCCTCGCCCTTGTTGGGCATCTTTTCTTCTTTTGCGGCTCGTGTTATTTATGCTGTCTGCCTTTTGACACACACACACATACTCCCTACTCTCCGGGATATGGAGTCGAGGAAAATAAAGAAAAAGTGCCAGTAAATCGCTCTTGGTTCGTGTTTAGCATGAGAATGCTGCACGGCCTCGTTTGGGAATTACAAATTTTTTAGGGGGGTTCCCCAAAGCAACTGGAGCAGCTTCAGCCACCGTTTGGGACATTCCCGAAAACTTTTAGGTTGGAAAATGATTGGCGGAAAAAGAAAGGAAATATTATTAATATTCAGGCATTAATAATCCGAGCAATACTCTGTTTAAATTAAATCTTTCGTAAATTCTGTGCGAAGAACTTACATTTTATAGTTAAATATATATACATTTTATAGTAATATTACACTAATATAAAACATTACATAAAAATAGCTAGGAAAATAAAGTTTTTATGATCTTTCAATTTAATACTTATCCATATATTTTTATGATTATAAAACAACATTAGATAAAAATGCGTACACGTTTTAGAGTCATTCTGATAAACGTGATGTTAGTTAGATCTTTTAGAAAACGTATTAAAAATCGAGTGACAAACTGCTTTTTGTATAATGTAATGTTGTAAAAAGCTTTTTCTGCACTGAATATCTTTCTAATATTTTGTAAAGTAGAAGAGAAAGTACTATTTTCTCGAATAAAGGTACAGCTTTAAGAAATTCCCTTTAATTGACTTTTTTTAAGCTATACATTTACTCACATATTTTTATAATGACGAAGGATTAATATATCGAAAATAGTCTATATTTTTAAACCAGATCTAATTCGTATCTCTAAAGTAACTTAAATAATCCCAACGTTAATGGTTCTTTGTACAATTTAAATCTGTCAATTGCAACTTTATTTCACTGAAAATCTTCTCAACATTTTAGAAAATACCGAGTTAATACGATGGAAAAGGTAAATTACAAGAAATTCTCTTGTATCTAAGCTAAGAAGTTCCGGAATTAAATAGCTTCTGCTGCGCCTAGTTACCGCCTCCATTCCCATTCACCTGTTATTCTGTCCGAATTCCCGGAGAACAACTTTTCCGAGAAGTAGTTTTTCGCCAAATAGCAGCCGAAAATGGCCTGCTGCTGCTGGTGGCTGGGACCGACACACACTCACATCCCTTTTGGCTCATTTGTACGTGTTGTTAGCACGTTCCGTTGCTTTATGGCCGCTTTATTATGTTGCCGGGGAACTCACTTCCTTTTTGGCCAGATCGAGGAGGATTTCGCCCATGTGCGTTGCCGCGACGTTTGTTACTCGATATTATGGCGGCTATATAAAGACAAGTGTATACGCCATTATATTTTTAGCATCGCTCTACGTGCGTAACGTGTTAAAAATAAAGCACAACTCCCAGCCCGTCCGGGGCTCTTCTATTACCAATGCGGGACCAGCTCCGCCCCCAGTTGGCTTAATTAAATTGATTGAATTTGATTGCCGGCAGTGGTAGTGGCAGTGGCCATATGATGGCACCCATGGCCCTGTCAGAACGACAGTTTATCATCCTCTGGCAATTTTTGGTCTCGGGCCTTTGGCAACTTTGCAACCTGTGCAAAGAGGATGCAATTACAGCTCTCCTCGCATCACCTGACGAATGATTTCCCAGCTCTGACTCTCTCTCTATCTATTTCCCCCTGACAACACTCAATTATGCAAATGTTTAGCACACTCCGAACGATGCAAAAGACAGCAATTTCGCCGAAAATGCATTCCGAATCGAATTAATAAGCCTGCTGCTGGAGAGGAGAGCTGGAAAACTCCATCGTCGTGGCAGCAAATGAAAATGTTCCTTGAATACCTAATGTGTTTATAATGCCAGAAACGTGCCAGCGTGAAGATATTTTAGCATGTCAAAGTAGCTGCTGCAGCTCTTTAGCAATCTATCTATGCTATAAAGCATATAGATACATCTTCCGTCAGGAGCCTGTCTCATTAGCTTGTCTCGCCGATTTGTGCATTCTAAGCAGCTTCTCCGCTCCTCCATCCAGCACACTGGGCGGCCGTTGGCAAAAGTCTGGAACTTTTCAACCACAAAAGCAGTCGATTTGCAACTTTCGGGAAACCATTTAGCAAAAGTTGCAAAGAAAATTTTGGTGAAAGCATAAAATAGTTATGAATTCTAAAAGTGGGCGTAAACAAAAGTCAAAGGCAAGGCGTTTCGCTGGGAAATTATATGGCAAAGTTCACTATTATCTTTGTGAGTCGTAAATGGTTTTAGAGTTTTAAGGGAATAAATTGAAGAATATATTGAAAATGTATTAAAGAATTATCATTCTCTGATGCTTTGGGATAATATTAAAAAGACCCGATTCTCTAGCCTTACTAAATAAATTATTCTTTAGAAATAAGCAATTACTTGACGATTAAGATGTATATCAATTATAAGACAGAATTCATTTTTTTAAATATTTGTTTCAGTCCTAAATACCAGCTTTTTCACTAACTTCTTCCAACTAAACGAAACCGATATACAAGTTAATTAAGAAATTCGTTTTTCAACAATTCAAAGACACCACTGTGCTCCCATGACACTGAGAGCTAGCTCATTTGCTTGGCCCCAGCGGGGGGTTTTCATTTCATAATCATAACAAAGCCGGGTGGCAGGCTGTCTGGAACAATGTCGGGGCAGGCCAAACAATGGAATAATGACGACCACATAGCCCAGACAGCCATGAAAATCTGTGGAAATGCCTAGGCAAGGGCAGGCGACGCAGGCGCAGGCGCAGCGCATTTCTCGAGTTTCCCGCTCGAAGGCCTCGAACCGTTGTGCTCCACTTCAGGTGGCGAGCTAAATTTCCGCAATCTTTCAAATCGCCTTTTTATTGTGTTTATGGGAAGGAGGAGAAAGACTAAGAGTTAGCCAGCCACAAATCATTGCGAAATATCTTTAGCAGAAATGTCCCAGGGGCAGGTAATCACAGGTGAGGATAGCTAACATATTCATAGGGGGTTTTAATTTGGAAATATTTTTAAAGGAACTTTTTTTTTTGGGTATATGTTACCAATTTTATCAAAATTTTATAAGGGGTTATATTGTTAAAATTGCCAAAATTTTAAAAATCCAAAAATGCAGATTTATTAATCTAATAAAAACTAACATAGCAAAGCATTTAAAATGTTATGAGTTTCTTAAACTTTGATTTGTCGAAATATTTGTCATATAAAAATATTGATAAATATTGATTTAATGAATGCGAATATTGTTTATGCTTAGTTATTATCGATTCCCGGATATATATATATAATTATATGCAATCTATAATTCATTTGCAAACTGTAAGAATATATAAACCTTATTTGCTAAACCTTATTTTCTTGACATAAAAAGCTCACGAATGTTTATTTTATATATTTTCTTAAATCCATATATATCTAAATATTTTTTCTAGTATTAAAATTGTAATATATAAAATTCCAAAATATTCTTCTAATCAATATAGGCCAACAAATAGCATTCCGACTTCAAATCTTTCTCAATTCAAAGTGAGTTATGAGGCTCCCCCTTCGAAGTAGGCCTCTGTGTTTGGCGATCTGTGTCTCTAATGGGCTCGATGCTATCTGAAATGTTTATCTCAGACGATGCTCCGCTCCGCCGGCGGTGTGTGTATCTCTGCCCCTCTGCCGCTCGCCTCTCTAATCAATTTCAAATGGTTTTCGGGGAGTTCGTGCCGGTCGCATTCGCTCGCTCCTCTTATCAGCGCTTGGCAATCTTCCTTTGAAATATTTTTCCATATGGCTGCCGCTTCATCTCGGCCAGATTAGGCCAGCCGACAACAACAATAATAATAAGAGAAATAACAAGAAAAATAAAAATAAAATAAGGCGGCCTGTCAGCGCGCTAAAATGTTGCCAGCAACATGCTGACAAACTTTCACGCTGAGGGGCGCCAGCAACATGTTGTTGCCGCTGGGTCCATAAAACGTTTATTGCTGCAGGTCATGAAGCAGCCCATAAATATGAAATATTGGAAAATATTTACACACACACAGAGAGAGAGAGACACAGACAGACAGCCGCCCGAACCAAGTGGAAAATGCATTTGGCTCTAGTGCAAAAATTTTCATTTCTATAATGGGCAAGTCGGCACAAGCCGTTGCAGTTCAGTAGCGAAGCGATCCCATGATTATCGAGTGTCTGTCTTGAGGTTGAGAAGTTCCGCGTTCTATTCTCTTTTTTTTTATCTTATATTTGTTGCTTTTCCAAGTGTGGAGTGTGGAGCGGAAAAACTTGTTGGTTTTTAAGCACTTTTGTGACCCCTTGTCTTAGATTTTAGCTAATGGAAATATTTAATATTTATCTCAATGTAGGGAAAGGAAGTGTTTGTGAAAATATAGCAATAATTTGCTGAAACTAATTATGCTTGTCATAATAAAAACTAAATATTACTGTGGAATTTTAGAGACGTTCAAAAATAACTTCCTACTAATAGATCAATATTGAATAGATATTTAGGAGTTGGGTGTATTTTTTTAAAAATAATGGGTTTTGTGTTAAATGGTACTTGGAAAATAATACCCATTATAAATTTATAATCAAGAAAGGTATATTAAATAATTCTGATAAATAATGGAAAACTTCTTTTTAGTTATTTCTTTTAAATTTGATTTGAAAATGATTTTTTTTACGTTAAAGTTCAGAATACTTCGAGTTACACATGACAATTTAATTTAAGATAAACTCCTTGAATAAAAACCTAGCTTAACAAATTATTTATAATATTATTTATAGTATTCGCTATATTATTTAATTATGAAATTATTTTAAATTGTTTTACATACTTTCTTTATGTGCATAAAATAAGTTACTATTGTTTCTAAACTTTTGCCACAACGCAATGGAGACAATTTTTGTGTGTCACTCAGTGCAATTCCCCAAGTCCCCTGGACAGTTGACTGCACTATTTCCTCCCTTAAAAAATAAAATACAAAAATAAAAAATACACCACCCCCGCAACCCTCGGTAAAGGACCTCCTCTGCAGCTGCCACTTGCCACACATGAGATGGCACGTTTACGAATTTGAATTCAATTTGCGGTGCACTCCGAGGGGACTTTGCCTGCGGCCATCACGACAGCTGAACATGGCCGACCCCCAGAGCCTCCCCTTTGACCTTTGCCAGCGTCTATTTTCGATGCGATTTCGTTGGCCTGAACTTGAAAATGTATTTGCCAGCACTCTGCCCCTTCGCCCGAAATGGATTTTATTCTTAAGCATTATTTATTTAGCACTCCTCCAGCTGTCCTGGATGTGTCCCTGAACGGGCCGGCTATATATAGGATGTATATATTTATGGCCTGGCTAATTGAGCTCGACCTTTTGTTGCGGCCGGCAGTCGTGCATTTTTCATGGCATTTCCATTTGCACTAAGTGTGTATTCTTCATGTTTTATGCAGATTAATTGAATCATTTTCGATCCGGCCTATAATATTCGGTTAAGTGCATTAAATTTGCATCAAGCCTGCCTGCCTGTTGATTGCACAAAGTAAAGCCATTGCATATTAAACGATATATATGAAATCAAATCGAATTCCGGAACAATGTCCTTAACAAGATAAATAAAAATTCAGTGCACGGGCGCACGGGCTGAACAAATGCCAAAGGTGGTGCGTTCTTTAAAAAATGAAAATGAAAATGCTGTTGTCTACAAAAAAGCATCAATCACGCTGGCCAATTTATATGTACATATATCCCCCACACATGCTGTTGACACATTTTCCAACTTATTTGACAGCTGCTGGAATGTCACTGACAATTTATCCACTTTAATCCTCAGGTGTGGCATAATTTTGAAATAACTAGTGGCCATGATTTACAATAGAACGAACACAATTCTTGATATTTATGGACTATTCGTGTTTCGTACTTAATCATCAATCATTCAGTTCCATTATTATATCATCAATGTATGCCAAAAGAAACTAAAAACATTTCAATCCCCAGAATAAAACAGAGGCAAAATATTTATTGTTTAACCCAAATTCTGTTCGTTTCAATGCTGCAAATAAATCATTAAAGGCGAACATTTGATGTATCTTCAAAGTAAGAGAAACTATGACATAAACGAAGGCCCAAAATGATTGCCAGTTGCCATTAATTTTAAAATAATCTCCGGCATTCTAAGAAACGCCACCTAAATAGCCTCGAAAGCTTCCCGAGCAGAGACAATTAATTGTCAATTAGGTTCGAGGGAAGCCTGTCGCAACAAGTGTTTGCTCTGCCCTTCTATCTCTTTTAAATATATATCATCTGTTTTAATTTTTTTTTTTGTTTTAGATGGAAAACCGTCTGAGTCTCGAATTGCGTTGGTGATGACTAATTTAGTGCTAAAAATAAGTAGGGAAAATTGCCAAGAAAATTGGCACGCTTCTTGTTTCACAGACGCACGGAAAGTGTTTACCCCAAAATTGAGGAAAACTACGGCGAAAAGTGAAAAAGAAAAATAGTGTGAACCAATTAGCTAACTAAATTATGGTGAGAAGCCTTAAAGCTTATCGGATTTATATATATTTTGATATATATAGCATATGTTTGAGGTTTGTAGAGTGTGTATAGAATGCCGACAAAATAAGAAAAAGAATTAAAATTATTTCACGGAATGTGCCTGTGTGTGTTTTTTGATTATTTGGCGCTTTAATGTTTTGCGAAACGAGAAAAGCCATTAAAAAGTCACTGAAAATAGAAACTGACGAAATATGTAGTAAAAGCAATCATTGTAATTTGGGGAATTTATTTAATATTGTAAGTCGGAAACTTTGTGAAAACTAAGGATATTTTTATAAAGAAGAGTTTTTGTATGAATTTTAATATATATTCAGAAAAGAATAACAGAGATTTTATTATGACTTCTTTAATAAAATAGGTTTCATCAAAGTAATATTTTTTTAATATATGTAGGTTTTATTATTATGCTAATTACATAACTTGCATGTACGTTTTTGTACACATTTACCTGCCAAAATTTAAAATATTTCCCAAATTTATAAATCAAATGCTATATATTTATTTGTTTTTCTTAAATAAATTTAAAGGCTAACATATAACATCATGTTTAAAATAAATTCTATGACATTCTGCAGATTTATTTACCCCGTCTTTATGTCAGCAAAGACATTAATGAATATACTGAAATTTGGTGTGTGTCACTTTTTAGTGTTTATACTCGAATCTCTTTAGTGTTTTTTTATTCTAAAAGAAATGTCGTGAAAATCATGATTTGCTTTTAATGTCTCTGCGCCACGAGCTTTAATCATGAATGTTAGGAATTATTCACGGCCAGCTGGGAGAGTCCGCTGCTCATTTGCCTAAGTGAAGCCCCGGGCTCCGGATTCCGGCGATGGGGGTTGGGTTATATACTTACATATATCCGTAAATAAGACAAGTTCTGCGGCTGGCTGGCCTTTGGCTGATTTTATGATCATATAGAACCGAGAAACGAGAACCGACTGACATGCGAACTTCCGTTTCTCGGGGCGGCAGGAAATGCAAATAAACAAAAGGCCAGAGTGCTCCCTCACTCGCTCCCTGTGCAGAGGAGAATTGATTTTTATGGGCCGTAAGTTTGGGATATTTATGCAGGAGCACTCCGGATTTGTTTATGGAACTGCCGATGCCGATGCCAATGCCAACACACACACACTCGACCATCCCAAGTTTGCGGTATCTTTAATGGAACATTAGCACCACCAACTGGGGCCGCAGGAGCAAAAAATTATTATAACTTCGGCCGGCCGGCCGGCAGGCCACTTGATTATGCTTGATGGCCAGAAGCTGGCAGGCAAAGAAAAAAAAATTGCAGAAGTGGAAAAAATTGGATTCTCGACCATATCCGGAGGGCGTGGCACGTCACTCGCTTTTTGTGCGATTTATTCCACTTCTCTCCTCTTTATTTCGCCTTTTTGGGCTCCTTTTTTATTATTTTAATGCGCGAGCATTAACAGCCCAAGAGTTTTGGCTTTTATTATTGCTCATTTGCACAGTCGTCCGTTGTCCTGGCAAACAAGAAAGAAATGAGGCTGGGGGGGTGGAGAGGAAAAGCCAGTCCAAAGCCGGGGAAAAGCAGTGGAAAAGCGGCAAGATTGGGGTAACAACATTATGCTTATTTCACTCACAATGAGCGATGGCACTTTGGTCAAGCGGAAATCCCCGGGATGGCGTGAAAGTTCTTTTCCCCGAGATTAAATAACTCAGACAAGTCGGCATTTCTTGGAATGCCAATGAAAAAGTTTGCCAAATTATACACCAAACACATACAGTTGGATTTTATATCATTTAAATTATTCAAGTTTTGCAATGGTATTTTTTTAAGGCCCCTAATGAATTTTTATGATCGCTATGAAAACTTTAAATTCTTTTAAGAAAGTATTTAAATTTTATTAAAGCATGTATATCCCTTTATTATAATAGATTTCTTATTATTTTCCTTGAATAAAGTTTAATATTTGTTTAAAAATTGTAGAGTAAACGCAGAGTGATCTAGGTCTATTTATATTTTTCAAATTTTTTCATTTCCTCGCTAAATGAAAAAGGCCCAGCGCCGAAGTTTATGAAAATTCAATGAGTTTTCCTTCAAATAAAAGTTGGTTTTCGCTTATATTTTATTTGGCTTTTCCTTTTGCACTTTTCAAGCGGATTCCTTCGCTTTGCGTTAACCAATTTTCCTTTTTTTCTGGGGTATGGTGGTGTTTCACAAGTTTTAATTAGCCGCATTTTATGCAAACGTATTTAAATCAACAAAAAAGTGCTGAAAACGAGGCCCACGAGACAAAATTTGTAAAGGATCTGGCGGGTGCGGGTTTGGGTGTGCTGGAAAATATGGAAGGCTCCATCTGCGGGTGCGAGAAAATCAATTAGCCCACGGCTGAGAGCCCTCAACTCATCCCTAATCGACATGTGAGAGAGTGGAAAACACCAGGAGGAAAATAATGATGGAGAGGAGCATAAGGAGCACGGGGAGCAGTACTGTCTCTCATATCTGCAGTGCATTGCGCTGTTTCCGTTGTTCTTCGCCGCCGCTCGTTTCCGTTTCCTGCCTGCACTGCGGGTTTCCACCGCTCCTCATTCCGGCTCCTCCCTCTCATCCCCCAGCGTCCTTCATCCATTGCTGATGACTTTTGTCCTTGTTCGCCTTTGGGCAAATATTGAAACAACTGATTAGTTTGAGTGAGCTCAACTTGTTCCACACATGCACATGTATGTGGTCCTCCTCCGGATGCACAACGAAAAAATTACACAAACTTTATAGCTTAAAGGGTGAGTAATATATTCAAAAGGGGTTTGAGATCATTTATAGAAAATATTAAAGTGTTGTGAAGATGTTTTGAGAAGGTTTTAAATCTATTATAAAGTTTAAATTGATCTAGTTTTCATTTAAAAACTATATATCTATATTTTCTAATAAGTGTTGTGTATTTTAATAATAATCTGATAAACGTAAACTAACGTATTTATAAGAATTAGAATTATATCCACATATTCAATTGCTTTAACCAATTTAATAGATTCAAAAGTATCACAGAAAATTTTCTGAAAGAGCTTATTTAAATTGGATGTTAAAGGTACCATTATTTATTTTTTTATTACTTTGAATCCTTCACTTTTTTTCCTGTGCATTGACTTGGTCGTTTAAATGTCAGCCTGTGTCACATCCATTGTGAAAATGACTCAATTTTCCAATAATTATATGGCAATAAACTGGACGAAATCGGAATTCGTGAAATATTCATTCGGCCAATCTAATTGATGTAAACTGACCTCCATCAGTTTCAAAAATCGAATAATTAAATATTCATATCGGTTTCCAAATTCAGGATTCCAAATCAAGGGATGGCTCGTGTCTGTAAGGACTTCCTGCTCGATTGCCCAGAAGTATGCAGCGGCAAATTGCATTTTCTGTTTCTTTGTAATTATATTTGCCATGCAAATGCCGAGTGTGTGGCGTCTCGGTTACTCAGCTGGCATCCTGTCCCAGGAGTTCGCCGCACAGTTGCTCCTCGCCCCGAAAAACTTAAATGACATTTGAGTTGCAGACTTTTCCTAATGGAATCACAATTTTCCAGCACACACTCGCAGCCATTCAGAGACACACGCGGCGACACAGGAAAAGTTGGGCGAATAAATTTTTGTTGTCTTATTTAACTGCAAAGTTGAGCGCAAATAAACCGATCTCCCCGGGTGCCCGGTGGGCGTGGCAGCAAAACGTCGCACAAATTGGACTTAATCAAATTGCCAAAATGTTGACAACCAAAGGGAAACGGAAGGGAACGAAACCGAGGCGGAAAAAAATAAAGAAATATTTTGCACGCTTCGCCTTTTGTTTTCGTCGCCAACTTTTCGAAAAGTCCTTGCCGCCAATGGAAAAGTTGGTGGGCATTGTAGGAAAATTGAAATGTCTTCTTTTAGTTCGAGTTTTCCCTTTTTTCCGCCACAAATTTTGCTTCTCTAGCTTCAATTGGATAGGAAAAGGAAATGAAAAGAAAAACTTAAGAAGTCCTAGAATGGTCTTGGTATCAATTTACAACTGTTTCTTCATAGATTTTAAGAAGTTTAGTAATATTTTAGGTCCTCAGACTTGTTATCTTCGTTAATTTTTAATAAAATTTGTCATTCATTTGTTACAAAACTAAATGATAATTAAATTTCAATAAGTACTTATGATATAAATCATTATTTTAATATAAACTTCTTACAAAAAGAAGAAATGTCCTTTCTCTTCTCCTTAGATTTTCCCCCAGTGCTTTGATTGGTCTTATATTATATGGGCATTAAGTATATTATTTCCTGCGAGGGCTTAGTTAATTAAATGCCCAGCGATTAGCTGACCAATTGATGGGCTATCGGCGGGGCCAGAAGTATCCGAGATAAAAAACAAATCAAGTGCTTGGCGGGCAACTTGGAGCCGCCTTTTGCAGGAGGGGGAATCCTTTGGCAAGTTCCATTTAACTGCAATTTATTGTTCGAGAGGCCATTGTGCCGGGCCGAGAGCTGACCTACAAATTATGCAGAGTAGGAAAGTTGTGCAAGAACTTGGGCTCTTGGCTAATTGAGTTGTGCTGCAGGTGGAACTGCGAACTGCGGACTGCGGACTGCAGACTGCAGACTGCGAACAACAATGAAAGTCAATTAAGTGGCTAAGCTGGGAAAGCCTGGGAAAACATCTTCATTATGGCCCGGCAATTTGAGTGAGCGCTAAAAATTCATTTCGAGTGACCCAATTAACAAGGCAACACAGCAACAGCACCGGCAGCAATCGCATTAAACGTTTAATTACAGTGTCCTGGGAACAAAGGACAACTGCCCCCGACCCTGCGACCCTCTCTCCCATACTAATTGTGTCTCCCCTTTAGCCCAGTCTTATCTGGGCGCCACTTCCGCTGCTAACAAGCGTATCCTTTCCGGCCAGTGGCGCCGCCTGGTCTGAAAAGGATTTCAGCAATTTGCATTTCTGTGTCTCCTTTCAGCCAGGCCTTTTCAGAAATATGTATGTATATAGCTGTATATATTTTCCACCCAGCCTGGGCCTCTTACATACACAGTTCCCCCGCCGCCAGCTCAAAGTCTGAAGTGCCAGTTGTTTCTAGTATTGTTTGCACCCATCGGCGGATCGCCGTGTTTTGTCTGTGTATTGAGTGCCACTCCATTGTTGACCTGCTTCGGCAACAACTGGGCAGTCCCGCCTACGAACCTGTCTCCTCGCACCCGGCAGGTGCAACGCCGTTGCACCACTCAACTGGGTCAGAGTAACGCGTTGGGGGCGGTGTTGTTTAGGGAGTATTGTATCTTCATTTACCTTGAGATACATTTCTTTGATAGCTAGTTTTAGCAAACAAATATTAAATATTAATAGAACAGATTAAATTGTATAATGTTTTTTCGTTTATAATAAACAAGATACTAAAGTTACTAAATCATTTTTGTAAAGCTTAAGATATTTCAATGATATTAAATGGATTTTTTGTTAAATTACAATACATTAATTATATATATTAATCAACAAAAGGGATTTGAAAATCATAGTTTTTCTTGGAAAAACAACAGACAAATCTCTAAATGAATGTGAATGGAATGATACTGATTAATGTCAAGGTATTTATAAGGTCGACGTATATTTCATTATTTTTCAAAAGAATTACCATCGCTATAAATTGTTATTATCAAAATAAAAATCAAACAATATTTTACAGTATTTTCCCTAGACAATATGCACCATTCAATTTTCTAATAGAAAGAATGGAAAAACCTTTACGGAAATTTTTGTAAATGGAAATGGTAAAGAATATTGTCAAGGTACATTTATGAAGGTATATTTATTTAATTGTCAAAGGTACAATAAATAGTTTATATTTCAAATTAATAGGAACATTTTAAAATGCATAGATTCCCTTGAAGTTTTCACAGTATATTCCCTCGACCAGATATAAATTCACCATTCAATTCCCTAATAAAAAAAAGGAAACAATTTCCTCAAAATCTAGCTGTGAATGAAAATGGTACTGAGACTGAGATAGAAGCATAGAAGAAAAAAGGGGATTGGTATCTCAGTGAAAATTCGAAAGGCTGAAGCGAAGGCAATCGCTAGAGCTCAGCCAGAGATCATTGGAATTGGAATTGAAAGGGCGGAGGAGTTGCTTTGGCGGCGATAACCGAACTGAAGCTGAATGGATAAGTGGTTGATGGTGGAGTCAACTGGGGGATTGATTTAATTGAGAAACTGAACCATTGCGGAACCGGGGCTTCCCCTGGGCATGGTGCACATGGAACTCCCCCAGCTCCGCTGCAAAATCTGCATTCGAAATGACCCCAAAGTGTCTGATTAGCCATTCGACATGTGGCGCGTGTGCCGCGTATTTGCACTTCGATAAACAAGCGAAACTGGCCAAATTGATGCGCCTAATTGGCTCTAACCGAAACCGAATGCAGTTGTTGCACTATCCGTGCCACATACATATGTATATAGCTTGTATTTATATGCGTGGGCTGACGCAGGCAAACACAACAACTTCATTAACGGGCGCAACATCAACGTCCCCGTTTTGCCGGCTGATTGACTGATTATGGTCAAGTGGTTGGCCGGCTCCCTCTCCGCCGCTAAATGTTTATTAATTATCGTGCAATTTCAAATATATATATTTATCATGCACACGCGGCCCGTTAAAATGCGAATATTTAATGCTTGGTGTTAATTTTTATTTCGCCTTTTGCGCCATTTTATTTTATATGAACGCTCTGCGATCGCATTTTGTTTGGCTTAATTGCGCGTGGCGTGCACGCGGCGTATGCGTTATATGCCTCGTGTCTGCCGCCATGCAATGCACATTGCACATACGCACTGGTGTACGCGCGGCGGCTTTTTTTTCTCAGTATTTTCGGTTTCACTGAAAAATCAACATGCGAAAAGCTGAAATATTTCTGCCAACTGAACACAATTTGTTGTGTTGTTTGCATATCGAATGGGTGGTATTGCATTCTTTATTTTTAGTTTCAAGGAAAAAGAGTTGTGCGAAACCGGAGATTGGTATCGTTTCAATTTAATCAGCTGGAAATTTATAGTCACCCAGAATAATCCAGTAGGCTTACCTGAAAGCAAAAAGAAGGAGAGTTATTATTTAACTAAATGTTTGGGAAACTTGATTTATATATGTATGCATAGAACGAATAAGTAAGGAGATTGATTCTCCTGCCAAGTGCTCACTCTGTTAGCTCAGCTATTTTTCCTCTTCACATTTCCGCGAAACAAACTCAAATTAAGCGCATCACAAGCAGCTCTGCCAAAGATCTATTCTTTTCCCAGTTGCCAACTGCAGCAAATGGCTTTTTGTCAGCCGAACAATGCTCGGGGAAAATCTAGCACTGGATTAGCGATGCGGAGCAGCTAAGGAAAAACTGTCGGCGGAGGAGTGGGGGCTGTCGAGTTAAATTGCAAAGCAGCTGCACAAAGCAAATGAAACTAACAAAAATAAATGCACAACAACACAGGGGATGGGAAGAGGGAGGAAAAGCACACACACACACACTCACACATTTTTTCTAGCTTGGCGCACATATTTCAATTTTTTACTCTGCTGGCTTGCAACATTTTCGCGTTTCCTTCTGCCTGTGAATTTTCCGCCAACTTTTCCCCACATGCCTGGAGAAAGATGCCAGGCAAATTACATTTTAAATAGCACTGCAATCTGCTTTTCACTTAACTGTCCCTGTTTAATAACTAATTTGGCTAACCAAAAAAAAAGGAAGTAAAATAGGTATAGAACACAATTTATTTATAATTTGCTTCGGGCTGAAATCAATTTTCCATTAAATTTGTGCGTGTATCAAATCATTGACCGAGCTCTAATTGAAAAATAAAAGAACAAACAAGCCACAAATATGAATTCCATTTTCCGCAATCATTTCGAGGCGAGAGGAAATGAGGACCTGGGATTGTTTGCAATTTGCATAAATAGCGGACAGCCCTCGGGGTGATATGAATTCTTGCGTGGAGTTCGTGCTCCTCCTCCTCATCCACATCCTGCCAGTGGTAAAGATTTATGGGACGGCGCCAATTTATGCCGGAAATTTTTCGGCATATTTTTGGTATATTCATTGAAATTGAAAACATATTAAACGCACATTAATTTCATATGTCAAGGCAGAGCCTGACAGCGGTGCACAGCACGAGGCACAGAGGAAGTTGCACGGAGGCCGGAAATATGATGGATGGAGTTAGAACATTCCGTCGACTGCTGTCGGAAATGTATTTAATATTAAACGAGTTTACGTTTTTTTTCCGGGGAGTTTTAATCCAAAAATATTTGTGGAAAGTGATGAGTGTCAAGCGAAGCGAAAATGCCAGAGGATAAACTTTAAGGGCATTAACTAGACTTTTTTTATATATAAATATACAAAATGTTACAGGATACATTCATCTTTAGTTCTTATTAAATATAATGCTTAACTTATGTTTTAATAAGTTATTAATATAAATTAAAATCTGATTTCTGCTTGCAGTTATTTTATGACAAATAAATTGGTTTAATTTAATGCAAATGTAATTATATTCTTTTTAACTCTTTTTTAATTACATTATTCGTATGACATCCAACAGCAAAAGCAGGCATATTGTATAAAAATTAAATATAATTTTTTCTTGCATATTTTTTGGTTTAAATAAACCTTAATCATAGGAGATATTAAAGGCCTTACCTGCATGCTCTTCCCAGAATTTTCTACCAACTAAATGGAGAACCTTTTTCCACTTTAAGTTTTCACTTAGCTGGAATCCCCCCACTTATGCTCGGAGATAAGATTTTTAGATAAACTTGAGACCGCCTTTATCTTATCTGGGGAAAATGAGCACACAACTGAATTATAGCCGCCGTTCGCTATCTGGCCAAGTTTGCCGGTTAGCGGGTTAAGTGGAATGGCTTTCTCCCCCTCTGTTATTGACTATGTCAACGCCATCTTGGCCATCATTTTGCATATTTATGGCGTATTCATTTGCTTGGCGCAATAGAATTTATAATGAGCCCTGGCTGTCAGCTCCCTCTGGCTGAAGAAACTGGCCTAATGTATTACATCATTAATTCTGAGCCACCAAATTCATCATGGGGGGCGCTCTGCGATAAATAAGCCCGACTTGATTAATTTCGTTGAACTTTAAGACCGACTTTATGACTACTTCCCACCAGATTGGCTTAATTACAAATATAATTTAACACCTCGTAGGCAAAAAACGTGTTTGTTTTTCCCTTGACTTTGTATCTATGTATCTTTTTGTTTATTTCCTCAAATCAGAATCAAGCCAAGTCGACAAAAAAATATATATATGGCAATCAATTGTTTCTGGCCTGGCGACAACTTCAGCTCGAAGTTTTTGGCGCACAGTGGGTTTAGATTTATTTTAAATTGGTAATATAGATATATTAAGATATAAATATTTACATATACAAAGTTTTAATAAAATATATATTTTTTAAGTGGAACTTTGGGAAGCTGAAGATTTTTATACCCTTGCAGTTAGCCATAGGATCATGGGTTCATATGTGAAATCGACCATAACTAAGTCGAAAATACAATTATCTCAATTTGGAAAGGTTTTCTGTGTTGGGTGTTATCAGGATATTGGTCTTAAATATTTAGAACATTCAAATGTTATTAAATATTAATTTTTGACTTGATGTTTTTTGAATTCCCCAAAACTAAAGACCACTGTGCGGCGTCTGAAATTAATCCAACATGAAAGCCTATAAGGCAACAGTGTCTCCGGCTTTGTTTTCATTACGGACTGACCGCATAATTTATTTGATTTCTTGAGCACGATCGCTTATGATAAGGGGAACTCGAGAGGCGGCAGTTCTCGGTCTCGGTCCCTTGTTGTTATAGTTCTTATTTTATATATATATATATTATTTTTATTTTTTCGAATCTTTTTTTATGCCCCGTTCTGGCAACATGATCTCGTATATTTCGCATTCCGTGCGCACAATAAACTTGAAAGTTTTTTATGGATTTTTGGGACATTTCTGTCTCCTCTTGATTGTGCTCAAGAGAAGTTCGAGAGAAGCTCGAGAGGTTCAGGCTAATTGGCATTTTCGGCGAGTCCCGAACTCCCCCGAACCATCTCTCTCTCTCTGATGGACTGCGTCAACGCACCCAAAAAAGCATATTTTATATGGTTTCGCCTTATTGTTCTTGACAATTTTTGCATGTCGCCACAGTTTTTTCGACGCTTTCTTTTAGCCAAAAAAAAGAGAAGAAGAAAATACCAACCAAGTGTGGCTGTGGCTGTGTCGTTGCCTGTACAATTATAATGGTGCCATATCTCACCGATTTGCGTTGGGTATTCCATGGTCGGGCCCGGGCGAAGCCATAAAAACTGATTTTACGAGTATGTTCGCTATTTGAAAGTTTTTCGATTTGTTATGGGCAAAGCGACGCATTTAATGCTCTTAAAGGTATGCGAACGAGGCGATTATGATGTAATTCATGCGAAATCGAATCCGAGGATGTTGGAAATTCCAATGAGTGTGAATATTTGGGAAAAGGGCACATTATGAATTCAAAAGGTATTTGAGTTTGGCTGGAATCATTCATTTTTTAAACGGTTTTTACTGTTTTTATGGCTTTTAAGTGCTTGTTTTTTTGTGGGTTTTGTACATTTCGGCTTGGTTTTCAAAGCATTGGCTTGAGAATATTAAAAGTCTTTCATTTACATGATGAATCATTTAATTCTAGCTATGAACAACATCTTTAAATAACAGGAAATACAAAGAAATTGATATACAACAAACTGGAATAATAAAAAAATAATGTTTCTTGGGAGTATTAAGAGTTTGTAAATCATAGAATTATAACTAAGAAGAAAAATATTCTAAAATTAAAAGAAATCTTTGCTTAACATACTAATTTCGCAGAATATAATATTATTTATGAATTATGAATTTTTGATTTATTCTCTTTGAAAGAATAGGAAAACGGGGTTCTAACTCTGCAAAAACGAAGCTTCAAATATAAACCTGTTCCACATTTTTCCCTAACTACTTTTAATTACTCATTAAACCCCTCGAAAAAAATAGTTTCCCTCAAAAAAAAGATAGCAAACCCCCAATTTTTCTCAGTGCCCTGCCCGAATTATGTTGAGGTCAGCCTGAAAAGAGTTCTCGAAATTCGTAAAATCATGCGCCGCCATTCCCTGCTATTACAAGACATTCTTACAACTCTGTACTTTGCTCTTTTACTGTGAAACACTTAAAAGAAAGACAGGGGAAACGTTCGCAGAATGACACTTCAGTTTAATGAACCGCCAATTCGCGACAGTCTGGCCAAAAAAAAAAAATATATAAAAAAAAAAAAACAACGAAAAAACTGAACTCAAATGTCAAAGTCAGCGAAACCCAACCATCGAAGAAGCCGCCGAACATCCAACCAACAAAAAATCGTGGTAATTCCCGCTGAACTCCACCTAACTGGCGCATAATTAAGAGGAAAAACCGCAGAAAAGAAAACAATTTGTTGCCCCATGAAAATTGTCAAGCGGTTCGCTGGCTCGCCAGTTTCCTAAATAATCACCAAGTGCGTGTTTGTTTTTATTTTTCCCCTGACCAGTGCAGTTTTTTTTTCATGTATTTTCCTTTCCAGGGGAAGCTTGCATTGAATTTAGGAAAACAGCAGAATGAAAACCGGGGGTCTAGCTGGGTTTTAGGGGTCGGTATTGCCATCAAGAGCGCAGTGGGAAAGCCAAACATCGACTTAATTAGAGCCAGGCCTCTGTTGCAGCTTCAAAAGGAAAATATTAAATAAAAGAGGCGGAATCCTGCTGCTAAAAGGTTTAACCCATTAAGAGGGACATTTTCTATAATGAGTATGATAGGAGATTGAGCATAGATCCAGCAAATAATAGTATAGCTTCAGATATAATATTAAGCCAAGTCTTTTGAAGAAATCACCCTCAAAAAATATGATGTAACATAGAAAAGTTTACTCAAAAAATCATAGCTTTCTTACTCTCTAAAAACCACAAATAACCCCTTGGTTTACTTTAAACAAAATCAAAAAATGAATAACTATTATGAAACAAAAACTCTAATCTTTCCGTGCGGAAGTTCATCAGGGATCTATAAAGGGTTAAAACCTCGTCTGGCAACGGGGCGTATGCGCAATGCCGCAACTCTCAGCACAAAGGCTCAAAAGAGTGAAACTTTTCGCAGGAAAGGGGGGAGGAAAACATTTTCCGAGCCGCATAATAGGCCTCCGCTGAATGGCGCCCGGGTCAAGGACGAGCGCCCGCCCACGGACTAACCGCTCCCAGACAGGAAGCTGAGCTGAGCTGAAGCACTTAGCCGCTAACCCCACGAACATGAAATGCCAAAGCCATTCGATCGATTAGATTGCCGGCGATTTGTAAGCAAAAATGGCAAGCGCAGAGCTGCGAAAATGCGCTCGTAAAACATCGATGCCATATACCAATGCTGTTCAATCAACGAAATTAAACCTATCACCGACGCCGTCTGGCCGTCGATTTCCCAGCTAATGTCAACAATTTATAATGCATCGACTTGACAGCCAAGCGCCAAGCGTCGAGCGTCAGACTCATCGCCCCATCGAAATTGTGATGAGCCGAGCTGAGTCGATCTCAGACCACTTCGGAAAGAGGCTGCCATCTTAATGGCTGGCCGTTTACTCACAAATTGATTTTTATTACAATATATATGGCGGATAATTTGCCACAAAATAAATATTCAAATTTGAGCTGTGTTCTTCATGTAATATAGAGAAGCATTAAAAATTTCTAATGAATGATCCGTCATCAAGTGAGATAAATGAGGGAGGAGGCCTTGTGAACAAGATATTTGAGTAGAATGCGAATGGATTAATAGGAGAAGGATTGTACACTTCAGTTATTTAACTGATAGATAGAGTGATATATTTTATAGGGATTTATATATATTCAAATTAGAGTCTTAATAGATTTTTTACATCAGCTTGTAAACTGCAGAATTGTATCCAATAATTAATACCAATAATTATTACCAGAAAAATATTCACGAAACGAAATAACAGAAAACAGGGATTTCTTCAAACTAAAATCATGCCATAAAGTATAATTATTCTTTTGATATTAATATTTTTAAAAGCAACTAGGCCAACACAGCTTTGGTGCTTTCAGTGTTCCCTAATTTTTCCCTCTAATAAATAGAAAATACCATTCTGATCTTAGACTAGATTTATCCAGAATTCCGCTAAAACAAAACAATACTAATTGTATAATACCACCAATCCATATCATTAACTTTGTGAAAGTACTTTTCTTTCGGCGAGCGTTTCAAAGTCAAGTGGCCAGCCTAAAATTGCAAAATAACCAAAACTATTTTAAGATGCCATTTGGCCAGAATAATAATCCCGCAACTAGAGCACTTCGAGGGAGGGGAGCAACAGATTATATGTTCACCATGTGCTCCAGTGACCGCTAATCTAATCTAAAGCTTATCTATCCGAGCAGCGACGATGTGGAGGAATGCGGTTGAACTTGCTACAGCATAAAAGCGAGTGAAAATATGTGAAAATAAAAGAAAATACGCTTTTTTAAGTGATTAAAGACACACGGGAGAAGCGAAGCACGAAGGCGGGTATAGGTCAGGTGCAAGCGGTGAGTGGGTGAAGCTCATGCAATTAGCAGGAATTGCAAATTAATAATCATGTCTCGTGTGGATAACAAGGACAAAAGCCAGCACACACACACCCACGGGACACACACTTAATACAAGGATACATGGGGACTTTCGGGGGAGAGGGTGCTGCAAAAACCATAACAATTTGCAAGCGTATGAAAAGTGTATGCGGAGCAAACTTTAAATTCATTACACACACGCAAAGTCAGCAAAGGAGGTAGACACGCAGAAAAAAACGATATATTAGTGACTGGTTTTTTTATGCCATTAGGTGTTATTTTTTATGTGGGAATAAAGCTTAATAATAAGTGGACATTTAATTTGTAATTAAATGGGCTTCAATTGGGTAATTTCAGGGAGAGTGCGAGGTAAAGTTCTAGGTCCTTATATATTGTCTGATAAAATTATTTAATAAAGAAAGAAAGAATAAATGCGCTTTAAATATTTGCAATTAATTATATTTAATTCAAATACAGAAATCAATTACTTTCTTCTAGAAAATTAAGAATAAAAAAAAGGTAGAATTTTAAAATAAAGAAAGAATCAATAATAAGGCTGATTGTTTGGAGATTTTCCAATGCTTTAATAATTTCCAATTAATTAAATTAAATTTTTACTAAATTTAGAATTAAATTTAGAATATTAAGGTAACATTTTACAATAAAAAAATGAAGAGTCAATTTAAGGCTGATTCTTTGCAGTTTATCCGGTGCTTTTAACTAACTTTGGCAACTAATTATTTAAGTACATTTTTCTAGAAAATTGAGAATTTTATAATAACCTAACATTTTACAATAAAGAAAGAAAGCTGATTATTTGAAATAGTGTTTTAATAATATCGAATTAATTATATTTTATTTAAATACAGAAATTACTTTCTTCATTCTAAAAAATTAGAAAAAAATAACAAGGTAAAATACTTTCTCCTAGGACATTTGTAAACTATTAAAATTCAATAGTTATAATGTATAAAAGAAACCCCTTTTAATAATATTTTCCAGTGCACTAAACGAGGAAGGAAAATGAGCCAAAGGTGGGGGGGGGGGGAAATAAGAGTGAAAGGGGATGGAGAAAGGTGACAACTTTTCCACATGGCATAACCAGTAAGGTGGTGAGGTTCTGACAAGGGAGTGAGGTGGGCACGTATGGAGCATGGACATGGGCAGGCCAAGCAGTTTGTTTAAACTGCGGTCGGTTGGCAGGATGTATGCTCTTTCATACATATGTATGTACATATGTATGCATGGGCATTTTCACTTGCGTGTGTGTTCGCACTTTCAATAAGTTCACACACACACACACAAACGGAGACAGTTAAAAAAAGAGAGAAGAAAACACGCCCTGCCTCAACTCAACCTCTTTGCTGGTAATTTGAAAAATTTTCGTGCCTCAGTTCTATTTACGCTTTTATCTCTGTGGCACATTTACCAAACCCTTACCCTTCACCCTACACACCGCCCCCTCTTCCTACACACACCTCCTCCGTTTTTTATACAATTTGTATTTCTTCATTTCTATTTGCCGGCTTTATCCGCTTTTTCTTCATTATGCTAGAGTGTGTGCTTCTTTTTTTGTGCAATTGCACCGAGAGAAATATTATTAAAAAAAAGAGAATATTAGGGTAGGTTTGATTATTAGATTCCTTATACCTACAAAAAGCTTTCGAACTTCTATTCATATTCATATTCATCATTCTATTCTATTCATTCATAATTCATAATTATTATTATTATTAACCTTTTTTATAAAGAAATTGTGATCATGTAGCTATTCAATTGTTTAATTAATTTTTAACAATGATTTCTTGATGCCACATTACTTATAGTTTATTAACACATACTTATAATATTAATAAATAAGAAATACTACAAATATTATTGTCTGAAAAGAGAATGTAAAATAAATCATTTCTTTTGGTTTTATTAATATTTTGTTTTAAAAAAATATAAAAGAAGGATCATTTTCTTGTTGTGTTAATCATTATCTCCGAATTTTTTATATAAAATTTTATTAGATTTAAAAATTATTTATATATCACTTTAAATATTGATATTATATTATATGAATAATATCGACTTAAAGAGAAGATGGAAAATCTTACTTAAATATTCTTTATATAATAGCTATTTATTCTTCTGTTTAAAGTAATTCAAAAATTCAGCTCTTGCATTAAATGTTCCATTTTAAATTTTCAAAATTAGAATAAGCTTCCTCCCAATTATTTTTTCCAGTGTCCCTTCGTGTTAACCTTGGGTAGGGCATTAAAACCGTGCCAAGTGTCGAAGCCGGGCCCCCAAAAGTTGGCCAAAAAGGCAGAGTGGCCAAGGAAGCGGGCGGCAGGGAGGGCAGCAGCAGCTAAAGCCGGACAACTGGACATTTATTGAAGGATCCACCGCCTCCGTGAAACCTACTCGAAGCTGCCTCCCCGAACCCATCCCCCTGCCTTAATTCACCTGAAATGTTAGCTGACTCATTTAAAATTCGGCAAGGTGTGTCCACGTGTGCCTGTGTGTGTTTGTTAGTGTTTTTAGTGTGCCTGAAATCCAAGCTACTGGCCCATTTTTTGTCCCTTCCAGCCTCCTTCTTACGGTCTAAATGCTGCAGCTTCCTTTGGCTCTTCCTTGGCATCCTCCCTTCCTCCCTTCCCTCCTTCCTGTCCTTTTCCTCTACACTTTCCAGTACATTCTGCCCGCCTTTTCTACCTTGGCTTTTTCGTGTTTATCTCAACTGAACTGTTGCATTTTTTATGCCATTTTATTTCATTTTTATTTTTACGCTCTTGCCAAATGTTTTTTCTGTCCTTTTTTTATATATTATTTTTTGTTGTGCTCTTTTTCTCCGTCTCGCATTCTCGCTCACACACACACACACACACACACACATTCAAGTGGCAAGTTTATCATTTTTTGTCTAAGTGGAGAGCTAAATGAGATTCTAAGGTAGTTTTTTAACGATCCGAGGGGAATTGTACCTTAATTTTTAGTTTATAGTTGAAAAGAAAATTTAAGTAAGTCTGGCTTCAAGCCATTTATAGTCTCTAGTTTTAAATTAAGTTATTAAAAATAATATATTTAAAAGAGGAAAGTTATAATTACAACTTAAAATTGTTTTTAAAACTGTCAATATAATAATAATTTTACAACTTCACAGTTTTAAATTCCATAATTACTTATTTTTGTTTTTTTTAATAAAATCTGTTTAAAAAGAATTTATTAAAAATAAATTTAGTTATACTTTATCTTAAGAACCCATGAAATAAATGGTCTTATTTTATTAATAAATTTTGGCTTTAAAATTAATATTCTAAATGTTATATCTGTGTAATATGTTATATAAGCAAAATTCTATATTTTCTATAAATAATTATTATATTAAAAAAAAAATGAGAAAAGGATCCGAATTACTGCTAATTAAAGTGTTTAATTTTAAACTAACTTCAAGATGATTACTGATTTTTTAAGTATTTAATATTAAAGGATATTCAAGACATATTCTCTGTAATAATATCCAAGTGTATAGACCACTAAAGGATTATAAACTATTTAAAGGTGAAAAATATTCGCCAAAGAGATTAGTTATACATTCTGGCAGGGTATTCCCCAGTCGCATAACTATCAATATCGAAATGGCACGTTTCTTTGCCTGAGCATCGCTTTTTGTGCTGGCTAATGTCTATTTTCTTGTATTTCGGTTTCTTTTTCTGCATTTCGGCATTTTATGATATCCCCGCCGCGAATTCTGTCGGTCGCCGAGTGCAGGCAGGGCTTTGTTTTCCCTTTTTTTCGTGGGGATATTTTTCGGTCGTTCCTTCTAGGTTTTTATTTTGGTCCATTTTTTGTTTGTTTCTTTTTTGGTTTTTTGTTTCCCTTATTTTGTGCTTTTGCTGAAGAAAGCAATGTATTTTTAGTGTGTTCTGCTAAACGTCTAAAAATATGCGCCATGTCGGGCACCTGAGTGGCATAAGCCATGGTGGGGAGCGGGAAAAGGAGCGGAGTGTCAGGGTCCATTCGGCTCGCTTTTTTATTTATGACCCTCAAAAAAGCGATTCGTGCATTTGGCTTAAATCTCCCCGGCTCCCCAGGAGGAGGAGATGGAGAAGGAGAAGCAGGAGCAGGAGCAGGCTGCTCTCCGGTGAAGGTCATCATTGCTGGCGTAGAGCTCTCACCCTCCCCCCCCTGCTACCAAATCGATTTTAACGATTATTATTTCTTGGCCCGTTGGTAAGTTGTCGGCTTAGTCACACTCACTCACATCGGACTTGACAACTTTTATGAATATGAAATGCACTCGCACGACTCGCAAAAATACAAATACAAAAAAAAAAGAAATCGAAAGAAATAAACACTTGTGATTGACAAAAGTGTGGCAAGGACATTTAGCGAGCAGCCAGCTCTGACGACATTGCCGCATTAACGTTAATTGATGACCAAGACTGACCGGGGCCACGCCCCCTTGACCCTCATCCCGCCTCCCCCTCCCTCTGTTTAAGCCCACTGCCCAGTGACAGCTCATTAATAAGCGGATTTGGCCCTTCTGGAGAGCATGTCCTTTGGCCTTCGCTTCGCGGCGTTGACGAGCTAATCTACTGCATAAATCTACAGTTTTGTTAACAATTCCAACAAGAGCTCAGATAGCAAAAAATGGCATAAAAAGAAAGGCCAATAAAGGCGGCACAAAGCAGCCAAAAGTGCACAGTGACAAAAAGTGTCAACTGAATTTGCTAATCAGTTCTTGACACAGTTACCTCATAGCTCTTATCATTGTGACATTTCGTTTAGTTTTAATCTTGGTTGAGTATTTTTAGCCTACGCTGTGCTATTTGCCAATGAATTATTGAACTTGTATGATTTATGATGCGATTATTAATATAGATTCTGATATAAAAAAGAATAAACCCAAGTTTCCAGTAAAAAAAGAAAGTTATCTACATACAAAATGTGTTCTTTTGTATATCTTAAAGTACGTTCTTGGCAAGAGAATTAAAATTGTTTATCATTTTAGTTGCTGCATATATCATTATTAATACTAAGATTTATAAAGGTCCCCGTATATTACATCTGTATTATAATTTCTTCCTAATCAATGGCTATAGTAAACCTTTTTTGGCAAATCACAAGTAGGTTAATCATATCAATAAAAACCCATTGATTAACATTTAGTGATGGTATGATTCTGTATAATACAGATAAGATATAGATATTAGTTCTTTGACCTAAAGAAAATTGAATAAAAAAAGAGGAAAATATAACAGTAAATGAACATAAATATTACTAAATAGATACATGATGTTTGATGTCATTTAGCTGCTTTTTGTTATTAGTTGTTTTTATTTAACAAATACAGAAGATATTTACAGGAAAATATAAAACACATATTTGTAGCTAATCAAAACGATTAACACACTGACTTTAAAAAATAAAACAATCAAATTTTTAGTATCGAAAAAATATGCTTTAAAATTGCATAATTTACTAGATAACAAAGCTATTTTAAAATCGCAAAAACCTTTCCAAAAACCATCATATTTCACTACATTTCTAACTTTCTCTAGGTGTAAGAAGACCCAGAGGTCAGAGGTGAAGCCAAAGGGTCGTGGGAGTGGCAACATCATTGGGGCAGGTCTCAGCACTTAATTAGAATTGTGTCCGAATAGAATAGAATATCACGCGAGAGCGGGATAATTTATGCCGCCCAAGGAAATGGGCACAAAAAAAAAAGCATATAATGCCGCGAATAAATGTGAAATTCTACAGAGGCACATCAAGTTATGCAAATATCGAAAGAATATCCAGAAATCGAATTGAAAATTGTCCGAGTTAATTGTTCCACTTCTTGTTTGATTTCCATTTAGCCACCTCTTACCTTTTTGTTCTTTGCTGTCGAGAGTGCAAACAATTTGAAATGCAAATAGGCAGGGCTCCCCCGATGATGGACTGTTGCCAAATGGCAAATATATATATTCTATGTCCGGATATATATACTGCTTCCGCCACTGACAGCGAAAGACGGCGATTATTGAAACTTGATATTTATTAGCTGGTAGGAAAATCAAGCCAATTAGCGGGATTTTTGGCGCGGCACTCTCGAAATCGCAGCGAAGCGAAGGTGTCAGGCTAATCTAACCGGCACGACGGCGCGACGCGAAATTTCACCTGTAACAACACCTGCCAAGGGACGGGGAGAGGGCACTGGACACCGGCGACCGACTGGCACACTGCTCCGCGGCTGTGAACTGTGTGAAAATGAAACAATCGCACTTGTTGTGGTCAAGTCGTTCGGAGTTTCGGGCTAAAGTGATGAGATGCTATTTCGTTTGGGGCCACTATTTGCTACTGCTAACGGCCGACAAGTCGGTGTCTCTCGACGGAGCGATGGGAAACGCGTCTGTTCGCCGCGACCGGAAAATTGCGACTGCCGAACTGGCGACTGGCAATCGCCAAAAAGCGAACGCAAAGCTCGGGTGCCGCGCCGGCTTGGTGTTTCGCTCTGTGCCATGCTCTCTCTCTTGGCTTTGTTGTGACGTTGTTGGTGTTATCGGTGCCGCTGTCAAGATGCTGTTGTTGTCATGAGAGAGAGAGAAAAGAGAGATGATGCACTGACAACAATAACTGGTACAGTTCTTGGCAGAATAGAGAAATACCTGGTGATTAATTGCTTACATTTTAAAATGTTGGAGAAATGTGCAATATAAATAATTCAACTATTTTAACAGTTAATTTACAATTATTTAGTTGAATTTTTTTCATCTCTCTAATAACTTTGATCGAATACGGCACCATTGCGTATACGTAATCAAACAGTATACGCCATGTTGCCGTATTCGATGTTGCCAGAATTTAAAGATGACTGGTTTAAACAATAAAAATTGTATTTACATTTTAAATTGTGTATTTAGAAAACGTACTTAACAAGTTATAATTTAATATTTACCATATTTTTAACAGGATATAGTTTGCAAAAAAAAACATAGTCTACTTTTTGGCAATGAGAACATGGGAATTATTGTACAAAATCTAAGCTTTTTTTTGTCCCAGCTGTTATTATGAAAAAAAAATACAATTTTATGTATTTAACTTAAAAAATAAATATAAATTTAATGTGATTAGAAATTTCTTCAAATATTGTTAGCTAATAAAATAGGTGACCGCTTTAATTGTTTGATTATGAATGCCAGAAAGAATCCGTAATAATTTTTATTTTTGATTTAAATTTAAACGTATTAAAAAAAAACAACTCTTCACCCTTCAAGTTATTATTTTGATTAATATTCAATTTTAACAATGTTTCAGTGTACCCGCTATATTTGATTATTTATTTTTCCTAAAACGATAGTGTTGCAAACTAATCTGTAATAATATTTACAGTGATATTACTGCATTTACAGCTGTTGGTTTTATTTTTAGACCCTCACAAGACAGTTTTCTCTACATGTAGTGAGAAGCATCTGTTATCTCTGCCTCCTAAAACCATAAAAACTGTGAGAGAGGAAGTTGCTCTCTTTTTGCAAATTTACCGGCTTTACCTCGGACACATGTTGCACTGACACTTTGCAACATGTTGCCTAGCGAAGTTTGGCGCGCTTTTGATTTGAAGTGTGCTCCGCCGCTAATTCGAGTTGTTTTTCATTAGATTCTCCAATGCCTGGCCCCTTTTAATTGGCGATGGTGATGCCTGATTTATAATTTATACAGTTGATTTTATTTTAGTGTTTGCTCGGGGTCCGCCGCCGCTCGCGTTTGCTTATTTATAAAGACATTTGAATTTATGGCCGCTGACTTTTTGCATGAGATCAGAGTGCCTGGCCCAGTTAATTTATGGGCGCAACGGGTGCGTCCCGACTCGCACTGAAAAAGTGAAAAACTAAAAGTGTATGTTTCAAATAACAGAGCAATAAACCGATCCCGAATATCCATTTCTTGCCCAACGCCGGCTGACGTTTCGCTTTGTTTACCTTCCGCGGCTTAGTCAACTCGAGAAATGGTTCGAAATGGTTTCAGAACGAACGACGAACAAATTCTTGACCACATTCAACGCAAACAAATGACGCCATCTGTCTGAACGGCTGCCAGCGCGGCCCATATTTATAAACAATTACGTAGATCGGTGGGCCTTATAGTACAAGGAATTACTCATAGCCGAGTCTGATGAAATTTGCATTTGCAGTGTGTCAGGGTTTGCCCTGGGAAAATTCCGAAAATGCTGCGAATTTAATTGGGAAAAGAAAAACATTTCTTGTCCAGGTTTACGGGAAATGCTCTTGAGTTTTGGCAACTTGTTGCTTGCCTGTAATAATAATAAAACAGCAGCAACATTGTCTATAACAATAGCAACAAAAAACAAATCAACATCATGTTGCTATCTTGCTATCAACAGCGAAATAACAATATTATCAACATCAGCTGAAGCAGCCTTTACATAGCCACAACTTCCGAAAGCTACATTGAGCTACATTAACATTACCAACATAGCTTCATTAACATTAAGTACTTCTAAAACAGTTATGATAGCAACATTAATAGTAAAGCTACAAAACCGTAAAGATGTCAAGAGTCCTCAGCAACAAAACAACATTAGCAACATTTGAAGGTTGTGAGCAAAGCAACTTTAGCAGTTGAGCAGCATCAACAGTAGCAACATATGTTTACAATAATAACAGTAGCTATAACAGTGGCAGAAACAATAGCTAGCTTAACCAGCAACATCAATAACAGTGGCAGCAAAAAAAGTTGCTGCAACATGAACCAACCATAGAAAGAACAACAAGCTTAGGAATTAAAATAATTACTAACGAAATATTAAAGGTTTTAAGATAATCAGAAAGTTTAGAATTGGCAGCAGCATCAACTGCCTTAATAAAAATATTAGCAACATGAGCTGCAATGGCGAACATTGAGAGAAATCGAGAATTTTCCGTAACATCAACAGGTGCCTCATCTCATCTTTTCAGTATTTAAGTAAAGATAACAAATGTTGATGTTGTTCATGGCAATTTTTGTCATTAGAAAAATATTGCCTTAAGAAAAATACATTTAAAATATTAGTCATGGGTTTTTTGATGAATTAAAATCCATTTATAGATTTTTTATTGAGTGAAAGTGAAATGAAAATTAAAGCTATTAAAACAATAAACCTATGCCAAAAATATAGATATGTTTTATTAAGAGCATTTTTTAGGGCTGAATAGAAAGAAAAGCCAGTACAATTGCTTAAACTATATTTTAAAATACCAAACAACTGGTCTTCATTTGAAGGACATATCAAAAACACTTTACATAGTCTTTCTATTTAAAAAAAATACAAAAGACATTTTAAAGTGAAATAAAAGTGAGTCAACTTTAACAAAAAATGAATTGTATTTTTAGGTAAAGCTAGAAAATTGTGGCATTTCCGGACTCCTAGCCTGCATCAGCAACTCAGCAATTCCAAACAAAGAAGCAATAAAAATACAAAAGTAGCACCAACCCTTCAAGTGCAACCATAGCCAGCAACAATGTGGGCCAGGAGCAATATTTGCATACATTGTATTTAAAAAAACAACATCAAATAAGTATAAAATTTCGGGGCAAGTCGCACAGTGAAGTGCCCCCAATTGAGGCTTATTAATCCGCTGCACTTTGCTAGCTGATATAAACAAAGTTCCGCTTTTTGTTTACACACCGCACAGCAAATCGAGCGCACACTCAAGGAAATGTGTGTTGTGCGGACAAATGGTAAACAATGGAAGAAATATATTTGTAATTAGTGAAATTATGAAAAGCGAGGAGCGCGTGAAGGAAAATGGATCATAATTTGCGCTTGGGAATAGTTTTCGATTCGAAATAAATTAATTTATGATACGCGAAAGAGTTGCCCTGCCATCGTGCCACACAGGGCGATCTCCGTTCTCTCTCCGCGCAGCCTAAAAATAGAGATGACATCCAAATGGAAATAGAATCGACTGGGCGGGCGTGTGTGTGTGAGTGGGTGTGGCTGTGGGTGGGTGGGTTATTGTGTGTGCCACCATCTGCTCTGGACATTGGCATTGAGTGGGTGGCGCCTCGCTGGCAACATGTGCGGCAGCTGGCCCAAAAATCCGTGCATAAACATCGCCGTTCGTGTAATGTTACGATTATACACCCCCAAAAAAAATGTGCAAAATGCCTCTAATTTTATTAGCACAAAACATATAAGTCTGTGAGAATTATTATTGTTATTTCTTTTAATTATGAAATCACAAAAGAAAACTGTGACAAGGTTAGTTGAAATAGGGAAATGACTTTCAGTTAATTTAAAGATGTATAATTTTATTAAGACCAAGGAAAGTCACATTTTGTTTCTATTTCTATATAGTTTCTGCATTATTACTTAGAAAATAAGATTAGAAAGTCTATTTTAACTTTAATGTTTCTATTCATTTTTATTTCAACTAAATGGCAAAATATGTTATTGTTTTAGACATAGAAATGTAATACCTTTTTTTAACAAATTACATAAGTAGAACTAACGAGAACATACAAAATTTATTCTCATTTCTCTTTGTGTAATAGTAATAAAAATCAGGCGATTTTTAATCACTAAATAGTTACAATAAAAAAAGTTCGAAATAGAAACTATTTGTCCAAATGTTTCGCCGGCCATTAACACCCGGAAAATTCAAATAAAAGTTCGAACTCGGGAAACTCGGCCTGATACTTGGACCAGAACCGGAGGAAGGGAATGGCACTGGGGGAAGGTCACAAGCAATGATTTATTCGATAGCTCAACTCTTCGGGGGCCATCAAAGGGCAGACCCATTAATTCCATTCCATTCGCCATCGTCCGTCCGTCGGCACTCTGCACTTGACTCCGGCGATGTGTGTTTGCGCAACTCTGGCAGCCGTATCTAATATTATGCCCCTAATTCTTGTAATTTATGGCAATTTAAAGATTTGTTCAGGCCGCCTAAGCAAACACAAGAACTGAAGGGGAGCGTCATTTCTTGGCGGCGACATTGACCCACCGAAGGGGTCGCAGCACGTGGACGTGGCCAGAGCTCCCAAAGTTAAAGTGCTAAAAAAATACGAATTCTTTGTCACAAAATTGGTTATACCTACGAAATCTGGAGTTCAATTTTCCAAGGGAAATATCGGAAGTGAGTAAGCGGAGGTAAAAAATAAATAAATCTTTTAAAGAAGGTAAGAAAAAGTCTTGTGAGCGGGTAAGAATTGTTTATTAATTATTGCAATAACCATATTTTTGGTTACTTGTATTCTTGCATTTATAATAAATCAGTTCGTTATTTTACATTTTATTAATAATCATGTAAGATCTAGTGTAAAATTTATCAATTGAAAAAATAAACAAATATTAATAGGGATTCAAGAATTGTTTATTAATTATTGTAATAACCATATTTAAAGTTACTTGTATCTCTACAGTTGTAACATACACATTACAGTGTTGACTGTAATGTCTTTGGTTGTAAATAATAAGCTAGATATTTTACATTTTATTAATAATAGATATATAATATAGAAATAATTTGTATATGTAGATAAATCTGATGGACAGGCCCAAACTGTTTGTAAAAATGCAAGCTACTTTTAAAAATACACTCAAATTTGTGGATGAAAATTAAAAAAAAAAAAAATCAATTGTACAATAATTTCCAAACTAATATATTCAGACATTAATATATCTCTTATGATTTGGAGGCAAAAAAGATGTTTAATTTAAGAACTAATAAGCAGAAGAATTAATATAGATACTTCGCACAACAATACCTTACTATTCTGGTATATTTTACAAAAGTTCGAAATCTTTTAAGTGTTTACTATTATTTACAATAGTTTTTTGTCCCATTTATTCCCAGAATATGCATTATCAATATTAATTTTAATTATATCCTAATGGCACATTCATTGATGAAATAAAGTAACATATTATATTTAAAAAATTTCGAAAATGATCAATTCAAGACCTTGTTCTTTATCTAAACCATATTTATAATATAAAGAAGTAATTAAATGTGTGTAGATAGTAAAGTATTGAATTCTTAAACGGTAATTTGATACAATTAATTCCCCTAAACCTTTCCACAACTGTTAAACAAACTAACCCAGACAAATGATGTTCGCCGCAGCTTCCTCCTCTCCCATTACAATTGCCAGATGTAGCAAATAAATTTCAGTTTTCGCACATTTCGGCTATATCTATACATATACACACGTATAAAATATATTTATCCGAAAAAAGGAAGACCGGCAAACGCAACATGTGTCAGTGCTCGGGGATTTGCGTCTGGCTATGCTCCACTAAGAGCAAATATTCGGTCAAGAATGATCGGCACAACAATTTTTGGGAACCGCAGCAATGCAAAATCGACAAACTGAGAATGAGAAAATCTGAAAATCGAGAAAACAAACTAATCATAAAAATGTATAATAACAAACATGCTGGGTGCGTGTGGAACTTAAATGAGAAATATGCAAACTTGCACTTGCTCCACTCCAAGACAATTGTTCAATAAGCGCAACTGGCAATGGGGTTTATTGCCACAGATCCAGTTAGGCTGTGAGATACATATAGTGAGAAAATTAAGGGGTATATATATAGTGAAAAAATCAAGGGGTATTTGTGAATGCAGTAAACAATTGAAGGCTAAGCGAGTCATGAATCATCCAACTCATAAAGTGAGTAATGCACTATGCAAATTTCCCAGCCAAGTAGCTAGGGAGAGAGCCGGTGCTAACGTGTTTCCAATTATGCAAATAATCTCATAACATAACTCCAAGTTCCGCGGATTATAACCAAGTTTGGGATACTTTCCGTAATAAGTTTTCAATTAAAAAAATATTTGATAAGCGGCAGGCAGCTATATAGCAGAACCCCCAAGACGGTGAAGTGACTTAATTGCTTTTCGCTGTTGAGCTGCGATTGGCGCTAATTGAAGACAACTTGTTGGTCAGCCCGCGATGGCAATGGTGAAGTGAAGGCGACGATGATGATGATGGTGGTCAGTGGTCAGTGGTCACTAGTTGGTGGCCACTGCAACCTGTCCCCAGGCGGTGTGCAAAACTTTGTCATTGGTTGGCAGCTGGTTAGCACAGAGAAAAATATATAAATCAAGTTTTGAAGGGGAACAGAGTGGAGTCTCAACTGTTACATAAACTAAATGAAGCTAATACCTTTTTAAAAATAAAGAATTAAGCTTTCACCTGTATCCTTTTTTTATTCATTTATTACCTAGTTTATTTCCCAGTGCACTTGCCCCGCAGGCCTCGAGAATTATGCGTGGCAAGCAGCTCCCAGAGCCACGTTGTCTGGCGTTGTCATTTCCATTTTGTTGATTTTCCTGCTCACTTTGCACTAATCGATTTTCAATATTTAAGCTGGTACAAAATTCTTTTCTAGCCTCATGCATATTCAAAATATTCCAAAAAACATATTTCGCAAGTTTTGATAAATTGATTTCGGCGTCTTTTTGGCATATGTATATGTGGTTTGCTTGGTATCGCATTACGCGATTAATTAGTAGAATTATTCACTTGTTTGCATTCCAAGAATTATAAGCAAGAATTGACCCAAATTTTGGGCAAGAAATTAAGATATTTCAATTGTTGTCACTTAACATCAAGTTCAAGTTCAATTAGGCAAAGTCATTTGTTGTTTTTGATTGTCAAAAAAAAGGAAATACTGAGAAGATCAATGACACAATAAAGGGAAATACTTTATTGTAAATACTTGTAAATTTGTAAATAAAAATTTTTAAGAAACTTAAAATTTGCTTTGTAACTTCTCTGAGTCAGGCATATATATGTATCTGATTCATCTGTTAGTTTCATCCTTATCTATAAAAGCTGGCAAAATCACCTGTACATTTTCAACAGCCATGATTCATCTGGCAATTGTGTTTAGAATATAGTTTTTACGTGTTCATTAAGGCCATAATTCATGAATAATTGACTGGGCTATCGACAGATTTAAGCCATAAGCCTTTTAGCCCGGACATCCAGCTGTAATTGATTAACATTTTGCGCAAAACATATTTCAAACCCAGAGGCTTAGGCTAATTAATCAATTTTTCTCTAATTGGCAGAAAGTAATTGCAGAGAAATTGATCAAAATTGTTTCGCGCCAAATAACACGTATACGCCGCATGGGAAATGGAAAATCCCCACTCCTCTCTCTCTCTCTCTATTTTCTCCTGTGCAAATGTGCAGTCAAGAGTGAAATTCAATTTGTCCCCGAAAAAAAAGTGCAAAATAGTTTCGGTCACAAAATCGCAGCCCGTAATGGCATTTCGCTGCTTTAAAGCGGCTTTAAAATTATGCAAAACGCATTTGGGCTGCAGGCACGAACCACGACGGCCATCCATGTCAATGACAGATACCAATCCACCCCCGGCGCCCCCCTTTACCACCTCTCCGCCGCCTGAGAAACGGCAGCAATTACAACCACAACAAGTGAAGCGAAATTTGGCCAGAGCAAAGGCAACCGCTTGCCCCGGGACAAGCCCCCTTTGGCCAATCATTATGTACTGGAAAAAAATGTTTTTAAATAAGTAAATAAGAAATAAAAATGATTAAAAACCCTTGGAAAATATTTCGCACTTAAAAAAGGAAGAAAGTTATTCTTAAAAAGCATAAGATACTCTTAGAACAAGAAGATACGAAAGTATTTCCCGAATTTTTTGCTTTACCTTGCTTTTAACAGATACTTATAGGAGTTACCTGATAATACTTAATAAAGAATTTACCATAATTATATATCTTGATTTTTGTATCTGAAATTTCCCAAAGTTCCATATAAATCTTCCTCTCAGTGTCTAAAGCTCAAATTGTTGCAAGTGCAGTTGGCGTTGCCTCGATGGCTCTGCCAATTCTCGTGCATATTTAATTTTATGCTTATGCTCATGTTTGCCTTATGGAAATGTGAGATTTTACCACATAAGAGAGCAGGGGGAGGGGGAAAAAAAAAACAGAAAGCCATTCAAGAAGGGGGAAATGAAAACTCAGGCAAAGGCGACTTTGGCACTTTGGACTTTGAGCTTGCCAATATCTTTTATGCAAATTACGCAAAAATGTATGGCAAGCATTCTGTGGACAACCGACAAAGTTCAATTGTATTAAATTGGATCGCCGAGTACCGAAAACACAAACAAAAAACCTCAAGAAACTGAAGAAAAATAAGCGAAAAGCTCAGGCGACGGATTGGGTGCTACTCCATCATCAATCATGGGCATCAATCAGAGGCGACCGACGGAGAGTGAAACTTTGAAGTTTGCGGCAAGCCGCATACAAAGCATCTTCTAAGCAATTTTGTGGTCCATTTCAATTAGAACCCAGCAGCAGCCAAAACAGGCCATATTCTGTGGCAAACCCAAATGCACATCATATATTCTATTTACACACAGAGAGGGGAGAAGGTAGTTCATGGCTGTTTTGCCACTAAATTATTATTTCACACGACACTTTTGCATGCCATTTAATAGTTCCGATAAATTTTCACCCTAATGCCCTGTCCTGATCTCACTCTCTCTGGTATTAATGTTCCTGATATAGCCTACAGGCAGCTGATGTCACTGCCACTTTCATCGCAATGGTCAGAGGACATTTATAAATTGCACTTGCAATGCCTGAAATATGCAGCAAACAAATAGAAATTCACAGCGGAAATGAGGCATTCTTAGCGAATAAACTATTGGATTGATTGCCAAGGTTAGCTGGTCAAAAAAATAACAAACCTTATCATTACAGCTGATAATCTATCTAATCTAGTGACTGTAACTTCTTGCCCTGACTTAATTTAATATTTTGTTAACCCCATTTAAAGATTCTTGCATCCTTGCCGGGAGCACTATGCATATGTCTGCATATAAACATACATATGTGGCATTCAGTGGCTGGCAAAATAAATTATCTGGGTCAGACACTTCAGATGGGCTCTAAGCTGACATGTGGCCCACAGAGTGAACTCGGGGCACGAGTATCTGAGTATCTGCGAGTATCCACCCATCTGCGGGCAGTGCCAAAATATTCAGTCTGCAGATATGCTAACGAGCAGACAAACAGATTTTGGCATGCTTGGAAGAAAGCTATTTTCGGAGCTATTTTCAAAAGCAGACAGACCATAAATTCACGAAAGGGGGAACCCACAAGAGCTCAGTTGAGCGGACAAGCCACAATTGGGTCTTATGTTTTGGGATTTTAAATAAACTAAGCTTATTTAAATCAAGTAAGAATTAAGCTCTGCAGGAATTGATTTTAAGTAAGAAATAGCAGCAAGTTTTCGTAGCTTTTAGAATTGAGCTCAGGAATTGATTTTAAGTAAGAAATAGCAACAAGTTTTCGTAGCTTTTAAGTATATTTAGAGGGATGTTGGTCTTAATATATAATGTGTATTTAGTTTAATTCTAATCAATTTTAAGAAGGAAATTACTTTTTAATTCGTACAAAGATTTGTATGATTTAATAAACAGAACAAATAATAAATTAATATAATCTTATATATATAGTATATAATATATTTAAAAAAATAGCTCCCAAGAGAATTTACCTTATTCAAATTGGTTTAGTATTTTTACCAAACACTTTCTAAATATAAATTTCAAATCATTGAAATATTGCAACAATGTCTGTTTTGGGATTCCCCTTTAAGAATTAATTATATTAATTCTATCGAGAAGATAAACTCTTTGATAAATTAATCATTGTCTTGAATAATCGTATCATATCATGCCCAAACAATTCGCAAGCATTTATCATACGGGACAATATGGATTTGCAAAAATTAAGCATCAATTTCGCGACACTTTCACACGTTTTCAGAATTTCGAAGCTGTCAGATGTGTCAGAGTCGCGTCATTTGTCTCATTAAGCCATTATTTCCGCTTTAGATAGAAATGTCTCGGTTGACACTTCTCAAGAGCAATCTTGGCTCAATGAATATGACATCATGGATCTGCGATCGTTATGCATATATGTATACATATGTGTATATGGGGAGCATCTGAAGCGCCGGGGATCGGGCTCAATGACGGCGTCTCCATTAATCACAATCGTACGTATCACCACCAATTGCACCCAGCCCCGGCATCATCAGGCTCAGCCCACACACAGAAATAATAAATGTCCAATGATATATGCAGTGGCACGAGGGCGAATTTAAATTTTATATAACATTTCGCGACGTCTGATGGATGACTGAGTGATGTGGTGACGAAGGACTCAATCGCTGAGTGGGCCATTGTGTTTGCAGGAAATCGATTTCAATTGGAATGCAGGATGTGCTACGGAGAAGCTGCAGGGGATGCGGCCTGTGCATCGGGGATGCTGCGGCTCCGCTACTTCAGGGCCTTCTCCTTGGTGGTTCCAATGTACAGAACCGACCAGGACTTGTCCGGCACATCGTAGTCCACATCCCGATGGAAGACGCTGAAAGGACATAAAACCGTAATTAAATTGAAGCCAATTTAAGTGGTTCTCCTATGGGGCTCTCACTTGGTTTCCGAGCTGGTCAGGCGCTGGTGCATCGGGATGCAGATCTGCTTTGGAGCCGGCTTCAGTTCCAGGGCGAAATTGTGTTCCGTAGGATCCATGGTCATCCGATCCTCACTGGCGCTGGACCCGACGCCGCTGTCCCGCTCTCCAAAGCGTGATGACATGGTCGCTGGTGATCTCTCTTGAAAACTTTAGGGAAGCTGGTGGCTCCTCAAACGGGCAATTTATAAGCGGATTTAATTTGATTTTTAAGTCCAAAATTTGTACTCCCTGATTATCCAAAGTAAATTGTAAAACAATAAATATATATTTTGTTTTGCTTGGTTTACTACTATACCCCTGTTACTTTGGTTTTTTTAATTCTCAATGAAAGACAGAAAAAGATAGGGTAACCTTTACAGAAAATATAAAATTAATATTGTGTGAAAACAGGCAAACTGATGAAAATTTAGTTATTTGATTTACTGGCGAAATTAATACAATTTTTTATTAGATCCAAAAGAGTGAAAGATCACTCTTATCTGGAATTTAAAAATGGTTATTGCAGTTTTTAGCTAATTTAAGGAATAGTTTAATTAATAGACAATACTTTACACTCTTCATAATTATTGGCAAAGCTCTTTCGAAACCAATCGATGAATCACCCAATAAAGTAGGCAACGTTGTATTGATACAATATTGAGGAAACTGATGATGAAGCCTAGAAGTATACCATTTACGAGGATTGTACTTTGCTTCTAAAAACTGTTGAGTTAATTATTATACTCCGTGCACTATAAAAAGAAATCTTTACTTTAAATGATTAATTTACATTATAAGTTATATATCAAGGGTATTAATCACTTAACAATACGTGAGAATGCCTAATAAATCTTATTAAATTCAAGTTAAGCTGCCTAATCTGTGTGTGTTAAATATCCTTTTAAGTTTTGTCTTTCGATTCAGAACTTAATTAAACTATATATTATATTATATATTATATTATAACATTTTGTTAAAAACTATTCATACCGATCTAAAATATCAATTCTCTTCTACATAAAATGTTTGGCTAATGGTACAATTTTAATATCTGTTTATTTTTCTTTATCTAAACTTAAAAAAACCAATTTAAGATCAACTCTATGACTCCCAAATTAAATAATAATAATTTAAAATGTAATTTATAATTATTCTATTGATGTAGATTTAGAAAATTTAACCAATCAGTACATTTGAATTTAGTTTTTAGTGCTTTTGGATCTGCACAAAGTAGCTCCGACTGTTGAAGGTGGAGGTCAGGTTCTGCTATGATGTTTATACGTAGCTGGTCTTCCAGGTTGAGGTCAAGCTTTCCAGCTCGATGTTCAGTTTCGTTCTTCAACTTTGATCCTTGAATGATTTGGTCTTAAACTTCTCGTTACGCAGAGAAACGCTTTCCGGGCTTAAAATCCTTGTCATTCTCCAATTTCTCCGGACTTTGGTATTTCCCGGAACTGGACGCAGACCGGTTGCCGATGGGAGCTGTAGGAGGCATATCCGGACCCTGGTATTTCCTAGAACTAGACTCAGATCGGTTGCCGATGGGAGCTGTCGGTGGCATTTCCGGACTCTGGGATCTATTAGAACTAGGCTCAGATCGGTTGCCGATAGGAGCTGTAGGAGGTATCTCCGGATCCTGGTATTTCCTAGAGCTAGACTCAGATCGGTTGCCGATGGGAGCTGTAGGAGGCATCTCCGGTCCCTGGTCTTTCCTAGAACTAGACTCAGATCGGTTGCCGATAGGAGCTGTAGGAGGCATCTCCGGATCCTGGTCTTTCCTAGAACTAGACTCAGATCGGTTGCCGATAGGAGCTGTAGGAGGCATCTCCGGTCCCTGGTCTTTCCTAGAACTAGACTCAGATCGGTTGCCGATTGGAGCTGTAGGAGGCATCTCCGGACTCTGGGATCTCCTGGAACTGGATTCAGACCGATTGCCTATGGGAGGTGTCGGAGGCAATTCCGGACTCTGGGATCTCCTGGAACTGGACTCAGATCGGTTGCCGATAGGAGCTGTCGGAGGCATTTCCGGATTCTGGGATCCCTTGGATCTAGACTCAGATCGGTTGCCGACAGGAGGTGTCGGAGCCATTTCCGTACTCTGGGTTCTCCTGGTCGGAGCTATCGGGGGCAGCGGCTTTGGAGGCGGCTCGTTCTCGAACTGGGGATTCCGGCGCTGAATGCGGGAGTCCCTTAGGGTGTTAAAAGTACTAAACGAACTAACACCAGGCGGAGGATCCACAGCATCCACGGCCCAGTTCGGTTTACTCTGTTTTTCCTTCATTGGAAAAGGTGTAGTCGGGACAGCCAGCTGATAGTGATGGTGGTGCCTTCAATGAAATTCCCGCCGACCCTCAAGCTCCTTCTAATGATCACAAGGTCAGCACTCGTACATATTAAGATCCTGAAGGTGACAAAATATATGTCTTGGTTGAATTTTCACAACCTGACTACTAAATTTAACTGAATTTTCACAACCTGACTACTAAATTTAACTTTAGAACAATCGATGTATTTTCCTAAAGCCTTCTTTACAAATTTATATATACAACGAATTTAAAATTAAATGCAAATGAATTATGCTCAATGCTTGTTTGCTTTTCCGGTCAGGCCCCTTGGCGACATGGAGACATCTCTGGCCAGGTGCTGGGTCCCATCAGTTGACCGTGAAATCCACCGGCGAGGGTCAGACAGGCGACGTGCAAAAATAAGTGAACGAAAAGCAAATTCGGGGTAAACCTTGGGTACATATCCACGCTCCAAGCTCTATGCTCCATGCTCCAGTTTATACGCCTCGAGCCGCGAATCTCAAGCACAATTGAGATTGTCAAACGCCCCGTCAAGTGGCACCTGTCAGCAGGTGAAATAAAGAGAAAACGAATGCTGAAATTCGAGTTTATTTACGAAGAACCTTAAATACTCTAGTTTTGTTATTACATAATTTTTATAAAATGTATTTATTAATTTTTAAAGATATTTATAAATTGATACAGTATATCTTCATGTTGTTCATGCTAAGCAGTAAATATTTTGTCAATATTTTGGGCCGAAATCTCAATTCCCATGTAGATAAGTTTCTGCACGTTGTTATTTTATAAATTATGTATCAATAATTAATGAACAGATTTAAAAAATTACCCATTTAGTTAAAAAAAAATGATACATTCTTTACTATAATATTTATTTTATTATCTAGGAAGTATTCAAATAAATATAAAACCCATTGTAAGTTTGTTATTACAAAACTCCTTGAAAAATGCCGTGAACCTTGTCTTACTTCTCAGGCAATTTATTATTACATTTTTCTTCTTAAGCTACAACCATACAATAAAATATTTAATATTTAATATTTATTATTATTTTTATTAATATTTAATAAACTTCCTAAAGTTATAGTTTTCCACATATTGATATACCTTTTCCGGGAAGTAATCAAGTAATTGCTTGCACAAGAGACCAAAATAGCAACCATTGTTTTTACAGAAAACTATTTATAAACTGTTTATTGTTTTTAGTTAGGTGGCTTCCTTGTGGACCCCAAAAATGGTAATTACCCGCTGCAAGGGTACCCAAATAGCCAAAAGCGGCTTAAACTGAGTCCAATTGAGGCTTCGGATCGGATGGGCTTTGGCGTGGTGGTGCCTGGCCTGGCTTGGGGGCCAGTGGCAATGATTCAGCTCGAATACTCGAATGTTTGTTTGATTGTTTGCCGAGATGAGCCGAAACAAAATAGAAAAAAGCGAGACCAAGAGCAAAAAATGCCGGCGACAAATCGATGGACTGAGCAAATAACGGAACGGAACCCACTGCCTAAACCTCTTGACCATTGACTGGGCCAACTGAAGGTCTCCTCGGAGGCTGTGCTCGTATAAATATCATCAATTGCAGCTCTTCCGACATCAGACGCTCCACAGCCAAACATCCAACAAGATGGTGAGTATTCGAAAGGAAAAGGAATACGGTCCAAAGGATAACCGAGAATCAAGGATAATTACTACAACTACCACAAGGATATTACTAAAGAATAACATATTATTTTTATACATTTAATTTACGAAATTATAAAGAAAACCTTCTGCCTGACGCTCGCTCTGTGCGCCTGCCTGGCCGCCGCAGATGTTTCCCACCTGCCCAGCAGCAGCTACCTGCCGCCTCCGCGTCCAGAGCAAGCCATCTCCATGAGCATCGAACAGCAGGAGTTGCGTGAGCTGCCCGAGCAGGTGGAGTACATGCGGGAGAACGAGCATGGCCAGATGGAGGCCATGCCCAGCAGCCTGCTAACGCCCCCAGCTCCAGTGGACCAGCCGGAGGAGGCCATGCCCGCCACTCGCTATCTGCCGCCCGCTCCTGTTCAGCCTCAAATGGATGCCGAGCCCATGATGATGCCCCATATGGAGATGGAGATGGCACCCCAGGAAGCTGCCATGGAGCAGCTCCAGCAGGCACAGCCTGCCATGCGTTACCTGCCTCCCGCCCCTGCTGCCGAGCAGAATCAGCAGCTGACCTACCAGCAGTACCAGGAGCAGATGCAGCAGTTCCAGATGCAGGAGCAGCAGCAGCAGCCGGCCGAGGAGCAGATGCCCTACATCTTGGACGTGCAGCAGCCCATGGCTCCCTCTGATGCGGAGACCCCAGAGCAGCTGGAACCAGAGCCCGCCCACGAGCTCCGTGCCGATGGCTATCACTACAAGCAGGCCGAGGAACAGCGTCGTCTGCGCCATTAAGTCATCCGGAATTGAGTCACCGCCTGGCTGGCATCGAGTCATCCGGCCATGCGTCATGCGATTGTTGTTAAATGTATTAGTTGCTTAGTTCTTAGAGACCAGATTAAATTTCGAATTGGTAGAAAGAGATGTGTGTGCTTTAAATTCTGTTTTGGGCTTCCAGTTAGTCACAGTTTGGATAAAGCAAGATTGTTTCATTCTAAACGAAAGATTTGAATGGTATTTAAAATCGATTCTTTCTAAAAGAAAGCTATTCGTCACTGTCCATAGTTGCCTCTATATATGATTTAAATGCAATGAATTTCCCATTATATTCCCAGACTTCATTATAAAATAAATCAGTATTTGAAACCAAAGATCCTAGAATAAAATGCTGAAAGTAAGAAAGTAATCCCAAGAGGCGCAATACTTTACTGAACCCATTTTCTGTCGATATACATTCCAAAAAGAAACCCTCATTCTTCAGAGTCAGACCCCACGAGCACCCAACGAAACATCCCCGACATCTTATGCCAATCCTCAAGCTCCAGCTTCCGCCTACTCTTAATTGTCCTCCTCGGCGCCCTCCTCCTCGTTCTCCACGGTGGCTCCTTCGCGCAGCATCTCCACCTTGTGGATACTGAAGTCGATGTTGTAGAAGGGCACATTCAGGGTGACCACGATGCAGTAGAGCAGCACCTGGAGGTGGCGGGTGCGCAGCATGTAGGAGGCACCCTGCTGCTTAGGGAACAGCGGATGGTCCTTCTCCTGGCAGTCGTACATGAAGTATCCGCCATCGTAACCTGGACAGAATCCGATGGCCAAGGCCCTCTTCCGCACGCTCACGATGCCGAACTGATAGTGACTGAAGAAGTAGATCAGCGCCTCGGAGAGATTCATCCGGTTGAAGGTGGGCACTCGGTACAGCTTGCCGTAGCACACATGTTCGATATGGACCACAAAGTTGATGGTGTCCATGGAGCAGTCGATGTTGAGGTTCTCCAGGGAGAACTCGTAGTCCTCCACATTGATCTGGTCGATGCTCTCCTTGAAGTATTTGCTGCCGCTGACCACGATGGTGTCCAGGAGGTGGGGACTCCAGTCCATCAGCCGGTAGACACTGGCCGCACAGCAGGCCATCACATAGCAGCCTAGGTACTGGCGACCGCGCAGCTCGTCCTCGAAGACCGGCGCCTCCGGATGCAGGTTGCCCCACAGCGACCAGAGCCGTCCCTCGATCTCCACATCGAACTTCTTGATCTTGGTGATGGGCAGGTTGCGATACTTGCCGGCCGTGTTCCTCCTGTTCAGTCTGCTCCAGACGGGCAGGCAGTTCTCCAGCTCCAGCCATCCGAGGGACTCGTTGGTGGCACAGATCTCGTACTCCGGTCGGCCGTACTGCTTGTTCGAGCAGGTCATGGGTATGGAGAGATCGGTGAGGAGTTGCAGGATGCGGGCATTCGGTGCCGCCTTCTTGTGCGACAGCACATCCACCACGAAGAACTTGAACGTGTTCTTCTCCCTCCAGTCCTTGGCGGCGACCCGCTCATCGATGTACTTGAGCACGGAGTCCACGTCGTAGAGCAGCACCCAGGAGGCGGTGTTCCGCTCGGGCCACCGCTTCGGTCCCTTCGGGCAGCGCTTCTTCTTCTTGCCGCCCTCCTCATCGCCATCTGCCTCCTCCTCCTCCTCGCCATCTCCTGGCTTCTCCATGCTGCCATACGGATCGAAGACGTGGAAGAACTCGTCGTGGTAGATGGCATAGCTGCCATTTGGCGTGAAGAGGATCATGTATTTGCGCTCCTTTAGCACCCTGTTGAACTTCTTCTTGAACAGGACGAGACCCGCCGCCGCGGAGCCGGCATTCTTCATGGGCGTCGGTGTCCACATGCCCGTCACCTCGAAGCACCGGATCCAGATGTCGAACTCGTACTCGTCGATGGTCACGTGACGGACGACGCGCTCGTAGGCGGACTCCAGGTCGCAGACACCGGTGGCAATGCTCTTGGCACCGCTGATCACCCGGTCGATGCGGTACGAGTTCCACTGGTTCAGCGGGCGCAGGGAGCAGCTGAGGATGGCCAAGGCGGAGGCGAAGTAGCACGGCTTGATCGTCTTGATGGAGCCGTCGCCGCGTCCCTCTAAGGCGACGCTACCCTGGATCTTGAAGTTACAGTCCTTCTCGCGCATCCGATAGCCGAACATGATGGGGCGGGGCTTGTACGCACGCCGCAGCTCCTTGGGCAGCTTCTTGCCGGGCTTGTGCTTCAGCTCCACCTCCTCCTCGCCCTCTTCCTCGCCCTCCTCCTCGACCATGTCTTCGTCCTCCTCGCCTTCCTCGCCCTCGCCTTCGTCGATGCCGGTGTCCCTGTACTCGGGCTTGCCTGCAAGGATATGTCAAAATGGTATTAGGGAAATAATGTTTGAAGGCTTATCCTATGAAATAATATTTTTTTATAGAAGAGTTTAAAAAAGGGATCTCTAGAGCTCGAAAAAGTTGTAATATGTGACCAAAAAACATTTCCAAATGCAAATTAAAAGTTTCAGCTAAGTAAAAACAAAAATCTAACAAAAATATCCTGGCCAAGTACTCACTCTTCTTTCCGGTCTTGCGGTCCCAATGCTCCTGCTTCGCCTTCAGGAAGGCCTGGATGCGCTCGTTCTCCTTCCTGAGCTCCTCGTCGATGTAGCGCATCTTCTCCAGCCGCTGCTCGCGAAGCTTCTTCTGACGAGCCGTCTCCTGCTTGACCTCGTTGTCGTCGTCCGCCTTGGCCGCGGGTCTGAATCGTCCGTGAATGTTGTTGTCCACCATGGCGATGCAGGCCACGATGAAGTTCATTACGGAGCAGCCCTGGGGATTGCAGCCAAACTCGATGCGCTTAATCAGGGCGTCCAGCTCCAAGAAGCGCAGGAGGCAGGCTGGACCGGATCCGCCCTTCCGATACCCAATGGCATTGCACGGGAAGCCGATGAACATGTACACGAAGTTGTAGCGCTTGAAGATCACGCAGGAGAAGCGCGGGCAGACCAGCAGCAGTCGGTTGTTGTCCACCAGAAGATCCACCAGAACTTGGCGCAGCGGCACCGTGATGGAGGACTTGACCACTTTCTTTACCTCCAGGCTGAAGTTGCTCTCGCCGATGGCAATGTCCGGCAGCTTCTTGGCCAACAGGCAGGCGAGGACGTTCTCGTAGACCTGGTAGTCCTCCCCGAAGTTGTTGACCGACTCCAGCGAGAACTCGATGAGGTCGGAGTTCCAGGTGGAGAGCTTGTACTTGGAAGACACCGCCATGGCCACCAGGGCAGCCAGCAAGCCACCCAGCTTGGCCATCTCCTCATCCACCTGGGGCAGGGAAGTCGTGCCCATGATGATCCAGGACCCATCCGGCAGCTGCTTGAAGTTGCTCTTGAGGGCCAACTCCTCTTCCACGGTAAGCACGCGCTTCAGATCCTCCTCCTCCTCCTGGCCCAGCTCGTAACCGCGCTTAATCTTCAGCCGCAGCGCTCGGAGGTTCTCCTTATCCGTGCGCAGCAGGACCTTCTGCGCAGGCTTATACATGCTTGGCCTCCTCGGCAGTGGTTCCGGCAGCTCCTTGATAATATTATTGATAATCCAGTTGATCAGTTCGCCCACCATCTCGCTCTCCTCGACCGTGGGGAAGCGTTCCTCGTCCGGAATGCTCTCGATGCTCTTCTTCTGCTTCAGCTCAGGAGACGGCGGCTCATCCGTGAACGTGGGCAAGCCCATCTTAAGGTTCTGGAACTTATTTGCCTGCGGCGTTATCACCTGCAGCGGGCGGATGCAACCCGACCGGATGCCGTGGATGAAGAACTTGCCGCCACGTCTCATCTTCAAGGCGTTCCGGTACAGCACACGGACGAAGGAGTCGAAGGTGGCATGCATCTGCAGCACGGCCAGACCCCTGATGGTATAATCATCGGGATCCACCACCAAGCCAGTGCGGTTCCTGCGGAACGGATCGAACGCATAGAAGAACTCCCTGTCTCGCCACAAGCCCAGCACCGAGTTGTCGATCTGGAGGAGAGCCGCTGGCCAGTTGGGCATATTGAAGAGCTGGTGCAGAGCCATCGTCAGCTGGGAATCCAAATAGCTCTTGCAGTCCGCCACGTGTCCGTTGATCATGAAGGGATACTTGCGCACGGTGGCCTTGAAGGCACCCATCAGGAACATCTCCGGCAGGTCCACAATGTTCAGGTGGGGCTTCTTGTTCTTCCAGCGCTTGCCGTCCAGTCGGAACTTCTTGCGCAGGGTCTTGTAGTAGGCCACGCCGTACCGTATGATATCGTCAATGGTTCCCGGCTTCCACAGCTTGGCTAGCTCGAATTCGGAGTAGATCAGGGCTATCAGGGACACCACCAGCGAGGCATTCTTCTCGTTGCCGGAAATGGGCTGGTGAATGCCACCCGTGCCGGATGTCTTTACCGCAAAATGCTCATTGACCACCGCCCAGAGCTTGTGATACTCTTCATTCTCAGCCTTCTTATAGGGCTCCTCCTTTAGCTTTCCGTACTGAGTCAGCGAAATCTCAAAGATATTAAACTCGTCGTCGGGCTGCAGGTCACTGAACTTGATGATCAGGTGCACCAGGTGCTCGGTGAACCGTGTGGCCATTAGCGAGCACTTGCCCTCCTCGAAGTCCCGCTCGCATTGGTCATCGCGTCCGTTTGGATCAAAGATGTAGTAGGAGTTCAGGCACCGCTTCCAGATGAGCAGGAAGAGATCGCGGGATGTGAAGATGCAGGCGTTGTATTTGGAGAAGAACAGCGACAGAACCTTGAACATATTGGGCTCATTCTTCAGCAGTCCCGAAAAGTGCACCTTGATCTGCACGGCGGCCTGACGTTCGGCCACTTGGGGGACTATGTCGAAGTCATTGAACTGCGATTTAAAGTTTAAGGCGACACTCTTCTTGACTAGCTTAACCCCGCGCTTAAGGATGCCGTCCATGGTGGCGCCAGTCCAGAAATCCGGATTCAAGCGGAAGCTCTCCACGAAGGCAATGATAATGGCGCCGATCTCGCTAGGTCGGTTATAGTATCTACGTAAGAGGAAAGTATTTTTTAGGTTTTTCTTATTTTCTAAATTAAACTTATACTTCAGTATAATTATATGCCCAAATATTGATCATATTTCCAAGAATTAACTCACCTTATACGGTTAGAATCGGGCTTTGGTTCTGGATAAATATTCCGAGTCCCGAACACAATCTCAGCAGTGAAGGTCTTTTCCAGTTGATTGGGAATATTGTAAAGCGTAAGCTCCCCGTCGTTTTCTGTGAAATTTAGATGGAGCTAGGTAAGTGCAATGAACGATCGAAGGAACATCTGACGCTCGTTCTAAGATACACACCATATCTGGGCAAGGAAGCATTGATAAAGTCCTGATCGAGTTCCTGTTCACGCCTTTGGTAGCCCACGTTCCAGGTCCACAGATCCGCCGGATTGCAGCCTTCGATGAGGTCGTAGGTCTTGAGGTTATCGGTCTCTAAGCCCTCTTGCAGGACACGAGGATTGTAGGAGGGAAAGGGCAGTTCCTCCAGCGGTCCAACATCGGTCTCGTTCAGGTAAATACGGCTCTTAGGACGCTTTAGCTTAAGCTAAGGAAGGAAAGAAAAATATTTTACAAATTATATAATTAGAGAAAAGTAAATAATAAATAATAAATAATAAATAAGATTGTTAAACTCAAAATAAAATTGCCCAAATACTTTTTTTAAATGTTAAAAGATTACTACAAATAAACCAAATAAATACATTTATAAATAGAATACAAACTCATTATCATAACTATCAAAGGATGTTTTAAAATAGTTCTCTTAAACATCACTTAAAGGGTAATTAAAGTCCTAATTAAATCAATTTCCCCCAAGTCCTAGGCTCGCTTTCAAAACATCATTACTAACATTGTTTGCTGGGTCATCGAAAAGTGCTGCTTAAGGCCAAGTAATATTAGGACATGCAGGCCATCTACATTATTCAGTAATCAAATAGTTTTACGCTCCCGATTGTGTAACATATGGCCAGTTATCGGCGCTTGGCTCTGTGCAAGCTCTGTGCTTTCACTTGGCGACTCTGTTTTTGTGTTTTCCTGCCCATGGCCATAAGCTTTTAATGCGGCTGAAAATAGCACGCATACGCCACCGATGCCCGACGTACTAGTACGTCCCCTATATAGAGTGTGCTCGTTTGTGTGTGTGCCAGTGTATAGTATATGTACGGACGGACGGGAGGCCTGTTTGTGTTCGCTTTTTCTACCTTACTTCTCTGCGCTCATCAAGAAGTTAGTAAGCGGCATAAGGTAAGCACGAAATGCCAACTAGACTGACTATAACGACCTGATGTCGCCGCGCGCGCTATATGTGGGCCTGGCGAGCGCCAGTGTGTGGGTTACGGGCTGCGGCTGTGTCTGTGAGGGCCTCTATGGCTGGCTGGCCACAAAGCAGAGCTGACGGCCACCAAACAGAGGCGTCCAATGCACAGAGCAGTGAACAACGAGCAGCGCTTAGTGCCACATCACGGAATCTTATCGCTCTCGTTCGACAAACCCAGCCAAACCGAAACCCGAACTGAGACCCGAACGCGGCCCGAATGCCCGCTATACAAATACGAGGCTGTCTCGGCTGCAGAACAAACAAGTCATCTAGCGTGCTGCAGCAACAACAAGCACAGCAACGGCAGCGGACCAGGTGAGCCAGGTGAGCCAGGTGAGCGGCGCAATAGCGCGCAGTTATAGCATACGACCACGTCAACACCAGGCACTCTACCAAAGCCAAGGCGCAGTCTGCCAACAAGTCGCTGGTTTCACTACGCAACCCTCGCTGGCAAAATGTCAAGTCAGATGGAGGGGTTATTCAACAAGATCTTTGTTGCAGAGAGCAGGTGCTGGAGCCAGGTCCCAGCAGAGTTGGGTTGGAGTTCTTTATAAAACAGGCTTTATTGCTAAAGGGATTCCAAGGAGAGGTTAACTCCTTTGATGCTCTTTATGCCATAAGGTCAAATAAAGGTTTTATATGGGATCCAAGGATGTTTTCCTATTTAGAAACTAGTTTTAAAAGGAAATCCTTAGCTAGGATTTAACTTTTATCATTTATTTACTTACTAATAGCATCTTGCAAATATAGTCCTCGCATATCAAAGCCCTTTATTGATTTCATATCAGAAACAGGTAGAAAAAGGAAACCTGGCGACGTAATCAACTTAAAGGCATCTGTTTTCCATCATGGTGCTGAGGCAGCAAAAGCAATCTCGGTGATGACTTGGAATTCGAATTAAAATTGGTATTTGCCAGGTGCAGCCGCCTAACGAAGCCCAGATACAGATACAGACACACATTTAAGTGCATACGCAAAGCTAAAGGTGTGCAAGCAAACAAAAGACCTCTGGCGGCGCCACTGAGCAAAGGGAATGGCAGAGACAGGGGCGTAGTAAACATCGCTATAAGCTCCCCAATGGGGACTCAAAAAAATAAAGAGTTTAAAGTTATTTTCTACAGGTTATATGGAATTTAATGAGAAGGGGATCTTATTAAGATTTTATATAAGGATATTTAAAGAAAGAAGTTATAAATTCCAAAGGAAGATTATATTCATAAAACCTTGACTTAGGCAACAATTTTACAGATAAGATATCGAGTGTTTTTTATTAAACTGTAGCCCCTTGAAGCCTTTTAATGAAATACCGAAGGGTTTACCTCAAAGATGTTAAATCAAACAGAGAGGTGAATCGATAAGGCGCCACCACGGTGGAGCCCATAAAACATTAAAGCGTGTTTATATCACTTCGGGTATCAAGTGAAACGAAAAGAAACGAATCGTTCGAGGCACTCCACTCTCAGTAGACAGGCTGTTATCTGCAACGCAAAAGTAATTAGCCAAGATAGAGCGCACTTGCTGCGTGGGGAGCTATATTTGCAAAATAGAAATCGGATGTTAATCGTTAACCCAGCCACCCCTCCTGTCCACGCCCACCACACCACACGCCCCCCCGGCAACAACAATCGAAACACAACAAACAACACACACTCGCGGCAAAACGCAGACGCAAGTGAAACAAAAGCGAAGCGACAGCAACCGCACTGCTTTTGCATACATGTATGCACAATGCACAGTGCACTAGACCAAACAACACAATACAGCAGAGGTCAAAAATATAGTAGAAGGGTTTAAAATAATAGTTGTAATTCTAATCTTTTTATATCATGTCCCTGAAAATTCTATTTAAAACACTACGGTTTGGTAACTATTTAAATTAAACCTATTTTATACTTTGCATACCATAAATGAAATTAAGTTATAAATCTTAACTATTTTTGATTTAAAAGCTTAGACAAATATTAAAACTAAACTAACTAAACTAAATATTAAAACAAACTAAATTTATTTATTTTGAGCTCCATAAGACCCTGACTATAGAAACTGACGTGCAACAAAGTATGTAGCATACCTAAAGGGAGGGACATTGACTTGAATAAGAAGTTGAAATACCCATAAATATCCTTAAAGTTTTGTTTTTAATAATATTTCATAAAATATCACGTTCTATAGCATCAACATTTCATTATACTATTATTTATTTTATTTATTAAAGCCAATGTTTTAAAGATCAGTATCGCCATATACACATCTTTTGATCTTGCGATCAACTATAAAGGATTTAAGTATGTTTCCGTGCTCTTAAATGTTTAAATTAGCTCTTTTAGTAATTTTCAAAAACCCCATTACTCGTATTTTGTCCGCCGCTGTATAACCGTAACAGCTGCAAGTGTCATTTCTGTTGCTACAACAACAACGGCCGAAGCCGATGCGAAACAACAACAAACACACCACCAAAGGGACTGTGAGCGCATAGTGAACCGTTTTTATTTCATACGGCATACGGAGCCAGCGACGAGCTAACGCACACACTCAAAGGCGCGCGAAGAGGAATAGGAAAGAGTACATGGGAATGAGCAGCGAGGAGAGCGGAACCAAAAAGCAGGGCACAAGTGTTATTACTCAGTAATTGTAAAAATGTCAGCGCCGCAACAACAGAAACAAGCTAATACACTAACGAATTAGAGAACGTGCTTCGTGCCAACACAAAAATGTGACTAATAATTCTTTGCCATTTGCGTGGCCGGTATTAATAATGATTTTATTTCTATTTTATTGCGTTTTTTTTTTGTGTCCAGCTTCGAAGGAATCGCCGCAGTCTCACTCGCACAGACAACGCATCTCTGGTTGTCTCTCTCTGACGCCAGTTCAATTCGAAGAGAGGGTGCGTTGGGGAGAGCGAAACAACAATAAAGCGCAATTGGCTCGAAGGAAGCTACTGCGCAGTTTGCTGAAAACAAGAAGAGGAGAATTCAAGGACTAGGAGGAGAAGGATAACCACAAAACTAGTTGAAACTCTGTGAATTGAAGTATAACAATTGAAATGGCAGCCATAGCAGCATTACCAACGGCGACGCTGCGGCGCAACAATAACAACAAAGGGGTAAGTCCCAAGTGGAAGCCAGATATGTTAACTTGGCCTTTAAGCGGTCCTTGGAGGGTGGATTTTATAGCTTGTGGCCAACAGACAAACACGCGCGTCATCCGAAGGCAAACTTACGTAATTGTATTTGTACATATGTATGCGTGTACATATGTATTTGTAGATCTGCGTTAAAATATTCACAAACCGGCTTTCTGCAGTGGCGTCAAGGATTCTCGTTAAAATGAGTTTCCTTCTTTCATACGCTCAAGGTTAAACAAGGACATATTATTAAATAAAAAGAAGCATAAATCATTGCCTACATTCAGCAGCTAATTATAGTAAATTATAAAGGGAGAAAGGGAAAAGATGTGGCAAAATATAGGTAAATTTCGAAGCCACAACAAAATAATTATTCAAGGAAACCCTAGAAGTCCTTGTAAACTTCAAAACAATTCAAAAATTGACTGAAAGTATGCTATAAATTATTAAAAGGACACCTAGTGTTTGTTGCTTTGTTTTAGTGAATTCTGTTGCACTTTTGATTAATTCAAATATTTATGAAATAAATTTCTTAATTAATTTATTAAACTTATGTATATCCCTAGGCAAAATCCCGTCGCAATGAGCGTAATATCCTGACATTCTACGAGAAAATAGCCGTTATCCGTTACTATGAGGAGACCAATATCTCAAGGAACAGTCTGGCCAAGATGTTCCACTGCTGCGCCACCCAAATACGTCGCATTCTGGAGAAGAAGAAGGAGCTGCTACAGCAACTGGCCACCTTGAGCGAAGCTGATGCCTCCATTATAATTGAGGAGATGACGCGCAAGCGTCGCAAGTTCGAAATGAGCGCCATTAGTTTCCTCCTCCACGAGTGGGTGGAACGATGCCGGCAACTCCGTCTGAACCTAAGCATCCGAAACCAAAAGCTGAAGGAAACCGCCCTAAGGATGGCTGCAGTTCTGAACCTGCCCTCCTTTAGACCCTCCTACCGCTGGCTGAACCGATTCCGCGGAAAGTACAAGTACGAGGAGGACGACCTGGGCTACCAGGGAGAGAATCCCGTCGCACAAGACCTGCCGGTCGAGGAGATTATTGTGGAGTTTAAGCAGGCTCTGCCCAACTTCATGCAGCGCGAGTTGTCCGACCCGGCTGAAGGTGACGCCAACAACAAAGGACTGCTGCCCAAATTACCCGACTTGGTCAATCTGTCCAGCGAAAACAGTCTGATGTCTGACCACCTCGAGGAGGGCGATGACGAAGTCGTGGAGGTGGTCACCTGTGAGCCCAGCATGCTGGATTCACCAGCCAGCATGGCGGATGAGGAGGAAACCCCCACTGAAGAACAGCCCAATTCGGATGAGCAGATGATTGCCGGCACCAGCACCCTGCTCAACGGCGTCTTCCCCCACCTGGCCATTATCCACCAGTTCGCTCTGATGAACTCGGACATTAAGGCCTTGGAGTTGATATCCCAGCTGGGCGTGCACATGCAGCAGCAGGCTGCTTCGGGAGCTTACCGCACCCTCTCACTGGCCACGAGCTCAGAGTCCGTAGGGAATCCCGACATTAGCTCCCTGCCGGAACTGCCGCCGGGCAGCATCTATGCAGACATCGATGACATTGAGCTGATCGAGTAAGATCAGCAAGTTTAATCCTAAGCTTAAGATAAACTTAAATGCCATAACATAGTCCGTTTATTTATAGCCAGAGAAAGTAAGCATTTTAAGTTATTTTAAGTCTATCGTCAACCGAGTTGAATTACAAATAAAGTTAATGGAAACTAATAGTTAAATTATGAACTATTTACCAATAAACAACACCTTTAGTTTAATGTTAAGCGCGTTTTTTACTCACCATTCGCTTGTCCGGAATGAGAATCATGTCCGAGCTGCACTCGGCTGAGGCTAGTTGTGGCTTGACCTCAGTTTCCTCCTCTTCGCCCTCGCCCTCGGCATCCTGTTCCTCCTCCCCCATGTCCATGGGACTGTTAAGGACAACAAGGTCCTTGGGACACTTCCGCCCCACCCTGGCATCATGCTCCACCAAACCAATATCGACGCGGGAGGCCAGGATGCGCTCACGCATCTCGGCGTTCAGCCTTAGCTCGGCGGCAGTGCGCTGCGGTATGACGCACTTGGTATGCTCGTCATAAAGGGCGCAGTTCAGTTTGAACTCATTGAAGAAGCGTGATTGCTCCGTCTTCTGGTTAATGCGGCGCAGCTCATCCTCGATGGTTAGCACTTGAGAGATCGTGGAGCTTGGTGGCTTCTTCTGGCAGACACGGTCGCGGGGCGGACAATTCTCTGCGATCCATTCCGGCGAGGTTTCGTTGCCGAGGTAGGTGCGCACCTCGTACGGGTTCGTCGACGGACTGCATTCCGCATTCACCTCCACGAATTTCTTTAACATTTTTGCAAAAACACTAGTGATTTTGCAATATCGATGGGTATAAAACTTAAAATTTTGTAGTAGCGCGACGCGTTTGTTGTGTTTCGGGTGGAAGGATTAAAGTGAAAGTTGAGAAGCTGAAAGAAAAGGCAATGTTTGGAAGATACAAATTTTTGAAACTTTGGGTTGTACAAAACAACGTATGCATTATAATGTGCAGTAAACAATTTGCCAAGCTCTGTAAAATTTTTTTTAAAAATTTAAAAATAAATTAAAATTTCAATAAAGAATATTTGAAAATATTTAAGGATTAATTTTCCTTTATTTGTTTAGAAATATATATATAGAAATATATAATATATATATAATTAGTTAATTTGACTAATTATAATGGAAATAATATTATACATTTTATAGATTCGTTTAATTCCCATTCAAAATTCAAAAAGAGCGCGTAAAATTGCCAGTTCACAGTAGATATTAGTTGGGTTTCACTGGTAAATTCATAAGTTGCTTAGCTTGGTTCTGCACCTTTTAGGATGTACACACTGGCGAATCCAATGGTTTATGGTTTTGCTAATTTTTGGTGGCTCAACTGTAAGTTTTTTTATATTCATGACTTTAACTTGCGCCTTTTAACAAGAAATAACTTATAATTTATAATGATATCATCAGATTTTGTTTAATTCTGTAAAAAAAACTTTGCAATTTATTTACGTTTTTTCTTAGCCATGTTCTGCTTCTTTATTACATTACATTTTAAAACAGTTTGTCAAAGATTTCAACCCCAAGTTTTACCGGTTTGCACTATGGGCCAGGCGATCCGGATTTTGGCCAAAATGGTCAAAAATGTTTTTAAGAAAATTTAAAAAACAACAATGGCATAATAAAAAGGATAGATTAATCTGTCCCCAAATTTACTTTCTACTTTCTATTCAATGGTTACGAAATGGCAGCTAATCAAAGTTAATATTTGCAATGTATTTTTTGCAGTTTGTAGGCAAAAACAAAAATTTCGTGCCGCTATGCGTGCAGCTATAATCACATCGAAATAATTTTAATGTAAATGTAGAACCCAAAATTAAAAAAAAAAAAAATGTTTTTATATATTACACATGTTACTTTACAAATAATTTTAAAAACAATACAGTTTTTTCCCCATGTTTTACAAATTGTGATTTCAAACTTAGGGTACCTCGACGTACCATCTCCGATCAAGTTAAACAAATTTTTTAAATTAACTTTGAATATTTCGCTTTTACGTACCAAAATTAAATTTTAAAACTTATCTCCATTTTGAATAAAGGTATGCCACTTTTTAACCATTTGCAGTTGTTATGAGAGTTTTGTATGGAAAACTGAAAAGAATTATTTTGTAGCACATTTATTTATATTTCTTTTGTTTAGTATGAAATATTTGATATTTATTATAAAATGCTTGATTAAGGGCCCTCATGAAATAAAAATAAATTAAATAGAATTAAAAGTTAAAAAAATGTTTAATATTTCTGCAATATTTTAATGTAATATATAAAACCCATAACAATTTTTTATTTCCAAGTGCAGCATTAGAATTGTTATTAAATAATAACATAAATGTAAAAGATGAGTTTTTAACAGATTCCGAGGCTGAATATGAATTTGAATTATCGGAAGTTGAAGAATAATCTCTGTCTCCGCTTAAACCAAATAGGTTTTATACCTATAAAACTTTATTTCTTATATTTAATAGTATAAATTAAATATTAATCCCAAAAATTTAATTAGCAGGGTTAATTAAATAAAATCTGTATAATACTGCCTAAAGGCAGGCAAGAAATAATATATAACAAGCATTGACAAGCAAAAGTGCAATTTAAAACTTTTGTGGCATACTGTAATCTGTCTCTACAAAATTTATTTTAGAAGTTACAGAATTTTGGCCAAAAAATTAACTTCCTGGCCCATAGTGGCTTGGTCACATCAACGATCGAGCGCAATTTGGCGGGAGAGAGAATTCTGTTAAGTTACGCTCACCCCGTGTTAAGTCACTCTCTCCCCGTGTTAAGTTACACTCACTTTTCTGTAACCGTGTCAAATGTAAAATCTGCAAACGCGAAATCTGATAAGTTACGCTCACTGTTAATTTCTACATGAGAATTCGACATACATCTGTAAACGTGTAGAACCGTTCTGTAACCGTGTCAAATGTAAAATCTACCGATGCGAAATCTGGTCACACAAAATATGGTCACATAAAATTTTTGGCGGGAGATCGAAGTCTGTTAAGTTACGCTCTCCCCGTGTTAAGTTACGCTCTCCCCATGTTAAGTTGCGCTCACTGTTATTTTCTACATGCGAATTCGACATCAAACATCTTCAAACATGAGAATTCGACCCCAAACATCTGTAAACGTGTAGAACCGCTCTGTAACCGTGTCAAATTCTGTAAAATCTGAAGCGGCGAAATCCGGTCACACAAAATTTGGTCACATCAATTTTTTTGCGCGCGTTTTCTGTGTTTACCTCGATTTTCCCAAACATCCTCAAAAAACACATTTGGCTTGCCTTTGCGCCCAGTTTGATTGTTATTAATTCAAGAGAAGAATACAATGGCCCGACGCGACTACGCCCAGGATAGAGGTGAGTAAAAATGTGGCTCAATTTAAGGCATAGAACTACAATCTTGTTTATCCGTGCAGAATCCATAAAGACCTTCCTGTCGGAGTTCTGCAAATGCGACGATGATGGCAAAAAGGAGTTTGTGTACGGCTCCCAGCTGGTGAAGCTGGCTCATCGGGAGCAGGTCCTCATCACCATCGACCTGGACGACCTGGCGGAGTTCAACGAGAGCCTCGCGGAGGCGGTGATGGACAATTGCCGACGGTACGCGGCCATCTTTAGTGATGTGATCGCTGAGCTGCTGCCCAGCTACAAGCAGCAGGAGGTGCATGCCAAGGATGCGCTGGATGTGTACATCGAGCATCGTCTCATGATGGACGCCCGCACCAGGAACCCCATGGAGCAGCGCGACGAGCGGAACAGCTTCCCCTCGGAGCTGATGAAGCGATTGTAAGTTACTATAAAGGCTATGCTTAAAGGCTATGGTTTACCTTAACATAACCCTTTCAGCGAGGTTGGCTTCAAGCCTCAGTCCACGGAGAAGGCTCACTCCATACGCGAGGTGAAGGCCCAGCATATTGGCAAACTGGTCACCGTGCGCGGCATCGTCACCCGCTGCACCGAGGTGAAACCCATGATGGTTGTGGCCACGTACACGTGCGATCGTTGCGGCTCGGAGACCTATCAGCCGGTCAATTCGCTCTCCTTTACGCCCGTCCATGACTGTCCGTCGGACGATTGCCGGGTGAACAAGGCGGGTGGCAGGCTGTATCTGCAGACGCGCGGCTCCAAGTTCATCAAGTTCCAGGAGCTGAAGATGCAGGAGCACAGCGATCAGGTGCCTGTTGGCCACATTCCCCGCAGCATGACGGTGCTGTGCAGGGGCGAGGTGACCCGAATGGCCCAGCCGGGCGATCACATAGTCGTTTCCGGCGTGTTTCTGCCCCTGGTGCGCAGCGGGTTCCAGCAGATGTTGCAGGGTCTGCTGTCGGAGACCTTCCTGCAAGCCCATGTAAGTGAAACCTATAGATTACCATATTATTTTCCTTGGTTTAACATCATTCTTATTCCTTTCCCTCACAGCGCATCATTTGCATCAACAAGAACGATGAGATTTCGGACAAGGACGCCGAACTCACACCCGACGAGCTGGAGGAGCTGGCCCAGGACGACTTCTACGAGCGTCTGGCCACCAGCCTGGCCCCTGAGATTTACGGCCATTTGGATGTGAAGAAGGCCCTCCTACTGCTGCTGGTTGGAGGAGTGGACAAGCGACCGGATGGCATGAAGATTCGTGGCAACATCAACATCTGCTTGATGGGTGACCCTGGTGTGGCCAAGTCCCAGCTGCTGGGCTACATTAGTCGCCTGGCTATACGTTCGCAGTACACAACCGGCCGTGGTTCCTCTGGAGTTGGCCTTACTGCGGCCGTGATGAAGGATCCTCTCACCGGCGAGATGACGCTTGAGGGAGGCGCCCTGGTGCTCGCCGATCAAGGTGTGTGCTGTATTGACGAGTTCGACAAGATGGCGGATACGGATCGTACGGCCATTCACGAGGTGATGGAACAACAGACTATCTCGATAGCCAAGGCGGGCATCATGACCACGCTGAATGCACGCGTCTCCATTTTGGCCGCTGCCAATCCCGCCTTCGGTCGCTACAATCCTCGTCGCACCGTCGAGCAAAACATTCAGCTGCCGGCGGCTCTGCTCTCACGTTTTGATCTGCTTTGGCTCATCCAGGACAAGCCGGATCGCGACAACGATCTGCGACTGGCCAAGCACATCACGTACGTGCACAGCCACAGCAAGCAGCCGCCGACGCGAGTCAAGGCGCTGGACATGAATCTCATGCGGCGCTATATCAATCTGTGCAAGCGCAAGAACCCCACCATTCCCGATGAGCTCACCGATTACATTGTGGGCGCCTATGTGGAGCTGCGACGAGAGGCACGCAACCAGAAGGACATGACATTCACCTCTGCCCGTAACTTGCTGGGCATCCTGCGTCTATCCACCGCCTTAGCTCGTCTGCGTCTATCCGATCGCGTGGAGAAGGACGATGTGGCCGAGGCTCTGCGTTTGCTGGAAATGTCCAAGGACTCGCTCAATCAGATCCACGAGCACCAGAAGGGACAGTGAGTACTAAGTAGCTTTTTTATATTTTTGTGTATTGACTGTTCGCTATATTTTCAGTGTTCCCAACACTTCGGACCGAATCTTTGCCATTGTACGCGAGTTGGCCGGCTCTGGCAAGGCGGTGAAGATTGCCGACATCATGGACCGGTGCACCACCAAGGGCTTCAAACCCGACCAAGTGGACAAGTGCATCGACGACTACGAGGAGCTCAACGTCTGGCAGGTCAATATGGGACGTACAAAGATCACCTTCATGTAAAAAGTTCGCACACTTTTAATTACAAATTAGTAGTTAAGTTTATGTATCTTTATGCCATTATTCTCATACATTGCCACTTTACCATTGATCATTTTTATAAATAAATAATTATGTATTTGACATAGAGACTATTCGGTTTGAAATCAGTGCCTTCAAGTGATGAAGTTGTACCAAGAATCCAAAGAATTTCCAGAACGTGATAGGTTGCTCTGATTAGTATGACTTTATTGTTTAATATAGACTTTTAAAAGACATCGAAACAGCAGCAATTGCAGAACTTTAGGTGCATATAAAACTACAGATAAATAGCAAACAAGCATGTGGTCCTTGCCAATAAATTCGTTGTACATTCCTTTAAGGACCTCTCACACCACACGATCTACACATGCACACACACAGACAATCCCTGTCGGATTCTACACACAATAATTTGAGATTAATTGAAATATTTGGTGACATATACATATAGGATATATGTTTGTAGATATATTTAGAGCACTTTCTGTAGGATCTCCTGCCTACATGCTCTTGTTGAAGCTCAAGGCGGCCCTCAGCTTGTTCCGGATGCGCGGCGAGTTCCAACGATTTCCGCCAGCCGATCCCAGCCCAACGACCGAGCGCAGCTCATTGGGCGATATGCCCTCGTCCACATCGTCCGCCTCGGTCTTGATTTCCATCTTCTGGACAATGAGACGTACCAAATGGTGCTGCTGCTCCAGCATGCGGCTTATGTCGCGCAGCTTACGCCTCTGGCGCTCCAGCTCTGCGTTTATGTAGTCGTCGTTGTTGTCAAAGGATATGGCGTCCATGGAGGCTGGAATTGGATTGGAAACTGACTTAGTTTATCCTCCCCAAAGGATGTTGTTTTATACTCACAATCCTCGGTAAACGGATTGGAGAACCATTTGCGCAAAATGAAGTCGCAGAGGCCGAGCTTGCACTTGGTCTCATTGGGATACTCGATGAGCTCCATCTTGTCCACACGCTGCAGCCAGACATGGGGTAGCTTGCGCTCCAGCTCCGTGTGGAGGACCACCTGCATGGCCAGGCGCTTGAGCTGGGCATTGCGACGCACCGATTCGATGTCGCCGACGGCCAAACCGATGAGCAAGTTCATCAGGAGAATCGGCATCAGGATCATGAAGACGCCTGTGAAAAAAGGAAATAACATTATCAAAGTAAAAGTTGGATACTGAGCCAGGAGCTTACTCAGAATCAAGAAGGAGGTCATGGGCACCTTGAGCTGGTCGCGATAGTAGGTGTTCACATAGGTGCCCACAAAGTCCAGCTCGCCCAGCATCATCGAGAAGGTTCGCAACAAAGACATGGGTATGTTGGAGAAGGACAAGTGGTTCGGTTGGGGGTCAATAATCTGCAAGAATTAAGTCTTTACATAACCGATTTAATAGTAACCACATTTCTGAGCCCACCTTTGAGAGGAGAATGTAGAAAGCCAGGCCAAAGGCAATGATCAGTATGGAGAATACCATCAACACCTTGATCAGAGTCTGCAGGATCTCTAGGAACATCACCACATAGATGCCCACTTGATCGAATCGCTGGAGGAACAACAGAAGCCGAAACCAGGATAAGAAGACAGCGATGGAGGCCGCCGAATAATGGACCGTATTGATGGCTCCGTCCGGCCTAAAGGCCGGCGTTACCATCACCAAAGCCGAGATGTACAGCACCCACGAGATGATGTTGACCGTTTCCAAGATGTAGTGCAGCTTCTGCTGATAGATCTGTATCAGTTCCCGCATCGAATTGAGCAGTATGTAGACCACAATGACGATGGCGCAGAAAACAATGGCCGTGCTTCGGTTGATGCGCTCCTCGCAGGAATCCAAGCGGATCTGAGAGGCAACCGCTGGATTCTGGGACAGATTCAGGGTGAGCTCTTCCCAGCTGAAAGAAACAATTTCATTAAGTCTTCAAATCCATTATAGCGAGGCCATAACTCACCCCATGTTGCAGTACTGACTCATCGTCTTGTTATTATTTCCGGCCCTCAACTCGATGTTGTTCATCATCAGCGAGGAGTAGATGGTCACGAAGACCAGGAATATCGAGTAGATCAACAGGTTGGCCAGGTGAAAATACTTGCCGTACGAGTTCCACTTCATCTGCAGATACTTCTGGCTGAGCGGATGGGCCAGCAGCTCCACTCTGCCGTGGGTGACCATGGTCTGGCCAAGATTAGGGGTACAAAAGGCAAATATATCTTAGTTATGCGCTCTCAGAGATCAAGCTATACACATACACAACACATACAAGTTACAAAAGCCAGATAGAGTTAGTTGATTTTTAGTGGGTTAGTATTTAGCTTGGGGGACGAGACACAATTGCACAGCTGCTCGATGGTGAGATCTTTAAGAGAGTTCGGTGCACACTCACATTCACCACGGCCAGGGGCGCGGGTCGCCATCGGGGGTCATTGAACTCTTTGCGCTTGGCCTCGATCTGTTCGGGTGTCTTTTGGTAGGGCCAAAACGAATATTTTATCTGGATGGTGGTCAACATTTTGTATTTATTTAAATTTCAGTTTGTTAGCCATTAAAATTGATAATGGGTCATGATGTGTCCTGTTACTCATAAGCCTAGAAGCCTTGAAAATCAAGGATTAATCTTTTAACTATAGTCTGTGTGAAACTCCAAGGATGCTCGGCTACCAGGTGCATCCTTACTCCTTAGTCTTTTGGGTCTTAAAGAAGAATTTGTCTAAATATATTTGTGCTCTCTAGCAAAGAATGCTTTCGACTTGAGTCAGAGTGCTCCTTTAGCTCCTTCTCCTCAACTTAATGGCCTACATACGTAGACTTTTTTCTAGTACACTCAGTCATATTCTATAATAATAATCTCAATCCTCAAGAAACAAAGAAATACCGCTTAATTTTCATAGTAACCTCCAGGTCTTTGACCTCATGTATAATATTCATAGAAATATAGGGGCAGAAACAACACTGAAACAAGCATGCAGGAACAGATCTGATCTGGGATCAATTGCAGTTTCCGCTTACATTCAATGCCGGCAACGGAATGGGATTCGTCGTCATTATCGACTCTCCGGTTTTCTCGTCGATCTTGGCAAACATAAAGGGGCATTGCAAGAATGCAAAAGAGTACTTGATCTGGTCACGATATCGGTGGGTTTATGGGACGGAATAGAGAATTGTTAGCTTCGATGGAATGAGAGGCGAGGGTATTCTTTGGGGGAGTCCCTTGGGAAACGGGCAACTTACGTAGAAGCTCTTCGAGTCCTTCTTACAGTTGGCCTTCGTAATGCACTTATCCTGCACCGCCTCAAAGACCTTCGGCATGGATGCAATCAGTGCCAGAGTCACGCACGGATGCTTGTCCGACCGTAGGGCCATCACCTCGTTGGCCCGCTCCTCGTGTGTGACCATGGCCAGGGCCGCCTCCGGATACTTGTAGTAGATGGCATAGTCAATGGCGCTCATGTCCAGTACATTGTACACCAGCTTGCAGCCCATCGACATCAGCACGGAGATGGCGTGCGGCTTGTTCTCCATGGTGGCCAGGTGGAGGGCCGTGTTCTTTGGGGATATCAGAATTATCAACACTTTGATTCGTGATGTTCCTGATTCGCAGCACTCACCCCATCCTTGTCCACCTGATCGAGTAGGTGCGAGTGCACCGAATGCAGCAGCTCGATGGTCTCGGTGTAACCAGACATGGCCGCCAGTTGAAGGGGATTGCGTCCGGTATGATCGCGATGGAGAAGGGCGCCACGGTTCAGGAGCAGCTGCACTACCCGCGTGTGTCCCTGCTGGGAGGAGATGTGCAGAGGAGTCATTCCAGCGCCATCGCTCTCATTGATGATGAAGGAGCCCTTCTCCGAGTCCAGCAGCTGGCGCACAGTGTTATAGCGACCATAGCGGGCGGCAAAGTGCAAGGGGCTCTCGTTGTTGTTATTCTTGAGGTTGATGCAGGCGCCCAGCCGGATGAGGTTCTCCAGCGAACGGATGTGCCCGTCCCTGCTGGCATAGTGCAGCGGCGAACAGCCCATGCTGTCCTTCTCGTTGAGCAGCAGCTGGAGCTGGGCATGGGTCTGGCAATTGGCCACCTGCTCGGCAAAGTCCGTCAACCGACCGCCGTTCATGATGACGAAGTGCAGGACATTGCGAGCGGCAGCATCCTTCACGCTAATGCAGGCCCCCAGGCGAATGAGCAGGTGCACTAGGATATTAGAGAAAGGTAACTAAAGACTTTTTAATAAATTAAAGTCTCCTAAGTAGTCACCTGTCTTCCAGCCACTGCGTGAGGCGGCCAGGAGCAGTGGCGAGCGGTGCTCCTTGTCCAGGGCATTAATGTCCGCTCCCTCGGCCACCAGATAGGACACTATATCCGGGTGATCGAACATGGAGGCGCAGTGCAGTGGCGTCATCTTCTGCACGTCCGTGCAGCTCAAACAGATGCGCTTCTCCATGGGCTGCATCTCAAACATCAGCTTCACTATGTCAATGGCACCCTGAAAATAAAAACAAAGCAAATAGGAAAGGAACAAGAATCAAAATTGGGAAATGGAAAACCCAGCCGGATTCATTCACCCGTGGTGTGCGTTACGCAACATTTTGGGGGCGTCCTTTGTTTTGCCAGCGGCAAAGTCACGTTCCTCTTGGTGTAATTTGCATAAGAATTTGTCAAATTAAAGTCAGGCCAGGACACGAGTCTCCGACTTCAGGACCCCTCAGCTCCTTGGCGGGGCTTTAACGTTGTTTTCCCATGACTTACTGACCAAAAACGCTTTGTTTACACACAACCAACCCCCATCTCCCCTTGGAAATGCGAGAGTTGTTAAGCACTGCCTGTCAGTTGAGCTCAACCAAGTGCAGCTTTACACTTCACTCACCTGGGCGCAAGCCAGGTGCACTGGCGTCGAGAGATCATGTTGCTGGGTGGATATCTTGGCGCCGGACTTGAGGCACAGCTCCACCGCCTTGATGTCGCCGCCGTGCACCGCAGAGTGGAGCGGCACATTGCCCTCGGAATCGTAGAAGGATATCATTTCCTCGCGAGTGCAGCCTCGCTGTTCGCCCCACTGCAAGGTAAATGAAGTAATTAGACGAGGGATTCACAAGGATTAAGCTAAGAGATTTCCAGCTGGGCAGGCTTTTAGATTATGTATCTATTCGGGCACCTCGGTTCCTATTAAGTATATTCTTAAATCAGAGTTCCAAAAACCCAAACAATTTTGTCCTTTTAAAGTCAATGACCGACCTGTCTAACTTGTGCCCAACATTTGATATTTTCCAGCAGCTTCAACTTATTTTTTCTTTTTCTTCAGCCGACCTTACATCATGCCAGAGTACATATATTTTTAATCCGCCGAGATACAGTGCGAGAGGCCAGCCAGGCGAATGAACCATTACAAATTTGATACTTTTTCAAGATGTCGCTGTCACCGCGGCGTATACGCAATTTCAATCGCAGAGGAAGGGAAATAAAAATAAACTCAAACTCAAACTCTAAGCTAAAGTGCACGAAAGGTCAAAGGGGGTTGGGTTAAGTAAAGGAAATCAAGCAAAGCGGTCCGAAGTCCACAGTCCGAAGGGGATAACTTCCACAATGAGATCAAAGCCGGATGAGATGGCATAGTTATCGGTAGATGGGAATGATATCATGCAGATAATATCTATGCCCTATAAAATGAATTCATTTTTGCTGGAAATAACCTAAATTTTGAGCTTTATTTTTAATTTTTACGATGTGAAAAGTAAAATCAATATTTAAAAAATGTATTTTACTGATTTCAATACTTAGTTTTTTTATATAATTATTAGCTAATTTTGATATTATAATATATACTTTTTAAATGAAAAATGAATTAATTCAAATTAAAAAAGTGAGATAATTGTTAAAACATTAACATTAACATTATTATCAGAAGTTTAATATTGAATTCGAGTTTAGCAATATAATATTAATATGAATGAATCCCCGTTTGTTTAAGCTCTAAAATAACTTTCTCAATTCAAAGGAAATATCTACAATTTTAGTGTGAAATATATAATAAAAAAATTAATATTTTCGCCTGGTGTACACTCAAAACATAAATAAGGAAGACTTGCCTGAAAGAAGACCTCCATTGTCTTGGAGCTGGCATTCTTGGCCGCTTCGTGTATGGGATAATAACCATTGTTACAGGGCTTACGTGGACATGCATCGAACTCGGTTATCTGGAAGATACGACGAGTTACAGTAAACGGATGGGTATTTAAATAATGGACTAGAACTAAAACTAATACAGATAGTGAAACAAATGCTAGGAGGACACACACAAACACCTCAAAAGCTGGGCAAAAATACCGTAGCATACTATTAAGGGCAGGCACTCGAATATACAAACCTTTTCACCGGTTTTCTTGCCTATGATAAATTAATCTAGAGAACGAGTGTGTGTTTGTGTGTGTTGGAATGATGTGTGAGAGTGAGTGTCTCGGGTGAGAATTGATTAATGATTACAAGCTGTGTGTGTACATGGTCCAATTGGCCATCAAAATGCAAATAAAATGCATGAATGAATACCCAAAAGCAAATCGCTAAAAGATAAAGTGATTACATGGAACGATTGGCAAAGACTCACACCACTTACCAGGATGCGAGCGCACTCCTCGTGGTCATAGATGGCCGCCAGGTGGAGGGCGGTGCGTCCATGCTCCCCGCCCTGCTGGATGTCGATCACGTTCCGGTACTGACCCATCACCCGCAGCGACTTGACCTTGTTCAGCTCGGTGGCCAGATGCACCGGCGCCTGCTTCTTTTCGTTAAGCACTCCAGTGTCCACCGGACTGCAAGGATTGCCAGAAGGATAAGGAGGTTGTCCAGGAAACCCCAAGAAGGATTTGTAAAATATTTTATTCAAGAGATGCAAGTTGCTTCTCCTCAATAGATGACTCACATGGACAGCAGGTAATCCAAAGCCTCGTAGGCATCGCTCTCCACCGCAATGTGGAGGGGCGTGTTGCCGGCATTATCCTTCGCATTAAAGTCTGTGTAAATCACTCTTAATAAGTCGGCCCATGGTTAATGGCTAATAATCTCCTCGGCTTACCTCCGTT